>CM022299.1:387845739-390245739 GCA_011799875.1 Thinopyrum elongatum
CCTCGATGAAGCTGAACGTCGGACCCGTCAGAAAGGTTACCAGTTCTCAAAGTGCAGTGGTCAAATCATAATGAGATGAAGCCACTTGGGAACGGAGGATAATCTTCGTGCGGAATACCCGAATTTTTCTTCTACCTCTTAGTTCTCGGGACGAGAATCTTGTTAGTAGAGGAGTTTTGTAACACCCCCAGTGTTAGCCACAGAATCCCATTTGACAATGCCAAGTCAGGCTGTTAACGTGCATGATCATTTGCATCATAATGCATTTCAACTCCTAAGTAAATTCAAAAATTTAAATGAAAGTGGAAAATAAAAGTTGCCTGAACTGAAAAACTAAATGGCATCATGTTGCAAATATTCTCATAGCATTTATAAAAATGATTGCAACATTTGTTGGAATTGTAAAAGGACTCGAACAACAAGGAACAGCAGCAACATAACACTGTTTAATCCTTTTTCAATTTAAATAAAATCCAAACAAAAAGATATGGACCCCAAACCAAATTCTAGCAGTGACAGATAATGCACTGTAAATAATGGAGCAAGTCTCATATTTACAAAAGTCTTTTGGAATAAAAATAAAAGAGTAAAACAGAAAAGGAAACAAAATAATATATAAAAAAAAAGTAAAAAGGAAAAGCCCCTCCCCCCCGGGACCACGGGCCGTGGCCCAGCTGGCCACCAGGCCACCACCCAGGCCGGCCCATTCCCCCCTGCCTATACCTCCCCCTCGGGGCCGAACCCTAGCCGCTACACCCCCCACCCCTCCGCTCACTCCTTCCCCACCCCACCCGATCCAGAACCGGATCGGGGGAGTCCCGCACCGCCGCCCGCGTTGCCCCGACGCGCCCCGTCGCCGCCTCGCCTCGCGCCGACGCCGTCGCTAACCGCTGTCGGCCGCTCGCTAGTCGCGCCCGCTGCCTGGACCTGCATCGGGGGTGAGCGCCGCCCTCTCCTTCTTCTCTTTCTCCCGACGCCGCGCACGCATGTCGCCGCCGGTCGCGCTCGCCGGGCCCAGTCCCGCTCGCGCACGGCCTCGCCCATCCCCGTCGCCTCCCTTCCCCCGCCACTCCCTCGCCGCCCTACCGCACCGTCCCCGCGCGCCCGCCTTCGCCTGTTGCTCGCCCCGCCATCGTCCGACCCGCGCCCGCGCGCTCGGCCCCGCCACCTGCGCCGCGCGCGCGCCACCCTCCCTGCCGCTCCGCCCCGCACGCGCTGCCGCGCCCGCGGCCGGCGCGCACGCCGCCCGCACGGCCGTGCCCGCTCGCTGTGGCCTCTTGGGCCACCGACAGCCGGGCCCCACCCCCGACCCACTGACAACGGGGCCACACGCCCTTAAAACGTTTAAAAAAAAAGAAATGAAAAATGAATAATAATAATAATAAACAAAATAGTAAAATAAATAATTAGATAATTAATTTAATTAATCATGCTTAATTAGTCTAATTAATTAGTTAGTTTAATAATCAGTAATTAATTAAACTAACCCTAAGACTGCTGACGTCAGCATGAGTCATGCTGACGTCATCTTTTATATTCTGGATAATGTGTTATTTTAAATAATTAAATAAATCAGAAATAATAAAAACTTTAGAAAATCATTTTAAATAATCCGTAATCCGATGGAAAAACTTTGTACATGAAAGTTGCCAGAAAGACGAGACGAATTCGAATACGCGCTCCGTTCGGCCGTCACGTGTCTTAACTATCCGAAGTGCAAACCTTTCCCTCCGGTCATCTGTCTGACAAATGTCCGGAACCGGGAAAACATTCCGGATGGATTCCTCTTCCTCGGTGACGTGCAACCAACGTTAGAACACACCCGCACTGCATATTGTCATGCCGTACTTTGCGTGCTCATATTGTGGTGTATTTATACTGTTCCTCCCCCTCTTCTCTCTCGTTAGACCCCGACACCGGCGTCGTCCCCGAGAGACGACGCAGCTCCGGATCCCGAAGACACCATAGACGACCTTGCCCTGCCGCCGAGCAACCAGGCAAGCCCCCCTTTGATCATCCCGATATCGCCATTCTATTTCTCATGCTTGCATTAGAATTGCTGTTGCTGCTGCTGGCTTACCTATTCTGATTGCAAGCCGTTCATGTAACCTGCTGTGATAATTACCTACATATCCTAAACTGTTTAGTCAGGCTGGGGTAGAGAACTATCAGTGACCCCACTTATCCGACTGCCGCGCTGGATCGTCAGAAGACACCGATCAAGGGATTGAAGACCAGGCACCGACACCGCACATCACCCCCCCTTTAGTTGTAACGACACTGCCAGCGTTTACTATCGAGTGCCGAGGTGAAACCTCTTGTAGCACTTCTGATGTTAACTTGTAGAGTAGAGCTATTCGGTCGTGGTCATCGAGGGTGATTCCTCCTTCACCACTTTCGGTAACGCGGGTGTCGTACAACCCTCAAGTGTGAACCAGCGAGGGTGATTCCTCCTTACGTTCACCTTGACAGATACATCGGTAGGAATCCAACGAGGGTGATACCTCGGATTCCCTTGATGTTATGGACACACGGATATGGACTGTACGTGTGTTACTTGGAAAGGCGGGTCGACCCTGAGGGGTACCGCGTGTGATGGAAGACGGGTGGCCTGTATGGTGCCCGAGTGTTGAATACGAGGCGTGGCCGGGCATTCATGGCCCTTGCCAGCAAGTCCTCGAGACGGGGGGGGGGACGGTGGGGTACATCTTCGTGAGTCTATGCTCGTTACCGCAAGCCTAGTCCAACGATTTGGATATTGATCCGAGCAGCCTCTGGCCTGATAGACAACTAAACCATCACGTGGGCATAGTATGGGGCGTTCTGCATCGTTTGCATCAGCCGAAAGCTCTGTCAGACGTCCCAGTTCAGCAGTGCGGCATGGAGAGTGATTGGCGCCATTGCGGGTGGGCTTGGATCTGGGCCATGTGCGCAAACGGACCGGAGGGCGAGGGGGCGGATGGCCAAGACCCCCTTGCGCTTAGGATAGTAGACCGACGGGACCTCTCTGCTGAGCTGTAGGTAGGGTTGCGAGTGTGTGTTTGGCCGAGGCGGGCGGGCATGACCCAGGAAAGTGTCCGGCCAGAGTTAAGGCGAGCGTGGGGGTAAGTTGGTGCACCCCTGCAGGGAAGAACATTTCTATAGATAGCCGTTCTACGGTAAGGACACTCGGAGTTGTATCCCGATCGATACAAACTAGAACTGGATACCGTGATGAGAACTGTATATATGGCTCTGGGATTGCTTCTCGCAGGGAGTCGAGAAGGGATCTCCGGACGAGGTTGATGACTGTATGGCTCTGGGATTGCTTTCTCGCAGGGAGTCGAGAAAGGATCTCTGGGTGAGGTTGATATTATTACTGCTACATTATATGGTATTGTTCTACTCTCTTCTACTGCTGCAAGACCGCTGAAGATGCTAGTCTTCGATAGGACTAGGCCTTCTCTCTATTCTGGCATTTCTGCAGCCCAGTCCACATATACAGCCTCCCCTTGATAATGTTGCATATGTAGTGTAGACCCTTGCTTGCTGAGTACTTCTGAGTACTCACGGTTGCTTTGTTTTCCTTTTTCTCCCCATATCAGTTTGACGTGACCAGAGGACGGAGCCCCCTGAGACAGATGCCCCGACGATCGCTACTACTACTACCCAGAGGATGGATACTACTACGAGTTGACTAACGACCAGGAGTAGGATCGGAGGGTCCCAGGCAGGAGGCTTCGCCTTTCGATCGTAGTGTTTTATTTTGCCCCGCCTTTCTAAAGGCCTTTCTGTTTCTATTTCATATCTGTATTCAGATATCTGATGCTTCCGCTGACGCTTGTTCGCAAGCTTATGTATTCGAGCCCTCGAGGCCCCTGGCTTGTAATATAAAGCTTGTATGACTTTATTTATGTTTTAGAGTTGTGTTGTGATATCTTCCCGTGAGTCCTTAGGCTTGATCGTGTGCATTTGCGTGTATGATTAGTGCACGATCGGGCCGGGGGCGTCACAAGTTGGTATCAGAGCCGACTGACTGTAGGAACCCCCCTTTCCAACTCCTTGGCCGAAGTTGAGTCTAGTAACCGAAAACTGTTTTACTAACTTGGTTGTGTGGCTTACGGGCCCACGTCGCCAATTGGGAGGTATTAGTATCTTTGATTCCTCATCTTTACTCTGGGACTCTGACCTCTCTTCCTTTCGGGTTAACTAAAGTTTACTAACGCCGACACTTAGGATCTCGTAATTCTCGTCCACCCGGAGAGCTGGATATATGTGCGATTTCCCTGACATTGATCTGATTAGTCTGATAATCATTTTCCTTTCCATTGTTTTGTTTAACTTTTCTCTCCGAGATCGGTTATACTTCTCCTTGTCATTTGACAATCATGAGTTTCCTCTGTTTCAGATGGATCGTTTGTTTCCACCACACCCTGCGACGCAGCTACCAGCTGTTCGAGCAGGGATACATCCAGAGTACATTCTTTATCCACTGGGGCAGATGTCAATCCGTTACAATACCCCAGTACTTTCTCCTCCAGATACCCGCAAAGACTTTGTGATTTATTGTGATGCATCCCGTGAAGGATTAGGCTGTGTCCTAATGCAAGAGCGTAAGGTGATTGCCTATGGCTCCCGTCAGTTGCGCCCACATGAAGAGAATTATCCGGTACATGATCTAGAACTAGCTGCTGTGATCTATGCATTGCAGTTGTGGCGACATTACCTCCTCGGTAATCGTTGCGGGATCTACACGGATCATAAAAGTCTGAAGTACTTGTTCACTCAACCTTCTCTAAACCTCCGTCAGCAAAGATGGATGGAGGCCATTGCGGACTATGATTTGGGTATTTCCTATACCCCTGGCAAGGCTAACGTGATGACTGATGCCTTAAGCCGCAAGTCCTATTGCGACAACCTCATGGTTAGGCGAGCTCAACCTCGTCTTTTTGAAGAACTACGCAAGCTAAATCTGCGTATTGTTCCACAGGGATCTCTTAATAACCTTGTGATACAACCAGATCTTGAGAAAGCTGTTAAGAATGCGCAAGCTAAAGATGCTGAAATTGACCTCATGAAGAAAGACCTTCACCTTGTAAAGTACAGGGATTTCTCGCTGTCTGAAGATGGAACCTTGTATTTCAGAAACCGCATTGTGGTACCTCGCTTTGAACTCATGACTGACAAGGTTATGAAGGAGGCACATGACACCCCATTGTCTATTCATCCAGGTAGCACCAAGATGTATCGTGATCTCCGTCAAAGGTACTGGTGGTCTAAAATGAAGCAGGACATTGCTCGATATGTTGCTGAATGTGATGTTTGTCGTCGCGTTAAAGCAGAACATCAGAAGCCTGCTGGAATTCTGCAACCACTTCCTATTCCTCTATGGAAATGGGATAAGGTTCAGATGGATTTTGTTACAGGACTTCCCAGGTCACAGAAGGGTCACGACGCTATTCTTGTCGTCGTCGATCAACTTTCCAAAGTTGCACACTTTCTGCCTGTCAAGGAGACGATCACTGCTAGTCAGTTAGCAGAGTTATATATCTCCAGAATTGTTTCACTCCACGGTATTCCGAAGGAGATCAGTTCGGACCGTGGCGGTCTTTTCACTTCCAAATTCTGGGAAAGTTTCCAAAAAGCTATGGGAACTCATATTACCTGGAGTTCAGCTTATCACCCTCAATCTCAAGGCCAAGTCGAACGGGTTAATCAAGTGCTTGAAGACATGTTGCGAGCTTGTGTTATATCGTTTGGCAAGAAGTGGGAAGAATCTCTTCCATATGCCGAGTTCTCCTATAACAACAGCTATCAAGCCAGCTTGAAAATAGCTCCCTTCGAAGTACTCTATGGACGTAAGTGTCGAACCCCTCTGAATTGGTCAGAAACTGGGGAACGACCTCTTGTTGGACCGGATATTATTCAACACGCCGAAGAACAAGTCCGAATTGTCCGGGAAAATCTCAAGGCGGCTCAGGACCGCCAGAAGAGCAACTATGATCGCAAACGATGGGGTTTGACTTATCAACCTGGTGATCAAGCTTATCTTCGTGTCACACCTATGAAGGGCACTCACCGTTTTGGAATCAAGGGCAAGTTAGCTCCGCGCTACATTGGTCCTTTCCGCATTGTTGCTAGGCGTGGACAGGTGGCGTATAAATTGGAATTGCCGTCGCAATTCTCTCATATCCACGACGTCTTCCATGTGTCGCAACTTCGTCAATGCTTCAAGGAATCTCCGCACCGCGCAGTGGATCATGAGATGCTTGAATTGCAAGATGATCTTTCTTATAAGGAGCATCCGATCCGCATCCTCGATGAAGCTGAACGTCGGACCCGTCAGAAGGTTACCAAGTTCCTCAAAGTGCAGTGGTCAAATCATACTGAAGATGAAGCCACTTGGGAACGCGAGGATAATCTTCGTGCGGAATACCCCGAACTTTTTCCTTCTACCTCTTAGTTCTCGGGACGAGAATTCTTGTTAGTAGAGGAGATTTGTAACACCCCCAGTGTTTAGCCACAGTAATCCCATTTTGACAATGCCAAGTCAGCATGATTAACAGTGCATGATCATCATTTGCATCATAATGCATTTCAACTCCTAAGTCAAATTCAAAATTTAAATGAAAGTGGAAAATAAAAGTTGCCTGAACCTGAAAACTAAAATGTGCATCATGTTGCAAATATTCTCATAGCATTTATAAAAATGATTGCAACATTTGTTGGAATTGTAAAAGGACTCGAACAACAAGGAACAGCAGCAACATAACACTGTTTAATCCTTTTTCAATTTAAATAAAATCCAAACAAAAAGATATGGACCCCAAACCAAATTCTAGCAGTGACAGATAATGCACTGTAAATAATGGAGCAAGTCTCATATTTTACAAAAGTCTTTTGGAATAAAAATAAAAGAGAAAACAGAAAAGGAAAACAAATAATATATAAAAAAAAGTAAAAAGGAAAAGCCCCTCCCCCCCGGACCAACTGGGCCGTGGCCCAGCTGGCCACCAGGCCACCACCCAGGCCGGCCCAATCCCCCCTGGCCTATACCTCCCCCTCGGGCCGAACCCTAGCCGCTACACCCCCCACCCCCTCGCTCACTCCTTTCCCCACCCCACCCGATCCAGAACCGGATCGGGGGAGCTCCCGCACCGCCGCCCGCGTTGCCCCGACGCGCCCCGTCGCCGCCTCGCCCTCGCGCCGACGCCGTCGCTAACCGCTGTCGCCGCTCGCCTCGTCGCGCCCGCTGCCTTGACCCTGCATCGGGGGTGAGCCGCGCCCCTCTCCTCTTCTCTCTCCCCGACGCCGCGCACGCATGTCGCCGCCGGTCGCGCTCGCCCGGGCCCAGTCCCGCTCGCGCACGGCCTCGCCCATCCCCGTCGCCTCCTCCCCTGCGCCACTCCCTCGCCGCCCTACCGCACCGTCCCCGCGCGCCCGCCTTCGCCTGTTGCTCGCCCCGCCATCGTCCGACCCGCGCCCGCGCGCTCCGGCCCCGCCACCTGCGCCGCGCGCCGCCACCCTCCCTGCCGCTCCGCCCCGCACGCGCTGCCGCGCCCGCGCCGGCCGCGCCCGCCGCCCGCACGCCCGTGCCCGCTCGCTGTGGCCTCTGGGCCACCGACAGCCGGGCCCCACCCCCTGACCCACTGACAACGGGGCCCCACGCCCTTAAAACGTTTAAAAAAAAGAAATGAAAAATGAAAATAAATAATAATAAACAAAATAGTTAAAATAAATAATTAGATAATTAATTTAATTAATCCTGCTTAATTAGTCTAATTAATTAGTTAGTTTAATTAATCAGTAATTAATTAAACTAACCCTAATGACTGCTGACGTCAGCATGATGTCATGCTGACGTCATCTTTTACTATTCTGGATAATGTTTATTTTAAATAATTAAATAAATTCAGAAATTAATAAAAACTTTAGAAAATCATTTTAAATAATCCGTAACTCCGATGGAAAAACTTTGTACATGAAAGTTGCTCAGAACGACGAGACGAATTCGAATACGCGCTCCGTTCGTCCGTCACGTGTCTCTAACTATCCGAACGTGCAACCGTTCCCCTCCGGTCATCTGTCTAACAAATGTCCGGAACCGGGAAAACATTTCCGGATGGATTCCTCCTTCCTCGGTGACGTGCAACCACACGTTAGAACACACCCGGCACTGCATATTGTCATGCCGTACTTTGCGTTGCTCATGATTTGCTGTGTATTTATACTGTTTCCTCCCCCTCTTCTCTCTCGTTAGACCCCGACACCGGCGTCGTCCCCGAGACCGACGCAGCTCCCGATCCCGAAGACACCATAGACGACCTTGCCCTTGCCGCCGAGCAACCAGGCAAGCCCCCCCTTTGATCATCCCGATATCGCCCATTCTATTTCTCATGCTTGCATTAGAATTGCTGTTGCTGCTGCTGCTTTACCTATTCTGATGCATAGCCTGTTCATTGTAACCTGCTGTTGATAATTACCTACATATCCTAAACTGTTTAGTCTAGGCTGGGTAGAGACCTATCAGTGACCCCACTTATCCCGACTGCCGCGCTGGATCGTCAGAAGACCCGATCAACGGGATTGAAGACCAGGCCCCGACACCGCACATCACCCCCCCTTTAGTTGTAACGACACTGCAGCGTTACTATCGAGTGCCGAGGGTGAAACCTCTTGTAGCACTTCTGATGTTAACTCTGTAGAGTAGCTATTCGGTCGTGGTCATCGAGGGTGATTCCTCCTTCACCACTTTCGGTAACGACGCTGTCGTACAACACCTCAAGTGTGAACCCAGCGAGGGTGATTCCTCCTACGTTCACCTTGACAGATACATCGGTAGGAATCCAACGAGGGTGATACCTCGGATTCCCTTGATGTTATGGACACACGGATACTTGGACTGTACTGTTGTTACTTGGAAAGGCGGGTCGACCCTGAGGGGTACCCGCGTGTGATGTGAAGACGGGTGGCCTGTATGGTGCCCGAGTGTTGAATACGAGGCGTGGCCGGGCATTCATGGCCCTTGCCGCAAGTCCTCGAGACGGGGCGACGGGGTCACATCTTTCGTGAGTCTCTGCTCGTTACCGCAAGCCCTAGTCCTAACGATTTGGATATTTGATCCGAGCAGGCCTCTGGCCTGATAGCACTAACCATCACGTGGGCATAGTATGGGCGTTCTGCATCGTTTGCATCAGCCGAAAGCTCTGTCAGACGTCCAGTTCAGCAGTGCGGCATGGAGTGATTGGCGCCATTGCGGTGGTGCTTGGATCTGGGCCATGTGCGCAACGACCCGGAGGGCGAGGGGCGATGGCCAAGACCCCCTTGCGCTTAGGATGTAGACCGACGGGGACCTCTCTGCTGAGCTGTAGGTAGGGTTGCGATGTGTTGTTTGGCCGAGGCCGGGCATGACCCAGGAAATTGTGTCCGGCCAGAGTTAAGCGAGCGTGATGGGTAAGTTGGTGCACCCCTGCAGGGAAGAACATTTCTATCGATAGCCGTTCCTACGGTAAAGGACACTCGGAGTTGTATCCCGATCGATACAACTAGAACTGGATACCTGTGATGAGACCTGTATATATGGCTCTGGGATTGCTTCTCGCAGGGAGTCGAGAAGGGATCTCCGGACGAGGTTGATGACTGTATGGCTCTGGGATTGCTTTCTCGCAGGGAGTCGAGAAAGGATCTCTGGGTGAGGTTGATATTATTACTGCTACATTATATGGTATTGTTCTACTCTCTTCTACTGCTGCAAGACCGCTGAAGATGCTAGTCTTCGATAGGACTAGGCCTTCTCTCTATTCTGGCATTTCTGCAGCCCAGTCCACATATACAGCCTCCCCTTGATAATGTTGCATATGTAGTGTAGACCCTTGCTTGCTGAGTACTTCTGAGTACTCACGGTTGCTTTGTTTTCCTTTTTCTCCCCATATCAGTTTGACGTGACCAGAGTACGGAGCCCCCTGAGACAGATGCCCCGACGATCGCTACTACTACTACCCAGAGGATGGATACTACTACGAGTTGACTGACGACCAGGAGTAGGATCGGAGGGTCCCAGGCAGGAGGCCTTCGCCTTTCGATCGTAGTGTTTTATTTTGCCCCGCCTTTCTAAAGGCCTTTCTGTTTCTATTTCATATCTGTATTCAGATATCTGATGCTTCCGCTGACGCTTGTTCGCAAGCTTATGTATTCGAGCCCTCGAGGCCCCTGGCTTGTAATATAAAGCTTGTATGACTTTATTTATGTTTTAGAGTTGTGTTGTGATATCTTCCCGTGAGTCCTTAGGCTTGATCGTGTGCATTTGCATGTATGATTAGTGCACGATCGGGCCGGGGGCGTCACAGCACCCTATGGAGCAAAAACTAAAGATGACAATACTTGAATCTATGCATTATGCCTAGCTAGGGGCATAAAACGATAGCGCTTGTTGGGAGGCAACCCAATGAATAATTTTTTCTCTTTTGTTTCTGTTCTTGTGTGTTTACACAATTATGCCTCTGTTATGATTGTGTTTTTTATGTTTTAATTAGTGTTTGTGCCACGAAATGCCTTTAGGATGGCTTGGGTGATAGTTGATTTGATCTTGTTGGAAAACAGAAACTTTTATGTCCAGTAGCAGAATTATTAAAAATCATTGGAGCGACAAAAAAACTTGAATTGTTTACACAAGATTGATATATGAATTGCCTATGTTTCCCTAATTTTTCAGAATTTTTGGAGTTACAGAAGTATGAGTAAAATTCGAGTCTTTACAGACATTTCTGTTTTTGACTGATTCTGTTTTCGTTGCATTGTGTGCTTATTTTGATGAATCTGTTTATTGTATCGGGGGGAGGGGGGGGGGGGTTATAAGCCATGGTAAAGTTAGAATACAGTAGTTATAATACAATAACAAAATATGAATGGGTTTGCAAGAGTACTTAAAGTAAAGATTGGTGTTCTTATACTAACGGATCTCACGAAGGTTTTTGTTGAGTTTTGTGTGATCGAAGTTTTCAAGTTTTGGGTGAGATCATGATGGATGAAGGAACAAGGAGTGAGAATAGCCTAATCTTGGGGATGCCCATGGCACCCCAAGATAATATTCAAGTAGAACCAAGCAACTAAGCTTGGGGATGCCTCGGAAGGCATCCCCTCTTCCTTCTAACAACCATCGGTAATTTTACTTGGAGCTACTCCCTCCGTCCAAAAAAGCTTGTCCCAAGCTTGTCCCTCAAATGGATGTATCTAGCACTAAATCATGAGTTTTGCTTGGAGCGTCTTGTATTATATGAGTCTTTGCTCGTTTTACTTTTTAGTTTCTCACAACCATCCTTGCTGGACACACCTATTTGAGAAAGACATAATGATGCTATGATTTGTTAGAATTGCTCTATGTGCTTCACTTAAATTTTTTGAGCTAAGGAATTGCTCTAGTGCTTCACTTATATCTTTTTGAGCACGGTGGTGCTTTAATTTTTTTAAGAAATACTCTCATGCTTCACTTAGATTAATTTGAGAGTTATTAAATTTTTGAAGAAATTCTCTCATACTTCACTTTTATTATTTTGAGAGATGAAAATTTTTTATTTATGCTCATGTTCTTCACTTAAATTTGTTTGAGAGCTTGTCATAAGCAATGGTAATATATGAAATTAGTCCCAAAGTGATAGATATACAAGGGGGATATAATAAAAACTTTCATGAAGATCATTGGATATTATAAACTTGATTCTTTGTAATAGTTTTGAGATATGATGATAGTAATATGTGAGTCATGTTGGTGAGTAATTATGCTTTAGTAAGAATATTGGTGTTAAGGTTTGTGATTCCCTACGCAAGCACGAAAGTCAATAGTTATGCAATGAAATTACATCCTACTTGTGATGCATTATTCGGTGTTAGTTATGCTTAATGCTCGTTTATGAGATTTTTTTTTCTTGGTTGGTTGCTTCTCAATCTATTTGCTAGCCTTTCCTTGTACTAAGTAGGAATACTACTTGTGCATCCAAAATCCTTAAACCAAGTTGTGCCATATGAGTCCACCATACCTACCTATATGCGGTATTTCTGTGCCGTTCCAAGTAAATTTGTATGTGCCAACTCTAATTTTCAAAATGAATTTCCTTTTTGTGTGCCCGTACCGCTCATGAAGCGGCAGGGGGTGGCCAATATTTTTCCATGCTATATTTGTTATTCTCAAGATGAGTGTTTATTCACTTGTCATTGCACGAGAGTGTGGCTGTAATAGGGATGCCCAGTCCCGAAATGAAAAAGAAATTTACTTTATGTTGTCAAATAATAAATTCTTTGGAAAATGTTGGTATGGAAGGCACCCGTGGATACGGCTAGCCATGGATTGTGAAAGAATGGTGAAAAGTGAATAAACTTTATTTTTTGTTTGGGAACCGCCTATGATGTATCTACCATGGAAACTATTGGGAATTACTCGGTCGTTTTCGTTGACAGGAAAAGCGTGCCTCTCAAAAAAATTTATCTCCCAATTTAAGTTTTGAGCTTTGGCACCTCTACAAATCTCTGCTTCCCTCTGCGAAGGGCCTATCTATTTACTTTTATGTAATTTTTATTTTTATTTGAGTCTCCATCTTCTCTTATAAAGCACCAACTAGGGAGCACTATGATCATACTTGTGCATTGCATGTAACTAATATTCGAGTGTGTGTCATGAATGGATCAATGATTTAGCATGATTGGCTAGGGATAATTTTCTTTAGTGTTGATATTTTGAAAGACATGGTTGCTTGTTAATATGCTTGAGTATTGAAGTCTTCATGTTAAATATAGACAATTGCTTTGAATCATCTAAAAGTCCAAATGTCCATGCTACAAAAAGAAAAGAATATGTGATGAACATGTTAGGCAACATTCCACATCAAAAATTCCGTTTTTATCATTTACCTACTCGAGGACGAGCAGGAATTAAGCTTGGGGATGCTGATACATCTCCAACGTATCTATAATTTTTTATTGTTCCATGCTGTTATATTATCATTCTTAGATGTTTTATATTCATTTTATAGCAACTTTATATCATTTTTTTGGGACTAACCTATTGATATAGTGCCCAGTGCCAGTTGCTGTTTTTTTGCTTGTTTTTTACTTCGCAGAATATCAGTACCAAACAAAGTCCAAATGCCACGAAACTTTTTGGAGATTGTTTTCTGCCCAGAAGACAACTTGGGAGCCAAGAAAGTACCTGAGGGGAGGCCCGTGGGGCCCACAAGGCACCAGGGCGCGCCAGAGGCCCCTAGCGCGCCTTGGTGGGTATTGGGGCCCACATGCCCCCTCTCCACCGCCTCTCAGCTCTATAAATACCCAAATATTCCAGAAACCCTAGGAGGGTCGACGAAAAACTATTCCAGTAGCCGCAAGTTCCAGAACCACGAGATCCAATCTAGAGCCCTATTCTGGCACCTTACCGGAGGCGAACACGATCACGGAGGGGTTCATCATCCTCATTGGTGCTCCTCCGATGATGCGTGAGTAGTTTACCACAGACCTACGGGTCCGTAGGCAGTAGCTAGATGGCTTCTTCTCTCTTTTTGATTCTCAATACAATGTTCTCCTCGATGTTCTTGGAGATCTATTTGATGTAACTCTTTTTTGCGGTGTGTTTGTTGGGATCCGATGAATTGTGAGTTTATGATCAGATCTATCTTTGAATATTATTTGAGTCTTCTTTGATCTCTTATATGCATGATTATTATAGCCTCGTATTTTTTCTCCAAAACTTTGGTTTGGTTTGGCCAACTAGATTGATTTTTCTTGCAATGGGAAGAGGTGCTTTGTGATGGGTTCGATCTTGCGGTGCTCAATCTCAGTGACAGAAGGAGAAGTGACATGCATGTATCGTTGCCATTAAGTATAAAAAGATGGGGTCTATTCCTACATGAATAGATCTTGTATAAATCATGTCATCGTTCTTATTGCATTACTCCGTTTCTCCATGAACTTAAAACACTAGATGCATGCTGGATAGCGGTCGATGTGTGGAGTAATAGTAGTAGATACAGAATCGTTTCGGTCTACTAATCTTGGACGTGATGCCTATATACATGATCATTGCCTTGGATATCATCATAATTATTTGTTCTTCTATCAATTGCTCTTGGGGCTGGTGCCCTGGCCCATATAGGCCAAGACGCACTCCCTACAGCCCAAAGATAGTCATTGGATTCGATGCACTAGGCACAACTCCTAGATCGATATGAACTTCTTCGTCCAGACTCCTTGATTCGCCGCTTCTGTAGCAGCTATGTATTCCACTTCACATGTAGATCTCGCCATGATGCTTTGCTTGGAACTGCACCAACAGACTGCTCCACCATTCAGAATAAATACGTATCTGGTTTGAGACTTCGAGTCATCCGGATCAGCGTCAAAGCTAGCATCGATGTAACCCTTTACGACGAGCTCTTTGTCACCTCCATAAACGAGAAACATGTCCTTAGTCCTCTTTCGATACTTAAGGATATTCTTGACCACTGTCCAACGATCCACTCCTGGATCACTTTGGTACCTCCCTGCCAGACTTATGGCAAGGCACACATCAGTTCTGGTACACAGGATGGCATACATTATAGAGCCTATGGCTGAGGATGACTTTCATCCTTTCTCTTTCCTCTGCCGTGGTCGGGCTTTGAGTCTTACTCAACTTCACACCTTGCAACACAGGTAAGAACCCCTTCTTAGACTGGTCCATTTTGAACTTCTTCAAAATCTTGTCAACGTATGTGCCCCGTGAAAGTCCTATCAGACGTCTTGATCTATCTCTATAGATCTTAGTGACCAATATGTCAGCAGCTTCACCCATGTCTTTCATTGAAAACTCTTGTTCAAGTAACCCTTTATGCTTTCCCAGAAATTCAATATCATTTCCAATCAATAATATGTCGTCTACATATAGGATTAGAAATGCTACAGAGCTCCCACTCAATTTCTTGTAAATACAAGCTTCTGTGTAAGTTTGTATAAAACGAAAAGCCTTGATTACTTCATCAAAGCGTATATTCCAACTCCGAGATGCTTGCACAAGTCCATAGATGGACCGCTAGAGCTTGCATACCTTATTAGCATCCTTAGGATCGACAAAACCTTCTGGTTGCATCATATACAACTCTTCCTTAAGAAAACCATTAAGGAACGTTGTTTTGACGTCCACCTGCCAGATTTCATAGTCGTAATATGCGGCAATTGCTAACATAATTCTAACAGACTTCAGCATCGCTACGGGTGAGAAAGTCTCATCGTAGTCAACTCCTTGAATTTGTCGAAAACCCTTTGCGACAACTCGAGCTTTATAGACGGTGACATTACCATCTGCGTCTGTCTTCTTCTTAAAGATCCATTTGTTCACGATGGCCTTCCGGTCATCGGGTAAGCCTACCAAAGTCCATACTTGGTTCTCATACATGGATCCTATCTTGGATTTCATGGTCTCTAGCCATTTGTTGAAATCCGAGCCCATCATCGCTTCTTCATAGTTCGTAGGCTCATCATTGTCTAACAACATGACTTCCATGATAGGATTACCGTACCACTCGGGGCAGTACGTGTCCTTGTCGACCTATGAGTTCCGGTAGTGACTTGATCTGAAATTCATGATCATCATCATTAGCTTCCTCTTCAATTGGTGTACGCATCATAGGAACACCTTTCTGCGATGCACTCTTTTCGAATTCAACTGAAGGTCGATAACCTCATCAAGTTCTACCTTTCTCCCACTCACTTCTTTCGAGAGAAACTCCTTCTCTGGAAAGGATCCATCTCGACAACAAAGACTTGCCTTCGAATCTGTGATAGAAGGTATACCCAATTGTTGCTTTAGGGTATTCTATGAAGACACACTTCTCGGCTTTGGGTTCGAGCTTATCAGTCATAATTGTCGCATCCCCAAACTTTAAGAAATGACAACATAGGTTTCTTGCCAAACCATAGTTCATACGTTGTCATCTCAACGGATTTAGATGGCGCCCTATTTAAAGTGAATCTAATTGTCTCTAATGCATAACCCCAAAACTATAGTGGCAAATCAGTAAGAGACATCATAGTACGCACCATATCCAATTGAGTACGGCTACGATGTTCGGACACACCATTACGCTGTGATGTTCCAGGTGGCGTGAGTTATGGAACATTTTTCACATTATCATAATTACATACCAAACTCATAACTCAGATATTCACCTCCACGATCATATCGTAGGCATGTTATCTTCTTGTCACGATGATCTTCAACCTCACTCTGAAATTGCTTGAACTTTCCAAAATTTCAGACTTGTGTTTCATCAAGTAAATATACCCGTATCTACTCAAATCATCTGTGAAGTTAAGATAATAACGATATCGACTGCATGCTTCAACACTCATCGGACCACATACATCGGGATGTATTATTTCCAACAAGTCACTTGCCCGCTCCATTGTACCAGAAAACGGGGTTTTGGTCATCTTGCCCATGAGGCATGGTTCACATGTTTCTAATGATTCATAATCAAGTGATTCCAAAAGTCCATCAGCATGGAGTTTCTTCATGCGCTTTACAACAATATGACCTAAGCGGTAGTGCCACAAATATGTGGTACTATCATCATTAACTTGATCTTTTGGCATCAATATTATGAACATGTGTATTACTACAATCGAGATTCAACAAGAATAAATCATTCACATTGGGTGCGTGACCATAAAAGATATTATCCATATAAATAGAACAACCATTATTCTCTGCCTTAAATGAATAACCATCTCGCAATAAACAAGATCCAGATATAATGTTCATGCTTAACACAAGCACTATTTAGGTTAAAAACTAATCTCAAAGGTACATGTAGAGGGAGCGTGCCGACGGTGATCACATCAACCTTTGAACCATTTCCGACGCGCATCGTCACCTCGTCCTTAGCTAGTCTCCGTTTACTTCGTAGCTTCTGTTTTGAGTTACAAATAAGAGCAACCGAACCAGTATCAAATACCCAGGCGCTACTACGAGCACTAGTAAGGTACACATCAATAACATGTATATCAAATATACCTTTGTTGACGTTGCCGGCCTTCTTATCTCCCAAGTACTTAGGGCAGTTCCGCTTCCAGTGATCATTCCCCTTGCAATAGAAGCACTCAGTCTCAGGTTTGGGTCCACCTTGGGTTTCTTCACGGGAGTGGCAACTGCCTTGCCATTCTTCTTGAAGTTCCCTTTCTTTCCCTTGCCTCTCTTGAAACTAATGGTCTTATTGACCATCAACACTTGATGATCTTTCATGATTTCTACCTCCACGGCCTTAAGCATCGCGAAAAGCTCAGGGATTGTCTTTCCATCCTTTGCATATCATAGTTCATCACGAAGCCCTTGTAGCTTGGTGGCAGTCATTGGAGAACTCTATCAATCATTACTTCATCTGAAAGATTAACTCCCAACTGATTCAAGCGATTGTAGTACCCAGACATTTTGAGTACGTGCTCACTAATGGAGTTGTTCTCCTCCATCTTGCAGCTAAAGAACTTGTCGGAGGGGTCATACCTCTCAACCCGGGCATGATCTTGAAATACCAATTTCAGCTCCTGGAACATCTCATATGCTCAGTGGTGCTCAAAACATCTTTGGAGCCCCAGTTCTAAGCCGTAAAGCATGACGCACTGAACTATCGTGTAGTCATCACTTCTAGTCTGCCAGACATTCATAGCATCCTGATTTTTGGGAGCGGGTGGTTCACCTAGTGGTGCAGCAGGGACATAAGCCTTCTATGCAGCAGTGAGGATAATCCTCAAATTACGGACCCAGTCTGCATAGTTGCTTCCATCATCTTTCAACTTAGCTTTCTCTAGGAACGCGTTAAAATTCAGGGGAGCTACAGCGCGAGCCATTGATCTACAACATAATTTGCAAAAACATTTAGACTATGTTCATGATAATTGGTTCTGTTAGTCAAATTACTAGTGAACTCCCACTTAAATCAACATCTCTCAAGTTGTCTAAGTGTTAGATGATCAAAATCAACTAACCCATGTCCGATCATCATGTGAGATGGGGTAGTCATCAATGGTGAACATCTCCATGTTGATCATATCTACTATATGACTCATGTTCGACATTTCGGTCCTCCGTGTTCCGAGGCCATGTCTGTACATGCTAGGCTCGTCAAGTTTAACCCAAGTATTCCGCATGTGTAAAACTGGCTTACACCCATTGTATGCGAACGTAGAGTCTATCACACACCCGATCATCATGAGGTGCTTCGAAACAATGAACTTTCACAATGATGCATACTTAGGAGAGCAAATTTTATCTTGAAATTAAGTGAAGGCACCATCTTATAATGCTACCATCATCCAAAGCAAAATAAGATGCATAAAAAGATAAACATCACATGCAATCGATATATGTGACATGATATGGCCATTATCATCTCGTGCTTTTGATCTCCATCTCCAAAGCACCGGCATGATCTCCATCGTCACCGGCATGACACCATGATCGCCATCATCGTGGTTGTCTCCACCAACTATTGCTTCTACAACTATTGCTAACACATAGCGATAAAGTAAAGCAATTACATGGCGTTTAATGATTGACATGCATGTCATACAATAAATTAAAGACAACCCTATGGCTCCTGCCGGTTGCCGTACTCATCGACATGCAAGTCGTGAACCTATTACAAAACATGATCATCTCATACATCAACATATATCACATCACGTTTTGGCCATACGACATCATAATATGCCCTGCAAAAACAAGTTAGACGTCCTCTACTTTGTTGTTGCAATTTTTACGTGCCTGCTAGGGCAAACTATAAGAACCGTTCTTATCTACGCAAAACCACAATGGTGATATTCAAGTTGCCTTTTAACCTTTTACGAGGACCGCCTATGTCAAATCTGATTCAACTAAAGTGGGAGAGACAGACACCCGCAAAGCCACTTTTAAGTAATACAAGTTGCATGCCAGTCAGTGGAACCGGTCTCATGTGCGAGGACATGTAAGGTTGGTCCGAGCCGCTTCATCCCACAATACCGCCAAATCCAAATAAGATAAAGTAAGTAAGAAATTTGAACATCAACGTCCACAACTTCTTTGTGTTCTACTCATGCATATACATCTATGCATAGACCCACTCTGATACCACTGATGGGGAACGAAGCATGAAAATCAAAAAAAATCCTACGAACACCCAAGATCTAATCTAGGAGATGCATAGCAACGAGAGGGGAGTATGTCCCCTTGTAGACCTAAAGCGGAAGCGTATATAAAGCAGCTGATGTAGTCGTGCTCTTCGCGATCCGATCACGATCCAATCCGATCTAGTGCCGAACGGACGACACCTCCACGTTCAGCACACGTGCAGCTCGATGATGTCTCCTCCTTCTTGATCTAGCAAGCAAGAGAGAAGTAGATGGGATCTCAACCAGCACAACGGCGTGGTGGAGATGGTGGTGGTGCAGTGCCAGTAGGGCTTCGCCAAACGCTGCCGGAACCAAACTAAGGAGAAAACGGAGTTATGGGAGAGGTAGGGTTGCCGCCGGGCCGTGGGAATTGGTGTGTTCAGCCCCTCCCTCTCCCCAAATATATATAGGAGGCAAGGGGGAGGGCTAGGCCACAGCCCTAGCCCCTCCTCCAAGGAGGGGTCGTGGGCCTAGGGAGGTTTCCTCCCTCCCCAAGGCACCTAGGGGGGTGCCTTCCCCCCTTAGAACTCTTCCTCCTCCTCCCCTCTTGGTGCATGGGCCTCTTGGGGCTGGTGCCCCTGGTCCATATAGGCCAAGACGCACTCCCTACAGCCCATGTGGGCCCCCGGGGCTGGTGGAGCCCCGGACCCCTTTCGGCACTCCAGGTGCGCTATCGGTAATTCCTGAAACTTTTCCGGTGACCAAAACGGGACTTCCCATATATAAATATTTACCTCTAGACTATTCTGGAGCTCCTCGTGACGTCCGGGATCTCATCCAGGACTCTGAACAACATTTGGTTACCAATGCACATATCCCAATACTACTCTAGCGGCATCAAACGTTAAGCATGCGGAGCCTACGAGCTCAAGAATCATGTAGACATGACTGCGACATCTCTCCGGTCAATAACCAATAGCGGGACCTAGATGCCCATATTGATTCCTACATATTCCACGAAGATCTTTATCGGTTGAACCACGATGTCAAGGATTCAGTTAATCCCGTATGCAATTCCCTTTGTGTAACGATATGTTACTTGCCTGAGATTCGATCATCGGTATCTCCATACCTAGTTCAATCTCGTTCCCGACAAGTCTCTTTACTCATTCTATAATACAAGATCCCATGACTAACTCATTATCCACATTGCTTGCAAGCTCTTAACGATGTTGTATTACCGAGAGGGCCCAGAGATATCTCTCTGTCATACGGAGTGACAAATCCCAGTCTCGATCCATGCCAACCCAACAGACACCTTCAGAGATACCGGTAGAGCACCTTTATGATCACCCAGTTATGAAGTGACGTTTGATAGCATACAAGGCATTCCTCCGGTATGCCAGAGTTGCATGATCTCATGGTCTTAGGAATAGATACTTGACATGAAGAAAGTTGTAGCAAAACTAAAGTGATACGATCATATGCTAAGCTTACGGTTGGGTCTTGTCCATCACATCATTCTCCTAATGATGTGATCCCATTATGAAATGACAACTCATGTCCATGGTTAGGAAACCTTAACCATCTTTGATCAATTAGCTAGTCTAGTAGAGGCTGACTAGGGACATGGTGTAGCTTATGTATTCACACATGTATTTAAGTTTCCGATCAATACAATTCTAGCACGAATAATAAACATCTATCATGAATGGTAAATATGATAATAACCATTTTATTATTGCCTCTAGGGCATATTTCCAACACGGGAGTTTAAGCATTGCCATTCCAACCCTGAGATGGTTGTTGTTAGTATGAACTAGTTGACCTGTTGTGCCAAATGGCGCAGAGACCTGCTAAAGCCATGTTATCGATGAAAATAGTTTCATTTTGCAAGGACATATTCGATATTGGTAATAGAAAGCCCATGTGTTAAGTCATACTATATTGATAATATGTTTATCACGCTGAGAAACCTGAGTTTGTAAAAACAAATCATATTTCTATAACATGCATAGACCAGCCAAGGAAGCAATTTTTAGTTGAAAATATGGTTATCACGCTGAGAAATTTGAGTTTGGAAAAAATCATTTTGTATAATATGTATAGACCAGTTAAGGATGTATTTTATTAGCAGTGTTTGCACTAAACTTTTATTTCCCATGTGCACAAAAAAAAACTCTCTGTGTTATGCATATGGAGGCATAGGTATTTGAAAGGCCCATATGTTACCTAGCCCGGTCTAGGAACAATTCTTTGTGTGGGCCGTTCGGATACCTAGCCCGGTCCAGGAACAATTCTTTGTGTGGGCCATCAGGATACCTAGCCCGGTCCAGGAACAATTCTTTGTGTGGCCCGTCCGAAGTAGAATATGAAGTGGCAGTGCCTGCATCCATCGTGCCTATGTATTTCTTTTCTTCCTCGGTTCCTCCTTTGGGCTGGAGACGCGTACTCAACTGGTGATATTTCTCCTTTCCTATTATTTCTGATTTCTCTGCATGCATGGTAACACCAATGGCCCATTATGCCATATAGCACAATGTTCGTTTCAAACACGAAGTGTTTTGAAAATTAAATTAAGTTTTAGCACGAAGGAATAGTCCAGACATGACACAGCAGATGCAACCACTTTACCAATTCAAACTCTTTAGAAACCATTTATGATTATGATGTCAAATGGCACAAGGTGTCGATTTAGACTAAGAGTTACTTGAAATATGTTTCATTTGTACTTTACAAAGTGTTAGATACAATTTCACTGCACATAAATTTTTTTAAGCTCGGATAAGAAGATATTTTCAAGCATACAAACCACAACTCAGCGATGAAAAATTGTGGTTTAGCTGTAGACGTCAAATGCTCGCGATGAAAAAAAGGCATTATTTAGTTTCCTTTAGTAGGGACAGACGATGTATATACACATCTTAGTTTGGTAGGAGAAAGCCCTATTTAAAATTAAATCTATGTTTAGTTGGTTTCTAATTTTCCTTAGGAGGAAAAAAATGGTGTTTTATTGTTCACAACTGGATGCATATGCACATTCTTTGGTAGCAGAAAGCCCATGTTTAAATCATCCCGTGTTGTAAATATGTTTATCTTTTTTGTAAAAAAAATTGAAACAAGCATATATTTTTAGTATTCATTTGTCTGGGAAATGCGCACACTAAGAATTCTGAGTTTTTATGTATGAAAAAGAATATATTTTTACGACATGTATAAACCTGCCAAGGAGGGTTTTTTAGTTGTGTTTCTATTAAACTTTTATTTTGCATGTGCACGAAAAGAAAAACTTCTCGTGCATATGGAGGCAGAGGTATTTGAAAGGGCCCATATGCTACTTAGTGAACACTCTGAGATAGTTATTTGTGAGTAGTTACTTTTGTTCTTGAGGTCACGGGAGAAGTCATGTTGCAAGTAATTATGTGAACTTGATATGTGTTCGATATTTTGATGATATGTATGTTGTGATTCCCTTAGTGGTATCATGTGAACGTCGACTACATGGCACTTCACCATATTTGGGACTAAGGGAATGCATTTTGGAGTTGTTATTAGATGATGGGTTGCTAGAGTGACAGAAGCTTAAACCCGATTTGGATCCAAAAGTTTAATGCTATGGTTAGATTTTATCTTAATACTTTTCTCGTAGTTGCGGATGCTTGCGAGGGGGTTAATCATAAGTAGAAGGTTTGTTCAAGTAATAACAACGCCTAAGCACTGGTCCACCCACATATCAAATTATCAAAGTAGCGAACATGAATCAAGCCAACATGATGAAAGTGATATGATGAAATTCCCGTGTACCCTCAAGAACGCTTTGCTTATTATAAGAGACCGTTTTGGCCTGTCCTTTGCCTCAAAAGGATTGGGCTACCTTGCTGCACTTTTGTTACCGTTACCGTTATTTGCTTGTTACAAATTATCTTGCTATCAAACTACCTGTTACCGACAATTTCAGTGCTTGCAGATATTACCCTGCTGAAAACCACTTGTCATTTCCTTCTGCTCCTCGTTGGGTTCGACACTCTTACTTATCTAAAGGACTACGATTGATCCCCTATACTTGTGGGTCATCAAGGCTCTTTTCTGGTGCCATTGCCGGGGAGTGAAGCGCTCTTGGTAAGTGGAAATTGGTAAGGGAAAATTATTACTACGTGCTGAAATTTATTGTCACTTGTTACTATGGAGAATCATCCTTTGAGGGGTTTGTTCGGGGTATCTTCATCTCGACCGAAACCACAATTAGTTGCCCATCAACCTACTGCACCTACTGAAAATATTGGTTATGAAATTCCTTTGGGTATGATAGAACAACTGCTAGCTAATCCTTATGCAGGAGATGGAACTGAACATCCTGATATGCACTTGATATATGTGGATGAAATTTGTGGATTATTTAAGCTTGCAGGTTTGCCCAGAGATGAAGCTAAGAAGAAGGTTTTACCTTTATCTTTGAAGGAAAAGCATTGGCATGCTATAGGCTGTGCGATGATATTGGATCTTGGAACTGGAATCGATTGAAATTGGAATTTCACCAAAAAAAATTATCCTATGCATCTAGTTCATCGTGATCGGAATTATATATATAATTTTTGGCCTCGTGAAGGATAAAGTATCGCTCTAGCTTGGGGGAGGCTTAAGTCAATGTTATATTGATGCCCCAATCATGAGCTCTCAAGAGAAATTATTATTCAGAATTTTTATGCTCGGCTTTCTCATGATGATCGATCCATGCTCGATACTTCTTGTACTGGTTCTTTTATGAAGAAGACTATTGAATTCAGGTGGGATCTTTTAGAAAGAATTAAACGCAACTCTGAAGATTGTGAACTCGATGAAGGTAAAGAGTTAGGTATTAAGCTTGAATTTGATTGTGTTAAATCTTTTATGAATACCGATGCTTTTCACAAGTTTAGCACTAAATATGGACTTGACTCTGAGATAGGAGCCTCCTTCTGTGAATCATTTGCTACTCATGTTGATCTCCCTAAGGAGAAGTGGTTTAAATATCACCCACCTATTAAAGAAGAAATTAAAGAACCCGACATAGCTAAAGATGAAACTATCATTTACAATGTTGACCCAGTTGTTCCTACCGCTTATATTGAAAAACCACCTTTCCGTGTTAAGATAAAGGAACATGCTAAGGTTTCAACTATGGTTCATAGAAGTCATATTAGAGCACCTAAACCTGCTGAACAAATTAAAGTAGAACCTAGTGTTGCTATGGTTAAAGATCTCATGGTAGAAAATATTGATGGGCATGTTATTTATTTCTGTGATGAAGCTGCTAGAATTGCCAAACCCGATGAAAAAGATAAACATAGACCTGTTGCTGGCATGCCTCTTATCTCAGTTAAAATAGGAGATCATTGTTATCATGGTTTATGTGATTTAGGTGCTAGCGTGAGTGTTATTCCTTTTACCTTATACCAAGAAATTATGAATGATATAGCACCCACTGAAATAGAAGACATAGATGTTACTATTAAACTTGCTAATAGAGACACCATCACACCACTGGGGATAGTTAGAGATGTTGAAGTCTTGTGTGGGAAAACAAAATAACCTACTAATTTTCTAGTTCTTGGTTCCCCACAAGATGACTTTTGTCCCATTATCTTTGGAAGACCTTTCTTGAACAACGTTAATGCTAAAATAGATTATGAGAAACAAACCGTCGGTGTTAGTTTTAGTGATGAGTCTCATGAGTTTAATTTTTCCAAGTTTAATAGACAACCTCACAAGAGAGAATTACCTAGTAAGGATGAAATAATTGGTCTTGCTTCTATTGTCATGCCTCCAACTGAAGCACTAGAACAATATTTGCTAGACCATGAAAACGATATGCATATGAATGAAAGAAATGAGATAGATAAAATTTTCTTCGAACAACGACCTCTGCTCAAACATATATTACCTATTGAAACTCTAGGAGGTCCTCCTCCACCTAAAGGTGATCCTATGTTCGAATTGAAACAATTGCCAGACACTTTGAAATATGCTTATCTTGATGAGAAAAAGATATATCCTATTATTATTAGTGCTAACCTTTCAGAACATGAAGAAAAAAGATTATTGAAAGTTCTGAAGAAGCACTGTGCTGCTATTGGATATACTCTTGATGATCTTAAGGGCATTAGTCCCACTCTTTGTCAGCACAAGATTAATATGGAACCTGATGCTAAACCCGTTGTTGATCATCAACGACGTTTGAATCCCAAAATGAAAGAAGTGGTATGAACTGAAATATTAAAGCTTCTGGAAGCAGGTATAATCTATCCCACAGCTGATAGTAGATGGGTAAGTCCCGTTCATTGTGTCCCTAGGAAAGGAGGTATTACCGTTGTTCCTAATGATAAAAATGAACTTATTCCACAAAGAATTGTTACTGGCTATAGGATGGTAATTGATTTTAGAAAATTAAATAAAGCAAGTAGAAAAGATCATTACCCCTTGCCTTTTATAGATCAAATGTTAGAAAGATTATCAAAGCACACACACTTTTGCTTCCTTGATGGATATTCTGGTTTTTCTCAAATACCTGTTTCACAACCTGATCAAGAGAAAACCACCTTTACTTGCCCTTTTGGAACTTATGCTTATAGACATATGCCTTTTGGTTTATGCAATGCACCTGCTACCTTTCAAAGATGTATGACTGCTATATTCTCTGATTTTTATGAAAAGATTGTTGAGGTTTTCATGGATGATTTTTCTGTTTATGGAACTTCTTTTGATGATTGCTTAAGCAACCTTGATCGAGTTTTGCAGAGATGTGAGCAAACTAATCTTGTCTTGAATTGGGAGAAGTGCCACTTTATGGTTAATGAAGGTATTTTTTTGGGGCATAAAATTTCTGAACGAGGTATTGAGGTGGATAAAGCTAAAGTTGATGCAATTGAGAAAATGCCTTGTCCCAGAGATATCAAAGGTATTCGTAGTTTCCTTGGTCATGTTGGTCTCTATAGGAGGTTTATTAAAGACTTCTCTAAAATTTCTAGGCCTCTTACAAATCTTTTACAAAAGGATGTTCCATTTGTTTTTTATGATGATTGTGTAGAAGCCTTTGAAACACTTAAGAAAGCCTTAACTTCTGCACCTATTGTTCAACCACCTGATTGGAACTTGCCTTTTGAAATTATGTGTGATGCTAGTGATTATGCTGTTGGTGCTGTTCTAGGATAAAGAGTTGATAAGAAACTAAATGTTATTCATTATGCTAGCAAAACTCTAGACAGTGCCCAAAGAAATTATGCTACTATTGAAAAAGATTTTTTGGCAGTTGTGTTTGCTTGTGACAAATTCATATCTTACATTGTTGATTCCAAAGTTACTGTTCACACCGATCATGCTGTTATTAAATATCTTATGGAAAAGAAAGATGCTAAACCTAGGCTCATTAGGTGGGTTCTCTTGCTACAAGAATTTGATTTACATATAACTGATAGAAAAGGAGCTGAGAACCCCGTAGCTGATAACTTGTCTAGGTTAAAGAATATCCTTGATGACCCACTACCCATTGATGATAGCTTTCCTGATGAACAATTAGCTGCAATAAATGTTTCTCATAACACTCCTTGGTATGCTGACTATGTAATTATATTGTTGCTAAATACATACCACCTAGTTTCACATACCAACAAAACAAAAAGTTCTTCTATGATTTAAGACATTACTTTTGGGATGACCCACATCTTTATAAAGAAGGAGTAGATGGTATTATTAGACGTTGTGTACCTGAGCATGAACAGGAACAAATCCTACGGAAATGTCACTCCGAAGCTTATGGAGGGCATCATGCGGGAGATAGAACTGCTCACAAGGTATTGCAATCTGGTTTTTATTGGCCTACTCTCTTCAAGGATGCCCGTAAGTTTGTTTTATCTTGTGATGAATGTCAACAAATTGGTAATATTGGTAAGCGTCAAGAAATTCCTATGAATTATTCACTTGCTGTTGAACCATTTGATGTTTGGGGTTTTGATTATATGGGGCCTTTTCCTTCCTCTAATGGGTATACACATATTTTGGTTGCTGTTGATTATGTTACTAAGTGGGTAGAAGCTATTCCAACTAGTAGTACTGATCATAACACTTCCATTAAAATGCTTAAAGAAGTTATTTTCCCGAGGTTTGGAGTCCCTAGATATTTCATGACTGATGGTGGTTCACACTTTATTCATGGTGCTTTCCGTAAAGTGCTTGCTAAATATGATGTTTGCCATAGAATTGCATCACCCTATCATCCTCAATCTAGTGGTCAAGTTGAACTTAGCAATAGAGAAATAAAACTAATACTTCAAAAAACTATTAATAGGTCCCGAAAGAATTGGTCTAAGAAATTAGATGATGCACTTTGGGCCTACAGAACAGCTTATAAAAACCCTATGGGTATGTCTCCCTACAAAATGGTTTATGGAAAAGCTTGTCATTTGCCTCTTGAGTTAGAACATAAAGCATATTGGGCAATAAAAGAACTCAACTATGACTTCAAACTTGCCGGAGAAAAGAGGTTATTTGATATTAGCTCACTAGATGAATGGAGAACCGAAGCTTATGAAAATGCCAAATTGTTTAAAGAAAAAGTTAAAAGATGGCATGACAGAAGAATCCAAAAGAGAGAACTCAAATTTGGAGAATATGTTCTATTGTACAACTCTCGTTTCAGGTTCTTTGCAGGGAAACTTCTCTCTAAATGGGAAGGACCATATATCATCGAAGAGGTTTACCGCTCTGGAGCTATCAAAATAAATAATGCCGAAGGTACTAACCCAAAGGTGGTCAATGGTCAAAGAATTAAACACTATATCTCAGGTACGCCTATTAATGTTGAAACCAATATTATTCAAACTATGACACCTGAGGAACACATAAAGGAGACCTTCCGGAACACTCCAGAATAATTAAAAAAAGAGGAGGTACGTGATACGGTAAGTAAACAGACTCCGAAAAATCCGCAAAAATATTTTCTGTCAGTTTTGGAATATATTAAAAATTGGGAAAATAAGAAACAACCAGGAAGGCACCCGAGGAGGGCACAAGACACCAGGGTGCGCCAGGGCCCCCTGGCACGCCCAGGTGGGTTGTGCCCACCTCGGGAACCTTCCCGACTCCGTTTTCCTCCAGTTTGCTTGTTTCCCAAGATAAAAAATCTTTATATACCCCCCCCCCCCGAACGTATTGAACATCGTATTGCGGTGAAATTTTCTGTTCTTCTTTCTTGCTATTTTCTGATAGATCTAGATCGCCATGGCCGCTTCGAGCTCCTCCAAGGACAAGTTCTTCGAGAACGTCATCAACCCGTATTTGCGGGAGGTGATGCAGCACCCTCAAGCCATTGAGATGCGTGAGGGGGTGCTCCATATCCGAGACGTCCAGGGTCCCAAGGGGCAAGGGACCATGTAGGCCAGGCTCGAAGCTATGGAGCAGGAGGTCTTCAAGTGCAAGGGGGTGGTGGAACATGGACTCAATGCCAATCACCTCATGATCGCGGATTACACCCATGATCTCAAGGTGGATGGCAAATCCATGAAGGACGTCGTCTTCACCTTCAACGAGCAAATCAACTTTCTGCAAAGCCAAATCTATGATCTCCAAAACCAAGTCTTTGAATATGAGGCAAGGTTTAAAGGTATGAGTTTGGCTGCTAGTTGCAGGACTCGCGTGACTCGTTCCTCCTCTTAAGATGGTGAGCCATTGCCATGGAAACCGGAAGATAAGATCGCTACCTCATTGATACGTCTCCATCGTATCTACTTTTCCTAATGCTTTTCCTCTTGTTTTGGACTCTAATTTGCATGATTTGAATGAAACTAACCCGGACTGACGCTGTTTTCAGCAGAACTACCATGGTGTTGTTTTTCTGCAGAAATAAAAGTTCTCGGATTGGAACGAAACTTTGTGAGGATTTTTTATTCAATAAATAAGAATTTCTGGAGCCGAGAACCACCGGAGGGGGGCACCTGGGTGGGCACAACCCACCAGGGCGCGCCCCCCCCCCCCCAGGCGTGCCCAAGTGGGTTGTCCCCACCTGGTTGCCCCGCAGACTTCAACCCTGATACTATAAAATCACATATTTGGAGAAAAAATCAGGGAGAAAGAATTATCATGTTTCACGAGATGGAGCCGCCGCCACCTCCTGTTCTTCATCGGGAGGCCAGATCTGGAGTCCGTTCAAGGCTCCGGAGAGGGGGATCTTCAATCTTCGTCATCACCAACCCTTCTCCATCGCCAATTCCATGATGCTCCCCACCGGGAGTGAGTAATTCCTTCGTAGGCTCACTGGTCAGTGAGGAGTTGGATGATATTCACCATGTAATCGAGTTAGTTTTGTTAGGGCTTGATCCCTAGTATCCATTATGTTCTGAGATTGATGTTGCTATGACTTTGCCATGCTTAATGCTTGTCACTTTGGGCCCAGGTGCCATGATTTCAGATCTGAACCATTTATGTTATCACCATTATATCTATGTTCTAGATCCGATCTTGCAAGTTATAGTCACCTACTACGTGTTATGATTTGGCAACCCCGGAGTGACAATAGTCGGGACACTTCCCGGTGATGATCGTAGTTTGAGGAGTTCATGTATTCACTATGTGTTAATGCTTTGTTCCTGTTCTCTATTAAAAGGAGGCCTTAATATCCCTTAGTTTCCAAAAGGACCCCGCTGCCACGGGTGGGTAGGACAAAAGATGTCATGCAAGTTCTTTCCATAAGCACGTATGACTATTTACGGAATACATGCCTACATTATATTTATGAACTGGAGCTAGTGCTGTATCCCCCTAGGTTATGACTGTTATATGATGAATATCATCCAACGAATTCACCGATCCAATGCTTGTGAATTTCTCTCATATTGTTCTTGCTAAGTTACCACTGCTATTGTTACTCTTGCACTTGCTACAAAATCATTGCTATTACTGTTACTGTTACTATTGTTGTTGCTACTACTATCAAAACTATCATACTACTTTGCTACTGATCGCTTTGCTGCAGATAATTAATCTCCAGGTGTGGTTGAATTGACAACTCAGCTGCTAATACTTGCAAATATTCTCTGGCTCCCCTTGTGTCAAATCAATAAATTTGGGTTGAATACTCTACCCTCAAAAACTGTTGCGATCCCCTATACTTGTGGGTTATCAAGACCTTTTTCTGGCGCCATTGCCGGGGAGCATAGCTACATTTGTTGAGTCACTTGGGATTATTATCAAATTATCACAATGAATAATCTGAAGGATGATAAGACTAAGATTTTTCCCTCTAAGACGAGGGGAGGTAAAGAACTGCCATCCAGCTCCGCTTTAGATTCACCTTGTGTTATAAGTAGACTTGCAACACCACCACATGCTATCAATTCTGATATGTCGCAAGTTATTGATGATGCTACTTCTGCTATGAATGCTACTCATGATGATGCTAGTACCTTGATTGATGATAATGTGCCACTAGGTAAATTTCTTGATGAACAACTTGCTAGAACTAAAGATTTTGAGAATGCTGAAACTGATGAAATTGTTGAAACTGAAAATCTTGAAACACTTATTAGACCTAGTTCTCCTAGATACGAATTGCCAAAGGTACCGGAAGGTTATGTTATGGATGAGGAGACAACTAGAGACATTCTTGCTTGTAAGGATAGAGATGATCTGGAAAAATTATTATGCAAGTATAAAGAAAAGACTTTGAATGCTAGAATGAAATGTGATCCTAAGTTTGCTACTTCAACTATCTTTGTTGATGATAAGGATTATGAATTCTCTGTCGACCCAGAGTTAATTACTTTGGTTGAATCTGATCCTTTCCATGGTTATGAAACTGAAACTGTTGTGGCACATCTTACTAAGTTGAATGACATAGCCACCCTATTTTCTCATGATGAGAAGATTCGCTGTTATTATATTCTCAAATTATTTTCATTCTCATTAAAGGGTGATGCTAAGGCTTGGTATAATACTCTTGCTCCTGGTTGTGTGCGTAGTCCCCAGGATATGATTTATTACTTCTCTGGAAAATATTTTCCTGCTCATAAGAAACAAGCTGCCTTACAGGAAATATTTAACTTTGCGCAAATTGAAGAAGAGAGTCTCCCACAAGCTTGGGGGAGGCTTCTCCAATTGCTTAATGCTTTGCCTGATCATCCTCTTAAGAAAAATGAAATACTTGATATCTTCTATAATGGACTAACCGATGCTTCTAGGGATTTTCTAGATAGTTGTGGTGGTTGTGTTTTTAGGGAGCGAACTATTGAACAAGCTGAAGAATTATTGAATAACATATTGAAAAATTATGATGATTGGACTCTTCCCGAACCACCACTCAAACCTACTACAAAGAAGAGGGGTATCTTATATCTCAGTCCTGAAGATATGCAAGAGGCAAAGAAATCCATGAAGGAAAAAGGTATTAAAGCAGACGATGTTAAAAATTTACCACCTATCAAAGAAATACATGGGCTTGAAACACCACAACCACCTAAGGTGGTAGAGGTAAATTCTTTACTAAAGTTCGATGAAGGTGATATTTCTTATAATAAGCATCCTAGTCAATGCCTTTATGAGTTTGATAATTACATTAGAAAACAAGACCACTTCAATGCAAATGTTATGAAACAATTGAAATACAATTCTTATATGATTGCTCGCTTGAGTGACTTGTTATTTAGAATCTCAAATGATGTTAGAGGTGTAGGAAAGCGTGCTTCTATGGTTCAAACTCAATTAGAACAAGTTGCTAAATATCAAAGAGAGTTGCTTGATGAAATGAATAATAATATCAATGATCATGCTGTTAGAGTAATGACTAGAGGAGGTAGAATGACTCAGGAACCACTTTATCCTGAGGGACACCCAAAAAGAATTGAACAAGACTCTCAAAGAGTTAACACTGATGTACCTAGTCCTTCTAAAAAGAAAAAGAAGAAGAAAAATGATAGGACTTTGCATGCCCCTAGTGAACCTGAAGTTGAAAAACCTCCTGATAATGATAATGAAGTCTCTATCTCTGATGCTAAAACTCATTCTGGTAGTGAACACTCACCTTCTGATAATGAAAAAGACAATGATGAGGTTCATAAAGACACTCAAATAAATAATAAAGAACCAGATAATGATGTTGAGATAGAACCAACAATTGATCTTGATAACCCACAACCCAAGAATAAAATATATGATAAAGGAGACTTTGTTGCTAGAAAACATGGTAAGGAAAGAGAACCGTGGGTTCAAAAACCTATGCCCTTTCCACCTAAGTCAACCAAAAAGAAAGATGATGAAGAATTTGAATGCTTTGCTGAAATGCTGAGGCCAGTCTTTTTGCGTACTCGCTTGACTGATATCTTAAAAATGCCTCCTTATGCAAAGTACATGAAAGACATCATCACCAATAAGAGAAAAATACCGGAAGCTGAAATCTCCACCATGCTTGCTAATTATACTTTTAAGGACGGAGTACCTAAAAAACTTGGAGATCCGAGAATACCAACTATACCTTACTCCATCAAAAGAAATTATGTGAAAACTGCTTTATGTGATTTAGGAGCTGGTGTTAGTGTTATGCCTTTCTCTTTATATAAAAGACTCGATTTGAATAAACTCACACCTACTGAAATATCTTTGCAAATGGCTGATAAATCAACTGCCATACCTATTGGTATTTGTGAGGATGTGCCCGTTGTTGTTGCTAATGTTACTATCTTGACTGACTTTGTTATACTTGAGATGCCCGAGGATGACAATATGTCGATTATCCTTGGTAGACCCTTCTTGAATACTGCAGGGGCTGTTATTGATTGCAATAAAAGCAAGGTCACTTTTCATATCAATGGTAATGAACATACGGTGCACTTTCCGAAGAAACAATTCCAAGTGAATGGTATTAATGTTATTGAAAAATCTCCGACGATCACTATTGGAAGTTTTCAACTACCTCTACCTACTGCCAAAAAGAAATATGAAATGCTTATTGTTGGGGACATTCATATCCCCTTGAGGTAACTTAGTGTTTTACGAAAGTTCTTCGGTTTCATCCTAATCGGAAGTGGTTGTTAATAAGACTTGATCAACCTTATTAATGAATCATTTTTGAGTGGTATGAAGTTGATGAATTTAGTGAGCACTACCTTCTGTTCCTACCTTTTGTTTTCTGTTTTTATTAGTTAAATAAAATAAAATGCCATGCCTTGCCTGTTTCCTGAGTTTTCCGTGCAATAAAAAAATGACCCAAAAATAAAGGTTCTCAGAATGCTCTGAAAATTTAATACAATTTTTTTCTAAATATTTAAGAATTTTTGGTGCAAATAACATCAGAGGGAGGTGATCCAGGTGGGCACAACCCACCTGGGCGTGCCAGCAACCCCAGGCGCGCCCTGGTGGGTTGTGGGCCCCATGTGGGCCCCCTCACTTATCTCTTCCTCCCACATCATCACCTACCTCCAGAAAAAATTCACCGTTGCTCTCTCTCTCTCGTGTTCTTGCTCTCAAATCCGCGGATTTCGATCTCTTTGCTCGAAGCTCCGTTTTCGAAACTGTTTAGGGGGATTGTTGCTTGGTATGTGCCTCCTCCATTGGTCTAATTAGTTTTTGCTTTAGTGGTTTATATTTAGAATAATTAGTGACTCTTGGTGCTGCTGTAGATGGGCTTGCATGTTGAATTCTTAGAGTTCTAAGTAGCTTGAATGCTTGATATGGCCTCTATGCATCCCTTTGAGTAGTTGCTATCAATCTTGTGAAGTTTTGTTGAGAAAAATTTTGTGAACTAAAAATTTCAGAATTTTGTTCATAGGAAAAAGATGAGTATCTTTAGGAAGTTTGCTTCCAAGAAGAACTCCAAGGGTGTTATTGGGGAGTCATCTGACAGTGATCTCCGAACCCAGAGAATGGCGGAGGTATGGCCGTGCGAATGGCCGCATAACCCATTCATGGAAGGGGCCGGAATCCTTCAAGAGTTTGCACAATATGCTGCTAATGCCGGCCTCACCGACTTCATCACAGCTGAGTGTGAACAGTATCATCTCCTCACAAATTCCTTTGTGCAAAGTTTTCATTTCTTGAGTAGGAATAATCCTCCTAAGGTGCAGTTTAACTTATATGCTGAACCCTATCAGATACCACTTTCTGAGTTTTGTGACATATGCATGATCCCTTCTGACGGGGATTTAGTAGAGCCTAGGCCCGCAGAGTTTGATGGTTTTTACCGCACTCTGACTGTGGGGGATGAGAAAGGGGTATCGGCTATCACTGCCACTAGCTTATACTTTCCAGCTGTGCATTATTTTGCTCTATTCATTGCGAAGTGTTTGCTTGCTAGAGAGAAGGTGGGTGCACTCAGCGCGCCTGACTTTGCTGTTTTACATTGTGCACTTTATGGCAACAACACTTATAGCTTGGGAGCTATTGTGGCACATCGCCTCCACATTAACAGATCCAAGGGTAAGATACATGGTGGTATTTATGCTACTCGCTTGGCAAGCCACTTTAACATTCAGATACGCCAGCATGATTATCCTTTACACAAGGTTTATCTAGATCGCTCGGCTATGGCACACCACCAATTTATTGATGGCGAGAACACTACTAGTGATTTTCCTTATAACCTTGTTTTTAGTGAGGACACTCGTGATATTATTCCGTTGCCTGCACCTGCTTTGTTTGATCCTATTGCCAGGGGCGGATACAGGATTATGCCTGAGGACATTGTCGCCTACCGGAACAACCTGGCTGCGGCACAGGCGGAGCCTCAGGAATGGGACCCTCAGGTACCAGCTCCCCAGCACTTCAACAAAGGGCCCCATGGCTTCTTCGAGTGGTGATTACCAAGTTAGGCTAAAAGCCTAAGCTTGGGGGAGTACGTATTTCCACCGACATTATATTCATGTTCACACTTTTCATTCCAGTTGTCGGTGTCCACACTTTTTCATTGTATTATCCATGCTAGATTCATTTTCTTGCCTTCTTCTTGTGTGTTTAAAAAACTTTGAGAAAATACAAAAATATTTCCTGCTTCTCTCTAGTATAACAGGCTGTAGTATTTAAAAGGAAAACCCAAAAAGATTTTCTTGTTCTTCTGTTGCTTGTTGGGAGCTCTCCCATGTAAATAGTTTTTCTCGTTTTTGTTTTTCTTTTCTTAAATTTGCTTTCTTTCAGAAAACCAAAAACTCCAAAAATATTTCAGTGTGTTTCTCTAAATTTGATTTTATTGAGTCATACCGAGGAGAAGACCACGATGAAAATGTTGAGTGGCTCTCGTATGCATTGTTGTTGATCTAACAGAGAGCCCATATTACCTTGTTTTCTTCTTTTTGAATAAATGTTTGTAGATTCCAGCTTAGTCCACGACACTCTTGCACTATTATTATTTTCATATCGTTCGGTCATGCAAGTGAAAGGCAATAATGACGATATTTGATGAACTGGCTATGGCAGAGAGAAACGAGTATGAACTCAACTTGTTCTGTTTTTGTAAATATGTTTAACCTAGTATCCATGATTCAGCTCATTATGATCAAACATGTTTGCAATGACCCTTAGAGATTATAGTTTCTCATGCCATGCTTAAGTAGCTAGGAGTGGATAATGTTTTATCTTGGATGTCAACATTGCGTTAAAATAATTGTGATGTAGTATGATGATATGGTATCCTCCTCTGAATGTTCGAGTGGCTTGACTTGGCACATGTTCATGCATGTAGTTGAATCAAAACCAACATAGCCTCTATGATATTTATGTTCATGGTGTTCATATCCTACTCATGCTAGTATCCAATGTTACTTATGCATAATGCATGTTCATGACCGTTTTCGCTCTCTAGATGGCCGCTTCTCAACCTAATTGCTAGCCTTCACCTGTACTAAGTGGGAATTCTGCTTGTGCATCAAAACCCTGAAACCCAAGTTATTCCAGATGAGTCCACCATACCTACCTATATGCGGTATTACCCAGCCATCCTAAGTAAATTTGCATGTGCCACCTCTAAAAACTTCAAATAAAAAATCCTTTTTGTGTGCCTGGATTGTTCATAGAGCGACAGGAGGTAGTCAGTATCTTCCATGCTAAGCGGGTTATTCTCATGATGAGTGTTTATTCACTCGTCCTTGCACGAGAGGGGCGGTAATAGGGATTCCCAGTCCCGAATTCAAATTGCAAATAATTAAGCAAAACTCCCCCAGGAATGTTGTTGGTATGGACGGCACCCGTTGTTTCGAACAAGCCGTGGAGTGTGATTGTTGGTGGACGGGGAGTAAACCTTTACTTTTATCGCTTGGGAACCGCCACTAATGTGTTTAGCATGGAAGATACTGATAACTAATGGTCGCGAAGTAAATAAGAAGGGTGCATTTCTCAAAATTTCATTTACCTCTATTTTTAAAACTTGAGCTCTGGCACCTCTGCAAATCACTGCTCCCCTCTGCGAAGGGACTATCTATTTACTTTTATGTTGTGTCATCACCTTCTCAAATAAGTGCCAGAACCTGAGAGCACTATTGTCATCCTCATGCATTGTGTGTAGCTAATGTTGGATGCATCATGACTGGATCTTTTCTACCATGAATTACAATGTTAAGTCGCTGCTCGGACTTTGGAGGTGCTCTGCATTTATGTTTTGCGGTCTCAGAAAGGGCTAGCGAGATACCACTATTGTCATGTTATATCATGGTTGCTTTGACAAAGTGTTGTTGTTTGAGATATCTTATTATTGCTCGCTAGTTGATTATGCCATTGTTATGAGTTAATATAATTTTTAAGTGTTATTGCCGACATGGTTAGTTATAATCTTTGTTGAAAACCTGGGTGCTACTTAATCTTATTTATGTAAACAAGAGCAAAAGAGTTCGTAAAAGTTTTTCGTTTTCACTTTCAGTTTATCAACTGAATTGCTTGAGGAGAAGCAAATGTTTAAGTTTGGGGAGTTGATACGTCTCCATTGTATCTACTTTTCCTAACGCTTTTCCTCTTGTTTTGGACTCTAATTTGCATGATTTGAATGAAACTAACCCGGACTGACGCTGTTTTCAGCAGAACTACCATGGTGTTGTTTTTGTGCAGAAATAAAAGTTCTCGGATTGGAACGAAACTTTACGAGGATTTTTATTCAATAAATAAGAATTTGTGGAGCCGAGAACCACCGGAGGGGGGCACCTGGGTGGGCACAACTCACCAGGGCGCACCCCCCCTCCAAGCGCGCCCAGGTGGGTTGTCCCCACCTGGTGGCCCCGCAGACTTCAACCCTGATACTATAAAATCACATATTTGGAGAGAAAAATCAGGGAGAAAGAATTATCGCGTTTCACGAGACGGAGCCTCCGCCACCTCCTGTTCTTCATTGGGAGGCCAGATCTGGAGTTCGTTCAGGGCTCCGGAGAGGGGGATCTTCGATCTTCATCATCACCAACCCTTCTCCATCGTCAATTCCATGATGCTCCCCACCGAGAGTGAGTAATTCCTTCGTAGGCTCACTGGTCGGTGGGGAGTTGGATGAGATTCATCATGTAATCGAGTTAGTTTTGTTAGGGCTTGATCCCTAGTATCCATTATGTTCTGAGATTGATGTTGCTATGAGTTTGCCATGCTTAATGCTTGTCACTTTGGGCCCGGGTGCCATGATTTCAGATCTGAACCATTTATGTTATCACTATTATATCTATGTTCTAGATCCGATCTTGCAAGTTATAGTCACCTACTACGTGTTATGATTTGGCAACCCCGGAGTGACAATAGTCGGGACACTTCCCGGTGATGACCGTAGTTTGAGGAGTTCATGTATTCACTATGTGTTAATGCTTTGTTCCGGTTCTCTATTAAAAGGAGGCCTTAATATCCCTTTGTTTCCAAAAGGACCCCGCTGCCACGGGAGGGTAGGACAAAAGATGTCATGCATGTTCTTTCCATAAGCACGTATGACTATTTACGGAATACATGCCTACATTATATTTATGAACTGGAGCTAGTGTTGTATCGCCCTAGGTTATGACTGTTATATGATGAATATCATCCAACGAATTCACCGATCCAATGCCTATGAATTTCTCTCATATTGTTCTTGCTAAGTTACCACTACTATTGTTACTCTTGCACTTGCTACAAAATCATTGCTATTACTGTTACCGTTACTATTGTTGTTGCTACTACTATCAAAACTATCATACTACTTTGCTACTGATCGCTTTGCTGCAGATAATTAATCTTCAGGTGTGGTTAAATTGACAACTCAGCTGCTAATACTTGCAAATATTCTTTGGCTCCCCTTGTGTCGAATCAATAAATTTGGGTTGAATACTCTACCCTCGAAAACTGTTGAAATCCCTATACTTGTGGGTTATCACTCATCATCACCACCACCTTCTTCATCACTAAAGGAGACTTGTGTTCATGGTATGGACACTCCCCTTGTCTTGTGCCAAGCTTGGGGGAGGTGTCCCGGTATCGTATCACCACCACTATCTTTGTTTTTTTATCTATTTTAGTTCGATCTTTAGTTATCCTATGATTTAGTTGAATAAAAGTTTAGTTCGATCCTTTCTTTTCGACTGCTTGCTTAGTGATCTATCTATCGATGTAATCATGTTCGAGATATATAATAAAGAGTAGTTTGAGTCTTGTTTCTTTACTTTAATGTTTCAGTAAAAAGAAAAGAAAATAAATAAATAAGATCATGTGCTAATCTTATGGTAAGTAATGACATCACATAAGGAAAAGTATAAGTGGTAAAATTTGTTGGAGATTGACAAACATAGCATTGGTCAATGATGCAACTCATGAAAGAATTAATAAGGGAAGAGATGATTCACATGCAAATACACTATCTTGGACATCTTTTATGATCGTGAGCCCCCATTAAATATTTTGTGTCAAAATAGTTGACTTGGACAAGGAAGACAACATAATGATTTATGTTTGTTCATATTCACATAGAAGTTATATTGTCATAGATCCTTTAACATGTGGTGCTTGCTCAATATCTTTTCTAGCAAAAAATTCCGCACTAAGTAGAGATACTACTTGTGCATCCAAAACCCTTAACCTAAATCTTATTTTGAGAGTCCACCATACCTACCTATGGATTAAGTAAGATCATTCAAGTAAGTTGTCATCGGTGCAATAAGGCAATAAAAATTGCCTCTAAAAGTGTTGGATCATTTAGTGTAAGAGAAAATTGAGCGTTGTACGAACTTGTGATGGCAAAGAATAAAAGCGACAGACTGCATAATAAAGGTTGCTATCATAAGGGGCAATATAACATGACGTTCTTTTGCATTAAGAGATTTGTCATACAAACAAATAAGCGCATGACAACCTCTCTTCCCTCTGTGAAGGGCCTATCTTTTACTTTTATGCATTTACTTTTATGTAAGAGTCAAAGTATTCTTCCCTATTCCTTTTTATTTTCTTTTTTGCAAGCATCATGTGGTGAGGAAAGATCTAGGCACATATATCCAGTTGGATATGAGTAGGCATGAGTTATTATTGTTGACATCACCCTTGAGGTGAATACGTTGGGAGGCAAAACTATAAGCCCCTATTTTTTTATGTGTCCGGTTGAAACTTTTTGTTCATGGGTACGCTGTGAGTGTTAGCAATCATAGAAGATTAAATGATGGTTGAGTATGTGGACTTGCCTAAAGGCTTCGAAACGTGACCCTTCCTGAAAATATGATGAATTGTAGTTGCAAAGTTGACTGAGAACATAGTTTGTTGGTTTTCAATAAGGTTTATGCTTTATACTTCAATGTTGTGATGAATTGTTACTTGTTCATGGGAAGTTATATGATAAAAGTTATATGATAAAGTTTTATGTTAAAGTTCTTTGCTGTTATAATAATATGCATGATGCTTCTACGTCCGTATTTTGTTTTTATCGACACCTCTCTCTCCAAGCATGTGGACATGTTTTTTGACTTCGGTTTTCGCTTGAGGACAAGCGAGGTTTAAGCTTGGGGGAGTTGATACGTCCATTTTGCATCATGTTTTCCTACTATTATTTATAATGTTTTTATGCATAATAATGCTTTTGGGAGTAATTCTAATGCATTTTCTCTCATAATTTGCAAGGTTTACACAAAGAGGGAGAATACCGGCAGCTGGAATTCCGGATCTGAAAAAGCACGTCAGAGCTACCTATTCTGCACAACTCCAAATAAGCTGAAACTTCACGAAGATTTTTTATGGATTATTTAAGAATTATTGGAGCAAATAACTACCAGAGGGGGCCCACCAGGTGGGCACAACCCACCTGCGCGCGCCAGGGAGCCCAGGCGCGCCCTGGTGGGTTGTGCCCTCCTCAGCCCACCTCCGGTGCCCCTCTTTTGGTGTATAAGTCATTTTGACCTAGAAAAAATAAGGGGAGGACTTTCGGGACGAAGCGCCGACGTCTCGAGGTGGAACTTGGGCAGGAGCACTTTTGGCCTCCGGCGGAGCGATTCCGCTGGGGGAACTTCCCTCCTGGAGGGGGAAATCATCGTCATCGTCATCACCAATAACTCTCCCATCTTTGGGAGGGCTATCTCCATCAACATCTTCAACAGCACCATCTCCTCTCAAACCCTAGTTCATCTCTTATGTTCAATCTTTGTACCAGAACCTTACATTGGTGCTTGTGGGTGACTAATAGTTTGATTACATCTTGTAGTTGATTACTATATGGTTTACTAGATCATGATTGGCGCGCGTTGCTGCGCCCGTCTTTTTTTGCGATGAAACAATATGAATTCCCATAGAAGGACCCCAAAGATGGACATATATTCTGTTAAAATTTAGACATCATGAATAGTTGAAAAATCTTTTTACTACTTGGAACCAACATAATTTAGATCTGTCTTCAGCCAACTAATCTTATATTGGATCCAAACACTTGGAAAGTAGCCCAGCGCCAAAATTAGGATAATACAAAGTAGTAATACAGCAGAGTAGCAACATGTGCAAACCAGGCCAAAATAGAGTAACCATAATTATAGTTCAGATGCCATAAAATGAACTCTTGCATTGAGTAAATAGACAGATCCTAGGTAACTAAGTATTTCTAAGTTGTACGTAACCATGGAACCAAGCTGTTAGTTGATATCTTTTGTTGTTCTGTAAGGTGTACAAGAAGATATTGTCTGTGGGGCGTATGCAAACTATTTTGAGGCAAAACCATGTCTACATCTGGGTATGCCGCTTCGAATCAAAATTAATCAAGATAACATATTAAGCAACATGTAAACCAGTAGTAATTGATGGCATCATTGGACTGTAATTTAAGGAGGCTTCCTAAAAATAGATGTTTGCTCAATAAAGTAAGAAAAAACTTCATATCTAAGCATCGGTTTGCTAGATCATTGACGACACACTTTGCCGCGCCAGTCCGTTGGTCCAATGTAATGACATGAATTTATGTAAATGTATGGTGCCATGAGCGAGGCCCAATATGCTCCATATTTAGTTGGGTCACCACACAGACCAGCAACTGACTGGCGACATCAAGGCATAATCCTATAGGATTTCAGCATTCATCCTTTAGTAGTATCTTTTTAAATGCAACATCATGAACATATGGAATTCCAGCTTCGTTATTTTGGCATTAAGTTTATTTTGTACTTCCTGCAAAGAGGGAAAGAAGCATTAAAAGAAAGGTAACGGTCGTACATTATACATTCAGATTCATCTGAAAAGATGAAATGACAACATGTTATGGTAAGTAATTGTTGTTGTTAACAAGAGAAGATCACATAAAAATAAAAGAAAAATAAAATATAAAATGAGGATTATGAGAGATATATTAGTCTGCATGTATTATTACCATATTGGTTGATCTGCTCTTCCCCGGGTTCTGGAATTCCTTTATCATATCCATTGGAGGTGAGATCCGCTTTTTTGCTAACCTAATTACAGTAAATTCCCCTCCTACCAATAATTGATTTACAGAAGTGTTGCTTTTTAAGATTATTGAAAATTAAATTGTTAAGCAGTATGAAAGGACGGTAGTTTTTATTCCACAAACATATATGCCTCTAAGAAGGTTCTCTTGGAAGCTCATGTCAACAATACTCTCAGACACTTCATTCTATGAAGTGAAAAACTCCAAAGTTAATGTTAACAATTAACTTAAAAAATTATTGGAATGGTATCACCTTGGTTCCTGAATATTGCAATCATCACACAAAGTACATGGTATCATCAAACAAGAAAGATAGCTCTTTATAACCTCCAAAATCTAAGATAACAAAAGTAGTAGAGAGGTGACTTACTGGTTTGCAACTGGGCATCTTGTTTTCATAATACTTAGCATCACACTGGAAACCCTCGGGCCTCAAAGCTATCCATCATTTAAAGAACACATCTTGCAGGGTTGGCATTAGGCTCATATGCAAAACATGAGCTATAATCACCAATAGTTGGCAAAGCCAATCGACCAAATGAAACATATCCTGAAAAGCTACATCATATGTAAGCAGAATAAAAGAAGTTGAGCAGTTTTTTTAGAAAACAAAATTATAAGGGGTTGAGGTGTTGATCGTGACCTGAGGAATAAAATATCTCCTTTGTATATTCTCCAGTACTGTGCCCAACTCCCAATTAAACAACACACAAGCAGAGTTGATGGTTAGCATAGAAAGAAACCAAAGCAATAGGCATTCCATTCTATAATAAGGTGCTCTTAGATGTGAACGACCATGATACGTAGCTGATTAGGCAGAAGGGTAATACAAAAGCAATCAATTTTAGTTGATTATTATGTACATGAATAACAGGCAAACATTATGTTTAGTAACCAGATTACCTATAAGGGCAGTTGTATTCTCTTCACTGAGAGACAACTATAGTCGGCCGTGGCATCACACAATGGTCCTGAATTAAGCTTTCATGTTTTCTGAATCTAATACGGGCCGAGCGATTTCCTTTGCATGTTGCACCATGTATTTAAGAAAAAATTGTCGACATAATTATTTGTCTTTCCTCATGTATGGATAAAGAAATTGTCCACATAATTATTTGGCTTTCCTCATGCATGAATAGAAGCAGAAGATGTTGAGGCTTCACAACCTTCTAGAACAGCATGGTAACAATTTTTTAGCATTTTTTTGTACAGTTCTAAGTAATCTGTCCCACAGCAGTAAATATCCTAACTTAGAAGCACGTAATCTAAGCAATCATACATGGTAAAAAAACATGGATGGTAAAACATGAAAAGATAAGGTCTAGCAGTGCACGTGAAGTAATTACCTGCTCTAGAAGCCATTGGAGATATGAGCTGAGAATTCCCGAAACAAAAAAATTTACGACAACCAGTCTCCAAGATCAGCCCGTATCAATTGAGCATAAGCCAGTATGAACAACACCTGTACAGATTTGTGATTGATAGGAAATTCGCATAATGTAATCCTGTGGTGGAAGGAATCATATATGAATGGGGAAAAAATGAAGATTATAGGGAACCTAGCAGAGCACCATGTTGATGGATGTTTTGTCGCTGGATCGAAAAAGGTTGGGGAGGAAGCATCATTAATCACCACCGGCGAGGCAGACATCATCCGCCATGAATGCCTGAAGAGAAACTGAAGAGTAATTGCTTGCCTTCAATTCTCAGCAGAGCAGTTTCGCTCCAAGAATAGCGAGACAAGATTGGCATGAACATGCATCGGCGTGCGGTCCGGAGGCCCGAACCATTCCAACCCTGCGGAGCCGTACGCTATGCCGTATCGCCGGCATCGCCTGGGCTAGGTCGCCTCTCCGGCTGCATACTCTAGTGCCTCCTCTTCACTCGCATTCAGAGAAAAAACAGAGATGATGATGGGTTTGACTGACAGATGCAGCACTGGGGTTCTGAAATTTTTGTCTGCAAAATGTGTGCACCTGTGTGCCATCCTTCCTCCTATTTTCTAAATCGACCTTGTTGCCCACTAACGCCAGCACCAAATCCGGTTTCCCTGTTTGGACATGCGCATAAAAATCTGAGCACTGACATACAGATGAGTTCCACCAACAAAAGGCAGAGTGTTCTCTGGTTCCAACTGAAGCAGTGCGACGAGATGGAAGTGCAGAAACGTGTTCAGTCATACCTTGTCTCTGAAGCTCGTCAACCCACCTCTTTACTCAGATGCGAAGAGGTGGCACCCTGGACGAGGAGGTCGGCCATGGACTCGACGCGGCATCTGTCGGCAGCGCCCCAGCCTAGGGTTTCGGATTAGAAAAACGAGGAATATATCCACCGGCGGCGCACCTATGGGATTGGGAGGGGTGGGGTGAGGCGCGGCCATGCGAGGAGGGATTGTGGACTGGTGGTGCGGCCTTCCTCCCGGATGATAGCCACCGGCAGCACACCATGGGATCGGGAGAGGTGGGTTGGGGCTTGGGTGTTGCCGATGGACCGGGAAAGGTGGGTTGAAGCGCAGCACTGGGCCTTAGCGAAGCGCTGAAGTAGGCGGGCCGACGGCCCAGTTTACCAGAGGCCTCCGTTTCGGCCTCTGGAGCAGCAGCCCATAGGACAGCTGGGCCAGATTTGACACACTGCGAGACAGATCATTGTACACAGGAAATCTGACAGCCAGAAACGCCCAGATGGTAAAAACGGACGGCCGAAAACGCAAATCACTGTGAGGGCAGGGATTAGATGCGATTATACTGTCCGTAATTTGGTGGAAGATTATATGTTCAGATCCATTATGCTATTTAATACCCCTCTGATCTTGAGCATGATTATTATTTGTGAGTAGTTACTTTTGTTCTTGAGGTCACGGGAGAAGTCATGTTGCAAGTAATTACGTGAACTTGATATGTGTTCGATATTTTGATGATATGTATGTTGTGATTCCTTTAGTGGTGTCATGTGAACGTCGACTACATGGAACTTCACCATATTTGAGCCTAAGGGAATGCATTGTGGAGTAGTTATTAGATGATGGGTTGCTAGAGTGACAGAAGCTTAAACCCTAGTTTATGCGCTACTTCGTAAGGGACCGATTTGGATCCAAAAGTTTAATGCTATGGTTAGACTTTATCTTAATACTTTTCTCGTAGTTGCGGATGCTTGCGAGGGGGTTAATCATAAGTAGGAGGTTTGTTCAAGTAAGAACAACGCTAAGCACCGGTCCACCCACATATCAAATTATCAAAGTAGCGAACACGAATCAAGCCAACATGATGAAAGTGATATGATGAAATTCCCGTGTACCCTCAAGAACGCTTTGCTTATTATAAGAGTCCGTTTTGGCCTGTCCTTTGCCTCAAAAGGATTGGGCTTCCTTGCTACACTTTTGGTACCATTACCGTTATTTGCTTGTTACAAATTATCTTGCTATCAAACTACCTGTTACCGACAATTTCAATGCTTGTAGATATTAGCCTGCTGAAAACCACTTGTCATTTCCTTCTGCTCCTCGTTGGGTTTGACACTCTTACTTATCGAAAGGACTACGATTGATCCCCTATACTTGTGGGTCATCACTAACATCAGTTTCTGTACAACGGTGGGAAAGTAGATATTCAATACTGGGATATGGTAGGTGGAAGAAAATGTTACAACAACAGAAGCGTAATAAATAACATTTTGCTTCTGTCTAACGTATTAGCACACCATGCTCTTTATTTACTCTAGGAATATCTTGTACTCTGTGACACCCTAGATTTTGCCCATTTCTTTTTTCTTTTTATTTTGGTCTGGATTTGCTTTTCTGTGGCTTAGTAGTCCTGAAACCTGGAGAGATCACCCTTGATTCCTCTCCCAAGTGGCTTGCCAACCTCAAAATCATCCCAAGACCTTGTCATTTCCATCTTGGACCAATCCCAATATTCTTTTCTTGGGAATATTCCTTTTTCTATTAAAGGAATAACCCTGTCAGCTCTGAGTTGTGAAGCAACTCATATTTCTATCATTCCCAAAATTCCCAAATAATTCTCATAAATCCTTTGGGACATATCTTATCCAGATATGTCAAAATATTCCTTGCCATGTCCAAAAATAATCCACCAAAATTCCTTTTCTGATTCTGCCCTAGTTGTCAGTTTGTGAAGCAAGTACCCTTTATATTGGCCTACTTGCTCTCAAACTTTTTGGGCATCCTTTCCTATCCATATCATTGCCACATGCCAAAATTCAACTTTATTTGGATATTAAATCTCTCTTGGCTAATTTCCAAAGTTTCTGGGAAACTAGAATCTTTGTGAAGCAAGTGCTAGCTAGGAGTATCCAAATGAGTTGAAATTTTGCAAGCACCTCCAATTGCCCAAATAATGACTTTTACACAAGTTTCAACCCTATCCAATCATCTTAGTGAGCAGAGCATCGATTCTTAGATTCTGGCCATATTTTTCAGTTGTGAAGCAACTATATTTTATATTGCTTCATTTAAGCTGAAAATTTACCAGGACATTCTTAAATCCATTTCAACTCCTTCCACCAAGTTTTGGCCCAATTCAGTAATCCAATTGCCCTGTGCAAATTTTGCAAGTTTCTGGATAGAGAGGATGCTTGTGAAGCAAGTACCATTATGGCTTGTCCATTTGGTATGAAATTTCCACAGCATCATTACATGTCCAAATAATCAAGCCTTGCCAAATTTCAGACCAATTGGACACTCCATGTGAGTGGCACTTCAAGATTGGCATTCTGGACCAGGTTATGCAGTTGTTAAGCAACTATGTTAAACCCTGGTCCATTTCCCTTAAAATTCCACAGAATAGTAGTCCTTCCTATCCCAAACCTCCCAAACATCTCAGTTGGACCTTATACCTCTTCTGTTGATCACAGCATTCATCAAACAATTTGCTATAGCAACCTTTCAGTGAGAATTCCCATAAACCCTTGGACTTTCTCGTTGATCTATCACCTTCACGGTGCCTTGGGGAGCAAGGTCCCTTAGCTAGACAACATTTTGGGTGCCAGAAAGCACTGCATGCCACTGTGCACGCGGTGACCACCGTTTTGGCACGCAGTGGACGCGTGCCGAATGCCGTTTCCTCGGGGCCCCTCCTCTCCTTGTCGGTTTCGCACGATTAGTCTTGTCCCACAGCTTTCCCTCGCTGTCTTCTTCTCCCCAGACCTCTCTCCCCCTCCAATCCCATCCTCGCCGCTCCGCGACGAGCTCCGCCCTATTCTGCCCGTAGCCGCCGTTGGCGTTTTCTCCGTCTCGAGCCTTCCCGAGCTCGCCGGAGCCCTCCTGAGCGCTCCCGAGCCCTCTCCGACGCCCCTCAACCCTCCTGGAATCCTCTCCCTTCTCCTGGCGAGCTCTGGAAGAGCCGAGAACCCGGGGCACGCGTCGCCGCGGCCAAGGCTCGGCCACCCTCGCCGCCCGCCTATAAATAGGCCGCCCCGAGCCCCTTCCAGCACCACAGCCCCCTCTCCGCCCTCCCAGACTTCTCCCCGACCAACCCATGGAGCTTGAGGAGCCCTCCTGCTCCACCACGGCCGCCATTACAGCCGCCCTCCTCGGCTCCAATTCGAGCCAACCGGAGCTCCCCCTTCCCTTCTCTATCCACCCGAGGACCACCTCAACCACGGCGAAGCTCTTCCCGATCTCCTCCTCACCTCTCCGCCACCGCAGCCCCGTGCCCGAACTGCGCCCGAGCCGCCGTCCGCCGTAGGCCAAGCCGCCGCCGTTCCGTAGCTCTTTGGCATCCGTACTGTGCGGGTACGGGTGCGGCTCGGTCCCATGAGCTCGCCGGTGGTCGGAACGCGACGAACGGTGGCCGGAGCCGCCGGCGGCCGTCGCCAGAATCGCCCTGCCTCTGCCACGCGCGGGCGAGAAGGAGGAAGAAGACGGCGCCTCCTCCCCTGGCCGCTTGTGGGCCCTACGGCCCCACCGGTCAGCGACCAGTGGCTCGGCCGCGCCCCGCCACGTCGTTTAAGTGAGGCTGGGCACGGGTGGGCCGGCCCAGTGGCGACAGCAGCCTCGCAACCCGGCTGGCGCGCGCCCCAGCCGCTTTCGGCCTGTATAGCCCAGCCAGCACAGTGCATCTTAATCTTTTTCCAGAAAAAAAAAACTACTGAGGACCTAGAAGTAAATATTTATTTTATAGAAAGGTCCTTCTGCAGTCAAGCTATCACATCTTTTTGCTCGGGACTCCGAATCAGGTGAAACCAGCGCCCACTTCTTCGTCTCATCGAGCCCGTTCCGATGGTGTCATTCTCATGCTGTGTTGACACAGTAGAAATGACCATTTTGCCCTTGCCCGTAAACAGCCCCTACGGGAGGGAACTGTTTTCGGCAACCGTCTCCGCGGCCTCTCCGCACTCCTTTCCGATGATTCCTTCATCTCCAGGCAAGCCACAACCCTCATCTGCATAATTGCAATGCAATATCATAGTTTAATTAATTACTTTAATAGCAAGAATGTTATCTGTAGCATGGATTGGATTATGACATGCATGAGTAGATGTTGAATACCGGATTGTTAATGACTAGTAGTTTACCCACTCGTTGAGGTTATGATGATGAGATTACCGTCTATGATTTCATCCGGCATTTATGGATATGAACTAGTAGCAGTAGCCTAAGCATGCCGGTTATTGGATTACTATGATACCGGAGTGTCAGCTGTGACAGAAAGATTGTTCGGGGATAAGATGCCTAATTTGACCAACTAAGTTAACTTGATGAAACAACCTGGTAATAAGTGAACTTAGTTGGTTGATCGAGAGTCACCTGTCCGGGCTTATTCGTGCAGCCACATTTGCCGGTATGGGATGGCCTTGACTTGGTCTGATCGCGTGCTCTTCCACCGGTACCTCCAAAGAGGGAGGGTTATGCGCGCGCGCTACCCTGGCCCGGTAGGCTGCAATAACCCTGTGAGCCCAGTTGAGTTATTGGATCCAGGTCCCTGTTTGGGACAGTTTGTTTGGCCAGGACGCTGGCAGGTGTCTTGAGGACACGGGGCCACCCAGGGCTTGACTCCAAGAGGGAGTATGATTGCCGGTCATACGATGGAAGAGTCACGGGTCAGGCGGGTTTCGTCGGAACATCGTTGGTCCACCCGAATGGGAGCACGAGGCCATGAGTTCCGTAGTGTGGGTAAAGTGTACAACCTCTGCAGAGTGTTAAATCTATTCGAATAGCCGTGTCCACGGAATTGGACAGCCCGTCCAGACCTCTATAGGAGATCAACCGTTATAATGACAGTGATAAGGAAGGAACTCATCTGAGTATGGTAACAGTCGGATATCATGCCATGGGCAAGTATTGGTAACGATCTCGAGGATGATCGTTGGATGTTCTTGGAGTGATCATGAGTTGGTCACCAGAATGCAGGAAGAGTAGCTTGTTATTGCTCATTTCAACCATTCCTTCGGTAACAATAAATCTTAACCTAATCTTGATTGCTGTGATGTTGTCTTGCCTTAATGCTGATGTTTGTTGTGAGCTTGCGAGTACATTCAAAGTACTCACCTGGCGTGTCATGCCAGTTTGCAGGTCATGCCATGACTGCTTGTTTGTCGAAGATGTTGATTGCGAGCTAGGATACGCGTTCTAGCCAGAGTCCCTGCGGAGTGGAGTCCATCACCGCCGACGCTGTTCCGCTGCTAAGAGATACTCCGCTTCCCCCAGGTCGATCCGCTGTTAGCATAGAGCTATTTTGAGCAGGCGTAGTGTCGCCGTGTTGATGTAATCTTTGTAACCATATTTATCGCAATAAAGAGCTGATTTGTTCTATGCCAACAGTGCCGTATTCCAGTAGACTTGTCCCTGGGACTGGAATACGGGGCGTTCCGGTTTCCTCTGAGCCGGGGTGCCACAGGAGTTGGTATCAGAGCAGGTCTGGCTATAGGACGCGCAGTCTAGGTGCGAGCGTTAGAACCGGTAGTATAGAGTCTAGTTGGTTTGCTGCACTTGTTTGTTGCATTTGTTTGCTGCATAGCATGCATATAGACTAGTTATCACTAACGATTGATCTGGTGAGTATAGGTGGCAATCCACTGCCTGTACCCTCTAGTTGCATATCTTTTCTTGGTGGTTGGTGTCATCTTCGTCCCAGCGGAGTGATGCCTAGGTGCTTGGTGTATCGATCCTTTGCAGGATTGATGCACAGGTACCACACCAATATATCCTCTTTAGCCACCCCTATGGTTCGGTGATAGACATGTCTCTATCCCGGATCGTGCCATCCCTCTAGCCGCCTTGGCAACCCTTACTGATCTTGGTTATCAGAAAAGGGCAATGCCAGCAAGCCTTTCTTTTCATCGCTATCCGTTCCCAGGACAAGTACGGTTTCTTCCGTACGCTTGATGATGATGTGGTCATGACCTCCGTGTTCCGATCCACGATCATCAAGTCCGTCCTCGCCTCAGTATCCTTCCAGCTGCAACCAGTGTTAAGCCGTGTTTGGTGTACCTTTGTTTACACCAACTCCTTCCACACCTTGACTTCCTTTCGTGCACATCGCCACAGCATGTTAGACCGTAATACCGGAGTCTCCGCGAGATTTGTGTGCTTAGGTAGGCATGCATATTATTGTTGTGGATAGCTGTAATATATGATATTGCTGGTGTGTGATCTTAGTGCTTTGTGTGCTTTTATTTCTATCGTTGGGCCCTTGGTGTTACCTTATTTCCCCTTATGGAAGTTGCTCCCCGACACCGGACTCAAAGAAATCAGTGAAGAGACAGTTAGTTGGAGGCTCAGCTCAACAATATGGAATTTTCCGCTGACTGCCTGATATCGGGAAATACCTTGCCTGACTACCAATGGTATTTTGGATTGATTATTAGCATCCAGTATGCATCATTGCAACCTTCACAGCAGAAACATTAAGGAATAGAAATATGCACTCAGTCCGTATGTGGCAAAAAGGAAGCCTCAGAGTACAAGATACTCCCCAGACAGTTGGCAGCATATGACAATGCATCCCAAGAGTCAGGTCCGCAACCGTTGGTCGGAATGCAAGAACCAGTCAGGACACAAGCCTGCCTCAGAAATCAAGTGCCAGCTACACATGTTTTTATGGAAATAATGAACATGCTGCCAAGGTTACATGAGTTACTCAGACCAGGATGTCAGCCCGGTTTCAATTAACATACATGTGCTTGTCTGCGTAGTAGCAAGCTGTATGGGACGCTACTGAACCCTTGCCTGCCTTTCTTTAGTAACGGCACCACGCCTGTGTTCCGAGCTGTTTTACGGCCGTCCGGGGTGGATGCTGATTTTTTTCTTTTGTCAGCAACTGGCCCGTGTTCTGAGCTGCTTTTCGGCCGTCTCGGACAGTTGTTGAATTTCTTTCCGTAGCGGTGACCCTATGCTCTGAGCTGTTTCTCGGCCGTCTTAGGGAGCTGCTACTTTCTTCTTATCGACACCGTCTCATGCTCTGAGCTGCTTTTCAGCCGTCTTGAGTCGGGGTTGAGTTACTCCAGTAATGTCCCAGATCTGAGTTGTAAAGACCGTCCTGGTGGCTACTGGTTTATTTGCCGATTTCATCCAAGGGTTCAGACAGTCGTTACCCTACAGCTACAACTTGTAAAGTAATATGCCTGCCGGAACGTTGCATCTGGCAGTACCCATGGTCACCCAAAGAATCGAGAATACATAAGGCCAAGCTCTTTCAGCTAAGGATCCAGGTAAAGAAAACCATAATGAAGGAGCAAGATTGGCCATACAGATATGATAATGGTTACATGATCAACTTGGTACAAATGCCAGAATAGACTGGTTCGATACCGGTCACCATGGGGATACACACCACGGGGTCTAATCTATTTGCAAGGACCCCATATCGAGTCAACCCGCTCAGCCAACTAAATATTCCCAGAATCATCAGAAGAGAATAGTCAAGCCTGTCAGACTGAGCACTCAGAAGGATGAGCAACAGTCTCGCAGCACATGTCCTCACATATGGGAAGCAGATAAAGAATAACCTGCCGTGAACAAGATTCTGCTGCCAGGACCACTGTCAGTCCAGTCTATGGATAATATCACCGTACACCTTTATGCTGGTCACGACAGGTGACAATTAAATCTTTGGTACGAATGTGATACCTGAGATAGTACAGATACCAAAGATGATTCAGTAAACCATACGAGAAGGAGAACGATATGAATCACAGTACTGTTTCAAACTTGGAGGACATACAGCCCTTTGAGGACACCCAAGCACGATGAGTAAAAGATTTCATGTCCCTCGAGAGGATCTGTTCACGAGTCAATGGACGATCATCCGTATTGGAATTCATCACAACACGTCCATAAGGAACAACTCTCGGGCTTGCGAGAAGGACGGGTATTGTAGTCAGGATAATTCATTGCACCTAGGCAGGCCATTGGACATAAAAGGATTAAAGTCAGAATAATATATGAGGAAAGACCTGTCAGAATAAGGATCCAGTGAAACGAATCACATTAGGGCCAGGCAGTCAGTTCGAGTAACCAGCGGGAGCAGAATACAAAGGTATAAAGGAAACCCGAGTGGGAAACGGTTTCCTCAAAGGGGAATATTCAGGTTTAACCCCTGAGCAACCAAATCTCGAGGACGAGATTTCTTTAAGGGGGGTAGGTTTGTGACACCCTGGATTTTGCCCATTTCTTTTTATTTTGGTCTGGATTTGCTTTTCTGTGGCTTAGTAGTCCTGAAACCTGGAGAGATCACCCTTGATTCCTCTCCCAAGTGGCTTGCCAACCTCAAAATCATCCCAAGACCTTGTCATTTCCATCTTGGACCAATCCCAATATTCTTTTCTTGGGAATATTCCTTTTTCTATTAAAGGAATAACCCTGTCAGCTCTGAGTTGTGAAGCAACTCATATTTCTATCATTCCCAAAATTCCCAAATAATTCTCATAAATCCTTTGGGACATATCTTATCCAGATATGTCAAAATATTCCTTGCCATGTCCAAAAATAATCCACCAAAATTCCTTTTCTGATTCTGCCCTAGTTGTCAGTTTGTGAAGCAAGTACCCTTTATATTGGCCTACTTGCTCTCAAACTTTTTGGGCATTCTTTCCTATCCATATCATTGCCACATGCCAAAATTCAACTTTATTTGGATATTAAATCTCTCTTGGCTAATTTCCAAAGTTTCTGGGAAACTAGAATCTTTGTGAAGCAAGTGCTAGCTAGGAGTATCCAAATGAGTTGAAATTTTGCCAGCACCTCCAATTGCCCAAATAATGACTCTTACACAAGTGTCAACCCTATCCAATCATCTTAGTGAGCAGAGCATCGATTCTGGCCATATTTTTCAGTTGTGAAGCAACTATATTTTATATTGCTTCATTTAAGCTGAAAATTTACCAGGACATTCTTAAATCCATTTCAACTCCTTCCACCAAGTTTTGGCCCAATTCAGTAATCCAATTGCCCTGTGCAAATTTTGCAAGTTTCTGGACAGAGAGGATGCTTGTGAAGCAAGTACCATTATGGCTTGTCCATTTGGTATGAAATTTCCACAGCATCATTACATGTCCAAATAATCAAGCCTTGCCAAATTTCAGACCAATTGGACACTCCATGTGAGTGGCACTTCAAGATTGGCATTCTGGACCAGGTTATGCAGTTGTTAAGCAACTATGTTAAACCCTGGTCCATTTCCCTTAAAATTCCACAGAATAGTAGTCCTTCCTATCCCAAACCTCCCAAACATCTCAGTTGGACCTTATACCTCTTCTGTTGATCACAGCATTCATCAAACAGTTTGCTACAGCAACCTTTCAGTGAGAATTCCCATAAACCCTTGGACTTTCTCGTTGATCTATCACCTTCACGGTTCCTTGGGGAGCAAGCTCCCTTAGCTAGACAACATTTTGGGTGCCAGAAAGCACTGCATGCCACTGTGCACGCGCTGACCACCGTTTTGGCACGCAGTGGATGCGTGCCGAACGCCGTTTGCTCGGGGCCCCTCCTCTCCTTGTCGGTTTCGCGCGATTAGTCTTGTCCCACAGCTTTCCCTCGCTGTCTTCTTCTCCCCAGACCTCTCTCCCCCTCCAATCCCATCCTCGCCGCTCCGCGACGAGCTCCGCCCTATTCTGCCCGTAGCCGCCGTTGGCGTTTTCTCCGTCTCGAGCCTTCCCGAGCTCGCCTGAGCCCTCCTGAGCGCTCCCGAGCCCTCTCCGACGCCCCTCAACCCTCCTGGAATCCTCTCCCTTCTCCTGGCGAGCTTTGGAAGAGCCGAGAACCCGGGGCACGCGTCGCCGCGGCCAAGGCTCGGCCACCCTCGCCGCCCGCCTATAAATAGGCCGCCCCGAGCCCCTTCCAGCACCACAGCCCCCTCTCCGCCCTCCCAGACTTCTCCCCGACCAACCCATGGAGCTTGAGGAGCCCTCCTGCTCCAGCACGGCCGCCATTACCGCCGCCCTCCTCGGCTCCAATTCGAGCCAACCGGAGCTCCCCCTTCCCTTCTCTATCCACCCGAGGACCACCTCAACCACGGTGAAGTTCTTCCCGATCTCCTCCTCACCTCTCCGCCACCGCAGCCCCGTGCCCGAACTGTGCCCGAGCTGCCGTCCGCCGTAGGCCAAGCCGCCGCCGTTCCGTAGCTCTTTGGCATCCGTACTGTGCGGGTACGGGTGCGGCTCGGTCCCATGAGCTCGCCGGTGGTCGGAACGCGACGAACGGTGGCCGGAGCCGCCGGCGGCCGTCGCCAGAATCGCCCTGCCTCTGCCACGCGCGGGCGAGAAGGAGGAAGAAGACGGCGCCTCCTCCACTGGCCGCTTGCGGGCCCTACGGCCCCACCGGTCAGCGACCAGTGGCTCGGCCCCGCCCCGCCACGTCGTTTAAGTGAGGCTGGGCAAGGGTGGGCCAGCCCAGTGGCGACAGCAGCCTCGCAACCCGGCTGGCACGCGCGCCCCAGCCGCTTTCGGCCCGTATAGCCCAGCCAGCACAGTGCATCTTAATCTTTTTCCAGAAAAAAAAACTGCTGAGGACCCAGAAGTAAATATTTATTTTATAGAAAGGTCCTTCTGCAGTCAAGCTATCACATCTTTTTGCTCAGGACTCCGAATCAGGTGAAACCAGCGCCCACTTCTTCGTCTCATCGAGCCCGTTCCGATGGTGTCATTCTCATGCTGTGTTGACACAGCAGAAATGACCATTTTGCCCTTGCCCGTAAACAGCCCCTACGGGAGGGAACTGTTTCCGGCAACCGTCTCCGCGGCCTCTCCGCACTCCTTTTCGATGATTCCTTCATCTCCAGGCAAGCCACAACCCTCATCTGCATAATTGCAATGCAATATCATAGTTTAATTAATTACTTTAATAGCAAGAATGTTATCTGTAGCATGGATTGGATTATGACATGCATGAGTAGATGTTGAATACCGGATTGTTAATGACTAGTAGTTTACCCACTCGTTGAGGTTATGATGATGAGATTACCGTCTATGATTTCATCCGGCATTTGTGGATATGAACTAGTAGCAGTAGCCTAAGCATGCCGGTTATTGGATTACTATGATACCGGAGTGTCAGCTGTGACAGAAAGATTGTTCGGGGATAAGATGCCTAATTTGACCAACTAAGTTAACTTGATGAAACAACCTGGTAATAAGTGAACTTAGTTGGTTGATCGAGAGTCACCTGTCCGGGCTTATTCGTGCAGCCACATTTGCCGGTATGGGACGGCCTTGACTTGGTCTGATCGCGTGCTCTTCCACCGGTACCTCCAAAGAGGGAGGGTTATGCGCGCGCGCTACCCTGGCCCGGTAGGCGGCAATAACCCTGTGAGCCCAGTTGAGTTATTGGATCCAGGTCCCCGTTTGGGACAGTTTGTTTCGCCAGGACACTGGCAGGTGTCTTGAGGACACGGGGCCACCCAGGGCTTGACTCCAAGAGGGAGTATGATTACCGGTCGTACGATGGAAGAGTCACGGGTCAGGCGGGTTTCGTCGGAACATCGTTGGTCCACCCGAATGGGAGCACGAGGCCATGAGTTCCGTAGTGTGGGTAAAGTGTACAACCTCTGCAGAGTGTTAAATCTATTCGAATAGCCGTGTCCACAGAATTGGACAGCCCGTCCAGACCTCTATAGGAGATCAACCGTTATAATGACAGTGATAAGGAAGGAACTCATCTGAGTATGGTAACAGTCGGATATCATGCCATGGGCAAGTATTGGTAACGATCTCGAGGATGATCGTTGGATGTTCTTGGAGTGATCATGAGTTGGTCACCAGAATGCAGGAAGAGTAGCTTGTTATTGCTCATTTCAACCATTCCTTCGGTAACAATAAATCTTAACCTAATCTTGATTGCTGTGATGTTGTCTTGCCTTAATGCTGATGTTTGTTGTGAGCTTGCGAGTACATTCAAAGTACTCACCTGGCGTGTCATGCCAGTTTGCAGGTCATGCCATGACTGCTTGTTTGTCGAAGATGTTGATTGCGAGCTAGGATACGCGTTCTAGCCAGAGTCCCTGCGGAGTGGAGTCCATCACCGCCGACGCTGTTCTGCTGCTGAGAGATACTCCGCTTCCCCCAGGTCGATCCGCTGTTAGCATAGAGCTATTTTGAGCAGGCGTAGTGTCGCTGTGTTGATGTAATCTTTGTAACCATATTTATCGCAATAAAGAGCTGATTTGTTCTATGCCAACAATGCCGTATTCCAATAGACTTGTCCCTGGGACTGGAATACGGGGCGTTCCGGTTTCCTCTGAGCCGGGGTGCCACATACTCTCTAGCTATTTTTCTAAGTGCATGCCCATTGATCCGAGTAAGCCGCTTCTTCAATATTGAAGAGAGAAGTTTGAGGCTGTCATGCCCACTGTTGAAATTAGACTGGGCATTATTCTGTAGGGAACTTGGGCCATAGATTATCCTGGATCAATCACAAGACAAACATCAGTTTTAAGGAAGGACTACAATAGAAGTAGCTAGAGGTAATAAACAGAATAAAGGGCTATTTTTCTACAAAATATATTTTTCGCTATGAACAAGATTTGTTTAACTGGAATTAAATGTCAAGGAGTTAGAGAGCATGATATAATACGTTCAAGAGAATGATTTGATGTTGCTATTCAACTGTTGAATAGATATTGAAGGCATATTACATAGAGTCCTGGATTTTACATCTCTGAAAGTAGGCGCATTGTGAAAGTGATAATCATCCAATTAATAAAACCATTATTCTAAGAAAATATTAGACATTACCCCATATATACCAACGGGAGTAACTTTCTATTGGTTAGAAACCACTGTTATTTAACACGTGCTTTTTTAAAACGCACTAAGACCATATATAGGATGCAAACCCTTCTCATACCAATGTCTAGAATAGCCAATCTACATAAGTCCTAATAGTATGCTCCTACAGGATTATGCTTACAAAAACCTACATGAGTATGTTCCTAATAGGAATGATATAGATTATGCTTACAAAAATGCTACACTCTAACACTTCCACCGGAGCACAATTCAGCTCCCACAATCAGTAATCAGCATGAAAACTTAAGAAACAAAAAGTTTGTTTGACAGAAATCAATGTTCAGGAAAGCGTGAAGCATAAGCGAAGTGACAGGTTGACACTTAGAGCAATGGGCGCTTAACCATTTAAAAAATAGAACTGCAGGTTTTGGAGGTTGTAGGCCAAGAATTAACCTGAGTAGACGATGCAGGACCTTGGGAAAGTTGGTCACATATTTCCTGAATGTGTATTGGCCTGTGTTGCCGCGATAGCATAGAATGGCAGTGAGAGTAATCCTTAATCACTAATATTGGCTCTCAAGTTTCTCCTATGTGTATATTCAGTTCTGAAACATGCACATAGCAGAGGGAATCCATGGTAGAATAAACTGAGAATCAAAAAATTTGAGCATCCTTTGAACCTACTAATGAACACTACCTGGGCACTATGCAGAGAGACAAAAGAAAAGGCATTAATCAATTTCTAGGTGTGCCAACTTGTAGTGTTATCCTTCATATGCCAATCTTATACGCTCTAATTTAGCCAATACATACCAAAGCATTTTAGTTTGACTTGTTTTAGTTTTGCATAAAGCAGGCAATTAACACAATGTTGGCCGCCGTATCTCGCTCATCGTCTTCTCTTTTTTCGGCAACTGTCCACAGCCACAACAACATGAATGTTGAGTATCGTGATTATTTGGAAAGCTAGGATAGCGTAGGATATTATTCTACCTTGCCTTGTACTCCAAGATGATCATGTACTCCTATATATATGCCTATGAGGCTCAAGCAATACAATGAACTATTCCACCAAATCCCTCTCTATCCCTTCTAACATGGTATCAGCCTTACCTCGATCCTAAACCCTCGCCACCGCCGCTTCCGCACCCACGCACCGCCCCCGGGGCGGTCGGCCTCCATGACCGCCGCCGGGGGCCGCGCCGCCCGTACCTAGGGTTCGTCCGCCGGTCGTGTTGATTAGCTTCCCTAGAGAGTCTTTTTCCCGAGCCCTTGCTCCGGGTTTTTCTCTCTCCCACTGGTCATCTTGATCGACGTTTTCTTTTTGGTTTTCCGATCTATGCTTGATCGGTTTGCGTCGCCCGCCGCCGCTGTTGACCCCCGTGCGCCTCTCCTCCGACACCGGCAGACACCTGCATCGCCCCAACCCGGCGGCCTCGCGCCATGCGGCGGCCCATCATTGCCGCCGTACGCGCATCGGCCCGCCAATCGATCCACGGCACCCGCCTTCGCCGCGTCTGCACGGCGGCCCTGCGGTCTACCTCGCTGGCCTCGTCCCCAGCTGCGTCAGGCTCGTCGACCGTCTCAGCTCGGGCGCCGCTGCTGCGTTGGTCGCTTGGGCCTCGCTGCCCGGGAGCCGGTGCTGCTTTGGCAGCCCGGGTGCCGGTCGCACGATGTCCCACGTCATCCGTCATCGTCGGCTTCATCTCAGACTCCGTCGCCACCCCGCCTCCACCGAGCGATGTCCCCGACCTCACGCGCGATCGGATTGATCACCCGCCCGCCGCCGCGAACCACCTCATCTACACCGTGCGACCGACCTGGCCCGTCGGTTGCGCGCGCCTTCGCAGGCCCCGTGAAGACCGTCCCGAGTTCAGCGCGCCCCTCTACCGATCGAGCAACGGGCTGCCGCTGCATCGCCCCGTCGGGCCACAGCGCCGCCGCCCCGTTGTTCTTCTCTAGGCTGCACCAACCCGCGTCACCGCTGCGTCGCCCTTCGGGCCGTAGTGCCGCGGCCCGCGGTCCACAACCGACCCGAGGCCGTCCGCTCCAGGTCGTCCACGTGGCGGCACCGACCCTCGCGCCGCCGCTGCGTCGCCCCATCAGGCCGTAGCGAGCGTGGCACGCAGTCCACGTTGCTGTCCCGAGACCGTTCCCGCGGTTTCACCGACCCGAGTGCCGCCGCCCCGAGATCTTCCCGCCATCGCCCCAACCTGCCCGCCGCTGTTGTGTCACCCCTTCGGGCCGTAGTGCCATGGCCCGCGGTCCACCGCCGTCCCCGCGCGTTGACCTCTCATGGTATGCGCCGCGCCGCCTCCCTTTGGCGCGGGAACGCCACCGTCCGCGTCGGTCTTCGTCACGCCATCGGGTTCCTCGCCTACTTCGAGCACCGCCGCCGCGCTACTAACTTAGCCGCCGCCGCCGCTCTTCTTCGGCTGCCGCCGCCGCTACCTCCATAGCCGCCGCCGCCCGTACACCCCCTTCGTCTTCGTCCAGCACCAGCCCGTCGCCAGCGTCACCGTCATCTATCCCGACCACTTCGTCTACTCCGACCACCGCTACTGACATCGGCCCCGCGCCGATGGACGCCGCAATCGTCGTCGAGTTCTTCTCTGTTGGCCCCTCCGACTTCTCCGACATGGCGTACAGCTCGTGCAGGTCCTAGTCTACGCATACCCGGTACTTGCAACACCGACGTGTGCCTTCGTCCACGACGTGTTCCCAGGCCTAGCAAGCCTGATGCGGCGCAGCGTCAACTTCGTCTTCGTCCGTCTACACATGCCCGGTGCTGGCAACACCGAAGCGTGCCTTCATCCACGACGTGTCCCCGGGCCTGGCAAGCCTGGTGCAGTGTGTCGTCAACTTCATCTTCGTCCGTCTACGCATGCCCGGTGCTGGCAACACTGGTGCGTGCCTTCGTCTACGACATGTCCCCGGGTTTGGCAAACCCGGCGCAACGCTTTGTCAACACCGTCTTCTTCCCGGTGCACCACTACTTCGACACTACCGTGCCTATGACTAACTTGGCGCCTTCTTGCGCCCGCGGCTCCACGGCGACTTCCTCGACACCGCCCCCCCAACTCGACATCGACCACGACATTCTTCGCACGGTTACCTCGACCACGGCTATAACACCCTATGCTCTCGGCTACCTCGACAACGACACAAAGGGCTACCGCCTTGCTTGAGAAACCTCGTTGGTTGCCACTCCAGCCACAACTTCCACGATGCATCGACCGTTACGACTGTGGGGGGGGGGGAGGGGTGTCCGTCCGCTTGCCTTCAGATTCTTCTCCAGTCTCACCATCTGCGTCGCTAACATTGTGAGTGCGGGGGGATGTTGAGTATCATGATTATTAGGAAAGCTAGGATAGCGTAGGATATTATTCTACCTTGCCTTGTACTCCAAGATGATCATGTACTCCTATATATATGCCTATGAGGCACAAGCAATATAATGAACTATTCCACCAAATCCCTCTCTATCCCTTCTAACAACGAAGAAAACTATCCTTGGGCACATGAAAATACAAGCAAATACTGAACCTGCTCTACAGTATAAGAGGGCTCAGTTATCACCTTAGCTCACCTAGGAAGCAACACTCTGAACATGTATGCCTTATTCTCCAAATATACATATAGGATAAGGCAAAGTTCAACAATGCCTTAATAGTATTAATGGACATCACAAATCACTGGTCAGTGCATAAATAATACAGAAAACAAAAGGAACAAAACACAGCCAGGTTTTTACACCTAAATGGAATTGTCAAATGGTGTCATGGAAATTAACAAAGCGAACTGCAGTTCAGTACCAAACACTGGTTTTTAGTTCTGTAATGATCACAGTATTAACAAAGACTGGACATGCAACATTCTTAGAAACTAAACCAACCATTTTTAAGACAAAGAAATCAAACTTACAATCTATATCAACATTAATACTCTTTAATCATCAATCTGTTGTAGTATGCCGAAAAGAACCGCAGTAATTGTAAGTAATAGCAAACAAACTTGTATATGTGGAGGTAGGATTTATCTATCAACAACTCCTTTTCATACAACTGTCAGCAAATATCATTACTGCGCTTCTGAACCTGCAGCTAACAAAAAAGACAAATCAGAATGCCTGTTACAATACACTTGTTAGTCAAAAGTGACTATAAGTTGGTTGAGGAAACATCAATAACACCCAGATTGCAGATTTATGTGAACAGGAAAGGATACCGCATATGAGAGCAGGCCAATTTTCAAGCTTTGTCATGTAGTTCTCAATGAAGGGTTCATTGGGGGAAGCAGATAACTCAACAATGCTCATTCATATGAACTTATCATACCAGACCAAACCCAAAATGAAAATAGTAGAACATAAGTTTAAACTCTAGAAGAAGGTCGTTTTCACATTAACATATATATATACAACAGATAGTGTGTATCTTCTCTCGCATAGCTGCATAGGGGTAATCTCAAATGGATATGCTGACAGAAATAGAGGCGGGTGTGTGTGGGGGGGCGGGGGGGAGAACAATGACTAAACTAAAGAATGGGATATATGGTTGGTCTGCACAATAATTGATCATTTCATCAGAGACTGGCATCAACCTCCAATCTGCATTTTGATATCTACAAGAAAATGTTCATGTTGTTCAGAAACAAATGTCATTGTAAATAATCAGGGAGGTCAGCATGGGTATTTCTAAAAATTATGGGTAATGAGATGTACGTTTTATTCGTTGTGACTCCACCGAAATGATGCAATAGGTGTTCTAGGTTGTTTCGTTCCATCCATAAAACCAATGAAGCCTGGTTGGTGTTAGACAGGATAGTCTAACTGAAGTTCAACAGGGCAAAAAAAGGTAAGTTCCAAGGAAGAATGCACAAAAAACACAAAGAGAGAATCACAATCAAGAATTATGGTATAGCCTATTTTCAACAGTACCTGTCCTGGGTCAAAAAGATTACACACATATACTCAGAAGTACGCTTGGAGCCACATCATATCACGATATGTCCCGTGTATTACCTATTTCCCCAAGATCAAGCGAGGAAAAGGATATTAAAGTGCACAAAGATTGACACAATTTGATGGTTAAGAAAAAGCTTTTGGATATTTGAAAAGATCTTTCAAGTAGGAACTGTGTATATGCGTACGTGTTGTGGGAGATTGTCTGTAGGAACCTTCGAACCCGAAAAGACAAACCAGCATTCACCATCTACAGATCTTCTTATTCTCTAGGCCTCTGTTGTTTGAGTACTTCTTTCATTGATCAATGAATTCAAATGCACACCACGTAGATATTGTGTCAATATATGAGAAAAGGCATAAAAAATTATTCAATGAATAAGAATGGACTCATGATTTGCTTCTGGTATGTGTGAAATCACTAAATCAGTGCAATATTGATATGAAAATACATGTTCCATCCAGTTTGCATAAAAGAATGGTACATGGATGTTCTCATCAACTGCTAACCACTGACCTGGGCTCAACAGATTTAGATGAAAACTGAAGTAGGTTACTACCACTACAGAATAATCAACAGCAGAAGCATCACGTCTGGATTGCCCATCGTAAAAGGCTGGATAAATCCAGACATCCTTTCAAGAGTCATCTCGGAGATGGATCTTTTAACAGAATGATATGAAGAAGAAATATACTCTCCAATTAGCATTTAGATAAAATTTACTATTACTTTGTGTCGAAAAATGAAAAAGAATTAAGAGAACAATGCAGAAAAATTGCGCCAAATGTATCGAAATAAGCTCGCGGGCACATCAATTTCTGTTGACCAACATTCAGTAGTCGAAAGATTGGACACAGTATGCAAATATCTCCAGTTTTAAGAACAAAAGTAGAACCAGTGGTGTGCCTCATTTTGCTCCGTATGTGGTTCATAGTGGAATCTCTACAAAGACTTATATTTAGGAACGAAGGGAGCATAAAACATCTTTGACACATAGTCATAGGGCAGAAATAAAGTGTTTACTTCTTACAGCCCTAGAGAACTAATATGGCCAATAGAAAACAACTACAAGCTCATCAACAGAAAATACTTGCTTTCTGTAAGATAGAAGTAGAACAATGAGAGAATTTCTGCATAAGGTAGATGATAATCCCCAAGTGCAAGGAATCATCGTAGCAATTTCCAAAGGTGGAAGTGATAAGCATGGAGTGTCAAACCCACAAGGAGCTAAAGGTAAGATCAATATTCTCTCAAGTCCTACCTGCCACTGATACACACCGAATGTTTGCTTCCATCTAGAAACAAGAAATAAAATTACGTTGTGGGTATGAAGAGGATAGCTTCGCATGATATCGGAGAACTAAAATATAAAAATGGGCGTTGTTAACATAAAGTTAGAATATATTATAATATATTATAAATAGCGAGTGTGGAATAATGATGGGTCGGTGTGCGGAATTGTCATAGGCAATTGTTAACAAGATCGGTAATCATTATTGCAATTTATATGAGGGAGAGGCATAAGCTAACATACTTTCTCTACTTGGATCATATGCACTTATGATTGGAACTCTAGCAAGTATCCGCAACTACTAAAGATCATTAAGGTAAAACCCAACCATAGCATTAAAGTATCAAGTCCCCTTTATCCCATACGCAACAACCCCCTTACTCGGGTTTAAGCTTCTGTCACTCTAGCAACCCACTCTAAGCCAATCATGAACGTATTGCAACAACCTACTGTGGGAATCCTTCACGTGTGCGTGGCACGGAAGGCACCATAGGACAGCACCAAAATAAGACATACAACTCAAACCAATCTAGATCATCAATCAGCCCAAAAGACAAAACAAATCTACTCAAAACGTCATAAGATGGCAACGCATCATTGGATCATAATATGTGGCATAAAGCACCATGTTCAAGTAGGGGATTACAGCGGGGTGTGGGAGAGTGGACCGCTTAAAAGAGATGAGGACGGTGATGAAGAAGGTGATGTTGATGAAGACAATCACCACGGCGATGGTTCCCCCGGCGGCACTCCGGCGCCGCCGAGAGAGAGGGGGAGAGAGAGTCTCCCCCTTGTGCTTCCTCCTCCATGGCCTCCCCCTAGATGAGGAGAGGTTCTCCCTCTGGTCCTTGGCCTCCATGGTGATGATGGCCCCCTCTGGCTTCCTCCTCCATGGCCTCCGGTGATGATGGCCCCCTTCGGCAGGGTGCCGGAGAGGGCCTAGATTGATTTTTCATGGCTACAGAGGCTTGCGGCGGTGGAACTTCTGATCTAGGGTTCTTTTCGGAGGTTTGGGTATTTATAAGAATTTTTGGCGTTGGTCTCACGTCAAGAGGGTGCTCGAGGGTTCCACAAGCCCGGAGCACCCTCCCTAGGGGGGTAGGGTGCGCCTAGAGGGCTTGTGGCCTCCTCGTCCACTTCCTGGCCCAGCTCTTATGCTTCTGGGGTCTCTTTTGGTCCATAAAAAATCACCATAAATTTTCAGCCCATTCCGAGAACTTTTATTTCTGCTCAAAAAACGACACCACGGTAGTTCTGCTGTAAACAGTGTCAGTCCGGGTTAGTTCTAATAAAATCATACCAAAACCATATAAAATTATTGTAAACATGGCAGGAATACTTCATAAATTATAGATACGTTGGAGACGTATCAGCATCCCCAAGCTTAATTCCTGCTCGTCCTCGAGTAGGTAAATGATAAAAGAAACAATTTATGAAGTGTGAATGCTAGCATAGTGCATAAATTTGATCAATGATAGTTCCAAACACTTTTTTAGATCATTATATATCATAAACAGTAGCTTATCTCATAAAACTTCTCATGATCAAGTAACAAGCTATTCACATGTTAAAGTATAGACCATAAACTTTCTTGAAAACTAACAAACTACGTTCTCAGTCATCAAAAAATTGCAATTCATCTTATTTCAGGAAGGGTCTATGTAAGAGCTTTGATTTTAGCAAATTCCACATACTCAACTATCATATAGTCTTCCATGATTGCTACCACTCAAAGCATATTTTTAGAACAAATAGGATCCATCGAACACAGAGAAAGATAGGGGCTTAATGTTTTGCCTCCCAACTTATTTATCATATATATAATTGTCAACAATAATAATTCATGATCAAATATATTTGAATGGCCATATTGATGGAAATATGCCCTAGAGGCAATAATAAAGTTGTTATTATTATATTTCCTTATTCATGATAAAGGTTTATTATTCATGCTAGAATTGTATTGATCGGAAACTTAAATACATGTGTGGATACATAAACAAATACCGTGTCCCTAGTAAGCCTCTACTAGACTTGCTCGTTGATCAAAGATGGTTAAGGTTTCCTAACCATAGACATGTGTTGTCACTTGATAACGGGATCACATCATTAGGAGAATGATTTGATGGACAAGACCCATCCGTTAGCTTAGCATATGATCGTTTAGTTTATTGCTATTGCTTTCTTAATGTCAAATACATATTCCTTCGACTATGAGATCATGCAACTCCCGAATACCGGAGGAATACCTTGTGTGCTATCAAACATCACAACGTAACTGGGTGATCATAAAGATGCTCTACAGGTATCTCCGAAGGTATCTGTTGATTTGGCATGGATCGAGATTAGGATTTGTCACTCCATGTATCGGAGAGGTATCTCTAAGCCCTCTCGGTAATACACATCACAAGAAGCTTGCAAGCGATGTGACTAAGGAGTTAGTTACGAGATGATGTATTACGGAACGAGTAAAGAGACTTGCCGGTAACGAGATTGAACTAGGTATGAAGATACCGACGATCAAATCTCGGGCAAGTAACATACTGACAGACAAAGGGAATTACGTATGTTGTCATAAAGGTTCGACCGATAAAGATCTTCGTAGAATATGTACGAACCAATATGGGCATCCAGGTCCCGCTATTGGTTATTTACCGGAGAAGCGTATCGGTCATGTCTAGATCATTCTCGAACCCGTAGGGTCCGCACGCTTAACGTTCGTTGACGATATAGTATTATATGAGTTATGTACGTTGGTGACCGAATGTTGTTCGGAGTCCTGGATGAGATCACGGATATGACGAGGAGCTCCGGAATGGTCTGGAGGTAAAGATTGATATATGGGATAATAGTGTTTGGTCTTCGGAAGGGTTCCAGAATTCACCGGAAGGGGTTTCGGATGTTTCCCGAAATGTTCTGGTGCGAGAACACTTTATTTGGGCCAAGGGGTAAAGCCCACGAGGTTTTTGGAAAGTGCAAATGGAAGTTTTGCGGAGACCAGGGGCCAGACGCTAGGGACGCTGGCGTCTGGGTCCATACGCTGGGAACCCTGGCGTCTGGTCCTTGAGTCTGAGAAGGACTCTTGCCTTTCGGGCAAAACCGACTTTGAGGAGGCTTTTACTCCAAGTTTCGACCCCAGGGCTCAACATATAAATAGAGGGGCAGGTCTAGCATCCAAGAGACATCAAGATTCACCAAGCCGTGTGCCGGCAACCCCGTCCCCTCTAGTTTATCCTCCGTCATAGTTTCCGTTGTGCTTGGCGAAGCCTTGTGGAGATTGTTCTTCACCACCACCGTCACCACGCCGTCGTGCTTCCGAAACTCATCTACTACTTCGCCACTCTTGCTGGATCAAGAAGGCGAGGATGTCATCGAACTGAACATGGAGGTGCCGTACGTTCGGTACTTGATCGGGACGGATCGTGAAGGTGTACGACTACATCAACCGCGTTGATAAACGCTTCCGCTTAGCAATCTTCGAGGGTATGAAGATGCTCTCCCCCTCTCATAGCTATGCATCTCCACGGAAAGATCTTGCGTGCGTGTAGAATTTTTTTTTGTTTTCCATGCAACGTTCCCCAACAGTGGCATCCGAGCCAGGTCTATGTGTAGATGATATGCACGAGTAGAACACAAAGGAGTTGTGGGCGGTGATGGTCATACTGCTTACCACCAACGTCTTATTTTGATTCGGCGGTATTGTGGGATGAAGCGGCCCGGACCAACCTTACATGTCCACGTACATGAGACCGGTTCCACCGACTGACATGCAACTTGTTTTGCATAATGGTGGCTGGCGGGTGTATGTTTCTCCTACTTTAGCTGAATCAAATTTGACTACGGCCGGTCCTTGAAGAAGGTTAAAACAGCAAACTTGATAATCACCGTTGTGGTTTTTGCGTAGTTAAGAACGGTTCTTGCTAGAAGCCCGTAGCAGCCACGTAAAACTTGCAACAACAAAGTAGAGGACGTCTAATTTGTTTTTGCAGGGCATGTTGTGATGTGATATGGTCAAGAAGTGATGTGTATACGTTATTGTATGAGATGATCATGTTTTGTAATATTGACAACCGGCAGGAGCCTTAGGGTTGTCTCTTAATTATTGTATGAAGTGCAAGCGCCATGTAATTGCTTTATTTTATCGCTATGCGTTAGCAATAGTTGTAGAAGCAATAGTTGGCGAGACGACCCTGACGCAACGATGGAGATCAAGGTGTCGAGCCGGTGACGATGGAGATGATGACGATGCTTTGGAGATGGAGATCAAAAGCACAAGATGATGATGGCCATATCATGTCACATATTTTTGATTGCATGTGATGTTTATCCTTTATGCATCTTATTTCGCTTAGAACGGCGGTAGCCTTATAAGATGATCCCTTCACTTAATTTCAAGATAAAAGTGTTCTCCCCGAGTATGCACCGTTGCTAAAGTTTGTCGTTTCGAAGCACCTCGTGATGATCGGGTGTGATAGACTCTACGTTCACATACAATGGGTGTAAGCCAGATTTACACACGCGGAATACTTGGGTTAAACTTGACGAGCCTAGCATGTACAGACATGGTCTCGGAACACTGGAGACCGAAAGGTCAAACGTGAGTCATATAGTAGATATTATCAACATAGAGATGTTCACCATTGATGACTACCCCATCTCACGTGATGATCGGAGATGGGTAAGTAGATTTGGATCATGTATCACTTAGATAACTTGAGGGATGTTTATTTAAGTGGGAGTTCATTAGTAATTTGATTAGTTGAACTTAATTTATCATGAACTTAGTCTTAATATTTTTGCATATCTATGTTGTAGATCAATGGCCCGTGCTACCATTCCCCTGAATTTTAATGCGTTCCTAGAGAAAGCTAAGTTGTAAGATGATGGTAGCAACTACACGGATTGGGTCCGTAACTTGAGGATTATCCTCATTGCTGCACAGAAGAATTATGTCCTTGATGCACCGCTAGGTGACAGACCTGCTGTAGGAGCTACTGCAGATGTTATGAATGTCTGGCAGACTCGATCTGATGACTACTCAATAGTTTAGTGTGCCATGCTTTACGGCTTACAACCGGGACTTCAAAGACGTTTTGAACGTCACGGAGCATATGAGATGTTCCAAGAGCTGAAGTTGATATTTCAAGCTAATGCCCGGGTTGAGAGATATGAAGTATCCAACAAGTTCTATAGCTGCAAGATGGAGGAGAATAGTTTTGTCAGTGAACACATACTCAAAATGTCTGGGTATCATAACCACTTGACTCAGCTGGGAATTTATCTTCCAGTTGAGAGTGTTATTGACAGAGTTCTTCAGTCACTGCCACCAAGCTACAAAGGCTTCGTGATGAACTATAATATGCAAGGGATGACGAAAACGATTCCCGAGCTCTTCACAATGCTTAAGGCCGCGGAGGTAGAAATCAAGAAGGAGCATCAAGTGTTGATGGTTAACAAGACCACTAGTTTCAAGAAAAAGGGCAAGAGAAAGAAAGGGAACTTCAAGAAGAATGGCAAGCAAGTTGCCGCTCCCGTGAAGAAGCCCAAAGCTGGACCCAAGCCTGAAACTGAGTGTTTCTACTACAAAGGAAGTGGTCACTGGAAGCCGCTCCCCCTTGTGCTTCCTCCTCCATGGCCTCCCCCTAGATGGGGAGAGGTTCTCCCTCTGGTCCTCGGCCTCCATGGTGATGATGGCCCCCTCCGACTTCCTCCTCCATGGCCTCCGGTGATGATGGCCCCCTTCGTCAGGGTGCCAGAGAGGGCCTAGATTGATTTTTCATGGCTACAGAGGCTTGCGGGGGCGGAACTTCCGATCTAGGGTTCTTCTCGGAGGTTTGGGTATTTATAAGATTTTTTGGCGTCGGTCTCTCGTCAAGGGGTTGCCCGAGGGGCCCACAAGCCCGGAGCACCCTCCATGGGGGGTAGGGCGCACCTAGAGGGCTTGTGTCCTCCTCGTCCACTTCCTGGACCAGATCTTATGCTTCGGAGGTCTCTTTTGGTCCATAAAAAATCACCGTCAATTTTCAGCCCATTCTGAGAACTTTTATTTCTGCACAAAAAACGACACCATGGTAGTTCTGCTGAAAACAGCGTCAGTCCGAGTTAGTTCTAATCAAATCATACCAAAACCATACAAAATTGTTGTAAACATGGCATGAATACTTCATAAATTATAGATACGTTGGAGACGTATCAGTAGACCCAGAAATTAAGGAGGCAGCAAATGGCCTTAGATTTACACCTCAACCATTTAAAGAAATCATGGAACAGACACAACATGATAACTACCACCACCAGCCCCCCCAAACTAAACATATCTGATGAGACTGCATATTCTCTTCTTACGGAATTAGGACTATATACTCAACACATCTAACAATATTGTGCAGTGACCCACTGAGACGGAGGCATACCTCAAGGGAGAAAATTTGCACAGCCTAGCCACACACTCTTGCTCCATGGCCTAATCTCTGTTACGGTTGCACACTCCCTCTTTGCTGAACCATTTGTATCCAATCTGCAAATCAAAGAATACAAAGGCCTCACTGACCACTTTAGATCAAATTGCATTGCTAGAGGCTATACAATTGATGAGACAAGGTGGCGCCCCTACAACCGACACCCTCATCGATGAGACAAAGTGGGGGCGAGAGAGAGGATGTAGAGGCAAACCTGAACCTTCTCGAGCTTCTTGCTCCTGTTGCTCTGGTCGGCAGCCCTCCCTCAATCGCTGACCCCATCCGCATCAGCCGCTGCACCCACCCCTGCTGCTTTCGTTCGTAGGCTTAGACTCGCCAAGGCCTTCTTCCTTTCCCTGCCCTGGGAGATTCGTATGGCAGCAGTGGCCACGAACGAGGAAGGGAGGGGACTGGTGGATGTAGTGAGGAGGAAGGGAGGAGGGAGGAGAAGATGGGGCGCGGGCGACGCGCTGCGAGGAGGAGGCGTCGTCGGGTTGGGAAGCCCTCTTGACCACCCCAACTTGAAGACACGCACTCCCTAGTTCTCCGACGGCGGTGACCTGCGCGCGAGCGATGGGAAGGCGAGGAGGAGAAAGACGCGAGGTGGTGGAGGAGCAGTAGTAGGCGGTGGGGCTCCTAGGGCGGAGGCCATGGTGATGAGGGAGGAGAGGGAGGGAGCGAGGTGGCGAACGAGGGAAGGAGGAGGAGCGAGGAGTGAGGGGCGTGGGGGATGTGGATTGGGGCTAGGGTTCGCGAGGTTGCCCAATGGGCTCTGCGGCAGGAGCAACCAACCACACCCTTCAATTCCACACCCAGCCAACACAAAACGACCCCACCTACAAATGGGCCCACCGGTCATACTGGCGTGAAACAAATAATGAGGTGAAATAGACAGTCAAGATCAAACGGCTCAGAGGAGAGGAGGTGGGAAATTTACAGCGATCGGACGGCAACGAATGCATTGCATCGGGGGAGCTCTCTGAGGCAGAGTTGGCTAGCCTCCTTATTGGTTTAAATGCGATGTTGATACGTCTCCAACGTATCTATAATTTTTTATTGTTCCATGCTATTATATTATTTGTTTTGGATGTTTTATATGCCATTTTATATTATTTTTGGGACTAACTTATTAACCTAGAGCCCAGTGCCAGTTTCTGTCTCTTCCTTGTTTTTGACTTTTACAGAAAAGGAATATCAAACGGAGTCCAAACGGAATAAAACTTTATGGTGCTTTTTCTTGGACCAGAAGAAACCCACGAGACTTGGAGAGGAGGCCAGAAGCCCTACGGGGTGGCCACAAGCCATAGGGGCGCGCCCTAGGGGGGCGCCCCCAGGGCTTGTGGGCCCCCCGTAGACCTTCCAACCCTAATCTTCGCACTATAAATCCTAAAATATTGCCCCTACACCAGAGGGCACACCAAAGATACTTTTCCGCCACCGCAAGCCTCTGTTCCCGTGAGATCCCATCTTGGGTCCTTTTCCGGCACTCCACCGGAGGGGGATTCGATAACGGAGGACCTCTACACCAACCTTGCTGCCCTTCCGATGATGTGTGAGTAGTTTACCACAGGCCTACGGGTCCATAGCTAGTAGCTAGATGGCTTCTTCTCTCTCTTTGATCTTCAATACAATGTTCTCCTCGATGTTCTTGGAGATCTATTCGATGTAATCTTCTTTTGCGGTTCGTTTGTTGAGATTTGATGAATTGTGGATTTATGATCAGATTATCTATGAATATTATTTGAGTCTTCTCAGAACTCTTTTATGCATGATTAAGATATCTTTGTATTTCTCTTCGAACTATCGGTTTGGTTTGGCCAACTAGATTGGTTTTCTTGCAATGGGAGAGGTGCTTAGTTTTGGGTTCAATCTTGCAGTGTCCTCACCCAGTGACAGAAGGGATAGCGAGCCACATATTGTATTGTTGCCATCAAGGATAAAAAGATGGGGTTTATGTCATATTGCTTGAGTTTATCCCTCTACATCATGTCATCTTACTTAAAGTGTTGCTCTGTTCTTATGAACTTAATACTCTAGATTCAGGCAGGAGTCGGTCGATGTGTGGAGTAATAGTAGTAGATGCAGAATTGTTTCGGTCTACCTGTCACGGACGTGATGCCTATATTCATGATCATTAACTTAGATGTCTTCATAATTATGCGCTTTTCTATCAATTGCTCAACAGTAATTTGTTTACCCACCGTATGTTTTCTTCAAGAGAGAAGCCTCTAGTGAAACCTATGGCCCCGGGTCTATTTTCCATCATATATTTTCAGATCTATAAACAAAAAAACCCAAAAATACCTTGCTGCAATTTATTTATATTTACTTTCGTTTTCTCTTTTATTTATATTTTATGCCTATCTCTATTAGATCTCACTCTTGTTTGTGACCGTGAAGGGATTGACAACCCCTTTTTCGCGTTGTGTGCAAGTGTTTGTTAGTTTGTGCAGGTGCATATATTGGGGACTTGCTTGTGCCTCCTACTGGATTGATACCTTGGTTCTTAACTGAGGGAAATACTTATCTCTAATTTGCTGCATCACCCTTTCCACTTCAAGGGAAAAATCAACGCAAGCTCAAGAAGTAGCAGGAAGAATTTCTGGCGCCGTTGTCGGGGAGGTTCTACATCAAGCCTACCAAGTACCCATCATAAACTCTCATCTCTTCCACTTACATTATTTGCCATTTGCCTCTCGTTTTCCTCTCCCCCACTTCTAAAACGTTTTCATAAAAAAACACAAAAATATTTGCCTTTTTATTCGTCCTTCTTTTGTTCATATTTTTGTTTGCTTTTTGTTTGCTTGTGTGTTAAATTGCTTGCCTTGTCATGATGTCTCAAGAAAATACCAAATTGTGTGACTTTTCCAATACTAATAATAATGATTTTATTAGTACTCCGATTGCTCCCGCCACTAGTGCAGAATCTTATGAAATTAATGTCGCTTTGTTGAATCTTGTTACGAAAGATCAATTTTCCGGCCTTCCTAGTGAAGATGCCACATCCCATCTAAATACTTTCGTTGAGTTGTGTGATATGCAAAAGAAAAAAGATGTCGATAATGATATTGTTAAATTGAAGTTATTTCCGTTCTAACTACGAGATCGTGCTAAAACTTGGTTTTCATCTTTGCCTAAAAATAGTATTGATTCATGGAACAAGTGTAAAGATGCTTTAATTTCCAAGTATTTTCCTCCCGCTAAGATCATCTCCCTTAGGAACGATATAATGAATTTTAAACAACTTGATCATGAACATGTTGCACAATCTTGGGAGAGGATGAAATTGATGATAAGAAATTACCCTACTCATGGTTTAAGTTTACGGATGATCATACAATTTTTTTATGTCAGATTGAATTTTGCTTCTAGAAATATTTTAGATTCCGCCGCGGGAGGTACCTTTATGGAAATTACATTAGGAGAAGCTACTAAACTCCTAGATAATATTATGGCAAATTACTCTCAATGGCATACCGAAAGATCTTCTACTAGTAAAAAAGTGCATGCGATTGAAGAAATTAATACTTTGAGAGGAAAGATGGATGAACTTATGAAATTGTTTGCTAGTAAGAGTTCTCATATTGATCCTAATGATATGCCTTTGTCCACTTTGATTGAGAATAATAATGAATCTATGGATGTGAATTTTGTTGGTAGGAACAATTTTGGTAATAACGCGTATAGAGGTAATTTCAATCTTAGGCCATTTCCTAGTAATTCCTCTAATAATTATGGTAATTCCTACAACAATTCTTACGGAAATTATAATAAAATATCCTCTGATCTTGAGAACAATATTAAAGAATTTATTAATTCTCAAAAGATTTTTAATGCTATGGTAGAAGAAAAATTGCTTAAGATTGATGATTTGGCTAGAAACGTTGATAGAATTTCTCATGAGATTGATTATTTTAAGATTAGATTTATGCCACCTAAGATTTATATTAGTGAGTCTCTGAAAGCTATTAAAATTTCTATGGATGAATGTAAAGAGAGAACCGCTAGGATGCGTGCAAAGAGAGATTGGCTAGAAAAAACATGTTCTTCTAGTTTTTGTGATAATAATGATGAAGATCTTGAAGTGATTGGTTTGACTCCTATTGAATCTTTGTTTTCTAATATAAAACTTGATAAATATGGGACTGGAGATGAGTGAACTTTAGCTAGAAGGCATCCCAATAATTTGGAGGGTGAAGATCTTAATGCAAAATGATAAAAGTGGGATTGGCGAGGTCAAAACTTTAAGTAGTGATGAACCCACTCTTTTGGATTTCAAGGAATTTAATTATGATAATTGATCTTTGATTGATTGTATTTCCTTGTTGCAATCCATGCTTAATTCACCTCATGCTTATAATCAAAATAAAGCTTTTAGTAAACATATCGTTGATGCTATGATGAAATCTTTTGAAGAAAAACTTGAGTTGAAAATTTCAATCCCTAGAAAGCTTTATGATGAGTGGGAACCTACTATTAAAATTAAAAATAAAGATTATGAGTGCAATGCTTTGTGTGATTTGGGTGCTAGCGTTTCCACTATTCCAAAAACTTTATGTGATGTGCTAGGTTTCCATAAATTTGATGATTGTTCTTTGAATCTACATCTAGCGGATTCCACTATTAAGAAACCTATGGGAAGAATTAATGATGTTCTTATTGTTGCAAATAGGAATTATGTGCCCATATATTTTATTGTGCTTGATATAGATTGCAATCCTACATGCCCTATTATTCGTGGTAAACCTTTCCTTAGAACGATTGGTCCAATTATTGATATGAAAGAAGGAAACATTAGATTTCAATTTCCGTTAAGAAATGACATGGAACACTTTCCAAGAAAGAAAATTAAGTTTCCATATGAATCTATTATGAGGGCCACTTATGGATTGCATACCAAAGATGACAATACCTAGATCTATGCTTTATGTCTAGCTAGGGGTGTTAAACAATAGCGCTTGTTGGGAGGCAAGCCAATTTTATTTTATGTTTTTTGTTTTTGCTCCTGTTTTCAAATAAATACACATTATTACCTCTGTAGTAATTGTGTTTTGGTGTTTTAATGTTTTAATTAGTCTTTGAGCCAAGCAAGACCTTTGGGATGCTTTGGTATATCGTTGATTTGGTTTTGCTGAAAAACAGAAACTTTTGCGTCCAGTAACATAATTGTTTAAATTCATTGGAGCGTGAAAAATTCTGAATTGTTTACACAACATTGATATATGAATTTACTATGTTTTCCTAATTTGTCAGAAATTTTGGAGTTATAGAAGTATGACTAATATTCTGATTTCTACACATTGTTCTGTTTTTGACAGATTCTATTTTCTATGTGTTGTTTGCTTATTTTGATGAATCTATGGGTAGTATCGGGGGGTATGAACCATGGAGAAGTTGGAATACAGTAGATATAACACCAATATAAATTTATAATAAGTTCACAACAGTACCTAAAGTGGTGATTTATTTTATTATACTAACGGATCTTACGAGTTTTCTGTTGAGTTTTGTGTTGTGAAGTTTTCAAGTTTTGGGTAAAGTTTTGATGGACAACGGAAAAAGGATTGGCAAGAGCCTAAGCTTGGGGATACCCAAGGCACCCCATGGTAATATTCAAGGACAACCAAGCATCTAAGCTTGGGGATGCCCCGGATGGCATCCCCTCTTTTGTCTTCAATCCATCGGTAAAATTATTTGAGGCTATATTTTTATTCACCACATGATATGTGTTTTGCCTAGAGCGTCTTGCATGATATGAGTCTTTGCTTTTTAATTTTCCACAGTCATCCTTGATGTACACACCTTTTGAGAGGGACACACATTAATCGTGAATTTATTAAAATACTCTATGTGCTTCACTTATATCTTTTGAGCTAGGTAGTTGCTCTAGTGCTTCACTTATATCTTTTTAGAGCACGGCGGTGGTTTTATTTTATAGAAATTGATGAACTCTCATGCTTCACTTATATTATTTTGAGAGTCTTTAAACAGCATGGTAATTTGCTAAGGTTATGAATTTAGTCCTAATATAATGGGCATCCAAGAGGGATATAATAAAAACTTTCATATAAAGAGCATTGAATACTATGAGAAGTTTGATTCCTTGCATTTGTTTTGAGATATAAAGATGGTGATATTAGGGTCATGCTTGTGAGTAATTGTGGATTGGTAGAAATATTTGTGTTAAAGTTTGTGATTCCCGTAGCATGCACGTATGGTGAACCGTTATGTGATGAAGGCGGAGCATGATTTATTTTTTGATTGTCTTCCTTATGAGTGGCGGTCGGGGACGAGCGATGGTCTTTTCCTACCAATCTATCCCCCTAGGAGCATGCGTATTAGTACTTTTCTTTGATGGCTAATAATTTTTTGCAATAAGTATGTGAGTTCTTTATGACTAATGCTGAGTCCATGGATTATACGCACTCTCACCCTTCCACCATTGCTAGCCTCTCTAGTACCGTGCAACTTTCGTCGGGGCATTAAACCCACCATATAGCCTTCCTCAAAACAGCCACCATACCTACCTATTATGACATTTCCATAGCCATTCCGAGATATATTGACATGCAACTTCCACCATTCCATTTATTATGACACATACCATCATTGCCATATTGCTTTGCATGATCATGTAGTTGGCATAGTATTTGTGGCTTGGCCACCGTTCATATTTTTTATACATGTCACTCTTGATCATTGCACATCCCGATACACCGCTGGAGGCATTCATATAGAGTCATATTTTGTTCTAGTATCGAGTTGTAATTTTTGAGTTGTAAGTATATAAAAGTGTGATGATCATTATTAGAGCATTATCCCGTGCGAGGAAAGGATTATGCAAGCTATGATTCCCTCACAAGTTGGGATGAGACTCTGGACTTAAAACTAAAAGAGGCCAAAGAAGCCCAAAATGAAAGAGGCCAAAGAAGCCCAAACAAAAAAAATGAGAGAAAAGAGAGAAGGGACAATGTTACTATCCTTTTTCCACACTTGTGCTTCAAAGTAGCACCATGTTCTTCATGATAGAGAGTCTCCTATTTCGTCACTTTTATATACTAGTGGGCATTTTTCATTATAGAACTTGGCTTGTATATTCCAATGATGGGCTTCCTAAAATTGCCCTAGGTCTTCGTGAGGAAGCAAGTTGGATGCACACCCACTTAGTTTCTTTTTGAGCTTTCATACACTTATAGCTCTATGCTACATCTTGAGCTTGCGTTGATTTTTCCCTTGAAGAGGAAAGGGTGATGCAGCAAAGTAGAGATAAGTATTTCCCTCAGTTAAGAACCAATGTATCAATCCAGTAGGAGGCACAAGCAAGTCTCCAATCTATGCACCTGCACAAACTAACAAACACTTGCACTCAACGCGAAAAAGGGGTTGTCAATCCCTTAACGGTCTCGAACAATAGTGAGATCTAATAGAGATAGGTATAAAAGATTACTAAAACGTAATACAAAGTAAAAACAAATAAATTGCAGCAAGGTATTTTTGGGTTTTTTGGTATATAGATCTAAAAATATATGATGGAAAATAGACCCGGGGGCCATAGGTTTCACTAGAGGCTTCTCTCTTGAAGAGAGCATATGGTGGGTGAACAAATTACTGTTGAGCAATTGATAGAAAACCGCAAAGTTATGATGATATCTAAGGCAATGATCATGAATATAGGCATCACATCCGTGACAAGTAGACCGAAACGATTCTGCATCTACTACTATTACTCCACACATCGACCGACTCCTGCCTGCATCTAGAGTATTAAGTTCATAAGAACATAGCAACGCTTTAAGCAAGATGACATAATGTAGAGGGATAAACTCAAGCAATATGATATAAACCCCATCTTTTTATCCTTGATGGCAACAATACAATACATGCCTCGCTACCCCTTCTGTCACTGGGTGAGGACACCGCAAGATTGAACCCAAAACTAAGCACCTCTCCCTTTCCAAGAAAAACCAATCTAGTTGGCCAAACCAAACGGATAGTTCAAAGAGAAATACAAAGATATCTTAATCATGCATAAAAGAGTTCAGAGAAGACTCAAATAATATTCATATATAATCTGATCATAAATCCACAATTCATCGGATCTCAACAAACACACCGCAAAAAAGTATTACATCGAATAGATCTCCAAGAACATCGAGGAGAACATTGTATTGAAGATCAAAGAGAGAGAAGAAGTCATCTAGCTACTAGCTGTGGACCCGTAGGTCTATGGTAAACTACTCACGCATCATCGGAAGGGCATCAAGGTTGATGTAGAGGCCCTTCGTGATCGAATCCCCCTCCGGCAGATCGCCGGAAAAGGCCCCAAGATGGGATCTCATGGGAATAGAGGCTTGCGGCAGCGGAAAAGTATTTTGGTGGGCGCTTTTGGTGGTTTGGGAATATTTGGGAATTTATAGTGCAAGAATTAGGGTTGGAGGACTCCTGAGGGGCCCACAAGCCCTCAAGGCGGGGCGCGCCTAGCAGGCTTGTGGCCTCCTCGAGCATCTTCTGACCCCTCTCCAAGCTCCGTGGATGTCTTCTGGTCCAAGAAAAATCATCTTAAAGTTTTATTCCGTTTGGACTCCGTTTGATATTCCTTTTCTGTAAAACTCAAAAACAAGGGGAAAACAGAAACTGGTACTGGGCTCTGGGTTAATAGGCTAGTCCCAAAAATAATATAAAATAGCATATTAATGCATATAAAACATCCAAAACAGATAATATAATAGCATGGAATAATAAAAAATTATAGATACGTTGGAGACGTATCAAGCATCCCCAAGCATATTTCCTGCTCGTCCTTGAGTAGGTAAATGATAAAACAGAATTTTTGATGCGGAATGCTACCTAACATATTTATCAATGTAATCTTATTTATTGTGGCATGAATATTCAGATCCATAAGATTCAAAACAAAAGTTTAATATTGACATAAAAACAATAATACTTCAAGCATACTAATAAAACGATCATGTCTTCTCAAAATAACATGGCCAAAGAAAGTTATCCCTACAAAATCATATAGTCTGGCTACGCTCCATCTTCATCGCACAAAGTATTTCATCATGCACAACCCCGATGACAAGCCAAGCAATTGTTTCATACTTTTAATGTTCTCAAACTTGTTCAACTTTCACGCAATACATGAGCGTGAGCCATGGATATAGCACTATAGGTGGAATAGAATATGGTGGTTGTGGAGAAGACAAAAAGAAGGAGAAAGTCTCACATCAACTAGGCAAATTAATGGGCTATGGAGATGCCCATCAATTGATATCGATGCAAGTGAGTAGGGATTACCATGCAACGGATGCACTAGAGCTATAAGTGTATGAAAGCTCAAAAAGAAACTAAGTGGGTGTGCATCCAACTTGCTTGCTCATGAAGACCTAGGGCAATTTGAGGAAGCCCATCATTGGAATATACAAGCCAAGTTCTATAATGAAAAATTCCCACTAGTATATGAAAGTGACAAAATAGGAGACTCTCTATCATGAAGATCATTGTGCTACTTTGAAGCACAAGTGTGGAAAAACGATAGTAACATTGTCCCTTCTCTCTTTTCTCTCATTTTTTTCTCTTTTTTTGGGGGCTTATTTGGCCTCTTTTATTTTTTTAAAGTCCGGAGACTCATCCCAACTTGTGTGGGAATCATAGCTTCCATCATCCTTTCCTCACATGGGACAATGCTCTAATAATGATGACCATCACACTTTTATTTACTTACAACTCAAAAATTACAACTCGATACTAGAACAAGATATGACTCTATATGAATGCCTCCGGCGGTGTGCCGGGATGAGCTATGATCAAGAGTGACATGTATAAAAAAATATGAACGGTGGCCTTGCCACAAATACTATGCCAACTACACGATCATGCAAAGCAATATGACAATGATGGTGCGTGTCATAATAAAACGGAATGGTGGAAGTTGCATGGCAATATATCTCGGAATGGCCATAATAGGTAGGTATGGTGGATTTTTTGAGGAAAGGTATATGGTGGGTTTAATGCACCAGCGAAAGTTGCGCGGTACTAGAGAGGCTAGCAATGGTGGAAGGTTCAGAGTGCGTATAATCCATGGACTCAACATTAGTCATAAATAACTCACATACTTATTGCAAAAATTTATTAGCCATCGAAACAAAGTACTACACACACCCTCCTAGGGGGATAGATTGGTAGGAAAAGACCATTGCTCGTCCCCGACCACCACTCATAAGGAAGACAATCAAAAAATAAATCATGCTCCAACTTCATCACATAACAGTTCACCATACGTGCATGCTACGGGAATCACAAACTTTAACACAAGTATTTCTACCAATCCACAATTACTCACTAGCATGACTCTAATATCACCATCTTTATATCTCAAAACAAATGCAAGGAATCAAACTTCTCATCTATTCAATGCTCTTTATATGAAAGTTTTTATTATATCCCTCTTGGATGCCCATCATATTAGGACTAAATTCATAACCTAAGCAAATTACCATGCTGTTTAAGACTCTCAAAGTAATATAAGAGAAGGATGAGAGTTCATTAATTTCTATAAAATAAAGCCACCGCCGTGCTCTAAAAAAATATAAGTGAAGCACTAGAGCAAACTGCCTAGCTCAAAAGATATAAGTGAAGCACATAGAGTATTCTAATAAATTCATGATTAATGTGTGTTCCTCTCAAAAGGTGTGTACAGCAAGGATGATTGTGGCAAACTAAAAGTCAAATACTCATATCATACAAGACGCTCCAAGCAAAACACATATCATGTGGTGAATAAAAATATAGCCTCAAGTAAATTTACCGATGGATTGAAGACAAAAGAGGGGATGCCATCCGGGGCATCCCCAAGCTTAGATGCTTGGTTGTCCTTGAATATTACCTTGGGGTGCCTTGGGCATCCCCAAGCTTAGGCTCTTGCCACTCCTTATTCCGTTGTCCAACAAATCTTTACCCAAAACTTGAAAACTTCACAACACAAAACTCAACAGAAAACTCATAAGATCCGTTAGTATAATAAAATAGATCACCAGTTTAGGTACTGTTGTGAACTCATTCTTAATTTATATTGGTGTAATATCTACTGTATTAAAACTTTTCCATGGTTCATACCCCCCCCCCCCGATACTACCCATTGATTCATCAAAATAAGCAAACAACACATAAAAAAAGAATATGTCAAAAACAGAACAGTCTATAGTAATCTGAATTGTTCTCATACATATATACCTATAAAAATTCTGAAAATTTAGGAAAACAGAGTAAATATACATATATAAATCTTTTGTAAAAAATTCAGAGTTTTTGCACACTCTAGTGAATTTAAACAATTCTATTACTGGACGCAGAAGTTTCTATTTTTCAGCTAAATCAAATCAACTATCACCATAGATCATCCCAAAGGTCTTACTTGGCTCGAACACTAATTAAAACACAATTACTACAGAGGTAATAATGTGTATTTATTGAAAAACAGAACCAAAGACAAAAATCATAAAAATAAAATTGGGTTGCCTCCCAACAAGCGCTATTGTTTAACGCCCCTAGCTAGGCATAAAACATAGATCTAGGTATTGTCACCTATGGTATGCAATCCATAAGTAGACCTCATAATAGATTCATATGGCAACTTAATTTTCTTTCTTGGAAAGTGTTCCATGCCCTTCCTTAACGGAAATTGAAATCTAATGTTTCCTTCTTTCCTATCAATAATTGCACCAATCGTTCTAAGGAAAGGTCTACCAAGAATAATAGGACATGTAGGATTGCAATCTATATCAAGCACAATAAAATCTACGAGCACATAATTCCTATTTGCAACAATAAGAACATCATTAATTCTTCCCATAGGTTTCTTAATAGTGGAATCCCCTAGATGCAAATTCAAAGAACAATCATCAAATTCACGAAAACCTAGCACATCACATAAAGTTTTTGGAATCGTGGAAATGCTAGCACCCAAATCACACAGAGCATTGCACTCATAATCTTTAATTTTAATCTTAATAGTAGGTTCCCACTCATCATAAAGCTTTCTAGGGATAGAAACTTTCAACTCAAGTTTTCATCAAAAGATTTCATCATAGGATCAACGATATGTTTAGTAAAAGCTTTATTTTGATTGTAAGCATGAGGTGAATTTAACATGGATTGCAACAAGGAAATACAATCTATCAAAGAGCAATTATCATAATTAAAGTCCTTGAAATCCAAAAGAGTGGGTTCATCACTACTTAAAGTTTTGACCTCGCCAATCCCACTTTTATCATTTTTCATTAAGATCTTCACCCTCCAAATTATTGGGACGCCTTCTAGCTAAAGTTGACTCAACTCCAGTCCCATCTTTATCAAGTTTTATATTAGAAAAAAAAGATTCAATAGGAGTCAAACCAATCACTTTAAGATCTTCATCATTATTATCACAAAAATTAGAAGAACATGTTTTTTCTAGCCAATCTCTCTTAGCACGCATCCTAGCGGTTCTCTCTTTACATTCATCCATAGAAATTCAACTCAAGTTTTTCTTCAAAAGATTTCATCATAGCATCAACGATATGTTTAGTAAAAGCTTTATTTTGATTGTAAGCATGAGGTGAATTTAACATGGATTGCAACAAGGAAATAAAATCTATCAAAGAGCAATTATCATAATTAAAGTCCTTGAATTCCAAAAGAGTGGGTTCATCGCTACTTAAAGTTTTGACCTCTCCAATCCCACTTTTATCATTTTTTCATTAAGATCTTTAAACTCCAAATTATTGGGACGCCTTCTAGCTAAAGTTGACTCATCTCCAGTACCATCTTTATCAAGATTTATATTAGAAAACAAAGATTCAATAGGAGTCACACCAATCACTTTAAGATCTTCATCATTATTTTCACAAAAACTAGAAGAACACGCTTTTACAAACCAATCTCGCTTAGCATGCATCCTAGCGGTTCTTTCTTTACATTCATCCATAGAAATTTTAATAGCTTTCAGAGATCCATTAATATCATGCTTGGGTGGCATAGATCTAATCTTCAAAGAATAAATCTCAAGAGAAATTCTATCAACGTTCCTATAACACCCCTGTGTAATAATTTCTGTGACACTCTGCTAATATTGCCAAGTCATTTTCATTTGCAGAGCTTGATCATATTGGTTAAAGATTCAATTCAAATCCTTCTCTGAAAATCAAATCAAATTCAAAGTGAAAATTGAAGTTGTTCAAAACTTGTGGGAAAAATGTTCACTTTAGAGCAAATATTTCAAAACCATTTGTTGTTAAGGAACACAACATCATCATCAATTCAAAATAAGCCTAAGCATTTAAAACAGTGCCAAGACAACACCTAAAATGCCCTACTCATTTTTGAATAAATTCAAATGGATTCCAAAAATGCTCAAACTTTTTATGGCAGTGCTGGATATTGCAAAGTAATTATGTGAGCAAGTTTCACATTTTTGCAAAATCATTTGTTAGCTCAAAATAATGCCAAACCATCTCTGTAAAAAGAAAAAGCAGAGACAGAAAAAAATAAAAAGGAAAGAGGCACTGTGGACTGGGCCTAAGTGCACAGTGCCCCGAACCAGCCCACCAGGCCAATCTCCCTCTCCCTCTCACCTGCATGTCATCGCGCGCTTAGCCGCGCCGGCAAGCGCCGGTGAAACGGTGACAGCGCGGCGTCACCGACGCCCATCGATACGAGGGGATAAGGCCCCGGCCTCGTTCACTCCCCCTAGTCCTCCCTCGTCACTTCTCCCCTCTCCCCTCGCTCTCTCCCATCCATTCCCATCGACGACCGAGCGCCATCGCCGCCGCACCTCGCCGTTTGCCGTGGCCACCGTCGACCCCTCGCCTTGTCGACCTGTCTGTCGTCTCCGCCGTCTTCAACTACCTTGTCCTCGACCACGAGCGCGAGCAGGAGAGCTCTGCTACGCCGGGATCGAGCCCTTCTTCTTCCTAGGATCGCCGGCGCGTCTCCGACGAGCGCCGTCGACTCTGCTATTCCTAAACTACCAAGGGCCATCGGTGTGCCGCTCGGTGAGAATCTTCGTCTCCTGCTCCCCTCCGTTAGCCTCTTCGCGTGCCGTAGCTAGCTGCTGCCGCATCCGTGCTCTGCTCGCCACCGACAAGCTTGTGGCCGTCGCTGTGGTCGATGTCACCGCCGCCTGAGGCCACGGTCGAGCTCCTGGTGCTCTCAGGAGCCCAACGAGCACGAGCCCGTGCTTCCCCATACCCCCTAGCGCTGGATCCGTCGACGCCCAAACTCCGGCGTCTGCTCCGCCGCTCGCCGCTGCCGTCTCCAGCCGTTTCCGGCCAAGCCACCCCCACAGTTCGACGCGCAAGCGTGCGCCCGTTCGAACGCGAGTAGCCGCACGCGAAACGACCCCCTGTGGCGATTTTCCGAGCGACTCCGGCGATGCACCGCCGCGGATCTGGTCGCCGGAGCTCTCTCCGGTGCCGACGCCGACGTGGCTCGATGGGCCCCGCCCCTGGGTCGCTGACCAGTGGGTCCTGGGGGGCCCGTTGACTGGGTACGTGCTGACTGGGCAGCCCCAGCCACTGACATGTGGGCCCTCCTCTGTTAATTGGTTTAATAAATGTTTTATAAATAAAAGTAATTAGTTTAGCCTAATCACTCACTGACATATGGGGCCCACACCCCTAATTAGCTTAGTTAGATTAGTTTAATCCACTGTTAAGCTAACAGAGGCTGACATGTGGGTCCTACTGGACCCACAGGTCAGGTTTGACCTAGTCAGTGAGTCTGTTGACTGCTGACATCATCCTCATGCAATGCTGATGTCATAATCCATTTCTGTTAAATAAATAATTCCAGAAAATGTTATAATCTTTAAAAATTCGTAGAAATTAAATCGTAGCTCAGATCGAAAAAATTTGTACATGAAAGTTGCTCAGAACGACGAGACGAATCCAATCGTGCCATTTGTTTCCGTGTCGGGACCCTCTATGGAGGTGAACCCGCAACTTTTCGACCGTTTCCGGTAGGTGAATAGTGCATATACACCGGTTAATAATTCCAACTTAAATCCTAAAATAACTAAAATGATTTAGACATGTTTTTAGGCAACCATGCACTGCACGATAGCATAGCATGCTCTGTGTTGCATATGATTGCTGTGTATTTATTTGTTTCCTCCCCCTCTTCTCTTTCGGTAGACCCCGACACCGACGCTGCTCCGGAGACCGACGACACCACTAACGATCTTGCCCTTGCCGCCGAGCAACCAGGCAAGCACCCCCCTTTTGAACATGCTGATATCGCCTATTCTTTCTCTCTTATGCTTGCATTAGAGATTGCTGCTGCTACTGATGTACCTATTCTGATGCATAGCCTGTTTATTGTAACCTGCTATTGATACCTTACCTGCTTATCCTAAACTGCTTAGTATAGTCTGGATAGAGACCCCAGTGAACCCACTTGTCCCGGTTGCCCCGCTGGATCATCAGAAGACTCAACAACCAGGCCCCGGCACCGCACATCACCCCCTTAGTTGTATGACACTGCAGCGTTACTATCGAGTGCCAAGGGTGGTACCTCGTTTAGCACTTCTGATGTTAACTCTGCAGAGTAGCTATTCGGTCGTGGTCATCGAGGGTGATTCCTCCTTCACCACACCCGATAACGACGTCGTCGTGCAACACCTCAAGTGTGAACCCATTGAGGGTGATTCCTCCGAGTTCACCTTGACGACTACATTAGGTGGAATCCATCGAGGGTGATTCCTCAGGTTTCCCCCTGGTGTTTGGACACATAGTTACTCTGACTTTAACCATGAACCATGATAAAGTTGGGTCGGCCCTGAGGGGTACCCACGCGAGCAAGTGATGCGATTGATGTGTAGTCGGGTGACCAGAGAGAGTACCCGCGAGATAATTACGAGGCATGGCCGGGCATTCTTAGCCCTTGCCGCAAGTCCTTGAGACGGGGCGACGGGGTCACATCGATCGTGAGTCTCTGCTCGTTATCGCGCGCTCCTAATTCACTAACGGTTTGGATATTTGATCCGAGTGGGCCTCTGGCCTGATAGCACTAACCATCACATGGGAACAGTTATGGGCACTCTGCGTCGTGGGATCAGCCGAAGCTTACTGGACGTCAGCAAGGAGCGGCACGCGCCGGGTTGGACCGCGTTAAGCACCCTCCATTGTACTGGAGGCTACTAGGTCTGCTCTCAGCCGTGAACGTAACGTGCAGGAGTGCTCAGGGCGATGGGCCCAGCCCCCTGGGCGCATAGGTTTAGTCCGGTGTGCTGACCTCTCTGTTAAGCTTAGGTCAGGTTGCGGCGTATCGTTTGGCCGAGGCCGGGCATAACCCAGAAAAGTGTGTCCGACCGGAGTTAATGGAGCGTGGTGGGTAAGTTGGTGCACCCCTGCAGGGAAGAACTAATCTATGCATAGCCGATCCTCGGTAACGGACGCTCGGAGTTGTATCCCGATCGATGCAACTAGAACTAGATACTTGTGATGAGAAATGGATACTAGGGCTCTGGGATTACTTTCTCACAGGGAGTCGAGAAAGGATCTCTGGCCAAGGTTGATACTTAATGTTACTACTACTTTATGATGTACTAATCTACACTCTTCTAATGCTGCAAGACCGCTGAAGATGCTAGTCTTCGATAGGACTAGGCCTTCTCTCTATTCTGGCATTTCTGCAGCCCAGTCCACATATACAGCCTTTCTTTGAAAATGTTGCATATGTAGTGTAGATCCTTGCTTGCTGAGTACTTCGGATGAGTACTCACAGTTGCTTTGCTTCCTCTTTTTCCCCATATTCGTTCGATGCAACCATATAACGGAGCCGCGGAGCCAGCTGCCCCCGTTGACTACTACTACCACCCCGAGGGTGGTTACTACTACGAGCTTGCCGACGACCAGGAATAGGATCGGAGGGTCCCAGGCAGGAGGACTGCGCCTTTTCGATCGTAGTGTTTCTTTTGCCCCGCCTTCTTAAGGCTTATCTGTGTTTTCTTTTATATCTGTACTCAGATATTTGATGCTTCCGCTGACGCTTGTATGCGAGCTTATGTATTCAAGCCCTCGAGGCCCCTGGCTTGTAATATAAAGCTTGTACGACTTTATTTATGTTTTAGAGTTGTGTTGTGATATCTTCAAGTGAGTCCTTAGGCTTGATCGTGTGCATTTGCATGTATGATTAGTGCATGATTAAGCCAGGGGCGTCACAGGTTGGTATCAGAGCCGACTGCCTGTAGGAACCCCCCTTTCCAACTCCTTGGCCGAAGTTGAGTCTAGTATCCGAAAACTATTTTACTAACTTGGCTGTGTGGCTTACGGGCCCACGTCGCCAATTGGGTGGTATTAGGATCTTTTATTCCTCGTCTATACTCTGAGACTCTCATCTCTCTTCCTTTTGGGTTAAAGATTTTACTAACTCCAACATTAGGTTCTCGTGATCACATCCACCCGGAGTTCTAAAATTACCCGCCCTTTCTTCAAGATTGTGGTCCAGGATCTGCTTACAGGATCCTTTTATCAAGGACACCCTGTGTTGTCACTTGCAGATTCCTCGCTCCAACAGTTTTCTCCGACATTGATGTAGCCTTTGCTATGTCTCGTTGTGTACTTCCTTACCGCGTGCCTGTGCGCCGCCTAGCATGTCTAGCTTCTGAATTTGCACCGTTATGCTATCCGCATGTAACCGACTCAGTGTATGGATCTGTACGTCTTAATTAACTACTGATAAGCATCTATTACACTGCTTAATTATTGTCGAGTTACAGCATGCTTGTCGTTAAACACTCGCAATTCTTTTACTAAACTACCCCTGTTGAAACTTAGCAGGATGGTTAAACCAGGTGGTCATGGTCGTGGTCGTGCCCCTGAACAACCACCACCGCCAGATTATATGGCAGCTATGATGTAACAATTTGAGCTCAACCGTCAGTTCATGACTAGGATCATGGCTCAGTTCTCGCATCAGAACAACCAGAACCAGGACCCTGCTGCAATAACTCTGTCGGAATTTGTGCGTCTCAACCCCACTCAGTTCCGCAACTCGGATAAGCCACTGGATGCTGATGACTGGATTCGCAACATCACTCACGAGATGGAGTCTGCAAATGTCTCCCCTGCCAACTTTTTCACCTTCGCATCCTTTTTCTTAAAGGGTCCCGCTGCTCAATGGTGGGACACACACAAGCGTACACCGCCTGCTGGAACAGTCATTACTTGGCCTGAGTTCCAGGCTGCTTTTCATTCCCGATATATTCCTCAAGGAATTATGGACCAGATGAGAACCCAGTTCCGCAATCTCACCCAAGGCAACAAGACTGTCGAAGCCCATCAGCGGGAATTCCTTGACCTGTCCCGTTATGCTGAAGAAGACATCGCCACGGAAGCTCGTAGACAAGAGAAGTTCCGTAGTGGACTCCACTCAGACATCGAGCTTGCACTTGCTGCTCAAGACTTCACCGACTTTGCTACCCTTGTGAACAAGGCTATTCTGGTTGAGACTGCTCAGATCAAGCACAAGGAGTCACAGAAGCGTAATCGTGATGCTGGCTCATCTTCGGGCTCGTCTTCACAGAAGCGCCGTATCTGGATTCCTCACAGCATGTATCGTCCAACTGCACCTACACCAAGACCGTACCATGCTGCACCTCGTTTGCCTCCTCCACCACAGAGGCAACTTCTTCGAGCTGCACCACCCCGAGCTCCTGCAATTCGTCCAGACAGTGGGCTCTGCTACAAGTGTGGCAAACCAGGTCACCTTGCCAGGAACTGCTATCAGAATCAGAAGCAACTGGCTCCGCCTCCTAATGCCCGCAACAATAATGACAGGCCTACTTATGGTCGTGGTCAGGCTTATCACGTCAACATGAATGAAGACCCGGACCAGCCAGCTACTGTGATGGGTACTCTCCTTGTTAATTCAGTACTAGCATCTGTTTTATTTGATTTAGGAGCATCGCATTCATTCATGTCAACACATTTTGCACTCATGCATGACGTTAAATGTGAAACACTACACCATACCTTAAGGGCAAACACTCCCGCGGGTCAGTGCCAAACTTCTTTGTTCAGTCCCAATGTCATAATTGATATTGAAGGATTGGAGTTTCGTGCATCTCCCATTATCCTAAACTTGTCCGAAATTGACCTTATTCTGGGAATGGACTGGTTGAAAGCTCATTCTGCCGCAATATATTGTGCCCCTAAAGTTGTCCAACTCCTGCACCCCTGGACTGAGATAGTGAATTACCATGCTCATATCGTCAAAAATGCCAAGGCTCAAATTTATGCCTTGAATGCATTGAACGCCTCTCCGCTTGAGGGGATCGAAAACATCCCAGTCGTTCGTGACTTCCAGGATGTTTTTCCAGAAGAACTACCAGGAATACCCCCTGTTAGAGCTGTCGAGTTTGTCATCGACTTGAAACTAGGCACAACTCCTATTGCGAAGCGTCCCTATAAGATCCCTCCGCACCACCTTCTCGAGCTTAAGGAGGAAATCGACAAATCCCTCCGCAAAGGCTTTATCCGTCCAAGTTCCTGTGCCTGGGGAGCACCTTCTCTCTTTGTCAAGAAGAAAGATAGTACGAATAGGTTGGTCCAAGATTGCCGCCCTATCAACCAGGCAACCATTCAGAATAAGTATCCGCTTCCTCGGATCAATGATCTTTATGATCAACTTGCTGGATCATCGGTGTTTTCTAAACTCGACTTGAGGTTGGGTTATCACCAGATCCGTGTCAGCGAAGAGGATATTCCCAAGACTGCATTTGTTACTCGCTATGGCTCTTATGAGTACACTGTCATGTCATTCGGTTTAACAAATGCTCCAGCCACATTCTCCCGTTTGATGAATTACATCTTCATGGATTACCTCAACAAGTTCGTCATGGTATATCTAGATGATATTCTGGTTTATTCAAAGAGTAAGGAAGAACATGCTGAACACCTTCGACTTGTACTGGAAAGGCTCTGAGAACACCAGCTCTATGCCAAGTATTCCAAATGCGAGTTCTGGCTTTCTGAAGTAACCTACCTTGGTCATGTGATTTCCAAGAATGGAATTGTTGTTAACCCGGAGCGGGTTCAGGCTATTCTGGACTAGACTCCTCCGAAAAATGTCAAGTAAGTGAGAAGTTTTCTCGGCCTTGCAAGCTATTGCCGTCGATTTGTCAATAACTTTTCTAAGATTGCTAAGCCTCTGACTAATCTGCTTCACAAAGTCGTTAAGTTTGAGTGGACAGACAAATGTCAGGAAAGTTTCCAGACTCTCAAGGACAAGCTAACTTCTGCTCCAGTGCTTGCTCCTCCGGACTCTCGCAAAGACTTTGTGATATATTGCGATGCCTCTTGTCAGGGATTAGGCTGTGTCCTAATGCAAGAACAAAGAGTAATTGCTTATGCTTCGCGTCAATTGCATCCACATGAAGAAAATTATCCAGTGCATGATCTTGAACTTGCTGCAGTGATCTATGCATTGAAGCTGTGGCGGCATTACCTTCTGGGTAACCGGTGTGAGGTATATACTAATCATCAAAGCTTGAAGTATTTGTTTACTCAGCCGGATCTTAATCTTCGTCAACAACGATGGTTGGAAACAATTACAGACTATGACTGTGGTATTTCTTATACCCCTAGCAAGGCCAATGTCATGGCTGATGCCTTAAGCCGCAAGTCCTATTGTAACAACCTCATGGTTCAGCGAGCTCAACCTCATCTTTATGAAGAATTACGCAAGCTGAATCTGCGTATTGTTCCCCAGGGTTCTCTTAATGACCTTGTGGTACAGCCAGATCTTGAGAAAGCTGTTAAGAATGCGCAAGCTAAAGATGCTGAAATTGAACTGATGAAGAAAGATCTTCACCTAGAAAAGTACAGGGATTTCTCGCTGTCAGAAGATGGAACCTTGTATTTCAGAGACCGCATTGTGGTACCTCGCTTCGAGCTTATAACTGACAAGGTCATGAAGGAGGCACATGATACACCGCTGTCTATCCATCCGGGTAGCACCAAGATGTATCGTGATCTCCGTCAAAGGTACTGGTGGTCAAAAATGAAGCAGGATATTGCTCGCTATGTTGCTGAATGTGACGTTTGCCGTCGCGTTAAAGCAGAACATCAGAAGCCTGCCAGAATTCTACAACCGTTACCTATTCCTTTATGGAAATGGGATAAAGTGCAAATGGATTTCATTACTGGCCTTCCCAAGTCATAGAAGGGTCACGATGCTATTCTTGTCGTCGTCGACCAACTCTCTAAGGTTGCACACTTTCTGCCTGTCAAGGAGACTATCACTGCTAGTCAGTTAGCAGAGTTGTATATCTCCAGAATTGTTTCACTCCATGGTATTCCGAAAGAGATTAGTTCGGACCGTGGCGGCCTTTTCACTTCAAAGTTCTGGGAAAGTTTCCAAGAAGCTATGGGAACTCATATTACCTGGAGTTCAGCTTATCACCCCCAATCCCAAGGCCAAGTCGAGCGAGTCAATCAGGTTCTTGAAGACATGCTTCGGGCTTGTGTTATATCCTTCGGCAAGAAATGGGAAGAATCTCTTCCTTATGCCGAATTCTCTTATAACAACAGCTATCAAGCCAGCTTGAAAATGGCCCCCTTTGAAGTTCTCTATGGACGAAAGTGTCGAACCCCTCTGAATTGGTCAGAAACTGGGGAACGACCGCTCGTGGGTCCGGATATTATTCAACACGCTGAAGAACAAGTCTGTATCATTCGAGAAAATCTGAAGGCGGCTCAGGACTGTCAAAAGAGCAACTATTATCGCAAACGATGGGGTTTGATTTATCAACCTGGTGATCAAGCTTATCTTCATGTCACTCCTATGAAGGGCACTCACCGCTTCGGAATTAAGGGCAAGTTAGCTCCATGGTACATTGGTCCTTTCTGCATTGTTGCAAGACGTGGTCAGGTGGTTTATAAGCTGGAGTTGCCACCGCAATTCTCTCATATCCACGATGTCTTCCATGTGTCGCAACTTCATCGTTGCTTTAAGGAGTCTCCGCACCGAGCAGTGGACCATGAATTGCTCGAATTGCAAGATGATCTTTCTTATAAGGAGCATCCGATCCGCATCCTCGATGAAGCTGAACGTCGAACCCGTCAGAAGATGACCAAGTTCCTGAAAGTGCAGTGGTCTAATCATACTGAAGATGAAGCCACTTGGGAACGCGAGGATCATCTTCGGGAAGAATACCCCGACCTCTTTCCTTGTACCTCCTGAATTCTCGGGACGAGAATTTCTTTTAGAGGAGGAGAATTTGTAACACCCCTGTGTAATAATCACTGTGACACTCTGCTAATATTGCCAAGTCATTTTCATTTGCAGAGCTTGATCATCTCTACTCCTAATGTCTGAGTTGGTAGGATTGCATCCACAGTTTTTTTTCGTCCCACCACTTTCGTCCGGTTATTTTTCGTTTGGTTTTTTTCGTCTGGTTTATTTTCGCCCCTCCCCTCCCCTCCCTCGACCCCACCCACACACATAGCAATCCCCTCGACCTACACGTTAACACCGCCGATCTCCTTGAGAAGACCCCGTCGAATCTCGCCGCTGCCGGACGACTCCAGAAGACCCCACCGGATCTCGCCCTCGTCGTCAGTTCTAGATCACCGCCGCCACTGATCCCCTCCGGAAAACAACGCTGATCCCCTGCTTGCCCACGCACACTGCCGCGGATGGAGGTCGCCTGCTCGCGATCCCCAAACCCCAATCTCAGCCCTCCCCCTCTTGCGGTGATGGTCGTGTGATATCCCTCACCCTGGGATATCCTGATCTCTCTCTCTCTCTCTCTCGGTGTGTGTGTGGGTGTGTCTGTGTGTGTGCAAGGGATCTTAATTAATTGTTTGCTTGGAGTTTAGGATCCAAGTACGCCCCTCTCCGTGGTGTTCACTGATTGCTTGGAGCAACAACGTGCTGTTGGAGTTGCCGAAGCATTAGGTGATTCGATTGTGTGCGTTTGCTGGATTTGTTTGACGAAGGAAAGATGACGATGAAGGACACACAGAGGAGTGTGAGCGGTGATGGTACCAAGGTTACCGGCAGGTATGCATGCAGGAACTGACTGTACAGTGTTCCTGTGTGATGCTACTGGTTTTAACGTCTGTACTGTGATGCTACTGTTAGTTTAAATAAATTTGCTATCATTTGGGATGTGAGTTGTCACAACTTGCTGTGCTCTGGTGTTCAGCTCAGAATTGCTTTTGGGAATGATTCCTATGAATAGACTACTTATGCTTGACATTTTACTTTTGTTATTTCTATTTGTAACTCAATTTCGTATCCTCTCAAATTGACAATACTTTTTTTGGATATGGTAGTTGAGAATAGTTATGTTATATAGCGGAGTTAGCTCATCCTCACCAATGACTCTTCCTCAGGGATTTGCTGAACTAGAGTTAGTAATGGGGGTATTGCAGACTGTTTAGAATTATGGGGGTATTGCAGACTTTAGAAGCTGAATTAAATTTTTGTGCAATTGAAAAAGGTGTATACAACTTGAATTTATTAGGTAGTATAGGAGAGATATGAAATTTTAAAATTGTCAGTCAGATTTGTATGTTGTTTTGGGTAGTACTTATTCAGTTTTGTTCCATCTTAGAGGCCAATAATGCACATGTGATATTATCTACACATTCAGTTTATACGGCTTCCCATATTCCAATGGTTGTATTTTGCTAAATTGCCATCTACTTACTGGAATTCTCACAAATAGAAGTGCAGTCAGAAGGTAAAAAGGATGGTATGGTATGTCTCCATTCACATCGTACTGAACTGTTAGTGATTCTTTGTGTTATTCTGCAGACTTGAATTTAGTTTCTATGGTTTTCTTTTTCTGTTCATAGACGAGAGTATAGTCTGAAGGGAAAAAATGGTATGCTCTCAAGGGTGTGCAAGAACAGTGACATTTATATTACTGAACGTATTGTTAACAATTTGTTATTTTGCAGACTTGCTCTCAGTTTTTATTCTTGGCAGGTGATTCTTCATGATAATTTTTTGTAGAGGAACATTTTTGGTAAGCGTATTGTAATATTGACTCCCACCTTTTTATTTACATGTAAAGATGACCAATTGGACATTTTAAATTTTAAATGTAAATTTAACTTATTTTGTGAAATAACATCATGTCGTTCAGATAATTTGATTTCCCTCTATGATATTCTTTGGCTTTAGTATATCTCAGGACAAAGTTGTCAGAAGTTCTATGCTTCATAACCAAAACATAATCTCCTTTTTGTTATTTGATTAGCATCATGATGTGTGCCCATATGTTCCCCTGTTGCTTAAAAAAATCAACTCCCGGTGCAACGCACGTGCATATACCTATCATGACAAATAAATCTCATCATGAAAGCATTTATGTACCTATTTAATTTGCAATGGCAGCGATGGGGCCGGGAACGGGGATCGGTGGTGCTGGTGTCGACGGTGCGGTACAAGGTCAGGATGCGGGACGGGACGGCCATCCGTGTGAGGCAGTCGGCGGCGAGGGTTTGTGGCATCAGGAGAAGCGCCCACGGATTCAAGGTGTTGGCCCGAGACCTCCGACGAGGGAGGAGATGAGGTTAGTATTTCCAGAGGAAAAAAACAAGAGAAGAAGAACAAGAAGAACGACGCCAATCTCGGGTTCCAGGTACGATGGAGCCGGCGGCGAAGCGCATGGCGCTCGCAAACATGATAGTGGATGACGACGATACCCTCAACTACGGCATCTGCTACCTCCCTCTCAAGCCACCAGGCTTCCAGGTGCGTACGCTCGTCGTCCATGCTAGGCCGATCCATTACAAGTTTGTGTACCAATAACACTGGAACATCATTTATGCTCGGGTGCAGTGTGGCGTCGTTCATACCATATGCTTGCGGTGCCGCGACAAGATGGTAGCGGCAAGGAGGTGCCATGTGTGTCATGTCCGGTTGACCGGCGGCTATCGCCGGAACATTGCACTGGAGAGGCTAACAGAGTCCATCCGGGTGCCGTGCGCCAATGCCGCCCACGGCTGCACCGCCACGCCGGCCTACTACGACCACCCCGACCACCTCAAGGCGTGCCCTCACGACACCGTGCTACTGCCCGCAGGCAGACTGCGGTTTCGCTCGCTCCACGGCGGCGCTCCTGGACCACTTTGCCGACGCGCACGGGTGGCCGTGCACAACCGAGCTTTGGGCCAGGGCGTGCGTCGAGGTCCAGCTCTGTGACGGCTTCAACGCCTTCTCGGCCCGTGCCCAAGGCTGGCAGTACCTATTCCTACTGAACGTGGCATTGAACCCGTTTGGCCAAGTGGTCTCCATGCTCTCCCTGCATCCTCGGGCGTTGTCGGCGGCGCCATGTTCTTTGGAGTTCGAGGTCAGACTCAGGTACTGCTGCAACATCAACCACCGTGGCAACATGTGCCTCGGCCATAACCAGGAAACTACATTTAAAGTAGGGTGCACTGATCTCTCCGGTGGGTTGTCGATCTCTGAGTACTCTTCCCGGTTATTCCTGCACAAATACGTCCATCCACATGACATCCGTACTATCATGGCCAGTTTCGATGTAGTACATGTTTCCTTGGAACTATCATTATGTTGTATTAACAAATCTTACTTTCTTTCTTTTTCATATTGTGCAGGATTCAGATTTATGACAAGGACACAAGCAAATTTATAGCATCCGTTGTGATGATACAAGGGAAGTAAGCGTAGATGCGTATTTTGTTCAACGTGATGATACATGGGAGAGCTCGGCCTATGCTGCCAACTGATCTGCAGCGGCGCAGAAGGAGATTTCAAAAGCAGGGCAAGCGAGAGCGACTGTTCTATTGATGGTCAAAGGAAGGGCTTGGCAAGAGATATTGAGGGAGCTCTACTACCTCGATCTTGGCATAGAACCTGATGGCATCATGCCCAAGTAAGATTCTTCTATGTTCCAATTCTTGCACTTGTTGGTCTTTTACTCTCAGATCTTACAAAATCTTAGATGCTACCCACAAAAGACTGAGACACAATATTTTGATTGCAGATTGTATATTCTTCAGTAATATGCAAAGACTAAGTGAGAGACACAATGTTTTGATTGTAGTCTTGCAGACAACATATTGTTCAGCAAGTAGATGCCTTCCTATGCATGTATATCCCGACTGGATTGTAAGCCATTATCGAAATTTAGTGGTATTGAAACAGAAGGGCATATGCTCTTAATCTCACCTTTAATCTCAAAATCTACCAGTAGGTTATAACATAAATCTTAGAGATTTTAATGATATGTATTGACCTGCAAGTCTTAACTTTCAGTCAAACATCCAATATATTCATGTGTGGCATACAAGTATTGAAGAACCCAGGCACACATTGCACTTGGCCACTTGCTTATAAAGAGCGAACAACTTTTGCTACACATTCTTTCTGAAATAAACTTACTTCTCTTTAGGAAACTTCCTTCTTCAGTCTGTATGGGGATTTATATGACACCAAAAGAGAAGTCCGGGGTGTTTCTTGGTTCTATGGAACCCCTCGGCCGGAAGCAAATAGATCACATCGCAAGTTGCTTGCCCAATATCATCGTGCCGCAAGTTACCAACATCGCGTGCCTATACACCATCGACTTCGCTGGAAATCTATCTGTCCGTGCTCCACCGCCTGTCGAAACTACTTCTGCCCATGCTACACCTGAGGTACATACTACAGTCTCATCAATTAATAATACCCAATTGCCTCTGTTGCCCAATGCACTGCAGCTTAATATGCAAACCCTGAGCTTTGTTTGGCAAGCAAATGTTTGTTCTACTTGGCAAGGTGCATGAACAATGATTTAGCTGTGGTTGTTGGTTAATGGAAAGGCTTTTTCCAGTATAAAAAAGCTACCGATTTGAGCAACAAATATCATGTCTCTGTTTTCGTTTATCTTGGTAAGACAAATGCTACATCCACTCTATGTTTATGTAGTCATTTGGGTGAATGTGGGATGCATATGCAACACATTTATGTAATTATGTTGCTCCTGCACTATATATATGCATATTTCTAGGTAATTATACATGGTGTGAAGGTTGAGATGTCCAACGGATATCCACATAATCAGTGGCAGGGTGCTCACGATCATCCCTAATTTGCATTGAAGTGACGTATGTTTTAGTCATGTTTTTATATCTTGTTTCTCTTTTCTGTTTTGCTTGGTTGATTTTCTCCTTCATGTTGTTACGAAGAGAAATCGATCTGTGCATAAAGAGAAACTGCCCCCGCGTCATCCGCGTGGGCGACACGGGAGGCGAGTCGATCCACTTTTCTCGGGGCATCCTCTGTGCGCCCGTCCCTCGCCGCTGCCGCCGGCCAGCTCCGGCGGGCTGGCCCTTGCAACCTGCGGCGGCAGCGGGGCTCGGTCCGTGATGCATTTCGGACAGCGTGAGACCTTGTGCGACCAGTAACTTGATGCAATGGAGGTGTTGGTTGCAATGGCGACATGGATCTGCAGTAATGGCGGCCTCGCTGCAACGCCTGCGTGCCTCCCCCTCTCCCTGGTGCCGTCGTCACTCATGTAGCGGGCGCTGCATGCGGCAGAGGAAAGGGAGCCGCCGCCGCCCTGCATCCCGTCCTGGAGAGCCGGCTCATCGTGTACCGACACGGCTGGTGGGCCCCCTCTCCTGCATAGGGGCTGGATGGGATGTGCCGATGAACAAGTAGCGGTTGCCGCAGCCGTCGCCCGCGCCGCCGGCAAGGAGGCGTCGTGCCGTGGATCTGGGCCTTCGTGGGCAAGGACGATGGAGCTTGTGGCGACCCATGGTGGTGTTGTCTAATTCAAATTAGCCATCAGTTGCTCCTCGGAAGATAGTACATGGCCTCTCGAGCATCCCATTGGGATTTAAGCGGTGCCAGTGACCTTCCTCTTCCGTCAATGTCTATCGTGTCGTGGTGAGCAGCTCTTGTAGCGGTTCAGTTGCTTGCTCATGTGGGCATGCTCACCGGCCGTCAGGTCAGTGCGTGTTTGCAACAACTGGGCTCAGTGGCAAGTGGAGGAGATAACACAGGACGAATTCGATTGGGTGGTGCATCTCGAGTACCTGGTCTTGAGCTCCAGGGTGAAAACCCTAGGTCTAGCCTCTTATCGGTTATGCCTGGCAATGGCGGCGTTTTTGGCATCGTTACCCTGACGAAGGCATTGCTCGGAATTTGGTCGGACTTGATCTTCAGGGTGAAAACTTACGATCCGACTTTCAGGTGTTGGATCCGGCGACGGCGTCACTTATGTGTCGTTTCCTTCTTGGTGGCGTCGCTTTTGAAGAACCGTTTTCGTGGTCCTTGTGTTGTCATGACATAGTTGGTGCCGATGGTTATCGTTGTACATCGTCAATTGCTGTTTGTATAGCTTCATGACTTTTTTTCTTTCTTTTACTTTTCACTTAGGCATAGCTTCGGTCTTGTATGACTTAGCTTTCTGCCGATGTGATCCTTTGGTGTGTGTTGGCTGTGTGCATCCAAGTTATGCAGAGGCCGGGTGTGGCTCATTGTAATTGTATCCCTCGATGCTATATTATGAGTCAATAAAACACCCTTTATCGAAAAAAATATGCATATTTTTTAGTAGATTGTTCACCTTTTAGTCAACTTCCTTATGGATGTATTTCAAATACAACTTTCCCATGTAGTCAACCTTGAATATTAATTTATTGGAACCATTAGATTAATTACAAGAAGTAGTCATTATATTTCTACATGGGTTGAAGTCAAGCAAAGAAACAGTTAACCCTTTTAATTCATGTAAAGATCATATCTATCATTACTAATGGAGGTGGCACCTTCAAACTTGAGAAATTATGCAGTATGTCCACTTTCTTTTGTATCTAGCATTGTTACTTACAGTGTAGGTTTTTATGGGTCTTATGTGGGTGCATGATTTATTGCAGTATAGTAAACATAACTGAATGTGTGATTTATATTCACTTTTCTTCCTTCATGTTTTGCTTTTCTTCTCTCTCTCTCTCTCTCTCTCTCTCTCTCTGTGTGTGTGTGTGTGTGTGCGCGCGCGCGCGCATTATGCTAGATGGCTCATCCTCATCATTTGGATTTCTCAAATTGATGCCTTATTTTGTATCTCTTAGTTCAGGGACACACCTATTTTGAAGTACAACAGATGAATTTAATTTTGAGGAATATCAAGAAGAAATAATACACGCTCTTGAGTTTTACCGTGCAATTTAGCATTATTTAAAACCTACAATGTCTATTTCCTGTAATTATTTCAGAGATCTTACATTGGTATCTTAGGCTCTGGCTTGAGGTTCGTGTTGGTATGTGGAACAAATTGGTTGCCAACCTGGGACATGAGGAAAATTGCTTTTGTAGACAGGACCAGTGAGATGGATGGCTTGTTTACTGGTTTTGTGTTTTGATCTGGTTTGGATTTCCTCCCCTGACTTGCTCTTCCTGTGTAGCTCAACGCTGCATCGCTCGGTTCGTTTGCTTGCTTCCTTTGCTTGGCTCGGGAAGGAGAAGGCCAGGACTAGCGACAAGAACCTAAGGGTCTTGCGTCACGGCCTTTGCCCAGAAGGCGAAGAACCAAAACTAAATTCTTTCTTTTACCTTCTAAAAAATTACATGGTACATAACTATTATTAGACTTTAGATCTCAACCATTATAATCTAGACCAATTGATCTTTGCCCCGCTTTTTCTGGTATGTATACTACAAATCTATTTTCCAATCTAAGTACACAAAGTTTTCTTTTAAAGAGCTGAGTAAGTTATAAGAAAGAAGCAGGAGTCCGACTTCTCCATTTGGTATTGAACATAATCACATGTATTTTGATTGGACGATTCCTTAGGGTCTTCTTTTTTTTATTTGGATTCTTTTTTTAGTCTACCGTAAGATGGCTACCGAACTCCTTGTGGTTGTCGTATTTTGCAGCTAAGTTTTTTAATAGAAAGGCATTGATCTATCTGTACTTTATTTTGAGAATGATATGTGACATGTTAAACTATTTGTACATGGTAATATTTATAAGTAACGCTACATTTTTTAAATCTCATCTGTTAATATGTGAAATTGATGGTTCAGATATTTTAATCTATGTGGGCAAACATGATGGCTTGTTTGCCTTTTGTTTGAAGTATTTAACACTCCAAATATATGAACATGTTAAACTATTTGCTCCGTATGTAGTCCGCATTGAAATCTCGAGAAAGACTTATATTTAGGAATGGAGGGAGTAGATAGCACATGTATAGAAACGCTTCCAGGTGTTATCTATTGTTTGTAATGCAGTGCAAAACTGTTCTATATTCTTGAACCACTTTCTTTTATTTTGTGCATCAGATGAGTTAGTATAGGTCGTTGAATTACATTTTTTATCTAAATACATTGCAATTAAAGCGGAATTCAATTTTTCTACACGTATGAAATTTGACATGCATAATGTTTATATATGCAATAAGTAAGTTTTTAAAAAGCCCGTGGCAACGCACAGGCATTCTACTAGTATTGGTTAAAGATTCAATTCAAATCCTTCTCTGAAAATCAAATCAAATTCAAAGTGAAAATTGAAGTTGTTCAAAACTTGTGGGAAAAATGTTCACTTTATAGCAAATATTACAAAACCATTTGCTGTTACGGAACACAACATCATCATCAATTCAAAATAAGCCTAAGCATTTAAAACAGTGCCAAGACAACACCTAAAATGCCCTACTCATTTTTGAATAAATTCAAATGTATTCCAAAAATGCTCAAACTTTTTATGGCAGTGTTGGATATTGCAAAGTAATTATGTGAGCAAGTTTCACATTTTTGCAAAATCATTTGTTAGCTCAAAATAATGCAAAACCATCTCTGTAAAAAGAAAAAGCAGAGACAGGAAAAAAATAAAAAGGAAAGAGGCACTATGCACTGGGCCTAAGTGCACAGTGCCCCGAACCAGCCCACCAGGCCCATCTCCCTCTCCCTCTCACCTGCGTGTCACCGCGAGCTTGGCCGCGCCGGCGAGCGCCGGTGAAACGACGACAGCGCGGCATCACCGACACCCACCGACGCGAGGGGATAAGGCCCCAGCCTCGTTCATTCCCCCTAGTCCTCCCTCGTCACTTCTCCCCTCTCCCCTCGCTCTCTCCCATCCATTCCCATAGACGACCGAGCGCCATCGCCGCCGCACCTCGCCGTTTGCCGCGGCCACCATCGACCCCTCGCCTCGTCGACCTGTCTGTCGTCTTCGTCGTCTTCAACTACCTCGTCCTCGACCACGAGCGCGAGCAGGAGAGCTCTGCTACGCCGGGATCGAGCCCTTCTTCTTCCTGGGATCGCCGGCGCGTCTCCGACGAGCGTCGTCGACTCTACTGGTCCTAAACTACCAAGGGCCATCGGTGTGCCGCTCAGTGAGCTTCTCCGTCTCCTACTCCCCTCCGTTAGCCTCTTCGCGTGCCGTAGCTAGCTGCCGCCGCATCCGTGCTCTGCTCGCCACCGATGAGCTTGTGGTCGTCGCTGTGGTCGATGTCACCACCGCCTGAGGCCACGGTCGAGCTCCTAATGCTCTCAGGAGCCCAACAAGCACGAACCCGTGCTTCCCCGTACCACCTAGCGCTAGATCCGTCGACGCCCGAACTCCGGCATCCGCTCCACCGCTCGCCATCGCCGTCTCCGGCCATTTCCAGCCAAGCCACCCCCACAGTTCGACGCGCGAGTGTGCGCCCGCTCGAACGCGAGTAGCCGCGCGCGAAACGACCCCCTGTGGCAATTTTCCGAGCGACTCCGGCGACGCGCCGCCGTGGATCCGGTCGCCGGAGCTCTCTTCGGCGCCGACGCCGACGTGGCTCGATGGGCCTCGCCCCTAGGTCGCTGGCCAGTGGGTCCTGGGGGCCCCGTTGACTGGGTTGACCCAGTCAACGTGTTGATTGAGCAGCCCCAACCACTGACATATGGGCCCTCCTCTGTTAATTGGTTTAATAAATGTTTTATAAATAAAAGTAATTAGTTTAGCCTAATCACTCACTGACATATGGGCCCCACACCCCTAATTAGCTTAGTTAGATTAGTTTAATCCACTTTTAAGCTAACAGAGGCTGACATGTGGGTCCTACTGGACCCACACGTCAGGTTTGACCTGGTCAGCGAGTCTGTTGACTGCTGACGTCATCCCCACGCAATGTTGATGTCATAATCCATTTCTGTTAAATAAATAATTCCAGAAAATGTTATAATCTTTAAAAATTCATAGAAATTAAACAGTAGCTCAGATCGAAAAAAATTGTACATGAAAATTACTCAGAACGATGAGACGAATCCAACCGTGCCATATGTTTCCGTGTCGGGACCCTCTACGGAGGTGAACCTGCAACTTTTTAACCATTTCCGGTAGGTGAATAGTGCATATACACCGGTTAATATTTCCAACTTAAATCCTAAAATAACTAAAATGATTTAGACATGTTTTTAGGCAACCCTGCACTGCACGATAGCATAGCATGCTCTGTGTTGCATATGATTGCTGTGTATTTATTTGTTTCCTCCCCCTCTTCTCTTTCGGTAGACCCCGACATCGACGCTGCTCCGGAGACCGACGACACCACTGACGACCTTGCCTTTGCCGCCGAGCAACCAAGCAAGCACCCCCCTTTTGAACATGCCGATATCGCCTATTCTTTCTCTCTTATGCTTGCATTAGAGATTGCTGCTGCTACTGCTTTACCTATTCTGATGCATAGCCTATTTATTGTAACCTGCTATTGATACCTTACCTGCTTATCCTAAACTGCTTAGTATAGTCTGGATAGAGACCCCAGTGACCCCACTTGTCCCGGTTGCCCCGCTGGATCATCAGAAGACTCAACAACCAAGCCCCGGCACCACACATCACCCCTTAGTTGTACGACACTGCAGTGTTACTATCGAGTGCCGAGGGTGATACCTCGTTTAGCACTTCTGATGTTAACTCTGCAGAGTAGCTATTCGGTCATGGTCATCGAGGGTGATTCCTCCTTCACCACACCCGATAACGACGTCGTCATGCAACACCTCAAGTGTGAACCCATCGAGGGTGATTCCTTTGATTTCACCTTGACGACTACATTAGGTGGAATCCATCGAGGGTGATTCCTCAGGTTTCCCCCTAGTGTTTGGACGCACAGTTACTATGACTTTGACCGTGAACCATGATAAAGTCGGGTCGGCCCTGAGGGGTACCCGCGCGAGCAAGTGATGCGATTGATGTGTAGTCGGGTGACCAGAGAGAGTACCCGCAAGATAATTACGAGGCATGGCCGGGCATTCTTAGCCCTTGCCGCAAGTCCTTGAGACGGGGCGATGGGGTCACATCGATCGTGCGTCTCTGCTCGTTACCGCGCGCTCCTAATTCACTAACGGTTTGGATATTTGATCCGAGTGGGCCTCTGGCCTGATAGCACTAACCATCACGTGGGAATAGTTATGGGCACTCTGCGTCATGGCATCAGCCAAAGCTTACTGGACGTCAGCAAGGAGCGGCACGCGCCAGGTTGGACCGCGTTAAGCACCCTCCGTTGTACTGGAGGCGGCTAGGCCTGCTCTCGGTCGTGAACGTAACGTGCCGGAGCGCTCAGGGCGAGGGCCCCAGCGTCCTGGGTGCATAGGTTTAGTCCGGTGTGCTGACCTCTCTGTTAAGCTTAGGTCGGGTTGCGGCGTATCGTTTGGCCGAGGCCGGGCATGACCCAGAAAAGTGTGTCCGGCCGGAGTTAATGGAGCGTGGTGGGTAAGTTGGTGCACCCCTGCAGGGAAGTACTAATCTATGCATAGCTGATCCTCGGTAACAGACGCTCGGAGTTGTATCCCGATCGATGCAACTAGAACTGGATACTTGTGATGAGAAATGGATACTAGGGCTCTGGGATTACTTTCTCGCAGGGAGTCGAGAAAGGATCTCTGGCCGAGGTTGATACTTAATGTTACTACTACTTTATGCTGTACTAATCTACACTCTTCTAATGCTCCAAGACTGCTGAAGATGCTAGTCTTCGATAGGACTAGGCCTTCTCTCTATTCTGGCATTTCTGCAGCCCAGTCCACATATACAGCCTTTCTTTGAAAATGTTGCATATGTAGTGTAGATTTGCATATGTAGTGTAGATCCTTGCTTGCTGAGTACTTCGGATGAGTACTCACGGTTGCTTTGCTTCCTCTTTTTCCCCATATTCATTCGATGCAACCAGATGATGGAGCCCCGGAGCCAGCTGCCCCCGCCGACGACTACTACTACCACCCCGAGGGTGGTTACTACTACGAGCTTGCCGACGACCAGGAGTAGGATCGGAGGGTCCCAGGCAGGAGGCCTGCGCCTTTTCGATCATAGTGTTTCTTTTGCGCCGCCTTCTTAAGGCTTATCTGTGTTTTCTTTTATATGTGTACACAGATATCTGATGCTTCCGCTGACGCTTGTATGCGAGCTTATGTATTCGCGCCCTCGAGGCCCCTGGCTTGTAATATAAAGCTTGTACGACTTTATTTATGTTTTAGAGTTGTGTTGTGATATCTTCAAGTGAGTCCTTAGGCTTGATCGTGTGTATTTGCGTGTATGATTAGTGCATGATTAAGCCGGGGGCGTCACAGTTCCTAGCCAAATCATCAATCTTAAGCAATTTTTCTTCTACCATAGCATTGAAATTCTTTTAAGAATTAGTAAAATATTTAATATTGTTCTCAAGATCAGAGGTTTTTTTATTATAATTTCCATAAGAATTGTTGTAGGAATTACCATAATTATTAGAGGAATTACTAGGAAACGGCCTAGGGTTGAAATTACCTCGATACGCGTTATTACCAAAATTGTTCCTACCAACAAAGTTCACATCCATAGATTCATTATTATTCTCAATCAAAGTGGACAAAGGCATATCATTAGGAATAATAGGAGTACTCTTACAAGCAAACAATTTCATAAGTTCATCCATCTTTTCACTCAAAGTATTAATTTCTTCAATCGCATGCACTTTTTTACTAGTAGAAGATCTTTCGGTATGCCATTGAGAGTAATTTGCCATAATATTATCTAGGAGTTTAGTATCTTCTCCTAATGTAATTTCCATAAAGGTACCTCCCTCGGCAGAATCTAAAAGATTTCTAGAAGCAAAATTCAATCCGGCATAAAAAAATTGCATGATCATCCATAAACTTAAACCATGAGTAGGGCAATTTCTTAACATCAATTTCATTCTCTCTCAAGATTGTGCAACATGTTCATGATCAAGTTGCTTAAAATTGGTTATATCGTTCCTAAGGGAGATGATCTGAGCGGTAGGAAAATACTTGGAAATAAAAGCATCTTTACACTTGTTCCATGAATCAATACTATTTTTAGGCAAAGATGAAAACCAAGTTTTAGCACGATCTCGTAGTGAGAACGGAAATAGCTTAAATTTAACAATATCATTATCCATATCTTTTTCTTTTGCATATCACACAACTCAACGAAAGTATTTAGATGGGAAGCGCCATCTTCACTAGGAAGGCCGGAAAATTGATCTTTCCTAACAAGATTCAACAAAGCGGCATTATTTCATAAGATTCCGCACTAGTGGCGGGAGCAATCGGAGTACTAATAAAATCATTATTATTAGTATTGGAAAAGTCACACAATTTGGTATTTTCTTGAGACATCATGACAAGGCAAGCAATCTAACACACGAGAAAACAAAAAAGCAAATGAAAAGATGAACGAAAGAAGGGCGAATAAAAAGGCAAATATTTTTGTGTTTTCTGAAAATGTTTTAGAAGTGGGGGAGAGGAAAACGAGAGGCAAATGGCAAATAATGTAAGTGCAAGAGATGAGAGTTTATGATGGGTACTTGGTAGGCTTGATGTAGAACCTCCCCGGCAACGGCGCCAGAAATTCTTCCTACTACTTCTTGAGCTTGCGTTGATTTTTACCTTGAAGAGGAAAGGGTGATGCAACAAAGTAGAGATAAGTATTTCCCTCAGTTAAGAACCAAGGTATCAATCCAGTAGGAGGCACAAGCAAGTCTCCAATCTATGCACCTGCACAAACTAATAAACACTTGCACTCAACGCGAAAAAGGGGTTGTCAATCCCTTCATGGTCTCGAACAAGAGTGAGATCTAATAGAGATAGGTATAAAAGATTACTAAAACATAAAACAAAGTAAAAACAAATAAATTGCAGCAAGGTATTTTTGGGTTTTTTGGTTTATAGACCTGAAAATATATGATGGAAAATAGACCCGGGGGCCATAGGTTTCACTAGAGGCTTCTCTCTTGAAGATAGCATACGGTGGGTGAACAAATTACCGTTGAGCAATTGATAGAAAAGCGCAAAGTTATGATGATATCTAAGGCAATGATCATGAATATAGGCATCACGATCGTGACAAGTAGACCGAAACGATTCTGCATCTACTACTATTACTCCACACATTGACCGACTCCTGCCAGCATCTAGAGTATTAAGTTCATAAGAACAGAGCAACGCTTTAAGCAAGATGACATGATGTAGAGGGATAAACTCAAGCAATATGATATAAACCCCATCTTTTTATCCTTGATGGCAACAATACAATACGTGCCTCGCTACCCCTCCTATCACTGGGTGAGGACACCGCAAGATTGAACCCAAAACTAAGCACCTCTCCCATTGCAAGAAAAACCAATCTAGTTGGTCAAACCAAACCGATAGTTCGAAGAGAAATACAAAGATATCTTAATCATGCATAAAAGAGTTCAGAGAAGACTCAAATAATATTCATAGATAATCTGATCATAAATCCACAATTCATCGGATCTCAACAAACACACCGCAAAAAAGTATTACATCGAATAGATCTCCAAGAACATCGAGGAGAACATTGTATTGAAGATCAAAGAGAGAGAGAATAAGCCATCTAGCTACTAGCTATGGACCCGTAGGTCTGTGGTAAACTACTCACGCATCATCGGAAGGGTAGCAAGGTTGATGTAGAGGCACTTCATGATCGAATCCCCCTCCAACAGATCGCCAGAAAAGGCCCCAAGATGGGATCTTACGGGAACAGAGGCTTGCGGCGACGGAAAAGTATTACGGTGGTTTGGGAATATTTGGGAATTTATAGTGCAAGAATTAGGGTTGGAGGGCTCCCGAGGGGCCCACAAGCCCTCAGCCCCCCCCCCCAGGGGCGCGCCTAGAAGGCTTGTGGCCTCCTTGGGCATCTTCTGACCCCCTCTCCAAGCTCCGTGGATGTCTTCTCGTCCAAGAAAATCATCGTAAAGATTTATTCCGTTTGATATTCATTTTGTGTAAAACTCAAAAACAAGGAAAAACAGAAACTGCCACAGGGCTCTGGGTTAATAGGTTAGTCCCAAAAGTAATATAAAATAGCATATTAATGCATATGAAACATCCAAAACAGATAATATAATAGCATGGAACAATAAAAAATTATAGATACGTTGGAGACGTATCACTCTAGTGTATCCGTTGCATGGCAATCCCTAGTCATTTGCATCGATATCAATTGATGGGCATCTCCATAGCTCATTAATTTGCCTAGTTGATGTGAGACTTTCTCCTTTTTGTCTTCTCCTCACAACCTCCACCATAATCTATTCCACCTACAGTGCTATATCCATGGTTCACGCTCATGTATTGCATGAAAGTTGAAAAAGCTTGAGAACATTAAAAGTATGAAACAATTGCTTGGCTTGTCATCGGGGTTGTGCATGATGAAATATTTTGTGTGATGAAGATAGAGCATAGCCGGACTATATGATTTTGTAGGGATAACTTTCTTTGGCCATGTTATTTTGAGAAGACACGATTGCTTTATTAGTATGTTTGAAATATTATTGTTTTTATGTCAATATTAAACTTCGGTTTTGAATCTTATGGATCTGAATATTCTTGCCACAATAAAGAAAATTGCATTGATAAATATGTTAGGTAGCATTTCACATCAAAAATTCTATTTTTATCATTTACCTACTCGAGGACGAGCAGGAATTAAGCTTGGGGATGCTTGATACGTCTCCAACGTATTTATAATTTTTGATTATTCCATGCTATGATATTATCGGTTTTGGATATTTTATATGCATTAATATGCTATTTTATATTATTTTTGGGACTAACTTATTAACCTAGAGCCCAGTGCCAGTGCCAGTTTATGTTTTTTCCTTATTTTAACTTTTACAGAAAAGGAATATCAAACGAAATCCAAACGGAATAAAACTTTACGGTGATTTTTCTTGGACCAGAAGAAAATCACGAGACATGGAGAGGAGGCCAGAAGCCCTACGGGGTGGCCACAAGCCGTAGGGGCGCGCCCCCAGGGCTTGTGGGCCCCCCGTAGACCTTCCAACCCTAATCTTCGCATAATAAATCCTCAAATATCCCCCCTACACCAGAGGGCACACAAAAAATACTTTTCCGGCACCATGAGCCTATGTTCCCGTGAGATCCATGTTGGGGCCTTTTCCGGCACTCCGCCGAAGGGGGATTCGATCACAGAGGACCTCTACACAAACCTTGCTGCCCTTCCGATGATGTGTGAGTAGTTTACCACAGACCTACGGGTCCATAGCTAGTAGCTAGATGGCTTCTTCTCTCTCTTTGATCTTCAATACAATGTTCTCCTCGATGTTCTTGGAGATCTATTCGATGTAATCTTCTTTTGCGGTGTGTTTGTTGAGATCCGATGAATTGTGGATTTATGATCAGATTATCTATGAATATTATTTGAGTCTTCTCTGAATTCTTATATGCATGATTTGATATATTTGTATTTCTCTTCGAACTATTGGTTTGGTTTGGCAAACTAGATTGGTTTTTCTTCCAATGGGAGAGGTGCTTAGTTTTGGGTTCAATCTTGCGGTGTCCTCACCCAGTGACAGAAGGGGTAGCAAGGCACGTATTGTATTATTGCCACCAAGGATAAAAAGATGGGGTTTATGTCATATGGCTTGAGTTTATCCCTGTACATCATGTCATCTTACTTAAAGCGTTTCTCTGTTCTTATGAACTTAATACTCTAGACGCAGGCAGGAGTCAGTCGATGTGTGGAGTAATAGTAGTAGATGCAGAATCATTTCGGTCTACTTGCCACGGACGTGATGCCTATATTCATGATCATTGCCTTAGATGTCTTCATAATTATGCACTTTTCTATCAATTGCTCAACAGTAATTTGTTTACCCACCGTATGTTTTCTTCAAGAGAGAAGCCTCTAGTGAAACCTATGGCCCCCGGGTCTATTTTCCATCATATATTTTCAGATCTATAAACAAAAAAACCCAAAAATACCTTGCTGCAATTTATTTATATTTACTTTAGTTTTCTCTTTTATTTATCTTTTATGCCTATCTCTATTAGATCTCACTCTTGTTCGTGACCGTGAAGGGATTGACAACCCCTTTTTCGCGTTGTGTGCAAGTGTTTGTTAGTTTGTGCAGGTGCATATATTGGGGACTTGCTTGTGCCTCCTACTGGATTGATACCTTGGTTCTTAACTGAGGGAAATACTTATCTCTAATTTGCTGCATCACCCTTTCCTCTTCAAGGGAAAAATTAACGCAAGCTCAAGAAGTAGCAGATGTCAACCATTTTCTGGTAGCGGATCATTCAACTATGCTAAAGGATGCAAGAAAGGAAAGTATAACTACTACTTTCTACGTGGTATGGTATTTGTCGAAAGAGCGATATCATCGCACCTTCGAGGGGAAGCATTACACTCCCATTGTAGTTTATAGGTGTTTTTTTTAAAGCGTGAAATGCCCACATGAACATTTTTATTAACCCGCATTTTTAGTTTTCATGGAAAGGATGCAGGGAGGCATACAAGGGTTTCCGGATGTCGGTAGCAAACATGCTCGCCGGCGGGCGTTTTACAAAACACACTTATGTTACGACAAAAAATCTTAACCCAAGACACTAAAATAACTTTCCGGATAGACCTAAAGAAGTGCCAACGACACAACAAAACATCAGCCATAATGTTGCATGCCACCACCATGGGTGGGCGTGTTGGGGAACGTAGTAGTAAATCAAATTTTTTTCCTACGCATCACCAAGATCAATCTATGGAGAGACTAGCAACGAGAGAGAGAGGAGTGCATCTTCATACCCTTGAAGATCGCGATGCGGAAGCGTTGCAAGAACGCGGTTGGAGGAGTCGTACACGCAGCGATTCAGATCGCGGTCGATTCCGATCTATGCACCGAACAGCGGTGCCTCCGCGTTCAACACACGTGCAGCCCGGTGATGTCTCCCGCGCCTTGATCCAACAAGGAGGAGGGAGAGGTTGAGGAAGACAGCTCCAGCAGCACGACGGCGTGGTGGTGGAACTTTGCAGTTCTCCGGCAGGGCTTCGCCAAGCTCAACGGAGGAGGAGGAGGTGTTGGAGAGGGGGGAGGGCTGCGCCAGGGATCAGGTGCTGCTGCCCTCCCACCCCCCCCCCCCCCTCTATTTATAGGGTGAAGGGGAGAGGGGGCCGGCCCCCTTAGATCCCATCTAGGGGGGGGGGCGGCGGCCAAGGGGGGAAACTTGCCCCCCAAGTTTGGTGGGAGGCGCCCCCACCCCCTAGGGTTTTCAACCCTAGGCGCCTTGGGCCCCTTGGGGGGGCGCACCAGCCCACCAAGGGCTGGTTCCCTCCCTTGCTCAGCCCACTTGGCCCACCGGGGCAGGTGGCACCACCCGGTGGACCCCCGGACACCTTCCGGTGGTCCCGGTACAATACCGATAACCCCCGAAACCATTCCGGTGACTGAAACTGAACTTCCCATATATAATTCTTCACCTCCGGACCATTCCGGAACTCCTCGTGACGTCCGGGATCTCATCCGGGACTCCGAACAACATTCGGTAACCACATACTATTTCCCATAACAACCCTAGCGTCACCGAACCTTAAGTGTGTAGACCCTACGGGTTCGGGAACCATGCAGACATGACCGAGACATCTCTCCGGCCAATAACCAACAGCGGGATCTGGATACCCATGTTGGCTCCCACATGTTCCATGATGATCTCATCGGATGAACCACGATGCCGAGGATTCAATCAATCCCGTATACAATTCCCTTTGTCTACCGGTATGATACTTGCCCGAGATTCGATCGTCGATATCCCTATACCTTGTTCAATCTCGTTACCGGCAAGTCTCTTTACTCATTCCGTAACGCATGATCCCGTGGCTAACTCTTTAGTCACATTGAGCTCATTATGATGATGCATTACCGAGTGGGCCCAGAGATACCTCTCCGTCATACGGAGTGAAAAATCCCAGTCTCGATTCGTGCCAACCCAACAGACACTTTCGGAGATACCTGTAGTGCACCTTTATGGTCACCCAGTTACGTTGTGATGTTTGATACATCCAAAGCATCCCTACGATATCCGGGAGTTGCACAATCTCATGGTCTAAGGAAATGATACTTGACATTAGAAAAGCTTTAGCAGACGAACTACACGATCTAGTGCTATGCTTAGGATCGGGTCTTGTCCATCACATCATTCTCCTAATGATGTGATCCCGTTATCAACGACATCCAATGTCCATGGTTAGGAAACCGTAACCATCTATTGATCAACGAGCTAGTCACCTAGAGGCTCACTAGGGACATGTTGTGGTCTATGTATTCACACATGTATTACGATTTCCGGATAACACAACTATAGCATGAACAATAGACAATTATCATGAACAAGGAAATATAATAATAACCACTTTATTATTGCCTCTAGGGCATATTTCCAACAGTCTCCCACTTGCACTAGAGTCAATAATCTAGTTACATTGTGATGAATCGAACATCCATAGAGTTCTGGTGTTGATCATGTTTTGCTCGTGGAAGAGATTTAGTCAACGGATCTGCGACATTCAGATCCGTATGCACTTTACAAATATCTATGTCTCCATCTTGAACATGTTCATGAATGGAGTTGAAGCGACGCTTGATATGCCTGGTCTTCTTGTGAAACCTGGGCTCCTTGGCAAGTGCAATAGCTCCAGTGTTGTCACAGAGGAGAGTCATTGGGCCCGACGCATTGGGAATAACTCCTAGGTCGGTGATGAACTCCTTCTTCCAGACTGCTTCCTGTGCTGCCTCCGAGGCTGCTATGTACTCCGCTTCACATGTAGACCCTGCCACGACGCTTTGCTTGCAACTGCACCAGCTGACTACCCCACCATTCAAAATATACACGTATCCGGTTTGTGACTTAGAGTCATCCAGATCTGTGTCGAAGCTAGCATCGACGTAACCCTTTACGACGAGCTCTTCGTCACCTCCATAAACGAGAAACATATCCTTAGTCCTTTTCAGGTACTTTAGGATGTTCTTGACCGCTGTCCAGTGTTCCATGCTGGGATTACTTTGGTACCTTCCTACCAAACTTACGGCGAGGTTCACATCAGCTCTTGTACATAGCATGGCATACATAATAGACCCTATGGCTGAGGCATAGGGGATGACACTCATCTTTTCTCTATCTTCTGCCGAGGTCGGGCATTGAGCCGTGCTCAATCTCACACCTTGTAATACAGGCAAGAACCCCTTCTTGGACTGATCCATATTGAACTTCTTCAATATCTTGTCAAGGTATGTGCTTTGCGAAAGACCAATGAGGCGTCTCGATCTATCTCTATAGATCTTGATGCCTAATATGTAAGCAGCTTCTCCAAGGTCCTTCATTGAAAAACACTTATTCAAGTAGGCCTTTATGCTTTCCAAGAATTCTATATCATTTCCCATTAATAGTATGTCATCTACATATAATATGAGAAATGCTACAGAGCTCCCACTCACTTTCTTGTAAACACAGGCTTCTCCATAAGTCTGTGTAAACCCAAACGCTTTGATCATCTCATCAAAGCGAATGTTCCAACTCCGAGATGCTTGCACCAGCCCATAGATTGAGCGCTGGAGCTTGCATACCTTGTCAGCATTATTAGGATCGACAAAACCTTCCGGCTGCATCATATACAACTCTTCCTTAAGGAAACCATTAAGGAATGCTGTTTTGACGTCCATTTGCCATATCTCATAATCATAGTATGCGGCAATTGCTAACATGATTCTGACGGACTTCAGCTTCGCTACGAGTGAGAAGGTCTCATTGTAGTCAACCCCTTGAACTTGTCGATAACCCTTAGCGATAAGTCGAGCCTTATAGATGGTCACATTTCCATCCACGTCTGTCTTCTTCTTAAAGATCCATTTGTTCTCTATGGCTTGCCGATCATCGGGCAAGTCTGTCAAAGTCCATACTTCGTTTTCATACATGGATCCTATCTCGGATTTCATGGCTTCTAGCCATTTGTTGGAATCCGGGCCCGCCATCGCTTCTTCATAGTTCGAAGGTTCACCGTTGTCTAACAACATGACTTCCAAGACAGGGTTGCCGTACCACTCTGGTGCGGAACGTGTCCTCGTGGACCTACGAAGTTCAGTAGCAACTTGATCCGAAGTTTCATGATCATCATCATTAACTTCCTCTCTAGTCGGTGCAGGCACCACAGAAACATCTTCCTGAGCTGCGCTACTCTCCGGTTCAAGAGGGGTTACCTCATCAAGTTCTACTTTCCTCCTACTTACTTCTTTCGAGAGAAACTCTTTCTCCAGAAAGGATCCATTCTTGGCAACAAAGATCTTGCCTTCGGATCTAAGGTAGAAGGTATACCCAATAGTTTCTTTAGGGTATCCTATGAAGACGCATTTTTCCGATTTGGGTTCGAGCTTTTCAGGTTGAAGTTTCTTGACATAAGCATCGCATCCCCAAACTTTCAGAAACGACAGCTTAGGTTTCTTCCCAAACCATAATTCATACGGTGTCGTCTCAACGGATTTCGACGGAGCCCTATTTAAAGTGAATGCGGCAGTCTCTAAAGCATAACCCCAAAATGATAGCGGTAGATCGGTAAGAGACATCATAGATCGCACCATATCTAATAGAGTGCGATTACGATGTTCGGACACACCATTACGCTGAGGTGTTCCAGGCGGCGTGAGTTGTGAAACAATTCCACATTTCCTTAAGTGCGTGCCAAATTCATGACTCAAATATTCCCCTCCACGATCTGATCGTAAGAACTTTATTTTCCTGTCACGTTGATTCTCTACCTCACTCTGAAATTCCTTGAACTTTTCGAAGGTCTCAGACTTGTGTTTCATTAAGTAGACATACCCATATCTACTTAAGTCATCAGTGAGGGTGAGAACATAACGATAACCACCGCGAGCCTCAACGCTCATTGGACCGCACACATCAGTATGTATGATTTCCAATAAGTTGGTTGCTCGCTCCATTGTCCCGGAGAACAAAGTCTTGGTCATTTTGCCCATGAGGCATGGTTCGCACGTGTCAAATGATTCATAATCAAGAGACTCCAAAAGTCCATCTGCATGGAGTTTCTTCATGCGTTTGACACCAATGTGACCAAGGCGGCAGTGCCACAAGTATGTGGGACTATCATTATCAACCTTACATCTTTTGGCATTCACACTATGAATATGTGTAACATCACGTTCGAGATTCAATAAAAATAAACCATTGACCAGTGGGGCATGACCATAAAACATATCTCTCATATAAATAGAACAACCATTATTCTCGGATTTAAATGAGTAGCCATCTCGCATCAAACGAGATCCTGATACATTGTTCATGCTCAAAGCTGGTACTAAATAACAATTATTGAGGTTTAAAACTAATCCCGAAGGTAGATGTAGAGGTAGCGTGCCGACGGCGATCACATCGACCTTGGAACCATTCCCGACGTGCATCGTCACCTCGTCCTTCGCCAGTCTCCGCTTATTCCGCAGCTCCTGTTTTGAGTTACAAATATGAGCAACCGCACCGGTATCAAATACCCAGGAGCTACTACGAGCGCTGGTAAGGTACACATCAATAACATGTATATCACATATACCTTTGGTATTGCCGGCCTTCTTATCCGCTAAGTACTTGGGGCAGTTCCGCTTCCAGTGACCGTTTCCCTTACAATAAAAGCATTCAGTCTCAGGCTTGGGTCCATTCTTTGGCTTCTTCCTGGTAGCTTGCTTACCGGGCGCGGCAACTCCCTTGCCGTCCTTCTTGAAGTTCTTTTTACCCTTGCCTTTCTTGAACTTAGCGGTTTTATTCACCATCAACACTTGATGTTCCTTTTTGATCTCCACCTCCGCTGATTTCAGCATTGAATATATCTCAGGAATGGTTTTCTCCATCCCCTGCATATTGAAGTTCATCACAAAGCTCTTGTAGCTAGGTGGAAGCGACTGAAGGATTCTGTCAACGACCGCGTCATCCGGGAGATTAACTCCCAGCTGAGACAAGCGGTTGTGCAACCCAGACATTTTGAGTATATGCTCGCTGACAGAACTATTCTCCTCCATTTTACAACTGTAGAACTTGTCGGAGACTTCATATCTCTCGACCCGGGCATGAGCTTGGAAAACCATTTTCAGCTCTTGGAACATCTCATATGCTCCGTGTTGCTCAAAACGCTTTTGGAGCCCCGGTTCTAAGCTCTAAAGCATGCCGCACTGAACCAGGGAGTAATCATCACTACGCGACTGCCAGGCGTTCATAACGTCTTGAGTTGCTGGGAAAACAGGTGCGTCACCTAGCGGTGCTTCAAGGACATAAGCTTTCTTGGCAGCTATGAGGATGATCCTCAGGTTACGGACCCAGTCCGTGTAGTTGCTACCATCGTCTTTCAGCTTGGTTTTCTCTAGGAACACGTTGAAGTTGAGGGCAACATTAGCGTGGGCCATTTGATCTACAAGACATATTGTAAAGATTTTAGACTAAGTTCATGACAATTAAGTTCATCTAATCAAAATTATTCTATGAACTCCCACTCAGATAGACATCCCTCTAGTCATCTAAGTGATACATGATCCGAATCGACTAGGCCGTGTCCGATCATCACGTGAGACGGACTAGTCATCAACGGTGAACATCTCTATGTTGATCGTATCTTCCATACGACTCATGTTCGACCTTTCGGTCTTCTGTGTTCCGAGGCCATGTCTGTACATGCTAGGCTCGTCAAGTCAACCTAAGTGTTTTGCATGTGTAAATCTGGCTTACACCCGTTGTATTCGAACGTTAGAATCTATCACACCCGATCATCACGTGGTGCTTCGAAACAACGAACCTTCACAACGGTGCACAGTTAGGGGGAACACTTTCTTGAAATTTTAGTGAGGGATCATCTTATTTATGCTACCGTCGTTCTAAGCAAATAAGATGATAAACATCACATGCAATCAAATAGTGACATGATATGGCCAATATCATTTTGCTCCTTTTGATCTCCATCTTCGGGGCACCATGATCATCATCGTCACCGGCATGACACCATGATCTCCATCATCGTGTCTTCATGAAGTTGCCTCGCCAACTATTACTTCTACTACTATGGCTAACGGTTAGCAATAAAGTAAGTAATTACATGGCGTTTTTCATTGACACGCAGGTCATACAATAAATTAAGACAACTCCTATGGCTCCTGCCGGTTGTCAGACTCATCGACATGCAAGTCGTGATTCCTATTACAAGAACATGATCAATCTCATACATCACATATATCATTCATCACATCCTTTTGGCCATATCACATCACACGGCATATGCTGCAAGAACAAGTTAGACGTCCTCTAATTGTTGTTGCAATTTTTTTTCCGTGGCTGCTATAGGTTTCTAGCAAGAACGTTTCTTACCTACGCCACAACCACAACGTGATATGCCAATTTCCATTTACCCTTCATAAGGACCCTTTTCATCGAATCCGATCCGACTAAAGTGGGAGAGACAGACACCCGCTAGCCACCTTATGCAACTAGTGCATGTCAGTCGGTGGAACCTGTCTCACGTAAGCGTACGTGTAAGGTCGGTCCGGGCCGCTTCATCCCACGATGCCGCCGAATCAAGATAAGACTAGTAATGGCAAGAAAATTGACAAAATCGACGCCCACAACAACTTGTGTTCTACTCGTGCAAGAAACTACGCATAGACCTAGCTCATGATGCCACTGTTGGGGAACGTAGTAGTAAATCAAAAAAAATTCCTACGCATCACCAAGATCAATCTATGGAGAGACTAGCAACGAGAGAGAGAGGAGTGCATCTTCATACCCTTGAAGATCGCGATGCGGAAGCGTTGCAAGAACGCGGTTGGAGGAGTCGTACAAGCAGCGATTCAGATCGCGGTCGATTCCGATTTAAGCACCGAACAACGGTGCCTCCGCGTTCAACACACATGCAGCCCGGTGACGTCTCCCGCGCCTTGATCCAGCAAGGAGGAGGGAGAGGTTGAGGAAGATAGCTCCAGCAGCACGACGGCGTGGTGGTGGAACTTTGCAGTTCTCCGGCAGGGCTTCGCCAAGCTCAACGGAGGAGGAGGAGGTGTTGGAGAGGGGGGAGGGCTGCGCCAGGGATCAGGTGCTGCTGCCCTCCCACCCCCCCCCCCTCTATTTATAGGGTGAAGGGGAGAGGGGGCCGGCCCCCTTAGATCCCATCTAGGGGGGGGCGGCCAAGGGGGGAAACTTGCGCCCCAAGTTTGGTGGGAGGCGCCCCCACCCCCTAGGGTTTTCAACCCTAGGCGCCTTGGGCCCCTTGGGGGGGCGCACCAGCCCACCAGGGGCTGGTTCCCTCCCTTGCTCAGCCCACTTGGCCCACCGGGGCAGGTGGCCCCACCCGGTGGACCCCCGGACACCTTCCAGTGGTCCCGGTACAATACAGATAACCCCCGAAACCATTCCGGTGACTGAAACTGAACTTCCCATATATAATTTTTCACCTCCGGACCATTCCGGAACTCCTCGTGACGTCCGGGATCTCATCCGGGACTCCGAACAACATTCGGTAACCACATACTATTTCCCATAACAACCCTAGCGTCACCGAACCTTAAGTGTGTAGACCCTACGGGTTCGGGAACCATGCAGACATGGCCGAGACATCTCTCCGGCCAATAACCAACAGCGGGATCTGGATACCCATGTTGGCTCCCACATGTTCCATGATGATCTCATCGGATGAACCACGATGTCGAGGATTCATTCAATCCCGTATACAATTCCCTTTGTCTACCGGTATGATACTTACCCGAGATTCGATCGTCGATATCCCTATACCTTGTTCAATCTCGTTACCGGCAAGTCTCTTTACTCGTTCCGTAACGCATGATCCCGTGGCTAACTCTTTAGTCACATTGAGCTCATTATGATGATGCATTACCGAGTGGGCCCAGAGATACCTCTCCGTCATACGGAGTGACAAATCCCAGTCTCGATTCGTGCCAACCCAACAGACACTTTCGGAGATACCTGTAGTGCACCTTTATGGTCACCCCGTTACATTGTGACGTTTGATACACCCAAAGCATCCCTACGGTATCCGGGAGTTGCACAATCTCATGGTCTAAGGAAATGATACTTGACATTAGAAAAGCTTTAGTAGACGAACTACACGATCTAGTGCTATGCTTAGGATCGGGTCTTGTCCATCACATCATTCTCCTAATGATGTGATCCCGTTATCAACGACATCCAATGTCCATGGTTAGGAAACCGTAACCATCTATTGATCAACGAGCTAGTCAACTAGAGGCTCACTAGGGACATGTTGTGGTCTATGTATTCACACATGTATTACGGTTTCCGGATAACACAATTATAGCATGAACAATAGACAATTATCATGAACAAGGAAATATAATAATAACCACTTTATTATTGCCTCTAGGGCATATTTCCAACAGGGCGGTGGTCGTCCCGAAAAACCTTGGAGTTCCGACTCTTCCAGATACCCCAGAGGGTAGCAAGAGAGGAGTAGTCTTCCTTATTCCGAGGTGATACGTCTCCAACGTATCTATAATTTTTGATTGTTCCATGCTGTTATATTATCATTCTTGGATGTTTTACATTCATTTTATAGCAACTTTATATCATTTTTGGGGACTAACCTATTGACATAGTGCCCAGTGCCAGTTGCTGTTTTTTGCTTGTTTTTTACTTCGCAGAATATCCATATCAAACGGAGCCAAACGCAGCGAAACTTTTTGGAGATTTTTTTCTGCCCAGAAGACAACTTGGGAGCCAAGGAAGTGCACGAGGGAAGGCCCATGGGGCCCACCACCAACCTGGCGCGCCAGATGCCCCTAGCGCGCCCTGATGGGTGGTGGGGCCTATGGACCTCCTTTCCACCGCCTCTCAGCTCTATAAATACCCAAATATTTCAGAAACCCTAGGGGAGTCGACGAACACAATTCCAGCCGCCGCAAGTTCTAGAACCATGAGATCCAATCTAGAGCCCTATTCCGGCACCTTGCCGGAGGGGAACACCATCACAGAGGGGTTCATCATCCTCATTGGTGCTCCTCCGATGATGCGTGAGTAGTTTACCACAGACCTACGAGTCCGTAGGCAGTAGCTATATGGCTTCTTCTCTCTTTTTGATTCTCAATACAATGTTCTCCTCGATGTTCTTGGAGATCTATTTGATGTAATGACTTTTTGCAGTGTGTTTATTGGGATCCGATGAATTGCGAGTTTATGATCAGTTCTATCCATGAATATTATTTGAGTCTTCTTTGATCTCTTATATGCATGATTATTATAGCCTCGTATTTTTTCTCCGAAACTTTGGTTTGTTTTGGCCAACTAGATTGATTTTTCTTGCAATGGGAAGAGGTGCTTTGTGATGGGTTCGATCTTGCGGTGTTCTAACCCAGTGACAGAAGGGGTAGCGAGGCACGCATGTATCATTTCTCTTAAGGATAAAAAGATGGGGTCTAATTCCTACATGAATAGATCTTGTCTACATCATGTCATCGTTCTTATTGCATTACTCCGTTTCTCGATGAACTTAATACACTAGATGCATACTGGATAGCGGTCAATGTGTGGAGTAATAGTAGTAGATGCAGGCAGGAGTCGGTCTACTAATCTTGGACATGATGCCTATATACATGATCATTGCCTTGGATATCGTCATAATTATTTGCTCTTCTATCAATTGCCCAACAGTAATTTGTTTACCCACCATATGCTATTTTCTCGAGATAAGCCACTAGTGAAATCTACGGCCCCCGGGTCTATTTTCTATCATATTATTTTCAGATCTATTATTCCAAAAACCCAAAAATACCTTGCTCCACTTTTTTGTGTGTGTATTCGCTAGATCTATTTATCCAATCTCATACAATTTAATCTATCTCAATACCGAGGAGGGATTGACAACCCCTCTTACGCGTTGGGTTGCAAGTATTTGTTATTTGTGTGCAGGTGTTGTTTACATAGTGTTGCTTGGTTCTCCTACTGGATTGATAACCTTGGTTCCATAAATGAGGGAAATACTTACCTTTGTTGTGCTGCATCATCCTCTCCTCTTCGGGGAAATACCAACGCAGATACAAGCAATCAGGAAAGAATTTCTAGTGCCGGTGCCGGGGAAACATCATCAACATCTATCAGGTTCCTAATCACAAATTTCATCTCCTTGCAATTTACATTATTTGCCATTTGCCTCTCGTTTTCATCTCCCCCACTTCTAAAACGTTTTTGTGAAAAGCACAAAAATATGTGCCTCTTTTTATTTTGCCTTCTTTTTCGTTTGCCTTTTTGCTTGTTTGCTATCTTTGCTTGTGTTGCCATGTGCCTTCTATTTGCTTGCATCTTCGCTTGCTAAAAATCTATTGATATGGATCCTCATCCTTTTGCTAATCTTTTTAAGAGATCCAATCATGATGAACCAATTGCTAGTGATTTGAGCGCACTAGATTATCTTTATGAAGTTTTGCTTGAAGATCGTGAATCTAAAAATTGTGATGAAGTGTTAAACGATTTTTTTTATAAAGTGATTCATGATAGCTCCTTCAATGAAAAGCATGATTGCAATGATGTTATTATAAATTCTATTAATGTCAATTGTGCTAATATTGTGGAAAACCCCAAGCTTGGGGATGATAATTTTGTTATGTCTACTACTTATTGCAATGATCATGATTGGGGTGGTAATGTTTCTTATGATCTTGAAAATTTGTTTAAGCCTCATGATGAATATGATATTGATAATAATGTCTGCAATAATATTGAAAGTGGGTTTGGAAGAGTGTCAACTCTAAGTGAAAATAATCCCACATATTTGGAGAGTGTCAATCTTATGAAATTTTTGATAAAAGTGGGTTTGGAGAGGTCATGACTTTAGTTGATGTTAATCACACTATTTTGGAAGATTGTAAAACTTTTATGCATGTGGATCATGGAGAGAAAATTTTATATGACAGTTATATTGTTGAATTTGATTATGATCCTACATGTAATTATTATGAGAGAGGAAAATATTGTTGTAGAAATTTCATGTCACTAAATTACCTCTCGTTATGTTGAGATTGTCAATGTTTTATTCCTCTCCTTTGCATATGCTAGATGATTCTTGTCTTGATAATTTGTTTGCTTATAAAATTCCTATGCATAGGAAGTATGTTAGACTTAAATGTGTTTGTCACATGTTTTATGATGCTCTCTTTGTGTTTAAATTATTATCTTTCATGTGAGGATCAATAAAATCTCAAGCCTATCTTGATGGCTATAAAGAAAGAGCTTGTTGGGAGGCAACCCAATGAATAAAATAATTTTTTCACTTCTTATTTCTGTTTTTGTGTGTTTGCACAATTATGCCTTTGTTATGATTGTGATTTTTATGTTTTAATTAGTGTTTGTGCCAAGTAATGCCTTTAGGATGGCTTTGGGTGATAGTTGATTTGATCTTGTTGAAGAACAGAAACTTTTGCGTCCAGTAGCAGAATTTTTAAAATTCACATAAGGAACGAAAAATTCTGAATTTTTTACAAAAGATTCATATACAAATTTCCTATGTTGTCCTAATGTTTCAGAATTTTTGGAGTTACAAAAGTATGAGTAAAATTCGAGTCACTACAGACTGTTTTGTTTTTGACAGATTCTGTTTTCGTTGCATTGTGTGCTTATTTTGATGAATTTATGGATTGTATCGGGGGCTATAAGCCATGGTAAAGTTATAATACAATAGGTATAATGATATAACAAAATATGAATGGGTTTACAATAGTACTTAAAGCAAAGATTGGTTTTCTTATACTAACGGATCTCACGAAGGTTTTGTTAAGTTTTGTGTGATTGAAGTTTTCAAGTTTTGGGTGAGATCTCGATGGATGAAGGAATAAGGAGTGAAAAGAGCCTAAGCTTGGGTATTCCCATGGAACCCCAAGGCAATATTCAAGGAGAACTAAGCAACTAAGCTTGGGATGCCCCGGAAGGCATCCTCTCTTTCTTCTAACAACCATCGGTAATTTTACTTGGAGCTATATTTTTATTCGTCACATATCATGAGTTTTTCTTGGAGCGTCTTGTATTATATGAGTCTTTGCTTTTTTGCTTTTTAGTTTGTCACAATCATCCTTGCTGGACACACCTATTTAAGAAATCCATAATGATGCTATGATTTGTTAGAGTGGCTCTATGTGCTTCACTTAAAAAAAATTGAGCTATGGAATTGCTCTAGTGCTTCACTTATATCTTTTTGAGCATGGTGGTGCTTTAATTTTTTAAGAAATACTCTCATGCTTCACTTAGATCAATTTGAGAGTTAGTAACTTTTTAAAGAAATTCTCTCATACTTCACTTATATTATTTTGAGAGACGGAAATTTTTTATGCTCATGTTCTTCACTTAAATTTGTTTGAGCTTGCTATAAGCAATGGTAATATATTGAACTAGTCCCAAAGTGATAGATATCCAAGGGGGATATAATAAAAACTTTCATGAAGATCATTGGACATTATAAACTTGATTCTTTGTAATAGTTTTGAGATATGATGATAGTAATATGTGAGTCATGTTGGTGAGTAATTATGCTTTAGTGAGAATATTGGTGTTAAGGTTTATGATTCCCTATGCAAGCACGAAAGTCAATAGTTATGCAATGAAATTACATCCTACTTGTGGTGCATTATTCGGTGTTAGTTATGCTTAATGCTCGTTTATGAGAATTTTTGTTTCTTGGTTGGTTGCTTCTCAATCTTTTTGCTAGCCTTTCCTTGTACTAAGTAGGAATACTACTTGTGCATCCAAAATCCTTAAACCCAGTTATGCCATATGAGTACACCATACCTACCTATATGTTGTATTTCAGTGCTGTTCTAAGTAAATTTGTATGTGCCAACTCTAATTTTCAAAATAAATTTCCTTTTTGTGTTCCCGTACCACTCATGAAGCGGCAGGGGTGGCCAATATTTTTCCATGCTAGATGTGTTATTCTCAAGATGAGTGTTTATTCACTTGTGATTGCACGAGAGTGTGGAGGTAATAGGGATGCCCAGTGCCGAAATAAAAAAGAAATTTACTTTATGTTGTCAAATAATAAATTCCTTGTAAAGTGTTGGCATGGAAGGCACCCGTGGATACGGCTAGCCATGAATTGTGAAAGAATGGTGGAAAAAGGAATAAAATTTATTTTATGTTTGGGAACCACCTATGATGTATCTAGCATGGAAAGTATTGAGAATTACTCGGTCGTTTTCGTTGACGGGAAAAGCATGCCTCTCAAAATATTTTATTTTTTAATTTAAGCTTTGAGCTCTGTCACCTCTACAAATCTCTGCTTCCCTCTGCGAAGGGTCTATCTATTTACTTTATGCAATTTTTATTTTTATTTGAGTCTCCATCTTCTCTTATAAAGCATCAACTAGGGAGCACTATGATCATACTTGTGCATTGGATGTAGCTAATATTCAAGTGTGTTTCATGAATGGATCAATGATTGAGCATGATGGGCTAGGGATAACTTTCTTTAGTGTTGATATTTTGAAAGACATGGTTGCTTGTTGATATGCTTGAGTATTGAAGTCTTCATGTCAATTATAGACTATTACTTTGAACTATCTAAAAGTCCAAATGTCCATGCTACAAAATAAAAGAATATGTGATGAACATGTTAGGCAGCATCCCACATCAAAAATTCTGTTTTTATCATTTACCTACTCGAGGACAAGCAAGAATTAAGCTTGGGGATGCTGATACGTCTCCAACATATCTATAATTTTTTATTGTTCCATGCTGTTATATTATCATTCTTGGATGTTTTACATTCATTTTATAGCAACTTTATATCATTTTTTGGGACTAACCTATTGACATAATGCCCAGTGCCAGTTGTTGCTTTTTGCTTGTTTTTTACTTCGCAGAATATCCATATCAAATGTAGTCCAAACGCAGCGAAACTTTTTGAAATTTTTTTTTCTGCCCAGAAGACAACTTGGGAGCTAAGGAAGTGCGCGAGGGAAGGCCTGTGGGGCCCACCACCCACCTGGCGCGCCAGATGCCCCTGGCGCGCCCTGATGGGTGGTGGGGCCCATGGAGGTCCTTTCCACCGCCTCTCAGCTCTATAAATACCCAAATATTTCAGAAACCCTAGGGGAGTCGACGAAACACAATTCCAGCCGCCGCAAGTTCCAGAACCACGAGATCCAATCTAGAGCCCTATTCCGGCACCTTGCCGAAGGGGAACACGATCACGGAGGGGTTCATCATCCTTATTAGTGCTCCTCCGATGATGCGTGAGTAGTTTACCACAGACCTACGGGTCCGTAGGCAGTAGCTAGATGACTTCTTCTCTATTTTTGATTCTCAATACAATGTTCTCCTCGATGTTCTTGGAGATCTATTTGATGTAATGACTTTTTGTGGTGTGTTTGTTGGGATCCTATGAATTGCGAGTTTATGATCAGTTCTATCCATGAATATTATTTGAGTCTTCTTTGATCTCTTATATGCATGATTATTATAGCCTCGTATTTCTTCTCCGAAACTTTGGTTTGGTTTGGCCAAGTAGATTGTTTTTTCTTGAAATGGGAAGAGGTGCTTTGTGATGGGTTTGATCTTGCGGTGTTCTCACCCAGTGACAGAAGGGGTAGCGAGGCACGCATGTATCATTGCTTTTAAGGATAATAAGATGGGGTCTAATTCCTACATGAATAAATCTAATTCCTACATGTTTGGTTCTCCTACTGGATTGATAACCTTGGTTCCATAACCGAGGGAAATACTTACCTTTGGTGTGCTGCATCATCATCTCCTCTTCGGAGAAATACCAACACAGATACAAGCAATCACGAGGCCAGGTGTTTCCGACTTTGGTATTTTCGTTCTTTTCATGTTTTTCTTCCACTCTAAAAGTTGTTTACTTTGTTGATTGTACATTTTACTATAATGAATAGTAGATCTCCGGTTGGTTACATCATTTTAGAAGTAATGTGACATAAAAATGTACTATGCAACACCTTTGCGAGTAGTTAAGTTTACGTAGTTTTGATTTTCCGAAATTGTTTCATAAGAGGTACGGATAAATGTCGTTAAGGTGTAGCTGTAAAGGAAGATGTGTAAGGGTCTTTTTAAGGTTTTATTTTTACTTTTAGTTTTGCCATGAGTCTCCATTGTTTGTCTTTCTTTTTATATTCAACTGAGTATTATTTGTTTAAAATCTTATCATTTCCTACACATCTTTTGTATATTTGTGTAATGACTAAAAATCAAACCCGACATCTTATATTCTTAAGAGAGTCATCCGCACTAACTTATTTATTTCAATATGCAAGCATGCTTCGGCTAAGGCCCATCTCAACATGCAATCATGCATGGGAAAAGACCCACCACAGTCCACAACATTCAACCATGCATGAAAAAATATTTTCCATTCAATTATATTCTAAAAATATTTCTACAGCTACACATAATCAAATATAATAAGCCATATGTATTTTAAATTTTGGTTCTCATGTTATCAACTCAAATTTTCATCAATAATTCATGCAACAACGCGCGGAGTATCCTCTAGTTAGTACAACTTGGCAAAGAGTATTCTTGTCCTATGATTGTCGGCATGCTTGGTTCTTTAAACCTTTTGAACCATTCACTGCACCTTTGCAGTTTGTGTTTAGTAAAATTGACCTCAACTTACTAGAATTGTTTTTTGTTTTGAAAATGTTGACAAAAATGGTCGCATTGCGTATGAACCAAGAAAGAACAAAAAATCGCTCTTCAAAATTTTAGGAAAACCAAAATATTTCTCTTATGTATCTAATGTTATGCATCTTTCTTTTTTTACGAGTAATCAGGGAGTTTTGTTGAATGTTAATAGGGTTACATTCGGCCAATGCAAGATCAGAGATGAAATCCAGTGCTAGTGAGATGCAGTCATAGGACCAAGGCTCCACACACCGCGTTCAAATCGTGATGCTCACATTTACACACACATGTGATATGTTCAGTAGAAATTTGGTAAAATGGGTGGATAAATCCGGAGTCTTCATCAATTATAGCATGTGAATAGGAGCCAGGTACCTGTCAATATATATATACGTAAATGTGTCCGGTAACCGGTGGTGTCTGTTCGCTTGTGCATCATTCTTTTGATTGCAAAAAAAAAGGCTATGTAAATATGTGATAACGACATGGAAATGATATCCCATAACTACAAGTCTACATAGCATTGCCATTGGATCCTGTTTGTCGGAGTTTCTCCAAACTCCCGCAAGATGTTTAGCTTTAGCTTAAAAATTGCTGAAAATGCTCTTAAAATACAGCCTGATACCTAATCTACCGGAACTTATCTCGCATGATACCGATTATTGCTGACTATGTGGGTATAATGTTACTTTCACTGCACCTATCAAACCATTAGTGAATTGCCCCTGCTTCCATCAGGCTTTGGCACATCGAAAAGAGCTTGAGATTTATATATTGAGAAAATATACCCAGTTGGTACTAGGAACACATATATGTGCACTACAAACTACGGACCTCAGCAGCTCATAACTGACCTGCTCACTACAATTGTTTAAGGACGGTGCCTATCACTTTATATCAGCATTTGGTGGCGATGCACCGGACGAGGACGAGCTCATCCGAAGGAGCAGCGAAAGAGCTCGCCCAGCGTTGGCATTGTTATCCGAAGGAAGCTAGAGACACACCGCTTAACATCGCCGACCCTACCGCTCATGCCGCCATTGGCCCTTGTTGCTTTGAATGTGAACATCGTTTATAGTATATTTCTTCATCCTTATGATTCGTCAGCGGAAGCAAGGCCTCTCCTTCCATATCTCTGCGCGTTGCTTGGCATTTGACGAGATCGCACAAAGAACAGCACTGATAAGATCGACGCGCGGCAGTCGGATAATTATATTTCTTGGTACTCATGATACGCTAAAACACTTGTTTGAATGAAGAAATGTATACTCCCTCCGTTCCAAAATGTATACTTTCAGTTAGTACAAAGTTGAGTCATTTTGTGACGGAGGGAGTACAAAACATGATCTGTCCAGATTACCCGTCTGTGGTCTGTCTTGCCTCAGCTCCCTGTGATTCATAAACCAGAGGAACCTGGTTCTGGTTTTCCCTATTCATTTCTCCACGCTTAGCTTAGAACTGATCGGAGACTCTTGGAATGCAGAGAATTCAGAAGAAAAGAATGTGCAATGATTAGGTATTCCTATTTTGTCATGAGGTGCAGATGCAGGGGACTTTGCAATGCTTAATCTTTCTTTTGCGGGAATTGCTACTTAATCTAAATTGCACACCGGCGGAGCATGTACTGGCCATGCCATTGGCCATCATTGTTTAGTCTGCCGCTGCACAGGTTGTAGTGTAGAACCCTGTGTGCGGTGTGCTGAAGCACGAAACCACGGGCACACGCCTTCAGAGCCGAGATGCTTTTTTTCAACACAATGCAAACACACACGCTCATATATACGCACATACCTTCATTTTTATGAACGCACACATACACACTCTATTCCTATGAACATAATCTCACAGGGTAGCTGTGGCGGAGCCACGAAAAAATTATCAGGGGAGCCGATGGCTGTTAGAACTGGTTGGGAGGGCCAAATAACTGAAAAGTAGGTTTTTAGCAGCAAAATACTCACTAATTGTGCACTGTTCATTAGATGATTAGCAGCAAATATGAGATGTTAGGGGGGGCCAGGACCCCTGCTGGTCCCCCCTGTCTCTGCCACTGCAGGGTAGAGTTGGGTTGGTTCCACCGTAAGAAACCTAACCATCTGAAGCTACGTTCTATTTGCTTCAGGGCCAAGATGATGTTAGCCCTGATATGCATGTTGGTATGGGATGAGATCCTCTGCAATATTGTACCGTGCTATAGTGCGGATGACACATGGGCCCGGGTCCAATTGACAGTGACCGTACTGTACGCTGCGCTACAGCAGAGCATCCTAACCCTGTTGGTATATACCAGTGGTTTGTAATCGAATCATCCGCCGCGCACAGACGCGCAAATTAAGCTTTTAAGAATGCGTATCAGCGGTTGAGGCAACTGTGGATTAAAACGTGTGATCACTCTATCAGAAAAAATATCTACTCCACTCTACTCGCCCATGTTATACCTTTTCTTTCTTCTGAAACGGAAACCATGTTATACTACTCATTCACTCACAGTTCACAGGGGCAAAGATAATGTTAACTAACGGCAAGCATCGGCCATACATGGCTGACGAGGGATGATATTATTTGCAGCCAATGAAAGGTCTTATTCGGTGGGAGCAGAGCAGGGAGCAGTTTTCACGAGAGCGATGCGGAGAGAATGAAATTAATCGGTCACACAAGTACTGTAGTACGTACTAGTAGTTTTAATATCTAATCTTTTTTTTTGCGGGAATTTTAATATCTAATCTGACCCCAACCGGTGATGAGTGAGCGAGCGAGATGGACCTGCACGGCTGGAAATCAATCTCGCGCCCGTTCCTTTCTGTCAATCCTGTACGTGAACTTGACCTTTCATCATGTCCTGGGGCCCTGTCACTCGTCGTCGACTCACAGAAAGGATATCCGGCAACCAGCAGGTATACGGGCCATCGTATACCTGTGCCATGATGATGCGGAGCTGTAGCCTGAACTACTAGTCGGCGATGCAATCTGACGCTGCAGCAGCCGCGGGGAGATGCCGCACGGATATGCCGGCGCGAGGCATATCCACTGGGGAGGTGCGGTGCTGGCCGAGCTGCTGGGGAGGAGGGTGGAAGCGTCCGATTCCCGCCGCGGCGGCACGGCGGCGCTGTCACCGCGGATGATCGCAACACGCCAGCCCGAGTTAATCATCACATCGTGGAGGGAGGCCCCTCGTGGAATTATTGGACGCTTCCCCCCGACGTAGCACGCGGACTTGCTGGATCGCCTTTGGCCAGGATTATGTCATAGTACTTGTGTGCCCTTCTCAACACACACACGCACGCACACAACTGATGGAGTTAGAGATAAATCTACAAAGCTTGCTACATTTCTTTTTAGCATATAGTATGTGTGAATGTATGCAACTAGTGAAGCCATGCAGCCATAATGTTAAGCTTCATGCACTAGTCAAAGCAACCAAAAGTGAAGTGGGCGGCGGAAGTGGGGGTAAGCCGCAATTATTTATTGTGTTTACTGAGTTTTAAACCCTGAACCTCTTGGTTGTAAGAGCATCTCCAGCCGTTCGGCCCCCCAGGGGCTTTTGAAAATAACGCCGCCTAGGGGCGCGCCGGTGAAAATATCGGTGTTGGGGCGGTCGGTTTCCCAACCGCCGCCCCCAAGCCCACCCGAGACGCCATTTTTTGAAAAATAAACTCGGCTAAAATTCGGCCAAACACGACACATATTCGGCCAAACTAGACGATTCCATTCATATTTGTATATAAAAACTTTTAAAACATAATTTAAAAACTTAAAAAACATAAACTAGAACTACTGCGCCGCCGTCCGCCGCCCTTCCTACAGGACGAAGAACGCGCCGAAGGCGCTGTAGTCGCCGCCGTCGTCCTCCTCCTTCTTCACGTCGCCGCCGTCCTTGCTGCACCCCTGCCCTGGGTCGCCTTGGTGGACGGGTTTGGGGGGCGGCGGTGGTGCGTCGTCCTCGTCACTGTCCTCGAGGACGATGACGCCGCCCTCGTTGCGGCCGCGGCGCCGAGCAGCGATCTCCTCGAGGGCGCGGCGCTGGCGCTCCGTCTTCAGCCGGACGTAGTCCTCGCGCGCCCACTTGAGGGCGGCCTCGTCGGCGGCGGCCATGTCGTCGTACTCGCTCTTGACGGCGGCGAGCCCCGGCTCCGTCTTCGGCTTCGTGAGGCGGGAGGAGGAGGAGCCACGGCCGCCCTCGTTGATGACGAGGGCGCCGCCGCGGGTGCGCCGCCCGAGCGGCGTCTCCACGGGCTCGGCCTTGACGATGGCGAGCGCCGGCGAACCGGTGGAGCGGGAGGAGGAGGAGGACGACCCACCCGCCATGTGCCTCGGCATCCAAATGCCGCCGCTCCGGCAGGGGACAGGCGGCGGGGCTGCCGGGTACTGGAGCGGCGGCTGGTTGCCGCCCTCGAGGTACTCGAGGACGTAGTGCAGCGTCCGACCGGGGACGCCCCACCACAGGCGGCGACCATCGGCGTTGTGGCACCCCATCACCGGCGCGTTGTTGGTGGAGGCGACCTGCTCCTCGTGGCGGTGTTGGAAGTACGCCGCCCAGCTGGCGTGGTTGTTGGCGGCGTACTCCGAACGACCGCGCACCTCCTCCGGTAGGGAGGCCCGAACGCGCGCGATCTCGCCGTGGAAGCGGTCGGCGTCGGGCTGCGGGGGGACGGGGACGCCTCCGGCGCTGAGCCTCCACCGCCCCGGCACGCGCATGTTAGGCGGTGCCGGATAGTTGGCCTTGTGCAGGAGGTACGCCTCCCACTCATGCAGGGTGCTGATACGTCTCCAACGTATCTATAATTTTTTATTGTTCCATGCTGTAATATTATCATTCTTGGATGTTTTACAATCATTTTATAGCAACTTTATATCATTTTTTGGGACTAACCTATTGACATAGTGCCCAGTGCCAGTTGTTGTTTTCTGCTTGCTTTTTACTTCGCAGAAAATCAATACCAAACTGAGTCCAAACGCAGCGAAACTTTTTGGTGATTTTTTTTGGACCAGAAGACATCCAGTGGGCCAAAGAAGTACCGAAGAGGGGGCTCGAGGTGAGCACAAGACACCAGGGCGCGCCTGGGCCCCAGGCGCGCCCTGATGGGTTGTGGCCACCTCGGTGACCTCCCGCGCCGCCTCTTTGCTCTATAAATACCCCAATATTCCAGAAACCCTAGGGGAGTCGACGAAAATTAATTCCAGCCGCCGCAAGTTCCAGAAACCACAGATCCAATCTAGACACCATCATGGAGGGGTTCATCATCCTCATTGGTGCCTCTCCGATGATGCGTGAGTAGTTCATTGTAGACCTACGGGTCCGTAGTTAGTAGCTAGATGGTTTTCTCTCTCTCTTTTGATTCTCAATACAACGGTCTCTCGGAGATCTATTTGATGTAGCTCTTTTTTGCGGTGTGTTTGTTGGGATCCGATGAATTTTGAGTTTATGATCAGATCTATGTTTTTATCCATGAAAGTTATTTGAGTCTTTTGATCTCTTATATGCATGATTACTTATAGTCTCGTATTTCTTCTCCGATATTTGGGTTTTGTTTGGCCAACTTGATCTATTTATCTTGCAATGGGAAGAGGTGCTTTGTGATGGGTTCGATCTTATGGTGCTTGATCCCAGTGACAGAAGGGGAAACGACACGTATGTATCGTTGCTATTAAGGATAACAAGATGGGGTCTATTTCTACATCATGTCATCGTTCTTATTGCATTACTCAGTTTCTCCATGAACTTAATACACTAGATGCATGCTGGAAAGCGGTCAATGTATGGAGTAATAGTAGTAGATGCAGGCAGGAGTCGGTGTACTAATCTTGGACGTGAAGCCTATATAATGATCATTGCCTGGATATCGTCATGATTATTCGAAATTCTATCAATTGCTCAACAGTAATTTGTTTACCCACCGTTTGCTATTTTTCTCGAGAGAAGCCACTAGTGAAACCTACGGCCCCCGGGTCTCTTCTTTAATATATTTGCCTTCGCGGTCTATTTTTATTTGCTTTTATTTCCAGATCTATTAATCCAAAAATACAAAAATATCTTGCTGCAATTTTTACTTATTTATTTTATCTCGCGTTCCCGCGAGATCTATTTATCCAATCTACTACAATTTTACCTATCCTTTTACCCGTGAGGGATTGACAACCCCTCTCTTACGTCGGGTTGCAAGTATTTATTCTTTGTGTGCAGGAGCTGTTTACGTGGTGCTGCGTGGTTCTCCTACTGGTTCGATAACCTTGGTCTCATCACTGAGGGAAATACCTACCGTTGCTGTACTGCATCATCCCTTCCTCTTTGGGGAAATATCGACGTAGTTCAAGCAAACATCAAAAGGAATTTCTAGCGCCGTTGCCGGGGAGACATCATCAACATCTACCAGGTTCCTAATCATAAATCTCATCTCCTTATAATTTACATTATTTGCCATTTACCTCTCGTTTTTCTCTCCCCCACTTCACAAAAATTTACCGTTTTATTCGCCCTATTTTTCGTTTGCCGTTTTCTCCTCAGATTTGTTTTTGAGTGCAATCTTGTTGCATAGTCACAATGACTCAAGAGAACACCAAGTTGTGTGATTTCTCCAATACCAACAACAATGATTTTATTAGCACTCCGATTGCTCATCCCACCACTAGTGCGGAATCTTGTGATATTAATGCCGCTTTGTTGAATCTCGTTATGAAAGATCAGTTTTCCGGTACTCCTAATGAGGATGCCGCGTCCCATCTTAACACATTCGTGGATTTATGCGATATGCAAAAGAAAAAAGATGTGCACAATGATATTGTGAAGTTGAAATTATTCCCGTTTTCTTTGCGAAATCGTGCAAAAATTTGGTTTTCTTCTTTACCTCGCAATAGTATCGATTCTTGGAATAAGTGCAAAGATGCTTTTATTACTAAGTATTTTCCGCCCGCAAAAATTATTTCCCTTAGAACCCAGATTATGAAATTCAAGCAACTTGAACATGAGCATGTTGCACAATCTTGGGAAAGGATGAAATTGATGCTAAGGAATTGCCCAACTCATGGGTTAAATCTTTGGATGATCATACAATTTTTTTATGCAGGATTGAATTTTGTTTCTCGAAACCTTTTATATTCCGCCGCGGGTGGTACTTTTATGGAAATTACTTTGGGTGAAGCCACCAAATTGCTTGATAATATTATGGTAAATTATTCACAACGGCATACCGAAAGAGCTCCTACTAGTAAAAAGTTAATTCGGTTGAAGAAATTTCTTCTTTGAGTGAAAAAGTTGATGCTCTTATGAAATTGGTTGCTAATAAAAGTGCTCCTATTGATTTTAATGATATGCCTTTGTCTACTTTGATTGAGCAAAATAATGATGCCATAGATGTGAACTTTATTTCGCGAAACAATTTCAATAATAATGCTTATAGAGGTAATTTTAATCCTAGGACTTTTCCTAGTAATTTCCCTAATAATTATGGTAATACCTATGGTAATCCTTCTTATAATAATAATAGGAACACCTCTGATCTTGAGAATAATATTAAAGAATTTATCGATACTCAAAAAGTTTTCAATACTACAATAGAAGAAAAACTGAATAAGATTGATGATATGTCTAGAAGTATTGATATAATTTCTCATGATGTAGAAAATCTCAAGATGAATTTTTTTGTGCCTAAGGTTGAGGAATCAATTAAAGCTTTATATGTTTCTATGGATGAAAGTAAGAAAAGAACCGCTATGCTTAGAGCTAAAAGAGATTTTTTAGAAAAAGCGTTTTCTAGTGATTGCTTTCATAAAAGTGATGAAGATCTTAAAATGATTGGTGTTTCTTCTATTGATTACTTGTTTAGTAAAATTAAGATTGATGAAAAAGGGACTGGAGAAGAGTCAACTTTATCTAGAAGGTGTCCCGATAATTTGGAGGGTGAAAATCTTGTTGAAAAAATTGATAAAAGTGGGTTTGAAGAGGTCAAAACTTTAACTAGTGATGTGCCCACTCTTTTGGATTACAAAGACTTTTATTATGATAGTTGCCCTTTGGTTGATTGTATTTCTTTGTTGCAATCCATGATAAATTCACCCCATGCTTATGAACAAAATAAAGCTTTTACTAAACATATTATTGATGCTATAATGAAAGCTTTAGAAGAAAAGTTGGAATTAGAGGTTTCAATTCCTAGAAAATTGCATGATGAATGGGAACCTACTATCAAAGTCAAGATAAAAAATTATGAGTGCTTTGCTTTATGTGACTTGGGTGCTAGTGTTTCTACAATTCCGAAATCTTTATGTGATGTGCTTGGTCTTACCGATATTGAAGAATGCTCTTTAAATTTGCACTTGGCGGATTCTACTATTAAAAAGCCTATGGAAAGAATTAATGATGTTCTTATTCTTTCAAATAGGAATTATGTGCCCATAGATTTTATTTTTCTTGATATTGATTGCAATCCGTCTTGCCCAATTATTCTTGGTAGACCGTTTTTACGTACTATTGGTGTCGTGATTGATATGAAAGAAGGCAATATTAAATTTCAATTTCCACTAAGGAAGGGTATGGAACACTTCCCTAGAACTATAATTAAGCCACCATATGAATCAATCATGAGGGCATCTTATGGATCTCGAAACAAAGATGATAATACTTAGATCCTTTGCATTATGCCTAGCTAGGGGCGTAAAACGATAGCGCTCGTTGGGAGGCAACCCAACTTGTATCTTTTTGCTCTTTGGTTTTCTTGCTGTTTTCAATAAAATATCCAATTATGCCTCTGGTTAGATGTGTTTTTGTGGTTTAAATTAGTGTTTGTGACAAGCAAAGCCTTTGGGATGATTTGGGTAATAGTTGATTTGATCTTGCTGAAAAACAGAAACTTTTGTGCTGAGGAAAACAATTCTTATTTTTAAAATAAGAGAGATTTTGATTTAATTATTTTTGCAGAATATTAATAAACAAATTTCTCACGTTTTCCTATTTTTTCAGAATTTTTGGAGTTACAGAAGTATTCGAAGTTTTCAGATTGCTACAGACTGTTCTGTTTTTGACAGATTCTGTTTTCTTTGCGTTGTGTGCTTGTTTTGATGATTCTATGGTTTCCTTTGAAGAGTTTTTGCCATAGAAAAGTTGGAATACAGTAGATATAATGCAAAAATAAAATATGAATGGGTTTGCAACAGTACTTATAGTAGTGATTTGCTTTCTTATACTAACGGATCTCACGAAGGTTTTGTTGAGTTTTCTGTGATTGAAGTTTTCAAGTTTTGGGTGAGATCACAATGGATGAAGGAATAAGTATTAGCAAAAGGCTAAGCTTGGGGATGCCCGAGGCACCCCAAGGTAATATTCAAGAAGTATCAAGCAACTAAGCTTGGGGAAGCCCCCGAGTGGCATCCCCTCTTTCTTCTAACGACCATCGGTATTTTCCTTGGAACTATATTTTTATTCGTCACATATTATGAGTTTTGCTTGGAGCGTCTTGTATGATATGAGTCTTTGCTTGTTTTGCTTTTTATTTTGAGTCTTGAATCCTTACTGGACACACCTTTTTGAGATAGCCAAAAATTATGCTATTCTTGCTCCTATGCTTCACTTAAATCTTTAGAGCCTTGGAATTGCTCTAGTACTTCACTTATATCTTTTTGAGCATGGTGTGCTTTATTATTTTTGAAGAAATGCTCTCATGTTTCACCTATATTTATTTGGGAGTTAATAAAATTTTGAAGAAATTCTCTCTTGCTTCACTTAAATTAATTTGAGAGAAAGAAATATGATGCTCATGTTCTTCACTTATATTTGTTTGAGCTTATTAAAAGCAACATATGAAATTAGTCCCAAAGTGATAGATATCCAAGGAGGATATAATAAAAACTTTCATGAAGATCATTGGACAAATAAACTTGATTCTTTGTAATAGTTTTGAGATATGATGATAGTGATATGTGAGACATGTTGATGAGTAATTATGCTTTAGTAAGAATATTGGTGTTAAGGTTCGTGATTCCCTATGCAAGCACGAAAGTCAATAGTTATGCAATGAAATTACATCCTACTTGTGGTGCATTATTCGGTGTTAGTTATGCTTAATGCTCGCGTATGAGATTTTTCGTTTCTTGGTTGGATGCTTCTCAATCTTTTGCTAGCCTTCATTTTGCACTAAGTATGATCACTACTTGTGCATCCAAATCCTTTAAACCAGTTTTTGCCATATAAGTCCACTATACCTACCTATATGCGGTATTTCCGTGCCGTTCTAAGCAAATTTGTATGTGCCGTCTCTAATTTTCAAAATAAACTTCTCTTTTGTGTGCTCGTACCGCTCGCAAAACGGTAGGGGGTGGCTAATATATTTCCATGCTAGATGTGTTATTCTCACGATGAGTGTTTATTCACTTGTCATTGCATGAGAGTACGACAAATGTATTAGGGATGCCCAATCCCGAAATAAAAAATAAATTTACTTTATGTTGTCAAATAATAAATTCCTTGGAAAGTGTTGGTATGGAGGGCACCCGTGGATACGGCTAGCCATGAAAAGTGAAAGTATGGTGGAAAAAGGAATAAAGTTTATTTTATGTTTGGGAGCCGCCTATGATATATTTAGCATGGAAAGTATTGGGAACTTCTCGATCGTTTTTGTTGGCAGGAAAAGCATGCCTCCCAAAATTTTTTTATCTCTATTATTTTTTCGCTTTGAGCTCTAGCACCTCTACAAATCCCTACCTCCCTCCGCGAAGGGCCTTTCTATTTACTTTATGCAGTTTTTATTTGAGTCTCCATCTTCTCTTATAAAGCGCCAACTAAGGGGCACTATGATCGTACTTGAGCATTGGGTGTAGCTAATATGCGAGTGTGTTTCATGAATGGATCAATGATTGAGCATAATGGGCTAGGGATAGCTTGCTTTAGCATTGATATTTTGAAAGACATGGTTGCTTGTTGATATGCTTGAGTATTAAAGTCCGCATGTGAAAGTACATGTAGTCCCCATGTGTGGTTTTGGTAATTGATGACAATCCTTATGGACTAATGTTTTCATTGAGATATACATTTGAAGGTTAGTCCCATTGGAAAATGATTGAAGAATAATGGAAGTCAACTCCTTTGAAGCAACAATTACATTGAGATGATCAAAATGAAGTTCATTGGAGTATCTTAAGGGTTGCCATGCTTAGAGCTATGGTTTGAGCCATAATGGATCAAGATCTTAAAAGGATGATTTGAATGATGAATTCTAGGAGTGGCTCAAAGATATGATCATTATGGACTCATGTGTTGAGTCATGATTGATCAAGTATTCAGGCAAGCTATTCAAGTGAAGAATTCAATATACCCTTCAAGACGTCAAGATTAAACATGGAGTAGAGATATAGGTTGACCAAGATGAAGCTCAAAGATCGAACTCTAAATGGTCAACACACGAGCGCAAATGATGCACCACATAGGATCTTGTGGTATGATAAGAAATTATCAATTGCACTCTGTGTACTAACCCATACTATGTGTTGTCTATGTTTTTGAGGGTTAGGTGATTCTCATGGGCTCGCATCGAGAGGATGACATCAAGTGTTGGTGATCATGGTTGACAAGGGCAAGTTCAAGATAACCATCCCAAAGGATTACATGCTTGAAGCTTGTGGATGATCACATGATGGACAAGTGAAGATGAATACAAAGCAAAGCTTCCCACATTGTGTATGGGGGAGAGACTTGAAGACTTCACCAATGTCTTGCTTTCATCTTGAGCCAAGAAGAAACATCAACATCAAGCTCAAGTGAACGGCTCGTGTCAAAGGTATTAGTTCCTTTGACGTTAGTGTTGTGGAGTGATGGCCACCAAAGAAACATATACACTCAAAAATGGATTCTCGATAGCTATGTAGTGTAGCTCTTTTATGATTCTTGAGTATAGGGATCCCGCACTATTAAGAGGGGAACATTGGGTCTCGTGAAGGACTTGCTCAAATATCCACGGTTTTTCTCTACACTCACATCAGTCTTTTTGTCTCTGTTATCTCGGACGTCCGGTACCTGTCGGACGTCCGGTCACTCATTACCGTCCGGTCGTCCGGTACTCACCGAAAATCCGGTGCATCACGTACAGAGCCAAAACATCGGATTTCTGGTCCTTACCGGAAATCCGATCAGTTCCTACCAGAGCCAAAATGTCGGACGTCCGGTCCCTGTCGGACGTCCGGTGTCTCTTGAGGCATCGGATGACCGGCACGTTCCGGATATCCGATGGATATCACCACATCACCAATGGACTACCACACATTCGTTCACCTTTGCATTGTCGGACGACCGGTGATGCGTTGGACGACCGGTGTCTTGTGAGACACCGGACGTCCGGTAACTGTCGGACGTCCGACACCTGCGCAGTTTAAGTGGCTCCAACGGCCACTTATGGGGTGGTAGTATAAATAACTCTCTCCCACCCCGTGAGAGGGTTGACCATTCACTTAGAGCTAACCCACGAACACTCTTCACTCTCTCTCTCATCCACATACACCAAATCCAAGATCCCGGAGCGATTTGTGGGAGTTTGTGAGAGTTTCTCCAGTCAAGTGATAGATCCACTCCTTCCCCTTCTCTTGACCAAAGGAATTTGTGATTTGAGCAAGTCTTGAGCTTTTCCCCATCGTTCTTATTACTCTTGGAGGTTGGAGACTCCTAGGCGGTAGGAGTGCTCCGGTGAGGAATCAACTTGTGATTTGTCCCCCGGAAAGTTTGTGAAGGTTTGGAGGCCGCCTCATGGTCTACCACTAGTGGTTGGGAATCGCCTTCGTGGTGATATCTCAAGGAGAATAGGGTGAGCCTTCGTGGCGTTGATGTGCCTTCGTGGTAACATCCACCTCTCTAACGGTGACTAGCTTCCCTCCAAGGAAGTGAACATCGGGATACATCATTGTCTCCGTGACTTCGGTTATCCCTAACCCTAACTCCTTACTTGTGGTTTACCTTGGTCACTTGATCGTGCATTCACTATTCTTGTTGTCCTCATTATATTGTGTTGGTTACCATATCGTAGACATTATTTAGGCCAACACTTTATAGTCCGCAATTCTTACTTCCTACTATTGTTCTATCTTGAGTTTGCTTGTATCATTCAATTCCATATATTGTGATACAATTTGTGTAAGCTTGTATTGCCTACTTGTGGGTGTGTGTATTATTCATTTCCATATCTCGTGATATACATTGAGTAAGTTTGTGTAACTTACTTGTGCTTACTCATATCCTCGTTGTTCTCATCTTGTTTATGCTAAGTTGTTGGTGCACTTAGTTAGCCTAGTATATTTAGGATTTGTGCTTGAAAAGTATCCGCTTAGTTTATTTCCGCATTAGGATCTAGCCAAATCCGTAAAAGATTTTAAAACGCCTATTCACCCCCCCTCTAGGCGACATCGTGGTCCTTTCAGCATGTCAAAACAAGATTATTGCTTTGAATCATATAAAAGTCCAAATGTCTATGATACAAAGAAAAGAATATGTGATGAACATGTTAGGCAGCATTCCACATCAAAAATTATGTTTTTATCATTTACCTACTCGAGGACGAGCAGGAATTAAGCTTGGGGATGCTGATATGTCTCCAACGTATCTATAATTTTTGATTGTTCCATGCTGTTATATTATTATTCTTGAATGTTTTACAATCATTTTATAGCAACTTTATATCATTTTTTGGGACTAACCTATTGACATAGTGCCCAGTGCCAGTTGTTGTTTTCTGCTTGTTTTTTACTTCACAGGAAATCAATACCAAACGGAGTCCAAACGCAGCGAAACTTTTTGGAGATTTTTTTGGACTAGAAGACATCCAGTGGGCCAGAGAAGTACCGAAGAGGGGGCCCGAGGTGCGCACAAGACACCAGGGCGCGCCTGGGCCCTCAGGCACGCCCTGATGGGTTGTGCCCACCTCGGTGACCTCCCGCACCGCCTCTTTGCTCTATAAATACCCCAATATTCCAGAAACCCTAGGGGAGTCGACGAAAATCAATTCCAGCCGCCGCAAGTTCCAGAAGCCATAGATCCAATCTAGACACCATCATGGAGGGGTTCATCATCCTCATTGGTGCCTCTTCGATGATGCGTGAGTAGTTCATTGTAGACCTACGGGTCCGTAGTTAGTAGCTAGATGGCTTTCTCTCTCTCTCTTTTGATTCTCAATACAACGGTCTCTCGGAGATCTATTTGATGTAACTCTTTTTTGCGGTGTGTTTGTTGCGATCCGATGAACTTTGAGTTTATGATCAGATCTATGTTTTTATCCATGAAAGTTATTTGAGTCTTTTGATCTCTTATATGCATGATTACTTATAGTCTCGTATTTCTTCTCCGATATTTGGATTTTATTTGGCCAACTTGATCTATTTATCTTGCAATGGGAAGAGGTGCTTTGTGATGGGTTCGATCTTACGGTGCTTGATCCCAGTGACAGAAGGGGAAACGACACGTATGTATCGTTGCTATTAAGGATAACAAGATGGGGTCTATTTCTACATCTTGTCTACATCATGTCATCGTTCTTATTGCATTACTCCGTTTCTCCATGAACTTAATACACTAGATGCATGCTGGATAGCGGTCGATGTGTGGAGTAATAGTAGTAGATGCAGGCAGGAGTCGGTCTACTAATCTTGGACGTGATGCCTATATAATGATCATTGCCTGGATATCATCATGATTATTTGAAGTTCTATCAATTGCCCAACAGTAATTTGTTTACCCACCGTTTGCTATTTTTCTAGAGAGAAGCCACTAGTGAAACCTACGGCCCCCGGGTCTCTTCTTTAATATATTTGCCTTCGCGATCTATTTTTATTTGCTTTTATTTTTAGATCTATTAAACCAAAAATACAAAAATACCTTGCTGCAATTTTTACTTATTTATTTTATCTTGTGTTCCCGCGAGATCTATTTATCCAATCTACTACAATTTTACCTATCCTTTTACCCGTGAGGGATTGACAACCCCTCTCTTACGTCGGGTTGCAAGTATTTGTTCTTTGTGTGCAGGGGCTGTTTACGTGGTGTTGCGTGGTTCTCCTACTGGTTCGATAACCTTGGTCTCATCACTGAGGGAAATACCTACCGTTGCTGTGCTGCATCATCCCTTCCTCTTTGGGGAAATACCGACGTAGTTCAAGCAAACATCAGGTGCAGCGGCCAAAGCCGTTGGCTGCCGCACCGTGCCGGGAAACGTTCTCCCATCCGCGGATGTAGATGTGGCTGGAGACGGGGGAGAGAGAGAGAAGGTATGGGGCGCCGGCGACGAGAGAAGGAATGCGGGGAGAAGGAGAGTGCGTCCTCCGGCGAGGGAGGAGCGGCTTTTTATAGCCGTTGGGGGGGGAGGGGCAGACGTGTGTGTACGCGTGGCGGGAGGGGGACGGCGCGTCGTTGTGCCATCACTGCGTCGCCCGTGAGAAATCAATGAAAGGCTGACTTGCGGCAGCCTTGGCATTGATTCCCCGCGGGAAAACGAGATGATGAGGAAGACGAAACACGGCTGGTCGCTGACTCGGCGGGCCCGCCAGTCTTTCGCGCCAAAAACGCTTCCACCGGCGCCCCCGGGCACCCCCAGCGCGCCGGGTTCGGCCTGGGTCCGCCGGCGCCAAAATCGGGCCTAACTGGCGAAAATTGAGCTTCTGGGGGCGCGACTGGGCCCTTTTTTAGCGCCGGCGCTAAAAAGGGCCTTGGGGGGCCTGTTGGGGGCGCGGCTGGAGATGCTCTAAGTTTATACACCTAATTAGTTCACCCATCAGTCCGAACTGATGGAGAGAGAGGCGAGCAATATATTTCAATACCCCTCCCCTCTCCCGCGTCTATGACTTATTTAGTCCTTAGACGTGGGATTTATATAGGCTGCAGAATCCTTTTTTTAATACTGCGTTGGCAAAGTCTTGAACTCAAACCTCGTGGCTCGAATACCATATTGAATTCATGCTTCAGCCAACTCATTCAAAAGCTCAATCGGATGGAGAAATATGGGCTATGCATTTATACGTCAACATATGATTGACTTCGACTTGGTGGTGTTTTTCGCGTACCCGATCCCGAGCCCCAGGGTGAAAATCTAGGTCTGGCCGAGTTGGTTATATCTGATAATGGCGATGTTTCGCATCGTTACCTTGTTGAACGCATTGCTCGGATATGCTTGGATTTGTTCTTTAAGGTGAAACCTTAGAATCTGGCCTCTGGTGGTTGGATCTGGTGACGACGATGCTTCAACGTCATTCTCTTCTTGAAGGTGTTGCCATTGGAGAACTTTGTTGTCCTTATTGTGTCATGAGATGGTTGAGGCGGATATAGTCGTTGTTGTAGTTTGCTCAGCCCTTGTTTTGATCGCCTTGGGGTTGTTTCCTCACTTAGGCAAAAGCTTTGGTCTTGTATGACTTTGCCATTTGCCAGTGTGTTTTCTTTTTTATGTGTGCGTTGTGTTTGATGTGTGCTCATTATGTTTTGTATCCTCTTGATGCTTCATTTTGAGTCAATAAAATACACCCTTTGTTGAAAAAAGTAGCTTCAGATTACTTACCCATGCGATGGAATGCCAAGGTTGGAACAATGTGAGGGTTAAGTACACAAAAAACAAGATTTTGAACGCTTTGCGCGGCACCCGCGTCACTCCCCTCGGAGGCTCGGAGCGACTCGGGGGCGAAGAAACCCTAGCTGCCATGTTTCTCTTTCCTTGCCCCCCTCCTCGTCAACGCCAGAGGAGGGACACTCCGTCAGCTTTGTTGAAGCGACACTTGTGGATGTTGCTTCCAATCCTCCTTGATTATGCGTGCAACGAGGAGAGGTGAGCGTTGGTCGTCGTTTGTGGCGGTTGGCCTAGTCTTCCCGGGTTCATGTCGTATCTTATGATAGCATTGCTCTCCCTCCCATCGCCCTCATCCCCACCAGATCTGGTCCTCGGCGCCCCTGGGTTGCCAGATCTGCAGGAGCTGGGACTGCCGGAGAAGTGGTCTCAAATTGGGGGAAATCTCTAGCTCGCCGCTCCTTCCATGACGACAGTGACGTTCGTTGGTGTCGCCTCCCTCCTCGGGGGTGCCATCAAGTTTCGTTCTCCCACTCCTCCCTCCCACTCTCATGCCCGAGTGAAAACTCTAGTGTTTTATGGGTTGGGCGACAACGTTCCGGCATGCGTCCTCACCTCCTTGAGGGTGTTGCCTTGGGTAAGTTGGGGGTATGCATCGATGTGGTTGTCTGGTGTGCGGCGACATCTTATGTGGAGGTGCCCTAGGGTGCTTCATCTCGTTGGGCCAGTGTTCTTCTGTAGCTCTTTATGGTTGACTAATGTTCGGTCCGTGTGTGCTTGCTTGTCAATTGCTTAACCATGCGTCATTGGCAGGGAGGGGATAGGGTTTGCAACAACTCAACGTGGGTGATATGGACATAGTGCCGATACATGCAGGCTCTGACCTACTCTCTGCGCCTGTGATTTCCTTTGTTGTACTCCCTCCGTCCGAAAAAGCTTGCCCCAAGCTTGTCCCTCGAATGGATGTATCTAGCACTAACTTGGTGCTAGATACATCCATTTGAGGGACAAGCTTTTTCGGATGGAGGGAGTATCTTTCTTGAGCGACCTCGCCCTATAATAACTTCATTTCTTTGTGAGGGGACTAGTAGCCTCAGCGAGGCTCTTTGAATAATGTTCTTAGCACACCAAGATGGCCGGGCTGAGAATCTCCCATAGTGATGCAGTATCTTTACCAATCCTGGCTCTAGGCTGAGCTGCTCCATTTGCTGGTGGTCTGGCATCCTTCGAACCAAGGCGAGGGGCGAGGGCCCCCTTTGGATTTGGAAAGGGGCGGTACGAGGATGACGTCCACCTTTCAGAGTAAATAAGGGCGTGTCGTTCGTCATTGGGTTGTGTCCCCTCTTGAAGTTCGCCTTTTGTCTATGCCTCGTGCTTCATTTGTGTTGAAGGACTTCGTCGGCATTAAGTTGGTTCTTTGTTGTTTGCTTGTTGTTGTTGGTGCTTGTAAGCCATTTTGGCAACATTTGTTCTTAAGTTTGCGGGTAGACGTAATTCCTGACCGGTTGATGGCTTCGTTAATACAAAATCGACATCATCTTAAGACCCCATTCTAAATAAATAAATATGTAATTATAAATTGTTTGAATATATGTATTTTTTGCATAACTTTCACTCTCGTACAATGTTTTTGTGCAACAAAAAATGTTTTTGTGAAAGAAGTGGTGGGATCAACAACTCACATACTGTGGCACCGGCACTGAGCGAGAGAGCGATGTATAGAAATAGAAAAGAATGTTACGAGTTCATCATTATCTCTTGATGACAATGACAACATATTTGTGATAGATTTTCAGGATGTTGGATGTCATGAGACCATATGTTGGTTACATTTTCCGTTTTTCCTTTTTGAAGCAGATTTTTTGAAAGGTATTTGACAGATTTTTAAATAGCGATGGGCGCCATTCCTTTGGATAATAAAAAGGAAAATAATGATAACGGCGCAGTCTAAACCCTCTCCCTTATCATGAAACCAACCATGAAAATCATTGGCAAGCGTGGTATTCAAAAAAATGTCAAGCTGTTTATACAGATGAAACGGCTCGAAGTCGGGCGCATAGAATCCGGCTTGGTCCCTGACGTGGATCCGTGCTGTTCCCGTGCGCCAACCAACAACCAGGCCCCACTAATCCCGTCGCCAATCGTCTCGTCTTCATCACAGGCCCCACCCCAACAGTACCACCACCCAGACCCAGCTTCACCGCTGCCCATTCTCCACGTCCGCCCGACACCCATATTTATAGCCACCCCGGGGTGGAAGGAGTCGGATCAGAGCACCCGGGTTGAGCTAACAGCTGAGCAGCACAGAGAGAAAGGATCGCTGATCGCACCCCCCAGCTCGTGCCTATCAAGTAGCCAACCAAGAGATCAAAAGCCGGAAACACACAGACAGACACTCATAATGGTTGTGGAAGAGGCGATGGATAGCGACATGAGCCTGTCGAACCTGGTGCTGAGCTTCCTGGAGGAGGGAGAGACGGAGAGATGGCCGGAGAACGACGACGACGAGGAGGACGAGGAGGAGGGATCCAGCGCCGGCGGTTCCGCCGAGAGCAAGGCCTTCTGGCGCGCCCAGCACTCCCAGCTTCATGCAAGTTTTTCTCCTCCGTTCCGTAGCCAATTCTTCTCCCCCAGTGTTCCTGTTCGTCGACCAGCCAGGGGTTGGATCGCACGCGAGTCCTGATGGGAGAGACGCCATGTTTGTTCGCAGGAGGCTTTGGGCAAGACCAGCACGGCCGAGAGCAGGATCCGGGCGGTCACGGAGGAGGCCGTGGAGAGGATGCGCGCCCCCGCGGGGGCCGTCTGCTCCTGCGCGAGGCGGGCGGCCGCCGGTGACTGCCGGAGCTGCATGCTGCGGCACGTCGTGGAGCGGCTCCGCGACGCCGGGTACAACGGCGCCGTCTGCAAGTCCAAGTGGGCGCGGTCCCTGGATATCCCCTCAGGTAATTTGGTTGCTTTCGAGACACAGTGGTTGGTTCCTCCTAAGCTAATCGTCAGACGACGTAGTAATTAATTAATTCAGTGAAAGAGCTGGCAGTTCCAGCAGAAAAGTGCATGCACGGTTGGCCTGAACCGTGTGGTCTAGGACGTCTGACCCGTCGCACCAATTCGAGGGATCTGCGTTTTGGTCCTTCTGATGAAGTATTCTTCGTTTTGTTGTGCTGTTTGGAGTTGAATGCCAGAAGCATATTCGCCTACTAGCCATCGTAGGATTTTGCAATAAAAGTGGGTAGGAAAAAGAAGTACTCCATGTAGTAAATTGTCAATTTAATTTTAAAAGTCACATGCCTCATATGGACCTGGTCATCCTACGCCTAAAGAAACGGACGCTTCCAAGTAAATGTCGATCAGGCACCGGTCACCGTTTCCATTATTTCCTGTGACATGAACCTGCAACGAGCCCGACCAGACCAGTCGACCAGATGTTATTACCCCAGTTTAATGGCTGGCTGATAACACTCCCAAAAGCGCACGACAGAATGACACATGCCAAACCGAAAACCGCACGTCGTCTGCTAAGCAAAAGTTTGGTGTCGATCGAAGCTGACGTTTTCCTTCCTGGTCGATCTGTGACGTGCAGGCGAGCACAGCTACGTGGACGTGGTGCTGCAGACGAGGAGCGGCAAGGCGGTGCGGGTGGTGGTGGAGCCGAGCTTCCGCGCCGAGTTCGAGGTGGCGCGCGCCGGCGCCGGCTACCGCGCGCTGGTGGCCGCGCTGCCGGAGGCGTTCGTCGGCCGCGCCGACCGGCTGCGCGCCGTCGTCAAGGCCATGTGCGCCGCCGCCAAGCAGTGCATGAAGGAGAACAACATGCACCTGGGCCCCTGGAGGAAGCACAAGTACATGCAGTCCAAGTGGCTCGGCACCTCCGAGCGGGAGGCGCTGCCGGCGCTCGACGCGGTGGCCGCCGGCTCGCCGTCGCCGGAGAAGCAGCCCAAGTTCAGGGCGTCCATGCTGAGCTTCGACTTCGGCCGGGCCCCGGTGGTGGTTGCGTGATGACTGATGCGTGCATGGCGGACAACAAGAGGAGTATGATGCCATGGTGTCACGTGTATGTACCCATGTTATAGACCGTATGCCGTATGCCATGCCGGGCACTGTAGTAGGCTAGTAGCACTTGCTAGTAGAGTGTGTAACGGGGACTGTAGGTTGTACGTAGTCAGGATTTGTAGTTTCATGAATCTGCTCTTGAAGAAGAGAAATCCGTTGATGGAGATAATAAGAGTAAAAAGTTATCCAGTTTTCACAAAATCACAGACTAATTTTCATCCCTTTACCTTAAGAACCAAATAAACCAGGCACAGGGCGGAGCACATCCCCTATTTATTTATTTTTTTGCACATCCCCTCAACCTCTGCCTACCGCTCCGGCAGCTGCTGGCGGGGAGGCAGCTCCAGCTAGTACTAGATAGGTTAGGTTAGGTCTTCGCGGAGGCGGTACTCGGCGGATGACAGAACATCGTTGTCAAATAGTCTTCCGGCCTCCGATCCACCTCGAATTCGTCCATCGGGAGAAAGACGACTGAGCTCCGACATAGATCCATGTCATTACCTCAGGGTGGGCGAAGTTAGGGTTACTTGTCGTGTGTTTGCACGAGCGAGATCTGGTGTTAGGTACCGCAAATTGATTCAAGAGTTCAATGGTGGCAACAACGGCTTTGGGTTGCCCGTCCTCAAGGGCACATGCTTGAAGGCTTCCAAGTTGTCATTGACAAGGTTAGGCCTGCTCTGGTATGGCAACAACGAAAACGACGTGTCATTAGCTCATCTTGGTGGTGACGGTAGTGGTCCAGGGACCTCAGTGTAATTTTTATTTATGTTTGGGGTGTATTTGTACTTCTAATGAAGCTTTATAAAAGATCGGAGTCCTTTTCACAAAAAGAACATGTCGTTCATCACAGACTTAACTACAAATAGAAAGATAGAAAGCTATTTTTAGATAGAAAGACATTCAAGTTAACTACAAGAGAATCATGATTAAAGAGAAGACCAGAATCGTAACGAGCGAGTATCGCACCCATTTTAGTGAAGAGAAAAGTCTATTTTTTTACCTCTCAATTCTTCGGAAGTGGAGATTTCGTCCTTAAACTCCCGAACCAGACATCTTACACTCTTAACTCATCAAACCAAACAAGTTTAATCCATCATCTTAGCATACCCGGTATAACTGCTGACCCTTCGCAGTTTTGACTGGTCTGTGCTGACTTGGCAAGAAGATCACTAAGTTTTGCATACGCTCCATCTCCCCTCTCACTCCAGCTCATTCACGCATTCCCCATCTTTCCCCGAACCCTATTTCTCGCGGTGTCGACTTAATGTCGACGCCGGTGCCTGGGGGGGGGGGGGGGGGGAGGAGGAGGAGTGGGCATGACGGCTCGTCGGACCGGTTTCGGTTGTAGGCAGGAGAGAGGACATGCATAGGGATGCGACATCGGCTAGGTGGATCGGTGGCGGTGGAAGATGTTACTTCAACTTGAGATTGATTTTAGCTTTGATATTTCAATTTGAGATCGATTTGTCGATTTGTTACCTATAGGCTTTAAATGTATCTTCTTGGTATTTTGCCTGTCTGTTTTTGTGATGGAGGTTCTTTTTTGAGGAACGATGATTGGTTGCACTGTGTGGATTGCCATGTATATGACATGTCGCTTCTTGGGCCGCAATGTCACATGTCATGCTAGAGAAAATGTCATATCCATGGATTATTTATCATTTGGAAGATATTGGAAAGATGTTGACAAAGATATTGTGCAGCTTCAATAGGTTTTTCCCTGGAAAAGAACTACACAATGGACTGGGGTAGAGGATGGCAAACAACATAGTAGAGGAAGGGGTAGCTGACATTTTTGTTGATCATTTGCTAGATAAGCGAAACGAAGGAGAGTGACTTTGAGGATGATATGGATGTGGACTACTGTTTTGAAGTTGATGTGTACAAGCTGAGTAGTTTGCATCAGAGTGTTGATTGGTCAAAACGGCGCCAAGTCTGCAGTGATACCAGGTCGACGCTGAGACGTGGGACTAAACTTGTCCGGTTTGAAGAGTTAATGTTGCAAAATGTCTGGTTCGGAAGTTAAGAGAGAAAATATGCACTCTGTGAAGAGTTGACGGACGAAAAATAGACTTTTTTTCTCTTTACTACAAGGAAGGAAACATTCAATTCACCTTGGCATCCACTCTTCTACAATACATCGACAACAATCGGAAGGTGCTCTGCTCAGTTAACTTCTCCACATTATAAGTTTAACAAATCTCAGATTATCCTGATGAGTGATGAGCATCTAGGACTAGGGAGTCCAGAAAGAAGGGCCAGGTGTACTTTCTCCGAAGTTCGATTTTTTTTTTTGGGACTCTCAGTGTTAAAAAGGGCGAGTCAATGACAACAAACATTCAAGCACAAAAACAGAGTATATTTTCAGGGACTTTGCATAAGCACAAGCAACACAAAAGGAAAAAAATAAATCAAGTTGAACCCAGAGAAGTGCTTACTATGCTATGAAACAACAAATACAAGCAAATGGGACTTTTATATATATATATATATACCAAAGAAACTTTTGATATTTACATTCTAAGGACTACCTGGACTAGAACAGATTGGAAGAGAGAAGATTAGTTACAGAAGTTTTGGTGGTGGAGGTCCAGAGAGATCATGATGATGATGGGGATGCTTGAGCTTGTGGAGCCAGTGGGCTAGCCATTTCTTGGGATCATGACTCTCCTGGCAGTTTGAGCTTGGCATATTGTCAAGTGTTCCATCTCTTTCAAGAACCATCTTGAACTTGTCCAGTAATTGAACTATTTGCCAGAATTCAGGCCTTTTATCTGCTTGCAAGGCCCAACACTGCTCGATCAGAACCCGTAATGCAGCTGGGCAGGTAGCAGGAATGGCCGGCCTCACATTCTGAAAATGGAAAATGTTAGTCATTTTCTTCTTCTCAGAAAGCACAGAATCAGAAATTCAGAATGTATATGGACTGTTCGAGAACAAAGAGTTTATATAATCCATGGAACTAATTTAAAAAAATGTCCATATGTACAATGTCATGCTCTCTCCATCTGGAACAATTGTATAATCTCAAGCTAACAAAGTATTACTGGACAGGGACAGAAATGGGACCAGATGAGTGCATACCTTGTCAAAAACAGCAAAGGCTGCTTGGAACGGAGTCAAATCTTCATAAGGCACCGAGCCGGTAAGCATTTCCCACAAGATAAGGCCGAAGCTGTAAACATCGACCTTTCGACCATAGGGTTTGTGCTTCATCATCTCTGGAGCCATCCATCTGAAAGTCCCAGGATCGTTCGCCAGAGGATCACAATATGCTTCTTCGTAGGCTATTCCAAAATCAACAATCTTGGCGCAGCATTCCCCGTCGAATATGATGTTCTCCGGTTTCACGTCACGATGTACGATTCCTTGCGAGTGGACGTAGCCCATGCCGTGTGCGATATCCAAGCCAACTGAAATGATCTTGTCCAAAGGCAGAGATTTGTGCTCTTGCTTGTGCAAGAATGATCTCAACGAACCACCAGAAAGGAACTCGGTGATGACGCAGAAGACTGGCGGACTGGTGCATGCTCCAACCAGCTACAAAAAAATTTATATTTGTAGATGAATAATTGACTTTGTTTGCAATGCAAAGATGGGATCACGTAAGCAAGATTTCAGGACTACTACTACATGTTTGGCATGACGTAGGAGCACCTGGACAATAACGCTAGGTGCTGATAGAAACTTAGTACCAGAAACTTGCCATTTCAGGGAAGAAAAGGTCAGCTAGAACAAGGCTAAACGTAAGGATTGCTCTTTCTATGTAATCTAGAAATAAATTTCATCAGCTGTTTCAAACCTGTTTGATAAATAGATCGATCTAAGCACAAATTGCCTAAAACTAAATATTTCTGCAGAGGAAACTCAGGAAGTTGTTACCTTAATGACGTTGCGATGCTGGAGGCGGGACAATGTGACAACCTCTGTGTTGAACTGCTTCTCGAGCTGAGATGCCAGCTCCGCGTCTTCCTCAACGTCAGGCTGCCTGATGAACTTGACAGCAACGGGCACCTCCTTGTAGATTCCATGGAACAGACGGCTGTGCGCCCCGAACGCGAACTTGTGCCCGATGAGGAGCTGCTTGCGATCCACCGTCCAATTTTCGAGCACCTTCTCTGCGGCCGCCTTGGCCCTTTGGTTGTCCCAGTGCTCCTTCCTGTGGTGCTTCACCTTGGCCAGCGCCTTCAGTGGCGCGTCCACCGGCGGCGCGCGTGGCGGAGATGAAGATTTCCGGCGCGGCGGCGGCGGCGTGGAGAACCTCTTGCTGGCTGATTTGGCCTCCTTGAACACCTCAGGCACGGGACGGCTTGGGAGAGGGGACCTCGCCCTCAGCATCCGCGTCGTGCGCCCCTCTGGGAGGACCCTGAGCGAAGAACTGCGCACCGGCGGCCTCGGCGCGTCCAAGACCGGCGTTTTCTTGGTCGGGAAAGGAGACGGGCTGGAGCACACCCTTTGCAGCCTCATGCTCTGCTCCTCGGGGTGGAAGGAGAACTCGAGAGGCCCAGGGCTGTCGCCCTTGCTCGGGTCCTGATCCTCGGGCTCGGAGCAAACGTCGACGAAGAGGTTGCTGCGGCCCCTCATTCCGTTGGCGGAGTTGTTGGTCGGTGCTGCCTGCGACGGGTGACCATGATCGGCAGGCTTCTCATGACGATGAACCGGCATGGTGTTGGAGGACAAATGGTTGAGGTCCGTCTTGGGCTGGGCACTCAGCGACCTTGACCTCGGAATGGGGTCCGAGTTGGTGGTGGCGGAGGCTTTGGTCCGGGGCTCGAAGTTCATGCCGTGGAGCTTGAACCCTGAGTCGGAGCCCTTGTTCTGCTTGAGCGCGGCGCCGCGGTTAAACTGCTCGACGAAGGCGCCGAACTGCTCCCTGCCGGAGTTGGAGCGGACGACGGAGTGGGAGAACCTCGTCCGCCGCACCCACGAGTAATCCTCGTCGTCCATGTCGACCCGATGCAATGGATGGATGGATTTGATTTGATGCGACGGGAGAGGCGACTTGTTAGGCTTATAGGAACCTGGACGAGAAAAACCCGGATCCTAGAACGTCCCACAGCTCGTTGAAGAGACGCCACATTTGCTCCCCCTCTTCTGTTCTTCTTATGGCATGCCTTGATTGCTCTGAATTCACGCGCAATCAGGCCGGATTCCGCCGCCCGCCGCCCGCCGCCCCTGAATCAATTCAAAAGCAAAACACTCGCGAAATCAATACGTACAGCCTTTTGGAGTCACGATTGGCGAAAGCAACCACGGTTTCCGAACGCAAGAAGGACGGGAAGGAGGGATCAAATTGGAACGAGGAACCGTGCAGGCAAGAAAAACAGAGGCGTGCGAGAACAATCACATCACATGCAAGAAATAGGGGGAGGCAGGCGGGAAGCGATTGGGAAACCTCGGAATTCGGCGACTATTCCACGCCAAATCCCCTGACCAAACGCAACCGGTGCCCAAATCCAAAAGGAGTTGGCCCTCCTAATCTGAAACCGGGAAGAGTCACGGCCGCTTACCCGATGGGAAGGAACGACCCGAATCTATCTACGCCGAGCGACGCGCGCGCGCGCCTGGGGGAGGAGGCAGCCGGCCGGCCGGCCAAGAACGTGGAGGGAGGGAGGGAGGGGAGCAGCGGCGACGTGGGACGGACGAAGGCTGTGCGTGGTGGTTAAGGCGGGGAAAGAATCGGGCGGGGCCGAGAAAAGGCGGCACCTTCCTCCTGCTGGACGTGGGTGGAGCGTTGGAATTTGCCGCGAGGGATGGAGGGATGGAAGGGGGAGGGAATGTTGCGACGGGGGCACGGGACGTTCCAATCGCTCACCGAACGAATCCAGCAGCTGTGCAGGGGCCGGGGCCGGGGCACCCTCCCCGCCTTTGTTCCCCTTCCTTTCTCCCTTTTTTCTGCCGGGCGGCGCGTGAACCTGAAAGGCGGAAGAATCCTCTGCCGTCCCTGCTCTGCGTTGTTCTAAAATAAATAGGGCAGGGAGGTACGTGCTGGGCGGCTCTGGAGCGGTGCGGGACTTGTTCCTAAAATACAACTCTTTCTTTCCTTCTTTATGGGTCAATCATCAGATCAGAGGCGACTTTGGGATTTGTCTAACCCAAATCCAAAGCTGTTTCTGGTGAGATTTGACGCGCACGGTTTTCATATTCCGGAGATTCGTTCCTTCGCGGGACTCCAACGGCCACGTGGATCCCGTGTAGAGTTCTGTTCGTCTACGACCCGGCCAGTTCATGGAGTGTTTCATTTCGAGTATCATGCTAATATAAAAGTCAATTGTTTGTTGCTGTTTTACGTGTCAACGATAAATTTGGGAGCTAATATTGCCAAAATATAGGGGGAAATCCAACAAAAGAATCAACAGAGCAAGCAACAATAAAAAAGAAAAGAAAGAAACACTAGTAACGAGAAAAAGAAAAGTTTTTTGTGTCAGTAAACAAAAAGACATATACTAGAAAAACATAACCTAAAATGAAAACAAAAAAATATTATTCTAAAATAAAATGAATTAAGGGCATTGGTACTATCCTAAAAGGAAAAAACCTAAAATCATATGCTGACAAAAATTTGCACACAAATTAGATATAGCTTGCATTGTTCCATAATATGCAAGCACAAACATAAAATAGTATAACTTTCGGACAACAATATGATTTGCACACATATTGCGTATAACTTGCATGCGTACGACCAGGCTATACTAAGTGTTCATAGAGCAGAACAACACCGTCAACTATGAGTCGTCTCTCAGCGCATCGAAAAATGAATTGTATCTCTTGTTGATGGTGTAGCCTCCCACCTCTCATATACGGATGCGTGCATGAACATAGATGGATGTACACACGCACATACACATATCATGTCCTCATCTCTTTTCACATACATGCTTGCGCATACGCATAATTGTTGGCTAAATCCTAAAACCAAGCAGTAAGAAAAATTCATCGTGATAATTATAATTCAAGAAACCAGTACATCTATGCCTGTAGTACATGTCACTACAACATGCTAACAAAAAAAGGAGCCATGTTGAAGAAATAATAACCTATATTAAGAAGGCTAACTACTTGATAGGCGCTTGAAGTTTTTTGTTGGTTCACTCAGATCTCTCTCACCGCCCAATCGAGATATAAAATCCGAACTGCCTTCTTTTCCTGTTTTTCTTCATCCAACTTTTTATCTACTAAAACTAAGAACACAAACACAAAAATAAAGTTTTTTAAGGAAGAATGAATTAGTGGTATTGCTATTACCCTTAAACAAGAAAGAAAATGAAAATGGAACTAAAAGAATAATGACAGAAACATGCACACAATTTGTAAAGAAATTATAATGTTTTCATAATTCAAGAAATAAACATATAACAGTGCAATATTTTTTTTAAGTTTATAAGAAAGAATGAGTTAGTGACATTGGTATTACCCTTAAAAGCATGAAGAAGTTGAAAAAAACTTAAAACAAATGATAACAAAAACTTGCACACAATTTGCACTTTTTATAATATGCGATAATCAACGTCAAAATAGTGCAATTTTCGCACTCTGATATAATTTACACACGTATTGTTTAGCATTTACGTGTATACTCGCAAAACACACATCATCAGCATATACACATAAAAGGAAAAGATAACTCATAACAAATAAAAAACAGAAGCAAACACACATGAAAATGAAAAAAAATGGCTGAACATTCAAATGCATGTCCAATAGCAAAATCAAATAACATATATAAAAACAAAACAAAAACAAATGTTATTGTAAGGTAGAATGAATTAAGAGCATTGATATTACCCTAAAAAGAAAGAAAATAAAGAAAGAACAATAAAGGAAATGATGATAAAAACTTAGACACATATAACATAGAACTTGTATTGTTCTACAATGTACAAGAACAAGCATATAGCAGGAATACTTTCAGATAATGGTATAATTCGTATTCAAATAACAAAGCACCAACGTTGGTAATTAATCATCTCTCAAATGTCGAAGATGAATTGCATATCATGTAGAGTTGCTCTCCCATCTCTCAAATGCATGTGTAATAAAGTGGCCGCATGCATCGTCGAGATGCAGAGGCCGGGGGTGCATCCTCCTTTTCTAAAAAAAAAATCTCTCAAATGCATGTGTATACTCATGCACACACATGAACACACGTGCCAAGTACAGACAGTCATGCAGGGGAATAGGCATTGAGCTTCAATGTCGTCGGATCAAACCGGGAGTTTTTTGTGTTGTGTGTGGCAGAGAAGAAACAATATTTCACAGATTTTGGGCATGCCAACATTCATCTCAGTTCTGGCAAAAGTTGCGTTCAGAGAAGGGAGTCGCGGTGGCGATCCCACCGTTTCCCATGGACTCCCAAAGCGCACTCTCAGTTCTGGCAAAAGTTGCGTTCAGGATTCTGGAGCGTTTTGGAAGGTCTCTTCTAGATATTCTTCCGGTGTAATCACTTGGATAATGTTGGTTTCCACGTTAATGGGAGTACCTGCACTATAATGTTTAATTCTTTGCCCATTAACCATCTTTGGACTAGTTTCATCGGTGTTATTGATCTTGATGGCTCCTGAATGGTAGACCTCTTCGACGATGTAATGCCCTTCCCATTTGGACAAAAGTTTACCTACAAAATGTCTAAACCGAGTATTGTACAAAAGAACTTTATCACCGACATTAAATTCTCATTTTTGAATTCTTTTATCATGCCATCTTTTAAATTTCTCTTTAAATAACTTGGCATTCTCATATGCTTGCGTTCTCCACTGATCTAGAGAACTAATATCAAATAACCTCTTTTCACCGGCAAGTTTGAAATCATAGTTGAGTTCTTTAATTGCCCAGTAAGCCTTATGTTCTAATCAAGAGGTAAATGACATACTTTTTCATAGACCACTTTATACGGGGACATACCCATAGGATTTTTGTAAGAAGTTCTATATGCCCACAATGCATCATCAAGTTTCTTAGACCAATTTTTTCTAGATCTATTAACAGTCTTTTGCAAGATTAATTTTATTTCTCTATTGCTCAATTCTACTTGCCCACTAGACTGAGGATGATAAGGTGATGCAATTCTATAGTTTAGATCATATTTAGCTAAGATTTTTAGGGAATGCACCATGAATGAAATGTGAACCACCATCAGTCATTAAGTGCCTAGGGACTCCAAACCTCGGAAAGATAACCTCTTTAAGCATTTTAATAGATGTGTTGTGACCAACACTACTAGTTGGAATAACTTCTACCCACTTAGTAACATAATCAACAGCAACCAAAATATGAGGATATCCATTAGAGGAAGGAAAAGGTCCCATATAATCAAAGCCCCAGACATCAAATTGTTCAATAACAAGTGAATAATTCATAGGTATTCCTACTTGTGAGTTGCGTTGGGATTTCCTCGAAGAGGAGAGGATGAAGCAGTACAGTAGAGATAAGTATTTCCCTCAGTTAAGAACCAAGGTTATCAATCCAGTAGGAGAACCACACAGAACCTCGTGAACATCACCTACACACACAAAAGCAAATACTTGCACCCAACGCGAGCAAGGGGGTTGTCAATCCCCTCAACGGTTACTTGCAAGGATTAAATCTTGTAGTGGTAGATAGATAAATAAATTGCAAAACAAAATAAAAGAAATAAAATTGCAGCAAGGTATTTTTGTGTCTTTATATATGATAAAAGTAGACCCGGGGGCCATAGTTTTTACTAGAGGCTTCTGTCTCGAACACATAGCATACGGTGAGTGAACAAATTACTGTTGAGCAATTGATAGAAAAGCTCATAGTTATGACGATATTCAAGGCAATGATCATGTATATAGGCATCACGTCCGAGACAAGTAGATCGACTCCTGCCTACATCTACTACTATTACTCCACCCATCGACTGCTATCCAGCATGCATCTAGGGTATTAAGTATAAAACAGAGTAATGCCTTAAGCAAGATGACATGATGTAGACAAAATAAACTCAACTAATATGGATTAACCCCATCGTTTTATCCTTAATGGTGTCGGTGTACTAGAATAGGGGTACCCTAGTACCCCGTACTTGTGCACGGGCAGTAGTAGCATCCCGCGGCCAGGCTTGCGGGAGGACAGCCAGAGAGAAGCTCAAGATTATTAAGCCATTCAAGAACAAAGTATACAAAGCAAGAGTTAAGGCCCCAGCAAGAGGAGCTTGCCGGGAGGGACAGCTGAGGCCCAGCCTGGGCATTGCTGAAGCAGAGTACTTGCCGCGGCAAGGTACTTGCCCCGGCAAGTCATTGGCTGCGGCAAGGTATTGGCTGCGGCAAGATAGCGGCTGCGGCAAGGTACTTGCCCCGGCAAGTTACCTTGCACGGCAAGCCATGGGCTGCGCCGAGCTGTCAGGTGCGGCAAGGTCTTGCCGCGGCAAGCGTTACTGTACCACTGTGCTGCTCCAGTGCCTCTGCCAGCGTGGCGCTCTGGGTCCTTCCAAGCATGCGTGGCAGGGCACTGTGTAGACGGTGGTGCACTGTAGATAGCGGTGCAGCAGCAGGTGGGATAGGCTTTTCCCACGTCCACGACGTCCGGGTACATGTATCTGGACAGCAAAGGCATGGGCATTTAATGCCCTTGTCCCCTGCCGTCAGTGGTAGGTAGGACATGTCATCCTGGTAATAGTGGCCTTACTGTAGCAACTTTCCACCTCTACCTTTACTGTTTGCCACCTGTTGGAGACCCCTTTGTGCGTATAAAAGGAGGCCCATGGGCAACGTGAAAGGGGAGGAACTAGAAGAGGGAGAGCTCCAGTATTGTACGCAGCTACTCGGTACAGTAGCGCTCCTGGAGCTAGAACAATCATACAGATAATAACCAAAAAGCAGGAGTAGGGTTTTACGCATCCGTGCGGCCCGAACCTGGGTAAATCTCTCTCGTGCACTGTCGTGTTCTTCGCTAGATTTGCTCTTCGCGCGACCGTCTCTCCCTGCCGAACGTAAAGGGGTCCTTCTCTGGGTCCCATAGGTGATCGCGGATTCGTCCCCGACATCTTTGGCGCGCCAGGTAGGGGGCAGGAGGTTGTGTGAACCTAATCTAGCGATTTGCTCTAGTTTATGGAGCAGAGGCAGTTCTCCCCACGGAACTCGTATACGGGTCACCTCGAGTGCTCGCTTATGATGAGCTTGAGCAAGAGCAACTGCGGCAAGATGACGCTGTGCTCCTCGAGGAGGATCGTCTTCAGGCTGCTGTGAGAGCTGCTCGCTACCAGCAAGCTTTGCGTCGCTACCATAGCCGCAAAGTTAATGCCAGAAGTCTCGAGGAAGGCGACCTTGTTCTTCGGCGCGTTCAGTCGGCCAAGAATTCAAACAAGTTGACGCCGAAGTGGGAAGGCCCTTATCGGGTGAAACGGGTCACCAGGCCCGGCGCTGTCCGCCTGGAGACCGGGGATGGCATTCCAGTGATCAATTCCTGGAACATTGAGCATCTCCGTAAGTTTTTCCCATAAGGCGCGGTTGCCGGGCCCTTCCCCGGCAACCACCTTTTGTACAAGTCTTGCCACTGTTGCATGTAATCCTTTGTACAAAGCCAGGCGCAGACCCTGTGCATACATAAAGCTTTTGTATTTCGCAGTTTCTGACGATTTCATGTTTACTTTTATTTTGCATGATTATCTGACATACTGTGTAGTACAACCTCCCCGGTAAGCATTAACGAGCCGCCAAGCTCCTATATCTTTATTTTCTCTTCTTTCTTTTTCTCAAAAAGACAGAAGCTTCCCTCGCGCACAAGTTTGCCGGGGGGGATGGGATAATGATATGGACCAGGCGTCGTTCAAAGAAACTTTGCCTTGCCGGGTAGAAGGCAGCGGTAAGCAGTGACAAGACCTTGCCGCGGAGAGATCAGCGACAAAGCTAAGTGCCAAAGTTTGAATAACCAAATTCTTTTTTATTCTCAAGGTTATTTTCCTTGAACGATACTACTCTTTTTATGGAAAACCTGTGCGCGACGGAACCTAAGCGTAATCGGTCGCGCCCTTACCTTGTTTCGAGTCCGCTCAACAACCTAAGTGGCCGCACTGAGCGCGACAAGGTTGCTTGCCGGCAGCGGCACCGCCAGCAGGCTGCTGGAGTCCCGTACCCAGCGCTCACAGCGATGGTGCGCGCACCGGCAAGTTTCCTATAAGCGTAGGGCAAGTACACATAAAGAAAGAAATTGCTCAAGGGAGATGACATGCATTAACTTCAAAATATTGCATGTTATATTACAAGATAAGTTGCCGCTGCTTAAACAGATTGTTCTTTAACATGTCTAGCGGCGGCAAGGAGGGAGAAGAATGGGCTCTCTAATTGCGGTGCTCGCCTTCGACTCTTTGGATTTGGTCCACCCTCTCCACGATGGGCGCGACAAGGGCCTCTAGTGGTGCGGGGTCGTATCCCTTCGGCAAGCTTTTGAAGATGTTGCTGAAGTCGACGCCCGGGTTTCTGTATGCTATCTTCACCAGCAACCTCCGGAGAACTCCCCGGCAAAGCCTGCGTGACTCGTCGGCCAATTGAGCCTTGTGATTGACTTGGAGCTGTTGGAGTGCTTCTACTACTCCGTCGAAGAACTCGGCTAGCTTGACGCTAGTTTGCGTGTTCTTGTCGGTGGAGTACCCGAAGTCCGGCACCTTCAGGGCAGTCAGCTCCTTGTCAATGTCCTCGGCTGCGCTGGCAAGCCTGTCTGTGAAGATCCCCACGTTATCCCTGAACTTCTTGTGGGTTGCAATAGCGTCTTGAAGCAGACCCTTCTCCTTCTGGAGCTCTGCCATTAGAAGCCCTTCGCGCTTTCTGGTGGTGTCGAGCGTCTCCTTCAGCGTGGTCAGTTTCAGCTTCAGGTCTGCTCTGGAGTCATTGGCGGCGGCAAGCAGATTGTTCTTCTTGGCTATGGTAACTTGCATCTCCGCCAAAGTGTGGGTCACCTTTGCCCTCTCACTTTCGAGCGTTGAGAGCTTGTCACCGTTTGCCTTGAGGGCGGCCTCTAGTCTTGCCACTTTCTCCTCCGTTTCCTTCCTGTTCACTTCTGCAGCAGCAACAGCGTTGGTGGCCTCCACCAACTTGCTGGCGTACTCTTGGGCCAAGGCTTCGATTTCCTTCTGGTGTTTTTGTGCCTACCCCTGGGTCCGTTCTGCGACAAGTCTTGCCACCTCCTCGTCTTTCTGTCGGAGGGTTTCGGTAAGTTTCCTCTTGCGCTCGGCAAGTTCTTCTTCGTGGGCATCAAGGTCCACCTTCCGCTGGTTCAGATCACCGGCCCGAGCAGACAACTCCTTGGCGGTCTCCTCCTGTTTTTGTTCAATGTCTTGCTTCATCAGGAGGAGGGCCTGCCGTTCTTCGGCCAGCTGTGCTCGCTTGGCCTCTAACGCATTAAGAGATCGCACGCGGACATCCGCCAAGATCTCCGCGCGCCTCAACATGTCAGCTTCGGCCTTCTCGATGAGCGCCTCCCTGGAAGCTAGCTTCTCCCGTCGGGCGCGATGAAGATTCAGCAGCTTTTGGAGCAGTTGCTCCTCTTCAGACGTGCTGCTGCTGCTGGCGCCTGGCGCATCCACAAGCTGGAGCCCGGCAGCGGCAAGGATCTCCTCGTCCACAACATCCTCCTCGGTTGACGCTCTGGAGCCCACCGTCCAGGGGAGGCTGACGTAGACGTTCTCGCCGACCCGGATGTATTTGCTTGGCGGAGGCGAGTTGGGTCCTGCCGCCTCGTCAGTGGTTGAGGGACCCGTGGTCGGAGTAGCGCTTGGCGCTCCTGTGGCCTCAGGGCCGTCAGTACGACCACCGGCTCCCTCGCCGGCCTCCTCAGCAGCCTTCTGGGCGGCCTCAGCTTCAGCAGCCTTGGCGGCTTCATCAGTGGGCGCCTTGGCGGTATTATCCTCGGCGGTCTTGCCGGCCTCTTCGGCAGCCCTGGCAGCCTCTTCGTCGGCAAGCTTGTCGGCTGCCAGCTTGTCGGCCTTGGCAGCGGCGGCCTTGGCGGCCTCGTCGTCGACGGCCCCTGCGGTGTTCTCCTCGGCAGAAGAGTCAATGTTCATTGGCTCCACCGAGGAGGGCTCTGCCAACCCGAGAAGTAAAGCAAAAAGAGCTTCAGGAAGAAATTCAAGAAGCCAAAAGAAAGAAAGCAGAAAGAGTTTTGCGGCAAGTGGGTTTACCCGTGTTGAGCTCAGGAGCGGTGGGCTCCCCTCCCCCGTCAACGTTTGTCATTGGGGTGGGGTCGCCAGCGCTGGTGCTTGGCGCTTCGGCGCTTGCCGGCTCCTCTTCGTGGCTCGGCTCGCTAGTGGGAGCCCTTACCGGAGATCTTCTCCTTGGCGGAGTGCTCGAGGGGGGTGGTACTTCTGGAGCACCTTCAGATGGCTCCACTTGCTGCTCCTCTCCTACACGCCCAAAGATGTTAGTAACAAAATGCTTGTTCCTCAGCGACCGCCAGCGAAAGGTAGTTGAAATACTTACGCTGGGGGCTGCACTGGGGGCTGCAACGAGGGCTGGGCTCCGAGCTGGCCGGGACGGTCTCAGACGCTCTCCCGGTGGTTGCCGTGGGCTCATCTTCGACGACCACCACGGTCTTGCTCGTCGAGACCTTAGCTCTCTTCCTTGTCCTCTCCGCCAAAGTTTCCTCCCTGCGGAAGCAAGGCTGGAGCGCGACAAGTGAGGACAGAAACAAAACCTTACAAAGATTGAGGGTCGCGGCAAGGGAACTTACTCTTCCTCGTCGTCCTCTTCGCTGAGGGCGGAAAAATCAAAGTCCGCCTCCGTGTGAGGAGGGGGAGGAGGGGGAGCTGGGCTCCTTGGCCGCTTGGCGGGGGTAGTAGCAGCGGTCTTTGATGGCCCTGCTCCAGTTGCCGGGGCCGCATGAGACACTCCCGCAGCACCAGCCCTTGCCACGGTTGAGTGCGTCGAACGGCGCTCAGGCGGTTGTTGAACTTCTTGCCGCTCAGCCACTCTGCCAAGCCTGCGAAGGCGTTTCCTCCTTAGAGGGGCTGGGGACTCTGGCTGCGGTGGGCTTTCGGTGCCCTCCTCGGAAAAGGAGCCCTCATCCTCCGAGCTGCCTGACTCGTCGGCAGGCTGGCTTGGCCCGACATCCTTGCCGGGTGCGGTGAGCTCGCCCTTCCCGGCAAGCATCCCCCGCTCGGCAAGGCTCTCCTTTTGTGCCTCGTCGAGCTCCGCCAAAGTATAACCAAAATCGCCAGCTTCCCTGGCGAGCCTGTCCTCCTCCACTCTTCGAGCAATGAATTCTATTTCTTGCTCAGTGGTGTTGCGGACGAGCCATTCTTCCACCCGGACCTGCTTTTCGACCGTGGAGTCAAAGAATCGCCGCACGTCTTCTTCGAGCGGCACATCCCAAGTTGCTTCAACGCTATGCGCATTGCAGAGCGGCATCATAGCGATGATTGCACTCAATGCGGAGTTGTTGCAAAGAGGCACGATGTGCTTCGGCAGCGTGAACGCCTTGTCGCGCTTTTCTGGATCTGTCTCTTGCTTGAACAGTTCTCGCATAAAAAAGTCATGCTGCAGAACTGTGAAGTTGTTGATCAGTCCAGGGCGCAGCCGCATGATATCGGCTGGGTTCTTCCAATCAGAGGCCGGCCTTCCTCTCTGCTGCAGAGGAGCAATGCGGCGGCGGAGGAAGTCTGCGCCAACCATCCCTATGGTGAGCCCGGCCTCCCTGAGCCGTATGATCCTGGCAGCGGCAATCTCCAGTTTTTTGTCCTGGGGATCCAGATCGCTCCAGTCTGTGCCACGCGCCGCTGGGGTCTTGCGAAGCTCACAGTATGGTGGCGGATCGTCGTCAATGATCCAACACCATTCAGACCGGATTTCTCCCCATCTTGGGCGGAGATCCCCCTTCAGATAATGCTCCTTGGCGCCCAATCTTGAAACGAACGAAACGCTAACAGTGAGAGGCTCCCCCTTTTCAGCACGGGGAGTGAAGTAATGCCTGAACAACGCGGTGTTGGGTGCGACGCCGACGAAGTTCTCGCACAGATGCGCAAATATTGCCATGGTGGATACGGCATTCGGTGTGAGATCCAGCAGACGGAGGTTGAAGGTGTACATGACGTCGCTGAAGAAATCCGAATACGGTGGGCAGAGCCCGCACCAAAAGTAGCAAGCGAAGAAGGGGTACTTGCTCACTTCGCTCTCGTCGGTGGCTGGGTGGACGCGGGTGGCCGGATGCGCCTTGGTCCTCGCGGCCCACATGCCTTGGAACTTGGCCTTCAGATCCGCCCCCGTGAGCGTCGGAGCGAAGAGCGCGTACTTCTGCCTCTTCATCTGCGCCTGGGTCTCCGTCCTTGAGGACTTCCCCGTCTTCCCCTTTTCTCCTTTGGGAGGCATGGCGAAGGCGGAGCTGAGGACCGAGGGAGATGCGGACGCGCGCGGTGGCGGAGGATTGGGAAACCACTTTTGTTTTAGAGTGGAGGAAGAAGAAGGCGGAGATTTGAAGATCGAGAATGGTGAGAGGGGTGTGCGAGTGCTTCTGCAGGTCCCTCCTTTTATGGGGAAAGATGCGGAACCATCCGCCCCTTCGTCATTCGAGATAACTGCGCACGCTTCCCACGCTCCACATTCAACGCGCGACGCGTGGGAGAGCGTGCGATTAAACAGCATAGAGACGTTTCGGCTTATCCCAGCCACGCGTGCCCGTGCGCTGTTTGGGCCTGGCCCAACAACGCCCGGCACCGTGTGTGGCCCAGGCCCGGGGGCTCCTGTCGGTGTACTAGAATAGGGGTACCCTAGTACCCCGTACTTGTGCACGGGCAGTAGTAGCATCCCGCGGCCAGGCTTGCGGGAGGACAGCCAGAGAGAAGCTCAAGATTATTAAGCCATTCAAGAACAAAGTATACAAAGCAAGAGTTAAGGCCCCGGCAAGAGGAGCTTGCCGGGAGGGACAGCTGAGGCCCAGCCTGGGCATTGCTGAAGCAGAGTACTTGCCGCGGCAAGGTACTTGCCCCGGCAAGTCATTGGCTGCGGCAAGGTATTGGCTGCGGCAAGGTATTGGCTGCGGCAAGATAGCGGCTGCGGCAAGGTACTTGCCCCGGCAAGGTACCTTGCACGGCAAGCCATGGGCTGCGCCGAGCTGTCAGGTGCGGCAAGGTCTTGCCGCGGCAAGCGTTACTGTACCACTGTGCTACTGTGCTGCTCCGGTGCCTCTGCCAGCGTGGCGCTCTGGGTCCTTCCAAGCGTGCGTGGCAGGGCACTGTGTAGACGGCGGTGCACTGTAGATAGCGGTGCAGCAGCAGGTGGGATAGGCTTTTCCCACGTCCACGACGTCCGGGTACATGTATCTGGACAGCAAAGGCATGGGCATTTAATGCCCTTGTCCCCTGCCGTCAGTGGTAGGTAGGACATGTCATCCTGGTAATAGTGGCCTTACTGTAGCAACTTTCCACCTCTACCTTTACTGTTTGCCACCTGTTGGAGACCCCTTTGTGCGTATAAAAGGAGGCCCATGGGCAACGTGAAAGGGGAGGAACTAGAAGAGGGAGAGCTCCAGTATTGTACGCAGCTACTCGGTACAGTAGCGCTCCTGGAGCTAGAACAATCATACAGATAATAACCAAAAAGCAGGAGTAGGGTTTTACGCATCCGTGCGGCCCGAACCTGGGTAAATCTCTCTCGTGCACTGTCGTGTTCTTCGCTAGATTTGCTCTTCGCGCGATCGTCTCTCCCTACCGAACGTAAAGGGGTCCTTCTCTGGGTCCCATAGGTGATCGCGGATTCGTCCCCGACAAATGGCAACAATACAAATACGTGTCTTGTCCCCTACTTTGTCACTGGAATAGAGCACTGCAAGATTGAACCCATCACAAAGCACCTCTCCCATTGCAAGATAAATCAATTTATTTGGCCAAACCAAACGGATAAATAGGAGAGAAATAAAAAGCTATAACAATCATGCATAAAAGAGTTTAGAGAAGACTCAATTAATATTCATAAATATTCAGATCATAAACCCACAATTCATCGGATCCCAACAAACACACCGCAAAAGAAGATTACATCGGATAGAATTCCAAGAAGATCGGGGAGCACATGGTATTGAAGATCAAAGAGAGAGAAGAAGCCATCTAGCTACTAGCTATGGACCCGTAGGTCTGTGGTTAACTACTCATGCTTCATTGGTAGGGTAGCAAGGATGATGTAGAAGCCCTCCATGAGCGATTCCCCCTCCGGTAGAGTACCGTAAAAGGCCTCCAGATGGGATCGTGGAAGAACAGAAGCTTGCGGCGGCCGAAAAAATGTTTCAGGTGGCTCTCTAGTATATTGGGAATATTTGAGAATTTATAGAGGTGCAATTAGGTCAAGAGGTGCCACGAGGGCCCACAAGCTCAGGGGCGCCCCTCTGGGGCACGCCTGGTGAGCTTGCCGCTCCCTCGTGACTCTTCTGGCCTTCTCACGAACCTTCTTGGGTCCCTTCTGATCCATAAAAAATCACAGTAAAGTTTCATCGTGTTTGGACTCCATTTGATATTGATTTTCTGAAAAGCCAAAAACAAGCAAAAAAATAGCAACTGGCACTGGGCACTAGGTTAATAGGTTAGTCCCAAAAAATGATATAAAATAGCATATAAATGCATATAAAACATCCAAGATTGATACTATAATAGCATGGAACAATAAAAAATTCTAGATAAGTTGGAGACCTACCAGGCATTTCTTGGCGTCTACCAGTATTACAAATTCTTTGGCATTCAACACAATAAAGGACAAACTTACGTGCATCCTTGAAGAGAGTAGGCTAGTAAAAATCAGATTGCAATAGCTTATGTGCAATTCTATCTCTAGCGTGGTGTCCTCAGTATGCCTCGGAGTGGCACTTTCTTAGGATATGTTCCTGCTCATGCTTAGGTGCACAATGTCTAATAACACTATCTACTCCTTTATATAGATGTGGTTCATCCCAGAAGTAAATATCTTAAATCAAAGAAGACCTTTTTCTTTTCTTGATATGTGTAATTAGGTGGTATATATTTATTAACAATGAAATTAGCATAATCTGCATACCAAGGATTATCATGAGAAGTAGAAGCATTTATTATAGCTAATTGCTCATTAGGGAAACTATCATTGACAGGTATTGGGTCATCAAGAATATTTTCCATCCTAGAAAAATTATCTGCAACAGGGTTTTCAGCTCCCTTTCTATCAACAATATGCAAATCAAACTCTTGCAACAAAAGAACCCTCCTAATCAACCTAGGTTTAGCATCTTTCTTATCCATAAGATATTTAATAGCAGCATGATCAGTGTGAATAGTAACTTTAGAATCAACGATATAAGGTCTGAACTTATCACATGCAAACACAACTGCTAAAAATTCTTTCTCAGTAGTAGCATAATTTCTTCGAGCACTATCCAAGGTCTTATTAGCATAATGAATAACATTCAATTTCTTATCAACTCTTTGAGCTAGAAGAACACCAATAGCGTAATCACTAGCGTCACACATAATCTCAAAGGGTAACTTCCAATCAGGTAGTTGAACAATAGGTGCATAAATTAGGGCTTTCTTAAGTATTTCAAAGGCTTCTACACAATCATCATAAAAAACAAATGGAACAACTTTTTGTGGGAGATTAGTAAGAGGCCTAGAAATTTTAGAGAAGTCATTAATGAATGTTCGGTAGAAACCAGCATGACCAAGGAAACTTCTTATACCTTTAATATCTTTAGGATACGACATTTTCTCAATTGCATCGACTTTAGCTTTATCTACTTCAATGCCTATTCGGAAATTTTATGACTAAAGAATATACCTTCAATCACCATAAAGTTGCACTTCTCCCAATTCAAGACAAGATTAGTCTCTTCACATCTCTGCAAGACTCTGTCAAGATTTCTCAAGCAGTCATCAAAAGAATTTCCGTAAATGAAAAAATCATCCATGAATACCTCAACAATTTTCTCACAGAAGTCGGAGAATATAGCAGCCATACATGTTTGAAAGGTAGCAGGTGTATTACATAAACCAAAAGGCATACGTCTATAAGCATAAGTTCCATAAGGGCAAGTAAAAGTAGTTTTCTCTTGATCTTCTTGTGATACAGGTATTTGAGAGAAATCAGAATGTCCATCTAAGAAACAGAAGTGTGTATGCTTAGACAATCTTTCTAACATTTGATCAATCAAAGGCAAATGGTAATGATCTTTCCTAGTAGCTTTATTCAATTTCCTAAAATCAATTACCGTCCTATAGCCGGTTATGATTCTTTGTAGGATGAGTTCATTTTTATAATTAGGAACGACGGTGATGCCACCTTTCTTAGTGACACAATGAACATGACTTACCCATCTACTATCAGCTATAGGATAAATTATGTCTGCCTCTAGAAGCTTTAATATTTTCGTTCTTACCACATCCTTCATTTTAGGATTCAAGGGACGTTGATGATCAACAACTAGTTTAGCATCAGGCTCCATATTAATCTTGTGTTGACATAGGGTGGAGCTGATGCCCTTAGGATCATCAAGAGTATATCCAATTGCAGCATGATGCTTCCTTAAAGTTTTCAATAATCTCTTTTCTTCGTGCACTGAAAGATTAACATTGATAATAACAAGATATATCTTTTTTTTCATCAAGATAAGCATATTTCAATGTGTTTGGGAGTTTCTTTAATTCGAATACATGATCACTCTTAGGTGGAAGAGGGTCTCCCAAAGCTTCAATAGGCAAATTATGTTTAAGGATAGGTGCTTGCCTAAAGAATATTTCATCTATTTCATTTCGTTCATTCATATGCATATCATTTTCATGGTCTAGCAGATATTGTTCTAATGGATCAGTAGGAGGCACCACAATAGAAGCAAGACCAATAATATCATATTTATTAGATAATTCTTTATCATGAGGTTGTCTATTAAACTTAGAGAAATTAAACTCATGAGATACATCACCAAACTTGACCATAACCTTTTCTTTAAAACAATCAATTTCAGCATTAACAATATTCAAGAAAGGTCTACCAAATATAATGGGACGAAAGTTATCTTGTTGTGATCCAAGTACTAAGAAATCAGTAGGATATTTGATCTTACCACAAATAATTTCAACGTCTCTAACAATCCCAAGCGGTGAAATAGTATGTTTGTTTGCAAGCTTAATAGTAACATCATTCTCTTCTATTTCAGCAGGTGCAATATCATGCATAACTTCTTGATATACAGAAAAAGGGACAACACTTATACTAGCACCAATATCACATAAACCATGATAGCAATGATCTCCAATCTTAACAGAAACAACAGGCATGCCAACAACTGGTTTTTCAATATAAGTAGTTGGGACAACTGGAATAGTAGTATAAGAAATTGTTTCAGTTTTAACAATAACTGGTTCTTCACAAATGTCTTCAATATGTGGATGAAATTTTAAACCACTTCTCCTTAGGGAGATCAACATGAGCAGGAAATGATTCACAGAATGTAGCTACTATCTCAGGGTCAATCCCATATTTTGCACGAAGCTTATGAAAAACATCTGTTTCTATAAAAGACTTGATGCAATCAAATTCAAGATTTATACCTGACTCGTTACCTTTGTCAATTTCCCAAACTTCAGAGTTCTGCTTAATTTTTTCAATAAGATCCCATTTCAATTCAATACTCCTTTTTGAGAAAGAACCAACGGAAGAAGAATCAAGCATTGTTCTGTCATTATGAGAAAGCTGAGCATAAAAGTTTTACATAATCATATCTCTCTCTCGAGCTCATAATTGGGGCATGTGTGCCTTATGTACTTAAGCCTCCCCAAGCTTGAGCGATACTTTCTCCTTCAGCAGGCCAAATTATATATATATAATTCCGATCACGATGAACCAAGTGCATAGGATAATTTTTTTGATGGAATTCCAGCTTCAATCGGTTCCAGTCCCATGTTCCAGATTCATCCAATAGCCTATACCATGCCCATGATTTTTCCCTTCAAAGATAAAGGGAATATTTTCTTCTTAACTCCATCCTCTGATAGACCTGTAAGCTTAAACAATCGACAAACTTCGTCTATACAGATTAGGTCCATATCAGGATGTATAGTTCCATCTCCTGCATAAGGATTACCAAGAAGTTTTCCCATAATACCTGAAGGGATTTCAAAATAAATATTTTCAGTAGGTTCAGTAGGTTGACGAGCGACTCTTACCACTTCCAGTCAAGGTGAAGATACCACGAACAAGCTCCTCAAAGGATTATCTTCCATAGTGACAGATGAAGATAAAATTCAGCACGTAACATAAATGTTTCCTTACCAAATTCCTCTTACCAAAAGCACTTCACTCCCTAGAAACAACACCAGAAAAGAGTCTTGATGACCCACAAGTATAGGGGACCAATCGTAGTCCTTTTGATAAGTGAGAGTGTCGAACCCAACGAGGAGCAGAAGGAATTGATAAGCAGTTTCAGCAAGGTAATCTCTGCAAGTGCTATAAAGTAGTAGTAACAGATAATTTGATAGTAAGATAATTCGTAACAAGTAACAAAGTGCAGCAAGTTGGCCGAATCCTTTTATTGCAAAGGTGTAATACCCTGATAATTAACCTACAGTAATCCCATACTAATGGTGCCATGTCATCACAATTAATTTTGCTAAACCTCACTTTGATCACAACCCGATTCAAATTCGAATTTAAATTAAAGTCAAATAATTTTCAAATGGTAAAATAAAAATGTGGGTTGGCTTGCAAATATTCACTAACAATTTGTCATGAAAGAATCAACATTTTCAGAGTGTTAAAATGCCCCTGAGCTATTTTTAACTAACCCATAAAGCATTTAATTGAACCATCTCAATTTAAAGAAATATGTAAACTATTCAAAAATATTTGAAGCTTATTGTGCGAAATCTAGATATTGCCTAATATTTATGTGCTAAATTGCACATTTAACTAAATGCATTTGCTATCTCAAAACATTGTAAAACAATAAAGAAATAAATAAACAGAAAAGAAATAGAAAAAGGAAAAAGAAAAGAAAAGAGAAAAACCCCGGGCCACTTGGCCCATCTTGCCAAAAGAGCCCAGCCCACCCCCAGCCATCCCTTTCCCCTCGCTACAGGAATGGGGGGGCCGTGGCAGCCATCCACGGCGCCATGGCCGCGGTGGCAACCATCGGCCGTCTCCCCCTCGCCTACATAGCCCTGGCGCCCTCCCGGAACCCTAGTCCCCTTCTCCCTCGCTCCCCCATCTCCCTCCCCTCGCTCTCTCTCAATGCGCCCGCTCGCCCGAAGCCGATCGCCGTCGTCCGTTGCCCTCACCTCCTCACCGGACCTCCCCGAGCCTCACCGGCCCCTTCTGCGCAACCGCTGTGAGCTCTGCCACGCATTCGCCCCCCTTCTCCTCTGCTCCCGACGCCATAGGCCACCCCTACCACCCGTGTTGGCCGCACCCCGAACCCCCTTCTCGCCGCTGCCCGTATCGCGCCCGCTGCGCCTGCGCAAGCGCGCTCGCCGCGCCCGAAGCCCACGCTCCCGCGCGCCCCGCAGCCCGCGGCATGCGCGCCCCCGTGCCGTGCGCGCCGTGGCCATGCCCGCAGCCCCACGTCGGCTGCTGTTCAGCTGCTCCCGCGTGCGTGCTTGTGCATGCCCGCGTTGCCCGCCTCCACTCGCCACTGCGTTGCACTGCCTGCTGCTCGCATGTAGCTGCCGCCGCCCGCCTCCTACCGTTCGCCCTGCTGCCCGCGCACGCCTGCGCCGTGGCGTAGCCCCACGCGCACGCACCCATTGGCGGAGCTTGAAAAAAAAGTTGGGCGGGCCAGAGAGCACAATATTCTTCAAAGAGATTCTAAAGCATATATACTATTTCAATAGATATAGTCACTACACCTTCTGTTCACATTGAATACAAGATGAGCAGATGCATATATATACATATATACTACCGAGACCAAAATAAGCCATAACATTTGACCAGATATACTACTCCAAACCAAAATAAGCCATACCATTTGACCATCAGGCAAGGTTGTATGGAGTTACACACTACAAGTCAGCATTCCATTCCTTCACGCATTTGAAATCTTCAATGATATCTTCATAGATGTACTTCTCCAGAAGTTCACCCTCTATGTTAACTAACAAGTTATTGGCAAGAAAGTCATCCTCCATTGTATTGCGCAACCTTGTTTTAATGATCTTCATACTGGAAAATGCACGCTCAGCACTCGTCGTAGAAACTGGAAGGGTAATGAGCAAACGGAGTAATCTTTCAATCAAATTGAAGACAACATGTCTTCCTGACTCCACAAGGCATCGACAAAGATCAATCAAGTTCGATATATTTCTCATATATTCATCCTTGGAAGCATCCAAAACAAAATGTTTTAGCTATAGTTGTAATCCATAGATATCTTGTTGGGGGAAGTCTGCTGGGTAGTACTTTTTGACCATGTCACATATATCACTAGCTTTAAATCCTCTAAATTTGTTTCTAGGAATCAAGGTGGCACTATTGGTTAGAAGATCCATTACCTTCTCATTGAACCTATGATTTAGTTCAAATAGTTGAGTGTCTAGTGTTGCATAAAATATTTCGACTCGAAAGTAATGCTCCTTGGTCAACTGATTGGGTTGATGACGGGCACGGCCACCACGCATGATGTAAGCTTCCTCAAAGTCAGGAATGGCAATGGAGTGGTTTGTATAGAACTCAACAACTGTGACAATAAATTCTTGGTAGCCATCATCTGATCTTAGTTGTTGGAGACACTCTTTAGTTGAGGAGACTAAACGAACAACATTCACAATATCTTGTGACTTCTTCTGTAAAGCTTGGCCAAGCACTTCGGTTATCTCAAATATCTCCTTCATCAAACACAAGTTAAATATGAACTCGAAGGAGGAAAAGTAGCCGAAACAAGTGTCGGCATCTGCACGCACTGAGCCAATTGATCTATCGGCTGCTATATCTTGGATGACAGAAAAAACAGCACCAAACATCTTCATAAGGCTATAAACTGAACCAAAATGAGAACCCCACCTTGTGTCCCCTGGTCGCTTAAGGGTATGGATTTGATTTGCCCCTTGTCCCATCTCAATATTGGCATTAGCAATTGCATTTTCAAGTTCAACTAGTTGGGCTTGATGGAGCTGATCATGTCACTTTGAAGATGAGTCAACGGTGTTTATGATATAGAGCAGTTTCTGGAAGAATTGAGAAATAGAAACCACTTCTTTGGATGCATCGACAAGAGCAAGTTGCAAGCGATGGGCATAACAATGGATATAATAAGCATATGGACATTCTTGGAGTAAAAGAGCTTGAAGTCCATTCAAGTCGCTTCTCATGTTGCTAGCACCGTCATAACCTTGTCCCCGAAGGTTCTGAATGTCAAAACCATGGTTGGTTAAAGCAAAACTCAATTTGTCTTTAAGTGTCAAAGACCATGTGTTTGCTACATGTATCAAGTCAAAGAACCTCTCTTGCAAAATACCACCTTTATCAGCAAATCTAAGAACCAGAGCCATTTGCTCTCTCTTTGCTACATCACATGTTTCATCCACTAATATAGAGAACTTAGAATCCCCAATTTCCTCAAGGATATGATTCCTGATTTTACATGCAAATATACTCAAGATCTCCTTCTGAATATCTGGTGATGTGTATTTAGAACCATATGGAGCATTCGCCAACACACATTTGGCAATATCAGGATTGAATTCAGCAAGAAGCTCCACCATTTCAAGAAAGTTGCCTGTATTCTTTGACTCGGGTCTTTCATCATGTCCTCTAAAAGCACAAGATTGAAGTGCGAGCCACTTAACCATTGCAATTGAAACTTTCAGTCTGAGACGGTTTCTTTCTACTTTCTCCTTGTCCTTAACTGCCATAATAGTTTCTATGTGGCATGATTGATTCAGCAAGGCTTGGCCATCTGTGAATGCATTATTGTGTGGTGAGCATGGTCCAGAGCCCATGTGGGTTAAGAATGCACAATGTTTTCCAGAGTTTACTCTCTTCCAACTGTCAAATCCATTTACTGTGAAGACATGAGAACCACCTCGTCTATTCTCATTTTTACTAGAGACAAAGCTATACAAACAATAAGCACGATGTTTGTCCTCCGAATACTCTAGCCATTTCTGGAAATTGCCAAACCATTTGTACTGGAAGCGGCGTTGATGCCCTTTTTCACCAGAAGGTTTATAGATCTGTAGCTCAGGTTGCATAGGACCTAACATCAAATATGCGCTCCGCACACTATCTCTTTGTTCGGGTGGATATTGCCAAATTTGCGGGCGTAATCCTGGGTCTCGCTGCAAGAACTCAACACCTCGGAATGTTATAGGTTCATTTGCATGAAGACCTTCATCTTGGCTCTCTGGGTGTGGCTGTTCAATTTCAAGCATTGGCAAAGGTTGATCTGCCATTGGTGAAGGATCTTCCTCAAATCCAATCATGTCATCATCTCTTTTTCTTTTGAAAACCAAATAAATTTTTTGCTGACTGGCCTTCCCATGGCTGCCTAGACCTCAACTTGTAACCTGTAAATAATATGGAATGAGTTATTTATGCTACAGCAAGCCCAATTGCTCAATTGTGGAAATAAAACTTGCCTACTAAATTAGAAACCATCTACTGTGTTCTGTGGACACTTGACACTAAACCAGTATGATCTTTAGTGAAATATTCAGCCAATTCGGAATTTTGGGGATGATTCAATTTCAATGAACGATGACCTAGGTTCTGTTCAGGGGAATAAAATTGGGATGATTTGAATCGATTTACCTTCGCAGCTTGTAAGGATTCAGAGAAGGATTTTCCTAGTTGGCAGTTCACTGCCTCGCCCCCGCGCCGCCGCCGTCGCCGGCTAACCTGCTCGCGGCTGCGTGTGCGCTTTCGCGCGTGGGTTGGCTAAGGAGTGGTTGTGGCCGGTGGGTCGTTGGATGAAGGGAACTAGGGAAGAGAGGGACAGATGTGCGCCGCGCCCGTGGGCGGCACCGGCCGGTGGCGGGGCCCGTGGCAGCCGGCGGCTGCGCTATGAGACGGCGGTCAATGGCAGCTCTATTGTGTGCTTTTTTTTGGACGTGCTGCTGTGCGTCTGTGCGACAGTGCGAGTCTGCGAGGCAGAGGCTGATGTGTGTATCGGCTGTGGGCTGCACCTGCGTACTGGTTGTGGGCTGGGCTGGTCGGCTGGGTATGAAGCATATATATATAAAATTGCTCCAGACCTGGGCGGGCACGGCCCACTCAGCCTTGTAGGAGCTCCGCCAGTGCCCACGCCCATCGTCGCTCGCCCCGCCTGCTCCTCGCCGCTGCTGTGCACTCGCGCCCGCCTCCTGTGACGTGCTGCCGCCCGCTCCCGACCGCTCCGCCCCACGCTGCCGCCGCTGCTCGTCGTGCGCCGCTGCCAGCCGTCGCTGCTACCGCTGGCCATGGCCGAGCGGCCGTGTGTGCAGTGTGTGTTTGCATCGTGTGTGTGTGTGGCCGGTGTGCCACTGCCAAGTGGGCCCCGACACTTGTTAATTAGGGGGGCCCTAATTAGTTTAGCACTAACCGAGTCACTAACAGTGTATGACTAGTGGACCCCATTTAATTAACTAAGCTAATAAAACCTTGTTATAATATGTCTCTATGACAGTGGGTCCCACTCGTTCCCTTTGACCAGTCAACATTGACCAGTCAACTGCTGACTTGGTAGTTGACTGGGCCCACTGTTAGCCTCTATTGCATATGGCTGGGTACACTTTTTGTGTACCCATAGCAATTAAATATTAATTTAATTTTGAATTAAATTAAATCTAGAAAATTAGAAAATTATTTAAAACTTTGAAAAAACATATAAATTAAACCGTAACTTAGATTTAAATAATTTATATATGAAAGTTGCTCAGAAAAATGTAATGAATTCGTTTACGCTATCCGCATACCTACCACACCCCTCTAACATAGCAAAAATCAACGTTTCCCCCTGGACCAATATACCGAAAATCACCTAGAGCTGGGAAAACATTTTCGGATGTTTTCCCTCTTCTTTTAAAATGCCTAGGGATGTGTTAGAGCATTTCATCATGACATTTTGCCGTGCCATTGCATTTGTGTTACATTGCTTGCTTTGTTATTTATTGTTTCCCCCCTCTTCCCTATTCTTTTGGTAGACCCCGAGACTGCCAGTGATGTCCAGTACGACTACGACGTCGATGACCCTTCCCTCTTGGCAGAGCTTCCAGGCAAGCAAAACCCCCTTGATCATTCCGATACCGCCTACTATTTCCCTCTACTGCTTGCATTAGAGTAGTGTTACTGTTATTACCTTACCGTTGATCCTATACTGCTGCATAGCCTGTCCTTTCTACTGTTGTTGATACTTTTACCTGTTATCCCATATGCTTAGTATAGATTTGCTAGTATACCATCAGTGGCCCTACATTCTTGTCCGTCTGGCCATGCTATACTATCGGGTCGTGATCCCTTTGGCCAGTGATCATGGATATATATATATATATAGACACATACATATACATACTATACATGATACCTCTTATCATTAAAATCGGGTTGGCTCGTAGAGTACCCGCGAGTGATTCACGGACTGGGGGCTGAAAGGACATTTCTCCCGACGGCCCCCTGAGTGATTCTTTGTGGCGGAACAACAGGGCAGGTTGAGACCACCTAGGAGGGAGGTGGTCCTGGTCCCTGGTCGGTGTCCGCAGTTATTTCTTAATAACACGTGTCGTGGTAATCTCACGTCATATGCCAGGGGGTGGCTTATCGTGGGTGGAGCCATGAGGACGTCGTCGGGTTTCGGAAGCGAGAGTGAGCACGAGCTCGAGAGCACACGAGACGCACCCAGGTTCAGGGCTCTCCGGAGAGATAACACCCCTAATCCTGCTGTGATGACTATGATCGATAGTATACAGAGTTGCTCCTGGAGCTGTATTGCTAGAGGAGGAAGAAGGGTAGAGCTCTCCCTCTTCTCCTAGCTATGGCGTGGATGTGTGGAATGAAGGCTGAACCCTTTGCATGGGTGAGCCCGGGGGGGTCTTATAGGCCGACCCCCAGGAGTACAATGGTAATATGGCCGGGTGTAGGACTCGGACGTCAGTGTCTAAGGTCGCCGGGTTCTCCGCCGGCTACTGGGGCCCGAATCCGGCCGATAAGTAGGGCCCGCCTGCGGGCCACGCTGATTGCCTTTTGTTGTAGCTTCGTCCTTGCTGACGAGAGCCGCGTCAGTCCCGCGCCAGGTGGGTAGGTGACTGCTCGGTCAGCGTGCACTGTAGCCACGCCCCTCCGGGATTTGGGGGAGCAGGCGGCACTGTAGCCATGCCCCGTCTCGTCGTAGTGGGTGAGTGCAGACTCCGAGGAGGAGGAGAAGCCGGCTGCTGGAAGCCGGCCCGCCCCCATAGCCGCCTTCTAGGAGTGCGCTGTCTTCTGGAAGCCGGCCGTGTGATCCCAGTCGGCCCAGGGAGCCAGCCACGTGGCTAGTCGGCTTGAGGGGATTTGCCAGCCCCGATGTCTTGAAACGTTATTGGGTGCGGATGAGGCTACCCGGGGTACGTCCCCCCGACAGTAGTCCCCGAAGCTGGTGAGGCGCCACGGCTTGAAGCCGGAGTGCCTCAGCAGTTTCCCCCTCCGAGAGATCCTGTGCCTATGTTTTTTCGGCTTGAAGAAGCCGCGTGCCAGGAGCCGGCCGAGGCGAAAACCGGCCGACTGATGAATTTGAATCGCCATGGCGGGCGTCGGGGGTACGCCACCGGGCGGTGCGTCGGCCGCCCGTTGCTTGCATGCCACACGTCGCCAGCAGGCTGGGCCGACCTGCCAGCCCACACGCGCGATGGGACGCCGCCACAGGCCCAGGCCCGCCACTACACAGCCTCGGCGCGCGCGCGGATCTGTAGCGGCCGAGGCAATCCGTTGCCCTTCCGGGGCAAATTGAATGTGCGCCGTAAAGGTGCGAACATTGCCGGGGCGTGTGGGACGTGGGAGCAGTTAATCCCACGCCCCCCGAAGAGTCGCCTTGACCCCGCTGTCGTCGTATAAATGGAGGGGAGGGGGCGGTCGAATGCTCGCGCCCCCCCTCCCACTCTCTCTTTCTCCTCTGCTCCTTCGCCCCCTTGTCGCTGCCGCGCCACACGCCACCGGAGTGCCGCGGCGACATCGACATCGACACCGCCCAGCCTCGCTGAGCTGCCGCCAGCCACCACAAGCCATGGCGCGAGGCGACTGGGACGGATCCAACATCCACGAGGGCCACATCGAGTTCCTCCATGCGACGCGGAGGCTTCCAGTCGAAGCGGTCGTGGGGACGCGCATCCCCGACACGAGGGAGATCTCGCCGGCGTCGAGTGCCGGTGAGTTTGTGGTGTTCCAAAGCCACATCCGCAGCGGGTTCGGCTTGCCCGCGAGTGGTTTCCTCCGCACCTTCCTCGAGTTCTACCGCCTCCAACCACATCATCTCACTCCCAACACCGTTGTTCTCCTCTCCGCCTTCGTGACCTTCTGCGAAGGCTACCTAGGCATCCTGCCCACCCTCGAGCTGTGGGGCAGGTTCTTTTACCTGAAGCTGGGGACCCGAGCCAAGGGCGAACCGGCCCAGTGCGGATCCTGCGTCGCCGTGCAGCACAGCGGCTCCGGGACCCGGTTCCCATTCATCGCTTTGCTGGAGTCGGCGAAGCTGTGGCAGAAGTCGTACTTCTACGTCCGCAAGCTCCACCCGACTCAAGATTACATCAACCTGCCGGCCTTCGCAGCCGGCCCGCCTAGTGAGCCGCGTGACAACTGGGGGCAGCAACTGAAGCCGGTGCCGGCCTCCATCACAAACATCTTGGTCTGGCTTTAGGAAACGACAGACGCGGAGGGCCTCAAGCCGGCGGACCTGCTGGCCACCTTTGTCTACCGCCGGGTTTCTCCGCTCCAGGCCCGGCCGCATCGGATCTGCGACGTGCGCGGCCACCGGGATCCATGCCGGATGTTGACCAAGGAGCTGCCGATGGTTGAGGTGGTCCGCCATGTCAACTACTTCTCCGACAGCGAGCTCAGTGAGGCCGACTGGCAATTTGGCAAGCTGCCATATAGTTGCGCCAACCCGCCATCGCCGGTCAGTATCTGGTCTCCATTCTTTGCTCACACTGTGATTTTTATCCGAACTGAACATCCAGATGCGGGGCAGCGCTTTCCTGGCCAGGTGGTGTATAATGCGCCGGCTCCAGGCCATCAATGGATGCCAGACCGCGAGGAGAGCGACGTGGGCGACCCCGAGCTGGGGGCGGCCGCGTTGGAAGACGGAGTTGAGGACGACGCCGTCGGGGGAGGCGGCGCTGGAGGAGGCGACACAGGAGGAGACGGCGACGTCCGGTCCTGGCCGGATGATGATGAAGACGGCGAAGGGCAACGCCGCCCCGAAGGCGCCGAGAGGACGGACGCCGGCTCTTCGACGGCACGGCCGTCCAGCGGAGCACCGGCTGACGCACCCGGCACGGCTAAGCGTCGTGTCGAGGGCTTGTTCGGCAACAAGCCACCCAAGAAGGCCAAGTAGACAGCTGCGACCAGGCGGCCGCCACCAAGGGGCCAACCCGGAGGGCCCCGAAGGATCGCCCCATGGTGTCTGGGTAAGTGCGTTCATCGCACTGTCTAAATCGCTTTTTTCCTTTTGCAAATTTCTTATCTTTGTTTGCTTTGCTGTGCAGGGCCGCCATCTCCATATCTCGGGCTCCATCCGCCTCGCTGGTCAGATCAGCAGGCGGCTCTGAGGAGGCCCGACGCGTGGACCCGGCAGCCGCCCTCCGGGAGGCGATGGAAAGGAATGCGTGGGAGGCGCGGGAGGAAGCCGCAGCGTGGGCGGAGGCTAATGCCTGGGCCGCCGCGCCAGTGCAGGCGGAGGCCCAAGCTGCGGCGTCGGCGCAGGCGGAGGCGGTGACCAAGGCGCAGGCGGAGGCCGGTGCCAAGGCCGCAGAGGATCCGACTGGTGGCGGGATCCTAGAGGCCGCCAGTCTTGAGCAGCCGGAGCCGCCGGTAGCGGAGACCCAGGCGCCGACTAGAGCAGCCGGAGTTGATCAGGCGGCGCCGGGGCGGACGGTTGCCAACTCGGCAGCCGCGGAGGCGGAGATGACCCAGCGCGCGCCGGGTGCTGGCGAGCGGGGTGGAGGCCAACCCAAAGGGCCGGAGATGCCGCTGGCCAGCGCCGGGGTGAACATGAGCCAGGCCATGACGGCGCGCACCCCCTTGAGCCTGCGCCAGGCGCGAGCGGCCTCCGAGCCGAGGCTGGAGGAAAACGGGGCCACGAGTTCGCAGGGGGCTGATGCAGAGGCCACAAGTTCCGCCCCGCCGGGCTGGACATCAGCGGTCGGCACGGCCACCCTGAACAAGTTTGCCGCCCACGGCGCCACCCTCCGGAAGGCGAGGAGCGAAATGGTGGAGATGCAGACGTCCGTCCGGGTACGCCTTTGATTTCCTTTTTTGTCTTTTGCGATCTTCAGTGGGGGCACACCAACGCACCCACTGGGTGTAGCCCCGAGTTCCAAGTCGGCTGCTGAGCAGGTGGGTTGGAACTTTAAGGCATGTTCCTGAATGTTGAGATGTCGTTCTTGATGTAGGACTACCACAACCTTCGGGTGGCCGCCTACAACTCCCAGAACCAGATGCTCACCAACCGGACTGCCGAGTTATGGAGGAGCCGAGGTGCGCAGGCCGGCGCCAAGGTGGCGCTGGAGTTCATGAAGGCGTGGTATCCAGGTGTGAGCATGGCGCAGCTGGCCACCTTCCGCCAGGAGGCGACGCCGGAGTTGGAGCTGGAGCGCGAAGGGATCGCCATTCACGCATCGGCCCTCGCCGAGTACACCAACGGTGACGTCTTCATCCCGGAGCGGGCAGAAGATGGCACCAAGGTGCCACCGTCCTGGTTCAGGCTGGACCAGGACGAGGCGGAGAACCCGGCGGAGGAGATCACCTCTAGCGACGAGACCGCGGAGGAGGACAAGGACGAGGAAGGCGACGGCGTCGCGCCAGATGACGGAGCGACCAGCCGGAACCGGCCCGATCCGGCCCCAGCCAGCGAGCAGCGAGAGACCACATCGGCCATCGACGCCGACCAGACCGAGACCAACCAGCCAGAGGCCCCGCCAGCCAGCGCTACAGCCACCGCCGACTCGTCCGAGCAGCCCGCAGTACCTCCGGCCTAGGCGGCCCTTATCTGTTTGTACTTTTTCTATCCTGTGCTCAAGGACGAAGTTAGTTATGCACAGTTCCACCCACTGGGGGTGTACTTTTAAACTTTGATGAGTGCTGGCCACGGGCCTTTTGGAATGTAAATGAATTTACTCTCCCCACATGCTTATGTGCTATGCCGAGTTCTAACTCGATTTTGCCTTTGCTTTCTTTGGCTTTTTCCTTTGCCGTGTTCCTTTGGCTGCCAGCCGGATAGCCACGCTGTGGTCTGTGGCCGGGTCAGGGACTTGGCCGTTCAGAATAGGCAAATTACTTCAGCCATTTAGAGCGTATGCTAGTCAAGCAAGAAGCCGGCCGGCCGGCTGCTGGGCAGCCGGACAGGGGAGGCGGAAGGCCGGCTTGGCCCGAATCACGTTCCTCCTTAGTCGTTTTTCATGTGGACAGCATTTCCGGCCTTTCGCTCTTGGCTGGGGAGAAGAGAGGGCTTTGGCGTCGGCACATTACTGGACGGACTTCGGACGATGCCGCCTTGGGCCGAGTCAGCGAGCCCCCGGGCCGGTTGACCCGACCCGGGCAGGGCGAGATAATAAATACTCATGCATAGGAGAAGCTTATCATAGAGATAAAAAGGTAGCCCCCGAGTGCGCCTCGGGGTACCTGTTGTCTTTACTTGGTACAAAAGATAGCATGGTACATACACTGCATCAACTATAAAACAGGCGGAGAAGGTTCGCGTTCCATGGGCGCTCCGACTCTTGGCCGGTTGTGTCTCTCTTGCGTGCCCTGGGCTTCTGTGCGTCGATTAGGTAGTAGGAATCATTGCCCAGGGCCTAGCTGACGATGAAGGGCCCCTCCCAAGGAGCAGAGAGCTTGTGTTGGCCGGCTGATCGCTGGATCAGTCGGAGCACAAGGTCGCCCTCGCGGAAGGCAAGCGGCTTGATCTTTTTGTTGTGGTAGCGGCGCAGGCTCTGCTGGTAGATGGCGGACCGGCTGAGTGCTAGTAGCCGGGCCTCTTCGAGCAGATCGATGCCGTCTTCGCGTGTCTCCTTTGCTTCCGCCTCCGTGTATAGGATGACGCGAGGCGAGTCGAACTCGATATCCATTGGGATGATGGCCTCGGCCCCGTACATGAGGAAGAAAGGTGTGAAGCCGGTTGATCGGTTTGGCGTTGTCCGGAGACTCCAGAGGACGGCCGGCAGCTCCTCGAGCCAGCAGCCGGCTGAGCGCTCCAGTGGTTCGACTAGCCGTGGTTGATGCCGGATAGAATGAGGCCGTTTGCCTGCTCCACCTGGCCGTTTGACTGCGGGTGAGCAACCGACGCAAGGTCCAGTCGGATGCCCTGTGCCGCGCAGAAGCGAGCCAAGGCGCCTTTGGCGAAGTTTGTGCTATTGTCAGTGATGATGCTGTGCGGGATGCCGTATCAAACGGTGATATCTGCGACGAATGTAACGGCTGTGGGGCCGTTCAGCTTCTTCATCGGCTGCGCTTCGATCCACTTCGTGAACTTGTCCACGGCAACCAGCAGATGGGTCATGCCGCTGCGTGCAGTCTTGAATGGGCCCACCATGTCCAATCCCTATACGGCAAATGGCCAGGTGATAGGAATGGTCTTGAGGGCTGAGGCCGGCTGGTGCTGCTTGGTGCTGAAACGCTGGCAACCCTTGCACTTCCGGACCAACTCCTTGGCGTCGTCCAGAGAAGTCGTCCAGAAGAAACCATGGCGAAAAGCTTTGGCAACGAGGCTCTGGAAGCGGCATGGTGGCCACATTCACCCTGATGGATGTCCCTGAGGATGGCGATGCCCTTCTCCGGCTCGACGCAGTGCTGGAAGACACCAGTCGCGCTGCGCTTGACGAGCTCTCTGTTTATGATCGTGTATGCACCTGCCCGGCGTTGCACCTGCCGGGCCGATACTTCGTCAGCTGGGAGCTCGCCGCTCACCAGAAAGTTGAGGATGGGCTGCGCCCAAGACGGGACTTCCACCACCATCATGACAGCAGCCGGCGTTAGGGTGGCCAGGTTGGGAGGCAGCGGGTTGGAGCCGGCCGCTCCTTGTTGCGTTGTGGAAGTCCCCGGGCTGGCTACAGCAGTCCCCGGGCCGGGTGCTGGAGTCCCCAGGCCGGGTTTAGGTGCTACAGCCCCCGGGCCGCCTGTAGAAGTTTCCGGGCCGGCTGCTAAAGTCCCCGAGCCGGATTCGGCTGCTCCAGGGTCAGCCGACACAAAGATGGATTCTGATTCCGATGAAGGTTGGATAGACGGCTTGCGCAAGCAGTCGAGGGAGACGCCGGCTGGAATGGCCTGCCGGGTGGAGCCAATCCGTGCCAGGGCGTCGGCTGCTTCGTTGTCGGCCCGTGGCACATGGATGAACTCGCACCCATCGAAGTGTCCGCTGATCTGCTAGACGAGGAAGCGGTAGCTGGCCATGTTGGCGTCCTTGGCGTCCCAGTCGCCAGGGGATTGTTGGACCACAAGGTCTGAGTCACCACAGGATGTGGCGGATGCCGATCTCCTTGGCCAGCCGGAGCCTGTGGACGAGTGCCTCGTACTCGGCTACGTTGTTGGAGGCGGTGAAGTGGATCTGCAGCGCGTACTTCAGCTTGTCGCCTTTGGGAGAGGTGAGGACGATGTCGGCTCCCAAACCAGTGCGCATCTTCAAGTCGTCGAAGTGCATCCGCCAATGCGTGGAATCCGGCGCTGGCGGTAGGTACTGGGTCTCGGCCCAGTCGACAAGGAAGTCGGCCAGCGCTTGGGACTTGATGGCGGTACGGGGCTGGTAGTGGATGGTGTGGGGAGCCAGCTCGATGGCCCACTTGGCCACCCGGCCCGAGGCATCTCAGCTGCCCATGATCTCGGCAAGAGGGGCGGTGCAGACGACCATGATGGAGTGCTCCTGGAAGTACTACTTCAGCTTCTTGGCGGCAAAGTATACGCCATAGCACATCTTCTGGTAGTGGGGGTAGTTCTGCTTGGAGGCGGACAGCACCTCGCTCAAGTAATAGACCGGCCTCTGGACCGGCTGCACCCTGCTGGCTTCTGGGCGTTCGACAGCAATCACCATGCTGACGACCCGGTTGGTGGCGACGATGTAGAGGAGTAGTGGTTCTTTGGCAGTTGGGGCGGCCAGAATAGGCGGCGTGGACAACATCCGCTTGAGCTGGAGGAACGCCTCGTCCGCCTGGTCAGTCCACTCGAAGCACTTGGTCTTCTTCATCAGTTGGTACAGAGGGAGGGCCTTCTCGCCGAGCCGACTGACGAACCGGCTGAGAGACGCCAGGCACCCGGTGAACTTCTGGACGTCCTGCAGCTTGGTCGGTTTCTTCATCCGCTCGATGGCCTTGATCTTGACGGGGTTGCACTCTATCCCGCGCTCGGAAACAAGGAAACCAAGGACCTGTCTGGCTGGCACTCCGAAGACGCACTTCTCCGGATTGAGCTTGATTTGGAAACAACGCAGGTTGGCGAAGGTCTCCTTGATATCCTCCAAAAGGGTGCCGCGCTTCTCCGTCTTCACCACTATATCATCCACGTAGACATGGGCATTCCTGCCGAGTTGCAGCAGGAGGCACTTCTGCATGCAGCGTTGGAAGGTGGCGCCGACATTCCTCAAGACGAACGTCATGGTGATGTAGCAGAACGCGCCAAAAGGGGTGATGAAGGCGGTCTTCAGTTGATCGGCCGGGTCCAGCTTGATCTGGTGATAGCCGGAGTAGGTGTCCAAAAAGGATAGCAGCTCGCAGCCGGCCGTGGAGTCGATCACTTGATCGATCTAAGGCAAGGCAAACAGATCCTTGGGGCAGGCCTTGTTCAAGCTCGTGTAGTCGATACACATGCGCCACTTGTTGTTTTTCTTCAAAACGAGGACTGGGTTGGCAAGCCAGTTCGGGAAGAACACTTCTATGATGAAGCCGGCTGCCAGAAGCCGGGCGATTTCTTCACCAACGATCCTTCTCTTCTCTTCTGATAGGCGGAGGGGTTGCTTGACCGGCTTAGTATCCGGCCGCACATGCAGCTTGTGCTCGGCGAATCCCCTCGGAACACCCGGCATGTCCTTCGGGGACCATGCAAAGATATCCCAATTCTCACAGAGGAATTCGACGAGCTCGCTTTCCTATTTGCTGTCGAGGTTGGACCCCACGATAGCTCACTGCTCTGGGTGCGCCGGGTCCAAGATGATCTTCTTGGTTTCCTTAGCCGGCTGGAAGGAGCCCTCGCCTTCAGCTTCCTTGGGGTCAGTCGGCATGGCCGGCTGCTCGCTGGCCATGGCCACAGCCCGGTCAAGGAGGCGCTTCTCTTCGGCGATGACGAGGGACTCGGCCAGCCGGGAGCTGGCTGCGGCGCACACGAGCGACTTCTTGTAGTCGCCGGCAATGGTGATGATGCCCTTGGGACCCGGCATCTTCATCTACAGGTACGCATAGTGCGGGACCGCCATGAATTTGGCTAGTGCCGGCCGGCCCAAGCGCGTGTGGTAGGGGCTGTCCAAGTTGACCACCTCGAACCAGATAGGCTCGCGGCGGAAGTGGGTCTTGTTGCCGAATAGGACGTCGATCTTGATCTTGCCGATTGGAGAGAAGGAAAGCCCAGGGACGATGCTATGGAACACGGTCCGGCTGGGCTGGAGTTGCTTCTCCTTGACGCCCAGCTTTTCCATGGTGTCGTGGTAGAGGATGTTGATGCTGCTGCCGCCGTCTATCAGGACTTGAGAGAAGCGGCAAGCCCGCCTCTCGGTTGAGAAGGTGGAGTCCAGCACCATGGCATAAGCACCCGGTGAATGCATCACGGCCGGATGGTCATCTCGGCTCCAGGTGATGGGTCTCTCAGACCAGTGCATGAATTGGGGGACTTCAGGAATAACAACATTCACCTCGTGATGCTGCTGACGCCGACTATGCTTGTCACCGGCTTCACTTGTGAAGATGACGCAAGTGGCATTCTCGTTGGGGAATTCATCTTGGAGCATGCCGACGGGGCGGGCCGGCTGCTGAGGAGCCGGAGCCGCCGGGCCGGCTGGAGGAGGCGGTAAGCCCTAACCCTTAGTGATTTGGGTGAGCCAGCTGCACTGCCGGGTTGTATGGTTGGACGGCTTCGCGCCGCTGTGGAACTTGCATGGAGCGTCGAGGGTCTGCTCAAAGGAGAAGGCCGGCAGCCAGGCACCCTTGCCGCCCCGCGGATGCTTGGGGCCGGGTTGACCTGCCGGCTGCTGGTCCTTGATGGTTGCCACCTACCGACTATTAGAAGCTGGCTGCTGGGCCTTGCGCTTGTTGTCGTTCGCTGCTGACGCCGGTTGGAGTCACCAGTCGGCGCCGGAGAAGTTGGCAGGATCACCTTCCCGGATGCGTCAATCCGAATCTCCGACTTCATGGAAGAGTCGGCCGTGGCGTACTTGTCCGCCACAACCAGGAGCTCATCCAAGGTAGCCGGCTTGTCGCACAGAAGCTTGTGTTTGAGCAGGGTGCCCTCTCTGCACCCGGAGGTGAAGTACTCGATGGCCTGCACCTCGTGCACCCCCTCGTAGGAGTTGCGCAACTCGGCCCAGCGCGTCAGGTAGTCGCGAGTGGACTCGGTCGGGCCCTAAACGCACATGGACAGCTGGCAAGGCTTGGGGGCCCGCTTGTAGGTGCTGTTGAAGTTGCGCATGAAGACTTCGCTGAAGTCCAGCCAACTGTTGATGCTGTTGGCCTTGAGGCTATTTAGCCATGTCCGGGCCGTGCCCAGCAACATGAGCGGAACATATCTCACGGCAACGCGCTTGTTGCCGTTCGCTATGCTGACCGCTGTGGCATAGTCGGTCAACCAATCTTTCGGCTTCACGACATTGTTGTACTTGGGAGTGTCGTGAGGAAGCGAGAACCCTTTGGGGAAGGGCTCATCGTGGATGCGGGGACCGAAGCAGGCCGGGCCGACTATATCCTCATCCTCCAGTGCCAAGGACCGAGCCAGTCGCTCGATCCGGCGACGAGCGTCATTCTCGCCGACTGCTTCACGGGGACCTAGCCGGGCCCCCAAAGTCGGGTGGTCATCCGGCGCCGGAAAAGCCAGCCTCTCCCTGTGGGGGGGGGGGGGGAGGCGGATGTTCATCCTGCTGGCGCCTGCCCTCCGCTCTTGGAGGAACTTGCCGGCTGTTCACAACTGTCTCATGAGAGCGCCGGCTGCGGCTAGCCACCGGCTCCAGGTTCCGCTGGCCGCGGCCGCCGCCACTAGGGGACCGGGAGGTCGCTCCATTCTCGCGGCGGGGTGGAAGGTTTCCTTCTGGGAGGTCGGCCTGCCGGCCGGCTCCCACCATGCGGTTGCACGCGTCTTGCTGCGCGTTCGCAATGTTGAGGAGCTCCTGGAGGCGGTCCATCTGACTGCGCCGCTCATCGCCTTCCAGGGTCTCGAGTTCTTCTGTCGCGGCCTACGCGGCGCACAGGTTCTGCACTGGGGTGTCGTAAATCGGACGCCCGACTCCCAGCATGCTGGCGATGGCCACGCCGCATTGCCGGACAGTGCCGGCTCGGCTGGGCTCGCCCGCAGCCTGTGTGTCGCTCGCTATGCGGTCGATCTCATGCTGGTTAGCCTCAGCGCGGCGCTTCATGGCCGTCATCATGGTGGCGCTGTCGAGGAGCTTGACGCAGATTTCTTCTAGTGCCGCCCCGTCGGTGTTGGTGTCGACGGGAGCAGCCAGGTCCTGCATTGCTGCTCGCAATGGGTCCCTGGTGGCCCCGCCAGTGTCCTGGTTGTTGCTAGTGACCATCACCTCCACGAAGACGCCAGTGTCGAGCGTGCTGGCAGAGGCGTCACTAGCGACAGGAGGGGGTGGGTCGTCGATGACCACCACGTCGCCGGGATACGCGTCGGTGGCGACCGCATCGGAGAGGCTGAGCTTCCCGAAGAGGTCGGTGAGGCAGCTCATGGGGCAGATGGCTCCTACGTCGCGGGCGACCGCATCAAAAAAGCTGAGCTTCCCGAAGGGGTCAACGAGGCAGTCCACGGGGAAGACGGCTCCCTGATAGGTCTCCGTCGTATCTACTTTTCCTGACGCTTTTCCTCTTGTTTTGGACTCTAATTTGCACGATTTGAATCAAACTAACCCGGACTGACGCTGTTTTCAGCAGAACTACCATGGTGTTGTTTTTGTGCAGAAATAAAAGTTCTCGGATTGGAACGAAACTTTGCGAGGATTTTTTATTCAATAAATAAGAATTTCTGGAGCCAAGAACCACCGGAGGGGGCACCTGGGTGGGCACAACCCACCAGGGCGCGCCCAGGTGGGTTGTCCCCACCTGGTGGCCCCGCAGAACTCAACCCTGATACTATAAAATCACATATTTGAAGAAAAAAATCAGGCAGGAAGAATTATCACGTTTCACGAGACGGAGCCGCCGCCACCTCCTGTTCTTCATCGGGAGGCCACATCTGGAGTCCGTTTGGGGCTCCGGAGAGGGGGATCTTCGATCTTCGTAATCACCAACCCTTCTCCATCGCCAATTCCATGATGCTCTCCACCGGGAGTGAGTAATTCCTTCATAGGCTCGCTGGTCGGTGAGGAGTTGGATGAGATTCATCATGTAATCGATTTAGTTTTGTTAGGGCTTGATCCGTAGTATCCATTATGTTCTGAGATTGATGTTGCTATGACTTTGCCATGCTTAATGTTTGTCACTTTGGGCCCGGGTGCCATAATTTCAGATCTGAACCGTTTATGTTATCACCATTATATCTATGTTCTAGATCCGATCTTGCAAGTTATAATCACCTACTACGTGTTATGATCCGGCAACCCCGGAGTGACAATAGTCGGGACACTTCCCGGTGATGACCGTAGTTTGAGGAGTTCATGTATTCACTATGTGTTAATGCTTTGTTCCGGTTCTCTATTAAAAGGAGGCCTTAATATCCCTTAGTTTCCAATAGGACCCCGCTGCCACGGGAGGGTAGGACAAAAGATGTGATGCAAGTTCTTTCCATAAGCACGTATGACTATTTATGGAATACATGCCTACATTATATTTATGAACTGGAGCTAGTGCCGTATCGCCCTAGGTTATGACTGTTATATGATGAATATAATCCAATGAATTCACCGATCCAATGCCTACAAATTTCTCTCATATTGTTCTTGCTAAGTTACTACTGCTATTGTTACTCTTGCACTTGCTACAAAATCATTGCTATCACTGTTACCGTTACTATTGTTGTTGCTACTACTATCAAAACTATCATACTACTTTGCTACTGATCACTTTGCTATAGATAATTAATCTCCAGGTGTGGTTGAATTGACAACTCAGCTGCTAATACTTGTAAATATTCTTTGGCTCCCCTTGTGTCGAATCAATAAATTTGGGTTGAATACTCTACCCTCGAAAACTTTTGCGATCCCCTATACTTGTGGGTTATCAAGACCTTTTTTTGCCGCCGTTGCCGGGGAGCATAGCTATATTTGTTGAGTCACTTGGGATTATTATCAAATTATCACTATGAAGAATCTGAAGGATGCTAAGACTAAGATTTTTCCCTCTAAGACGAGGGGAGGTAAGGAACTGCCATCCAGCTCCGCTTTAGATTCACCTTCTGTTATAAGTAGACTTGCAACACCACCACATGCTATCAATTCTGATATGTCGCAAGTTATTGATGATGCTACTTCTGCTATGAATGCTACTCATGATGATGCTAGTACCTTGCTTGATGATAATGTGCCACTAGGTGAATTTCTTGATGAACAACTTGCTAGAACTAAAGCTTTTGAGAATGCTGGAACTGATGAAATTGTTGAAACTGATGAAGAGCTTGAAATTGAAAATCTTGAAACACCAATTAGACCTAGTTCTCCTAGATATGAATTGCCAATGGTACCGGAAGGTTATGTTATGGATGAGGAGACAACTAGAGACATTCTTGCTTGTAAGGATAGAGATAATCTGGAAAAATTATTATGCAAGTATAAAGAAAAAACTTTGAATGCTAAAATGAAATGTGATCCTAAGTTTGCTACTTCACCTATCTTTGTTGATGATAAGGATTATGAATTCTCTGTCGACCCAGAGTTAATTACTTTGGTTGAATCTGATCCTTTCCATGGTTATGAAACTGAAACTGTTGTGGCACATCTTACTAAGTTAAATGACATAGCCAGCCTATTTGCTCATGATGAGAAAATTCGCTACTATTATATTCTCAAACTATTTTCGTTCTCATTAAAGGGTGATGCTAAGGCTTGGTACAATACTCTTGCTCCTGGTTGTGTGCGTAGTCCCCAGGATATGATTTATTACTTCTCTGAAAAATATTTTCCTGCTCATAAGAAACAAGCTGCTTTACAGGAAATATTTAACTTTGCCCAAATTGAAGAAGAGAGTCTCCCACAAGCTTGGGGGAGGCTTCTCCAATTGCTTAATGCTTTGCCTGATCATCCTCTTGAGAAAAATGAAATACTTGATATCTTCTATAATGGACTAACCGATGCTTCTAGGGATTTCCTAGATAGTTGTGCTGGTTGTGTTTTCAGGGAGCGAACTATTGAACAAGCTGAAGAATTATTGAATAACATATTGAAAATTTATGATGATTGGACTCTTCCAGAACCACCACTCAAACCTACTCCAAAGAAGAGGGGTATCTTATATCTCAGTCCTGAAGATATGCAAGAGGCAAAGAAATCCGTGAAGGAAAAAGGTATTAAAGCAGAGGATGTTAAAAATTTACCACCTATCGAAGAAATACATGGGCTTGAAACACCACCACCACCTAAGGTGGTAGAGGTAAATTCTTTACTAAAGTTCGATGAAGGTGATATTCCTTATAATAAACATCCTAGTCAATGCCTTTATGAGTTTGATAATTATATTAGAAAGCAAGATCACTTCAATGCAAATGTTATGAAACAATTGAAATACAATTCTGATATGATTGCTCGCTTGAGTGACTTGTTATTTAGAATCTCAAATGATGTTAGAGGTGTGGGAAAACATGCTTCTATGGTTCAAACTCAATTAGAACAAGTTGCTAAATCTCAAAGAGAGTTGCTTGATGAAATGAATAATAATATCAATGATCATGCTGTTAGAGTAATGACTACAGGAGTTAGAATGACTCAGGAACCACTTTATCCTGAGGGACACCCAAAAAGAATTGAACAAGACTCTCAAAGAGTTGACACTAATGTACCTAGTCCTTCTAAAAAAAAGAAGAAAAATGATAGGACTTTGCATGCCTCTAGTGAACCTGAAGTTGAAAAACCTCCTGATAATGATAATGAAGTCTCTATCTCTGATGCTGAAACTCAATCTGGTAGTGAACACCCACCTTCTGAAAATGAAAAAGACAATGATGAGGTTCATGAAGATACTCAAACAAATAATAAAGAACCAGGTAATGATGTTGAGATAGAACCAACAGCTGATCTTGATAACCCACAAACCAAGAATAAAAGATATGATAAAAGAGACTTTGTTGCTAGAAAACACGGTAAGGACAGAGAACCGTGGGTTCAAAAACCTATGCCCTTCCCACCTAAGTCAACCAAAAAGAAAGATGATGAAGAATTTGAACGCTTTGCTGAAATGCTGAGGCCAGTCTTTTTGCGTACTCGCTTGACTGATATCTTAAAAATGCCTCCTTATGCAAAGTACATGAAAGACATCATCACCAATAAGAGAAAATTACCGGAAGCTGAAATTTCCACCATGCTTGCTAATTATACTTTTAAGGATGGAGTACCTAAAAAACTTGGACATCCAGGAATACCAACTATACCTTGCTCCATCAAAAGAAATTATGTGAAAACTGCTTTATGTGATTTAGGAGCTGGTGTTAGTGTTATGCCCTTCTCTTTATATAAAAGACTTGATTTGGATAAACTCACACCTACTGAAATATCGTTGCAAATGGCTGATAAATCAACTGCTATACCTATCGTTATTTATGAGGATGTGCCCGTTGTTGTTGCTAATGTTACTATCTTGACTGACTTTGTTATACTTGAGATGCCCGAGGACGACAACATGTCGATTATCCTCGGTAGACCCTTCTTGAATACTGCAGGGGCTGTTAGTGATTGCAATAAAAGCAAGGTCACTTTTCATATCAATGGTAATGAACGTATGGTGCACTTTCCGAAGAAACAATTCGAAGTGAATGGTATTAATGTTATTGAAAAATCTCCGACAATCACTATTAGAAGTTTTCAACTACCTCTACCTACTGCCAAAAAGAAATATGAAATGCTTATTGTTGGGGACATTCACTTCCCCATTGAGGTAACTTAGTGTTTTACAAAAGTTCTTCGGTTTCATGCTAATCGGAAGTGGTTGTTAATAAGACTTGATCAACCTTATTAATGAATCATTTTTTAGAGGTATGAAGTTGATGAATTTAGTGAGCACTACTTTCTGTCCCTACCTTTTGTTTTCTGTTTTTATTAGTTAAATAAAATAAAATGCCATGCCTTGCCTGTTTCCTGAGTTTTCCGTGCAGTAAAAAAATGACCCAAAAATAAAAGTTCTCAGAATGCTCTGAAAATTTAATACAATTTTTTTCTGAATATTTAAGAATTTTTGGTGCAAATAACATCAGAGGGAGGTGCTCCAGGTGGGCACAACCCACCTGGGTGCGCTAGCACCCCCAGGCGCGCCCTGGTGGGTTGTGGTCCCCACGTGGGCCCCTTCACTTATCCCTTCACTCCATATCATCACCTAGCTCCAGAAAAAAAATCACCATTGCTCTCTCTCTCGTGTTCTAGCTCTCAAACCCACGGATTTCGATCTCTTTGCTCGAAGCTCCGTTTCCGAAACTGTTTCGGGGGATTGTTGCTTGGAAAAAGATGAGTATCTTTAGGAAGTTTGCTTCCAAGAAGAACTCCAAGGGTGTTATTGGGGAGTCGTCTGACAGTGATCTTCGCACCCGGAGAATGGCGGAGGTACGGCCGTGCGAGTGGCCGCATAACCCATTCATGGAGGGAGCCAGAATTCGTCAAGAGTTTGCACAGTATGTTGCTAATGCCGGCCTCACCGACTTCATCGCAGCTGAATGTGAACATGGCGGATACAGGATTATGCCTGAGGACATTGTCGCCTACCGGAACAACCTGACTGCGGCACAGGCGGAGCCTCAGGAATGGGACCCTCAGGTGCCCGCTCCCCAGCACTTCAACATAGGACCCCATGGCTTCTTCGAGTGGTGATTACCAAGTTAGGCCAAAAGCCTAAGCTTGGGGGAGTACGTATTTCCACCGACATTACATTCATGTTCACACAATTCATTCCAGTTGTCGGTGTCCACACTTTTTCATTGTATTATCCATGCTAGATTTATTTTTTTGCCTTCTTCTTGTGTGTTTAAAAAAAACTCTGAGAAATACAAAAATATTTCCTGCTTCTTTCTAGTATAACTAGCTGTAGTATTTAAAAAGAAAACCCAAAAATATTTCCTTGTTCTTCTTTTTGCTTGTTGGGAGCTCTTCCGCGTAAACAGTTTTTCTCGTTTTTGTTTTTCCTTTCTTAAATTTGCTTTCTTTCAGAAAATCAAAAACTCCAAAAATATTTCAGTGTGTTTCTCTGAATTTATTTTTATTGAGTCATACCGAGGAGAAGATCACGATGAGAATGTCGAGTGGCTCTCATATGCATTGTTGTTGATCTAACAGAGAGCCCGCATTACCTTGTTTTCTTCTTTGAATAAAATATTTGCAGATTCCAGCTTAGTCCACGGCACTCTTGCACTATTATTATTTTCATATCGTTCGGTCATGCAAGTGAAAGGCAATGATGACGATATTTGATGAACTGGTTGTGGCAGAGAGAAACGGGTATGAACTCAACTTGTTCTATTTTTGTAAATATGTTTAACCTACTATCCATGATTCAGCTCATTATGATCAAACATGTTTGCAATGACCCTTAGAGATTATTGTTTCTCATGTCATGCTTAAGTAGCTAGGAGTGGATAATGGTTTATCTTGGATGTCAACATCGCGTTAAAATAATTGTGATGTAGTATGATGATATGGTATCCTCCTCTGAATGTTCGGGTGGCTTGACTTGGAACATGTTCATGCATGTAGTTGAATCAAAACCAACATAGCCTCTATGATATTTATGTTCATGGTGCTCATATCCTACTCATGCTAGTATCCAATGTTACTTATGCATAATGCATGTTCATGACCGTTTTCGCTCTCTAGCTAGCCGCTTCTCAACCTAATTGCTAGCCTTCGCTTGTACTAAGTGGGAATTCTGCTTGTGCATCAAAACCCTGAAACCCAAGTTATTCCAGATGAGTCCACCATACCTACCTATATGCGGTATTACCCTGCCGTCCTAAGTAAATTTGCATGTGCCACCTCTAAAAACTTTAAATAAATATCCTTTTTTTGTGTGCCTGGATTGTTCATAGAGCGACAGGAGGTAGTCAGTATCTTCCTCTTAAGCGGGTTATTCTCATGATGAGTGTTTATTCACTCGTCCTTGCACGAGAGGGGCGGTAATAGGGATTCCTAGTCCTGAATTCAAATTGCAAATAATTAAACAAAACTCCCCCAGGAATGTTGTTGGTATGGATGGCACCCGTTGTTTCGGACAAGCCGTGGAGTGTGATTGTTGGTGGAGGGGGAGTAAACCTTTACTTTTATCGCTTGGGAACCGCCACTAATGTGTTTAGCATGGAAGATACGGATAACTAATGGACGCGAAGTAAATAAGAAGGGTGCATTTCTCAAAATTTCATTTACCTCTGTTTTAAAACTTGAGCTCTGGCACCTCTGCAAATCACTGCTTCCCTCTGCGAAGGGACTATCTATTTACTTTTATGTTGTGTCATCACCTTCTCAAATAAGCGCCAGAACCTGAGAGCACTATTGTCATCCTCATGCATTGTGTATAGCTAATGTTGGGTGCATCATGACTGGATCTTTTCTACCATGAATTACAATGTTTAGTCGCTGCTTGAACTTTGGAGGTGCTCTGCATTTATGTTTTGCGATCTCAGAAAGGGCTAGCCAGATACCCCTATTGTCATACTATATCATGGTTGCTTTGACAAAGTGTTGATTGTTTGAGATATCTTATTATTGCTCTCTAGTTGATTATGCCATTGTTATGAGTTAATATAATTTTTAAGAGTTATTGTCGACATGGTTAGTTATAATCTTTGCTGAAAACCTGGGTGCTACTTAAGCTTATTTATGTAAACAAGGGCAAAAGAGTTCGTAAAAGTTTTTCTTTTTCACTTTCAGTTTATCAACTGAATTGCTTGAGGACAAGCAAAGGTTTAAGCTTGGGGGAGTTGATACGTCTCCATCGTATCTACTTTTCCTAATGCTTTTCCTCTTGTTTTGGACTCTAATTTGCACGATTTGAATCAAACTAACCCGGACTGACGCTGTTTTCAGCAGAACTACCATGGTGTTGTTTTTGTGCAGAAATAAAAGTTCTCGAATTGGAATGAAACTTTGCGAGGATTTTTTATTCAATAAATAAGAATTTCTAGAGCCAAGAACCACCGGAGGGGGGCACCTGGGTGGGCACAACCCACCAGGGCGCGCCCAGGTGGGTTGTCCCCACCTGGTGGCCCCGTAGACTTCAACCCTGATACTATAAAATCACATATTTGGAGAAAAAAATCAAGGGAGGAAGAATTATCGTGTTTCACGAGATGGAGCCGCCGCCACCTCCTGTTCTTCATCGGGAGGCCAGATCTGGAGTCCATTTGGGGCTCCGCAGAGGGGGGTCTTCAATCTTCGTCATCACCAACCCTTCCCCATCGCCAATTCCATGATGCTCCCCACCGGGAGTGAGTAATTCCTTCGTAGGCTCGCTAGTCGGTGAGGAGTTGGATGAGATTCATCATGTAATCGAGTTAGTTTTGTTAGGGCTTGATCCCTAGTATCCATTATGTTCTGAGATTGATGTTGCTATTACTTTTCCATGCTTAATGCTTGTCACTTTGGGCCCGGGTGCCATGATTTCAGATCTGAACTGTTTTTGTTATCACCATTATATCTATGTTCTAGATCCGATCTTGCAAGTTATAGTCACCTACTACGTGTTATGATCCGGCAACCCCGGAGTGACAATAGTCGGGACACTTCCCGGTGATGACCGTAGTTTGAGGAGTTCATGTATTCACTATGTGTTAATGCTTTGTTCCGATTCTCTATTAAAAGGAGGCCTTAATATCCCTTAGTTTCCAATAGGACCCCGCTGCCACGGGAGGGTAGGACAAAAGATGTGATGCAAGTTCTTTCCATAAGCACGTATGACTATTTACGGAATACATGCCTACATTATATTTATGAACTGGAGCTAGTGCCATATCGCCCTAGGTTATGACTGTTATATGATGAATATCATCCAAAGAATTCGCTGATCCAATGCCTACGAATTTCTCTCATATTGTTCTTGCTAAGTTACTACTACTGTTGTTACTCTTGCACTTGCTACAAAATCATTGCTATCACTATTACCATTACTATTGTTGTTGCTACTACTATCAAAACTATCATACTACTTTGCTACTGATCACTTTGCTGCAGATAATTAATCTCCAGGTGTGGTTGAATTGACAACTCAGCTGCTAATACTTGCAAATATTCTTTGGCTTCCCTTGTGTCGAATCAATAAATTTGGGTTGAATACTCTACCCTCGAAAACTGTTGCGATCCCCTATACTTGTGGGTTATCACTCCTGCATCGGGCGATGCGCCGGTGCAAGCGCAAACGAATGCATCGGGCTAGCTGATCAGGCCACACGCGACGCGCTCGCCGGAGGGAAAGGTGGTTCCCGTCCGGAACACAACTCCGGCCGACGGCGCGGATGGCCCCACGGTGGGTGCCAACTGTCGTGGTAATCTCATGTCAGATGCCAGGGGGTGGCTTATCGTGGGTGGAGCCATGAGGACGTCGTCGGGTTCCAGAAGTGAGAGTGAGCACGAGCTCAAGAGCACACGAGACGTACCCAGGTTCGGGGCTGTCCGGAGAGATAACACCCCTAATCCTGCTGTGATGACTATGATCGATAATATACAGAGTTGCTCCTGGAGCTGTATTGCTAGAGGAGGAAGAAGGGTAGAGCTCTCCCTCTTCTCCTAGCTATGGCGTGGATGTGTGGAATGAAGGCTGAACCCTTTGCATGGGTGAGCCCGAGGGGGTCTTATAGGCCGACACCCTAGGGGTACAATGGTAATACGACCGGGTGTAGGACCCGGACGTCAGTGTCTAAGGTCGCCGGGTTCTCCGCCGGCTGCTGGGGCCCACCTCTGGGGGGCCCCGTCGGCTGTCGAGAATTCGACCGATAAGTAGGGCCCGCCGCCTGCGGGCCACGCTGATTGCCTTTTGCTGTAGCTTCATCCTTGCTGACGAGAGCGACGTCATGCGTCGTATGGCTACAGTCCCGCGCCAGGCGGGTAGGTGACCGCTCGGTCAGCGTGCACTGTAGCCACGCCCCTTCGGGATTCGGGGGAGCAGGCGGCACTGTAGCCAGGCCCCGTCTCATCGTAGTGGGTGAGTGCAGACTTCGAGGAGGAGGAGAAGCCGGCTGCTGGAAGCCGGCCCGCCCCCATAGCCGCCTTCTAGGAGTGCGCCGTCTTCTGGAAGCCGGCTGCGTGATCCCAGCCAGCCTAGGGAGCCGGTCACGCGGCTAGTCGGCTTGAGGGGCTTTGCCAGCCCCGATGTCTTGAAACGTTATTGGGTGCGGATGAGGCTACCCGGGGTACATCCCCCCGACAACACACTTAACGAGCTGGGGGCGAGTGGAGATCGGAAGAGCAGCAGAACAGAGGGGAACCGGGGCCTGGGCCAACCCAAAATCCCAGGGTGGGCCGCGGCCCACCGTGGGCACCCTGTAGATCCACACCCGAGCGGCGTACATGCATTTTTGAAACAAAATTAGGAACATTTAGCTGACCAATTAAATGACTCTGTTTTAATAATACCATATTCGTATTTGAACAACTAAGCTTGTTTAGCTTGATGGGTGGAGCAGTGCTATTATGACACGAAGCACGTATGATGATCGTATAGTGATCATAAAAGGGGGAAACCCTAAGCATGATCAATTAAACCCTATTATGACTGTGCCATGGCAGATTTGAAGCTGCAAATTGCAGAAATGCTATTTAGCAACCATTGTTTGCTTCGAACTAAGAACTAAATTCTAAGAGCTGAAAAGAAAGTACAGTAACCAAGTTATGATCTATTTTCTGGTTGAGATCAAAAAGTTGAGCAGATATGAAGTAGTACCACCTCTCTTGCAGCGTCGTGTAGGCATCGGGGGTGCGATGGCCGGTGGCGTTGAAGCAGATCTGCGATGGTAGACGGGTGCATCGGGGGATAAGCCCCGTTGCGGTGGATGAGAAGGTCGTGGGAGTGGCCCCGGCAAGGAGGATGGCGGCGCCGATGAAGCAAGAGGATGCGATGCAAGGCTCCTGGTCCGTCGCCGTGGATGAGAAACGTCCATCTCTAGAAGTGGACGAAGCGGTCTTGGTAGGCACTCTGGCATGGTGGAGGACGGCGGTGATGGATGGGGTGGAGGACGACGGCGATGGATGGAGTGGCGGACGGAGGAGGCTGGTGTGGGGATGGTGTTCTAGCGCGAACAGTGTATGAATGAAAAAATGGAGGGAGAGGTACGAGGAACCATGTTTTTGGGACACGCCTGTCAGAAATATGGGAAAGTTATGAACTTAGCCCCCGTTTAAAATTCGGACGTCTCGTCGGTTGGGGATAGGATGGTAATCTCGCATCTCCCGAATAATTGCCCAGAGCGATTTCGGGCGATGAGAGGGTGTTTTGGCGCCCACGGTTGGCGCCCACAGTATATGAATAGGGCTGACAAGTTGGGCGGTTGTGTCACATCTGAGTGAAGTTACAAACCTGCCCCTATTGAAAATATTTGCCTACATCAATTTCGGCCGAGTCGAGTTTGTTTTGCCGCCCATCGTGTATGAATGGGGAAATGGAGGGAGAGACAGAGGTCTTTCGGACGAGCTTGAATAAAATGTGTTTTGCCGCCCATGTTTGGCACCCACCGTGTCTGAATGGGCTCAGAGGCGGTCGTGTCATGTCTAATTGAAGTTACTAACCTACCCCTATCGAGAGCAGTGGAAATCAGGCCGATGGATTGTCCGTGTAAGGGGTAGACAGTAATTTCCATCTCGCAAACACTGGCTTCGGGCAGCCGACGTGGGAGTGGATATTTTGCCGCTTCTTTCAAATTTTGGGACAATAAGCATCCACGTTTACCCTGGTAACTAAATTCGAATCCATTTTGTATTCTTATACGAATCTTTATAAATCTTTCTATGTGTTTTTATATATGTTCAAAAGCACAACAAAGATGTATTCCACTGTCATATATGAATATGATTTACAAATGCCGATACTCGAATTCAGAAGCTAGAATCCAGTTTAAGGTGAATTCAAATATTTGAAACCACATTATGTCCAACTCAAGTGTCACATGCAGCATAATGTGTACTCCCATTTAGATATGTACACAAGCGATGTCTCAAGATTCAAAATACCGAGTCAATCAACCAATAATGTACAAAACTACCAGACATATAAACACTTATAGAGTATATGGATCAATAATATCAACTAACATACATAAGCTGGGCCGCTGTACTTTTTTTGCTAGAAGAGCATCTTTTTTTAGCGAAACTAGTACAACATCTTGGCCCTTTCAGATGTGTGCCAGTTAAGGACCATCTATACTACTATTATTGCTGAATGCACATTCAACCCAATTGGCATATTTGTAGGTCTGGCACAGCAATCAAAATGAAATGTCTCAGAGTCTTATCAATTAATACAGACTCGTGCTCAAAAATAAATTACAAACAAAAAAACAATTATTACATGATCTCTAAAACAAATGGTTTGATCGATTACATGAACAAACAACACAAAGGTTATTCAACGATGCAAAAAACATTTCACCTATGATTTACCAAGTGGGAATTTAATTTCCTTTTTTCCTTCAGGACCTTAACAACGCGGTCAGTCTCAGCTTGCTTTGTTTTGAAATCCACCAAATATTTAATGGTTGTCTTGAGTACTGCTTGTGATTGTGCTATTTGCTTCCTCAACATGTCAACTTCATCTCTAAGTGCAGAAGCAGAATCTCTTTCTACCAATAGTTTAGCCTCTAGAGCATCAGCAGTTGGCAATTCATGATGCACGATTGGGCCGGTGCCACTGCTGTGGGATGATACAACGTCCATGGGGACCTCACTCTTTGATCTTGGGCTAACCTGTTTTGCCATTAAAGTTCTGATTGGATTCCGAAAAGTTGAAGTTAGCAAAACATCTTAACTGGGAGTTAGAATAGCAAACCAGTTAAACAAACAAGGAATTAAAGAGTTTTGATTGGATCCTAAAAAGTAGTTATTAACATCAATGTAACCGGTTGCAGCAGCAAAGCAGTTAAACAAACAAGTTTTGCAAAAGGTACCTGTTGTGGCATTGGAGTTTCTCTTGGATCCTGAAAAGTTGAGTAGCCAGTAACATGATTAGAGCAACCGGTTGCAGCAGAAAAGCAGATAAACAAATAAGTTTTGCAAAAGGAACCTGTCGTGGCATTGGAGTTTCTCTTGGATCCTGAAAAGTTGAGTAGTCAGTAACTTGATTACAGCAACAAGTTACAGCAGCAAACCTGTTACACAAATATATTTTTGAAAATATACCTGTTGTGCAATTGGACTTCCAATTGGATCCTGAAAACTTGAAGTTGGTAAGATGATTACAGCAACAAGTTACAGCAGCAAACCAAGTAAACAAGGAAGTTTCTGAAAACATACCTGTTGTGCCAACGGAGTTTCAGTTGGATCCTGCAAACTTGAATGTTAGTAATCATAAATAAAGTGTTGCAAGAGCCATAAGAAACTAACATCAAACTAGTAAAACTAACCAGTTTTGGCAACGTATTTAATTACACATGAACTAGTAAAACTAACAAGTTCTTGGCAACGTATTGAAGTAAAAAGTCGGTACCGTTTACCAGCAACACAGACATCTGTAAATTTCTTTGATGTAAGCAAAATGATTCCGACATATATATATATATATATATAAGTTAAAAAGATAGTGTCCCTCATATAAACCTAACAGTTGTCTATCTATGAACATGCAAACATTACTAGTGCTACAAGTGATAACAGCAAACCATTTAAACAAACAGGGTATCAGAACGTAAATTACACATGAATTTTGCTGCACCCTAGAAGTACATATGACCAGCTATCTACGTGCTTAAGTAGTTATTTAAGTTCAGGCAAACAGGTAATTCTTAACAGTAAGTATCAAACACATAGATAGGCGCAGTCTATAATAGGATTAACAGGCTATGGCATTATGTAATCAGTAGCAAACTAAATTAAGCCAAGCAACGTAATTGAACAATTTTGCAATAAGTGGCTAACTAAAATTCCGAGAAGTAGGTAACTGAACTTACGCTAGCTCTTTTTACAGGCACACTGCAACTTCTTTTTCGCTTACAAGGTTCTACGAAGGAGTCCATGGCATCAATTGCTTGGATACGCAGTCCCAATACTTCTTTCTTCCCACATTGCATTGGTAAGTCGAATGGTTAATCTAATAAGATGGTGCGTCCTTGATATGTTATATGAGGACGGGTTGTCAGACTAGTTGTAGCAACACACATCACATTGGCTTTTACTGTATATTTCATGCGATTACATTTGGCATATCGAGATCTAAGCAATCTACAATAGGATGAAAAGACTGACATCCTTCACATTATTGGCGAACTCAGTTCATAGAAACAAGCAATTCAACCATTCTGTGGGTAAATCAAAAGTGCCACTGGAATATTTTTCACTACCCCAATCATACATGCAAAAAGGGGCAATGCCACCGTAGGGGCTGGTATGGGCGGCCGCCTCGGGTGGCTGGAAAGTGTGCACCTAGTTTGAGTCGTCCAGGTTGGCCCGGGCTAGTTTTGTTCGTCCCAGCACATGAGCAGGCAATGTAAAAAATGAAGAAAAATGTTTCAATTTGGATGGGCCAATAATGTAAGTGCAAGGCAGGCCCTATAGCAGGCTCGCGGACCAAATGAGCGCCTCCCATATCGATCGACAACAGGAAAAATCCCAATTCGTTCGCTCTAGTCTCCAGTCTGGTTCGTTCCTACCCTAGCCGTCGTTGGACAGACCGACACAGCACTTCCTCGCGCCCGTGTTGGACGCCGGTCGCCAGGCTTCAAGCGAATGGAAGGACAAGAAGATGAAGATCCAACCCTGGGTGTACCCTACGTGGGAGGCAGCGACGGCAGCACGGGCATGGCATCAAGCTTGCGCAAACGGACAGTCGCAGCTTGCAAGAGCAGCATGCGCAACGAGCAGGTACATCACATCCCTGATTATATCCAATTCAACTGTTCAATTTCTGGTCAATAGTTAAACCTGACGGTGTTGTAAAACTACTTGTATGTAGGGAATCTATAAGAAAATGAAACCAATTTCTGCTTATTTTATAACTCCCCACAATCAATACTGAACTGACTGAACCTGATGTGTCTAATCAAGTTTCCGGTGCAAACATACAAGCTCATGTTGTTCTTGAGCCTGAAGTGTCTAATGAATAGACTGCTAATGAAGGATTTGATGCAAACATTTTACATGCTCCTGGTGACGAACATATAGTGTCTAATGAGGGATCTAATGCAAGCATTTTGCAGGCTCCCATTGAAGGATTTAGTGTCTAATGATAATCGGCTATGTTGAGAGAGAGATAGAGATTTGCAGGAATTGATGACAAGCAAGTTATAGTACATTTTCATGGCTTGAGGAAACGTCGAGGCCATCTACCAGAAATTCCCCATATCATGACAATGTAGCATAAATACTTTTCTAATCTGTTGTTTGAAACTATTGGCATACTTGTGTAGGATAGGTATATTGATATGCAGTTTGCGCACTGGTTATAGGTGCAATTACACTTCGATATTTTCAGCCAGAGAACGAATAATTCAAGCAGGTACAGTCCATGTTAGTAGTCCTTGTACACCATGTTGCATTTTGTGTTTTTTGGTGCTTACATCATTTAGTGTTTTATAATGTGGAACTACTTTGGATCATTAGCTGGTTTTCAAAGTGCATGTAGCTTCACATTTCTCAAGTTATGTTGATTTCTGGAGTGCAAGTGCCTTCGTATTTTTTAAGTTAAATTTTCACCCCTAGTAACTTGAATTCATGGATCCGCCACTCCACACAAATCATACACGTAGGCCAGTACGAATTAAATGAAATGCAGGGACTTGCGCTAGCTCGTTGTACATGCTCACTGTAGCTCTGCTTGCGCTTTGGATGTTCCATGTACAAGTCCATGTTACCACTTGCTTGGATGTGTAGGCCTTGTGCTCCTTGCATCCCCCTCTGCATTTTTGACACGGCGAATGGTTGATCAAATAAGAGGAATCGACCTTGCTGTTGTACCGGAGGACAGGTACTTACAAGGTTATACCGGTGTGCAGGATGTGTACTAGATCCCGTAGCGCCGTCATGCTTCACTAAAAAATGTTTTGCTTGTTTCAGATCATATCTCCAGAAGAAATAAGAGTTAAAGTCACAATTGCATAGGCGTGTAAGCTAAGAGAGCAGTAAAAGGATATCCAAACATCGTCGGAACAGTGCACAAGGGTGTGATATGTGGATACCTAGTTCGGGCCGGCGTTTGGGCATGCTCGCCTAGCTAGAGTACGGGTCACTTCAGAGCCGTTGAGGGTGATGCGCTGGCGTTGGCTGGCCGCGCACGGATGCAGATCTTGAGCGGCAGCAAAGCACTATGATGCAGTGGACGAAACCGTTCGTGAAGCCCCAACGGCCTCGGGGGGTGGAGGTGCGACGATGTGCTCGGTGAAGTAGCCCCGGTGAAGTGGGAGACGACGTCGGTGAAGCGCACCTGATGCGGTGGAAGTCGGTGTCTGTGAGGCACGTCGGTTGCGGCGGCCGACGTTGTCGGTGACCACCCGGTGCGGTGGACGAGGGCGTAGATGAGGTAGCTCCGGTGCGGTGGCGAAGCGCGACCGTCGTCTTCGTCGTCGTCGTCCGGCACAGAGGTGGGGAAAGAGACTAGACGAGGGGCGATTCGAACTTTGCTTGGGTTGGCGGCGAATTAGGGATTTGACCGCTTTGGGCGCGGAAGGGGACAATGGAGAAGGGAGATTTTGCAGGGCTGGAATTGGGGCCGCCAGATATTTCAATCCGAAACATGGAAGCACGAACTTTTTTTGTCGTCGTTCTTTTTTTTGGGGGGCGTGGGGGAGGGGATGGGTGGCTAGGTGCTAGCATCCGTACGACACACGCGACCACCACGACACGACCCTGGTCTGCCTGGTGCGCCTACATTTGAGAATGCAAACGAATCTTCTTTCATTTGCAAACGAATCTATATGTATTACCATGCCCGTGTTTTCCTTGCAAATAATTAGTCATTCGAAATGAGATACTATAAATTAATTAATGAGGAGTTATTTGAATTAGAGTGTGTGTCACATAGCAATCTACAATTCTAACATGGATTTCGCATTTCACGGTATCCACGCTACTTTTTTTAATACAAATTCATATGTATAAGATGAACACCATGGTAGTGAGAAAACTTTGGATGGATTCAAACATATGACCTACAAAATAGCACAACAATCGAGTCAATGTCAACTTTTCCAAACCTATTATGGCACGAATTCGAAATAATTACGGAAGCCATATGCATGGTCCTCAATTCAAATCTTACAATGTACACTAAATTGAAACGTCGATATTAAGTCTCGTAGTATCTACATTCAAATGTTGTTTTTAGCCCCACCCCCTCGGCACACATGCTACATACTTCCTGTATCGATCAATCTTCCTCTCCTAACCACCTTAGAAAGCTATCGGTTTCCGACACACGTGAACATTCATTCTTTCTCTCCATGTTTCGATCTCTAACTCTCTCAACTACACAACCCCCTTTTTCCACTCTGTTACCAAATGTATCTCTCTCACACACCCGCCATTGCACTCCATGCAGAGCTCTCTCTCTCTCCCTCCCACCCTCTCTCGCTAGATACATGCATTGCCTATCTAGACCCCCCCTCTCGTGCGCACGCATGCACATTGTCTATCTAGGTCACTCTCTCGAGACTGTCTCACTCTTTCTTCCGCACGATGGCCCACACTCGCTCAATCTCACTCTCTTTATCTAAGTCTCGATTAACATCGCTTTCTCTCACACACAAATGATATATATCCCTGTTCGGGCCTTGATCGACACACTCTATACTCTCTCACACAGATTATCTATCTAAGTCAGTCCATCCAAGCCGCCCCCACTCTTTCGACCTAATGGTGGGCCATGCTCGCTCAATCTCTCTCTCTCTCTCTATATATATATATATGTATGTATGTATGTATGTATGGATTAACCTCACTCTTTCTCAGACACCAACAATATATCTCCATGTTTGAGCCCAATCCTCGTAAACCAAGTACTCAGGATACCAACGGTAGCCAAGTTTGGTCATGAGAGCGATCAAGACAGCTGGAAACCCAGGGGCATCACGAGCCCAAGTGCGAAGCACAAGCTGTGTCGTAGGACGTGGTGGAAACAAACGGTCCATCTGAAACAGAGGAAATTCAGATTTGTCAAATGACAATGAGAAGTTTAACACAACTCGGAGAGAAAAGTTAAACAAACAATGGAAAGAAAAATGATTATCAGACTAATCAGATCAATGACAGGGAAATCGCACAGATATCCAGCTCTCCGGGTAGACGGGATTTACGAGGTCCTAAGTGTTGGCGTTAGTAAAATTTATTTAACCCGAGTAGAAGAGAGATCGGAGTCCCAGAGTATAGACGAGGAATAAAAGATCCTAATACCACCCAGTTGGCGACGTGGGCCCGTAAGCCACACAGCCATGTTAGTAAATTAGTTTTTTCGATGTCTAGACTCAACTTCGGCCAAGGAATTGGAAGGGGGCTTCCTACAGGCAGTCAGCTCTGATACCAACTTGTGGCGCCCCCAACTCAATCATGCACTAATCATACACGCAAACATGCACGATCAAGCACAGGGACTCACGGGAAGATATCACAACACAACTCTAACACAATTTAAATGGAGATCCACAATATTACAGACCAGGGATCCGAAGATCCGAATACATAAGTTAGTCATACAAATATTATCTGAGTACAGACATAGTTAGACAAGTTTTGCCTTAAGAAGGCTAGCACAAACAGCGACACTAGATCGAAAGGCGTTGGCCTCCTGCCTGGGAGCCTCCGATCGTACTCCTGGTCGGCTGGCTCGATCCAGTAGTACGTGCCCTCTGGACCCTCCTGGTAGTAAGCTCCGGTGGTGGCATCTGGCTCCTGGACTCCATCGTCTGATGTATCATCAAGGTGGGGTATGGGGAAAAGAGAAAGTAAAGCAACCGTGAGTACTCATCCGAAGTACTCAACAAGCAAGGATCTATACTACATATGCAACATTATCGATGGAGAAAGGCTATATGAGTGGACTGGGCTGCAGAAATGCCAGAATAGAGAGAAGGCCTAGTCCTATCGAAGACTAGCATCTTCAAACATCTTCACGAGGCCATCATCTTGTAGCAGTAGAAGAGAGTAGAATAGCATTTTATTTAGCAAACATGTTGAAGTACAGCTTAAAGATCCTTCCTCGACTCCCAAGCGAGAAAGCGATCCCGAAGCTTCAATTAAGTAACAAGTATCCAGTTCAAGTAGTAGATCGGAATACACAAACTGAGCGTCCTTTACCGTAGGACCGACTATCGATAGATGATTCATCCCTGCAGGGGTGCACTACTGTTACCCAACACACTCGATCAACTCTGGCCGGACATACTTGCTGGGTAATGCCCGTCCTCGGAAGATCAACATGAAGCAGCACTCTACCTAGGCTCGGCAGAGAGGTCAGCACGCCGGACTAACCTATGCACCCAGAGGTCTTGGGCCATCGCCCTGGGCACCCTGCGCGTTGCGAGACTGGCCGGGGTGCAGGCGCGACACTGAACTCGTCAGTGAAGTATCCAGCCCAATCCCGACAATCAGCCCGCACGGTGAATCGTGACGTCAGACGAGCTTTCGGGAGAAACGTACATCGTAGAGGGCCCCATAACCATTATCCCGCGTGCTGGTAGTGCGTATAGGGCACGTCGACCCACTCAGATCACACACCCAAATCCAATAGGCTCAATTAGTATCACGCGGAGACAATCAGAGTCTCTGATGCTCCACCACAATATCACACTCGAGTGCCCTTCCGACACACTCGACATCATAGATCCCCAGCGGGTACCCACCAGGGTGGACCCGCCTGTAACAAAGGTCAAGTAATCGTGTGGTCATAGCATCAAGGGGGAAACCCGAGGAATCACCCTCAGCGGATTCCACTCGATGAAATCATCAGGGTGAACGTATGAGGCATCACCCTCGAGGTTCACACTGAGGGTTGTACGACAGAGTCGTATCGGAAGTGGAGAAGGACGAATCACCCTCGATGACCGCGACCGAACAGCTACACTGCAAAGTATTCATCGGGAGTGCGTTACGAGGTATCACCCTCGGCACTCGATAGTTACTACGCAGAGTCGTACAACTAAGGGGGTGTGAAGTGAGGTGCTGGTCTCTGGTCGATGATCACGTTGATCAAGTCGTCGATGATCAAGCAGGGGCAACAAGGATAAGGTGGTGGGGTCACTGTTGGTTCACTACCAACCTATACTAAACAGTTTATCATAGGCAGGTAAGGTAACAATGAACAGGTTACAACTGCAGGCTATGCATCAGAATAGGAGCATACATTAGCAGTAGCAAAATCTAATGCAAGCAGGAGAAATGGAATGGGCGATATCTGGATGCTCAAGGGAGGGGGGCTTGCCTGGTTGCTCTGGCAAGAGAGAGGGGTCGTCAACGGGCGCCTCGTCGGTAGTGTAGTCGTACCCAGCCGCAGCGTCGTCGGTCTCAGCGTCTATCGAGAGAGAAGGAGGGGGGAGAAACAATAAATTCACGGCAATAATACAAACAATATGTATGACATGCCTAAATGATATGCCGGGGTGTTCTACTGCCTAACTAAATGATTTAGATAATTTAGGAATTTATTTAATTAAAGTTGGGCACTATTCATTTATCGAAACCGGTTTAAAAGTTCAATGTTCATATAGCTAGGGCCATCTGACAGGAATACGGAGGGCGTATTCGGGTTTGTATCGGAATTCTGAGCAAGTTTCATATATAAATTATTTTCATCGGAGTTACGGTTTATTTAATATGATTTTCTAAAGTTTTAAACATTTTCTAAATTTAATTATTAATTTAAATTCGAATTATCCAGAATAGTGAATGATGTCGTCAGGGTGACGTCAGCAGGTCAACTCTGGCTGACCAGAGTCAAACCTGACAGGTGGGTCCAGTGGGACCCACATGTCAGTGACCCAGCTAATTAACCAGGGTTAATTTAAACTAACTAAATTAATTAGGAGGTGGGGCCCAGTAGTCGGTGACTGTTTAGGGTTTTAAACTAACTAATTAGCTAATTAGCTAATTATCTATTTAATTAAATTAGTTAACCGAGTGGGGCCCGCATGTCATAGACACAGGGGCGGCCACGTCAGCAGTTGACCTGGTCAACAGGTCAACTGGGGCCCAGGGTCAGTGGCACAGGGCGGGGCCCACCCAGGCCAGGTCAGCAGCGGCCGGTGACGAGCTGGAGTAGCTCCGGCGAGCCAAAACACGGCGGAGCGCGTCGGGCTCAGCTCGGGTTTTGCGCACAGGGGGTCCCAGGGGCTGCGGTTGCTTGCGTTCGACGCGGCTCGACGTCGCGCGTGGAACGGCGGTGGTGCGGGGTGCTGGGGAGGCCGGAGCAGAGCGCCAAGAGCTCGCCGGCGGCGGGGTGGTTCGGGCATGCGGCGGAGACGGGGCTACGGTGCGCAAATAAATGAGGCGAGGTGCTAGGGAGGTCCTACGGGCGGCGGTGAGCAAAACGGGTAGCAGCACGGGGCCCAATGGTCGCCGGACGGTCGCCGGCGATGAGGTACGTGGTGGCGCATTCGGCTAAGGTGGAGGAGCTCGCTACGGGTGGCTAGAGGGGGCAGGGGAGGGCGCATCCGACGCAGGGGGTACCGGCGTTGCAGAGAAGGCCCGGGGACGGCTTGAGGAAGGGCGACGGCGGTGAATCGAGGCGGTGTTCGATGGCGGCCGTAGGGGAAGAAGGCAAAGCAGGCCGGCGATGGAGAGCATTCGGCTTCGGTTCGTCGGCGCAGGAGGCGTAGAGGAGCACGACGGAGCTCGTGGACACGTCGCGGTGGCGAGGCAGAGGCGGTGGCCGCGAGCTTCAGCGGAGGCCGATCATGGCGGCGTCGGGCGAGGTGGGGAGCGAGGGAGGAAGGGGGGAAATGGCGGCTAGGGTTCGCCAGGGAGAGCAGGGAGCTGCTCTTGTACCCAGCGCGCGCGCGGGCACTACCGAGCGGCGAGCGAGGGGGGCCTGGGGTGCGCGCGCCCAGTGTTCGACAGTGGGGCGGCGGTGAGCAGTGGGAGGTGGGAGGAGGCACGGGGTGGGCTGGGCCGGCGCTGTAGCGGTAGGCCTAAGTGCACAGTAGCGCGTTTAGGCCTTTTTCTATTTTCCTTTTTCTGTTTTCTTTTCTTTACTGCTAGCTAATTGTTTGGGCACCAAATGAATTTTGTAGCAAGTGTGACCTAGTCCATAAATATCAGTGCATTATACCCTAACACCAAAAACTAGTTTGGGCAAAACATCATTTCATATTTGATCTAGATTAGTTAAAAGGCTAATAAATATTATTTCCAGCCACTGTTAAAAGAGGTATGGGTCACCTAATTAATTTATTAAATGTTGGTTACAATTTTAGAATGGTCTCTGTAATATTTGTTAGTTATTGAACATTTTAGTTTCTATGTTGAACAACTCTTATTTTCCCTTACATTTAAGTTTGAATTTGAGTTAGGAGTTGAAATGCAACATGATGCTAATGATGATTATGCACTATTAAACATGCTGACATGCTATTATCAAAAGTGATTACTGTGGCTAATGACATGGGGTGTTACAATTCTCCTCATCTATCAAGAATTCTCGTCCCGAGAATTAAGAGGAAGACTGAAAGAAAGAGGGGTATTCTTCACGTAGACGATCCTCGCGTTCCCAAGTGGCTTCATCTTCAGAATGATTCGACCACTGAACTTTAAGGAATTTGATTGACTTTTGATGAGTCCGACATTCAGCTTCATCAAGAACACGGATGGGATATTCTGGATAAGACAGATCTTCCCGTAATTCAAGCACTTCGTGATCCACAGCTCGAATAGGATCCTTGAAGCAGCGACGGAGTTGGGATACATGAAAGACATCAAGTACTTGTGAAAGATTTGGCGGCAATTGCAACTGATATGCCACCTCTCCTCGACGGGCAAGAATACGAAACGGGCCAATGTAGCGAGGAGCCAACTTGCCTTTGATTCCAAACCGATGAGTGCCTTTCAACGGAGTGACGCGGAGGTAAGCTTGCTCGCAGGTTGATAGACCATTTCCTGGTGCTTTCGGTCATAGTTGCTTTTCTGACGAGACTGAGCAGTTTTCAAATGTTCACGGACAATGCGGACTTGTTCTTCTGCTTGCTGAATAATGTCCGGTCCGACGAGTGAGCGTTCCCCAGTTTCTGACCAATTCAGAGGGGTTCGACACTTATGTCCGTATAGAACTTCAAACGGTGCCATCTTCAGACTAGCCTGATAGCTATTGTTGTAAGAGAATTCGGCATACGGGAGAGATTCCTCCCATTTCTTACCGAAGGAGATGACGCAAGCTCGAAGCATATCTTCGAGCACTTGATTAACTCGTTCAACTTGACCCTGTGACTGAGGGTGAAAAGCGGTGCTGAAAGACAGATGAGTTCCCATAGCTTCTTGGAAACTATTCCAGAATCTGGAGGTGAAGAGGCTACCACGATCAGAACTGATCTCCAACGGAACACCGTGGAGTGACACAATTCAGGAAACATACAAGTCTGCTAACTGGCTAGCAGTGATTGTCTCCTTAACTGGCAGAAAGTGAGCAACCTTGGAGAATCGGTCAATGACGACAAATATAGCATCATGACCCTTCTGAGATCTGGGAAAACCAGTAATGAAGTCCATTTGGACCTTGTTCCATTTCCATTCAGGAATTTCAAGAGGTTGCAGAGTTCCAGCGGGCCTTTGATGTTCTGCTTTAATGCGGCGGCAAACGTCACACTCAGAAACATAACGAGCAATATCTCGCTTCATATTAGGCCACCAGTATCTCTGACAAATGTCACGGTACATCTTTGTGGTACCAGGATGAATTGACAGAGGAGTGTCATGAGCTTCTTTCATAACGTGTTCTCTCTCATCCTTGAACTTGGGTACGAAGAGACGGTGTTGGAAAAATAGGATCCCATCATCATTAAGATGGAATTCCGACGGCTTTCCTTTTTCGAGGTATCGCTTGATGCTTTCAACTTCAGAGTCATACCGTTGCATAGTCTTGATGCTGTGTTCTAAATCTGGTTCAACAACAAGGGTATTGAGATAACCCTGTGGAACAATATGGAGGTTCAATTTGCGAAGCTCTTCATAAAGAAGAGGTTGTGTTTCCTAAACCATAATATTGTTGCAATAAGCCTTACGGCTCAAAGCATCGGCCATTACATTAGCCTTGCCAGAGGTATATGAGATATTCATATCATAATCGGCTATTGTCTCGAGCCATCTTTGTTGACAAAGGTTCAGATCTGGTTGAGTATATAAATACTTCAAACTTTGATGATCCGTGTATATCTCGCAATGATTACCGAGAAGGTAATGTCACCATAGCTTCAGAGCATAAATAACCGCAGAAAGTTCAAGGTCATGCACTGGGTAATTTTCTTCATGAGGGCGCAATTGTCGAGAGGCATAAGCAATCACCTTACGCTCTTGCATTAGGACACAGCCTAATCCTTGACGAGATGCATCACAGTATATCACGAAATCTTTTTGGGAATCTGGGGGTGCTAAGACTGGGGCAGATGTTAACTTATCCTTCAGTGTCTGAAAGCTTTCTTGACATTTTTCTGTCCGCTCAAATTTAACACCTTTGTGAAGCAGATTCGTCAATGGTTTTGCAATCTTGGAAAAATTCTCAACGAATCGACGGCAATAACTAGCGAATCCGAGAAAACTTCTGACTTGCTTGACATTCTTCAGGGGAGTCCAATCAAGAATAGCCTGAACTCGTTCGGGGTTAACAGCAATGCCATCCTTGGAAATCACATGACCAAGATAGGTCACTTCAGATAACCAGAATTCACACTTGGAGAATTTAGCATACAACTGATGTTCTCGTAGCTTCTCCAATACAAGCCGAAGCTGTTCGGTGTGTCCTTCTTCATTCTTAGAATATATAAGGATATCAGCCAAATAAACCACAGCGAATTTGTCGAGGTAATCCATGAATATATAATTCATCAGACGGGAGAAAGTTGCTGGAGCATTCGTTAGGCCAAATGACATGACGGTGTATTCGTAGGAGCCATAACGAGTGACGAATGCAGTCTTGGGAATATCCTCTTCACGGACATGGATCTGGTGATAACCCAACCTCAAGTCGAGTTTAGAGAACACCGATGATCCAGCGAGTTGATCATAAAGATCATTGATCCGGGGCAGTGGGTATTTATTCTGGATTGTGGCTTGGTTAATGGGCCGATAATCCTGAACCAAACGGTTAGTTCCATCCTTCTTCTTAACGAAGAGTGAAGGTGCTCCCCAAGCAGAGGAACTGGGGCAGATGAAACCACTCTTAAGTGACTTGTCGATTTCTTCCTTAAGCTCGAGTAGGTGATGCGGAGGCATCTTATAAGGTCGCTTGGCAATAGGGACGGTGCCAGGCTTCAAGTCAATAACAAACTCGACAGCTCTAGCCGGGGGTATTCCTGGAAGTTCTTCTGGAAAGACGTCCGGAAAATCTCGAATGACAGGAACGTTCTCGATCGCTTCCAGAGGTGAGGCGTTCAAAGCATTCAGAACATATATCTGAGCTTCAGCGTCCCGTGTAATGCGGGCGATATAGTTCACTATCTCATCGGAGGGGTGAAGAAGTTGGAAGACTTTAGTGGCACAATTGATCGAAGCAATGTGAGCTTTCAACGAATCCATTCCAAGAATGAGGTCTATGGTGGAAGACTTCAAGATGATGGGCGAGGCAAGGAATTCCAACCCTTTAATTTCGACGGTAATGTTAGGTGCTATCACGTCAGCATGACAGTGACCTCTGGAAGTTTTAATGACTAACGGAGTATGCATTTTCTCATATCGAATGCCATGCATGAATGCAAATTTTCCAATGATGAATGAATGTGATGCTCCTGAATCAAATAAAACAGAAGCAGGTACTGAGTTAACAAGAAGGGTACCCATCACAGTAGCAGGTTGATCCTGGACTTCTTCAATGTCAATGTTGTAAGCGTGTCCACGACCATGTGCAGCAGACCCAGTATTATAGTTGCGGGTCTGATTGTTGCCACGACCATTGCCACGGCCAGCACGAGGAAAAGCTAACTGATTCTGAGTCTGGCGGCAGTCTTTAGCCTGGTGACCTGGTTTGCGGCACTTGAAGCACAGACCATCTTCAGGACGAAGAGGAGCATTGTTTTGAATAGCTTGAGCTTTTGGCTGCCTCGATGGTGGAGGAGGCAGACGTGGAGCAGCATAGTTGGTCTTTGGCGCAGAGGTATTGGGATGGATCGCATTGTTGGGAATCCAAACTCGACGCTTTTGTGCTGAGCCCGAAGATGAGCCAGCATCACGATAGCGCTTCTGTGAGTCCTTGTATTCCATCTGAGTGGTCTCAACAAGAATAGCCTTGTTCATTAGAGTTGAAAAGTCGTTGAAGTCTTGAGTAGCAAGTGCAAGCTAGAGGTCCGGGTGGAGTCCATTACGGAACTTCTCTTGTCTGCGTGCATCTATGGCGATGTCTTCTTCAGCATAGCGGGAGAGGTCTAGAAATTCCCACTGATAAGCTTCGACAGTCTTGTTGCCCTGAGTGAGGTTACGGAACTGGGTCTTCATGCGTTCCATAATTGCCTGAGGGATGTAACATGTACGGAAAGCAGCCTGGAACTCATACCAGGTGATGACTGTTCCAACAGGCAGAGTACGCTTGTGTGTGTCCCACCATTAAGCTGCGGGTCCCTTTAAGAAAAAGGCCGCGAAGTTGATGAAGTTGGCAGGGGCGACATTAGCAGACTCCATCTCGTGAGTGATGTCGCGGAGCCAGTCATCAGCATCCAGTGGCTTGTCAGAGTTGCGGAACTGAGTTGGGTTAAGTCGCATAAACTCTGTCAAAGTTATTGAAGCTGGGTTCTGGTTCTGGTTGTTCTGATGCGGAAACTGAGCCATGATTCCAGTCATGAACTGGCGGTTAAGCTCAAACTGTTGCATCATAGCTGCCATATAGTCTGGCGGTGGTGGGTGTTCAGGGGTACCACGACCACGACCACCCGGTCTAACCATCCTGCTAAGTATCAACAGGGGGTAGTTTAGTAAAAGCAATGGCGAGTATTTAGCGACAAGCATGATGTAACACGACAACAATTAAGTAGTGTAACAGATACATAACAGTAGTCGATTAAGACATACAGATCCATACACAGAGTCGGGTACATGCGGATAGCATAACGGCGCAAATTCAAAAGCTAGACATACTAGGCGGTGCGCAGGCACGCGGTAAGGAGGTACACAACGAGACATAGCAAAGGCTACATCAACGTCGGAGAAAACCACCGAAATGGGGTAACTGCAAGTGCGGACGACGAATGTTCGCCGCAGAAGGATCCTGCGCTCCATGTGCACTCTGATGCAGAATCCGGTCTCGAGCTGTAAGAAGAGGTCCACGTGCAGGTGTGTGACCTCCAACAGCAGGCCAATCAATACCAGCATACATCTGAGTCCTGCGCGGATAAAGAATGTGCTCAGGATGTATCCCTGCGCGAAACAGCGGGTAGCAACTGCGTCATAGCATCGTAGAGACGTGCTCGAGTGGCAACCAACTCGACGGCAAGAGCCCGAACAGTGCGATCCAGAGCCTGAGTGCACTGAATCAGAACGTGTGGGTCATAGCGACGAGGCTCGTACGGGGCACAGATAGCTGTGTAGTATCCAGTAGCATCTCCAGCAGGGGCATACAAAATGTATCGGAACTTAGAGTCATCCAAGATATCGCTGATCTGTCCTCGGAGACGTGCGACAGCAGAATAGGCGGCATCATGGACTGCCATCTCAATCGTCACGCCGATACCGTGGAAAAGGTGTAGCTCGATGTCTGAGTCATTTTGCTGATCATAGATACGAACATCAGCATGGTACTGCTCCTGGTTGAACTCGCGGTAATCCTCGTAAACCAAGTACTCAGGATACCAACAGTAGCCAAGTTTGGTCATGAGAGCGATCAAGACAGCTGGAAACCCAGGGGCATCACGAGCCCAAGTGCGAAGCACAAGCTGTGTCGTAGGACGTGGTGGAAACAAACGGTCCATATGAAACAGAGGAAATTCAGATTTGTCAATTGACAATGAGAAGTTTAACACAACTCGGAGAGAAAGGTTAAACAAACAATGGAAAGAAAAATGATTATCAGACTAATCAGATCAATGACAGGGAAATCGCACAGATATCCAGCTCTCCGGGTAGACGGGATTTACGAGATCCTAAGTGTCGGCGTTAGTAAAATTTATTTAACCCGAGTAGAAGAGACATCAGAGTCCCAGAGTATAGACGAGGAATAAAAGATCCTAATACCACCCAGTTGGCGACGTGGGCCCGTAAGCCACACAGCCATGTTAGTAAATTAGTTTTTTCGATGTTTAGACTCAACTTCGGCCAAGGAATTGGAAGGGGGCTTCCTACAGGCAGTCGGCTCTGATACCAACTTGTGGCGCCCCCGACTCAATCGTGCACTAATCATACACGCAAACATGCACGATCAAGCACAGGGACTCACGGGAAGATATCACAACACAACTCTAACACAATTTAAACGGAGATCCACAACATTACAGACCAGGGATCCGAAGATCCGAATACATAAGTTAGTCATACAAATATTATTTGAGTACAGACATAGTTAGATAAGTTTTGCCTTAAGAAGGCTAGCACAAACAACGGCACTAGATTGAAAGGCGTTGGCCTCCTGCCTGGGAGCCTCCGATCCTACTCCTGGTCGGCTGGCTTGATCCAGTAGTACGTGCCCTCTGGACCCTCCTGGTAGTAAGCTCCGGTGGTGGCATCTGGCTCCTGGACTCCATCGTCTGATGTATCATCAAGGTGGGGTATGGGGAAAAGAGAAAGTAAAGCAACCGTGAGTACTCATCCGAAGTACTCAGCAAGCAAGGATCTATACTACATATGCAACATTATCGATGGAGAAAGGCTATATGAGTGGACTGGGCTGCAGAAATGCCAGAATAGAGAGAAGGCCTAGTCCTATTGAAGACTAGCATCTTCAAACATCTTCACGAGGCCATCATCTTGCAGCAGTAGAAGAGAGTAGAATAGCAATTTATTTAGCAAACATGTTGAAGTACCGCTTAAAGATCCTTCCTCGACTCCCAAGCGAGAAAGCGATCCCGAAGCTTCAATTAAGTAACAAGTATCCAGTTCAAGTAGTAGATCGGAATACACAAACTGAGCGTCCTTTACCGTAGGACCGGCTATCGATAGATGATTCATCCCTGCAGGGGTGCACTACTGTTACCCAACACGCTCGATCAACTCTGGCCGGACATACTTGCTGGGTAATGCCCATCCTCGGAAGATCAACATGAAGAAGCGCTCTACCTAGGCTCGGCAGAGAGGTCAGCACATCGGACTAACCTATGCACCCAGAGGTCTTGGGCCATCGCCCTGGGCACCCTGCGCGTTGCGAGACTGGCCGGGGTGCAGGCGCGACACTGAACTCGTCAGTGAAGTATCTAGCCCAATCCCGACAATCAGCCCGCACGGTGAATCGTGACGTCAGACGAGCTTTCGGGAGAAACGTACATCGCAGAGGGCCCCATAACCATTATCCCACGTGGTGGTAGTGCGTATAGGGCACGTCGACCCACTCAGATCACACACCCAAATCCAATAGGCTCAATTAGTATCACGCGGAGATAATCAGAGTCTCTGATGCTCCGCCACAATATCACACTCGAGTGCCCTTCCGGCACACTCGACATCATAGATACCCAGCGGGTACCCACCAGGGTGGACCCGCCTGTAACAAAGGTCAAGTAATCATGTGGTCATAGCATCAAGGGGGAAACCCGAGGAATCACCCTCGGCGGATTCCACTCGATGAAATCATCAGGGTGAACGTATGAGGCATCACCCTCGAGGTTCACACTGAGGGTTGTACGACAGAGTCGTATCGGAAGTGGAGAAGGACGAATCACTCTCGATGACCACGACCGAACAGCTACACTACAGAGTATTCATCGGGAGTGCGTTATGAGGTATCACCCTCGGCACTCGATAGTTACTACGCAGAGTCGTACAACTAAGGGGGTGTGAAGTGAGGTGCCGGTCTCTGGTCGACGATCACGTTGATCGAGTCGTCAATGATCAAGCAGGGGCAACAAGGATAAGGTGGTGGGGTCACTGATGGTTCACTACCAACCTATACTAAACAGTTTATCATAGGCAGGTAAGGTAACAATGAACAGGTTACAACAGTAGGCTATGCATCAGAATAGGAGCATACATTAACAGTAGCAAAATCTAATGCAAGCAGGAGAAATGGAATGGGCGATATCTGGATGCTCAGGAGGGGGGCTTGCCTGGTTGCTCTGGCAAGAGAGAGGGGTCGTCAATGGGCGGCTCATCGGTAGTGTAGTCGTACCCAGCCGCAGCGTCGTCGGCCTCAGCGTCTATCGAGAGAGAAGGAGGGGGGAGAAACAATAAATTCACGGCAATAATGCAAACAATATGTATGACATGCCTAAATGATATGCCGGGGTGTTCTATTGCCTAACTAAATGATTTAGATAATTTAGGAATTTATTCGGATTTATTTAATTAAAGTTGGGCACTATTCATTTATCGAAACCGGTCTAAAAGTTCAATGTTCATATAGCCAGGGCCATCTGACAGGAATACAGAGGGCGTATTCGGGTTCGTATCGGAATTCTGAGCAAGTTTCATATATAAATTATTTTCATCGGAGTTACGGTTTATTTAATATGATTTTCTAAAGTTTTAAACATTTTCTGAATTTAATTATTAATTTAAATTTGAATTATCCAGAATAGTGAATGATGACTTCAGCATGAGGTCAGGGTGACGTCAGCTGGTCAACTCTGGCTGACCAGAGTCAAACCTGACAGGTGGGTCCAGTGGGACCCACATGTCAATGACCCAGCTAATTAACCAAGGTTAATTTAAACTAACTAAATTAATTAGGAGGTGGGGCCCAGTAGTCAGTGACTGTTTAGGGTTTTAAACTAACTAATTAGCTAATTATCTATTTAGTTAAATTAGTTAACTGAGTGGGGCCCGCATGTCATAGATACAGGGGCGGCCACGTCAGCAGTTGACCTGGTCAACTGGTGCCCAGGGTCAATGGCATAGGGCGGGGCCCACCTAGGCTAGGTCAGCAGCGGCCGGCGATGAGCCGGAGTAGCTCCGGCGAGCCAAAACGCGGCGGAGCGCGTCGGGCTCAGCTCGGGTTTTGCGCACAGGGGGTCCCAGGGGCTGCGGTTGCTTGCGTTCGACGCGGCTCGATGTCGCGCGTCGAACGGCGGTGGTGCGGGGTGCTGGGGAGGCCGGAGCGGAGCGCCAGGAGCTCGCCGGCGGCGGGGTGGTTCGGGCGTGCGGCGGAGACGGGGCTACGGTGCGCAAATAAACGAGGCGAGGTGCTAGGGAGGTCCTACGGGCGGCGGTGAGCAAAACGGGCAGCAGCACGGGGCCCAATGGTCGCCGGACGGTCGCCAGCGACGAGGTACGTGGTGGCGCATTCGGCTAAGGTGGAGGAGCTCGCTACGGGCGGCTAGTGGGGGCAGGGGAGGGCGCATCCGACGCAGGGGCTCACCGGCGTTGCAGAGAAGGCCCGGGGACGGCTCGAGGAAGGGCGACGGCGGCGAATCGAGGCGGTGTTCGACGGCGGCCGTAGGGGAAGAAGGCGAAGCAGGCCGGCGATGCAGAGCGTTCGGCTTCGGTTCGTCGGCGCAGGAGGCGTAGAGGAGCACGGCGGAGCTCGTGGACACGTCGCGGTGGCGAGGCAGAGGCGGTGGCCGCGAGCTTCAGCGGAGGCCGATCATGGCAGCGTCGGGCGAGGTGGGGAGCGAGGGAGGAAGGGGGGAAATGGCGGCTAGGGTTCGCCAGGGAGAGCGGGGAGCTGCTCTTGTACCCAGCGCGCACGCGGGCGCGCTGCCGAGCGGCGAGCAAGGGGGGCCTGGGGTGCGCGTGCCCAGTGTTCGACAGCGGGGCGGCGGTGAGCAGTGGGAGGTGGGAGGAGGCGCGGGGTGGGCTGGGCCGGCGCTGTCGCGGTAGGCCTAAGTGCACAGTAGCGCGTTTAGGCCTTTTTCTATTTTCCTTTTTCTGTTTTCTTTTTTTACTGCTAGCTAATTGCTTGGGCACCAAATGAATTTTGTAGCAAGTGTGACCTAGTCCATAAATATCAGTGCATTATACCCTAACACCAAAAACTAGTTTGGGCAAAACATCATTTCATATTTGATCTAGATTAATTAAAAGGCTAATAAATATTATTTCCAGCCACTGTTAAAAGATTTATGGGTCACCTAATTAATTTATTAAATGTTGGTTACAATTTTAGAATGGTCTCTGTAATATTTGTTAGTTATTGAACATTTTAGTTTCTATGTTGAACAACTCTTATTTTCCACTTACATTTAAGTTTGAATTTGAGTTAGGAGTTGAAATGCAACATGATGCTAATGATGATTATGCACTATTAAACATGCTGACATGCCATTATCAAAAGTGATTACTGTGGCTAATGACATGGGGTGTTACAACATGTATCTCCGAAGATGTTTGTTGAGTTGGCATAGATCGAGATTAGGATTTGTCACTCCGAGTATCGGAGAGGCATCTCTGGGCCCTCTCGGTAATACACATCATAAGCTTGCAAGCAAATGACTAAGGAGTTAGTCACGAGGTGATGTATTATGGAATGAGTAAAGAGACTTGCCGGTAACGAGATTGAACTAGGTATGAAGATACCGACGATCGAATCTCGGGCAAGTAACATACCGATGGACAAAGGGAATTACATATGTTGTCATAACGGTTCAACCGATAAAGATCTTCATAGAATATGTAGGAGCTAATATGGGCATCCAGGTTCCGCTATTGGTTATTGGCCAGAGAGGTGTCTCGGTCATGTCTACATAGTTCTCGAACCCGTAGGGTCCGCACGCTTAACGTTCGATGTCGATTTGGTATTATATGAGTTATGTGTTTTGGTGTCCGAATGTTGTTCGGAGTCCCGGATGTGATCACGGACATGACGAGGAGCTCCAGAATGGTCTGGAGGTAAAGATCGATATATAGGACGACGCTATTTGGTCTTCGGAATGGTTTCGGAATGCACCGGAAAGTTATCGGAATACCGGAAGGGGTTTCGGAGGCACCGGGAGAGTATTGGGCCTTATTGGGCCATGTAGAGGGAACACATTAGCCCACATGGGCTGGTGCGCCCCCTCTAAGGCAGCCACACCCAATTAGATGGAAAGGGGAGGCGCCACCTCCTCTTACCATATCCCGGAGAGGGGAGGAAGGAAAGAAGGGTGCGCCTCCTCCCTTTCCTTCTCCCTTGTGCCAATTTTTGGCAGGGGGGCGCACCAAAGGGAGGAGCCCTAGGGCTGCCGCCCCACCACTTGGGGCACCCTAGAAGCTGCCTCCTCCCCTCCCACACCTATATATATGTGGGGAGGGGTGCCACACAATACACAACTTATTCCACGCCGTGTGTCGGCACCCCTCCGCCTCTAGTTTACTCCTCCGCTCTAGATCATCGCAGTGCTTAGGCGAAACCCTGCGGGATTGCTTCACCACCACTGTCACCATGCCATTATGCTGACGGAACTCACCTACTACCTTGCCCCGCTTGCTGGATCAAGATGGCGAGGACGACACCGAGCTGAATGTGTGCAGAACGCGGAGGTGCCGTGCGTTCGGTACTTGATCGGGCGGATCGCGAAGGTGTATGACTACATCAACCGCGTTGAATAAACGCTTCCGCTTACGGTCTACGAGGGTACGTAGACACACTCTCCCCCTTCGTTGCTATGCATCTCCATGGATAGATCATTGCGTGTGCATAGAATTTTTTTTGTTTTCCACGCAATGTTCCCCAACACTTTCTCACGCCGTATCTTCCACACATTGAAGCTACCTCTCCATCCCTCGCAGAGCCGGAGCTATTTACATTGCGAGGGGGACTCCAACCTTGGATTAATTTGTGAAAGCATTTATTCCAGTGGGTTTAGATTATATTTTCGTAGCATTCGGCCCACAACTACTCCAAACACCATTGCAACCCCCGCACCTCCCCCAATTGATTTTCCTCTGGCTCGGTCACCGCTCTCTCGCACGTCCTTTCTCACCTTCCACGTCGCACCATGGTATTTTTGCAAAAAACTCTGTTGTTCTCTTTAATTATTACAAATAAGCTACAAACTACACACCGATAGGCCACCTGTAATGGAACAAATTTCGACCCACAAATTAAAGTGCTACAAACTACACACCGAGGGGCCCACCTGTCATGGAACAAATTTGGACCCATATATAAATTAAAAATGAAAAAGGATGAGGATCGAACATGCGACCAGTGCCTTCAAGCCACACATCAATAGGCAACATAGTAGCAACGTTTGTTGTACCCACCCTTTGTTGTTATAATGTTTTTATATTACCACAGCCTATTTAATGGATAACATGTTTTAACATTAATTTTAGTACATTAGTGGGACCGGCTCGTTAGCACGTACTATTTGCCTTCACTTAATGGTGGCTTCCATGTCTGCTCTCTCTCTCTCTTTGTGTGTGTCTCCTCCCCTTCTAGTTTAGACGCATGGGCAAACACGAAGAACGCGCGGGCGATGTTGCCGTTGACCATATATGGACGCGTTCACAAGTTACAGCACCAGTTTCGCGTACTAGTAGTATTATACATGTAACAAGTTTAGGAACAAAAGTGACTGTGACGTACAAGTTAGGCTAGTTGTAGTACTATTTATCTACTACTCCGTCATAATTAAATGCGTGGATAAATATATGTATCGCCTAGTGCTCGAACAAGGGGACTGGTCGTGCCCTACAAGTATTTGGAATTGACTTCCCTAAAAAAATATTTGGAATTGATGTGGTATTTAATATGAAATGTTTGCGATGAGAAGGAATACATGTGGCTTGATGACGTTTTATATTTAATTTGATACGGCTCTAGCAGAACATTCAATCAATCAAACCATAGATTTCATTCAGTCTGACTCCGACTTTACATTCATACGACGATCGAACTAAAATAAACGGAAATGATAAATCCCAAACATTCGGATTTTAAGCATCGCAATCCGAACATTTTTCATGGCAAATTTAGATTACGCGGCGGCGGCGGCGGCGTCTTGCGGTGGGAAGCGGCTCCTCTGTCATGCTTTGTGTGCCGTCGAGCCACTAACCTACAGCGACGGCGACGGCGGCGTCTTGCGCCATTGTTGGCATACTCCTGGACGTTGGCCCTAGCTTCAAGGAAGGCCAGAATGTTCTGGACTTTAGTCTCCAGGAGCGAGTCAACTGGCGGGAGGAGGCGACTGGCGTTGGTGCAAGGAAGCAGTCGACGGCGGCGATCCATGCCGCTGAGGGGGGCACTGGAACCCGCGCGGGGACAGGCGCTGGCAACGGCGTGGCAGAGACATTCGTGTGCACGGGCACCGGCACGGGCGCGCGTGTCAGTGCACGCGCAAGCGCATGCGCTGGTAGGTGCACGGGCACCGGCGTGGGAGCGCATGTCAGTGCACGCGCAGGCGCATGCACTGGTAGGTGCACGGGCGCGTGAAAGTTGGCGGGGACCTCGTGGAACCCCGTGGCATCAAGCTTGGCGACAATGTGTGGCTCCCAGCCCATCAATGGCACGGGGATGGGCGATGGCGCAGTCAGGGCGACGGGAGCCGGAACGGGAGCGGGGACAGGCGCGGCGTCTTCCCGCAAGGCCAGTTCAAGCTCGTCCCAAAGCGCCTTATGTTCTTGAGACTCCGGCTGGGTGTCTTCCTCAGGAAACTGGAAGACTAAGGGCAGACCATCATGATGCGGCATGGCGTATGGTTAGGTCAGGCTGGTTGGAGGTAGACGATAGGAGAATCGGAGAGGAAGAGAGAAGATTGTAGCGATACCGGGTAGTGCTGGGGTGATTTTAAACAGCGGCGCCGGTGCCATTAAAAGTGGGGGCAGTTGGGACGAAGGTGGCGGCCGTGCCTGGTCAAAGGGCTCGCCTCCTGGTGAGCCTGCGCAGCGGCCTGCTCGCACGCCTCCCGTCGACTCACACGCTTGCTCAGATGGCACCTGCCGATGAGAAGCGGGACTCGTGGCGGCACGTAAATGCCCATAGTTTGAATAGTGAAAGCATTCACGTTAACGTGACAGGTCTTTGTTCCAAAATACCTTGGCTCTTCATTTGTGCAACTTTTCATAAGCAGCTTGTCTCAAATTGAACAAAAAAATTACGACAGCATATTTGTGCCATATCACGGGACCATGCTCAGTTTCATGAATTTCAGGTCACTTTTGGATTTTCTGAAATTTAAAATCCAGGATTCGAAACAATATCATAACCTGCATCATGCAATAAATTTTCAAGCGATACATCTTTACTGTTGTAGATGTTAATATTTCTTAAGAAAGGATTTGGTCAAACATTTTGCTTAGTTAGACTTCAGACAAGTTATATATGCAGAGTAAAAGGATAATCCCTCCGTACCAGTGCATTGCCTGATATATTAACTCAAGTACTAGGCACGAACAAACGTGGCTCAATTCTGTGCTCATCCTGGTGTAGCACCCCTATTAGTACTAGGTAATGGAGTTGACGGGTGACTTTGGGTAGCGGCAACCGAGGGAATTGAACCGTGCTTGGCACGGTAGGTAACATTGTCTAGTTACTAAAGCATCCCTCCATTGTTCATCGGTAGTCATTATGGACCGGGGACATGAGGGGAATTTCCTAGGGCTTGAATTCTGGCCGCCAGATATTTCGACTCGAAACGCGGAGGCTCGAGTGGTTGGGGTTGGCTAATGTGCGTACCACGCACGCCACTAGAAGGACACGAGCCCGTTTTTTTTTAGGATCAACACGAGCCCGGGTCTGGCTGGTACGCCGTTGGGTGCTACCATTCGAGAATACGAAAGGAATCTTTTAAATTGCCGAACGAATCTATAAGTATTACAATGCCCGTATTTTCCTTGCAAATTACTGGTCATTATTAAAGGCATGGTAATTGATTTATGACGAGTTCTTGAATTAGAGTGAGTTTGTGATATAGTGATCTCAACGTGGATTTCACATTTCATGGTATCCCCAGTAAGTTTTTCATTGCAAATTCAAATTTAAAAGACGAACGGTATGGTGGTGAGAAAACTTTGTATGTATCAAGCATATGACCACACACACACACACACACATGAATACAACAACTATCCAGTAAGTATAGTGCATCTATTTTTCCAAACCATGCATGTATGACACGAATTAAAAAATACTCCCTCTATTCCTAAATATTTGTCTTTTAGAGATTTCAATAAGTGACTACATACGGAGCAAAATGAGTGAATCTACACTCTGAAATATGTCTATATACATCCGTATGTGGCAGTCCATTTGAAATCTCTAAAAAGACAAATATTTAGGAACGAAGGGAGTAAAATGTAAGCCGTGCATGGTCCTCAATTCAATATTTAAAATGAACAGGAAACTGAAACATGACTATTAAGTCTAGTACTACATACATGTAAATGTTGTGTTTAGGTCTCTCCATCGACCCCCCCCCCACCCCCACGCACACACACACATACTTCCTGTATCGATTGATGTTCATTTCTTTGTTAATAGAGCTATTGGTATCCGACACACGCGCGCTCATTATTGCTCTTCACGTTTCGATCTCCATTTATGTCATTCCCGCCCTCACACTCTCAACAAATGTATTTCTCACACACAACCTCGTCGTGCCCTCCATGACAAACGCTCCCTCTCTCTCTCTCTCAAGACACATGTGTTGCCTTTGTAAAACACCTTCACTGTGCGCGCACACACAAAGTCTATCTAGGCCACTCTCTCGGTAACTATCTCCCTCCAGCCCTCACCACAGCTTCGCCGCACAATATCTCGGTGTATCATCTTTAACATTCGAGTGTACGCTAGGCCACACTCCCTCGATCTCTCCCTCTATAAATGACTCGATTGACCTCGCTTTTTTGCGTCGTCTCTCTCACACATAGACGCTTGCACTACACCTCTTGCATAGGCGGAGCTATGTAGATTGTCGGGGGTTACCCCTCGACCTTAGATAAAATTGTGAAGCTCTGTTTAGGATTGTTTAGATTATATTTTTTGAACATTATATTTGTCCCCACCCTCCCAAACACCGATTGATTGTGCACCCCCCTCCCCGGGAGAATATCAGGTGCCCCCACACCTTAGATGCTATATGCTAATATGAGTTCCTTGGAGCTTGTAGATCTGAGATATAGCAGCTCACAGGATGTCTTAATATTTTTACAGGAAACCTTAATGAGTTTGAGAATTGCACACAATTTGTACAAAAAACTACTCAGATGCCCTTGGATCCCATATCCAACGACCTCGAAGCTCGTATCACCGTAGCATCTAAGATGAAGGTGGACCTCATATTCTCCTGTATGTAAGAATATCATGTGCTACCACACCTTAGATGCTTTGGTGATACAAGCTCTTCAGAGCCGTTGGATCTGTGATCCGACAACTCATTGGTGGTTCAAATGTTTTTTTGCAGAAAAGCCCCCAAAGAGTTCGGCCACTGCTTACAAGCATAAAGATTGCTCAGATGCCATTGGATCTCACATCGAACGACCTCGAAGCTCATATCACCGTAGCATCCAAGCTGCGAGAGCACCTGATGTTTTCTCACATGGGAGAATATGAGGTGCTCCCGCACCGTAGATTCTATGGTGATACGAGTTCCCGGGAGATCTAACGGCTCACAGTAGGAGGTTTGAATGTTTTTACAATATAGGCCTTAAAGAGTTTGGGAATTGCGCAGAAAGTACAAGTACTACGCATGTGGCATCTGATCACAGATCATACGATCTAGATGCTCGTATCACCGCAGCGGCTAATTAAGCTTCTGGGAGCACCTAATATGAGCTACTGGGAGCCGTTGGATCCAAGATGCAGCGGCACACACGAGGCCTGAATGTTTTATTTGCAAAAAAAACCTTGGAGAGTTTGGAAATTGCGCATAATTACAAAGACTACTCCCAAGCCATTGGATCTCAGATCCAACGACGTAAAAACTCGTATCACCATAGCATCTAAGCTGTGGGGTGGATGTGATATTCTATGCCGCTGTCATTTTTGTTCCTAAACTTGCAAAATACGTGTAATTGGTGCAGTTACTTGTCTAACCACGCAAAGTGTTTGTGCAAAAAAACCATCCTACACTGAAATATCGGAACAACACACGGGGGTCCCACTTGTCATTGATCAAATTTGGACCTAAAACTAACAAATCTGAAAGACGAGATTTGAACTGGCAGCCTGGACTACAAAGCGTAAGTCGATAGTGTGAAACAGCAACGGTTGTTGGCTTTGTCGCATAACTTGATTTTATACAGTATTACGTTGAGTAGAGTAGAGGGAGTGGCTCGTCAACACGTGCATGACCGTTGACTTACTTACTGGTGGGTCCCATGTCTGGAATCTCTCTCTCCTCTTCATCATCTAACATTTAGACGCACGGGCACACACGAAGAGCGGCGCGAGCTTGCCGTGGTGTTATTATCTCTACTCCTATAAAAGACTCAGTTGGTGATGATGGTGTGTCTGCCATCTGTCATTTCTGACCATTAGATCTGCATCTAACGGCTGTGAGGTAAGTTGTGGCATTTTTGCAACAATAGCCCACTTCTCTGCTCCAATTTGCAGAAACCACTTATTATCTTATAAGCAACCACATCCCTCCCTCACCTCATCAAAACAGCCTAAGAAATATATTTTGAGTGAAAAGTAATATATTTTTAGTGGTATATATGTATATCAAAACAAGAGTGTTTTCTTTCAAGTTTGTCAACAAGTACTATTCTACTTTGGATCCGTTGCAACGCATAGGCACATTGCTAGTAACTAAAAAATGCTTGGAAAATAGAAGAATCGCCTAGAACAAGAGACGTTGTGGCTGGTCGAGATGGAGCTAACCACACCTATCCTCCGTGCCACGTTAGCATGATGAAGCTGTGTGGCTAGTGGGGTGTTTTCGACCGACTGGCTGGGTCCCAAGGTCGAACCATAGGTAGTATGTCTGATACAATATATTTTTACACGCACATTTTTTCCTCCATGCCGAGATGTGGCACACCCTACCGCGTGGTTTCTGGGTCCTCCCGGGTGGTGCACGCATATTTTCTTCCTTGCCGAGACGTGGGACGCCCTACCACGCGTTTTCTAGGTCCTCCTCGGTCGTAGCGCCAAAGCAAGTAAATGAGTCGTCAAATCACAAAAGCCCACCTTTCTTGCCGAGTACATCAGTGAAGCATGGTGGCTAACTAGTTGGGCTAGTGCGACCGATTAGCTAGGACGCCGCCACATTTGTTTTTCAGCCCTTTTTTCTCTCCTTGCCAGTAGGTAAATTTAAATATCCACCGCGGCATTGCTCTAGTCTTTGGGTGCGGCAGGCGCGACAGGATTTTTATTTTTTTGATTGACGAGAGCAGGCGCGGCAGCAATTAGTCATGATGACTCCGCCTGTAAAATCCACAGCTCCCTGATGTGAAAAGTCGTCAACTGGTGTTTTCCCATGGTGAAAACCAAAAGATTCACCCCGCTCCTCAGCTGGCTCCCTCCGCCTTCCCATAGATTGCATTGCCTTTCAGCCATTTCGCCCCCTTTGCTTCCTCTCCCCATTGCTTCTACCTGGTTCCATGGCGGCACACTAGATCACGGAGTCTGAGGTGAGGCGCCTGACACAGGAGCTCCAGGCCAAGGATGCGGAGCTCAGGGCTAAGGACGTGGAGCTCTGTGAGCTCAAGGAGGAGAGAAGTGCCATGTTCCTCCTTTATGTGCGGGAGTTCACGGAGCTTCAAAAGCGGCAGGCGTCCACCACAAAGATGCTCGAGGCGTCGGCGGCGTTGCTGCAGAAAGCGGGAGATACGATAGGCGGTCAGGCGAGCCGGCTGGAGCATGAGCGGGCCGATCGTGATGAGGTCCAGGATCACCTCGACCACTTGGTGGACCATGTTACCACGCACATGTAGCGGCTGCGCGATGCCTATCGTCGTGCCAGCGCGACCATGCCGGCCATCGGGCTAAACCCGTTCGACCACCCCGTCGACTGCAATGAGCTGTGGCTTCCTGACCTGGTCTCCTTCTTCACCTATATCTCCGAGGAGCTGAGCCGTCTCCCCACGATGGTGGGAGTGGAGCTGGACAAGGAGGGGTTGTGGGCTGCCATCGCCGTTGCCACGTGAATCCTCTCAGGGCTTCGTCACCGGAATCCATTCGTGCCATTGGACGCCGTCTTTCACGAGCTGTCTCCCGTCGACCGGGAGCGGGCTCTGCGGGCGATGGCACCCTGCATCACCAACATCATGCGCCTCGAGAAGCAGAGGGACTTCGATGGTGTCTAGGCGTCCTCTGCATGGGCATGTCCATGTCTCGGCGCAACATGACCGTTGGATCAAACTCAGACGGTGCAGATCAGTCACTGTAGCACAAAGCGTGTGGGTGTGTTTGGTTGCATTCTCATCTCAATATAGTTGTTCCCTCTTCGTGCATGCTCATCTCAGCACCCCTCTTCATGCATTCTCCTAGTGTATTTGTGTTAACCTACTAGTGTGGACTCATGCACCCTTCATGCACTCTGCCAAACACCCAAAAGTGGGTCGAGAAGGGAACTTTTGCTCCCATCCCATGCACCCTTCATACACCCTGCCTAACACTGATTCGTGCTTCATATGGTTCATGTTCCGTGGAGTACTGTAGCACTGTACTATCTGTGCGCTGTAGACCTAGTTCTGTTAACATTGATCTCACCGTTCATTCTCGACCGGACAGTCAAAAAAGGGGTATGTTACATTACTCTTCATATAGTTGACATGCGCACAACATCATTTATTATCATCATATCTTACTACACTAGCAACAAGATTATGTAGTACTAACGTATGAACCACTGCACATGCCTAGTAGTAGGAGTACTATGTAAGTTCAAGTGGCTGCCGTGTTTTGCACTCCTCCGTCGTAAGAGTGGAAACGCTTGCTGTAATCATTTTTTTCGTCAGAAACAGCGGACACGCTCTACCGTGTGGATCCTCCTCGACGATCGTCGGGAACCTTGCTACTCACTTTCGCCGACGTGTGGGACAGCCAGCATCGGGGTCCACTTGCCATGCACTAAATTACTTCGTACTAGAGTGCACAACTGCACGGTAGACTATCCCGGTCAAAGCGTCGTAGTAATGCCCAATGAGCCGTCAAATCACAAAACCCCCACCTTTCCAGCAGTAAGTTGGACGGACGAAGCAACCATCATTTCACTCTTCTCCCTTAGCTTCCTCTCTTGAAGAAAACCCCAACTCGCTTCTCCCTCATCTTGTTCCTCATTTCTTAAAGAAAACCCCGACGCGCTTCTGCCATTGTTGTTCTCTCCCGAAGAAGGAAAGGTGAGCGCATCAATGGTGTTGATTCTGGCCAAGGCCCGGTCTTACAACCCTGAGATTGATCCTATAACTCCCTCTCTGTTCTTCTTTTGGGTTTGTGATGATGGTTTCTTTTCTTTTATTTCTATTCGACAGTTTCTTGATGGACCCTGGAGCACCGACCGAAGTGATGTCTATGCCTCTGGCCAAAACCGTCGAGGCTCAGGGTACGAAGAAGCGCAAGCACCCCGCCGAGACTACCGCAGACAAGCTCAAGGCCATCGCCCTGTCCAAGCCCCCCTCTACGGGATCCCTCATTAAGCAAGTCCAGGTAATATCTCTTCTTGACGATCTTTTTGGTGATCTTGATCGTGTTTTTTCATCTAACACGCTGTACTAGTACTAGTAGTACAACTTTCTGGGTGATCTTGCATGTGATTTTTGTGTGCCAAATGACAGTTCTAAATTGCTCTTTTGACCAAAACATGCGAGAGGTTGACATACATATGATTATTGCACATAACACTGATTTCTTATAGATTACTTTCAACTACTTTATGAACATCAATGCTAGCTGTAGGAAATGCAAGATTTTGGCTCTCATGCCTTTGAAGAGAGTATATTAGCCTCAGTAACTTGTGTTATGGATATTGCAAGTAATCGCTCTGCTCTCATGCCTTTGAAGACATGTTCTAGTGTCTTTGTTCACTCATTTCTGTGTGTATATGTAGTCTTATATGGAGTAAAATATCGAAAATCATCTTATATTTCTAAACGGAGGTAGTAATAAAATATTTGGTTTCTGTTTGAATTAGAACCAGGTCCGCGGTGGAGATGAAGTTCTCAAAGTCATGCCGTGTGAACTGGAAGACCTGAGGATGAGTTCTACTACTAAACTATCCAGCTGCTGTGTCCTTGTTGCCACGTGTCGTGAACTAGTGTTTTCCTGTAGCATTATTGTCAGGCGTGTTCCCGAGGGTGTACTTCACCACAACAATTTCCTAGTTGTGCCTTCGATTACGAAGGGTGTGGTTCTTGTAAAGCTTCCGACAAATCTGATGCGGACTGTCTTCATCGTCATGTTTATGAGTGGAAAGACCACTCTGTTAGGTTCTCCAAGGTTGACGAGCTGGCGATGGTGCCGGTAGACATCTCTCACGAAGTCCACGGCCTAGTCAGTTATGAGCGGTACATCCCGTAGGTCGGTGGCAAGAAATAGTCTGCAGAGTATAATTAGTGCAACTTTGCTTGTCTGCAGTAAGTACTATTGTTCAGTACTTGATTTGTGTGTGTGAACCCTGTATTGTTTAGTACTGCCACTTTTGTTGTGTGGTGAGTCCTGAGAATAGTCTATGTTAATGTCTGTCCACTCAATTCAGTCTGTATATTTTGAAGTATCCAGATCATCTTTTTTGTGAGGACGGTTTATCAATTATGGTTACACTCCAATATCTGTATGCACTGCAGGGTTTATCGCACCCACCAGGATTTCCAGTCCCATGGATGTTCGGTCCATACGATTTGTCATGACCTTTGGACTGTCCTGCTTGTGGGAGTAAGCGGGGCCCTGCATGCCACCCGTAATTGGATGATCAACCTTCTGTTTAGAACTTGAACATAGTGATTTTCTGGTAAGGATTCACTCGTGTCACGTCAAGTAAATCTTATTGATTTACTGTCATGTTTTCTTACTTTTGCTGCAATTTTACGATGCAGGTTTTGCCATGTCACATTCGTTACATAATAAAACGTTTGGTTTGCTCTATGATAGTTATTTTTGCAGGTTTCACTTCTTATGTCATGGCAGTAATGACGGCACTGTCCATCACTTATATTACTGGACACAATTGGATCAGTCTATTGTCTGAGTACAATCTGAAGCCCTATGATGAACTGCAGTTTGGTTTAACAAACACACCACAATTAGTCCTTCTGGCATTTAAAAGAAGTGAAGAAAAAGACTGGATCAAGGTCACAAAGCCTAGTGAAGTTAGAAAGCTGAAGTATGAAATCATAGCAGACCAGAGATGATCACTGTTGTCTCGCACATCGGTACCACCTTCAGCATCGGATCGAGCACCGACACCTTCTCAGACGGCACTGGCTCTAGCACTGACAGCGGCAGCAGCTCAGTCTAATCCACCAAAGGATTGGGCACCAACCGCGTCAGCGGATCAGGCTGATCTACCGGAGGATCAGGCACCAACACGGGCACCTGCTCCGACACCGGCATCAGCTCCACAAGGAGCACCATCTCCGGCAGCAGCAGCGGCACTACGAGTCGCACCGGCACGGGCACCAGCAATGGCTTCGGCACCTGCACCAACACTTGAAGTTGCACTTACATCTGCTCCAGCCCGTGCAGCGGAAATGGAACCAGCAGTTTCACCGGCAACAGACTGGGCTTCAGTTCGCACTGTATATACCAAAGTCCTTACAAAAACCGACATCTCCACCTTCTTGGTAAGCATTGGCCGCCCAAGTGCTTCGTTCTTTTTTCTTTCCATGTTGTTCACATGATTCACTGTGTTGATCTAACTGTTTGTGTATGTCTTCTTGTTTGCAAACAGAGAATTCCTAGAGCAACGAGGGAGTCGTTCAATAATCCGGGCGACTGTGGCCAAGTTTCTCTTACCATGCGCAGCCTTGGTGTGAATGAACCTACTCACTATGCCGTAAGTACAAAGGATGGTCGCATGATGATTGATGCTAAAGGATGGTCAAGGTTCAAAACTCAATCAAATCTTGCGGTAGGGGATGATGTCAAAATCGAACTTTCTCGACAAGGAGAGCTGGTCCAAATCAACTTTGAAATTCTTCAGTAGCAGCACGCGACTGCCGAACTGATCTATCCTCCGAGAGCTTTTGATGTAATAATATGGCATGGTGAAACAAGTGTCCTGTGTGTATAAGTAGTACGACAGTATTATTTATCACGTAGGATATCGTGAAAGAATTGCAACTCTGATTGCTGGTTAGGAACTGTCGTTCGATTTCATTCTAATAGCTGCCATGCTTTATTTAATTTTCTGTATTCGCCTTGCAACAACATCTAAAACCAGCGCCGTACCGATCGCTTGCAATATGAAATGCGCTAAGTTAGAACACATGGGCCCCCAAACAAGCAGGCCCACCGGCCTTTGGCCCAAAGTCCAGAACCGTGAGCCTGTCTGAGTATTATATTCTCAATTGACCCCCCATATTATGTTATATATATTCCCCTTGATTTTTCTTATGTATAAAGTTGTGATATAAAAGAATTTCATATTTCTTTACAGAGGGAGTATCTCTCTGTCAAAAGTATTTTTATCTGTAACTAGTTAGTCCTCCCTTTCTACTTCCTTTCGCTGATATGTGGGGCATCCGGCAACGGGGTCCATGTGCCATGCACCAAATTAGAGTGCACAACTGCACGATAGGCTCACCCCGGTCGTAGCGCCGCAGTAATGCCCAATGAGCCATCAAATCACAAAACCCCCACCTTTCCAGCTTTAGTAGTAAGCTGGACGGATGAAGTAGCAATATTTCACTGGGCCTGAATCCCCTTCTCCCTCGTCTGCTTGTTCAGAGAAAACCCCCTCTCGGCGATTGCGTAGGGTTTTCTCATGGAGAACCAGGTACGAATTCTTCATCCATCCCCGATAAATCCGAGTCCCTTGGTCGCGGGTAATCCTAGGATGGCAGCCGCCGCTGTTGATGCATTTTTCTTCCTACTGAATCTAGTGTGTTTCATTTGCAGTGCCCAAAGTGCGATGACCCTACAAGTTTCTGCGCCCTCGGCGAGACGCCGCACTTGTTCCTTCTCATCCTAAAACAGGATTTTAAAACACGCACAATATGTTCCTAGAATCCTCTTTTCTATCCGGGAGGGTGGGGTTTTTTGAACATGCTGTCGACCAAATTGGAAATTTGGATTGATATATTTGGATAAAAGGTACTAGTACCATGGTCAGCACTGACGTGAAGGAGGAAATTATTTCTAGATTTGGATAGCGAATACATTGTGTTCTCATATTATTTTTCCTGCAGTGCATTCCTTGCTCTGCCAGAACACATGTACTCAAGATGGTCGGCCTTGCTATAACTGAATACACCAGTTTAATGGTCACATTGAAGACAAGCCATGGATATAAGTTCCGAGTTGGGTTCATGAACCAAGAAGATCACTGCTTTTTTTATGGCCGAACTTGGATAAACTGTCTCAATTGTTACGGACTAAAAGTTTGCGCACGGATGTTGATGGAAATAGCAGAACCTGGTCTCATCTTCACTGTGATCTTCCACCCCGACGTCGTTCCAGTAGTTCATCCATGTTAGTTTTGTATCTGGTTCTTGCATGTTGCCTCGATTACTTCTTAATCCACCTATTCTGTCTAACTAATCACAATTTAACTTTAGAAGTAGCAATGATTTATGATTCCCTTCTCTCACGAAGATGCTACTTCTAACTAATATTTCTTATAATTGGTGGCACGTGTCGGTTATTTAAAGTTAAGCACGCTACTTGTTTGTTATTCTATAAGAACTCGACTGTTACTGATGGCACTGAAGTTGACTGGGACGACATCCACCAGTTCCTACACTTTATTGATCGTCTTGAGGTCCTTGTGGGGTGTTTCAATGGTGGAAGGCCACATGGGATATGTGTGCCACTGCTGCACACGTTGAACAGGTCCAACTGTGTCGAGAAACTAATGGTACGAGCTGTTTTCTGTTATATATGTTGTTCATAAACTCTTGCTTATACATAGTTTTACAGCTGTGATCTTCTTGAAACAGAAACTGCCCAGTTCTATTGTTCCTATACAGATGCCTGACCATGGTCTGGTCAGACTTGCGCTTGGTCACAACATGATGTTTATGTCGACCTACTCCATTTCCCTTGGAGGTGAAAAGATACTTATTCATGGGTGGTCTCAAATAATAAAGGCCCGTCCATCTTGGAGAATAGGACAGAAGGTTATGCTCATGCTTTTCCATGGCTCTAAAGCGAATATCCTATTTATTGACCACATTGCGAGATGAAGCCACTTTCAGAAGGTTGTGGATGCACGGGGTGGCGCCTGGGCCTTGTCCTGTGGCTTTGTCGGTGTTCTGGGAACCATGGTACCCAGACTTGCCTGCCTGTGGCCCATGGCGTGGCTTCATCGACGGCCTGGTACGGCCCATCTACAAGACTACCAAGACAAGACCCTCGTGAGGGGCCAAGCCTCGCGAGGCAGACGACGCCAAGACCTCTCGAGGGAGCTGCCTCCCAAGGCTGCCTCCTGAGGAGCGGAGATTCCTATGCAGGTGCCCAAACCTCATGAGGTTGCGGTGACGCAAGCCATGATGACCAAGGCCAGGCGGGCGCCAGCGGGCGCAGAGGAGATAGTTTCCTCTTTGGTGATAAGGAGGCAAGCGCAGGCATGGGTTCCCGAGGACTCAGGCAAAGGTTTCCATTCCTGTGCAACGAGACCAAGACCACCACCACGGCAAGACGGATGTCATCACTGAGCCCACCACAGTGTCACCCCAGAAGCTTTGCAGGCGAAGACCACCTTTCGTCAGGATAAGATGTACTACTTGTCCCCTTTCAAATTGGCCGTTGTGGAATCCCTTCCCATCTACGTTTTGGGAAGAGGACCAAGGCCACTATAAATATAGGCTAGCCACCACCATAGAGCAGGACAAACCCCCTGGGATCGGATCCTTTCCACCCTCACCAGAGCAAACCTCGCGAGGTTGTTCATCCCTTGTACTTGTTCATCCTCAGCCCCTCGCGAGGCAAATCCACCACAAAGCAGGAGTAGGGTCTTACACCGCAAGGTGGCCCGAACCTGGGTAAACTATCGTGTTCATCTTCTTCCTTGTTCCTCGAGCTAGGCCATAGGGCAAGGAGCTGGTTGGCTAGATAGGCTGAGTTCTTCGCACACGCCCCAGAGTTCGAACCTTTCTTGGGTCTGCGGAGCCCTGAATCCGACATTGGCGCGCCAGGTAGGGGCGTGTCGAAGCCTCTCTTCGACCGTTCGCTCCGCCGCCGTTCTGTCGTTTCTTTGGCCGACGCTCGCCGTGTCCGTGCTGAGCGTCGGGCCGCTCGCGTCGCCCAGATGGCTCCCGCGGGTAATGGAGCTCCTCGCCGCTCTGCCTCCCCGGTGGCTAACGCCGCCACCGACCCTGCTGCTCCTGAATAGCAGGACTCGTCGCTGCCACCGTCCGTGCGGCGCGACGACCGCACCGCGACCCCATCACCAACTCCGGCCGCGGCATCGTCTTCTCACGTTCATCGCGGGCCGGCGAACATGCAGGTTGCACTGCTCATGGCGCGTGAGCTTCTGTGCTATTGTCCGGCCAACGACCTCTACAATGACTGGCTCGCCCGCATCACCGAGCTCGTCAACGCCGCTGGTGAGGCCCCTGCACCGTCCCGTTCGCCTCGTCCTCCGCCGTCCCTGGCGGGCGACGTAGCTCACGGCGCACCTCGTCCTCCTCCTCTGCACAGCGCGGACCCTGAGCCCAGGCGTGAGGCACCCCAGCGCGACCCGCGCACAGAGCGCCGGCGTGCGATGAAGAAAGCTGCCGGGTGGTGCAGCGGCCCCAAGGAGAGGTGCGCGCTCCCAGCGCCGCCACGTCAAGACCGCGCGCCGCCAGAGGCGGTGGCACGCGGGCGCGAATACCAAGCTCTTCCCATGCGACCGGCCCCTGTGAGTGCGGCAGGCTGCCGTGCTTTTACCCCGGAGTTGCACCGTGTTGTCTGGCCCGGCAAGTTCAAGCCGGATCTGCCGCCACGCTACAACGACAACCGCCAAGATGATGGGGCTGGGGGCTTCCAGGAGCCACGTGCGATCGCTTGCATCCTGGGTGGTGCTCAGGCCCCCGCCTCTCATCGCATCTTCAAGTAGTTCACTCACGAGGTGAACACGGCCCTTCCCAAGCTTGAGGCGTCGCGTCCCCTCAGGTGGTCTAAGTACGCCATCACCTTCGACTCTACGGACCAGCTCAAGTGCTCAGCCGCCGCTGGCGCGCTCCCGATGCTCTACACGCCGACCATCAGCAATGTCCTCATCACCAAAACCCTCATCGATGGTGGCGCGGGGCTCAATGTTCTTTCCATCGAGACATTCGAGACGCTCCAAGTGCCCTACGATCAGCTTCTGCCCACCAAGCCCTTCTCAGGGGTGGCCGATGGCTCCATCGTCCCCGTAGGGTAGATTCGCCTCCCTGTCACCTTCGACAAGCGCGATAACTACAACACCGAGCTCATCGACTTCGACATCGCCCACATTCACCTCCCGTACAATGCCATCCTCGGGTATCCGGCCCTTGCCAAGTTCATGGTGGCAACTCACCACGGCTACAACGTCCTCAAGATGCCAGGAAGTGGTGGTGTCATCACAGTCACTTGCGACGAAAAGGATGCGGTGTGCTCCCTCGAGCGCGCGTACCAAGCTGCGGCGGTCGCGAACTTAGATGGCAAGGGTGCCATCCTGCCTCGTGAGGCCATCCCCAAGAAGAAGAAGCAGCTCCTCCCAAAGGGCCGCCAGGAGGCTGGGGCACCCGACGGTCGTGCCTCAGGCCCCGTGCCCACTACTGGGGCGTCTTTCCCTCTCGCATAGGAAGGCGCGCCCGGTGCCCCTCTCAGGATGGGCTCGGGGGCTCTTGTCTGGAGGGCCTCTGACCTGACCAGCGTCGCGAGCGAGGCGTTCGGGCACCACGTGGGGGCATGCTTCAACGCGCGCCCCGGTGAGCAAGGCGCGAGGCGCCAGGCGCTCAGGAGTTCATCACCAAGGCAATCGAGGAGCTTCAGGAGGCGAGAGCCATGCGTGGCGAGCGTCGCCCCGTGTCATCCAGTGCGGCTACCGCCCCTGACATGGGTAGGGAGCTGTGCGTCTGCGTCAACATCCCAGGCCTCAACAAGGCTGCTTCTCAGGAGCTCTTCTGGTCGTCCCGCACTGGACGGGGTGGGGGCTGCCCCCGCAGCTACGTCTGCATGCCGTTCAGCCTGCTGAACGCGGCTGCCTTGCATCAGCACTACACGCAGGGCGTCCTGGCGGCTCATGAGGCCAGGCGCCGGGCGGTCTTGACGGAGGAGGTGCCGGAGCCTTGCGAGCCCCCCGGATCTCCGGAGCCTCCCGGGCCTCAGGAGCCGGTCCGCTCGTGAGGAGCAATCTCTACAGTACGCATCTTTAGCTACTCCAACACTTCTACAACGATGATGCCAGGTGACTTTTTGGTTTGTTCAAACTGAGGGTGCCCCTCGGGCTGCATCATCCTCAGGCTGCCAGGGCCCAGCCCCGCAGTGCGTCATTTTGATTCATGTACCCCGGATCAGTAATGCATGCTCAAGTTATTATGGTGGTTAACGTTATGCCTATTGACTCATTACCTGTGGTGTTGCCTCTCGTGATCCATGCATTGCTGATCCGCCTCTCGCTCGTCCTGCAACGAGGGCTGCTGGCACGACGTCTGTGCTCGGGTCCGTCCCTGCAGCGTTGACAAATCTAAGAGATCAAGCTCTGGCTTGCCTGCCAGCCCCGCGCACGTCACCTCACCGGGTCCTTAGTGCCTTCGTCTTCTCGCGGAAAGATCACGGGCGAGATAGCAAGTGCGGCTGCCTGTTGTGTTTTACGGCTAACTCGCAGGAACGCACCCCGGAGGAAGGACCGCGGGTGGCCTCGCCAGCACCGCGCCGCGTGCCAAGGGGCTCGGCCCGTCTCAGGCGCCCTCGCGGGGCATGCCGCTCCTCTCTCATGCAGATCGCTTGCACGTTAAAGGGAGGCCCTTGAGCACTGCGCCTCAGGGGCTCCTACCGGCCCTCGAGCCCTCACCCCCTGGCCTTGACCATGGCATCGCGACCTGGCATACCAGCGGCGGCCGAGCCTCGCTTGAGAGCCGGGTCCCAAGGATGTAGAGCACCTTGACGAGCAGGGGAGATGGAGTCAGTAGGGGCCCTACAAAAGAAAGGGGGCACCGTCGGGAGAAAGGCGCGGCCTACGTCGCACAAGAAGCTCGCCCTCGCGGCAAGGAGACCTGTCGGATTCAGGGCTCCGCAGACCCAAGAAAGGTTCGAACTCTGGGGCGTGTGCGAAGGACTCAACCTATTTAGCCAACTAACTCGTCGTCCTATGGCCTAACTCGAGGAACAAGGAAGAAGATGAACACGGCAGTTTACCCAGGTTCGGGCCACCTTGCGGTGTAAGACCCTACTCCTGCTTTGTGGTGGATTTGCCTCACGAGGGGCTGAGGATGAACAAGTACAAGGGATGAACAACCTCGCGAGGTCTGCTCTGGTGAGGGTGGAAAGGATCCGACCCCTGGGGGTTCGTCCTGCTCTACGGTGGTGGCTAGCCTATATTTATAGTGGCCTTGGTCCTCTTCCCAAAACGTAGGTGGGAAGGGATTCCACAACGGCCAATTTGAAAGGGGACAAGTAGTACACCTTATCCTGACGAAAGGTGGTCTTCGCCTGCAAAGCTTCTGGCGTGACGCTGCGGTGGGCTCGGTGATGACATCCATCCTGCCGTCCTGGTGGTCTTGGTCTCGTTGGACAGGAATGGAAACCTTTGCCTGAGTCCTCGGGAACCCACGCCTGCGCTTGCCTCCTTAGCACCAAAGAGGAAACTGTCTTCTCTGCGCCCGCTGGCGCCTGCCTGGCCTTGGTCATCATGGCTTGCGTCACCGCAACCTCATGAGGTTTGGGCACCTGCATAGGAATCTCCGCTCCTTAAGAGGCAGCCTGGGGAGGCCGCTCCCTCGGGAGGTCTTGGCGTCGACTGCCTCGCGAGGGTCTTGTCTTGGTGGTCTTGGAGGTGGGCCGTACCAGGCCATCGATTGCCATGCCATGGGCCGCAGGCAGGCAAGTCTAGGTACCCTGGTTCCCAGAACGCCGACAGTAGCCCACGGGCCCAAGGCGCGCTCGGACTTGGCTTCGAGGCGAAGGCAAAGGGTAAGGGCGAAGCGCCGCGGGCCCCAATTGCCTGCGGTGAACTTGCCCTTGGCCTTGTCCGCGATTCTTCCAGCAGTAGTGACGCCTCCTCCGAACCAAGCTTAAGCGACGACAGCTACGAGCCGCCGCGCCACCACGCTCAGACTTGAGGGAGGAATGGCGCTGGCCAGGCGTCATGGGCGACACCGCCTGGGTCGCGATCCTCAGGAGGTCCTTTCCTTTCGTTTCATTCCTGCGCAAAAGTAATGAAGGGCCCCGCGGGGGTGTGTAAAGATCATGACACTTTTGCCTTAATGTTAGTGTCCCCAACTTATGTTGTGTTTGCGTCTCTCGCTTGGGCACGGTTCCCCCTTTTTATTCTTGCGGTATCTTAGTGCTCTACGCCGATAGGACCCAGTCCCCAGGCAAGCTTTGGCCGTCGCTGGTATGCCAGGTCGCGATGCCGTGGTCAAGGCCAGGAGGTGAGCGGCCCGAGGTCCGATAAGATCCCCCGAGGCGCGATGATCAGGAGGTCCCCTTTGGCGCGCAAGCGGCTCCCGAAGGACTGAAAGGGGAGTTCCCTTGCCCGAGCGAAATCACGAGAGATGAAACGTTGATTATGGGGTTCGCGCCCGGGTGTGCGAAGCGACTTATCTTGGCGAGCCTGCGATGGTTTCCTTGTCGCGAGGGCGAGTTCTTGTGTGACGTTGGGCTATGCCCTTCTCCTGATGGCGCCAAGGTAGTCAGAGTCATGATTCGACTGCTAGAATCCTACGATTTCACGATCCTACGGAAGCATGTCGATCCAAGTCCCACTATGAATCCGGTTCAGCTAAAATCCATGTTGACTCGGGATCCGGATCGTAGAATCCTGTACAAAACGGTAGAATCTCGACTATGTTATGGACTATGTCGGATTCTACTAATTTACCATCTGAGCCATTCGTTTAATTGTAGCATAATAATACCCTAGCCTTTTTTTCTCTGGAGGGGAATATTAGGCCAGCCTCCACACCCTTTTCCATATGAGTCACGACCCTTTTCCCTCCCAACCCCAAACGCAGCCGCCGGCACATTGCTCCCAGAAACCCTAGATTAAACCCATGGATCGAACGTGAGGATTAGCTTGCCGACAGATGGAATTGGTTTGAGAAGAAGGATGCATCAAAAATAATTTATCCTTTCTCTGATAAGTAAAACCAATAACCATCCAGCTGGGCTAATTTCATTATTAAATAATATATTGTATTATGAATCATAAAGGTACATACGAAGAGAAGAAACCGGCTGCACCAAGATAAGATGAATGATCTTGTGTTTGTGATTTACAACTTCAAACTAAAAGAAAGACAAAAGAGAAGGGATGCCAAGGCTGCACTTCAGTTGGAGGATATTGAATCAGATGATGAATGGATCACAGAAAAAGAGGATCCAGTGCTTCTTGTAAACCAAGATTGGTTGCACTCCCTTGATAGGATTACTCGAAGGGAAGCACGTGCTGATGCAGAAGAAGATACTGACCATGAAGTTGAGACCATGGCAAAGAACATAGATGATGCATGTAAGTATGTTGATTATATAGTTGTGATGTCATTTGTATATAATATATGGACATAAAGTAATGCATACGATTACATATATACATGCAGGTGGCTATGAATTTGGCTTTGGTGGCGACGAGTATAATCATGTATTTGACTACAATGAAGACAAAGCTAACGATGGGTACAACGAGGATAAAGAACACGATGATGTCCCAGATGGAGATGATGGTAGCGCACATCCTTCCACCTCGTACGCGGCCAACTATAATGGGGATGACTTCTATTAGATTACTACCACTACGATTATAAAACTTCTATTGCCGTTGGCGTACTTTGAATTTTTGCTCTATATTTAGTATCAAAACTCTATAGAACCCATATAAATTCATGGCGTGGATACAAAATATCTTATTTGAGTAAATCTAGTAGAATCCTCGATTCCACGATTCGATTCTACGACTCGATTCTGTCTAAGGAAAATCGATCGGACTCCGAATCCCGACTCTGACTACCTTGGATGGCGCCCCCCCCCCCCCGCAAGGCTCCTACTGACTCCATCTCTCCAGCTTGTCAGGGTGCTCTACGTCCTCGGGACCCGGCTCTCGAGCGAGGCTCGGCCGCCGCTGGTATGCCAGGTCGCGATGCCGTGGTCAAGGCCAGGGGTGAGGGCTCGAGGGCTGGTAGGAGCCCCTGAGGCGCGGTGCTCAAGGGCCCCCTCTTTAACGTGCAAGCGACTTGCCCGAGAAAAGAGTGGCTGGCTCCGAGGGGGTACCTAGGAGGGGTTGCACCCCATGGCATGTAGCGCGGTTTCCTTCTGCGGTGGCGAGGTGTTGGCGAAGCTGCTCATGATCCTACCTCCAGAAGTTCCTATCTCTGAGGCTCCAGCAACAGAATTCGAAAGCGGTGAGGACGGTGGCAGCGTTGTCGACGAGGGGCTTCCAACGAGCGGGGCAGGTGGCGGCAGTGGCGTTCCTTCTTAGTTTTACCCTGCAACATTTACCATGCCTCGTGGAGGCGTAAGACTTCTGTTTAAGCTTGTGGAACAATCTATTCTTGTAATAATTATTAGGACCCCGTGGTTTCTTTATTGCGCCAAGTTTCCTTCGTGCTTGCTTTTGTGCTTTTCGTCGATAGGGCCCAGCCACGCGCATACCTTAACCGCCGTTGGGGCGTCCGGATCACCAGGACGACACCAAGGGGCGAGGGGCTACGTGACTAATGAGGCCGCTGAGTCGCGATGCTCAGGAGGTCCCCCTTGACGTGCGGGCAGCCCTCATGAAGGAAACGTGGACGCCGGGGTGTAGGACTTCGCGTTCTACGTCGGAAGGGCCCAGCCCCGCTCATACCTCGATCACCGTTGGGGCATCCGAATCACCAGGACGACAACAAGGGGTGAGGGGCTACGTGACTAGTGAGGCCCCTGAGTCGCGATGCTCAGGAGGTCCCCCTTGACGTGTGAGCAGCCCTCATACCTTTGACCACCAGCTTTCACCTGGGAAGAACGCGAGAAGACCAGGTACCCGGACCTGGTAGGGTACCGTGTGCCAGGCGGGGCCTAAGCACAGCCCCCATGTCCAGCCCCCTCGCGCGATCCTCCTGAGGGGGAAGCTGTGGGGTGTTGCCGATCATAGAGCCGAGAGGCTATCCTGAGGTTGGTGCGGCCGCGAGGGTGCCCTCAGTTGTTTATTCACCAGTGCAGAGCATGGTGCTTCCACTTTATCGTGGGCATAGTCGCTCCTCGACCATGTCGTCCGCCAGCGCGGAGCATGGGGCTTCCACTGGTACGTCGGTGGGAGTTCCCGCTGGGGGAGACTCTGGGGCATCTATAGCCCCATTCGTACCCGTGGCTAGCATGGCAGAACTGGAGGAGGTGTATCTGGGCACTCGTGAGCCAGTGCGGGACTCACGAGGCCCTACTCAAGGTGGGTTGTGCCTGATTTTTGCAGCGCAGGGCGCGCGTAAGAAACCTGCGGGGCGATGGGGGGTCCTGCGCCGAATGCCCCTCCGGAGGTTATCGCATGAGAAGGCCGGACACCAATGACCCTAGGAGGTGACGTGAACGGGGCCGGCCCGCCAGACAGATCTCAGCCATTGGTTTTATCGACGCTACAGGGACGGACCCGAGCACAGACACCGTGCCAAGTCTTCTCATGCAACGATCCCACGGAAAAACAGCCGACGCATGGCTCCCGCTGTGGCGAAGCACCGAACTGCAGTTGTACGAACCGGGTCGTGCGCCCGCACTTGCCCACACGCGATTAGCTCATGCGAGAACAAGGCACCAAGGACCATGGGAGGTGACACGCATGGGAGCTGACCCGCGGGACAGAGCTTGGTCGCTTGGGTTTGTCGAAGCTGCAGGGACGAACCCGAGCACAGACGCCGTGCCAGTCCTTAATCATGAGGCGGTCACGGGCGGATTCGCGAGGGCGCAGCAACATCATAGTGACAAAGCACCGAAAAGGCAGTTGAGATACTTGGGAAACTCATGAAGGCAAAGCCAGTTCTGCCTGAGGATGATGCAGCCCCAGGGCGCCCTCAGTAGAACAAACCAAAAAGTCACCTGGCACCATCGTTGTAGAAGCGTTGAAGTAGCTGAAGACGCGTACTATAGAGATCGCTCCTCACGAGCCGACCGGCTCCTGAGCCCCGGGAGGCTCCGAAGGTCTAGGGGGCTCGCGAGGGTCCGTCACCTCCTCGGTCAGGACCGCCTGGCGCCTGGCCTCGTGAGCCGCCAAGGCTCCCTGCATGAGCCGCTGGTATGAGGCGGCCACGTTCAGCAGGCCGAACGGCATGCGAATGTAGCTGCAGGGGTAGCCCCCGCTCCGGCTGACGCAGGACGGCTAGAAGAGGACCTGCGAAGCAGCCCTGTTGAGGCCTGGGATGTTGACACAGACGCGCAGTTCGCCACCCATGTCATGGGCGGTAGCTGCACTGGATGGCACGGGGCGACACTCGCCACGCATGGCTCACGCCTCCCGAAGCTCCTTGATTGCCGTGGTGATGAACTCCTGAGCGCCTGGCGCCCCAAGCCTTGCGCCTTGCACACGGAGGCGCGCATCGAAGCATGCACCCACGTGGTGCCCAAACGCCTCCTTCGTGACGCTGGTCAGGTCAGAGGCCCTCCAGATGAGAGCCCCCGAGCCCGTCTCGATAGGGGCGCCGGGCATGCCTTCCTATACGAGTGGGAAAGACGCCCCAGCAGAGGGCTCACGGCCTGAGGCACGACCGTCGGGCGCCCCAGCCTCCTGACGGCCCTTTGGGAGGAGCTGCTTCTTCTTCTTGGGGATGGCCTCACGAGGCAGGATGGCACCCTCGCCATCTGAGTTCTCGACCACCGTCGAGTGCCCTGGAAGTTGGCGATGAAGCGCTCGCGTAGCTCGTCCCAGGAGGAGATCGACCCCACCGGGAGGTTCAGGAGCCAAGAACGTGCGCCATCCTTGAGGGCCATGGGGAACCAGTTCGCCATGACCTTGTCGTTGCCATTCGCCACCTCGATGCTCAGCTTGTAGAGCTAGAGGAACTCAGCGGGGTCGGGGGTGTCGTCGTAGCATGGAGGCAGATCCGGCTTAAACTTGTCGGGACAAACGACGCAGCGCAGCTCTGGGGTGAAAGCACGGCAGCCTGCCGCACTCACAGGTACCGGTCGCATGGGGGAGCTTGATCTTGTCGCCCACTTGCCACCACCTCCGGCGGCATGCGGTCTTGATGCGGCGGCACTGGAAGTGCACACGCTTCTCCTTGGGGCCGCTGCACCACCTGGCAGCTTTCTTCATCGCGCGCTGGCGCCCTGCGCGGCGGGTCGCGTTGAGGTGCCTCTCGCTTGGGCTCGGGGTCCGCGCCATGTAGAGGAGGAGGAGGAGGTGCAGCATGAGCCACATGGCCCACCAGGGACGCTGGGGGACGGGGCGAATGGGACGGTGCAGGGGCCTCATCGGCGGCATTGACGAGCTCGGCGATGCGGCCGAGCTAGTCGTCGTAGAGGTCGTTGGCCGGGCGGTATTGCAGAAGCTCTCGTGCCATGAGCAGCACAGCCTGCGCGCTTGCCGGCCCACGACGAACATGAGAAGACGACATCGCGGCTAGAGTGGGTGATGGGGTTGCGGTGCAGCCATCGCGTACGGACGGTGGCAGCAACGAATCCTGCTATTCGCGAGCAGCAGGGTCAGTGGCGGAGTTAGCCGCCGGGGAGGCAGAGCGGCGAGGAGGGCCATTGCCCACAGGCGCCGTCTGGGCAACACGAGCGGCCCGGTGCTCAGCATGAACACGGCGAGCGTCAGCCATAGGAAAGACGGAACAGCGGCGGAGCGAACGGTGGAAGAGAGGCTTCGACACGCCCCTACCTGGCGCGCCAAATGTCAAATTCAGGGCTCCGTAGACCCAAGAAAGGTTCGAACTCTAGGGCGTGTGCGAAGGACTCAACCTATTCAGCCAACCAGCTCGTCGCCCTACGGCCCAGCTCAAGGAACAAGGAAGAAGATAAACACGGCAGTTTACCCAGGTTCGAGCCACCTTGTGGTGTAAGACCCTACTCCTGCTTTGTGGTGGATTTGCCTCATGAGGCGCTGAGGATGAACAAGTACAAGGGATGAACAACCTCGCGAGGTCTGCTCTGGTGAGGGTGGAAAGGATCCGATCCCGGGGGGTTCATCCTGCTCTACGGTGGTGGCTAGCCTATATTTATAGTGGCCTTGGTCCTCTTCCCAAAACGTAGGCGGGAAGGGATTCCACAACGGCCAATTTGAAAGGGGACAAGTAGTACACCTTATCCTGACGAAAGGTGGTCTTCGCCTGCAAAGCTTCTGGCTTAACGCTGCGGTGGGCTCGGTGATGACATCTATCCTGCCGTCCTGGTTGTCTTGGTCTCGTTGCACAGGAATGGAAACCTTTGCCTGAGTCCTCGGGAACCCACGCATGCGCTTGCCTCCTTAGCACCAAAGAGGAAACTATCTTCTCTACGCCCGCTGGTGCCCGCCTGGCCTTGGTCGTCATGTCTTGCATCACCGCAACCTCATGAGGTTTGGGCACCTTCATAGGAATGTCCCCTCCTCAGGAGGCAGCCTGGGAAGGCCGCTCCCTCAGGAGGTCTTGGCGTCGTCTGCCTTGCGAGGCTTGGCCCCTCGCGAGGGTCTTGTCTTGGTGGTCTTGGAGGTGGGCCGTACCAGACCATCGAAGGTGCCATGCCGTGGGCCGCAAGTAGGCAAGTCTGGGTACCCTAGTTCCAAGAATGTCGACAAGACCGTGCAGGCTCGCCAAGATAACTCACCTCACATGCATAGGTGTGGACCCCATTACTAGCATTTTTGCCTCATGTGATTTCGCTCGAGCAAGGAAAACTTCCCTCTTAGTCTTTCGGGAGCTGCTTGCATGCTAAAGGGGACCTCTTGAGCACCGCGCCTCGGGGGCTCTTACCATACCTTGGGCCGCTCACCTCCTGGCCTAGACCACGACATCGCGACCTGGCATACCAGCGACGGCTGAAGCTTGCCTGGGGACTAGGTCCTGTCGGTGTAGAGCACTAAGCTACCGCGAGAGTAAAAGGGGGGAACCGAGCCCGAGCGAGAGACGCAAGCACAACATAAGTTGGGGGCACAAGCACTAAGGCAAAGGTGTCACGGTTTTTATACACCCCCTCGGGGCCTTTTGTAATCTCTGCGTAGGAATGTACAAAAGGAAAAAAGCCTCCCAGGGATCGCGGCTTGGGCAGCGCCGCCTATGACGCCGGGCTAGCACCACTCCTCCCCTAGGCCCGGGCGGGGCGATGCGGCAGCTCATAGCTGTCCTCACGCTCGAGCTTGGTCCGGAGGAAGCGCTGCTGCTACCGGAGGAATCGCGGACAAGGCCAAGGGCAGGTTCTCCACCAGAGGCCTCGCCGCCTCGCCGGCCTGAAAGGGGGCCGCCATCTTGTTCGCCTCCCCTGGGGCAGCACTCCAGGTGTCGGCCATCCTCCTCAAAGACCTTGAAGATGATCGTCGATGCCCCGTCGTACTCGAAGTGGATGGCGTGCCTCCCCTCCGAGCTGCAGGCGCGGGCGATCGCACCCCATCCCTGGGTCATGAAGACATCGCCGGAGTCGACGGCCTCGACCTCCACCTCTGAGGCTTGGCTGCAGCAGCCGTTGTGTTGCAACCACAGCTTGACGGGCCCCCTCGGTGGTATCTCCCTCGCTAGGGACCACGGGAGCCGGATCCACATGTGCGGCGGCATTGCCGCCCACACCACAAACTCGCAGGCCGTGCCGTCGGCGTGGGCCTACGGGTAGGGTGGCCGCACGACCATCGCTTGCTCTTCCCTACGACTCCGTCCTCCGTGACTTCCACGGCTACTCCCACGGATGGGGCTGCGTGCGTGAGCATGCGCGCTAACGGGGAAACCCAGCGGTGCGCGTTCGTGCCAGGGTCGTGCTTCCGTGGGCCCTGTAGAGGGCTCGCAGGGGCGGTCATGCCTCTTCTTCTGCAGGAGTAGCACCGGTTCTACCTGTGGGGCCTTTCCCTTCTCGGCGGCTGAGAACCTCCTCACTAGCGCCATGGATGCTCTGGCAAGATGGCAGAATGAAGAAGAAGAAGGAGCGAGCGGCGAGAAGATGAAGATGAGCTGGGGGCTCCGCCCCCCTCTCCCATTTATAGGCGAAGGGAGAGCAATGATGGCTCGGTAGTAGGCACCAGCCTTTTGTCAGCCCAGGCAGTTGTCAAGTCGAGCAGTTGCCGAGGCAGCATGGGGAAGTGGAGATGCCCACGTCCCATCAAGTGCCACTCGTCAGCCAGGTCCGCAGGTGATTGGTGCCCGCGGCGCTTTGCCCTTTCCCTTTGGCTTCGCCTCGAAGCCAAGTCCGAGCGCGCCTTGGGCCCGAGGGCTACTGTCGGTGTTCTGGGAACCAGGGTACCCAGACTTGCCTGCCTGCGGCCCATGGCATGGCTTCATCAACGGCCTGGTACGACCCATCTACAGGACTACCATGACAAGACCCTTGCGAGGGGCCAAGCCTCGCGAGGCAGACGACGCCAAGACCTCCAGAGGGAGTGGCCTCCCCAGGCTGCCTCCTGAGGAGCGGAGATTCCTATGCAGGTGCCCAAACCTCATGAGGTTGCGGTGATGCAAGCCATGACGACCAAGGCCAGGCAGGCGCCAGCTGGCGCAAAGGAGACAGTTTCCTCTTTGGGGCGAAGGAGGCAAGCGCAGGCGTGGGTTCTCGAGGACTCAGGCAATGGTTTCCATTCCTGTGCAACGAGACCAAGACCACCAGGACGGCAGGATGGATGTCATCACCGAGCCTACCGCAGCGTCACGCCAGAAGCTTTGCAGGCGAAGACCACCTTTCGTCAGGATAAGATGTACTACTTGTCCCCTTTCAAATTGGCCGTTGTGGAATCCCTTCCTGCCTACGTTTTGGGAAGAGGACCAAGGCCACTATAAATATAGGCTAGCCACCACCGTAGAGCAGGACGAACCCCCCGGGATCGGATCCTTTCCACCCTCACCAGAGCAGACCTCGCGAGGTTGTTCATCCCTTTTACTTGTTCATCCTCAGCCCCTCGTGAGGCAAATCCACCACAAAGCAGGAGTAGGGTCTTATACCGCAAGGTGGCCCGAACCTGGGTAAACTGCCATGTTCATCTTCTTCCTTGTTCCTTGAGCTAGGCCATGGGGCGACGAGCTGGTTGGCTAGATAGGTTGAGTTCTTCGCACATGCCCCAGAGTTCAAACCTTTCTTGGGTCTGCGGTGCCCTGAATCCAACAGGCTTGGTGGCCTCACCCTTGGTTAACTGTATGCAAAGTAGCACTGTTCGAGGCATGCTTTGTACGGTTGAACCTGTATAAGTACTCATACTGCTTTCAGCTATGGTTGTTAAGTGCCCCTGCTGGTTTCAGTTAAGGTTGTTAAGTACTCCCGCTGCTTTTATAGTCTGTCATGTTTCTTCAGTCCTGTCTTCCTCCAGCCGCCAAAACCAAACCAGCGCCGGCAGGGCCACCTGCTTCCGCCTCCCATGGCTGGCTGCGCCTCAGCGCACGCATCGTCGCCCCACCGTCTCCTAAATCATTAACGCTGACGTCCGAGGCCTCGCCGTCATCCTCCGCGCGCTTTGGTGCGCTCGCCGCAGCGCCGCCCTCTCGCATTGTCAACATGGTCAACAAACAAAAGGAATCGGGAGAGGACTGTACATGGAGAGGATGACAGTAGGGGCTCACCATGTCCATGGCCGTACGCAAGCAAGTTCCTCATTTTTTGTTATATATTCCATTGTCAGCGTATAGAAAAAGAAAATGCTTCCTCCTAGTGGTTTGCTGACATCTGGGACCCACGAAATTGTCAGCGTATAGTCAATAGACAAGAGAACAGCACAAGATCGGCTGACACCTGAGACGTAGCTGCTCGAGTAGTATTTTTTTTGTTATTGTTGAGATGGAGCAGGGTTTCAACTGGGCTGTGGCCTGTCTAGCCCAGGCTTCTATTTTACGTTCACCACATGACCAACCCAGCTATTTTTTTCTTTGTGAAAATGAGCCCAGTGTATTTTTTCTGAAGAATACCCAATCTAGGCCTACTTATTTTTCTGCGCCCTGCTGGGCTACAACTCTTTCAAGACGGCTGCAAATATTGAAAGTAATATGAAAAGGGCTGTAAATATAAAAAATAGACGACAAATTGGCAATTACTTTCAAATTTCTGAATTTTTTCACATTTTCAGATTCCAATTTCACTGGGCTTTAACCTAATTTAAATATATCTTCAAAGTACTTTAAATCTGGCTCGACATTTCAGTATTAAAAATAGTTTGGACCCCACCAAAATATGCGAAATTTCATTTAAATTTTTAACCCTGGCCCTGGCCAACAAAAAAAACGGACTGCAATAAATTGCATAAGAAGTTGCAATGAGCTGTAAATTATTAAAAAAAGGGAATGGTATGACTTGTGGGCCTATTAAGTTGACGCGTATGCAAGATTTTTTTACTTATTATATACGTCAACAAAATAGGGAATGGTACTTCTTCAATCTCTGATGTTCTTGCTCTAGCCGCCAAATCCAGCGCCGGCGGGACCGCCTGCTCCCGCCTCCCGTGGCCAGCTGTGCTGCCGCGTAGGCCTCACCGCCCCCTACTACTCCCACCGCTGGCCAGGCCATCCCTCTACTCACCCACATCCCTCCACTGATGTGGCTTCGCCGCCTCCGGGTCATTCCCTTCCTGGGTCTCGCCGTCGTCCATCGCGTTGGTGTTCTCGGCACGGCGTGGTCAACGTTGTCAACAAACGACAACATCAGAAGAGGGACGTACATGGAGAGGCTGATAGTTGGGACCCACATGGTCCATGGCCGCATGCAAGAAAGTACCTCCTTATTACGCCAAAATGAATGAATCCTCCCAATGAAAGCTGGGACCCACCAGCTATATCTTGGCACAGAAGGAAGTGCCTCCTTATTAAGCGAAAAATAACGAGTGCTCCCCATGACAGCTGGGGCCCATCAGATTTGGAGGCTGACTTGTGGCCCTACTAAGTTGACGCGTACGCAGGGCTTTGTCAACTTAGTCAACAAATGATTCTATCACAAGTGACCGTTGGATTGTTAACATCCAACGGTCGTCCTGCTTCTTCAACCTCTGATTTTCTTGCTCCACCCATCTAAACCACCGCGTGCTCCTGCCTCCCCTGGCCGGCTGTGCTGCCGCACAGGCCTCACCGCTCCCTACTACTCCCACCGCTGGCCAGGCCATCTCTCTACTCACCCACACCCCCTATTATTCTGCGGCGACGACAGCCTCCCACCGCAGCCGAACCAGTCAACCCTCGTACTACCCTCCACGTGTTCCCAGGCTCCGCGTCGTTCCCTGCCTCACCGTCGTCCACTGCTTGGTGCTGTCCATGCAGCGTGGTCAACGTGGTCAACGAACGACAGCCATCGGAAGAGGACTGTACGCGGTGAGGCTGATAGATGGACCCACCAGCTACATCTTCGCACGCAAGGAAGTGCCTCCTTATTACGCGCAAAAAAAAGAATCCTCCCCCTGTCAGCTCGGACCCACCATCAATATCTTCGCACGCAAGGAAGTGCCTCCTTATCCTCCCTGACAGCCGGGACCCACCCGATCGGAGCGTACGTAGCGTTGTCATTCTGGTCGAAAACGTGTACGTACATACTGGTCCATCGGTCTTTATGCCACGATGAACCGTGGCCCAGTAAGGAGCGGTAGCTATTCAGTCAGTCCCATCTATATTGTGTACATGTACGTACAGCCACACTACAAGAAAGTAAATACGGCTACGTACGTAAATACGGGCGGGGTCTCAGACGCGTACAGCGACGGTGTCCTGTTCATCGGCAGGCAACCGACTGGGTCGGAGCGGAGAAACAGTGTCGTGTTCATCGGGAGGCAACAGACTAGGTCGGAATGCATCGTGATCATCGGGAGCCAACCGGCTTGGACGGAACAACCGAAACGGGGTCTGGCGTACTGCAAAACGGAGGAAACGGACTTGTGTTCGAGCTCCTACGGTCGAAACGGGGTGCTGTTGATCGGGAGTGGTGTGGCATACCGCAAAACGGAGGAAACGGACTTGTGTTGGAGCGCCTACGGTCGAAACGGGGTCCTGTTCATCGGGAGGGGTGTGGCGTACCACAAAACAGGACTTTAAGGGCTACTGTTCATCCACCGTCGACTTCCTCTAGCCTCCACCTACTACTTTTCATCCACCATCGACTTCCTCCTGCCTCCACCAGCTATTGTTCATCCACGGGGTCCTGTTCATCCAGCCTCCACCGGCTACTGTTCAACCAGCCCTCCACGGGGTCATGTTCAACCGGCCTCCACCGGCTCCTGTTCAACCAGCCCTCCACGGGGTCCTGTTCAACCAGCCCTCCACGGGGTCCCTCCATCAGCTACTATTCATCCACCCCCACCTCCTCGATCGGGGTCCTGTTCATCCAGCGGCAACGACCTCTACTACCACGGGATCCTGTTCATCCAACCCCCACCGGGAACTGTTCATCCAAACCCCACTGGGGACTGTTCATCAAGAGGCAGCTTCGATCGGCTTCAGTTAGCAGCAGTAGCGAAGGAATGGCTCGAGTTCAGTTAACAGCCAGGGATCGATCGCTTGGGTTCAATAACGTAGCTAGTGCAATCACTCGGGTTCAGTAAGCGAACGCCTCGCTCGGGTTCAATTAGAGCCCAACGCCTCGCACACACGCGCGTACATGTACGAGAGAAACACGCAATCCCTCCATGCATCGCTCGGCCCCGACCACCCACCGTAACCGGGAACTCCCCGAAATTTTCCTCGCCCTCGCTTCTACCATAATTTTTTCCGTCATGGACGGCCCAAAGAATGTCATGCAGGTGCGTCCCCGACCCGCCCATGACGAAAAGCCCATTTTCTATCATGATTTTTTGTCAAAGAAGTAGGAGCCCACCACATCTATGATGATACGTGCTTTTGTCACAATTGTCGTCATAGAAGTGTCATAAGCATGATAGAAAAAAATTCGTTCAGCCCAAAATGTCACGGATGTCTTTTTTTGTAGTGTACCTGTGGGTGACTAGTAGTGTTGATTACATCTTGTAGTTGATTACTATATGGTTTATTTGGTGGAAGATTATATGTTCAGATCCATTATGCTATTTAATACCCCTCTGATCTTGAGCATGAATATCATTTGTGAGTAGTTACTTTTGTTCTTGAGGTCACGGGAGAAGTCACGTTGCAAGTAATCATGTGAATTTGATATGTGTTCGATATTTTGATGATATGTATGTTGTGATTACCTTAGTGGGGTCATGTGAACATCGACTACATGACACTTCACCATCTTTGAGCCTAAGGGAATGCATTGTGGAGTAGTTATTAGATGTTGGGTTGCTAGAGTGATAGAAGCTTAAACCCTAGTTTATGCGCTACTTCGTAAGGGACTGATTTGGATCCATATGTTTAATGCTATGGTTAGATTTTATCTTAATACTTTTCTCGTCGTTGCGGATTCTTGCGAGGGGGTTAATCATAAGTGGGAGGTTTGTTCAAGTAAGAACAGCACCCAAGCACCGGTCCACCCACATATCAAATTATCAAAGTAGCGAACGTGAATCAAACCAACATGATGAAAGTGACTAGACGAAATTCCCGTGTGCCCTCAAGAATGCTTTGCTTATCATAAGAGACCGTTTTGGCCTGTACTTTGCTACAAAAAGGATTGGGCTACCTTGCTGCACCTTATTTACTGTTACCATTACTTTCTCTTTACAAATTATCTTGCTATCAAACTACTCGTTACCAACAATTTCAGTGCTTGCAGAAATTACCTTGCTGAAAACCACTTGTCATTTCCTTCTGCTCCTCATTGGGTTCGATACTCTTACTTATCGAAAGGACTACGATTGATCCCCTATACTTATGGGTTATCAAGACTCTTTTCTGGCACCGTTGCCGGGGGGTGAAGTACTCTTGGTAAGTGGAAATAGGTAAGAAAAAATTTATACTACGTGCAGAAATTTATTGCCACTTGTCACTATGGAAAACCATCCTTTGAGGGGTTTGTTTGGGGTATCTTCACCTCGACCGGAAACACAAAGAGTTGCCCCTCAACCTACTACACCTACTGAAAATATTGGTTATGAAATTCCTTCGGGTATGATAGAACAACTGCTAGCTAATCCTTATGCAGGAGACGGAACTGAACATCCTGATATGCATCTGATACATGTCGATGAAATTTGTGGATTATTTAAGCTTGCAGGTTTACCCAGAGATGAAGTTAAGAAGAAGGTTTTCCCTTTATCTTTGAAGGGAAAAGCATTGACATGGTATAGGCTATGTGATGATATTGGATCTTGGAACTGGAATCGATTAAAATTGGAATTTCACCAAAAGTTTTATCCTATGCATCTAGTTCATCGTGATCAGAATTATGTATATAATTTTTGACCTCATGAAGGAGAAAGTATCGCTCTAGCTTGGGGGAGGCTTAAGTCAATGTTATATTCATGCCCCAATCATGAGCTCTCAAGAGAAATTATTATTCAAAAATTTTATGCTCGGCTTTCTCGTGATGATCAATCCATGCTCGATACTTCTTGTACCGGTTCTTTTATGAAGAAGACTATTGAATTCAGGTGGGATCTTTTAGAAAGAATTAAATGCAACTCGACGAAGGTAAAGAGTCAGGTATTAAGCTTAAGTTTGATTGTGTTTAATCTTTTATGAATACCGATGCTTTTCACAAGTTTAGCACTAAATATGGACTTGACTCTGAGATAGTAGCCTCGTTTTGTGAATCATTTGCCACTCATGTTGATCTCCCTAAGGAGAAGTGGTTTAAATACCATCCCCCTATTAAATAAGAAATTAAAGAACCAGTTATAGCTAAAGATGAGACTATCATTTACAATGTTGATCCAGTTGTGCCTAATGCTTGTATTGAAAAACCACCTTTCCCAGTTAGGATAAAGGAACATGCAAAGGTATCAACTGTGGTTCGCAAAAGTAATATTAAAGCACCTAAACCCTCTGAACAAATTAAAGTAGAACCTAGTGGTTCTATGGTTAAAGATCTCTTGGTCAAAAACGTTGATGGGCATGTTATTTACTTCTGTGATGAAGCTGCTAGAATTGCCAAACCCGATGAAAAAGATAAACATAGACCTGTTGTTGGCATGCTTGTTGTCTCAGTTAAAATAGGAGATCATTGCTATCATGGCTTATGTGATTTAGGTGCTAGTGTGAGTGCTATTCCTTTTACCTTATACCAAGAAATTAAGAATGACATAGCACCAGCTGAAATAGAAGACATTGATGTTACTATTAAACTTGCAAACAGAGACACCATCACACCACTTGGGATTCTTAGAGATGTTGAAGTCTTGTGTGGGAAAATAAAATTTCCTACTGATTTTCTAGTTCTTGGTTCCCCACAAGATGAATTTTGTTCCATTATCTTTGGTAGACCTTTCTTGAACACTGTCCATGCTATGATAGATTGCCATACAAAAACTGTCAGTGTTAGCTTTGGTGATGTGTCTCATGAGTTTAATTTCTCTAAATTTTGTAGACAACCTCGTAATATAGAATTATCTAGTAAGGATGAAATAATTGGTCTTGCTTCTATTGCCATGCCTCCTACTGATCGACTAGAACAATATTTGCTAGACCACGAAAATGATATGCACTTGCGTGAAAGAAATGAAATAGATAAAATATTCTTTGAACAACAACCTCTCCTTAAACACAATTTCCCTATTGAAACTCTAGGAGGTCCTCCTCCACCTAAAGGTGATCCTGTGTTTGAATTAAAACAATTGCCTGACACTTCGAAATATGCTTATCTTGATGAGAAGAAGATATATCCTGTTATTATTATTGCTAACCTTTCAGAACATGAAGAAGAGAGATTATTAAAAATTCTGAAGAAGCACCGTGCTGCTATTGGATGTACTCTTGATGATCTTAAGGGCATTAGTCCCACTCTCTGTCAGCACAATATTAATATGGAACCTGATGCCAAACCCGTTGTTGATCATCAATGATGATTGAATCCTAAGATGAAAGAAGTGGTGAGAACTGAAAGACTAAAACTTCTGGAAGCAGGTATAAACGATCCCATAGCTGATAGTAGATGGGTAAGTCCTGTTCATTGTGTCCCTAAGAAGGGAGGTATTACTGTTGTTCCTAATGATAAAAATGAACTTATCCCACAAAGAATTGTTATTGGCTATAGAATGGTAATTGATTTTAGAAAATTAAATAAAGCTACTAGAAAAGATCATTACCCTCTACCTTTTATTGATCAAATGCTAGAAAGATTATCTAAGCACACACACTTTTGTTTTCTTGATGGATATTCTGGTTTCTCTCAAATACCTGTTTCACAATCTGATCAAGAGAAAACCACCTTTACTTGTCCTTTTGAAACTTATGCTTATAGTCGTATGCCCTTCGGTTTATGCAATGTACCTGCTACCTTTCAGAGATGTATGACTGCTATATTCTCTGATTTTTGTGAAAAGATTGTTGAGGTTTTCATGGATGATTTCTCCCTTTACGGAACTTCTTTTGATGATTGCTTAAGCAACCTTGACGAGTTTTGCAGAGATTTGAACAAACTAATCTTGTCTTGAATTGGGAGAAGTGCCACTTTATGGTTAATGAAGGCATTATCTTGGGGCATAAAATTTCTGAACGAGGTGTTGAGGTCGATAAAGCTAAAGTTGATGCAATTGAGAAAATGCCATGTCCTACGAACATTAAAGGTATTCGTAGTTTCCTTGGTCATGCTGGTTTCTGTAGGAGGTTTATTAAAGACTTCTCTAAAATTTCTAGGCCTCTTACTAATCTTTTACAAAAGGATGTTCCATTTGTTTTTTATGATGATTGTGTAGAAGCCTTTGAAACACTTAAGAAAGCCTTAATTTCTGCACCTATTGTTCAACCACCTGATTGGAACTTACCTTTTGAAATTATGTGTGATGCTAGTGATTATGTTGTTGGTGCTGTTCTAGGATAAAGAGTTGATAAGAAGTTAAATGTTATCCATTATGCTAGCAAAACTTTAGACAGTGCCCAAAGAAATTATGCTACCACTGAGAAAGAATTTTTAGGGGTTGTGTTTGCTTGTGATAAATTTAGATCTTACATTGTTGATTCCAAAGTAATTGTTCACACTGATCATGCTGCTATAAAATATCTTATGGAAATGAAAGATGCTAAACCTAGACTCATTAGATGGGTTCTCTTGCTACAAGAATTTGACTTACACATCACTGATAGGAAAGGAGCTGAGAACCCCGTAGCTGATAACTTGTCTAGGTTAGAAAATATTCTTGATGACCCACTACCTATTGATGATAGCTTTCTTGATGAACAACTAGGTGCAATAAATGCTTCTCATAATACTCCTTGGTATGCTGACTATGCTAATTACATTGTTGCTAAATTTATACCACCTAGTTTCACATACCAACAAAAGAAAAAAAAATATTCTATGATTTAAGACATTACTTTTGGGATGACCCACATCTTTATAAAGAAGGAGTAGATGGTATTAGTAGATGTTGTGTACCTGAGCATGAACATGAACAAATCCTATGGAAATGTCACTCCAAAGCCTATGGAGGACATCATGCGGGAGATAGAAATGCTCATAAGGTATTACAATCTAGTTTTTATTGGCCTACTCTTTTCAAGGATGCTCGTAAGTTTGTCTTATCTTGTGATGAATGTCAAAGAATAGGTAATACTGGTAAGCGTCAGGAACTGCCTATGAATTATTCACCTGTTGTTGAACCATTTGATGTTTGGTGTTTTGATTATATGGGACCTTTTCCTTCCTCTAATGGGTATTGATGACCCACAAGTATATGGGATCTATCATAGTCCTTTCGATAAGTAAGAGTGTCAAACCCAACGAGGAGCAGAAGGAAATGACAAGTGGTTTTCAGCAAGGTAATATCTGCAAGCACTGAAATTGTCGGTAACAGATAGTTTGATAGCAAGATAATTAACAACAAGCAAGTAACGATAATGGTAACAAAAGTGCAGCAAGATAGCCCAATCCTTTTGGGGCAAAGGATAGGCCAAACGGTTTCTTATGATAAGCAAAGTGTTCTTGAGGGTACACAGGAATTTCATCATATCACTTTCATCATGTTGGTTTGATTCGTGTTCGCTACTTTGATAATTTGATATGTGGGTGGACCGGTGCTTAGGTGTTGTTCTTACTTGAACAAACCTCCTACTTATGATTAACCCCCTCGCAAGCATCCGCAACTATGAGAAAAGTATTAAGATAAAATCTAACCATAGCATAAAACTTTTGGATCCAAATCGGTCCCTTACGAAATAGCGCATAAACTAGGGTTTAAGCTTCTATCACTCTCGCAACCCATCATCTAATTACTACTCCACAATGAATTCCCTTAGGCCCAAATATGGTGAAGTGCCATGTAGTCGACGTTCACATGACACCACTAAGGGAATAACAACATACATATCATCAAAATATCGAACACATATCAAGGTCACATAATTACTTGCAACATGACTTCTCCCGTGACCTCATGAACAAAAGTAACTACTCAAAATGATAATCACGCTCAAGATCAGAGGGATATTAAATAGCATAATGGATCTGAACATATAATTTTCCACCAAATAAACCATATAGTAATCAACTACAAGATGTAATCAACACTACTAGTCACCCACAAGCACCAATCTAAGGTTTCGGTACAAAGATTGAACACAAGAGATGAACTAGGGTTTGAGAGGAGGTGGTGCTGTTGAAGATGTTGATGGATATGGCCCTCCCAAAGATGGGAGAGTTGTTGGTGATGATGACGACGATGATTTCCCCCTCCGGGAGGGAAGTTCCCCCGGCGGAATCGCTCCACCGGAGGGCAAAAGTGCTCCTGCCCAAGTTCCACCTCGAGACGGCGGCGCTTCATCCAAAAAGTCCTCTCTTTATTTTTTCTAGGTCAAAATGACTTATATACCAGAAGAGGGGCACCGAAGGTGGGCCGAGGAGGGCACAACCCACCAGGGCGTGCCTGGACTCCCTAGCACACCCAGGTGGGTTGTGCCCACCTGGTGGGCCCCCTCTGGTAGTTATTTGCTCCAATAATTCTTAAATACTCCATAAAAAATCTCCGTGAAGTTTCAGCTTATTTGGAGTTGTGCAGTATAGGTAGCTCTGACATGCTTTTTCAGGTCCAGAATTCCAGCTGCCGGTATTCTCCCTCTTTGTGTAAACCTTGCAAATTATGAGAGAAAAGGCATTAGAATTACTCCCAAAAGCATTATTATGCATAAAAACATTATAAATAACAGTAGGAAAACATGATGCAAAATGTACGTATCAACTCCCCCAAGCTTAGACCTCGCTTGTCCTCAAGCAAAAAACCGAAATCAAAAAATATGTCCACATGCTTAGAGAGAGAGGTGTCGATAAAAACAAAATACGGACATAGAAGAATCATGCATATTATTATAACAGCAAGGAATTTTAACATAAAACATTATCAAACAACTTTTGTCACATAACTTTTATCATAAACTTCTCATGAACAAGTAACAATTCATCACAACATTGAAGTATAAAGCATAAACTCTATTGAAAACTAACAAACTATGTTCTCAATCAACTTTGCAACTACAATTCATCATATTTTCAGGAAGGCTCACGCATCGGAGCCTTTAGGCAAGTCCACATACTCAACCATCTTTTAGTCTTCTATGATTGCTAACACTCACAGCGTACCCATGAACAAAAAGTTTCAACCGGACATATAGAAAGATAGGGGCTTATAGTTTCGCCTCCCAACGTATTCACCTCAAGGGTGATGTGAAAAATAATAACTCATGCCTACCCATATCCAACTGGATATATGTGCCTTGATCTTTCCTCACCACATGATGCTTGCAAAAAGAGTAAATAAAATAAAAGGATAGGGAAGAAAACTTTGACTCTTCATAAAAGTAAATGGATAAAAGTAAAACATAGGCCCTTCGCAGAGGGAAGCAGAGGTTGTCATGCGCTTATTTGTTTGTATGCCAAATCCCTTAATGCAAAAGAATGTCAGGTTACATTGCCCCTTCTGATGACAACCTTTATTATGCAGTCTGTCGCTTTTATTATTTTGCCATCACAAGTTCGTGCAACGCTCAATTTTCTCTTACACTGAATGATCTAACACATTTGGAAACAATTTTTATTGCCTTATTGCACCGATGACAACTTACTTGAAGGATCTTACTCAATCCATAGGTAGGTATGGTGGACTCTCAAAATAAGATTTGGGTAAAGGGTTTTGGATGCACAAGTAGTATCTCTACTTAGTGTGGAATTTTTGGCTAGAAAAGATATTAAGCAAGCACGACATGTTAAAGGATCTATGACAATATAACTTCTATGTGAATATGAACAAACATAAATCATTAAGTTGTCTTCCTTGTCCAACATCAACTATTTTGACACAAAATATTTAATGGGGGCTCACAATCATAAAAGATGTCCGAGATAGTGTATTTGCATGTGAATCTTCTCTTCCCTTGTTAATTCTTTCATGAATTGCATCATTGACTAATGCTACGTTTGTCAATCTCCAACAAATTTTACCACTTATACTTTTCCTTATGTGATGTCATTACTTACCATAAGATTAGCATATGATCTCTTTATTATTTTCCTTTCTTTTATTGAAACATTAAAGTAAAGAAGCAAAACACAAACTAAACTTTATTATATATCTCGCACACGATTACATTGATAGATAGATCACTAAGCAAACACTCGAAAAGAAAGGATCGAAGTAAACTTTTATTCAACTAAATCATAGGAAAACTAAAGATCGAACTAAAATAAATGAAAGCAAAGATAGTGGTGGTGATACGATACTGGGGCACCTCCCCCAAGCTTGGCAGAAGCCAAGGGGAGTGCCCATACCCGATACTCAAGTCTCCTTTGGTGATGAAGAAGTTGGTGGTGATGATGTAGTAGCGGGCTTGTCCTTCAGACTCAAAAGATACTCCAATCTACGGATGACGCTCCGGAGGGCAATGATGTGCTCTTGCAATAGAATATTTTCACGAGTAAGATATTTATTTTTGCACACGAACCGTTTCGATGATCCGAAAAGCTTCAATCTCAGTGGGGGTAAGATGATCATAGTAAGGTTTCAGGATATCTTCTTCTTCCTCCTCAACAGGCAAGGCTTGGTCAACTGCCGGCGCTTGATCTCCAATAGCTTCCTTGCCCTTGTTCTCCTTGGAGGCTTCCTTTGGTTCTTCTCTCTTTAGTTCCATCTTCATCAACCAAGCATCTTCTTATATGTTGTTGGAGGAGAAAGAAGACATGATGTCTGGCTTGACCGATCTGCTAGAAAATAGCAACAAAGAAGGACAGAAGATTTCTCCACGATACAGTGGTCAATAGGTTCGGGGGGTATATAAAGATTTTTTTTATCTTGGGAAACAAGCAAACGAGAGAAAAACGGAGTCCGAAAGGTAACCAAGGTGGGCACAACCCACCTGGGCGCGCCTGGCATGCCAGGCGCGCCCTGGTGTCTTGTGCACACCAGGGTTGCCTTCCTAGTTATTTCTTATTTTCCTAATTTTTGTTATATTCCAAAACTGACAGAAAATATTTTTGTGGATTTTTCGGAGTCCGTTTACTTATGTATCACGTACCTCCTCTTTTTCAGTTATTCTGGAGTGTTCCGGAAGGTCTCCTTTATGTGTTCTTCAGGTGTCATGGTTTGAATAATATTGCTTTCAACATTAAAAGGTGTACCTGAGATATAGTGTTTAATTCTTTGACCATTGACCACCTTCGGATTAGTACCTTCGGCATTATTTATTTTGATGGCTCCAGAATGATAAACTTCTTCGATAACATAAGGTCCTTCCCATTTGGAGAGAAGCTTCCCTGCAAAGAATCAGAAACGAGAGTTGTATAGAAGAACATATTCTCCGACTTTGAATTCTCGCTTTTGTATCCTTTTGTCATGCCATATTTTAACTTTTTCTTTAAATAACTTGGCATTTTTGTAGGCTTGGGTTCTCCACTCATCTAGTGAGCTAATATCAAATAACCTCTTTTCACCGGCAAGTTTGAAATCATAGTTGAGTTCTTTAATTGCCCAATATGCTTTATGTTCTAACTCAAGAGGCAAAAGACAAGCTTTTCCATAAACCATTTTATAGGGAGACATACCCATAGGATTTTTATAAGCTATTCTGTAGGCCCAAAGTGCATCATCTAATTTCTTAGACCAATTCTTTCGGGACCTGTTAATTGTTTTTTGTAAAATTAATTTTATTTATCTGTTGCTAAGTTCAACTTGACCACTAGACTGAGGCTGATAGGGTGATGCAATTCTATGGTTAACATCATACTTAGCAAGCATTTTACGGAAAGCACCATGAATAAAGTGTGAACCACCCTCAGTCATTAAATATCTAGGGACTCCAAACCTTGGAAAAATAACTTCTTTAAGCATTTTAATGGAAGTGTTGTGATCAGCACTACTAGTTGGAATAGCTTCCACCCACTTAGTAACATAATCAACCGCAACCAAAATAAGTGTATACCCATTAGAGGAAGGAAAAGGTCCCATATAATCAAAACCCCAAACATTAAATGTTTCAACTGCAGGTGAATAATTCATAGGCATTTCTTAATGCTTACCGATATTACCAATTCGTTGGCATTCATCACAAGATAAAACAAACTTACGGGCATCCTTGAAGAGAGTAGGCTAATAAAAACCAGATTGCAATACCTTATGAGCACCTCAATCTCCCGCATGATGCCCTCCATAAGCTTCGGAGTGACATTTTCGTAGGGTTTGTTCCTGTTCATGCTCAGGTACACAACGTCTAATAATACCATCTACTCCTTTGTAAAGATATGGGTCATCCCAAAAGTAATGTCTTAAATCATAGAATAATTTTTTCTTTTGTTGGTATGTGAAACTAGGTGGTATGTATTTAGCAACAATATAATTAGCATAGTCAGCATACCAAGGAGTATTATGAGAAACATTTATTGCAGCTAATTGTTCATCAGGAAAGCTATCATCAATGGGTAGTGGTTCATCAAGGATATTCTCTAACCTAGACAAGTTATCAGCTACGGGATTCTCAGCTGCTTTCCTATCAGTGATATGTAGATCAACTTCTTGTAACAAAAGAACCCACCTAATGAGTCTAGGTTTAGCATCTTTCTTTTCCATAAGATATTTAACTGCAGCATGATCGGTGTGAATACTTTGGAATCAACAATGTAAGATCTAAATTTGTCACAAGCAAACACAACTGCTAAAAATTCTTTTTCAGTAGTAGCATAATTTCTTTGGGCACTGTCTAGAGTTTTGCTAGCATAATGAATAACATTTAGTTTCTTATCAACTCTTTGTCCTAGAATAGCACCAACAGCATAATCACTAGCATCACACATAATTTCAAAAGGCAAGTTCCAATCAGGTGGTTGAACAATAGGTGCAGAAGTGAAGGCTTTCTTAAGTGTTTCAAAGGCTTCTACACAATCATCATAAAAAACAAATGGAACAACCTTTTGTAAAAGATTTGTAAGAGGCCTAGAAATTTTAGAGAAGTCTTTAATAAACCTCCTATAGAAACCAGCGTGACCAAGGAAACTACGAATACCTTTGATATCTTTAGGACATGGCATTTTCTCAATTGCATCAACTTTAGCTTTATCCACCTCAATACCTTGTTCAGAAATTTGATGCCCTAAGACAATACCTTCATTAACCATAAAGTGGAACTTCTCCCAATTCAAGACAAGATTAGTTTGCTCACATCTCTGCAAAACTCGATCAAGGTTGCTTAAGCAATCATCAAAAGAAGATCCATATACAGAAAAATCATCCATGAAAACCTCAACAATCTTTTCACAAAAATCAGAGAATATACCAGTCATACATCTTTTAAAGGTAGCAGGTGCATTGCATAAACCATAAGGCCTACGTCTATAAGCATAAGTTCCAAATGGGCAAGTAAAGGCGGTTTTCTCTTGATCAGGTTGTGAAACAGGTATTTGAGAAAACCAGAATATCTATCAAGAAAGCAAAAGTGTGTGTGCTTTGATAATATTTCTATCATTTGATCAATAAAAGGCAAAGGGTAATGATCTTTTCTAGTTGCTTTATTTAATTTTCTAAAATCAATTACCATTCTATAGCCGGTAACAATTCTTTGTGGAATAAGTTCGTTTTTATCATTAGGAACAATAGTAATACCTCCTTTCTTAGGGACACAATGAACTGGACTTACCCATCTACTATCAAGTATGGGATAGATTATACCTGCTTCCAGAAGCTTTAATATTTTAGTTCTTACCACTTCTTTCATTTTAGGATTCAAATGTCATTGGTGATCCACAACGGGTTTAGCATCAGGTTCCATATTAATCTTGTGCTGGCAGAGTGGGACTAATGCCCTTAAGATCATCAAGAGTATATCCAATGGCAGCTCGGTGCTTCTTCAGAATTTTCAATAATCTTTCTTCTTCATGTTCTGAAAGGTTAGCACTAATAATAACAGGATAAATCTTTTTCTCATCAAGATAAGCATATTTCAAAGTGTCTACCAAAGATAATGGGACAGAAGTCATCTTGTGGGGAACCAAGAACTAGAAAATTAGTAGGGTATTTTATTTTCCCACACAAGACTTCAACATCTCTAACAATCCCTAGAGGTGTGATGGTGTATCTATTGGCAAGTTTAATAGTAACATCTATGTCTTCTATTTCAGCGGGTGCAATGTCATTCATAATTTCTTGATATAAAGTAAAAGGAATAGCACTCACACTAGCACCTAAATCACATAAATCAAGATAACAATGATCTCCTATTTTGACTGAGATAACAGGCATGCCAACAACGGGTCAATTATTATCATTTTCCTCGGGTTTGGCAATTCTAGCAACTTCATCACAGAAGTAAATAACATGCCCATCTATATTTTCTACCAAGAGATCTTTAACCATAGCAACACTAGGTTATACATTGATTTGTTCAGCAGGTTTAGGTGCTCTAATATAACTTTTATTGACCACGGTTGAGACCTTAGCATGTTCCTTTATCCTAACAGGGAAAGGTGGTTTCTCAATGTAAGCAGTAGGAACAACTGGATCAACATTATAAATAATAGTTTCATCTTTAGCCACAACCGATTCTTTAATTTATTCTTTAATAGGTGGGTGGTATTTAAAACACTTCTCCTTAGGGAGATCAACATGAGTAGCAAATGATTCACAAAAGGAGGCTACTATCTCAAAATCAAGTCCATATTTGGTGCTAAACTTGTGAAAAGCATCGGTATTCGTAAAAGATTTAACACAATCGAACTTGAGCTTTATACCTGACTCTTTACCTTCATCGAGTTCCCAATCTTCAAAGTTGCATTTAATTCTTTCTAAAAGATCCCACTTGAATTCAATAGTCTTCTTCATAAAAGAACCAGTACAAGAAGTATCTAGCATGGATTGATCATCACGAGAAAGCCGAGCATAAAGATTCTGAATAATAATTTCTCTTGAGAGCTCATGATTGGGGCAAGAATATAACATTGATTTAAGCCTCCCCCAAGCTAGAGCGATACTTTCTCCTACACGGGGCCAAAAATTATATATGTAATTCCGATCATGATGAACTAGATGCATAGGATAAAATTTTTGGTGAAATTCCAATTTCAGTCGATTCTAGTTCCAAGATCCAATATCATCGCATAGCCTATACCATGCCAATGCTTTTCGCTTCAAAGATAAAGGGAAAACCTTCTTCTTAGCTTCATCTCCGGGTAAACCTGCAAGCTTAAATAATCCACAAATTTCATCTACATATATCAAGTGCATATCAGGATGTTCAGTTCCATCTCCTGCATAAGGATTAGCATGTAGTTGTCCTATCATACCCGAAGGAATTTCATAACCAATATTTTCAGTACATGCAGTAGGTTGAGGGACAACTAATAGTGGTTCCGATCGAGGTGAAGATACCCCGAACAAACCCCTCAAAGGATTGTTCTCCATAGTAACAAGTGATAATAAATTTCAGCACATAATAATAATTTTTTCTTACCAAGAGCGCTTCACTCTCCGGCAACGGTGCCAGAAAAGAGCCTTGATGACCCACAAGTATATGGGATCTATTTCAATAAGTAAGAGTGTCGAACCCAACGAGGTGCAGAAGGAAATGACAAGTGGTTTTCAGCAAGGTAATATCTGCAAGCACTGAAATTGTCGGTAACAGATAGTTTGATAGCAAGATAATTTACAACAAGCAAGTAATGATAATGGTAACAAAAGTGCAGCAAGATAGCCCAATCCTTTTGGGGCAAAGGACAGGCCAAACGGTTTCTTATGATAAGCAAAGTGTTCTTGAGGGTACACGGGAATTTCATCCTATCACTTTCATCATGCTGGTTTGATTCGAGTTCGCTACTTTGATAATTTGATATGTGGGTGGACCGGTGCTTAGGTGCTGTTCTTACTTGAACAAACCTCCTACTTATGATTAACCCCCTCGCAAGCATCGGCAACTACGAGAAAAGTATTAAGATAAAATCTTACCATAGCATTAAACTTTTGGATCCAAATCGGTCCCTTATGGAATAGCGCATAAACTACGGTTTAAGCTTCTGTCACTCTCGCAACCCATCATCTAATTACTACTCCACAATGAATTCCCTTAGGCCCAAATATGGTGAAGTGCCATGTAGTAGATGTTCACATGACACCACCAAGGGAATAACAACATACATATCATCAAAATATCGAACACATATCAAGTTCACATAATTACTTGCAACATGGCTTCTCCCGTGACCTCATGAAAAAAAGTAACTACTCACAAATGATAATCATCCTCAAGATCAGAGGGGTATTAAATAGCATAATGGATCTGAACATATAATCTTCCACCAAATAAACCATATAGTAATCAACTACAAGATGTAATCAACACTACTAGTCACCCACAAGCACCAATCTAAGGTTCCGGCCCAAAGATTGAACACAAGAGATGAACTAGGGTTTGAGAGGACATGGTGTTGTTGAAGATGTTGATGGAGATGGCCCTCCCAAAGATGGGAGAGTTGTTGGTGATGATGATGACGATGATTTCCCCCTCCGGGAGGGAAGTTCCCCCGGCGGAATCGCTCCGCCGGAGGGCAAAAGTGCTCATTCCCAAGTTCCGCCTCGAGACGGCAGCACTTTGTCCCGAAAGTCCTCTCTTTATTTATTTTCTAGGTCAAAATGACTTACATACCAGAAGAGGGGCACCGGAGGTGGGCCGAGGAGGGCACAACCCACCAGGGCGCGCGTGGGCTCCCTGGCGCGCCCAGGTGTGTTGTGCCCACCTGGTGGGCCCCCTCTGGTAGTTATTTGCTCCAATAATTCTTAAATATTCCATAAAAATTCTTCGTGAAGTTTTAGCTTATTTGGAGTTGTGCAGAATAGGTAGCTCTGACATGCTTTTTCAGGTCCAGAATTCCAGCTGCCGGTATTCTCCCACTTTGTGTAAACCTTGCAAATTATGAGAGAAAAGGCATTAGAATTACTCCCAAAAGCATTATTATGCATAAAAACATTATAAATAACAGTAGGAAAACATGATGCAAAATGGACGTATCAGGTATACACATATTTTGGTTGTTGTTGATTATGTCACTAAGTGGGTAGAAGCTATTCCAACTAGTAGTGCTGATCATAACACCTCCATTAAAATGCTTAAAGAAGTTATTTTCCCAAGGTTTGGAGTCCCTAGATATTTAATGACTGATGGTGTTCACACTTTATTCATGGCGCTTTCTGTAAAATGCTTCCTAAATATGATGTTAACCATAGAATTGCATCACCTTATCATCCTCAATCTAGTGGTCAAGTTGAACTTAGCAATAGAGAAATAAAATTAATATTACAAAAAACTGTCAATAGGTCTCGAAAGAATTGGTCTAAGAAATTAGATGATGCACTTTGGGCCTACAGAACAGCTTATAAAAATCCTATGGGTATGTCTCCGTATAAAATGGTCTATGGAAAAGCTTGTCATTTGCCTCTTGAGTTAGAACATAAAGCATATTGGGCAATTAAAGAACTCAATTATGACTTCAAACTTGACGGTGAAAAGAGGTTATTTGATATTAGCTCACTAGATGAATGGAGAACCCAAGCTTATGAAAATGCCAAACTATTCAAAGAAAAAGTTAAAAGATGGCATGACAAAAGAATCCAAAAGCGAGAATTCAAAGTTGGAGAATATGTTCTTTTGTACAACTCTCATTTTAGATTTTTTGCAGGAAAACTTCTTTCCAAATGGGAAGGACCATATATTATCAAAGAGGTTTATCGCTCTGGAGCTATCAAGATTATTAATGCCGAAGGTGGTCAATGGGAAAACAATTAAGCACTATATCTCAGGTACGCCTATTAATGTTGAAACCAATATTATTCAAACCATGACACCGAAGGAACACATAAAAGAAACCTGCCAGAATACTTGAGAACCCTAAAAAGGAAGAGGTACGTGGTGCGGTAAGTAAACGGACTCCGAAAATTCCGCAAAAATATTTTATGTCAGTTTTGGAATATTAGAAAAAATAGAAAAATAAGAAACAACCAGGAAGGCAACCGAGGTGACCACGATACACCAGGGCGCTCCTGCCCCTCTTGGCACGCCCTAGTGGGTTGTGGGGCCCCTCGGGCACCTTTCCGACTCCGTTTTCCTTCCATATGCTTGTTTCCCAAGATAAAAAATCTTTATATATACTCCCTGACGATTTAACCACTGTATCGTGGAGAAATCCTCTGTTCTTGTTTCGTGCTATTTTTCTGACAGATATGAAAATATATCGTCTCAAGATTCATATGGAGAAGGTTATGTTACCCACCGTACTCTAGATCCAAATATCTTCAAAAACACCTTCCCTTATTTTTGGTTCTCGGATGAGGAGGAGGATACTGATCCGGAGGAGATGGAGGATGCATCCTCAGATGAAGATGAAGCCCCATTACCTCAACCTGGAGATATGCATGCGGAGTTCAAGAAGTCAAGTCTCCCCAACAGAGTAATCAAAACTAAGAACCGATCTATCCCTTCTCGTTTTCTGCAGGAAACCAAGGCAACATTATGCAAGAAGATATTAAGGCTTGAGCTAGAGATTGAGGCTCTTAGGGAGGAAAATTTTAGCCTCCGACGCAAGCTGAAGAAAAAGGCTACCTCCTCACCACCGCCATCATCATCATCACCACCAAAGGAGACTTGAGTACACGGGTATGGGCACTCCCCTTGGCTTTTGCCAAGCTTGGGGGAGATGCCCCAGTATCGTATCACCACCACTTTTATTACCTTTACCTATCTTAGTTCGATATTTAGTTATTCCGTGATTTAGTTGAATAAAAGCTTAGTATGACCTATTCCTGAGTGTTAGTTTCGTGACCTATCTATCTATGTAATCGAGTGAAAGTTATATAATAAAGTTTAGTGTTGAGTTTTTGCTTCTTTACTTTTATGTTTCAATCAAAATAAGAGGAAATAATAACAAAAGATCATATGCTAATCTTATGGTAAGTAATGACATCACATAAGGAAAAGTATAAGTGGTAAAATTTGTTGAAAGTTGACAAACATAGCATTGGTCAATAATGCAATTCATGAAAGAATTAATAAGGGAAGAGAAGATTCACATGCAAATACACTATCTTGGACATCTTTTATGATTGTGAGCCCCCACTAAATATCTTATGCCAAACGGTTGATGTTGGACAAGGAAGACAACGTAATGATTTATGGTTGTTCATATTCACATAGAACTTATATTGTCATAGATCCTTCAACATGTGGTGCTTGCTCAATATCTTTGCTAGCCAAATTCCGCACTAAGTAGAGATACTACTTGTGCATCCAAAAACCCTTAAACCCAAACTCTTATTTTGAGAGTCCACCATACCTACCTATGGATTGAGTAAGATCCTTCAAGTAAGTTGTCATCGGTGCAATAAGGCAATAAAAATTACTTCTAAATGTGTTTGATCATTTAGTGTAAGAGAAATTAAGCGTTGTACGGACTTGTGATGGCAAAGTAATAAAAGCGATGGACTGCATAATAAAGGTTGCTATCATAAGGGGCAATATAACGTGACGTTCTTTTGCATTAAGAGATTGTGCATACAACCAAAAAGCGCATGACAACCTCTGCTTCCCTCTGCGAAGGGCCTATCTTTTACTTTTATGTATTTACTTTTTATGCAAGAGTCAAAGTATTTTCCTCTATTCCGTTTTATATTCTTCTCTTTGACAAGCATCATGTGGTGGGGAAAGATCTAGGCACATATATCTAGTTGGATGTGAGTGATCATGAGTTATTATTGTTGACATCACCCTTGAGGTGAATAAGTTGGTAGGCGAAACTATAAGCCCCTATCTTTCTATGTGTTTTGTTGAAACTTTTTGCTCATATATATGTTGTGAGTGTTAGCAATCATAGAAGATTAAATGATGGTTGAGTATGTGGACTTGCCAAAAGGCTCCGATACGTGATCCTGAAAATATGATGAATTGTAGTTGCAAAGTTGACTGAGAACATAGTTTGTTGGTTTTCAATAAAGTTTATGCTTTCTACTTTGATGTTGTGATGAATTGTTACTTGTTCATGAGAAGTTATATGATGAAGTTTCATGATGAAGTTTGCTGCTATTATAATAATAAGCATGATGCTACTATGTCCGTATTTTGTTTTTATCGACACCTCTCTCTGAATATGTGGACATGATTTTCGATATCGGTTTTCGCTTGAGGACAAGCAAGGTCTAAGCATGGGGGAGTTTATACGTCCATTTTGCATCATGTTTTTGTACTGTTATTTATAATGTTTTATGCATAATAATGCTTTATGGAGTAATTCTAATACCTTTTCTCTCATAATATGCAAGGTTTACACAAAGAGGGAGAATACCGACAGCTGGAATTCTGGACTTGAAAAAGCTACGTCAAAGATACCTATTCTACATATCTCCAAATGAGCTGGAATTTTACAGAGAATTATTTTGGAATATTTAATAATTATTGGAGAAAAGAACAACCGGAGGGGGGCACCTGTTGCCCACAAGATACCAGGGCGCGCTAGGCCCCCCAGGCGCACCCTGGTGGGTTGTGGGCAGCCCACCTCCGGTGCCCATCTTCTGGTACATAAGGTCTTTTGACCTAGAAAGGAATAAGAAGAGGACTTACGGGATGGAGCGCCGCCGTCTTGAGGCGGAACTTAGGCAGGAGCACTTTTGCCCTCCGGCGGAGCGATTCCGCCGGGGGAACTTCCCTCCCGGAGGGGGAAACCGAAGCCAACGTCATCACCAACAACCCTCTCATCTTTGGGAGGCCAATCTTCATCAACTTATTTAACAACACCATCTCATCTCAAACCCTAGTTCATCTCTTGTGTTCAATCTTTGTACCGGAACCTCAGATTTGGTACCTGTGGGTGACTAGTAGTGTTGATTACATCTTGTAGTTGATTACTATATGGTTTATTTGGTGGAAGATTATATGTTCAGATCCATTATGCTATTTAATACCCCTCTGATCTTGAGCATTAATATCGTTGAGTAGTTACTTTTGTTCTTGAGGTCACGGGAGAAGCCACGTTGCAAGTAATCATGTGAATTTGATATGTGTTCGGTATTTTGATTATATGTATGTTGTGATTCCCTTAGTGGTGTCATGTGTGTGACGACCCCGGCTTAATCGTGCACTAACCATACACGCAAATGCACATGATTAAGCCTAAGGACTCACTTGAAGATATCACAACACAACTCTAAAACATAAATAAAGTCATACAAGCTTTACATTACAAGCCAGGGCCTCGAGGGCTCGAATACGTAGCTCGATGGCATACAAGTGTCAGCGGAAGCATCAGATATTTGGGTACAGATATATTACAGAAATAGAGATAAGCCTTTTAGAAAGGCGGGGCAAAATAAAATACTACGATCGAAAGGCGTAGGCCTCCTGCCTAGGACCCTCCGAACCTACTCCTGGTCGTCAGTCGGCTCCTCGTAGTAGTACTCGCCGGGAGGGTAGTAGTAGTAGCCATAGTCGTCGACGGGGGCAGCTATCTCAGGGGCTCCGTCATCTGGTGGCGACATATGGATATGGGGGAAAAACAAAGTAAAGCAAACTTGAGTACTCATCCGAAGTACTCAGCAAGCAAGGATCTACACTACATATGCAACATTTTCAAAGGAGGGCTATTTATGTGGACTGGGCTGCAGAAATGCCAGAATAGAGGGGGAAAGCCTAGTCCTATCAAAGACTAGCATCTTCAAGCATCTTCATCGGTCTTGCAGCATTAGAAGAGTGTAGATTAACATAATGTAAAGTAGTTGTAGTATCATCAACCTCGGCCAGAGATTCTTCCTCGACTCCCTGCGAGAAAGCAATCCCAGAGCCATACTATCCATTTCATCTCAAGTCACCAGTTCTCGTTGTACCGATCGGGATACAACTCCGAGTGTCCGTTACCGTAGGACAGGCTATCGATAGATTAGTTCTTCCCTGTAGGGGTGCACCAACTTACCCACCACGCTCGCTTAACTCCGGCCGGACACACTTTTCTGGGTCATGCCCGGCCTCGGCTAAGCAACACGCCGCAACCCGACTAAATACTTAACAGAGAGGTCAGCACGCCGGACTAACCTATGCCCCCATGGGTCTTGGGCCTTCGCCCCGGGAACTCCTGCGCGTTGCGTGGGCGGCCGGAAGCAGACCTAGCAACCCCTTAATACAAGCGCGGTTGCGTAACCAGTCCAATCCAGTCCGCGCTACTCAGTCGCTGATGTCTATTAAGCTTCGGCTGAAGTATACGATGCAGAACGCCCATACTATGCCCACGTGATGGTTAGTGCTATCAGGCCAGAGGCCCCTCGGATCAAATATCCAAACCGTTAGTGGATTAGGAGCGCGCGGTAACAAGCAGAGACTCACAATCGATGTGACCCCGTCGCCCCGTCTCGAGGACTTGCGGCAAGGACGAGGAATGCCCGGCCACGCCTCGTGTTCAACTCTGGGGCACCAGCCAGGTCCACCCGAGCCCACATCACTGGCTATTAAGCTCGCGCGGGTACCCCTCAGGGCCGACCCGTCTTTATCCAGTATGAACAGTAACATCAGTAATGTAAGTCATCCATGTGGCTACCACTTCAAGAAGGAATCCGAGGCATCACCCTTGTTGGATCCCCACCTGACATAACCGTCAAGGTGAACGTAAGAGGAATCACCCTCGAGGTCCACTCTTGAGGAGTTGCACGACAGTGTCGGTTTCGGGGGTGGTGTAGGAGGAATCACCCTCACTGACCACGACCGATTAACTAACCTACAAGGTTATCATCAGAAGTGCTGACGAGGTGAACCCTCGGCAATTGATAGTAACCCAGTAGTGTCGGCAACTAAGGGGGAAGTGACGTGCGGTGTCGGGGCCTGGTCTTCAATCCCGTTGCTCGGGTCTTCTGATCATCCAGCGGGGTAGTCGGGATAAGTGGGGTCTCTGATGGTCTCTACCCAACCTATTCTAAATAGTTTAGGATAACAGATAAGTATCAACAGCAGGTTACAAGTAAACAGGCTATGCATCAGATATAGGATACAGTAACAGCAGCAGATTCTAATGCAAGCATAAGAGAGAAGATAATGGGCGATATCGGAATGCTCAAAAGGGGGGTGCTTGCCTGGAAGCTCGGCGGCAAGGGCAAGGTCATCAACTGTGTCGTCGGGCTCCTGAGCAGCGTCAGCCTCGGGAGCTATGTCGACGCAGGGGTCTACCAAGAGAGAAGAGGGGGAGGAAACAGATAAATGCACAGCAAACGATGCAATACAGGGCATGCTATGCTAAGATGCAGTGCAGGGTTGCCTAAAGATGCATCTAGGTCATTTTAGTTATTATAGGATTAAGGTGGGATTTATATACCGGTGATTATGCACTATTCATCTACCGGATATGGCCTCGAAGTTGCGGTTTCACCTACGTATGGGGTTCCGGCATCGAAACAGACGACACAATCAGATTCATCTCGTTGTTCTGATCAACTTTCATGTTTTAAGTTTTTTGATCTGAGCTACGGTTTAAAAGTTATTAATTTTTGAAGTTTAAATAATTTTCTGGAATTATTTTAATTATCAGAAAATGATATATGACATCAGCATGACTAGGTGATGACATCAGCAGTCAACAACGGCTGACCAGAGTCAAACCTGACATGTGGGTCCAGTGGGATCCACATGTCAGTGGCTCAGCTAACTAAACAGAGTTAATACTAACTAAATAACCTAATTAGCAGGTGGGCCCGTACTGTCAGTGTCTAACTAATTACCAAATTAACTTAATTAATCAGAGACAGTTATCAGGCGCGTGGGCCCCACATGTCAGGGTCAGCGAGGCACAGTCAGCACGTTGACTTCGGTCAACGCGGTCAACAGGACCCACCGGGGCCACTGGCAGTGTCCCTGGGTGGACCCCACGCCTGGCCACGTCGGCTGGCCGGTGGCTAAACGCCGGCGAGCACAAAACGCGGCGGTCGTCCGTCGGAGCTGCTCGGATTCGCGTTACAGGGCTCGGTTCGAGCCGTGGTTAGGTGCGTTCGAAAGCTGGAGGACTCGCGCGTCGAGTGGTGGCCTCGTACAGACCAGAGATGGCCGAAAATGGCGCCGGCGATGAGCCGTGGCGGACGCCGAACCCCGGGGAACTCGCGTTCGTTAAGACAAGGGCCAAAACGCGCAGTGATCTACTCCTTCAGCATCTACGCGACGTCGCAAACATGATTGCGGGCTCAGTGGACCACGACGGACACTGCTGCGACGGCAGCGAGCTAGTTGATGGAGCTCAGCTCGGGTGGCCATGGCGGCAGTTGCTAGGGCGCGTTAGAGAGCTCGGAAAGGAGAGAGTGACGAGGGTGGAGGCTCACCGAGCGGCTCAAGGTGGCCCGTGGATGCTTAGGAGCAGCAGTTCGTTGTTGGAGAGGAAGGGGATCGTCGGCGATCCGAGGAAGACGATGATGCGCACGGGCGACGCAGAGCTCCTCGGTGTCCTCCAGCGGCTCCAAAGGACATGGCCGACCACGGCGCTCCTTCCTGGCACCTTCAGGCGATGCGGGGAGGCCGCTGGCCACGACGGTGGCGATGCGCGGCGACGGCGGTGCTCGGGCGTCGCGGATCTAGGGGAGAAGAGGGAGAGGCGAGCGAGGGAGAGTGGGGAGAATGACGGGGGAGGCCAGGGGGGATGCATGGCCTCGTCCTTATCTCCCTCACCTGTCGGTGGCTGCCGCCGTGTCGGCGTCTCAGCGGCGCGCGCGCGCGCAGCCACGGCGGTGCCGACACGATGATGGAGAGAGGGGGAAAGGGCCAGGTGGGCCGGTAGTCGGGGCACTGTGCACTTAGGCCCAGTGCACAGTGCCTCGTTTTATTTTTCTTATTTTCTGTTTTCTATTTTTCTTTTATTTCCTTTCTGTTTTGAAATAGTTATGCCACTTGTGCTCTTTTATAAAATGTGGGATTTGGCCCAAATATAACAATGCAATATTACCTTTCACCAAAAATTGGTTTGTGCAAAGTAGAATTTTATTTGAATTGGATTTAATTATAAATGGATTAATTAATTCTATTTTGGTGCTGTTTCATGTGGTTTGAGTCACTTAGCTATCTTCATCATCATTGTTTATATTTTTATGAGTGCTTCTGGAATATTTGCTATTTAATGAACATTTTTTCAACAGTGTTTGAGCAACTTTATTTTGCACTTTTGAATTTGAGTTGATTTTCAGGATAGGATTTGAATTGTTGGGATTAATCACTATGACTAGGCACTGCAAATGAGATGACTTGGCATTATTAGCAGTTGATCACAGAGGCTATTACACAGGGGTGTTACAATGTGAATGTCGACTACATGATACTTCACCATCTTTGGGCCTAAGGGAATGCATTGTGGAGTAGTTATTAGATGATGGGTTGCCAGAGTGACAGAAGCTTAGACCCTAGTTGATGTGCTACTTCCTAAGGGACTGATTTGGATCCATGTGTTTAATGCTATGGTTAGATTTTATCTTAATACTTTTCTCGTAGTTGCAGATGCTTGTGAGGGGGTTAAACATAAGTGGGAGGTTTGTTCAAGTAAGAACAACATGATGCGGCTTGAACTACGTCGGTATTTCCCCAAAGAGGAAGGGATGATGCAGCACAGCTACGGTAGGTATTTCCCTCAGTGATGAGACCAAGGTTATGGAACCAGTAGGAGAACCAAGCAACACTATGTAAACGGTGTCTGCACACAAAGCAAAAATACTTGCAACCCGACGTGTTAAAGGGGTTGTCAATCCCTTTCGGGTAACGGTGCCAGAAATTGTCACGTGGACGGGAGACTAAATGTGATAGATTGGATAAATAGATCTCGATAAAACATGAATAAAATAAAGTGCAGCAAGGTATTTTTGGGTTTCTGGAAATATAGATCTGAAAATAAAAGATGCAAATAAATAAAAAGGCAAATAGCAATATAGATCTGAAAATATATGATGGAAAAAATAGACCCGGGGGCCGTAGATTTCACTAGTGGCTTCTCTCGAGAAAATAGCATACGGTGGGTAAACAAATTACTGTTGGGCAATTGATAGAACTTCAAATAATTATGACGATATCCAGGCAATGATCATTATATAGGCATCACGTCCAAGATTAGTAGACCGACTCCTGCCTGCATCTACTACTATTACTCCACACATCGACCGCTATCCAGCATGCATCTAGTGTATTAAGTTCATGGAGAGATGGAGTAATGCAATAAGAATGATGACATGATGTAGACAAGATCTATTCATGTAGGAATAGACCCCATCTTGTTATCCTTAATAGCGACGATACATACGTGTTATGTCCCCTTCTGTCACTGGGATTGAGCACCGTAAGATCGAACCCATCACAAAGCACATCTTCTCATGGCAAGAAAAATCGATCTAGTCGGCCTAACTAAACCAAAGATTCAAAGAAGAAATACGAGGCTATAAGTAATCATGCATATAAGAGATCAAAGAGACTCAAATAACTTTCATGGATAAAAAGATAGATCTGATCATAAACTCAAAGTTAATCGGATCTCAACAAACACACCGCAAAAGAGTTACATCAAATATATCTCCAAGAGACCATTGTATTGAGAATCAAAAGAGAGAGAGGAAGTCATCTAGCTACTAACTACGGACCCGAAGGTCTACAATGAACTACTCACGCATCATCGGAGAGGCACCAATGAGGATAATGAACCCCTCCGTGATGGTGTCTAGATTGGATCTGTGGTTTCTGGAACTTGCGGCGGCTGGAATTGTGTTTCGTCGACAACCCTAGGTTTTTTGGATTTTCGGGGTATTTATATATCAAAGAGGCAGTGCGGGAGGCGGCCGAGGTGGGCACAACCCACCAGGGCGTGCCTGGGCCCCCAGGCGCGCCCATGTGGGTTGTGCTCCCCTCGGAGCCCCCCTCTGGTACTTCTTTGGCCCAACAGGTGTCTTCTGGTCTAGAAAAAATCACCAAAAAGTTTCGCTGCGTTTGGACTTCGTTTGTTATTGATTTTCTATGAAGTAAAAAACAAGCAAAAAACAGCAACTGGCACTGGGCACTATGTCAATAGGTTAGTCCCAAAAAATGATATAAAGTTGCTATAAAATGATTGTAAAAATCCAAGATTGATAATATAACAGCATGGAACAATAAAAGATTATAGATACGTTGGAGATGTATCAGCATCCCCAAGCTTAATTCCTGCTCGTCCTCGAGTAGGTAAATGATAAAAACAGAATTTTTGATGTGGAATGTTGCCTAACATGTTCATCACATATTCTTTTCTTTTGTAGCATGGACATTTGGACTTTTATATGATTCAAAGCAATAGTCTAGTTTTGACATGAAGATTTCAATACTCAAGCATATCAACAAGCAACCATGTATTTTCAAAATATCAACACTAAAGCAAGTTATCCCTTGCCCACTATGCTCAATCATTGATCCATTCATGAAACACACTCGCATATTAGCTACACCCAATGCTCAAGTACGATCATAGTGCCCTTAGTTGGTGCTTTATAAGAGAAGATGGAGACTCAAATAGAAATAAAAATTGCATAAAGTAAATAGAAAGGCCCTTCGCAGAGGGAAGTAGGGATTTTTAGAGGTGCCAGAGCTCAAAGCGAAAAAGATAGAGATAAAACATTTTGGGTGGCATGCTTTTCCTGTCAACGAAAACGATCGAGTAGTTCCCAATACTTTCCATGCTAGATGTATCATAGGCGGTTCCCAAATAGAAAATAAAGTTTATTCCTTTTTCCACCATACTTTCACATTCCACGGCTAACCGAATCCACGGGTGCCATCCAAACCAACACTCTCCAAGGAATTTATTATTTGACAACATAAAGTAAATTCATTTTTCATTTCGGGACTGGGCATCCCTAATACCTTTGCCGTACTCTCGTGCAATGACAAGTGAATAAACACTCATCTTGAGAATAACACATCTAGCATGGAAAAATATCAGCCACCCCCTACCGTTTCATGAGCCGTACGAGCACACAAAAAGGAAATTTATTTTGAAGATTAAAGATGGCACATACAAATTTGCTTAGAACGGCACTGAAATACCGCATATAGGTAGGTATAGTGGACTCATGTGGCAAAAATGGGTTTAAGGTTTTTGGATGCACAAGTAATAATCATACTTAGTACAAGTGAAGGCTAGCAAAAGATTGAGAAGCATCCAACCAAGAAACGAAAAGTCACATAAGCGAGCATTAAGCATAACTGACACCGAATAATGCACCACAAGTAGGATGTAATTTCACTGCATAACTATTGACTTTCGTGCTTGCATGGGGAATCACAAACCTTAACATCAATATTCTTACTAAGCCATAATTACTCATTAGCATGACTCACATATCATTATCAACATATCGCAAAACTATTACAAAGAATCAAGTTTACTTTGTCCAATGATCTTCATGAAAGTTTTTATTATATCCCTCTTGAATATCTATCACTTTGGGACTAATTTAATATGTTGCTTTTGATAGCTCAAACAAATCTAAGTGAAGAATATGAGCATAAAAATTTCCTCCTCTCAAAATAATATAAGTGAAGCATGAGAGAATTTCTAAAAAAAATTTACTAACTCTCAAATAAATCTAAGTGAAGCATGAGAGCATTTCTTCAAAAATAATAAAGCACACCGTGCTCAAAAAGATATAAGTGAAGCACTAGAGCAATTCCATAGCTCAAAAAAAATTAAGTGAAGCACATAGAGCAATTCTACCAAATCATATCATAATTTTGGCTCTCTCAAATAGGTGTGTTCAGCAAGGATACTTGACTTAAACTAACAAGAAAAACAAGCAAAGACTCATATCATACAAGACGCTCCAAGCAAAACTCATGATATGTGACGAATAAAAATATAGTTCCAAGTAAAATACCGATGGTCGTTAGAAGAAAGAGGGGATGCCTCCCGGGGCATCCCCAAGCTTAGTTGCTTGTTCATCTTTGGATATTACTTTGGGGTGTGGTAGCATCCCCAAGCTTAGGATCTTCTTACTCCTTATTCCTTCATCCATCGTGATCTCACCCAAAACTTGAAAACTTCAATCACACAAAACTTAACAAAACCTTCGTGAGATCCGTTAGTATAACAAAGCAAATCACCACTCTAAGTACTGTTGCAAACCAATTCATATTTTATTTTTGCATTATATCTACTGTATTCCAACTTTACTATGGCTCATACCCCCCGACAAAGTCAATAGATTCATCAAAATAAGCACACATTGCAAAGAAAATATAATCTGTCAAAAACAGAACAGTTTGTAGTAATCTGAATACTTCGTATATTTATGTAACTCCAAAAATTCTGAAAAATTATGACAACGTAGGAAATTTGTATATCAATCTTGTGTAAAAATTCAGAGTTTTTCATCGCTTCTGTGAATCTTCAAAATTATTTTACTGGACGCAAAAGTTTCTGTTTTCCAACAAGATCAAATCAACTATCACCCAACATGATCCCAAAGGCTTTGCTTGGCCCAAACATTAATTAAAACATGAAAACACAATCAAAACAGAGGCATAATTGTGCAAACACTCAAGAACAGAAAGAAAAGGGCAAAAATAAATTTTATTCATTGGGTTGCCTCCCAACAAGCGTTATCGTTTTATGCCCCTAGCTAGGCATAATGCATAGATCGAAGTATTGTCATCTTTAATTCTAGATCCATAAGATGCCCTCATGATTGATTCATATGGTGGCTTAATTCTTGTTCTAGGGAAGTGTTCCATACCCTTTCTCAAAGGAAATTGAAATTTAATATTCCCTTCTTTCATATCAATCACGGCACCTATAGTGCGTAAGAACGGTCTACCAAGTATAATAGGACAAGATGGATTGCAATAATATCAAGAACAATAAAATCTATGGGAACATAGTTCCTATTTGCAAGAATAAGAACATCATTAATTCTTCCCATAGGCTTTTAATAGTAGAATCTGCCAAGTGCAAATTTAAAGAACATTCTTCAATATCGGTAAGACCAAGCACATCACATAAAGATTTCGGAATTGTGGAAACACTAGCACCCAAATCACATAAAGCAAAACACTCATAATTTTTAATCTTGACTTTGATAGTAGGTTCCCATTCATCATGTAATTTTCTAGGGATTGAAATCTCTAATTCCAACTTTTCTTCCAAAGCTTTCATCATAGCATCAACGATATGTTTAGTAAAAGCTTTATTTTGTTCATAGGCATGGGGTGAATTTATCATGGATTGCAACAAAGAAATACAATCAATCAAAGAACAATTATCATAATTAAAGTCTTTGTAATCCAAAAGAGTGGGCACATCACCGGTTAAAGTTTTGACCTCTCCAAACCCACTTTTATCAATTTTCTCAGCAAGATTTTCACCCTCCGAATTATCGGGACGCCTTCTAACTAAAGTTGACTCTTATTCAGTCCCTTTATAATTAATTTTAATTTTGCTAAATAAGGAATCAATAGAAGAAAGACCAATCACTTTAAGATCTTCATCACTTTTATGAAAGCAATCACTAGAAAACGCTTTTTCTAAAAATTCTCTTTTAGCTCTAAGCATAGCGGTTCTTTTCTTACTTTCATCCATAGAAACATATAAAGCTTTAATTGATTCTTCAACCTTAGGCACAAAAATTTTCAACTTGAGATTTTCCACATCATGAGAAATTCTATCAATGCTTCTAGACATATCATCAATCTTATTCAACTTTTCTTCTATCGTATTGTTGAAAACTTTTTGAGCATTGATAAATTCTTTAATATTATTCTCAAGATCAGAGGTGTTCCTATTACTATTATAAGAAGGATTACCATAATTATTAGAGGAATTACTAGGAAAAGGCCTAGGATTAAAATTACCTCTATAAGCATTGTTATTGAAATTGTTTCGCGAGACAAGATTCACATCTACGACATCACTATTTTGCTCAATCAAAGTGGACAAAGGCACATCATTAATATCAATAGGAGAATTTTTATTAGCAACCAACTTCATAAGAGCATCAACTTTTTCACTCAAAGTAGAAATTTCTTCAACCGAATTAACCTTTTTACTAGTAGGTGCTCTTTCGGTATGCCATTGTGAATAATTTGCCATAATATTATCAAGCAATTTAGTAGCTTCACCCAAAGTAATTTCCATAAAAGTACCACCCGCGGCGGAATCTAAAAGATTTCTAGAAACAAAATTCAATCCCGCATAAAAAAATTGTATGATCATCCAAAGATTTAAACCATGAGTAGGGCAATTTCTTAGCATCAATTTCATTCTTTCCCAAGATTGCGCAACATGTTCATGCTCAAGTTGCTTAAAATTCATGATTTGGGTCCTAAGGGAAATAATTTTCACGGGCGGAAAATACTTAGTAATAAATGCATCCTTGCACTTATCCCAAGAATCGATACTATTGCGAGGCAAAGAAGAAAACCAAATTTTTGCACGATCTCGCAAAGAAAACGGGAATAATTTCAACTTCACAATATCATTGTCCACATCTTCTTTCTTTTGCATATCGCATAATTCTACAAATGTGTTAAGATGGGACGTGGCATCCTCATTAGGAGTACCAAAAAATTGATCTTTCATAACGAGATTCAACAAAGCAGCATTAATATCACAAGACTCTGCACTAGTGGCGGGTGGAGCAATCGGAGTGCTAATAAAATCATTGATGTTGGTATTAGAGAAATCACACAACTTGGTGTTCTCTTGAGTCATCGTGACTACGCAAACAAGATTGCACTAGAAATAGACCTGACGAGAAAAAGCGAACGAAAAAGAGGGGTGAATAAAACGGCAAATTTTTGTGAAGTGGGGGAGATGAAAATGAGAGGCAAATGGCAAATAATATAAATTGCAAGGAGATGAGATTTGTGATTAGGAACTTGATAGATGTTGATGATGTCTCCCCGGCAATAGCGCCAGAAATTCCTTTTGATGCGGCTTGAACTACGTCGGTATTTCCCCAAAGAGGAAGGGATGATGCAGCACAGCTACGGTAGGTATTTCCCTTAGTGATGAGACCAAGGTTATGGAACCAGTAGGAGAACCAAGCAACACTATGTAAACGGTGTCTGCACACAAAGCAAAAATACTTGCAACCCGACGTGTTAAAGGGGTTGTCAATCCCTTTCGGGTAACGGTGCCAGAAATTGTCACGTGGACGGGAGACTAAATGTGATAGATTGGATAAATAGATCTCGATAAAACATGAATAAAATAAAGTGCAGCAAGGTATTTTTGGGTTTCTGGAAATATAGATCTGCAAAATAAAAGATGCAAATAAATAAAAAGGCAAATAGCAATATAGATTGAAAATATATGATGGAAAAAATAGACCGGGGGCCGTAGATTTCACTAGTGGCTTCTCCCGAGAAAAATAGCATACGGTGGGTAAACAAATTACTGTTGGGCAATTGATAGAACTTCAAATAATTATGACGATATCCGGCAATGATCATTATATAGGCATCACGTCCAAGATTAGTAGACCGACTCCTGCCTGCATCTACTACTATTACTCCACACATCGACCGCTATCCAGCATGCATCTAGGGTATTAAGTTCATGGAGAAATGAGTGAGTAATGCAATAAGAATGATGACATGATGTAGACAAGATCTATTCATGTAGGAATAGACCCCATCTTGTTATCCTTAATAGCGACGATACATAGTGTTATGTCCCCTTCTGTCACTGGGATGAGCACCGTAAGATCGAACCCATCACAAAGCACATCTTCTCATGGCAAGAAAAATCGATCTAGTCGGCCTAACTAAACCAAAGATCGAAGAAGAAATACGAGGCTATAAGTAATCATGCATATAAGAGATCAAAGAGACCAAATAACTTTCATGGATAAAAAGATAGATCTGATCTTCACTCAAATTCATCGGATCTCAACAAACACAACGCCAAAAAGAGGTACATCAAAAGATCTCCAAGAGACCATTGTATTGAGAATCAAAAGAGAGAGAGGAAGCCATCTAGCTACTAACTATGGACCTGAAGGTCTACAATGAACTACTCACGCATCATCGAAGAGGCACCAATGAGGATGATGAACCCCCTCCGTGATGGAGTCTAGATTGGATCTGTTGTTTCTGGAACTTGCGGCGGCTGGAATTGTGTTTCGTCGACAACCCTAGGTTTTTTGGATTTTCGGGGTATTTATATATCAAAGAGGCAGTGCGGGAGGCGGCCGAGGTGGGCACAACCCACCAGGGCGTGCCTGGGCCCCCAGGCGCGCCCATGTGGGTTGTGCTCCCCTCGGAGCCCCCCTCTGGTACTTCTTTGGCCCAACAGGTGTCTTCTGGTCTAGAAAAAAATCACCAAAAAGTTTCGCTGCGTTTGGACTTCGTTTGTTATTGATTTTCTATGAAGTAAAAAACAAAGCAAAAACAGCAACTGGCACTGGGCACTATGTCAATAGGTTAGTCCAAAAAAATGATATAAAGTTGCTATAAATGATTGTAAAAATCCAAGATTGATAATATAACAGCATGGAACAATAAAAGATTATAGATACGTTGGAGATGTATCAGCATCCCCAAGCTTAATTCCTGCTCGTCCTCGAGTAGGTAAATGATAAAAACAGAATTTTTGATGTGGAATGTTGCCTAACATGTTATCACATATTCTTTTCTTTTGTAGCATGGACATTTGGACTTTTATATGATTCAAAGCAATAGTCTAGTTTTGACATGAAGATTTCAATACTCAAGCATATCAACAAGCAACCATGTATTTTCAAAATATCAACACTAAAGCAAGTTATCCCTTGCCCACTATGCTCAATCATTGATCCATTCATGAAAACACTCGCATATTAGCTACACCCAATGCTCAAGTACGATCATAGTGCCCTTAGTTGGTGCTTATAAGAGAAGATGGGGGACTCAAATAGAAATAAAAATTGCATAAAGTAAATAGAAGCCCTTCGCAGAGGGAAGTAGGGATTTTTAGAGGTGCCAGAGCTCAAAGCGAAAAGATAGAGATAAAACATTTTGGGTGGCATGCTTTTCCTGTCAACGAAAACGATCGAGTAGTTCCCAATACTTTCCATGCTAGATGTATCATAGGCGGTTCCCAAAAGAAAATAAGTTTATTCCTTTTTCCACATACTTTCACATTCCACGGCTAACCGAATCCACGGGTGCCATCCAAACCAACACTCTCCAAGGAATTTATTATTGACAACAAAAGTAAATTCATTTTTCACTTTCGGGACTGGGCATCCCTATACCTTTGCCGTACTCTCGTGCAATGACAAGTGAATAAACACTCATCTTGAGAATAACACATCTAGCATGGAAAAATATCAGCCACCCCCTACCGTTTCATGAGCCGTACGAGCACAAAAAGGAAATTTATTTTGAAGATTAAAGATGGCACATACAAATTTGCTTAGAACGGCACTGAAATACCGCATATAGGTAGGTATAGTGGACTCATGTGGCAAAAATGGGTTTAAGGTTTTGGATGCACAAGTAATAATCATACTTAGTACAAGTGAAGGCTAGCAAAAGATTGAGAAGCATCCAACCAGAAACGAAAAGTACCATAAGCGAGCATTAAGCATAACTGACACCGAATAATGCACCACAAGTAGGATGTAATTCACTGCATAACTATTGACTTTCGTGCTGCATGGAATCACAAACCTTAACATCAAATCTTTTACTAAGCCATAATTACTCATTAGCATGACTCACATATCATTATCAACATATCGCAAAACTATTACAAAGAATCAAGTTACTTTGTCCAATGATCTTCATGAAAGTTTTTATTATATCCCTCTTGAATATCTATCCTTTGGGACTAATTTAATATGTTGCTTGATAGCTCAAACAAATCTAAGTGAAGAATATGAGCATAAAAATTTCCTCCTCTCAAAATAATATAAGTGAAGCATGAGAGAATTTCTAAAAAAAATTTACTAACTCTCAAATAAATCTAAGTGAAGCATGAGAGCATTTCTTCAAAAATAATAAAGCACACCGTGCTCAAAAAGATATAAGTGAAGCACTAGAGCAATTCCATAGCTCAAAAAAAATTAAGTGAAGCACATAGAGCAATTCTACCAAATCATATCATAATTTGGCTCTCTCAAATAGGTGTGTTCAGCAAGGATACTTGACTTAAACTAACAGAAAAACAAGCAAAGACTCATATCATACAAGACGCTCCAAGCAAAACTCATGATATGTGACGAATAAAAATATAGTTCCAAGTAAAATACCGATGGTCGTTAGAAGAAAGAGGGGATGCCTCCCGGGGCATCCCCAAGCTTAGTTGCTTGTTCATCTTTGGATATTACTTTGGGGGTGGGTAGCATCCCCAAGCTTAGGATCTTCTTAATCCTTATTCCTTCATCCATCGTGATCTCACCCAAAACTTGAAAACTTCAATCACACAAAAAATTAACAAAACCTTCGTGAGATCCGTTAGTTATACAAAGCAAATCACCACTCTAAGTACTGTTGCAAACCAATTCATATTTTATTTTGCATTATATCTACTGTATTCCAACTTTACTATGGCTCATACCCCCCGACAAAGTCAATAGATTCATCAAAATAAGCACACATTGCAAAGAAAATATAATCTGTCAAAAAAAGAACAGTTTGTAGTAATCTGAATACTTCGTATATTTATGTAACTCCAAAAAATCTGAAAAATTATGACAACGTAGGAAATTTGTAATCATCTTGTGTAAAAATTCAGAGTTTTTCATCGCTTCTGTGAATCTTCAAAATTATTTTTAGGACGCAAAAGTTTCTGTTTTCCAACAAGATCAAATCAACTATCACCCAACATGATCCCCAAAGGCTTTGCTTGGCCCAAAATTAATTAAAACATGAAAACACAATCAAAACAGAGATAATTGTGCAAACACTCAAGAACAGAAAGAAAAGGGCAAAAATAAATTTTATTCATTGGGTGCCTCCCAACAAGCGTATCGTTTTATGCCCCTAGCTAGGCCTAATGCATAGATCGAAGTATTGTCATCTTTAATTCTAGATCCATAAGATGCCCTCATGATTGATTCATATGGTGGCTTAATTCTTGTTCTAGGGAAGTGTTCCTACCCTTTCTCAAAGGAAATTGAAATTTAATATTCCCTTCTTTCATATCAATCACGGCACCTATAGTGCGTAAGAACGGTCTACCAAGTATAATAGGACAAGAGGATGCAATAATATCAAGAACAATAAAATCTATGGGAACATAGTTCCTATTTGCAAGAATAAGAACATCATTAATTCTTCCATAGGCTTTTAATAGTAGAATCTGCCAAGTGCAAATTTAAAGAACACTTCTTCAATATCGGTAGACCAAGCACATCACATAAAGATTTCGGAATTGTGGAAACACTAGCACCCAACACATAAAGCAAAACACTCATAATTTTTAATCTTGACTTTGATAGTAGGTTCCCATTCATCGTAATTTCTAGGGATTGAAATCTCTAATTCCAACTTTTCTTCCAAAGCTTTCATCATAGCATCAACGATATGTTTAGTAAAAGCTTTATTTTGTTCATAGGCATGGGGTGAATTTATCATGGATGTCAACAAAGAAATACAATCAATCAAAGAACAATTATTAATTAAAGTCTTTGTAATCCAAAAGAGTGGGCACATCACCGGTTAAAGTTTTGACCTCTCCAAACCCACTTTTATCAATTTCTCAGCGAAGATTTTCACCTCCGAATTATCGGGACGCCTTTAACTAAAGTTGACTCTTATTCAGTCCCTTATAATTAATTTTAATTTTGCTAAATAAGGAATCAATAGAAGAAAGACCAATCACTTTAAGATTTCATCACTTTTATGAAAGCAATCACTAGAAAACGCTTTTTCTAAAATTCTCTTTTAGCTCTAAGCATAGCGGTTCTTTTCTTACTTTCATCCATAGAAACATATAAAACTTTAATTGATTCTTCAACCTTAGGCACAAAAATTTTCAACTTGAGATTTTCCACATCATGAGAAATTCTATCATGCTTCTAGACATATCATCAATCTTTATCAACTTTTCTTCTATCGTATTGTTGAAAACTTTTTGAGCATTGATAAATTCTTTAATATTATTCTCAAGATCAGAGGTGTTCCTATTACTATTATAAGAAGGATTACCATAATATTAGAGGATTCTAGGAAAAGGCCTAGGATTAAAATTACCTCATAAGCATTGTTATTGAAATTGTTTCGCGAGACAAGATTCACATCTAGACATCACTATTTGCTCAATCAAAGTGGACAAAGGCACATCATTAATATCAATAGGAGAATTTTTTATTAGCAACCAACTTCATAAGAGCATCAACTTTTCACTCAAAGTAGAAATTCTTCAACGAATAACCTTTTTACTAGTAGTGCTCTTTCCCGGTATATTGCCATTGTGAATAATTTGCCATAATATTATCAAGCAATTTAGTAGCTTCACCCAAAGTAATTTCCATAAAAGTACCACCCGCGGCGGAATCTAAAAGATTTCTAGAAACAAAATTCAATCCCGCATAAAAAAATTGTATGATCATCCAAAGATTTAAACCATGAGTAGGGCAATTTCTTAGCATCAATTTCATTCTTTCCCAAGATTGCGCAACATGTTCATGCTCAAGTTGCTTAAAATTCATGATTTGGGTCCTAAGGGAAATAATTTTCACGGGCGGAAAATACTTAGTAATAAATGCATCCTTGCACTTATCCCAAGAATCGATACTATTGCGAGGCAAAGAAGAAAACCAAATTTTTGCACGATCTCGCAAAGAAAACGGGAATAATTTCAACTTCACAATATCATTGTCCACATCTTCTTTCTTTTGCATATCGCATAATTCTACAAATGTGTTAAGATGGGACGCGGCATCCTCATTAGGAGTACCAAAAAATTGATCTTTCATAACGAGATTCAACAAAGCAGCATTAATATCACAAGACTCTGCACTAGTGGCGGGTGGAGCAATCGGAGTGCTAATAAAATCATTGATGTTGGTATTAGAGAAATCACACAACTTGGTGTTCTCTTGAGTCATCGTGACTACGCAAACAAGATTGCACTAGAAATAGACCTGACGAGAAAAAGCGAACGAAAAAGAGGGGTGAATAAAACGGCAAATTTTTGTGAAGTGGGGGAGATGAAAATGAGAGGCAAATGGCAAATAATATAAATTGCAAGGAGATGAGATTTGTGATTAGGAACTTGATAGATGTTGATGATGTCTCCCCGGCAATAGCGCCAGAAATTCCTTTTGATGCGGCTTGAACTACGTCGGTATTTCCCCAAAGAGGAAGGGATGATGCAGCACAGCTACGGTAGGTATTTCCCTTAGTGATGAGACCAAGGTTATGGAACCAGTAGGAGAACCAAGCAACACTATGTAAACGGTGTCTGCACACAAAGCAAAAATACTTGCAACCCGACGTGTTAAAGGGGTTGTCAATCCCTTTCGGGTAACGGTGCCAGAAATTGTCACGTGGACGGGAGACTAAATGTGATAGATTGGATAAATAGATCTCGATAAAACATGAATAAAATAAAGTGCAGCAAGGTATTTTTGGGTTTCTGGAAATATAGATCTGAAAATAAAAGATGCAAATAAATAAAAAGGCAAATAGCAATATAGATCTGAAAATATATGATGGAAAAAATAGACCCGGGGGCCGTAGATTTCACTAGTGGCTTCTCTCGAGAAAATAGCATACGGTGGGTAAACAAATTACTGTTGGGCAATTGATAGAACTTCAAATAATTATGACGATATCCAGGCAATGATCATTATATAGGCATCACGTCCAAGATTAGTAGACCGACTCCTGCCTGCATCTACTACTATTACTCCACACATCGACCGCTATCCAGCATGCATCTAGTGTATTAAGTTCATGGAGAAATGGAGTAATGCAATAAGAATGATGACATGATGTAGACAAGATCTATTCATGTAGGAATAGACCCCATCTTGTTATCCTTAATAGCGACGATACATACGTGTTATGTCCCCTTCTGTCACTGGGATTGAGCACCGTAAGATCGAACCCATCACAAAGCACATCTTCTCATGGCAAGAAAAATCGATCTAGTCGGCCTAACTAAACCAAAGATTCGAAGAAGAAATACGAGGCTATAAGTAATCATGCATATAAGAGATCAAAGAGACTCAAATAACTTTCATGGATAAAAAGATAGATCTGATCATAAACTCAAAGTTCATCGGATCTCAACAAACACACCGCAAAAAGAGTTACATCAAATAGATCTCCAAGAGACCATTGTATTGAGAATCAAAAGAGAGAGAGGAAGCCATCTAGCTACTAACTATGGACCTGAAGGTCTACAATGAACTACTCACGCATCATCGAAGAGGCACCAATGAGGATGATGAACCCCCTCCGTGATGGAGTCTAGATTGGATCTGTTGTTTCTGGAACTTGCGGCGGCTGGAATTGTGTTTCGTCAACTCCCCTAGGGTTTTTGGATTTTTGGGGTATTTATAGAGTTAAGAGGCGGTGCGGGAGGCGGCTGAGGTGGGCACAACCCACCAGGGCGCGCCTGGGCCCCCAGGCGTGCCCAGGTGGGTTGTGCTCCCCTCGGTGCCCCCCTCTGGTACTTCTTTGGCCCAACAGGTGTCTTCTGGTCTAGAAAAAATCACCAAAAAGTTTCGCTGCATTTGGACTCCGTTTGGTATTGATTTTCTGCGAAGTAAAAAACAAGCAAAAACTGCAACTGGCACTGGGCACTATGTCAATAGGTTAGTCCCAAAAAATGATATAAAGTTGCTATAAAATGATTGTAAAACATCCAAGATTGATAATATAACAGCATGGAACAATCAAAAAATACAGATACGTTGGAGACGTATCACAACACCCAAGCACCAGTCCACCCACATATCAAATTATCAAAGTAGCGAACGTGAACCAAACCAACATGATGAAAGTGACTAGATGAAATTCCCGTGTGCCCTCAAGAATGCTTTGCTTATCATAAGAGACCGTTTTGGCCTGTCCTTTGCTACAAAAAGGATTGGGCTACCTTGCTGCACCTTATTTACCTTTACCGTTACTTGCTCATTACAAATTATCTTGCTATCAAACTACTCGTTACCGACAATTTCAGTGCTTGCAGAAATTACCTTGCTAAAAACCACTTGTCATTTCCTTCTGCTCCTCGTTGGGTTTGACACTCTTACTTATCAAAAGGACTACGATTGATCCTCTATACTTGTCGGTCATCAGGACAGCCAGGGCACCGTGCTAGAGAATGCACTCTGAACCAGAACCAGTTGGCACTTCCTTCCACTGGTCATCGTAATGGTCGTGGCAACAACATTAATACCAGGCCGCCTGCATTATGTCATGGTCATGCCAACCATGTTGATACTGCAGAAGCTTAGGAGGAACCGAACATCATGATGGATACCCTTCTTGTTAATTTAGTACCCGCTTATGTTCGTTTTGATACAGGAGCATCACATTCATTCATATCTGAAAAATTTGCACTCATGCATGATATAACTTATGAGAAGATGCATTCCCCACTAGTAATAAGTACCCCGGGAACACACTGTCATGCCACTAATGTGACCCCTAATGTTTCCATTGAGATTGAAGTACTAGAGTTCCTTGGCTCCCTCATCGTTCTTTCATCTTCAAACATCGATGTCATCCTTGGTATGGATTGGCTGAAAGCTCATTGTGCTTTGATCGACTGTGCCACTAAAACAGTCCAACTCTTACACCCCTCCGACCGCATAGTGAGCTACTCAGCTCGAAAGATCCAAAATGTTGAAGCCCAGATATATGGGTTGAATGCCTTGAATGCATCACCGCTGCTTGACATCAAGAACATTCCGGTCGTTCGCGACTTCCTAGATGTCTTTCCAGAAGAACTTCCAGGAATACCCCCTGCTGAGCTATCGAGTTCGTCATCGACTTGAAACCGGGCACCACTCCTATTGCCAAGCACCCATACAAGATGCCACCACATGAACTTCTCGACATTAAGAAGGAAATCAAAGAATCACTTCGCCAGGGCTTCATTCACCCCAGTTCTTCTCCTTGGAGTGCCCCTTCTCTCTTCGTTAAGAAGAAGGATGGAACAAACCGATTGGTTCAAGATTATCGACCTATTAATCAGGTGACAATTCAGAACAAATATCCACTTCGCAGAATTAATGACTTGTATGACCAACTTGCTGGATCATCGGTCTTTTCTAAACTTGATTTGAGGTTAGGATACCATCAGATCAGGGTCCGCGAAGAGGACATTCCGATAACTACCTTTGTTACTCGCTATGGTTCATACGAGTACACCGTCATGTCCTTTGGCCTAACCAATGCTCCAACCACCTTCTCTCGATTGATGAACTACATCTTCATGGATTACTTCGACAAATTCGTCGTGGTTTACCTTTATGATATTCTGGTCTATTCCAAGAATGAAGAACATGTCGAACCTCTTCGGCTTGTACTGGAGAAACTTCGTGAACACCAACTTTATGCTAAATACTCCAAGTGTGAGTTCTGGTTACCTGAGGTGACCTATGTTGGCCACGTGATCTCCGCAGATGGCATTGCTGTTAATCCTGAATGAGTTCAGGCTATTCTTGACTGGACTCCTCCTAAGAATATTAAGGAAATTAGAAGTTTTCTCGGACTCGCCAGCTATTGTTGTCATTTTGTTGAGAACTTATCCAAGATTGCTAAACCATTGACTGACCTGCTCCACAAAGGCAAGAAGTATGAGTGGACATCCAAATGTCAGGAAAGTTTCCAGACTCTGAAGGACAAGTTGACTTCTGCCCCAGTGCTTGCTCCCCTAATACACACAAAGACTTCATGATCTATTGCGATGCCTCTCGGCAAGGATTAGGTTGTGTCCTGATGCAAGAGTGTAAAGTGGTTGCTTATGGCTCTCGCTAGATGCGTCCTCATGGAGAGAACTATCCAACGCATGATCTTGAACTTGCTGGAGTTATCTATGCTTTGAAGTTATGGCGACATTACCTCCTTGGTAATCGTTGCGAGGTCTACACAGATCATCAGAGTCTGAAGTACTTATTCACTCAGCCGGATCTGAACCTTCGTCAGCAGAGATGGATGGAGACCATATCAAATTATAACTTGGGCATTTCTTATACCCCAGGCAAGGCTAATGTGATGGCTGATGCCTTGAGCCACAAGTCATATTGCAACCACCTCAAGGTTCGAAAAGTTCAGCCCCTTCTTCATGAAGAACTCAGTAAGCTGAACCTCCATATTGTTCCTCCGGGTTCTCTTGCTCCCCCTCCTGAAGAATTCCAAAACATGAACCTCCATGTTGTTTCCCAGGGTTCTCTCAATACCCTAGTTGCTGAACCAGATCTCGTGGGCGACATCAAAACTATTCAGAAATATGACTCTCAAGCCCAGAAGGTTACACGCTATCCCGCTGAAGGAAGGCCCTCATTCTTCACTGTTGATGATGATGGCGCTTTTTTCTACAAGGGTCACCTAGTGGTTCGGAGTAGAGAGAAAAACCTGGATAAGACTCAGAAGGTTATGAAAGAAGCTCCTGATACACCTCTGTCTATTCATCCTGGTAGTACAAATATGTACCACGACATTCATCAGAGATTTTGGTGGCCAAACATGAAGCAAGGCATTGCTCGCTATGTTGCTGAGTGTGAGGTTTGTCGTCGAATCAAAGCAGAACATCAAAGACCTGCTGGAACTCTGCAACCTATTACTATTCTTGAATGGAAATGGGAGAATGTCGAAATGCACTTCGTCGCTAGTTTTCCCAGATCGCATAAGGGAAATGATGTTATTCTTGTCGTCATTGATCGACTTTCCAAAGTTGGACATTTTCTGGCTGTCAAGGAAACCATCACTGCTAGTCAGTTGGCATATCTGTATGTTTCCAGAATCATTTCACTCCATGGTATTCCGTTGGTAATCAGCTCGCGGACCGTGGCAGTCTTTTCACTTCAAGATTCTGGGCAAGTTTTCAAGAAGCTATGGGAACTCATCTATCCTTTAGCACCGCTTTTCACCCTCAGTCTCAGGGACAAGTGGAACGAGTCAACCAAATCCTTGAAGACATGCTTCGAGCCTGTGTCATTTCCTTTGGCAAGAAATGGGAGGAATCTCTCTCGTATGCTGAATTCTCATACAACAATAGCTATCAAGCTAGTCTGAAGATGGCCCCCTTCGAAGTGTTATATGGACGAAAGTGCCGAACTCCTTTGAATTGGTCAGAAACTAGGGAATAGTCACTCTTCGGTCCGGATATTATCCAACATGCCGAAGAACAAGTCCGCGTTATTCACAAGAATCTGAAGACACTTGGTCTCATCAGAAGAGTCAGTATGATCGTTATCACAAGGATATGGTCTATCAACCTGGCAAAAAGGCTTATCTTCAAGTCACAACGATGAGAGGTGCTCACCACTTCGGGATCAAGGGCTAGCTAGCTCCTCGCTACATTGGTCCTTTCCCCATTCTCGAAAGACATGGAAAAGTGGCATACCAATTGGAACTGTCGTCGAACCTTTCTCAGGTTCACGATGTCTTCCATGTGTCACAGCTCCGCCGCTGCTTCAAGGACCCCCATCTGAGCAGTGGACCATGAAATGCTTGAATTGCAACAACACCTCTCTTATAAAGAGCATCCGGTCTGCATTCTTGATCAAGCTGAACATCGCACCTGTCAGAAGGCGATCAAATTCCTTAAAGTCCAGTGGTTAAACTATTTTGAAGATGAAGCCACTTGGGAACGCGAGGATCGAATTTGTGATGAATACCCCGCCTTGTTTCCGTCTACCTCCTAAATCTCGGGATGAGACTTCTTGTAGTGGAGGAGATTTGTAACACCCCGATAATTAAGCTACAGTAATCCCATACTAATGGTGCCATGTCATCACAATTAATTTTGCTAAACCTCACTTTTATTCAAACCCGATTCAAATTCAAATTTAAATTAAAGTCAAATAATTAAGTTTTCAAATGGCAAAATATAAATGTGGGTTGGGTTGCAAATATTCACTAACAAATTTTCATGAAAGAATCAACATTTTTCAGAATGTTAAACTGCCCCTAAGCTATTTTAACTGACCCATCAAGCTTTTAATTGAACCATCTCAATTTAAAGAAATATGTAAACTACTAAAAAATATTTGAAGCTTATTGTGCGAACTCTAGATATTGCCTAATATTTATGTGCTAAATTGCACATTTAACTAAATGCATTTATTAGCTCAAAATATTGTAAAACAATAAATAAATATAAAAGAAATATAAAAAAGAAAAAGAAAAGAAAAGAGAAAACCCCTGGGCCACTTGGCCCATCTTGCCAAAAGGGCCCAGCCCACCCCCTGCCATCCCTTTCCCCTTGCTATAGGAACAAGAAGCTTATATCAGGATAAAAATCGTGTTAAAATTTCAGCCCAATCGGAGTTACGGATCTCTGGATATTTAAGAAACAGTGAAAGGCCAAAAAACAGGGTCGTGAAACAGAAGAGAAACAGAGAGATAGATCAAATCTCGGAGGGGCTCCCGCCCCTCCGCCGCCATGGAGGCCATGGACCAGAGGGGAAACCCTCCTCCCATCTAGGGGGGAGGTCAAGGAATAAGAAGAAGAAGGAGGGGGCTCTCTCCCCTCTCTCCCGGTGGCGCCGGAGTGCCGTCGGGGCAAGGATCGTGACGGCGATCTACACCAACAATCTCGCTACCGTCAAAACCAACTTTCTCCCCCTCTATGCAGCAGTGTAACACATCTTCTCCCTACTGTAATCTCAACTTAAACATGGTGCTCAATGCTATATATTATTATCCAATGATGTGTGGCTATCCTATGATGTTTGAGTAGATTCGTTTTGTCCTATGGGGTGATTGATGATCGTGATTGGTTTGAGTTGTATGTTTTATTATTGTTGTTGTCCTATGGTGCTCTCCATGTCGCGCAAGCATGAGGGATCCCCGATGTAGGGTGTTGCAATATGTTCATGATTTGCTTATAGTGGGTTGCGTGAGTGACTGAAACACAAACCCGAGTAAGTGGGTTGTTGCGTATGGGAATAAAGAGGACTTGATACTTAATGCTATGGTTGGGTTTTACCTTAATGATCTTTGGTAGTTGCAGATGCTTGCTAGAGTTCCAATCATAAGTGCATATGATCCAAGTAGGAAAGTATGTTAGCTCATGCCTCTCCCTCATATAAAATTGCAATAATGATTGCCGGTCTAGTTATCGATTGCCTAGGGACAAATAACTTTCTTGTGACAAAAAGCTCTCTAATAAAAATAACTTAATTGTTTCTTTATCTAGACAGCCCCTAGCTTTTATTTACGTGTTCTTTATTATCTTGCAAACCTATCCCTTTACACCTGCAAAGTACTTCTAGTTTCATACTTGTTCTAGGTAAAGCAAACGTAAAGTGTGCACAGAATTGTATCGGTGGTCGATAGAACTTGAGGGAATATTTGTTCTACCTTTAGCTCCTCGTTGGGTTTGACACTCTTACTTATCGAGAAAGTCTACAATTGATCCCCTATAATTTTGGGTTATCAACCGCTCGCGTGGTCCGCGCCCCGAACACCCCTGCTCGCCGCTGCCCGTACCGCGCTCGCCGCTCCCGAAGCCCGCGCCACTAGTGGAAAAAGTGCTAGCCACAACTTTTGTTAGTGGCGCCATGATTCCCAGCAAAGCTGACACTATTTTTTTTAAATAGTGGTGGCATCGGACAAATTGGTACGACATTGATATGAGCATACCATTGGCGTAGAATGTTTCTAGGACGCCATAGCTATTTTCTGAGTTTTTTTCCCGTGTGCTATTATTTTCTATGGCGTGGCCCATTAGGTCTATGACAGCACTATCCATTAGGCCCGCGCTAGGTAAAAAAATCCCTGTCCAGTAAAAACGAGTAAGTCCGATTCACTACGAACTCATCGTTTTCACCCTTTTTCTTCGTCTCCCCCCTTCTCGACCAGCGTTGCCGCTGTCGCCGCCCGACCACGCCGCTCTTCGCCATCGGAACTGCACGCCTACCGCCAACTCCGGCAAGGAGGTGAGATCTCCCCTCTTCCCCTCGCGAATCTTCTTCCCCTCCCCAAGCGTCTCCCTCGGTGGCGGATCTGATAGCCAATTTTTTTATATTAGCTAGTACTATGAAATTGATTTATTAGGTAGATGATATTGTCATGGCATTGGCATTGATTTATTAGGTAGATGATATTTACTAAAAATTGATTTATTAATAATGTGATTTGTTAGTACAAATTGATATATTAGGTCCTTTGGAAGATTTATAGTGAGATACCATTTCGAATTTGGAACATAGGAGAATGGGTGTGAGTAAGTTGAATTGGTTGGGCGGGGAAACTAAAATCAAGACCATGATTTTGAATTGGAGTGGCATACTTGCATTTATACTTCAACTTAGTGTTCAATATGTGTTTTGTGTAGAATGGAGCAAGAACCACCATGTCGACTGTGCAAGTCAAGGTGTCGGACCAGCCTTTCTACTACCATGTTGTTCGGCATCTACTTCCAGCCTAGTTTTATTCTTGCAGCGGTAACAAATTATATGAACCTTCTAATAGTTTTTTTTTGTTTTTGTTGCTATTTCCACTAATGCATTGTGTGTGTGTGTGTTTTTTTTCTTACACAGATCATCCCATGCAATTTGAGATTAGCATTCAATGAGCTCACCATAGACACCATGACCTTCGAAGCTCATGGGGGGGGGGGGCTACACCATGCAGTTCGAGAATGGGAGAAAGATAACCCTGGTTGGAGGAGATGAATGGGATCATTTCATTGCCCGCACGAGTCTTAGTGGGGGTTCATTTACCAGCTTCTCCTTCAGAGGAGAAAGTCCCAGGCTTTATGTTGTCTATTTGAATTTGATTGCCGATACTGATGATGAGGATTCTGATCATGAGGATTCAGATGATGAGGATTTAGATGATGAGGATGCAGATGATGATGAGGACCCACTTAATAAAGCCCTCTATGCCCAAAAACTGAGGCTGAGCGATGAGGAATCGGGCAACCTCTGGGACATACTTCCGCCACGTGAAGACTACGTCGGGATGCCATTTGTGACCCGCCTCACAAGGACGAATAATAAACAGCATCTCATGGTATGTTACTTAGTGTAGTAATTAATTAGATGATATATATATTCATTCTTAATTAGTGTAGTAGTTGGATGATATGCTTGTTGTAGTAATGTGATGATATATATGCTTAGTGTAGAAATTGTTTTGTGTAGAAATGTGCATGTTGTGTAGTAATGTGATGATATGCTTAGTGTACGTAGCTAGTAATCAGATGATATGCATATTGTAGTAATGTGATGATATGCTTATATAGTGTGTTATAATGTGATGATATGCTTACTGTAGTAATGTGATATGCTTAATTAGTGTGTAGTATAATGTGATGATATATGCTTAGTGTAGGTAGTAATTTGATGATATATATGTTTAATTAGTGTAGTAAATTGATGATATATGCTCATTTGTCATATCTAATGTTTTTGGAAATTACCTAAGAAGCTATCTGTGAGTTGTGGCATCGAGCCGGATGAAGAAGGCATAGCTAGACTACGCCTTACTAGAAGGGGCTCCGTCACCAGTGTGCCTACGCAGTGGACACGGATGGTCGCACTGTCTTCAACCGGGTGGGGTGGAACAAGTTCCTTCGTGGCAAGAATCTTCGGGTTGGACAAGCCATCCTACTCACTGTTACGAACACCATGCGCCATGACTTGAGGATGATGATCATCATCAACCTCATTTAGAAGTGGCTAGGCCATTGATGTGAAATGAATTGCTTATTAACTATGTTGGCTCTTGTTTGTGAGTACTTGTCGTTTATTACCGCTATATATATGTAGCTACTACTGTTTGTGATCGATTGTCACTATTATTAACTACTAATCAATGGTCTATTAGCTGGTGTTATTCTACTATGTGTTGTTATATACGTGCTTAGTTCAATGTGAAATGCTAAATGTTATATATGGTGGTTGGAAATTATTATTTTTTGGCTGGTCGAAACGTTCGTGGTGTGCAAAGTACACCGCATGCCACTATATGTGTGGTTATAGTGCTGGCGTTGTCCATCTGGCACGCCATCAACCATTAGAATACTGCTAGCGTGGCTTCCCACGTCAGCACTATTTTCTAACAGTAGCGCCATATTGGTGGCGTAGAGTGTCCATGCCAGCAAGGCACTTTTTGCCATGCCATAGCTAGGCATTTCTCCACTAGTGCGCGCCCCCGTGCCATGCGCGCCGTGGCCGCGCCCATAGCCCAGCGCCGGCTGCTGTTCTGCTACTCCCGCGCACCCTGCTTGCCCCTACGCGCGCGCTCGCGCAGGCCCGCGTCGCCCACCTCCAATCGCCGCTGCGTTGCGCTGCCTGCTGCTCAGGCGCAGTTGCCGCCGCCGCCTCCTGCCGCTGCTGCCACTCACCCTGCTGCCCGCGCACGGCTGTGCCACGGCACAACCTGACGCGCCCGCGCCCGTCGTCGCTGCTACTTCTTGAGCTTGCGTTGGTTTTTCCCTTGAAGAGAAAAGGGTGATGCAGCAAAGTAGAGATAAGTATTTCCCTCAGTTTGAGAACCAAGGTATCAATCCAGTAGGAGACAACACACAAATCATGGAATACCTGCACAAACAATCAAACAACTTGCACCCAACGCGATAAAGGGGTTGTCAATCCCTTCACGGTTACTTGCAAAAGTGAGATCTGATAGATATAGATGAAACTAAATAAAAGATAAAGTAAATATTTTTGGTATTTTTGGTTTATAGATCGGAAAGTAAAAGATTGCAAAATAGTAGATCGGAAACTTATATGATGGAAAATAGTAGATCGGAAACTTATATGATGGAAAATAGACCCGGGGCCATAGGTTTCACTAGAGGCTTCTCTCAAGATAGCAAATAATACGGTGGGTGAACAAATTACTGCCGAGCAATTGATAGAAAAGTGCAAAGTTATGACGATATCTAAGGCAATGATCATGAATATAGGCATCACGTCCGTGTGAAGTAGACCGAAACGATTCTGCATCTACTACTATTACTCCACACATCGACCGACTCCTGCCTGCATCTAGAGTATTAAGTTCTTGAAGAACAGAGTAACGCATTAAGTAAGATGACATGATGTAGAGGAATAAACTCAAGTAGTATGATGTAAACCCCATCTTTTTATCCTCGATGGCAACAATACAATATGTGCCTTGCTGCCCCTACTGTCACTGGGAAAGGACACCGCAAGATTGAACCCAAAGCTAAGCACTTCTCCCATTGCAAGAAAAACCAATCTAGTTGGCCAAACCAAATCGATAGTTCGAAGAGAATTACAAAGATATCAAATCATGCATAAAAGAATTAAGAGAAGATTCAAATAATATGCATAGATAATCTGATCATAAATCCACAATTCATCGGATCTCGGCAAACACACCGCAAAAAAGTATTACATCGAATAGATCTCCAAGAACATCGAGGAGAACATGGTATTGAGAATCAAAGAGAGAGAAGAAGCCATCTAGCTACAAGCTATGGACCCGTAGGTCTGAGGTAAACTACTCACGCTTCATTGGAAGGGCAATAGGGTTGATGTAGAAGCCCTTCATGATCGAATCCCCCTCCGTCAGGGTGCCGGAAAAGGTCCCTAGATGGGATCTCACGGTTACAGAAGGTTGCGGCGGTGGAAAAGTGTTTTCGTGGATGCTTCTGGTGGTTTGGGAACATATGTGAATATATAGGCGAAAGAATTAGGTCAGGAGGGTCACGGGGGGGCCACAAGGCAGGGGGCGCGCCCTACCCTCTGGGCGCGCCGTCCACCCTTGTGGCCGCCTCGTGGCTCCTCCGACTTCATCTCCAAGTCTCCTGGGTGTCTTCTGGTCCAAGAAAAATTATCGCGAAGATTTTATTCCGTTTGGACTCCGTTCGGCATTCCTTTTCCACGAAGCTAAAAAACAAGGAAAAAACAGAAAACTGGCACTGGCCTCTAGGTTAATAGGTTAGTCGCAAAAATAATATAAAATAGCATATTAATGCATATAAAACATCCAAAACAGATAATATAATAGCATGGAACAATCAAAAAATATAGATACGTTGGAGACGTATCAAGCATCCCCAAGCTTAATTCTTGCTCGTCCTCGAGTTGGTGAATGATAAAAACAGAATTTTTGATGTGGAATGCTACCTAACATATTTATCCATGTAATTTTCTTTATTGTGGCATGAATGTTCAGATCCATAAGATTCAAAACAAAAGTTTAATATTGACATAAAAACAATAATACTTCAAGCATACTAACAAGGCAATTATGTCTTCTCAAAATAACATGGCCAAAGAAAGCTTATCCCTACAAAATCATATAGTCTGGCTATGCTCCATCTTCATCACACAAAATATTCAAATCATGCACAACCCCGATGATAAGCCAAGAAATTGTTTCATACTTTTGATGTTCTCAAACTTTTTCAACTTTCACGCAATACATGAGCGTGAGCCATGGACATAGCTCTATAGGTGGAATAGAATATGGTGGTTGTGGAGAAGACAAAAAGAAGGAGATAATCTCACGTCAACTAGGCGTATCAACGGGCTATGGAGATGCCCATCAATAGATATCAATGTGAGTGAGTAGGGATTGCCATGCAACAGATGCACTAGAGCTATAAGTTTATGAAAGCTCAAAAGAAAACTAAGTGGGTGTGCATCCAACTCGCTTGCCCACGAAGACCTAGGGAAATTTGAGGAAGCCCATCATTGGAATATACAAGCCAAGTTCTATAATGAAAAATTCCCACTAGTATATGAAAGTGACAACATAGGAGACTCTCTATCATGAAGATCATGGTGCTACTTTGAAGCACAAGTGTGGTAAAAGGATAGTAACATTGTCCCTTCTCTCTTTTCTCTCAATTTTTTTTATTTGTGCCTTCTCATTTTTTTGGCCTCTTTTTTTTCATCCGGAGTCTCATCCCGACTTGTGGGGAATCATAGTCTCCATCATCCTTTCCTCACATGGGACAATGCTCTAATAATGAAGATCATCACACTTTTATTTACTTGCAACTCAAAAATTACAACTCGATACTTAGGACAAAATATGACTCTATATGAATGCCTCCGGCGGTGTACCGGGATGTGCAATGAATCAAGAGTGACATGTATGAAAGAATTATGAACAGTGGCTTTGCCACAAATACGATGTCAACTACATGATCATGCAAAGCAATATGACAATGATGAAGCGTGTCATAATAAACGGAACGGTGGAAAGTTGCATGGCAATATATCTCGGAATGGCTATGGAAATGCCATAATAGGTAGGTATGGTGGCTGTTTTGAGGAAGGTATACGGTGGGTATATGGTACCGGCAAAAGTTGCGCGGCACTAGAGAGGCAACCAATGGTGGAAGGGTGAGAGTGCGTATAATCCATGGACTCAACATTAGTCATAAAGAACTCACATACTTATTGCAAAAATCTATTAGTTATCGAAACGAAGTACTATGCGCATGCTCCTAGGGGGATAGATTGGTAGGAAAAGACCATCGCTCGTCCCCGACCGCCACTCATAAGGAAGACAATCAATAAATAAATCATGCTCCGACTTCATCACATAACGGTTCACCATACGTGCATGCTACGGGAATCACAAACTTTAACACAAGTATTTCTCAAATTCACAATTACTCACTAGCATGACTCTAATATCACCATCTCTATATCTCAAAACAATCATAAGGAATCGAACTTCTCATAGTATTCAATGCACTTTATATGAAAGTTTTTTTTATATCCCTCTTGGATGCCTATCATATTAGGACTAAATTTATAACCAAAGCAAATTACCATGATGTTTAAAGACTCTCAAAATAATATAAGTGAAGCATGAGAGTTCAATAATTTCTACAAAATAAATCCACTGCCGTGCTCTAAAAAGATATAAGTGAAGCACTAGAGCAAAATTGCCTAGCTCAAAAGATATAAGTGAAGCACATAGAGTATTCTAATAAATCATGATTCATGCATGTACCTATCAAAAGGTGTGTACAGCAAGGATGATTGTGGCAAACTAAAAAGCAAAGACTCAAATCATACAAGACGCTCCAAGCAAAACACATATCATGTGGTGAATAAAAATATAGCCTCAAGTAAAGTTACCGATAGACGAAGACGAAAGAGGGGATGCCTTCCGAGGCATCCCCAAGCTTAGGCTCTTGGTTGTCCTTGAATATTACCTTGGGGTGCCTTGGGTATCCCCAAGCTTAGGCTCTTGCCACTCCTTATTCCATAGTCCATCAAATCCTTACCCAAAACTTGAAAACTTCACAACACAAAACTCAACAGAAAATCTCATAAGCTCCGTTAGTATAAGAAAATAAATCACCACTTTTGGTACTGTTGTGAACTCATTATTTATTTATATTGGTGTAATATCTACTATATTCCAACTTTTTCATGGTTCATACCCCCCGATACTACCCATAGACTCATCAAAATAAGCAAACAACACAAAGAAAACAGAATCTGTCAAAAACAGAACAGTCTGCTAAGATTCGAATTGTTATAATACTTATATAACTCCAAAAATTCTTAAAAAGTAGTACAATATAGGAAATTTGCATATCAATATCGTATAAAAAATTCAGGGTTTTTCAACGCTCCAGTGAATTATTAAAATTCTGTAACTGGAGGCAAAAGTTTCTGTTTTTCAGCAAGATCAAATCAACTATCACCGTAAGCCATCCCAAAGGTTTTACTTGGCAAAAACACTAATTAAAACACAAAACCACATCTAACCAGAGGCTATATGAATTATTCAAAGAAAAACAGGAACAAAAAAACAAAAACAGAAATAAAATTGTGTTGCCTCCCAACAAGCGCTATTGTTTAACGCCCTTAGCTAGGCATAAAAACATGAATAGATCTAGGTATAATCATAATAATGATAAGGAAAATCTCGAAAACTCATCTCATAATCCCTTCGTTCAGCAGCAAGTTTTCTTTGTGGTAAGCAAAAGTAATCAAAAGGGCTAAATTTAATAGGATAAGAATCCCCAAGATCAAGTTCGGGAGGAATTGGTTCCTCCTTCGGCCCCTCGTATTGTATGACCAACTCATCATTATAAGCATTCTTTTGGCAAAAAGTCATGAGCTTGTGTCCAAGAGAAAAACCCAATCCGTTGTTTTGTATAGCAAAATTATCGTTAAGCTTGGAAATCTTATCAACTAAAACATCGGTAGTGACCCACTTTCTTAAATTTTTGTTATAAGCAACATGATCTAAAGAACATAAACGCATTATGTCCTCTTGGTTAAAGAGAATTTCCTCTATGGGAGGACGACCACCATCTACTTTATAATGCGCGAAAATTTCACTAGCTTCTTTCATAATAAATCTAAACTCATGGGCTAGAAATATAGTGGCGGCGCGCTTAACAAAAGAATGCTCAATATTAGAAAACTCTAGAAAAAATCCTTTGTATGGATGGATGCATATGAACAAATTGTCTTTCAAGTTCAACTACGAGCAAAGATATAGCATTCGCAAGACTACTAGTTTTATGGAGAATAGATCCACCCAAAGTGGGAATCGCACCGGCACAAGTAAAGAAATCTTGAATAACCCCTTTTCCAATAATATTGCCGCTACCTATGCGAAACTTTTTAGTGTGAAGAATAGTAGATTCTTCATGAGGATTAGTATTAGCAAAAGCATCAAAGTTTTCCCCATCGTTACTACTATCCTTTTCAGTGATAACCTCCCCAATTTCAGACATGGTGGCAGCAAACAACTATAGCAAACGAGCGACAAAAAGCAAATGAAGAAGACGAACGGAAGAGGGGCGAAGAAAAGGCAAATCTTTTCGAAAATCGTTTTAGAAGTGGGGGAGAGGAAAACAAGAGCCAAATGGCAAATAATGTAATGCAAGAGATGAGAGTTTATGATGGGTACTTGGTATGTCTTGACTTGGCGTAGATCTCCCCGGCAACGGTGCCAGAAATTCTTCCTGCCACTTCTTGAGCTTGCGTTGGTTTTCCCTTGAAGAGGAAAGGGTGATGCAGCAAAGTAGAGATAAGTATTTCCCTCGGTTTGAGAACCAAGGTATCAATCCAGTAGGAGACAACGCAAAAATCACCGAATACCTGCACAAACAATCAAACAACTTGCACCCAATGCGATAAAGGGGTTGTCAATCCCTTCACGGTTACTTGCAAAAGTGAGATATGATAGATATAGATGAAACTAAATAAAAGATAAAGTAAATATTTTTGGTATTTTTGGTTTATAGATCGGAAAGTAAAAGATTGCAAAATAGTAGATCGGAAACTTATATGATGGAAAATAGTAGATCGGAAACTTTTTTGATGGAAAATAGACCCGGGGGCCATAGGTTTCACTAGAGGCTTCTCTCAAGATAGCAAATAATACGGTGGGTGAACAAATTACCGCCGAGCAATTGATAGAAAAGCGCAAAGTTATGACGATATCTAAGGCAATGATCATGAATATAGGCATCACGTCCGTGTCAAGTAGACCAAAACGATTCTGCATTTACTACTATTACTCCACACATCGACCGACTCCTGCCTGCATCTAGAGTATTAAGTTCATGAAGAACAGAGTAACGCATTAAGTAAGATGACATGATGTAGAGGAATAAACTCAAGCAATATGATGTAAACCCCATCTTTTTATCCTCGATGGCAACAATACAATACGTGCCTGGCTGCCCCTACTGTCACTGGGAAAGGACACCGCAAGATTGAACCCAAAGCTAAGCACTTCTCCCATTCCAAGAAAAACCAATCTAGTTGGCCAAACCAAATCGATGGTTCGAAGAGAATTACAAATATATCAAATCATGCATAAAAGAATTCAGAGAAGATTCAAATAACATTCATAGATAATCTGATCATAAATCCATAATTCATCGGATCTCGGCAAACACACAACAAAAAAGTATTACATCGAATAGATCTCCAAGAACATCGAGGAGAACATGGTATTGCGAATCAAAGAGAGAGAAGAAGCCATCTAGCTACTAGCTATGTACCCGTAGGTCTGAGGTAAACTACTCACGCTTCATTGGAAGGGCAATAGGGTTGATGTAGAAGCCCTCCGTGATCGAATCCCCCTCCGTCAGGGTGCCGGAAAAGGTCCCTAGATGGGATCTCATGGGTACAGAAGGTTGCGGCGGTGGAAAAGTGTTTTCGTGGATGCTTCTGGTGGTTTGGGAACATACGTGAATATATAGGCGAAAGAATTAGGTCAGGAGGGTCACGGGGGGGAGGGGGGCACAAGGCAGGGGGGGCGCTCTCCACCCTTGTGGCTGCCTCGTGGCTCCTCCTACTTCATCTCCAAGTCTCCTGGGCGTCTTCTGGTCCAAGAAAAATCATCATGAAGATTTTATTCTGTTTGGACTCCGTTTGGTATTCCTTTTCCACGAAGCTAAAAAACAAGGAAAAAACAGAAACTGGCATTGGGCTCTAGGTTAATAGGTTAGTCCCAAAAATAATATAAAATAGCATATTAATGCATATAAAACATCCAAAACAGATAATATAATAGCATGGAACAATTAAAAATTATAGATACGTTGGAGACGTACCAGTCGCTCGCCCCGCCTGCTCCTCGCCTGTCGGCGTGCGACACCTATGGGACCCTCAAGGAATCCCTTTACGATTCGGCGGGGGGAGAGGTATGCGCAAAGAGCAGAACCAACGATCGACGCGGGGCGATTTTACCCAGGTTCGGGCCGCTGATCAGCGTAAAACCCTACTCCTGCCTTGTTTAATTATGAGTGTTCTTGAGCCCAGGCTCCAGGAGCGCTCGCAATGAACAGTACGTTCAAAGAGCAGCTACGCATGCAGAATGGGCTAAAAAGATCCTCCCCCCTGTAGCAGTTGCCTTGGGCCTCCTTTTATATGCTCAAAGGGGTCACCATAGTGGCAAAATGTATATACATTGAGGTGTAAAGTAGCTACAGGGTTATCATACCTAACCACTGATGGATTAGGACGAACGCATTTAATGCACCGTGAGGTGTCCGTTTAGGTGTCCTCACTTTCTTGGGGACGGAAAAAGGGCCATCCCATCAGCACCGCTTAAGCTCTCCTCCACTGGCGCGTCACCATGCATACAAAGAAGGGCCCAGAATGTCGGCCTCGTTGCTGTGCCAGAGTGGTGGCACAGTAACAGAATCTTGCCGGGCGCCGGATCTTGCCGGACGCCGAATCTTGCCGGGCTTCGAATCTTGCCGGGCTTCGCAGGCCACCCTGGCAAGATCTTGCCGGGGAAGCTGGCTTTCGGATTCTAGCTCTCCTTATCTGCTGATCCTCAGATATTTGACTTGAGAACTTCTCTGGTAACCTGAATCAACCTCGAACTGTTCCCCGACAAGCCTTGCCGCGAGTATGGCTGCAACTGCCCGTGCACAACTACGGGGTACTAATGGCCCAATACTTAGTACACCGACAGGAGCCCCCGGGCCTAGGCCACACACGAGTGGGAGGCGCTGTTGGGCTAGGCCCAAACAGTGCACGGGCACGCGAGGTAGGGAATTAACCGCTCGTAAATATCCCGTTTACTGTGCCCCCCACTACGCGCGCTGAACGCGCGACGTGGGAAGCGTGCGTCAAAGGCTGCAACTGCAACGTGCCTGCAGAGGCGCATTCACATTGGGGAGTAAAAGAGGCGGCCCCGCACCTTCCCCATAAAAAGGGAAACTGCAAAGGCACAGCCTATTTACCTCCCTCCTCTTCTCAATCTGGTCGCCGCCATTGTCTTCCTTCTCTCGAGCTCAGAGCAAAGCCTTCCCTCATCCGCCTGTCGCCTCCACGCCCGCTCCATCCCCGACTTCCGCCCCTGCATCCGTCATGCCGCCCAAGGCCAGCAAAGGCAAGGGCAAGGAGACGAAAGCCGATGTCCCGGAGAACGAGCTGGCGAAGATGCGAAAGAAGCACGTCGTCTTCGCCCCGTCGCTTGATGCGAAAGCTCTGAAGGGGCGGTACCAGTGTATGTGGGCGAGGGAGACGCAAGCTCACCCCGCCACTCGCATGATTCCAGGTTCTTGCTCCAAGAGCGGGTCAGACAGATATCCCTTCTTTGCTGCTTATTTCTATTGCGGGCTCTGTCCCCCATTTTCTGACTTCTTCAACGACATTATGTACACATACGGCTTCCATCTTCTTGATTTCACGCCGAATGCGGTACTGTGCATGTCCATCTTTGCCCATCTTTGTGAAAATTTTGCCGGAGTGGTTCCCAATACTGCCCTTTTCCGCCACTACTTTTTCCCTCGTATCCAAAAAGGGGAGGCCCTCTCTGGTTCTATCGCCTGGATTCCAAGGGCTTGGAATAAGGAAATATACCCAGAAGGGGTTTACCACGAGAAGTGGGACGAATGGCGGGCTGAGTGGTGCTGGATCCAGGAGGCAGATCCCCATCCGTTCTGTCTGCCTCGACAGCAGAAAGTGGTCCGTGGCAGTGGCTGGAGCGATCTCGCTGCTGAAGATGAAAAACTCACAATTGCCACCACCAGGATCCTTCGCCTGAAAGCTGCCGGGTTAACAATGGAGATGATTGGCTTCGATTTCCTCCGCCGCCGCATTTCCCCCTTGCAGAATAAAGGGAGACCAGCTTGGGAATACCGAAACACAGCAGACATCATGAGATTGCGCCCCGGATTGAACAACAATTTGACTGCTATGCAACTTGGTGCCCTCCGTCAAAGGCTATTCCAGCGCGACAACAAGCATCGGTTGCCGGCAAGGATTGTCCCTCTATGCAACAACTCTGCCCTGGGGTCGATTATCGCCACCATGCCACTGTTCAATGCCCACAGTCTCGACGCGACATGGGTTGAGCCATCCGAGGAAGAGGCACAGAAGTTCTTTGATAACTTGACGGAGAGGGCCGTCCGGGAAGAAGCAGACCTCATCCGAGCTACTACCGATGAAGAGGTGGCATATATTACCACTAGGGCGGAGGAGGTGAATCTTGCCGTGGAGGCTGGCAGCGTCGGCTTCACAGAATGGGAAACCAGTGACGCAGAGGTAGTGGTGGAAGAAAATCCTGCCGAGAAGGACAAGGCTGCCGGGGGACAGAGCAGCACAGCCGCTGAGAGCTCGTCCGACGAAGAGGCGGCCGAAGAAGAACCGCAAGAAGAGCTTCCAGCCCCGAAGAAGACAAAGCGTGTTCTTCGAAAAGCTGCATCTGGCATCCCAACAAGCCATCCTTCCTCGAGCAGCGAGGCTCCCGGCAAGGAAGCGGCCGGCAAGACTGCGTCGCGGCAAGGAGTTCGACAGCAATCTGCGCGGCGTGCGAGACCCACACCAGCGGCAACTGCTGAGGCGGCAGGGGTGTCTCGCACTACCGCACCGGAGGTTGAGGTGGCGGAAACACGCCAACCCCCCGTGCCTGCTACAGCCAAGCAACCTAGGACCCCTCCTCCGCCTCCCCACACAGACACTGCAACAGAGGTCGATTTCGACATCTCCGGCTTCAGTCCGGAGCGAGAAGAGGAAGAGTGAGTATCTTGCCACAGCCTTTATCTTCCAAATTCTGGATCAATCTTATTGACTTGCTTGTATTGTCTCTGCAGTGATGCAGAAACCTTGGCGGAGAGGATGGCGAAGAGGGCAAAGACTTCCACGGGCGACGAGTCCCCGGCAGGCTTCACGAGCGTGCCAGAAACTACTACCATCAGCCCGGATCTTAGTCCTCGACGCAGCCCCCAGCGCAGCCCCTAGCGTAAGTTCATTACTCTTTTTCCGTTGGGGAATGCTGAGGTTCCTATCCTTGCCGCTGATATCTTTGGGCTTGCAGGAGAAGGACGGCAACAAAGGGAGTTATCAGGAGATACCCTTGTTGCGCCACCTCTGTCAACCACATCGCCCTCAAGCGCATCCCCGGCAAGAGATCACACCGACGAGCTTGTCTTGGTGGAGGAGGAGCCGACAACCATGGATACTGGCATCCTACCCCCGGCAACCAAGGTTGCCGGGAGGGGCGAGGCCACCTCTCGACAGCCCGATGCAGGTATTCAATTGCCTCAGTGCGCTTGCTATTCTATCCTTTATCTCTCTTTCTTTTGTCTTCTTGAACTTCAATCTTGATCTCATTCTGTTTATCTCCCTTGTCTTTTAGAATTCCCTGAGATGGAACACATGGACATCGACGCTGTCATCGAGGAGACCGCCAGGGATGTTGCCGCCGAAGCCGACAAAATCGCTGCCAGCGAGGCCGCCATGGATGCCACCGTAGAAGCAGGCGGTGCTTTTGCCGATGAGGCCGCCAAGACTGCACAGGAGGAACCCGCCAAGAAGTCTACTGAAGAGGGCGGCAAGGAGGCTGATGACCGTACTGACGGCATTCCTGCCGCAGGAGCGCCAGGCGCTGCGCCGGCCACAGAGCCCCCTGCTACTGGTGAGGCGGTTGCTGAGGATCAACCGTCAATATCCGAAGGCCCCTCATCCAGCAAATATCTCAAAGTTGGCGAGAACCTGTTTGTCAACTTGCCGGGGACGGCAAGCATTGGGGCACCGGCCGAAGGGGAAGTCTTTGATGAAGAAATCATCGCCGCTGCTGGGCTCGAGATTGTTGATGATCCAAGTGCCAGCAGTGGCAAATCTGAAGAGGATCAGCTCCTTCAGGCCATGGGCGAAAATTTCCGCAAGCTCCAGGCACTTCACCGTGCTCGGAAAGAGAAAGCAGATTCCAGAATGGCAGTTGTCGAGGCGGCCGAAGCAGATTTTCAAAGGTGCGTCGAACAAATGCAAGCCTGGTATGCCGAGGCCCTCCAAGAGTTGACTGCCAGCCAGGAGCAAGTGAGCCAAAACTGGACAGAGATCCTTTTGAAACAATCTGACATGGAGAAGGCGCAAGAGGAAGCTACGCAAAGAATTGCTACTGAAGATGCTCTCCTGACGGCGCGTCGCATTACGCTTGATGCTCACGAGGAAGACCTTGCCGCACGTGAGCAGGCGCTCGCCGCCAAGCTTCGCAGCAAAGATGAAGATATCGAGAAGCTTGTCGCGCGGCGGACCCAGGAGCTGGAGCAGAAGCACAAGGAGGCGCTCGAAGCTCTAACTGTAGATCACGCCGGCAAGCTCAAGGAGGCCGTCGATGCTGCCGAGGCTGCAGAGGCTGCCAAGAATGAGCTGAGCGACAAAGTCAAGAAACTGGAAGTGGATCTTGAAGAACACGGCAAGGAGCTCTCGACGCTCAAAAGCGACAGGGAAAAAACCCTCCACACCTGGCGGAGATGCAAATTGCCATGTCTGACAAGACCAAGCAGCTCTCTTCAGCAAATGACGCTATTGCCAATCTGAGGCTGAAGCTGACCACATTGGCGAAGTCTCTCAAGGACGGCAGGGCCCGTGAGAAGGCCCTGTGCAAACATCTCCAGGGAGAGAGGAACCTGCTCAAGAGCGCTGCCGCCGCCCAAGTTGACTACGAGAAGGGTGTGCAAATCTGGACTGAACGCCTCGTCGACACTGCAGAGAAACTCACGGCTGAACTGTCAACCATGGGCCTGTCAAACTTCAGGTATTCCTCCGAAGAAAGGATATATTCGAGCGCTAGGTTGACGATGTTCTTCGAAAGCATCACTGATGCTCTGAAGCTGCTTCAGTCTAACCAGGCGACCCAACTGGCCAACGAATGCCGCCAGCTTTGCCGGGCCGTCCTCCGCAAGGTACTCATCAAGGTGGTGCACAACAATCCTGGCATCGACCTCACCAACGTGCTCGGCCGTCTGCCAAAGGACGCAGACCTCAAGGCACTTGAGGAGCTTGTCGCGCCCATCCTTGAGAAGGTGGACTCAATCAAAAGGGTCGAAGGCCAGCGCAGAGATTAGCTGCTCCACCTCTTCTTGCCATCGCCATTTCATGCCAAAGACAATTAAGTCTTAAGTTAGAACTATGGCAACGTATTAGTGTAATATAACTTGCTTATGTTTGGGTATATGTATGCTATCTCCCTTGTCTGATTCCTTTATGTATGGAGTTCACCCTACGCTTACTAAAAAACTTGCCGGCGCGCAACCTGCCGCGAGCGCTGGGTGCGGGACTTCAGCAGCCTGCCGAAGGTGCAGCGGCCGGCAAGGCTCCTTGGCGTTCTCAGTGCAGCCACTTAAATCGTTGAGCGGACTCGAAACAAAATAAGGGCGCAACCGATTACAACAAGGGTTCTTTCGCGTGCAGGTTTTCCATACAAAAGTTGAAATCATCCAAGGAAAATAACTTTGCAATAAAGGAAACTTGCCCTAAGTGTTAGAACTTAGCTTTCTGTCGCTGTCCTTCCTCCGGAGAGCGTCAATTCTGAACATCGCCAACTGGTACCCATATCCTCCTTCCCCCCCGGCAAACGTGCACGCGAGGAACCCTTCTGTCTTTTAAGAAAAAGAAAGAAGAGAAAATAAAGATATGAAACCTTGGCGGTTCGTTAGAACTTACCGGAAGCAAGTGTCATACAACATCTTAGACAAACATGCATATATATATATAAACATGAAAATCAATAAGGAACTGCACAACACTTAAACTTATTCATCTGTGCTCAGGGTCTGCGCCTGGCTTTATACAAAGGATTATACGCCTTGCTGGCAAGACTTGTACAAAAGGGTGGTTGCCGGGGGCCCCCGGCAACCGCGCCCTATGGGTAGAACTTGCGAAGATATTCGATATTCCAGGAATTGCTCACTGGAACGCCATCTTCGGTCTCCAAGCGGACAGCGCCGGGCCTGGTGACTCGTACTACCCGATAGGGGCCTTCCCACTTCGGCGTCAACTTGTTTGAATTCTTGGCGGACTGAATCCGCCGAAGAACAAGGTCGCCTTCCTCAAGGCTTCGGGCATGAACTTTGCGGCTATGGTAGCGGCGCAAAGCTTGCTGGTAGCGTGCGGCTCGCACAGCAGCCTGAAGACGATTCTCCTCAAGGAGCACAGCGTCATCTTGCCGCAGTTGCTCTTGCTCAAGCTCATCATAAGCGAGCACTCGAGGTGATCCATACGTGAGTTTCATGGGGAGAACTGCTTCCGCTCCATAGACCAGAGCGAAGGGTGTCTGGCCGGTGGCTCAATTTGGTGTCGTTCTGATTGACCAAAGAACCGCTGACAATTCATTAATCCAGCGTCTTCCGCACTTTCTCAGCCTGTCAAAGGTTCTGGTCCTGAGACCGCGCAGCACTTCAGCATTGGTCCTCTCCGCTTGACCGTTGCTTCTCGGGTGAGCAACAGAGGCAAAACAAATTTTGCCGCCAAGGTCTTGGACGTACTGCATGAAGGTGCGACTTGTGAATTGCGTGCCGTTGTTGGTGATGATCCTGTTGGGCACACCGAAACGGCAAACTATCCCTTTAAAGAACTTGACGACTGATTGTGCTGTCACCTTCCTCACTGCTTCCACCTCCGGCCACTTTGTGAACTTGTCGATAGCAACGTACAAGTACTCAAAGCCCCCGGTAGCACGGGGGAAAGGGCCCAGTATGTCGAGCCCCCAAACCGAAAATGGCCAGGAGAGAGGGATCGTCTGAAGAACTTGAGTTGGCTGATGCGATTTCTTCGAATGAAACTGGCACGCTTCACACTTGGTTACTAGTGCAGTCGCATCCTGGAGAGCGGTGGGCCAAAAGAAACCTTGCCGGAATGCTTTCCCGACAAGTGCTCTTGATTCTATGTGAGAGCCACATATGCCTCCATGTATCTCTGCCAACAGCTCTAGTCCATACTCCCGAGGAATACACTTCAATTTCACACCGTTTGGTCTCTTTCTGTACAGAACGTCATCGACGAACTTGTACATAACAGACCGACGGGCTACTTTTTCCGCTTCTTCCTGTTCCTCCGGGAGTTCTCTTGTCTGAAGGAAATGGACAATGTGATGCGCCCATGCTGGAGCCTAGGGCTCGACAGCTAGGACTAAAGGCATCTCCTCTGCCGGGGGAACGTTTGTCTCGACGGCAAGGGCCTGAGCCCCTGCTGGAGCCTGTTGTTCCCCGGCAGGCATGTCGTTGATCCCGGCAACTTCCTTGCCGGCGGCTCCCAGGAGCTCTGCCGGGAAGTACTGACCAGAATTCAACTTTCTTCTCTTTTCTTGCCGCATTGATGGCGCCACGGATGGTTGAGTCAAATGGAGCACAAAAGTTCCTGGTTCCACAGCTAACTTGAGGGCGGCTCGCTTTGACAGGTCATCAGCAATACTGTTCTCGGCACGAGGGATGTGCTCCATTTGCAGACCGTCAAAGTGCTCTTCCATTTTTCTCACTTCATCCACGTAGGCTTGCATCAATGGACTCTGATAACTCTTGTTAACTTGCCTAACAACAAGCTGTGAATCGCCTCTGATGACGAGCTTTTTGATACCAAGGTCTGCCGCGATCCTGAGACCGGCAAGCAAGCCCTCGTACTCCGCAGTGTTGTTCGTCGAACTCTCCCGGGGAAAATGCATTTGGATTACGTACTTGAGGTGCTCTCTGGTGGGTGTGAGAAGCAGCACGCCGGCACCGGCGCCTTGCAGCGAAAAAGCCCCGTCAAAGTACATAACCCATTGCTGATCAATTTCCTTGCCGGGGAGAATTGTTTCTTGAACCTCTTTGTCTGGCGTTGGGGTCCATTCCGCAACGAACTCCGCCAAGGCCCTGCTCTGAATTGTCAAAGTGCTTTCAAACTTGAGGCCAAAGCTCGACAACTACAACGCCCACTCCACAATCCTGTCGGTTGCTTCTGGATTTCGCAAAATCCGTTGCAACGGGAAGCGAGTGACGACGGTGATTTCATGTGCTTGAAAATAATGACGCAGCTTCCTCGAGGCCATAAGGAGACCGAAAAGCAACTTCTGCACGCCAGAATATCTTGACCTAGCTCCTTGCAAGAGAGAGCTAACAAAATAAACTGGGCGCTGCACCACCTTTTTCTTCTGCACTGGTTCTTCTGACTGCACAGATCCTGTCTTGCCGGGATCAACCCTTGCTGGGGAAGACCCTGCCGCCTCGCCTGACGGTCCTGCTGCTGGTGTTGCTTCCTCATCAGCTTCTCTCTGCGCCACTAACACATCACTAGCCACTTGATTTGTTGCTGCCAAATATAGCAGCATCGGCTCTCGTGGTTTAGGCGCGACCAGCGTCGGCGGAGAAGAAAGGTATTTCTTCAAATCTTGCAGCGCAGCCTCCGCCTCCGGAGTCCATTTCATTGGACCTGCCTTCTTCAAAATTTTGAAAAAGGGCAGGGCGCGCTCAGCAGATTTGGAAATAAACCTGCTTAGAGCAGCAACACAGCCGGCAAGATGACGGACATCCTTGACGCGTCTTGGTGCTTCAATCTGCTCAATAGCTTTGATTTTGTCGGGGTTTGCTTCGATTCCTGTTGAGATACAAAGAACCCGAGAAGCTTGCTGGAAGGAACACCAGACACACACTTCTCAGGATTGAGCCTTAAGTTGATCTTGCGCAGATTTGCAAATGTTTCTTCTAGATCTTGTATGAGCGTCGCTTTGTCCTTGGTTTTGACCACTATATCATCCATATATGCCTCTATATTTCTATGGAGCTGAGGCTCAAAACCAATTTGGACCGCTCTGGCAAATGTAGAACTAGCACTTTTCAACCCGAAAGGCATTCGTATACAACAATATGTACCACATGGGGTGATAAATGCGGTGTTTTCTTCATCTTCTTTTGCCACGAAAATCTGATGATACCCTGAATAGGCATCAAGGAAGGACAGTAGATCACAACCAGCGGTGGAAACCACAATCTGGTCGATGCGTGGCAAGGGAAAGGGATCTTTTGGACAGGCTTTATTGATATCCGTATAATCGATACACAGCCTCCATTTCCCATTCGCCTTGCGCACTACAACCGGATTGGCCAACCAGGTTGGGTGAAGTACTCCTCTGACCAATCCTGCTGCCTCCAGCTTCCTGATTTCTTCGGCAATGAATTCTTGCCGCTCCAAGGCTTGCTTCCTGACCCTCTGCTTGATGGGCCATGCGTGAGGACAGACAGCAAGGTGGTGCTCAATTACCTCCCTGGGAACACCGGGGATGTCAGATGGTTGCCATGCAAACACATCAACATTCGCCCGCAGGAAGGCAATGAGCGCGCTTTCCTATTTGTCATCAAGGGTGGAACTTATGGTGAAAGTTCCTCCCGTTCCGTCCTCTTTGATGGGCACCTTCTTGGTCTCTGGTGGAGTGGCCTTGGATCTCTTGTTCTTGCCGGTGGAACTCTCTGGTGCATCCTCAACGGAAGCGCAGCACTCCGAGGAGGTGCGCTTGCCGGAGTTCGCGCTAAGATTCTTGCAGGTCTTCTTCTTCCCCCCGGGAGTTCCAGCGGCAGGAGCAGATGCCTTGACGGCAGGTGCTGCAACTGCTTCCTGGTAGAGTTGGTCGGCACAGATGAGCGCATCCTTCTTATCGGAATGGATAGTAATGACACTCAACGGCCCGGGCATCTTCAAAACATTATACGCGTAGTGTGATGCCGCCATGAACTTAGCCAGCGCTGGCCGACCAAGGATCCCATTGTATGACATAGGGATCTTGGCGACATCAAACACTACCTTCTCGGTCCTGTAGTTGAGCTCGCTACCAAATGTCACCGGTAGAGTAATCTTGCCCTTTGGCTGGGTTCTTCCTGGATTGACCCCTTGAAACATGCCCGTTTCTTCGAGGTCTTCATCAGGAATTTGGAGCCTCTTGAGCACATCCGGTGAGATTAGGTTCAGCCCGGCCCCACCGTCAACTAGCATTTTCGTCACCTTGAGGTTGCGAATTGTTGGTGAGACCAACAATGGCAAGCACCCGACCGCGGTTGTGAGATCAGGGTGATCCTCGGCGTCGAAAATGATAGGCGTGTTGGACCACTTCAGGGGCTTACATGCATCCAGCGATGGCTCTGTTGCATTGACTTCTCCCACCCACTGTTTGAGCCGACGGTGGGAAGAATGCAATGAGGTGCCCCCGTCGATACACATGGCCTCTGTAGCTTTTTGGAATTCTTGCTCACTGGACTCATCATCTTCTTCATCATCATCTTCTTCTTTGTCACGGCCTCGAGCGGGCCTCTCCCTCTATTGCTTGGCCTTGCCGCGGTGACCCCCTCGGCCACCGCGCTTCTTGCCGGACCCCTCAGCACCGTCATGGGCCTTCTCCTTATCTCGCCTTTCAGACTCAGCCCTCTGCTTCTCGACAAGCTGTTCAACTTGCCGGCAGTTTTGGAGATCGTGACCCTTGGTGCGATGGATCTTGCAGTAGTGCTTGCCGGAGTTTTCCGACTTGTCGGCAGCCGCCAAGGCCTGGCATGAAGAGCACCCGGCAAGTTCCTTGCTGGGGTTGTCAACCTTGGCCTTCTTGGCGATGCCGGGGTTGCCGGATTCCTCGACAGCAAGCACGGCCTTGCCTTTGTGCTTCTTGTTCCGCCGTCGGCCTTTCCTTGACGGGATTGCAGTGTCGTCGTCTTCTGATTCGCTCCCCGCGCCAACAGCTTTGCCAGGGAGTTTCCTCTCCTCTTCAGCTCGGGCGCACTTGTCGGCCAAAGCGTAAAGCTCGGCAATACTCCTGACTTTGTTCATTGCCAGCTCTTCCCGCATTCTGCGGTTACGCACGTTCTGGTGAAACGCGTTAATAACAGCGGCAGGGTGAACGTCAGGAATATTGTACTGCACCCGGCTAAATCTCTGCATAAACTTGCGCAGGGGTTCGCCCTCCTTCTGAGGGATGATATGCAAATCACTCTCTTGGCCAGGAGCTTGGTGGCCTCCGACGAAGGCGCCAACAAACTGATGGCACAGATCTGACCAAGAAGAAATAGAATTCTCCAGCAGATGCATCAACCACGACCTGGCGTTGGGTTTGAGTACCAACGGGAAGTAGTTGGCAAGTATCTTGTCATCTTGGCCCCCGGCAGCCTGCACCGCAATGGTGTAGATGCTCAGGAACTCCGAGGGATGAGTCTTGTCATCATATTTCTCCGGGACCTCTGGCTTGAAGGTTCGGGAATTGGGCCACTGGACTTGCCGCAGCTCACGGGTAAACGCTGGAGTCCCTACCTCGTAAGGCAAGTCACCTGCGTCCCCTGGCGCAGGCTCGTCGACAGTCGGCCCTGCGCGCTTATCAGATTGATAGCGCGCTTCCCGTCGCCACTCGATGGTGGTTCAAGCGTCCTCTTTGCCTCGTTCCTGGAGAACTTGACGCTGGTCGCGGCGCATCCGTGGATCGGACGATGCCGTGGAATCATCATCACAGTGATCGACCCGATGGGTTGTCGACCGCCGCTGGTGTCGCGGAGGGGAGTGCACCGTGGTTGCACCACCTCCGATTTTCTCCACATCCGCTCGCGCCGGATCGATGGGCCGCCGCTATGAGGGCCCTGCCTCCTGTGGTCCATCTTTGTTGGGGAAGCCGATGAGGCTCTGGATAGTAGCTCGCCACTCCTCCATCTTCTCCGGAGCAGGAGGGAAATCGAGGAGCAGCTGCGCACGTGCCAAGGCTTCCGCTGGTGTAGGCGGCGGCGACAAGTGCGAGGTACGTGAGGTGCTCTGACTCCTAGCCATGTTAGAAGGAGCACCATCACGGTCACGCGACCGCGCACCACCTCCGCCGGCAGCTCGGTGTGCATGCTGGGCCCGCGCACCTTGGGATCGATGCGCAGAAATCTTTTCATGGGGACGCCCTGAACCACCAGCACCATGACGTTGTTCATCGTGCACGGCCTGGGAAGGCCGTGATGCTGACGCCGGCGCGGGAGCCCCAGAAAGTGTCCTCCGATCTCTGGAATTCGTTGTGCCACCCGTAGGCAACACAGCTCCATCTCTGGATCCAGCGGCGTGTGGGTTGCCGCTGCCGCTGCGAATGACACTGCTCGCCTGGCTTGGATCACCGGAACGCCGTGGAGGCTCTAATCCTCTTCCTTCTGCACCCACGCCATCGCCCGTATGCGAGGGCATAGGTAAAACGGACATGGATGGTTGCGCCGTTGCGGCGCTCTTCTTCTTGGGTGGCATGATGAAGAAACTAAGGCGTCGATCACTGGATCAGGTTCACACAACCTACGACCCCCCTACCTGGCGCGCCAAAGATGTCGGCGTGCGACACCTATGGGACCCTCAAGGAATCCCTTTACGATTTGGCGGGGGGAGAGGTATGCGCAAAGAGCAGAACCAACGATCGACGCGGGGCGATTTTACCCAGGTTCGGGCCGCTGATCAGCGTAAAACCCTACTCCTGCCTTGTTTAATTATGAGTGTTCTTGAGCCCAGGCTCCAGGAGTGCTCGCAATGAATAGTACGTTCAAAGAGCAGCTACGCATGCAGAATGGGCTAAAAAGATCCTCCCCCCCTGTAGCAGTTGCCTTGGGCCTCCTTTTATATGCTCAAAGGGGTCACCACAGTGGCAAAATGTATATACATTGAGGTGTAAAGTAGCTATAGGGTTATCATACCTAACCACTGACGGATTAGGACGAACGCATTTAATGCACCATGAGGTGTCCGTTTAGGTGTCCTCACTTTCTTGGGGACGGAAAAAGGGCCATCCCATCAGCACCGCTTAAGCTCTCCTCCACTGGCGCGTCACCACGCATCCAAAGAAGGGCCCAGAATGTTGGGCTCGTTGCTGTGCCAGAGTGGTGGCACAGCAACAGAATCTTGCCGGGCGCCGGATCTTGCCGGGCGCCAAATCTTGCCGGGCTTCGAATCTTGCCAGGCTTCGCAGACCACCTCGGCAAGATCTTGCCGGGGAAGCTGGCTTTCGGATTCTAGCTCTCCTTATCTGTTGATCCTCAGATCTTTGACTTGAGAACTTCTCTGGTAACCTGAATCAACCTCGAACTGTTCCCCGACAAGCCATGCCGCGAGTATGGCTGCAACTGCCCGTGCACAAGTACGGGGTACTAATGGCCCAATACTTAGTACACCGACATCGCCGCTACTGTACGCCCGCGCCCGCCTCCTGTGCCGTGCTGCTGCCCGCTCACGACCGCGCAGCCCCACTTGCGGCTGCTGCTACCCCGCGACGCCGCCGCTGCCTGCCGCTGCTCACTGTGCGCTGTTGCTAGTCGCCGCCCGCCGCTGCTACTGCTGGCCATGGTCATGGCCATGGCCGAGCGGTCGTGTGTGTGCAGTGTGTGTGTGTGTGTGTGCGCCGTGTGTGTGTGTGGCCGGTGTGCCACTGCCAAGTGGGCCCCGGCCCCTGTTAATTAAGGGGGCCCTAATTAGTTTAGCACTAACCCAGTCACTTACAGTGTATGACTAGTGGACCCCATTTAATTAACTAAGCTAATAAAACCCTATCAACATTGACCAGTCAACTGCTGACTGGGCAGTTGACTGGGCCCACAATCAGCCTCTGTTGCATATGGCTGGGTACACTTTCTGTGTACCCATAGCAATTAAATATTAATTTAATTTTGAATTAAATTAAATCTAGAAAATTATTTAAAACTTTGAAAAAACATATAAATTAAACTGTCACTCGGATTTAAATAATTTATATATGAAAGTTGCTAAGAAAAATATAACGAATCCATTTACGCTATTCGCATACCTGCCACACCCCTCTAACATAGCAAACATCGACATTCCCCCCTGGACCAATATACCGAAAATCGCCTGGAGCTGGGAAAACATTTCCGAATGTTTTCCCTCTTCTTTTAAAATGCCTAGGGATGCGTTAGAGAATTTCATCATCACATTTTGCCATGCCATTGCATTTGTGTTACATTGCTTGCTCTATAATTTATTGTTTTCCACCTCTTCCCTATTCTTTCGGTAGACCCCAAAACTGTCGGTGACGTCCAGTACAACTACGACGTCGACGACCCTTCCCTCTCAGCAGAGCTTCTAGGCAAGCAAAACCCCCTTGATCATTCGGATACCGCCTACTCTTTCCCTCTACTACTTGCATTAGAGTAGTGTTACTGTTACTGTCTTACCGTTGATCTTACATTGTTGCATAGCTTGTCCTTGCTACTGTTGTTGATACTTTTACCTGTTATCCCATATGCTTAATACAGATTTGCTAGTATACCCCATCAGTAGCCCTACATTCTTGTCCGTCTGCCATGCTATACTATCGGGCCATGATCCCTTTGGGCGGTGATCACACACACACACACATACTATACAGGATACCTGTTATGATTAAAGCCAGGTTAGCCCGTAGAGTACCTTCGAGTGATTCACGGACTGGGGGCTGAAAGGACATTTCTCCCGACGGCCCCCTAAGTGATTCTTTGTAGCGGAACGACAGGGCAGGTTGAGACCAACTAGGAGAAAGGTGGTACTGGTCCCTGGTCGATGTCCGCGGTTATTTGTTAATAACACGCTTAACGAGATTAGGTATTTGATCTGAGTTGCCGCTGGCCTTTTCGCACTAACCGCCACGCAGGATGAGTTATGGGCACTCGGCATTGTATGTTCCTTCCGAAAGCGATCCAGATGTCACAGTTCAGAGATGCGGGCTGAGTGTTGGGGTGGTCCGCGTAAGCACCTGCTTTGTATAAAGAGGTAGCCAGGTCTGGTCCCCGGCCAGTCACGCAACGTGCAGGAGTGCAAAGGGCGATGGGCCCAAGACCCCTGAGCACTTAGGATGTAGACCGGCGTGTTGACCTCTCTGGAGAGCCTAGGTAGGACTACGACGTGTTGATCTTCTGAGGCCGGGCATTACCCTGGGAAAGTGTGTCCGGCCAGATATGATTGAGCGTATCGGGTAATGTGGTGCACGCCTGCAGGGAAGCAATCTATTCGAATAGCCATGTCCATGGTAGCAGGACGACTTGGAGTTGTATTCTGACCTCTTACAACTAAAACCGGATACTTGATAAAACACACCAAGTTAAGTGACAGATACAACCTGGTGATCGCTCTCTCATAGGGAGACGAGGAGAGGATCTCTGGGTAGGATTATGCTATACGATGATACTTACTACCATTCCAGCTACTCTCTTCTACTGCTTCAAGATGGTGGTTGCCAGAAGACGTAGTCTTCGATAGGATGAGCTTCTCCCCCTTATTCTTGCATTATGCAGTTTAGTCCATAGTACCCCCTTCATTTTATACTGATGCATATGTAGTGTAGATCTGATGTAAGTCTTGTGAGTACTTTGGATATGTACTCACGGTTGCTTTGCTACCCCTTTTTCCTTCAACCCGGATATTCACAATAGATGATGGCGCCGTAGATGGAGGTTACCCCAGCAGAACGTACTACGTGGAGACCGATGACCTGGAGTAGTCCGGAGGTCCCCGGCAGGAGGCCTCGCCTTTCGATCTAGTGGCGTTGTTTTGCTCAGCCTTCTTAAGACAAACTTGTCTAACTATGTATGTACTCAGATAATATTTGCTTGATGACTTATGTATTCAGGTCCTCATGGCCCCTGGCTGTAATATACAAGCTGATGTTTATCCTTTGTGTCATAGAGTTGTGTTGTGATATCTTCCTGTGAGTCTCTGATCTTGATCGTGCATGTTTGCATGTATGATTAGTGCACGATTGAATCGGGGGCGTCACAAAAGGACAAGCCGGAATTACTTCTTATATTAAGCAAGGAGTTTCGAGGACACATGGGAATGTCACGTTCATCATGTTTAGCTGATTCGCATTCACTACTTTGATAAATTGATATGTGGGTGGACCGGTGCTAGGGTATTGTTCTTACTTGAAGAAACAACCCACTTATGATTACCCCCTCTCGCAGGCATCCGCAACTACGAAAGAAGAATTAATATAAACCTAACCATAGCATGAAACATGTGGATCCAAACCAGACCCTTACGGAATAACACATAAACTAGGGTTTAAGCTTCTGTCACTCTCGCAACCCATCATCTACTTACTAATCCACAATGCCTTCCCCTAGTACCAAACATGGTGAAGTGTCATGTAGTCAATGTTCACATGATACCACTAGAGGAAGAACACCATAAACTTCATCAAAATATTGAACGAATACCAACTTCACATGATTACTTATAATAAGACTTCTCCCATGTCCTCAAGAACAAACAGAACTACTCACAAATCATATTCATGTTCATGAACAGAGGAAAATAATATGTGATTAACAATCTTAACATATGATCTTCCACCAAATAAACCAACTAGCATCAACTATAAGATGTAATGAACACTACTAGCAATCCACATGTACCAATATGAGGTTTTGAGAGAAAGATTGAATACAAGAGATGAACTAGGGTTTGAGATGAGATGATTCTGGTGAAGAAGTTGATGGAGATGAGTCCTCCCATGATGAGAGGAACGTTGGTGATGACGAAGGTTTCGATTTCCCCCTCATGGAGGGAAGTATCCCCGACAGAATCGCTCCACCAGAGAGCAAAAGTGCTCCTGCCCAGGTTCTGCCTCGAGATGGCGGTGCTTCATCCCGAAAGTCTTTTTTTTCTAGGGCGAATGGCCTCATATAGCAGAAGGAGGGCACCAGAGGGCATCTGTTGGCCCCACAAGGGAGCAGGGCGCGCCTCCTGCCTTGTGGGCCCACTGTTGATCGTCTCTGGTACTTTTTCCTTCCAGTATTTTTTATATATTCTAAAATAATTCTCCATAAAATTTCAGGTCATTTGGAGCTCCGGAGAATAGCTATCTCTGTTGTAGCTCTTTTAGGTCCAGAATTCCAGCTGCCGGCAATTTCCCTTCTCATGTATATCTTTCATATTAAGAGAGAAAAGGCATTAGAATTGAAATATTGATAAAAAACACTATAAATGACAGTAGGGAAACATGATGCAAAATGGACGTATCAGGTGTCGTGTGCAATCTACTTGCCTTGCAAATTTACTTGGCAGGCAGTTCATGTAGTCTACTGCCAGAAGTGTTGCTAGCTTGTCATTTGTTTATCACTAACACTCTTTACTCCATGCATGGCACAGAAACAACACCATCTAGCCGTACAAGAAAGAAAGATTTGCAGCTGCAAGGAACATGAAACTTCAATTTGGCTGTATAATTACACGATCCCGATGTGCAAGCATCTTCAAAATGTATCACCCCCATCAGTGGAAACCCCGTCTGTTGAACCACCAATTTTTTTGCATAAAACTGCAACTATTTGTCCATCACATAGAAAGAAAATCCACATCAAGCTCGATGGATTAGGATTGGAAATCCACCAACCAAGGCATTGAGATTGAGAGGCTAGCCTGGGTATCCTACAGACCAACATGAAGTCAGCGTAGTTGGCAGCCGCCAAACATACCGCGCTTGTATGTTGTATCCTTGTCAGGTATTGCAAGAGCTTGAGGATGGCCCCGTCATTGCCGCTGCTGCACACACTCTGAGGTCATCAAGTAGCTACTTCCTGCCCCACCATCACAGGGAAACAAGCCATTGGTGCCGTGGCTGCCACCGCTCAGAGGAGGTCAAGCCCCATCGACACCACCTTGAGGGTGTTGAGGAGGCCACCCTTCTGGCAAGAACATCTTGGCAGCCATGCTATTCTTGATGTGACCTCCTAGCAAATCCAACTCGATGGCGTCAAGCACGGGTCATCACATCCGACGGGTGTCCGACAAGCCTCGCACGTGCACGTCCGTGCAACAAGACGGCAGGGCGTTGATATGTGCAAATAATAACATTAAAGGTTCCTCCAAGAGTGCATGGTCAAGTACACCTGGATCTTTGTGATTCACAAAGATGAAGGGATGGTAATGTAAACATGAGTATCATGTGTTCAAATTTCAAGTAAGGGGGAGTATTAGGATCATGGGGTTATGTTCAAATTTTGATTCATTGTTGGAGAATTGAGACAGAAACTTTGTCCCAACAAAGAACTGAGGCAACAAGTTTCATCCACAATACAATATTGAAGAACCAACACCCAAGAACGAAACAACAAAACTTAATGAAGTACCTAGACAAAGATAGGGTTCAAGAATGGACAAGCAGGAGGCGGGCGGTGCTGAGGACGGGGAGGGACCCAAATCCTTCCCCATTGACCTCCTCATCTCGAGGTAGCAAGCAATTGGTGGCGTGTGCCGCTACAGGAGGAGGAAGGCCACCTCTAGCGCTTGCCATGAAAGAGATGTAGGCTCAGGAGCGGAGCACCACATCCAGGATCCAGCCTGCCATTGTCGGCCTCTGTCCATGGCATCACTATCGATCCACCAGACCTATGATGCAGGTGATGACATTAGCACATGATGGCGGCCTTCAGCGGTGGGGGCGAGTTGCACATGGCACTAAGCGTGTTGATCATGAGTGGAGTGGGGCGAGTGGGATGAACAACGAGGTCAAGTGGACCGATGTGGGAGGGGTGAACAAGGGATGGCGGCGCACTTTTGGGATTTTGGGTCATGCAGTTGTAGGGTGAGTCCTGTTTGTGGGTGCGCGAGGGGCAGATGGATGAAACTATTGGCAGGATGCGGTTCTCTTGGCAGGAAAGGGAACCTTATGTTCTTTTTAGATAGTAGAGATAATCAGACATTCAACTTAAAAGTGCATGACAACCTATGCTTCCCTCTACGAAGGGAATGTCTTTTACTTTTTCTACCAACCTTACTTTCATGTTGTGTCAATTATTTCTAGCTTATTTCAACCTTAAATATATATTTTCTGGTGGTAAGTAAGTTGGGAGGTGACACATATATCTGATTTAATATATATATGATCATGAGTTATTATTGTTGACGATTATCCCCATGGTAAGTAAGCTGGGAGGTGACACATTAAACCCCCATCTTCCTTTGTGTCTAATGGAAACCATTTGCTCTAAAAATATGTCAGCTGAAAGATCGTGGATGTCACCTAGAGGGGGGGTGAATAGGCGCTTTAAAATAATTATGGTTTAGGCTTGAACAAATGTGGAATAAAACTAGCGTTTAATTTGTCAAGCACAAAACCTAAATTGACTAGGCTCACTTATGTGCACCAACAACTTATGCTACGAAAGATAAACAACTAAGTGATAGCAAGATATATATCACGAAACACTATGGCTATCACAAAGTAAAGTGCACAAGTAAAGGGCTCGGGTAAGAGATAACCCAGGCACGCGGAGACGACGATGTATCTCGAAGTCACACCCTTGCAGATGCTAATCTCCGTTTGGAGAGGTGTGGAGGCACAATGCTCCCCAAGAAGCCATAGGGGCACCATAATCTCCTCACGCCCCCGCACAATGCAAGATGCCATGATTCCACTAAGGGACCCTTGAGGGCGGTCACCGAACCCGTACAAATGGCAGCCCTTGGGGGCGGTCACCGAACCCGTACACTTTGGCAACCCTTGGGGGCGGTCACTGGAACCCGTACAAATTGCTTGGGGCAATCTCCACAACCTAATTAGAGACCCCGATGCTTGCCCGAAGCTTTACACCACAATGATTGAGCTCCGAAGCACCACCAACCGTCTAGGGTGCCCAAGCACCCAAGAGGAACAAGCTCTAGGGTACCAAGCACCCAAGAGTAATAAGCTTCTCAACTTTTCACTTCCACGTATCACCGTGGAGAACCCAAACTGATGCAACTAAAGCAATGGCAAGGGCACACATAGTGCCCAAGTCCCTCACTCCCAAATCCCACCAAAGCAACGAAGCTATGGAGGAAAATGAGAGGAAGAACAAGAAGGAGAACACCAAGATCTAGATCCAAGGGGTTCCCCTCACATAGAGGAGAAAGTGATATGTGGAAATGTGGTTTTAGATCTCCGCTCTCTTTTCCCCCCAAAACTAGCAAGAATCCATGGAGGGATTGAGAGATAGCAAGCTTGAAGAAGATCAACAATGGGGAAGAACACAAGCTCAAAGGATTAGGTTCAATGGGGAAGAAGAACCCCTTTTATAGGCACCCCCAAATCCAACCGTTATGTGCACAGGCGGTGCACAAGTGGTACTACCGCTCCTAGGAGCGGTACTACCGCTAAAGACCAAGTAGTATAGAGAAACGGAGGTACTGGGTGGCGACAGGGCGGTAGTACCGCACGGAGCGGTAATACTGCGCCCTACTACTGCCCTAGTACCTGATGACCCACAAGTATAGGGGATCAATCGTAGTCCTTTCGATAAGTAAGAGTGTCGAACCCAACGAGGAGCAGAAGGAAATGACAAGCGGTTTTCAGCAAGGTAATGTCTGCAAGCACTAAAATTATAAGTAAAGAGTAGTTTGGTAGAAGATAATTTGTAATGAGCAAGTAACGGTAATGGTAACAAAAGTGCAGCAAGGTAGCCCAATCCTTTTGAGGCAAAGGACAGGCTAAAATGATCTCTTATGACAAGCAAAGCGTTCTTGAGGGTACACGGGAATTTCATCTAGTCACTTTCATCATGTTGGTTTGATTTGTGTTCGCTACTTTGATAATTTGATATGTGGGTGGACCGGTGCTTAGGTGTTGTTCTTACTTGAACAAACCTCCTACTTATGATTAACCCCCTCGCAAGCATCCGCAACTACGAGAAAAGTATTAAGAATAAATATAACCATAGCATTAAACTTTTGGATCCAAATCAGTCCCTTACGGAATAGCGCATAAACTAGGGTTTAAGCTTCTGTCACTCTCGCAACCCATCATCTAATAACTACTCCACAATGCATTCCCTTAGGCCCAAATATGGTGAAGTGTCATGTAGTCGACGTTCACATGACACCACTAAGGGAATCACAACATACATATCATCAAAATATCGAACACATATCAAGTTCACATGATTACTTGCAACAAGATTTCTCCCGTGACCTCAAGAACAAAAGTAACTACTCACTAATGATAATCATGCTCAAGATCAAAGGGGTATTAAATAGCATAATGGATCTGAACATATAATCTTCCACCAAATAAACCATATAGTAATCAACAACAAGATGTAATCAACACTACTAGTCACCCACAAGTACCAATCTATAGTTCCGGTAGAAAGATTGAACACAAGAGATGAACTAGGGTTTGAGAGGAGATGGTGTTTTTGAAGATGTTGATAGAGATTGCCCTCCCCAAGATGGGAGAGTTGTTGGTGATGATGATGATGGCGATGATTTCCCCCTCCGGGAGGGAAGTTCCCCCGGCGGAATCGCTCTGCCGGAGGGCAAAAGTGCTCCTGCCCAAGTTCCGCCTCGAGATGGCGGCGCTTCGTCCCGAAAGTCCTCTCCTTATTTTTTCTAGGTCAAAATGACTTATATACCAGAAGAGGGGCACCGGAGGTGGGCCGAGGAAGGCACAACCCACCAGGACGTGCCTGGGCTCCCTGGCGCGCCCAGGTGGGTTGTGCCCACCTTGTGGGCCCCCTCTGGTAGTTATTTGCTCCAATAATTCTTATTTATTCCATAAAAATTCCTCGTGAATTTTCAGCTCATTTGGAGTTGTGCAGAATAGGTAGCCTGACGTAGCTTTTTCAGGTCCAGATTTCCAGCTGCCGGAATTCTCCCTCTTTGTGTGAACCTTGCATATTATGAGAGAAAAGGCATTAGAACTACTCCAAAAAGCATTATTATGCATAAAAACATCATAAATAATAGTAGGAAAACATGATGCAAAATGGACGTATCAACTCCCCCAAGCTTAGACCTCGCTTATCCTCAAGCGAAAACCGAAATCAAAAAACATGTCCACATGCTTAGAGAAAGAGGTGTCGATAAAAACAAAATACGGACATAGAAGCATCATGTATATTATTATAACAACAACAAACTTTAACATAGAACTTTATCATATAACTTTTATCATAAACTTCTCATGAATAAGTAACAATTCATCACAACATCAAAGTATAAAGCATAAACTCTATTGAAAACCAACAAACTATGTTCTCAGTCAACTTTGCAACTACAATTTATCATCTTTTCAAGAAGGGCCACGTATCGGAGCCTTTTTGGCAAGTCCACATATTCAACCATCATATAGTCTTCTATGATTGCTAACACTCACCGCATACACATGAGCAAAACGTTTCAACCGGACACATAGAAAGATAGGGGCTTAAACTTTCGCCTCCCAACATACTCACCTCGAGGGTGATGTCAACAATAATAACTCATGCTACTCATATCCAACTGGATATATGTGCCTAGATCTTTTCTCACCACATGATGCTTGCCAAAAGAGAAAATAAAAAGGAATAGAGAGAAGAACTTTGACTCTTGCATAAAAGTAAATACATAAAAGTAAAAGATAGGCCCTTCGCAGAGGGAAGCAGAGGTTGCCATGCGCTTATTTGTTTGTATGCTCAATCTCTTAGTGCAAAAGAACGTCACGTTATATTGCCCCTTGTGATAGCAACCTTTATTATGCAGTCTGTCACTTTTATTCTTTGCCATCACAAGTTCGTACAACGCTCAATTTTCTCTTACACTAAATGATCCAACACTTTTAGAAGCAATTTTTATTGCGCTATTTGCACCGATGACAACTTACTTGAAGGATCTTACTCAATCCATAGGTAGGTATGGTGGACTCTCAAAATAAGATGTGGGTTTAAAGGTTTTTGGATGCACAAGTAGTATCTCTACTTGGTGCGGAATTTTTGGCTAGCAAAGATGGGGGACAAGCACCACATGTTAAAGGATCTATGACAATATAACTTCTATGTGAATATGAACAAACATAAATCATTACATTGTCTTCCTTGTCCAACGTCAACAATTTTGGCATATAATATTTTGATGGGGGCTCACAATCACAAAAGATGTCCAAGATAGTGTATTTGCATGTGAATCTTCTCTTCCCTTATTAATTCTTTCATGAATTGCATCATTGACCAATGCTATGTTTGTCAACCTCCAATAAAATTTTCTACTTATACTCTTCCTTATGTGATGTCATTACTTACCATAAGATTAGCATATGATCTTTTTCATCTATTTCCTTTCTTTTTATTGAACATGAAAGTAAAGAAAACAAAAATCAAACTAAACTTTATTATATATATCTTGCACACGATTACAAAGATAGATCACAAAGCAAACACTCGAAAAGAAAGGATCGAACTAAACTTTTATTCATCTAAAGCAAAAGATAATTATGGATCGAACTAAGATAAGTAAAGGCAAAAGATAGTGGAGGTGATACGATACCGGGGCACCTCCCCCAAGCTTGGCACTAGCCAAGGGGAGTGCCCATACCCGATACTCAATTTTCCTTTGGTGATGAAGAAGGAGGTGGTGGTGATGAAGTAGAGGGTTTGTCTTTCTTCCTTAGCTTACGCTTGAGGACAGAATTTTCCTCCTTTAAATCACCAATCTCCTGCTCGAGCTCTACTATCCTTTTGCATAATTCTTGCTTGTTTTCCTGCAAGAGACGAAAAGGGATAAACTGGACCTTAGGTTTCTTTGCTTTGCTGGGGAGACTTGATTTCTTGAATTCCACATGCATGTCCCCAGGTTGAGGCAATGGAACTTCAGCTTCATCTGAGCTTGTCTCCTCCTCCCTTTTAGGGTCATAGTCTTCTTCTTCTTCCGAAGTCCAGCTATAGTGTTCCACATCCCCATAAACCTTGGGGTTTGCGATATAATCAGCAACATAGCTCTCATCCTCCGAGTCTTGGGATGACATATTTTCAGATCTGTCAGGAAAACAACGAGAAAAGTAAACAGAGGATTTCTCCGTGATACGGAGGTCAATAGGTTTGGGGGGTATATAAAGATTTTTTTTATCTTGGGAAATAAGCAAACGGAAGAAAAACGGAGTCCGGAAGGTACCCGAGGTGGGCACAACCCACCTGGGCGCGCCTGGCAAGCCAGGCACGCCCTGGTGTCTTGTGCCCACCAGGGGTGCCTTCCTGGTTGTTTCTTATTTTCCTAATTTTTGTTATATTCAAAAACTGACAAAAAATATTTTTGCGGATTTTTTGGAGTCCGTTTACTTACCGTATCACGTACTTCCTCTTTTTCAGTTATTCTGGAGTGTTCTGGAAGGTTTCCTTTATGTGTTCTTCCGGTGTTATAGTTTGGATAATATTGCTTTCAATGTTAATGGGCGTACCTGAGATATAATGTTTTATTCTTTGCCCATTAAAAACCTTCGGGTTAGCACCTTCGGCATTATTTATCTTGATGGCTCCGGATCGATAAACCTCCTCGATAACATAAGGTCCTTCCCATTTGGAGAGGAGTTTCCCTGCAAAGAATCTAAAACGAGAGTTGTACAAAAGAACATATTCTCCAACTTTGAACTCACGCTTTTGGATTCTTTTGTCATGCCATCTTTTAACTTTTTCTTTAAATAACTTGGCATTTTCATAGGCTTGGGTTCTCCATTCATCTAGTGAGCTAATATTGAATAACCTCTTTTCACCGGCAAGTTTGAAATCATAGTTGAGTTCTTTAATTGCCCAATATGCTTTATGTTCTAACTCAAGAGGTAAATGACAAGCTTTTCCATAAACCATTTAATAAGGAGACACACCCATAGGATTTTTATATGTTGTTCTATAAGCCCAAAGTGCATCATCTAACTTCTTAGACCAATTCTTTCGGGACCTATTGACTGTTTTTTGTAATATTAATTTTATTTCTCTATTGCTAAGTTCAACTTGACGACTAGACTGAGGGTGATAAGGTGATGCAATTCTATGGTTAACATCATACTTAGCAAGCATTTTATGGAAAGCACCGTGAATAAAATATGAACCACCATCAGTCATTAAATATCTAGGGACTCCAAACCTAGGGAAAATGACTTCCTTAAGCATTTTAATAGAGGTGTTGTGATCAGCACTACTAGTTTGAATAGCTTCTACCCACTTATTAACATAATCAACAGCAACCAAAATATGTGTATACCCATTAGAGGAAGGAAAAGGTCCCATGTAATCAAATCCCCAAACATCAAATGGTTCAACAGCAAGAGAATAATTCATAGGCATTTCCTGACACTTACCAATATTACCAATCTTTGACATCCATCACAAGATAAAACAAACTTACGGGCATCCTTGAAGAGAGTAGGCCAATAAAAACCAGATTGCAATACCTTGTGAGTTGTTCTATCTCCCGCATGATGTCCTCCATAAGCTTCGGAGTGACATTTTCGTAGGATTTGTCCCTGTTCATGCTCAGGTACACAACGTCTAATAATACCATCTACTCCTTCTTTATAAAGATGTGGGTCATCCCAAAAGTAATGTATTAAATCATAGAAGAACTTTTTGTTTTGTTGGTATGTGAAGCTAGGTGGTATATATTTAGCAACAATATAATTGGCATAGTCAGCATACCAAGGAGTGTTATGAGAAACATTTATTGCAGCTAATTGTTCATCAGGAAAACTATCATTAATAGGTTGTGGGTCATCAAGAATATTTCCTAACCTAGACAAGTTATCAGCCACGGGGTTCTCAGCTCCCTTTCTATTAGTGATATGTAAATCAAATTCTTGTAGCAAAAGAACCCACCTAATGAGTCTAGGTTTAGCATCCTTCTTTTCCATAAGATATTTTATAGCAGCATGATCGGTGTGAACGATCACTTTAGAACCAACAATGTAAGATCTAAATTTATCACAAGCAAACACAACTGCTAAAAATTCTTTTTCAGTAGTAGCATAATTTTGCTGAGCACTGTCCATAGTTTTACTAGCATAATGAATAACATTTAATTTCTTATCGACTCTTTGTCCTAGAAAAGCACCAACAGCATAATCACTAGCATCACACATAATTTTAAAAGGCAAGTTCCAATCAGGTGGTTGGACAATAGGTGCAGAAATCAAGGCTTACTTAAGTGTTTCAAAGGCTTCTACACAATCATCATCAAAACAAATGGAACATCCTTTTGTAAAAGATTTGTAAGAGGCCTAGAAATTTTAGAGAAGTCTTTAATAAACCTCCTATAGAAACTAGCATGACCGAGGAAACTACGAATACCTTTGATATCTTTAGGGCATGGCATTTTCTCAATTGCATCAACTTTAGCTTTATCCACCTCAATACCTCGTTCAGAAATTTTATGTCCCAAGACAATACCTTCATTAACCATAAAGTGGCACTTCTCCCAATTCAAGACGAGATTAGTTTGCTCACATCTCTGCAAAACTCGATCAAGGTTGCTCAAGCAATCATCAAAAGAAGTTTCGTAAACAGAAAAATCATCCATGAAAACCTCAATAATCTTTTCACAAAAGTCAAAGAATATAGCAGTCATACATCTTTGAAAGGTAGCAGATTCATTGCATAAACCAAAAGGCATACGTCTATAAGCATAAGTTCCAAAAGGGCAAGTAAAGGTGGTTTTCTCTTGATCAGGTTGTGAGACGGGTATTTGAGAAAAATCGGAATATCCATCAAGAAAGCAAAAATGTGTGTGCTTTGATAATATTTCTAACATTTGATCAATAAAAGGCGGAGGGTAATGATCTTTTCTAGTAGCTTTATTTAGTTTTCTAAAATCAATTACCATTCTATAGCCAGTGACAATTCTTTGTGGAATAAGTTCATTCTTATCATTAGGAACAACGGTAATACCTCCTTTTTTAGGGACACAATGAACGGGACTTACCCATCTACTATCAGCTATGGGATAGATTATACCAGCTTCCAGAAGCTTCAGTATCTCTGTTCTTACCACTTCTTTCATTTTATGATTTAAACGTCGTTGGTGATCAACAACGGGTTTAGCATCAGGCTCCATATTAATTTTATGCTGACAGAGAGTGGAACTAATGCCCTTTAAATCATCAAGAGTATATCCAATGGCAGTTCGGTGCTTCTTCAGAACCTTCAATAATCTTTCTTCTTCATGTTCTGAAAGGTTAGCACTAATAATACCAGGATAAATCTTTTTCTCATCAAGATAAGCATATTTCAAAGTGTCTGGCAATTGTTTTAATTCAAACATAGGATCACCTTTAGGTGGAGGAGGTCCTCCTAGAGTTTCAATAGGTAAATTGTATTTAAGCAGAGGACTTTGTTCAAAGAAAATCTTATCTATTTTATTTCTTTCATGCAGATGCATATCATTTTCGTGGTCTAGCAAATATTGTTCTAGTGGATCGGTAGGAGGCACAGCAATAGAAGCAAGACTAATTATTTCATCCTTACTAGGCAATTCTTCCTTATGATGTTTCCTACTAAACATAGAAAAATTAAACTCTTGAGACTCATCACCAAAACTAACACCGACGATTTGTTTCTCACAATCTATTTTACCATTGACTGTGTTCAAGAAAGGTCTACCAAAGATAATGGGACAAAAGTCATCTTGTGGGGAACCAAGAACAAGAAAATCAATAGGATATTTTATTTTCCCACACAAGACTTCAACATCTCTAACAATCCCAAGTGGTGTGATGGTGTCCCTATTAGCAAGTTTAATAGTAACATCTATGTCTTCTATTTCAGCGGGTGCTATATCATTCATAATTTCTTGATATAAGGTAAAAGGAATGGCACTCACGCTAGCACCTATGTTGGATAAACCATGATAACAGTGAGCTCCTATTTTAACTGAGACAACAGGCATGCCAACAACGGGTCTATGTTTATCTTTTTCATCGGGTTTGGCAATTCTAGCAGCTTCATCACAGAAGTAAATAACATGCCCATCTATATTTTCAACCAAGAGATCTTTAACCATAGCAACACTAGGTTCTACTTTGATTTGTTCAGCAGGTTTGGAAGTTCTAATATAACTTTTGTTGACCATAGTTGAGACTTTAGCATGTTCCTTTATCCTAATAGGGAAAGGTGGTTTTTCAATATAAGCAGTAGGCACAACTGGATCAACATTGTAAATAATAGTTTCATCTTTAGAAATTACTGGTTCTTTAATTTCTTCTTTGATAGGTGGGTGATATTTAAACCACTTCTCCTTAGGGAGGTCAACATGAGTAGCAAATGATTCACAAAAGGAGGCTACTATCTCAGAGTCAAGTCCATATTTAGTGCTAAACTTTTGAAAAGCATCGGTATTCATAAAAGATTTAACACAATCATACTTGAGCTTAATACCTGACTCTTTACCTTCGTCGAGTTCCCAATCTTCAGAGTTGCGTTTAATTCTTTCTAAAAGATCCCACCGTAAGTCAATAGTCTTCTTCATAAAGGAACCAGTACAAGAAGTATCAAGCATGGATCGATCATTATGAGAAAGACGAGCATAAAAATTCTGAATAATAATTTATCATGAGAGCTCATGATTGGGGCATGAATATAACATTGACTTAAGCCTCCCCCAAGCTAGAGCGATACTTTCTCCTTCACGTGGCCAAAAATTATATATATAATTCCGATCACGATGAACTAGATGCATAGGATAATTTTTTTGGTGAAATTCCAATTTCAATCGATTCCAATTCCAAGATCCAATATCATCGCATAGCCTATACCATGCCAATGCTTTTTCCTTCAAAGATAAAGGGAAAACCTTCTTCTTTGCTTCATCTCCGGGTAAACCTGCAATCTTAAATAATCCACAAATTTCATCCACATATATCAAGTGCATATCAGGATGTTCCGTTCCATCTCCTGCATAAGGATTAGCTAGCAGTTATTCCATCATACCCGAAGAAATTTCATAACCAATATTTTCAGTAGGTGCAGTAGGTTGAGGGGTAACTAATTGTGGTTCCGGTCGAGGTGAAGATACCCCGAACAAACCCCTCAAAGGATTGTTCTCCATAGTAACAAGTGACAAGAAATTTCAGCACGTAGTAATAATTTTTCCTTACCGATTTCCACTTACCAAGAGCGCTTCACTCCCCGGCAACGGTGCCAGAAAAGAGCCTTAATGACCCACAAGTATAGGGGATCAATCGTAGTCCTTTCGATAAGTAAGAGTGTCGAACCCAACGAGGAGCAGAAGGAAATGACAAGCGGTTTTCAGCAAGGTAATGTCTGCAAGCACTGAAATTATAAGTAAAGAGTAGTTTGGTAGCAAGATAATTTGTAACGAGCACGTAACGGTAATGGTAACAAAAATGCAGCAAGGTAGCCCAATCCTTTTGAGGCAAAGGACAGGCCAAAACGATCTCTTATGATAAGCAAAGCGTTCTTGAGGGTACACGGGAATTTCATCTCTGTTTGGATGTCCGTATTGAAGGGCTCCGTATTGAATTGGCTGGAATACCAATTCAGCACGGAAATTGAAATGGACATGATATGAATTCACTTGTTTGGTTGTTCACTGAATTGGCTCATTGAATCTCAGTGAGGTTTCAATACCAAATCGTGTTTGGATGACAAACTCTCGAATTTGTATATTTACATGAGTTAGAAGATTATGCTTTGTTCTACATACCTCAAAACAAAATCTGTACAATATATGATTATTATTCAGAGCATAGGAAGGTAAGGAGAAAAGGTAGCAGGGAAGGGGAAGTGCTTCAGGCTCAAAGCTTACTGCTGACCAAGATTGCATCTGGGGAGGGGTCTTGGAGGCCGGCGAGCACGCTTACAGGCTTACAGCTTAGCGCGCCGCCAGCGTGGTGCTCATGGAGGGGCTGGTAGTGGCAGCTGGGGAGGGGTCTTGGAGGCCGGCGAGTGCGAGGGATGAGGGTGGCAGCAGAGATCCCTGCTCCTCTCCTCCATCTCCATGGGCGGCGAGGGGTTCCTTTGAAGCCGCCGAGAGCGAGGGACGAGGGCGGCGGGGAGGCTCAGAGGGACGAGCACGGCGGCATATCTCCCTGCTCCTCGGCGGCGGGGCGGGGGGTTCCTTAGAGTTCAGCGAGCACGAGGGACGAGGGCGGAGCTCCACGGGCGGCGGCGGGGGACCTCCACGGACGTCTGTTTTCTGGGCGAGACGAAGGGGTACGTTTTGCGGGAGCGAGCGTTTCCGAGCAAATCGGAGGCCTCGGCTCGGTATTCGCGAGCAATGTGCACAAGTGGGGAAAATCACGCTCTGTATTGACGTACGTTTCCACCTGCCAATACAAAGGCCATCCAAATAGCTGAATTGGAACTTCCCAATACCAATTCATAATTCGGAGCCTGAATACATACATCCAAATGAAGTGCTAGTCAATTTCATCATGTTGGTTTAATTTGTGTTCGCTATTTTGATAATTTGATATGTGGGTGGACCGGTGCTTAGGTGATGTTCTTACTTGAACAAACCTCCTACTTATGATTAACCCCCTCGCAAGCATTCGCAACTACGAGAAAAGTATTAAGAATAAATCTAACCATAGCATTAAACTTTTGGATCCAAATCAGTCCCTTACGAAATAGCGCATAAACTAGGGTTTAAGCTTCTGTCACTCTCGCAACCCATCATCTAATAACTACTCCACAATGCATTCCCTTAGGCCCAAATATGGTGAAGTGTCATGTAGTCGATGTTCACATGACACCACTAAGGGAATCAGAACATACATATCATCAAAATATCGAACACATATCAAGTTCACATGATTACTTGCAACAAGATTTCTCCCGTGACCTCAAGAACAAAAATAACTACTTACTAATGATAATCAGGCTCAAGATCAGAGGGGTATTAAATAGCACAATGGATCTGAACATATAATCTTCCACCAAATAAACCATATAGTAATCAACTACAAGATGTAATCAACACTACTAGTCACCCACAAGTACCAATCTATAGTTCTGGTACAAAGATTGAACACAAGAGATGAACTAGGGTTTGAGAGGAGATGGTGCTGTTGAAGATGTTGATGGAGATTGCCCTCCCCAAGATGGCAGAGTTGTTGGCGATGATGATGACGATGATTTCCCCCTCCGGGAGGGAAGTTCCCCCGGCGGAATCGCTCCGCCGGAGGGAAAAAGTGCTCTTGCCCAAGTTCCGCCTCAAGACGGCGGCGCTTCATCCCAAAAGTCCTCTCCTTATTTTTTCTAGGTCAAAATGACTTATATACCAGAAGAGGGGCACCGAAGGTGGGCCGAGGAGGGCACAACCCACCAGGGCGCGCCTGGGCTCCCTGGCGCGCCCAGGTGGGTTATGCCCACCTGGTGGGCCCCCTCTGGTAGTTATTTGCTCCAATAATTCTTATTTATTCCATAAAAATTCCTCGTGAAGTTTCAGCTCATTTGGAGTTGTGCAGAATAGGTAGCCTGACGTAGCTTTTTCAGGTCCAGATTTCCAGCTGCCGGAATTCTCCCTCTTTGTGTGAACCTTGCATATTATGAGAGAAAAGGCATTAGAATTACTCCAAAAAGCATTATTATGCATAAAAACATCATAAATAACAGTAGGAAAACATGATGTAAAATGGACGTATCAGTACCACGAGAGAAGAAAAGGCTACAGCGGCCCAAAAATAACCCGTAGTGGCAGCGGCAGTGGTCTTACGGTAGTACCGCGTGGGCGGTACTACCGCCCTCTACTACCGTGCATTTGCCGCCCATTTACAGGAGCATGAAAACAAGCGGAAGAGAGTGCGGTGGCTCATAACGGAAGTACTGTATTAGCGGTACTACCGTGGAGTGGAGCGGTACTACCGCTAAGGAGCTGAAAGCTGCCAAAGAGAAACAGATGGATACAATAAAACCTGAACTGCCATAACTTCTGCAAATGAGCTCCGAATTGAGCAAACTCAAGCTTGTTTGTTATAGTAAGAAGTGGCACAAGGAGTATGCCTATGATATAGAGATGTGAAACCTCCAACAGTAAAGAACCGGCATAAACTCCAACATCGAAAACATCATCGAAGATGCATATGAACTTCGTTTTCAATGAACTCGAGCTTGTCATGAAGATGACCATAAGCTCAAAAACTCACAAAGAGAAACACCAAACAAGAACCAAGAAATATGATGCAAGGATGCAATGGTTTGATCTCTCTATGAACGATACGATCAAGCTACTCACTTGAGAGCCCCCCTTGATAGTACGGCAATCGATCCTATAACCCAGCCTCCCAACTACCACCATGAGACCGGCAAAATGAAAAACCTATCAAGGGCAAACCTTCGCCTTGCACATAGTCCACTTGAGCTAGATGATGAAGATCTTGACTTCCTCAAGTTGGACCACCTTTCTTGATTGCATTGGCTCGATGAAGACTAGTTGATTGCTCCCCCATACTCCACTATGGGTGAGCCCCTCTTTGGCACATCTTCACAAGTCCATTGTCACCACAATGGACGGCAAGCTTCAAGCATGATCTCTTCGTGATGCTCCACTTGAACTTGCACACCGCAATCTTGATGACGATCACCACTTGATGTCATCTTCCATGGGTTGTATGAGATCTTCCTCTTGACGCAAGACCATGGAAACATACCATGGGATCACTTGATCCATCTCGGTACATCTTGTACGCTTTGTGTGTTGATCAACTTGATTCACTCTCTGACTTAGTCTTGATCAACCTCTCACATGACCAATCTTTGGATAATTCCTTGAATAGCACCTTGGCCAACACATAAACTCCTTGAAACCAACAAATGGACTTCAAGAAATGCATATGGACAAATCCTTCAAATATAACTCAAGGCAACCATTAGTCCATAGAGATTGTCATCAATTACCAAAACCAAACATGGGGGCACCGCATGTTCTTTCATCAGCAATCATTAAAAGAAAATATGATAGTTGAGTATGTGAAGTTTGCTAAATCAAAGCTCTTACATAGAATCTTCCAAAAAATATGATGAATTGCAATTGCTTTGATGACTAAGAACATAGTCTGTTGGATTTCAGGAGAGTTTATTGTTCATACCTTAACTTGTGAATAGATTATTACTTGATTAGGAGAAGTTTTATTAATAACAGTTGTTGTTTATTATATAATGATGCTAATAAATATAATGTTGTCATGTTCATATTCTTTATTATCGACACCTCTTTCCTTCCACCTGTGGTCATGTTTACTAAGTTTGGTATTCTCATGGGGACAAGTGGAGTCTAAGCTTGGGGGAGCTGATACATCCATTTTGTATCATTATTTTCTACTGTTATTTATATCATCTTAATGTAATATTCCAATTTATAATGCATTTTCTCTCTTAAATGCAAGATACATCAAGAGAGAGGGATTACCGACAGCTGGAATTCTGACCCGAAAAGGCTACAATAAAGATAGTAATTCTCCGGAGCTCAAATTGCAGCGAAACTTTGTGGAGACTTATTTTCGAATATATTAAAAATATTGGACCGGGAATGGACCATAGGGGGCCCACCAGCCGCCCACAAGGCCAGGTGGGGGTGGCCGCGCCACCTGGGCTTGTGGAGCCCCTGAGACTCCTCTCCCTACGTCCTTTGGTCATATACTACCATTTGCCCTAGAAAAAAAATCAAGAGAACACTTTCGGGACTTTCCGCCACTGTCTCGAGGTGGAACCAGTGCAAGAGCACTTTTGCTCTCCACTGGAGTGATTTTCCCGAGGAAACTTCCCTCCGGAGGGGGAAATCAAAACTTTCATCATCACCAACGCTCCTCATGTCGTGGGAATCATCATCTTCATCAACATCTTTATCAACACCATCTCATCTCAAAACCCTAGTTCATCTCTTGTGTTCAGTCTTTGTATCAAACCTCACATTGGTACCAGGGGGTGCTAGTAGTGCTGATTACATCTTGTAGTTGATGCTAGATTGGTTTATTTGATAGAAGATTACTATGTTCAGATTGTTTATCACATATTTATAACTATTGGTCATGAACAATATGATGAGTTGTGAGTAGTTGCACTTGTCCTTGAGGACATGGGAGAAGTCTTGTTACTAGTAGTCATGTGAAGTTGATCACCGTTCAAAGTTTTGATATTATGTTGTGTTATTCTTTCTCTAATGGTGTTATGTGAACGTCGACTACATGACACTTCACCATCTTTTGACTTAGGGGAAGGCATCATCGAATTAGTTTGTAGATGATGGATTGCCGGAATGATAGAAACCTAAACCCCAGTTTATGAATTGTTTCATAAAGGGCTGGTTTGGTTCACATGTTTAATGCTATGGTTAGATTTATCTCAATTACTCCTATTTATAGTTACGGATGCTTGCGTGGAGGGTATAATCATAAGTACGTGTTCGTTCAAGTTAGAACAATATTTTAGCTTCAGTCCACCCACATAACACGTATCAAGGCGATGAACATAAGTTGATGGATCATGGTGAAAGTAACTTGACGATATTCCCATGTGTGCTCAAGAGCGTTTTAAACACTATAAGAAGTATTACCGACTTGTCCTTAGTACAATTAAGGATTGGGCCACTTGATGCACCTTGCTACTTTGTTACTTGTTACATCATTACAAATTTTCTTGCTATCAAATTATCTATTAAAACTATCTTACAACACTTGCAGTGACGTCCTGCTGAAAACCACCTATCAATTCCTTCTGCACCTCGTTGGGTTTGGCACTCTTACCTATCAAACAGACTAGGATTGATCCCCTAGACATCTGGGTCATCAGCGTGTTGACGTCTAGCGTGATCTCCTGGGTCTTGGTTGCATGTTCGTCGCCAGGAAGAGATGTAGACTGTAGCCCGTGCATCATGGATGGCTCGACAAACTCCTACATCTACCGTTTCGAAGGCCTTGTTTGGATTAGGAAAGTTAAATGGGGGTTACCTGTAAATGGGTTTTATCAGCGTTTTTACGAAAACGAGTTTCCACAGAGGATTTTTGTTACGATGGGTTTATGGAATAATTCGTTTGGGTGAGCAAATAGTAAAATAAGTTTTGGGAGAAGGAATGTTGGAGTCATCCCCACGGGAATTTGTTGAGAAAAGGCATGGAGTGAAAAAAGTTTGTTTTTTGCCATTGCGTTTCTACAAAAAAAAGTAATAGTTGTTTTTCACAAGACGCGTTCCTGGCTTTGTAGAAACCGAGTTGTACTTATCCATGTTTCTGTTGGGCCACCCAAACATGATTTTAGTTTGTTATACACAATTATATGAGATGACGGGAAACCACTTCTGATAAAACCACGTATCCAAACAACCACTAAAATACATTGCTACATCGAGCGCATGGTTCCTTTGATGGTTCATTCATCGCGCTAGCTAGGGTTCAAAGTGGATTAGGTCTCGAGGCCTTGGCTGCGCCAGGAATCCTAACGCCTAGTTGCAGCGTGGCGTGGCGGCCGGCGGCGGCGACACCCAAGCACGGGCGCAAGACACAGTCTTTGTGACACCCCGGCTCGATCGTGCACTAATCATACACGCAAATGCACACGATCAAGCCTAAGGACTCACTTGAAGGAATCACAACACAACTCTAAAACATAAATAAAGGCATACAAGCATTATATTACAAGCCAGGGCCTCGAGGGATCGAATACATAAGCTTGATGTCAACAAGCATCAGCGGAAGCATTAGATATCTAAGTACAGATATAAAAGAGAAACAGACAAGCCTTTAAGAAAGCGGTGCAAAACAAAAGCTACGATCGAAAAGGCGCAGGCCTCCTGCCTGGGACCCTCCGAACCTACTCCTGGTCGTTAGCCAACTCGTAGTAGTAACCACCCTCGGGGTAGTAGTAGCAGTCGTCGACGGGGGCAGCTGTCTCAGGGGCTCCGTCATCTGGTTGCATCAAACGAATATGGCGAAAAAGAGGAAGCAAAGCAACTGTGAGTACTCATCCGAAGTACTCAGCAAGCAAGGATCTACACTACACATGCAACATTATCAAAGAAAGGTTGTATATGTGGACTGGGCTGCAGAAATGCCAGAATAGAGAGAAGACCTAATCCTATCGAAGACTAGCATCTTCAATGGTCTTGGAGCATTAGAAGAGTGTAGATTAGAACAGTATAAAGTAGTAGCAGTATTAAGTATCAACCTCACCCAGAGATCCTTCCTCGACTCCCTGCGAGAAAGTGATCCCAGAGCCCTAATATCCATTTCTCAACTCATCATTTAGTTCTAGTTGTATCGATCGGGATACAACTCCGAGCGTCCATTACCGAGGATCCGGCTATGCATAGATTAGTTCTTCCCTGCAGGGGTGCACCAACTTACCCACCACGCTCGCTTAACTCCGGTCGGATACACTTTTCTGGGTCATGCCAAACCTCGGCCAAACGACACACCGCAGCCCTACCTAAAGCTCAGCAGAGAGGTCCCCGTCGGTCTATATCCTAAGCGCTCAGGGGTCTTGGGCCATCGCCCTGTGCACTCCGGGTCGTTGCGTGCAGGGCGAATCTCGGTACCACCACTACAGGATGGCGCCGGCCCAGCCGTGCCGCGATGCTGAACTGGACGTCTGACAGAGCTTTCGGCTGATGCATACGATGCAGAGTACCCATATTTATTCCTGCGTGATGGTTAGTGCTATCGGGCCAAAGGCCCACTCAGATCAAATATCCAAATCGTTAGTGCATTGGTAGCGTGTGGTAATGAGCAGAGACTCACGATCGATGTGACCCCATCGCCCCGTCTCGAGGACTTGCGGCAGGGGCTAAGAATGCCCGGCCACGCCTCGTAATTATCTCTCGGGTACCCTCCAGGTCAACCCGACTTCCCATCACTCGCGGGTACCCCTCAGGGCCGACCCGATGTCATCATGGTTCTGTGTTAAGTCAAAGTAACCGTGTGTCCAAACACCAGGGGGAAACCCAAGGAATCACCCTATATGGATTCCACCTGATGTAGTCGCCAAGGTGAACTTAGGAGGAATCACCCTCGATGGGTTCACACTTGAGGTGTTGCACGACAGCGTCGTTATCGGGAGTGGTGAAGGAGGAATCACCCTTGATGACCATGACCAATTAACTACCCTACAAGGTTAACATCAGAAATGCTGACGAGATATCACCCTCGGCACTCGATAGTAACCCAGTAGTGTCGTACAACAAAGGGGGGTGATGTGCGGTGCCGGGGCCGGGTTGTCGATCATGTTGATCGAGTCATCTGATAATCCAGCGGGGCAACTGGGACAAAGTAGGGTCTCTGATGGATCACTAACTAGCCTATTCTAAGAAGTTTAGGATAAGCAGGTAGGTATCAATAGCAGTTACAAAACAGGCTATGCATCAGAAATAGGATAAACAGCAGCAGCAACAATTTCTAATGCAAGCATAAGAGAGAAAGAATAGGCGGTATCGGTATGTCCAAAAGGGGGGGTGCTTGCCTGGAAGCTCTGCGGCAAGAGAAGGGTCGTCAACAGTGTAGTCGGACTCCGGAGCTACGTCGGCCTCGGGGGCTACGTCGGTGTCGGGGTCTACCGAGAGAGAAGAGGGGGAGGAAACAGATAAATACATAGCAAACATATGCAACACAGACGTATCATGCTAACGTGCAGTGCAGGGTTGCCTAAAGACATGTCTAAATCATTTTAGTTATTTTAGGATTAAAGTTGGATTTATTAACCGATATACATGCACTATTCACCTACCAGAAACAGGTTAAAAGTTACGGGTTCACCTCCGTAGAGGGTCCCGACACAGAAACAGATGGCACGGTTAGATTCGTCTCATTTTTCTGATCAACTTTCATGTAGAAAGTTTTTCGATCCGAGCTACTGTTTATTTTCTACGAATTTCTAAAGATTTAAACATTTTCTGGAATTATTTTAATTACTAAATTCGAATTTAAAGAGGTAAATGAAAATGCTATGTGCACCTAGTTTTGTACCCAACTGACCAGCCCAGAGACTAACTAGTGGGCCCATTGACTGGGTCAAAGGGCCAGTCAGCAGAGGCTGACATGTGGGCCAGCCTGCTGACTCAGCAGCTGACTGGGTCAATCTTATCCACTGAAATAGTGGAAGGACCCCACATGTCAGTGTCCCAGCAGTGTTAATTAGTGTTTTAAATTAACAAAGATTAATTAGAGGGTGGGTCCCACTGTCAGTGTCTCATTTAGTATTAGGTTATTTAATTAATCTAACTGCTATAGTACGGGCCCCACATGTCAATGGGTCATTAGGGGCTAATTAATCCCCTGACACGGGGGACCCACCAGGCCACGTCACACCGGCGTTTAAACGCGGTGGCGCGCCGGCGGCGACCATAGAGACGGCGGAGGGCTTCGGGATCCGCCGTCCGGCGATCATTCGGTGTGCAGAAGGGTGGGATCGAACGCGGGCAGAGCCGCACTTCGATCTGCGACGGTGGGAGCAGCAGGGGAGGCCGGAAGTGGCCGGAACAACGACGGCGGACGGCGGCGCATACAGGAGCTTCGACGGAATGGCGCAGCGGCTCGAATGGGGGCAAACAGGAGGTGCTGGCCGGACCACAGAAGTGCCCCGAGCACGTTCGTGTGCTCGGACGGCCACGACAATGACTACAGCGACGGCGATGAGCTTCACAGCGGGGCCGAGCTCGGCCATGGCGGGCGCAGTGGCTACAGAAGCGCAGGAGGCCAGGGGAGCGAGGGAAAAGGATGAGAGGCTCACCGTGCGGCGCAAGAAAGGCCCTTGGAAGCTTTGGAGCGCAGGGGGAACTCGGGGTCGATGGGGATCGCCGGCGATAGAGAAGACGAAGCCGAGGTCGATCCCGTCCGTGCGGTCCTCCCCGAGCTCGATGGTGAGGCGCGGACGAAGGAGTCGAGCGAGGCGGAGACGACGGGCACGGCGAAGCGATGAGCGGGAGGTGGTGGCCATGGCTACGGCTCGGCCATGGCGGCGGATCTGGAGGAGAAGGAGGAGAAAGAGATCGAGCGAGCGAGGGAGGGAGAAGTGGCCAGGGGGGAGGGACGGGGCCTCGGCCTTATCCCCTCACGTCGGTGGGCGTCGGCGTGTCGTCCAGCGGACAGGGCAGCGCACGGCGGCCACGGGGACGGCGACACGGCGACGAGGAAGAGAGAGAGAGGAGGGAGGCAGGCCGGCTGGGCTGGGCCTGGGTACTGTGCACTTAGGCCCAGTCCAGTTTAGGCCTTTTCCTTTTTCTTTTCTGTTTCTTTTCTCAGCAGCATTTTGCATTTATTTTAACCACTGAATGACCTTGCAAAAATGTGTAGCTGGCAAAAACAAATACTCGTGAATACTGTGCAATGCCACAAAAAGTTTGGGGCCATCAGGAGTTGTCCAAGCATTTTTAGAAAATGAAAAGGCCATCTAAATAATGCTGGACCAGATAATAAATTCCCAGGGGCAATTTGGGAATTCCAAAAATGTTGGTTTCAGCATGACAAATATCTAGGGAATATTTGCCATAGGATGAACTATTTTATTTGCATGACAGAAGAAACAAATATTTGACATGCAATTTGAATTAGAATTTGAAGCAGATTTTGGACAAGTGGCTGTTTGGCATGATGATCATGATGACAAGACCTTCATTAGGGGGAGATTACTGTAGTGTGACTCTGGGGGTGTTACAGTCTTCATGTCATAGCCCACACTTTTCTCCAGGTTGCAACACAGGGTGGTGTAAGTGGCATCAGTAGTCGTGGACCAACTATGTTCCTAAAAGCAGTCGTGGACCAGGGTTGTTTCCCCTAGGGTTTCCTAGGGTCCACCTTTTCCTTCAGCGACAACGCTGAATTCTTCGAGGTCCATGTCAATTCACCGCCGATTGCTAGCTTCTCGTTGTAGATCGGCGTCCCAAAGGTGATCGCAAGGCTGTTCTATGGTTACATGGAGATCTCAGGGGGGTCGAAGGGAGGAGGAGACCTAAAGGGGGCCCGAATAGAGAAGGAAGTGCGGAAGGAAGAGGACCCGGACGACTGGGTGAACTCGTAAGATCCGGCCATGGCGGGTGCTGCGGAGGGAATAGAGGAGGCTAAGAGTAGAGATGCAGACCAGGATGATGTGGATGATGGCTACTGGGATCATTATGGTCCTGATCCGAGCTTGGAGGATGCGTTTGAAGGTCTCAATCTGCATGGTGAGGAAGAGGAAGATTTTGTCAGATTCAGGGCTCCGCAGAACCGAGAAGGTTCGAACTCTCGGGTGTGTGCGAAGATCTCAACCTCTCAAGCCTAGAGCCCGTCGCCCCATAGCCTAGCCTAGCCGGACTCGCGAAAGCAAGGAAGGAGATGAACATGGCAGTTAACCCAGGTTCGGGCCACCTTGCGGTGTAATACCCTACTCCTGCTTTGTGGTGGATTAGCCTCACGAGGGGCTGAGGATGAACTAGTACAAAGGATGAACAACCTCGCGAGAGCTCGGGGGTGAGAATGAGTCGACCCCTTATATGGTGATGGCTAACCTATATTTATAGTGGCCTTGGTCCTCTTCCCTCGAAACATAGGCGGGAAGGGATCTCACAACGGCCAATTGGAAAGAGGACAAGTAGTACATCTAATCCTGACAAAAGGTGGTCTTCGCCTGCAAAGCTTCTGGTCGTGACGCGGTGGTGGGCTCGACGATGACCTCCGCCTTGTCAAGCCTGTGGTCTTGGTCTTGTAGCACCGGAATGGAAACCTTTGAGAGATCCCTCGGGAACCCACGCCTGTCCTTGCCTCCTTAGCACCAAATAGGAAACGGCCTCCTCTGCGCCCGCTGGTGCCCGCCTGGCCTTGGTCGTCATGGCTTACGTCACCTGAGCCTCATGAAGTGGGGTACCTGCATAGAAATCTCCGCTCCTCGGGAGGCGGCCTGGGGAAGCCGCTCCCTCGGGAGGTCTTGGTGTCGTCCTCCTCACGAGGCCTGGCCCCTCACGAGGGTCTTATCTTGGTGGTCTTGGAGGTGGGCCGTACTAGGCCATTGAGGGAGCCACGCCGTGGGCCGCAGGTAGGCAAGTCTGGGTAACCTGGTTCCCAGAACACCGACAGTAGCCCCTGGGCCCGAGGCGTGCTCGGGCTGGCTTCGAGGCGAAGCCAAGTGGCAAGGTGATACGTCTCCAACATATCTATAATTTTTAATTGTTCCATGCTATTATATTATCTATTTTGGATGTTTTATATGCATTAATATGCTATTTTATATTATTTTTGGGACTAACCTATTAACCTAGAGCCCAGTGCCAGTTTCTGTTTTTTCCTTGTTTTTTAGCTTCGTGGGAAAAGAATACCAAACGGAGTCCAAACGGAATAAAACCTTCACGATGATTTTTCTTGGACCAGAAGACACCCAGGAGACTTGGAGATGAAGTCGGAGGAGCCACGAGGCGGCCACAAGGGTGGAGGGCGCGCCCCCTGCCTTGTGGGCCCCCCGTGACTCGCCTGTCCTAATTCTTTCGCCTATATATTCAAATATGTTGCCAAACCACCGGAAGCATCCACGAAAAGACTTTTCCACCGCCGCAACCTTCTGTACCCCTGAGATCCCATCTAGGGACCTTTTTCGGCACCCTACCGAAGGGGGATTCGATCACGGAGGGCTTCTACATCAACTCTATTACCCTTCCGATGAAGCGTGAGTAGTTTACCTCAGACCTACGGGTCCATAGCTAGTAGCTAGATGGCTTCTTCTCTCTCTTTGATTCTCAATACCATGTTCTCCTCGTTGTTCTTGGAGATCTATGTGATGTAATATTCTTTTGCGGTGTGTTTGTCGAGATCCGATGAATTGTGGATTTATGATCAGCTTATCTATGAATATTATTTGAATCTTCTCTGAATTCTTATATGCATGATTTGATATCTTTGTAATTCTCTTTGAATTATCGGTTTGGTTTGGCCAACTAGATTGGTTTTTCTTGCAATGGGAGAAGTGCTTAGCTTTGGGTTCAATCTTGCGGTGTCCTTTCCCAGTGATAGTAGGGGCAGCAAGGCACGTATTGTATTGTTGCCATCGAGGATAAAAAGATGGGGTTTACATCATATTGCTTGAGTTTATTCCTCTACATCATGTCATCTTACTTAATGCGTTACTCTGTTCTTCATGAACTTAATACTCTAGATGCAGGCAGGAGTCGGTTGATGTGTGGAGTAATAGTAGTAGATGCAGAATCATTTCGGTCTACTTGACACGGACGTGATGCCTATATTTCATAATCATTGCCTTGGATATCATCATAACTTTGCGCTTTTCTATCAATTGCTCGACAGTAATTTGTTCACCCACCGTATTATTTGCTATCTTGAGAGAAGCCTCTAGTGAAACCTATGGCCACAGGGTCTATTTTTCATCATATTACTTTCCGATCTACTATTTTGCAATCTTTTATTTTCAGATCTATAAACCAAAAAACCCAAAAATATTTACTTTATCTTTTGTTTAGTTTTACCTATCTCTATCAGATCTCACTTTTGCAAGTAACCGTGAAGGGATTGACAACCCCTTTATCGTGTTGGGTGCAAGTTGTTTGATTGTTTGTGCAAGTGCTAGCTGATTTGTGCGTTGTCTCCTACTGGATTGATACCTTGGTTCTCTAACTGAGGGAAATACTTATCTCTACTTTGCTGCATCACCCTTTCCTCTTCAAGGGAAAAACCAAGGGAAGCTCAAGAAGTAGCAGGAAGAATTTCTGGCACCGTTGCCGGGGAGATCTACGCCAAGTCAAGACATACCAAGTACCCATCATAAAACTCTCATCTCTTGCATTACATTATTCGCCATTTGCCTCTCCTTTTCCTCTCCTCCACTTCTAAAACGATTTTCGAAAAGATTCGCCCTTTGATTTGCCTTTTTATTCGCCCTTCTTCCGTTCGTCTTCTCCGTTCATTTTTGGTTTGCTCGTTTGCTAGATTGGTTTGTTGCCACAATGTCTGAATCTGGGGAGGTTATTGTTGAAAATCTTGAGGAAAAACTTGGATCTCGTTCTTTGGATCATGAAACTGAAACTCCTCCTAATTACAAAACAAAAACTTTTCATGTGGGGGATGGTAATATTATTGGAAAAGGTGTTATTCAAGAATTCTTTGATTGTACGGGATCTATGCCCATTAATAAAAGATATATTCTTCTCGATACAAATTGCTATGAGGATGCCATTGTTATGCTCGTTGAGAAATTAGAAAGAAAATTTGTGCACATTCATCCTGCTTTGCAAAAGATGTTTTACGAACTTCCCAACATTAATCATCCTATAGCTAAAAAGATTGCCACCATTATCCTTATGCGAGAATTTGATTTTATAATAAAAGAAGCTAGGGATATTTTTTCTTTCTATAATAAAGATGTTGCACACCCTCCGATTGAAGATATCCTCCATGATAAAGAAACTATGCGTAGTTTGGAATCTAGGGATTATCAATCTTATAGCGAGAATCTTAGGAGGAGAGTTCCCTATTCAGAAATCTCTCAAGCTTTGTACCTTGAGACCTACAAGGAATTTGATTGGATTACAAGGGGAATTTATGTAGGATTTAATAAGGATTGGTTGAATAAGATGATGAAAGAACCCGTTAGAAACGAGATACGTGTTCTGTATGATGATATATATGGTGATGATCCTGATTATGGGTTTATGAATGTCAAAATCACTAGTCAAAGTCCTTTTCATGATTTAAGTTCGTCTACTAGAAAGGAAATAAAAGAAAGGATAGGCTTGTTAAGACGAGTTTTGGAGGATTTGATGAGAAAAGAATTGCATACCAAAGATGACAATACCTAGATCTATTTGTGTTTTTATGCCTAGCTAAGGGCGCTAAACAATAACGCTTGTTGGGAGGCAACCCAATTTTATTTTTGTTTTTGATTTTTGTTCCTGTGTTGCTTTGAATAATTCATCTAGCCTTTGGTTAGATATGGTTTTGTGTTTTAATTAGTGTTTGTGCCAAGTAAGACCTTTGGGATGGCTTACGGTGATAGTTGATTTGATCTTGCTAAAAAATAGAAACTTTTGCGTTCAGTCACAGAATTTTAATAATTCACTGGAGCGTTCAAAACCCCTGAATTTTTTACACGAGATTTATATACAATTTTCTCTGTTTTTCTAATTTTTAAGAATTTTTGGAGTTAAGTAAGTATTAGAACAATTCGGATCTTCACAGACTATTCTGTTTTTAACAGATTCTATTTTCTTTGTGTTGTTTGCTTATTTTGATGAATCTATGGGTAGTATCGGGGGGTATGAATCATGGAGAAGTTGGAATACAGTAGATATTACACCAATATAAATAAAGAATGAGTTCACAACAGTACCAAAAGTGGTGATTTATTTTCTTATACTAACGGAGCTTATGAGACTTTCTGTTGAGTTTTGTGTTGTGAAGTTTTTAAGTTTTGGGTAAGGATTTGATGGACTATGGAATAAGGAGTGACAAGAGCCTAAGCTTGGGGATGCCCAAGGCACCACAAGGTAATATTCAAGGATAACCAAGAGCCTAAGCTTGGGGATGCCCCGGAAGGCATCCCCTCTTTCGTCTTCGTCTATCGGTAACTTTACTTGAGGCTATATTTTTATTCACCACATGATATGTGTTTTGCTTGGAGCGTCTTGTATGATTTGAGTCTTTTCTTTTTAGTTTGTCATAATCATCCTTTCTGTACACACATTTTGAGAGGGACACGCATGAATCGTGATTTATTAGAATACTCTATGTGCTTCACTTATATCTTTTGAGCTAGGCAATTTTGCTCTAGTGCTTCACTTATATCTTTTTAGAGCACGGCGGTGGCTTTATTTTATAGAAATTATTGAACTCTCATGCTTCACTTATATTATTTTGAGAGTCTCTAAACAGCATGGTAATTTGCTTTGGTTATGAATTTAGTCCTAATATGATAGACATCCAAGAGGGATATAATAAAAACTTTCATATAAACTGCATTGAATACTATGAGAAGTTTGATTCCTTATGATTGTTTTGAGACATAAAGATGGTGATATTAGAGTCATGCTAGTGAGTAATTGTGAATTGGAGAAATACTTGTGTTAAGGTTTGTGAGTCCCGTAGCATGCACGTATGGTGAACCATTATGTAACGAAGTTGGAGCATGAGATATTTTTTTATTGTCTTCCTTATGAGTGGCGGTCAGGGACGAGCGATGGTCTTTTCCTACCAATCTATCCCCCTAGGAGCATGCGCATAGTACTTTGTTTCGATGACTAATAGATTTTTGCAATAAGTATGTGAGTTCTTTATGACTAATGTTGAGTCCATGGATTATATGCACTCTCACCCTTCCACCATTGCTAGCCTCTCTAGTGCCGCGCAACTTTCGCCGATACCATACACCCACCATATACCTTCCTCAAAACAGCCACCATACCTACCTATTATGGCATTTCCATAGCCATTCCGAGATATATTGCCATGCAACTTTCCACCGTTCCGTTTTATTATAACACGCTTCATCATTTTCATATTGCTTTGCATGATCATGTAGTTGACATCGTATTTGTGGCAAAGCCACCTTTCATAATTCTTTCATACATGTCACTCTTGATTCATTGCACATCCCGGTACACCGCCGGAGGCATTCATATAGAGTCATATTTTGTTCTAAGTATCGAGTTGTAATTCTTGAGTTGTAAGTAAATAAAAGTGTGATGATCTTCATTATTAGAGCATTGTCCCATGTGAGGAAATAAAATAAAAAAAGAGGCCAAAGAAGCCAAACCAAAAGAAAAGATAAAATAAAAAAATGAGAGAAAAAGAGAGAAGGGGCAATGCTACTATCCTTTTTCCACACTTGTGCTTCAAAGTAGCACCATGATCTTCATGATAGAGAGTCTCCTATTTTGTCACTTTCATATACTAGTGGGAAATTTTCATTATAGAACTTGGCTTGTATATTCCAACGATGGGCTTCCTCAAATTGCCCTAGGTCTTCATGAGCAAGCAAGTTGGATGCACACCCACTTAGTTTTCTTTTGAGCTTTCATACACTTATAGCTCTAGTGCATCCGTTGCATGGCAATCCCTACTCACTCACATTGATATCTATTGATGGGCATCTCCATAGCCCGTTAATACGCCTAGTTGATGTGAGACTATCTCCTTCTTTTTTGTCTTCTCCACAACCACCATATTCTATTCCACCTATAGTGCTATGTCCATGGCTCACGCTCATGTATTGCGTGAAAGTTGAAAAAGTTTGAGAACACTAAAAGTATGAAACAATTGCTTGGCTTATCATCGGGGTTGTGCATGATTTGAATATTTTGTGTGATGAAGATGGAGCATAGCCAGACCATATGATTTTGTAGGGAGAAGCTTTCTTTGGCCATGTTATTTTGATAAGACATAATTGCCTTGTTAGTATGCTTGAAGTATTATTGTTTTTATGTCAATATTAAACTTTTGTTTTGAATCTTATGGATCTGAACATTCATGCCACAATAAAGAAAATTACATGGATAAATATGTTAGGTAGCATTCCACATAAAAAATTCTGTTTTTATCATTTACCTACTCGAGGACGAGCAGGAATTAAGCCTGGGGATGCTTGATACGTCTCCAACGTATCTATAATTTTTTATTGTTCCACGCTATTATATTATCTGTTTTGGATGTTTTATATGCATTAATATGCTATTTTATATTATTTTTGGGACTAACCTATAAACCTAGAGCCCAGTGCCAGTTTCTGTTTTTTCCTTGTTTTTTAGCTTCGTGGGAAAGGAATACCAAACGGAGTCCAAACGGAATAAAACCTTCGCGATGATTTTTCTTGGACCAGAAGACACCCAGGAGACTTGGAGATGAAGTCGGAGGAGCCACGAGGCGGCCACAAGGGTGGAGGGCGCGCCCCCCTGCCTTGTGGGCCCCCGTGACTACCCTGACCTAATTCTTTCACCTATATATTCACATATGTTCCCAAACCACCGGAAGCATCCACGAAAAGACTTTTCCACAGCCACAACCTTCTGTACCCGTGATATCCCATCTAGGGACCTTTTCCGTCACCCTGCCGGAGGGGGATTCGATCACGGAGGGCTTCTACATCAACTCTATTGCCCTTCCGATGAAGCATGAGTAGTTTACCTCAGACCTACGGGTCCATAGCTAGTAGCTAGATGGCTTCTTCTCTCTCTTTGATTCTCAATACCATGTTCTCCTCGTTGTTCTTGGAGATTTATCCAATGTCATATTCTTTTGCGGTGTGTTTGTCGAGATCCGATGAATTGTGGATTTATGATCAGCTTATCTATGAATATTATTTGAATCTTCTCTGAATTCTTATATGCATGATTTGATATCTTTGTAATTCTCTTTGAATTATCGGTTTGGTTTGGCCAACTAGATTGGTTTTTCTTGCAATGGGAGAAGTGCTTAGCTTTGGGTTCAATCTTGCGGTGTCCTTTCCCAGTGACAGTAGGGGCAGCAAGGCACGTATTGTATTGTTGCCATCGAGGATAAAAAGATGGGGTTTACATCATATTGCTTGAGTTTATTCCTCTACATCATGTCATCTTACTTAATGCGTTACTCTGTTCTTCATGAACTTAATACTCTAGATGCAGGCAGGAGTCGGTCGATGTGTGGAGTAATAGTAGTAGATGCAAAATCGTTTCGGTCTACTTGACATGGACGTGATGCCTATATTTCATAATCATTGCCTTGGATATCGTCATAACTTTGCGCTTTTCTATCAATTGCTCGACAGTAATTTGTTCACCCACCGTATTATTTGCTATCTTGAGAGAAGCCTCTAGTGAAACCTATGGCCCCCGGGTCTATTTTTCATCATATTACTTTCCGATCTACTATTTTGCAATCTTTTATTTTTAGATCTATAAAACAAAAAACCCAAAAATATTTACTTTATCTTTTGTTTAGTTCTATCTATCTCTATCAGATCTCACTTTTCCAAGTAACCGTGAAGGGATTGACAACCCCTTTATCGCGTTGGGTGCAAGTTGTTTGATTGTTTGTGCAGGTGCTAGGTGATTTGTGCGTTGTCTCCTACTGGATTGATACCTTGGTTCTCTAACCGAGGGAAATACTTATCTCTACTTTGCTGCATCACCCTTTCCTCTTCAAGGGAAAAACCAACGCAAGCTCAAGAAGTAGCACAAGGGTGAAGCGCCGCGGGCCCCAATCGCCTGCGGGCCAGGTTGACGCGTGGCGCTTGACGGGACGCGGACGCCTCGGCTTCCCCATGTCGCCTCGGCAACTGTTTCGAGTTGACAACAGCCTGATGCATGCAGCAGGGCCATCATCGCTCGGAACGTGGAGGGGCGCCGGTTAGCCTTTAGCCGCCTATAAGAGGGCAAGGGGGACGAAGCCCTCGGTCCATCTTCATCTTCTCGCTAGCCCTCCCCCCTCTCTCTTTCTTCATCTTCCGCCGCCCCGCATCCATGGCGCCTGTGAGGAGGTTTTTCGATGTTGAGAAAGGGAAGGCCCCCATGGAGGGATTAGGCTCGCCGCCGCCCAAGAGGGGCCGCGGCCGTCCCCGCAAGTATGCTGTGACACCAACGGTGGCTCCCTGGGGGCATGGGTGCACCCCCTCCAAGGTCGGTGCCACTTTCGGCAGTCGTGGGAAGGCTCTGTCCCGCGCCGGGGGCTGCAGAGGCCAAGGCGGCCACGGCCAAGGGGGAAAGCATGTGGCGGCCGTCCGGCCACCGCGCCCGCGATCCCACTCAGCCAACGCGTCCCCGGAGTTCGTGGTGTGGGCGGAGAGGCCGGTGGGCACTTGGTTCCAGCTCCCGTGTTTCTTCGAGGGCGCGCTGCCGGCCGGAGGGCCTTGCGGCCTCTTGCTGCAGGCTGACGACTGCTGTAGCAAGGCCTTGTGGGTGGAGGTTGAGGTCACCCCTGTGGTTATGTGTTCCTAAAGCACGGGTGGTAGTCATTCGCCCGCGCACGCGGCCTACAGGGGAGATGTACCCTCCACTTCAGGCACGACGGAGCGGCGACCCTCTACGTCAGGATCTTCGGGGAGGATGGCAGGTGTCTGGAGTGCTTTCCAGACGACGATGACGACGACGACGACGCTCACCCCTCCGACGGCGACGCCCAGAGGGGCGGCGGCATCCTCGGCAGTGAACTCGCTCTTGGCAATGGCCGTGGCGCCTCCAGCAGCGGCGGCTCTTCCTCCGGGGAGAGCACGAGCGACGACGACTATGACGAGCCGCCACATCGCCGCACCCGCACCAGGGAGGGTGGTGAACCACCGTGTCGCCGCGCCCCCGCTCGGGAGGACGTTGAGCCGTCTTGCCATCGCGCTCCGGTGAAGCAGGAGGAGGACTCCGACTGAGCGCAGGCGTTGCTGGAGCCAAGCCTCAGGAGTCGCAGTGGCCGCGAGGCCGCCTTTTGCTTTTTATTTTACCTGCATTAAGAAAGACAACGGGCCCCGACGGGGCGTGTAATGGACCATGGCGCTTGCGCTGTTATGTTAATGCTTTTTATTTCGTACTCTAGCATTTGTGTCGATATCAACCGACAGGTTCCTGCTTGATCACGCTTAGGATAACTTAGCTTGGTGCACTTATGGCGGATTCCTGCGTCGCGAGGGCACGCTCCTCCTGAGCTTGGATCCCCTGCGTGTCTTTCGTTCCCGTAACGGTGCGGCCTGGGCACCGAAGTGGTTTAGGGATCTTGTCGGAGTCTTCTTTCCTGAGGATCAGAGGGCTCTCGGGCCTCAGGAGGCGCCCAATGGCCATGAGGACCCGAGGGCTCACATGAGGGCGCGGGGCCTCCGGGGGTGCCTCACAAGGCATCGCGCCCCGCGTGGGCCCCCGAGCGAGGACCGATTGTCATGGGTACGCCGGGTCATGATGCCCAGCGAGGCTGGGAGACGAGGGCTCAGGGGGGCATACATGCCTGTTAGCTCGTTTGAGAGCGTTGCGCGAGGATTAGGACGCCAAGGTTTTGGCGAGGTGTGTTCGTGGACGGGCCCAGGCGTACACACCGTGTCCAGCCCCCGCTCGCGAGACGCGCGGGAAGGAGCGACGGGCAACTGCTACCTCCCTCAAAGCAAGATTCAAGAGAGCAAACGCTGCAAGGAGAAAAATTCCCACCCTTTTCAAATAAAGGCGAGAGAATTTCGAATTTCATTCCAAGAAGTGGCAAATTGGCAACAAAAGCAAGCGAAAGAACAGTCGCGTCCGGCACCTACACTAGTCTTCTAGTCTTCCCGCCAGCGCGGAGCATGAGGATTCCACTAGGCGTGGGCATAGTCGTTGAAAGACCGTGTCGTCCGCCAGCGCGAAGCATGGCGCTTCCACTTGGGCGTGGGTGGGAGCCCCCGTGAGGCCCCAGGGCGGCGCTCAGGAGACTCCGGGGCATGTACAGCCCCACTCATTATTACGTGAGAGTGTCACGGGTAGAACTTTCGGAGGTGCTGGATGTTCCAGTCATTCTGGATGGGGACCCCGTCCTGCGTCTCCAAGCGTGCGGCGCCAGGCCTGGAGACGCGGGCGACCCTGAACGGGCCCTCCCACATGGGCGAGAACTTGTGAAGGCCCTCCCTAGAAAGGACCCGCCTCAGGATGATGTCTCCCACCTCGAGGGTCCGGGAGTGGACGCTGCGGCAGTGGTAATGCCGCAGCGCCTGCTGGTACCTCGCTGCATGGAGCGAGGCTTGGCGGCGGGTTTCCTCCCCAAGCACGAGGTCTATCCCCCGCGAGGCATCCTGACACGCCTCATCGAATGCCAGGACCCGCGGGGAGCGAAGCCTGACCTCGTGAGGGAGGACCGCCTCGGCCCCGTAGACGAGGAAGAATGGGGTCTCACCGGTGGGCTTAGTCACAGTGGTATGGATAGACCACAACACAGACTAAAGCTCACCGAGCCAACCCCTGCCGTAAGCCTCAAGCTTCTTCTTGAAGCTTCTCACCTTGAGGCCCCTCAGGACCTCCGCGTTGGCGTGCTCGGCCCGGTCGTTGCTCTGTGGGTGTGCCACCAAAGCGTAGCATATCTGCGTTCCAAGGTTAGCGCAGTACGTCCTGAAGAGGTTGCTCGTGAATTGTGAGCCATTGTCAGTAATGATATGATTAGGGACACCGAAACGGCTCACGAGGCCCTTGATGAACTTGACGGCTGAGCCAGCGGGGATGGTACGTACTGGCTCTACTTCCGCCCACTTGGTGAACTTGTCAATGGCGATGTACACATAGCGGCATCCACCAGCCGCCCGAGTGAACGGCCCCAGGATTTCCAATCCCCAGACCGCAAATGGCCACGAGAGTGGGATGGTCTGGAGGCCTTGCGCGGGCTGGTGAATCTGCTTGGCGTGGAACTCGCAGGCCTCGCAGGATCGTACTAGCTCGGTGGCGTCGTTGAGCGCCGTCGGCCAGTAGAAGCCGCTATGGAACACCTTGCCCACGAGGGTGCGCGACGAGGAGTGGTGCCCGCAGTCCCCGCCGTGGATATCGGCGAGCAACTCACACCCTTGTTCGTCGGATATGCACCGCAGCGAGGCGTCGTTGGGGCGTCGCCGGTACAGCTCGTCGTCCTACAAGCAATAAGCAGTGGCCTGGCGGACCACGCGCTCTGCGTCCTCCTCTTTCTCTGGCAAGGTGCCACGGAGGAGGTATGCCTTGAAATCCTTAGTCCAACAGCCTTCCTTAGGCTCCAGCGCCAGGAGTAAATGAGCTCCTGAGGCCGGGCCGCAGGCTGGGACTCCTGAGGCCGGGGCTGGCGGCAGCTCCTCCCTGAGCAATGCCGAACCCGCGGCCGAGGGAGCTGTAGACGGCTCTTGAAGCCTCTCTTCGAAGACACCAGGCCTCTGGGGCTCGCGGCGGGATGCCCTCTTGGCGATGTCGTCGGCTTCCTTGTTCGCGCCCCACGGGATGTGCTACAATTCCAAGCCCAGGAAGCGTTTTTCTATTTTACGTACCTCTTCCAAGTAAGCTTCCATGTGCTCGTCCTTCGGCTTGTACTCTTTGTTGGAGAAGTTGATGAGGAGCTGGGAGTCGCCCTTGATGGTAAGGCATTTGATTCCCAGGCCAGCCACAGCCCTAAGTCCGGCAATCAAGCCCTCGTACTGTGTGATGTTGTTGGAGATCTTCTCGCCGCGCTGGAAGCAGAGCTGCACGGCGTAGTACAACCTGTCCTTGGTCGACGAGATGAGCACGACTCTAGCCCCCGCGCCCTGTCGCGCAAAGGCACCATCGAAGTGCATGACCCATCCGTCGGGCGCTTCATCGCCGGGTGCGAGGGATTGACCCTCATCCAGTCCCCGATCAGGGCTGTCGGTCCATTCCATGATGAAGTCCGCCAAGGCCGTCCCCTTGATGACCTTGGTCGTGCTAAACTCCAGCTGGAAGGCCTGTAGCTCGATGTTCCATTCTGCGACCATCCCGACAGCGTTGGGGCTGCGCAGCACCTTCTCCAAGGGATACGCCGACACGACCTTGATGGGGTGGCCTTGGAAATAGTGACGTAGCTTCCTAGAGGCGATGAGGAGCGCGAGTAGGAGTTTCTGCTGCATGGGGTAGCGCGTGCATGCATCGTGCAACACCGTGCTGATGAAGTACACCGGGTGCTCGACGAGAGGTGAGGAGTCGAGGGCACCTTGCTCCATCGGGGGCGCGAGGGGCTCCTGAAGCTCGGGGTTCGATGAAGCAGCGGGGTCCTCAGGAGCATCACCCTGGGACAGCGAAGATTGCGCGGCTCCCTGCTGGCCGCTCTGCTTCGAGCCCGCGCCGGCGGGCCCTTCTTTGACCGCCACGAGCGCCGCACTGGCCGAGTGGGGGGTGGCCGCCAAGTAGAGCACCAGAGGCTCACGCGGGCGGGGTGCCACCATGACAGGTGGGCTCGTGAGGTATCGCTTGAGGTCTTCGAAGGCCTCCTCAGCTTTCGGGGTCCACTCGAACGGGCCCTTCTTCTTCATCAGCTTGAAGAAAGGGAGGGCGCGCTCACCAAGCTTGGAGATGAAACACCCCAAAGAGGTTACGCACCCCATGAGCTTCTGCATCTCCTTGAGGGTCTGGGGCGGGCTCATCCGCTCTATTGCCTTGACCTTCTTGGGGTTGGCTTTGATCCCTCTGTGCGACACCAGGAAACCCAGCAGCTTGCCGGATGGGACCCCGAACACACATTTCTCCGGATTGAGGTTCAGGTTTATGCTGCGCAGGTTAGCGAACGTTTCTTCCAGGTCTTTGATCAGGGTCCTTGCCTCCCGTGACTTGACCATGATGTCATCGACGTATGCCTCCGCGTTCCTCCCCAACTGTGGCCCGAGCGCTATGTGCATCAGTTGCTGGAAAGTGGCGCCAGTGTTCCGCAGCCCGAAGGGCATGCAAGTGTAGCAGTACACACCGCACGGAGAGATGAAGGTTGTCTTCTCAACGTCCTTCGCCGCCATCTTGATTTGATGATATCCCGAGAAGGCATCCAGGAAGCACACCAAATCGCACTCAGCGGTGGAGTCCATGATTTGGTCGATACGCGGGAGCGGGAAGGGGTCCTGAGGGCAGGCCTTGTTGAGGCTGGTGAAGTCGACACACATGCGCTCCTTCCCGCCTTTCTTGGGGACAATCACAGGATTCGCCAACCAATCTGGCTGCCGCACCTCCCGGATGACGCCGGCCTCTTAGAGCTTGCTGACCTCCTGGACGATGAATGCCTGCTTCTCTTGTGCCTGGCGCTGCGCTTTTTGCTTCACCGGGCGCACGCCTCGGCACACCATCAGGTGATGCTCAATCACCTCCCTTGGGACACCCACCAAGTCTGATGCTTCCCATGCAAATACGTCTTTGTTGGCCCTCAGGAATGCCACCAGCGCCTCCTCCTAGTCCAGAGGAAGGCCCACACAAATGGTGAAGGTGGGGCCCGAGCCCTCGGTGTCGATAGGCACCTGCTTCATCTCGGCCTGGTCCTGAGAGAATAGCTGCTTTTTCTTCGTAGGTGCGGCCTCCTGAGCCACCGCCACGCCCGTGGTGGCTGGGCGCGTAGCGGCCGCGGCCCTGTAGACAAGCTTGAGGGCCGGACCGCATCCTTTGTATCCCCAACCACAGTGATGATGCCGCTGCTGCCCGGCATCTTGACGATGTTGTAACCCGGATGGCTAGCCGCCATGAACTTGGTGAGGGTCGGATACCCCAGGATGGCATTATCCGGGAGGCTGATATGGGTGACGTCGAAGTCGATGAGCTCGATGTGGTAGTTGTCGCGCTTGCCGAAGGTGACGGGGAGGCGTATCTGCCCCAGGGGAGTGGCCACGCCCTTGACCACCCCCGAGAAAGGTCGGGTGGGGAGCAGCTGATCATACGGTACTTGAAGCAAATCGAAGGTTTCAACCAAGAGGACGTTCAGGCCGGCGCCTAGATACGTCTCCGTCGTATCTATAATTTTTGATTGTTTCATGCCAATATGCTACAACTTTTATACACTTTTGGCAACTTTTTATATTATTTTTGGGACTAACATATTGATCCAGTGCCCAGTGCCAGTTCCTGTTTGTTGCATGTTTTTTGTTTCATAGAAAATCCATATCAAACGGAGTCCAAACGTGATAAAAACTTACGGAGATTTTTTTTGGAATATATGTGATTTTTGGGAAAAAGAATCAACGCGAGACGATGCCCGAGGGGCGACAAGGTAGGGGGCGCGCCCCAGGGGGTAGAGCGCGCCCTGGACCCTTGTGGTCACCCCATAAGGTGGTTGGTGCCCTTCTTCGGCCACAAGAAAGCTAATATCCAGATAAAATCGTGTTAAAATTTCAGCCCAATCTGAGTTACGGATCTCCAGGAATTTAAGAAATGGTGAAAGGCCAGAATCGGGGAACGCAGAAACAGAAGGAAACAGAGAGAGAGCTCCAATCTCGGAGGGGCTCTCACCCCTTCGCCGCCATGGAGGCCAAGGACCAGTGGGGAAACCCTTCTCCCATCTAGGGGGAAGGTCAAGGAAGAAGAAGAAGGAGGGGGGCTCTCTCCCCCTCTCTCCCGGTGGCACCGGAACACTGCCGGGGCCATCATCCTGACGGCGATCTACACCAACAACTTCGCCGTCGTCATCACCAACTCTCTCCCCCTCTATGCAGCGGTGTAACACCCCTTCTCCATGCTGTAATCTCTACTTAAACATGGTGCTCAATGCTATATATTATTTTCCAATGATGTATGGCTATCCTATGATGTTTGAGTAGATCCGTTTTGTCCTATGGGTTGATTGATGATCGTGATTGGTTTGAGTTGCATGTTTTATTATTGGTGTTGTCCTATGGTGCTCTCCATGTCGTGCAAGAGTGAGGGATCCCCTCTGTAGGGTTTGCAATATGTTCATGATTCGCTTATGGTGGGTGGCGTGAGTGACAGAAGCACAGACCCGAGTAAGTAGGTTGTTTGCATATGGGAATAAAGAGGACTTGATACTTCAATGCTATGGTTGGGTTTTACCTTAATGATCTTTAGTAATTACGGATGTTTTCTAGAGTTCCAATCATAAGTGCATATGATCCAAGAAGAGAAAGTATGTTAGCTTATGCCTCTCCCTCATATAAAATTGCAATAATGATTACCGGTCTAGTTATCGATTGCCTAGGGACAAATAACTTTCCCGTGACAAAAAGCTCTCTACTAAAACTAACTTAGTTGTTTCTTCATCTAAACAGCCCCTAGCTTTTATTTACGTGTTCTTTATTATCTTGCAAACCTATCCTATCACACCTACAAAGTACTTCTAGTTTCATACTTGTTCTAGGTAAAGCGAACGTTAAGCATGCGTAGAGTTGTATCGGTGGTCGATAGAACTTGGGGGAATATAAATTCTACCTCTAGCTCCTCGTTGGGTTCGACACTCTTATTTATCGAGAAAGGCTACAACTGATCCCCTATACTTGTGGGTTATCAAGACTTTTTCTGGCGCCATTGCCGGGGAGCAATAGCGTGGGGTGAATATTCTCGTGTGTGCTTGTTTGCTTTATCACTAAGTAGATTTTATTTGCTATTCTAAGTTGTTCTCTATCTTTAGTTATGGATATGGAACACGAAATACCAAAAAAAATAGGTGTACTTGCTACTCATGGAGATGGGGAACCTCCTAAAACCCTTGATGCTCATTATGTGAAAGATATTATGCACTACTTTAATAATCCTGAGAAAACCCCATTCAATTATATAATGGGAGACACGTTGGATCAACGTGAATACTTTAGGTATTATCGCTTGACTCAAAAAGGGAAACTGTTATGGGATCAAATTCATATGTTGCATTGGTATGCTCGGGAACTATGCTTGAGATATGATTATACTTGTTACTCTAGGATGAAGGCTCCACACCTTCCCTTTTCATGTAAATTTAATGATAATAAAACCTTAGCTTCTTATGCTAATGGTAGATATGATTACTATGATGTGGAATGAATAGAAGAATTTGTTGCTTTTAAGGATGCTTATGAAATTGAATCTTTGTTTGAAAAGTATGAAGCTTTTGATAATGATGTTTATAGGCCTAAAATTTTTTCTATACTTAAATATTGCTATGAGAATTATGAATACAATGTCGATATTGATGCATTTATTGAGAAAGTCTTCGCTGTCCAAGAAGAGACTAATATTTTGCAGGAATCTATGGAAGAAGAAATTGCTGAAACTATGAGCTCATTAGATGAAAAAGATGACGAGGACAGCGAAGAACAAAAGGAGGAAGAGCGGATTGATCACCCGTGCCCACCTTCTAATGAGAGTAACTCTTCAACTCATACATTGTTTAATTTCCCTTCATGCTTACCGAAGGATGATTGCTATGATCTCTTTGATTCGTTTGAATTTTGATGAACTTGATGCTTGTTATGCTTGTGTCCATGATGCAAATATGAATTATGCTTATGGAGATGAACTTGCTATAGTTCCTTTTGTTAAGAATGAAATTGTTTCTATTGCACCCACGCATGATAGTCCTATTATCTTTTTGAATTCTCCCAACTATACCATATCGGAGAAGTTTGCGCTTATTAAGGACTATATTGATGGGCTGCATTCTAATATTGCACATGATTATTTTGATAAATATAATATGCATGTGCTTGCTGCTCCTACTTGCAATTGTTATGAGAGAGGAACTACATCTCTGCCTCTCTATGTTTCCAATACGATAAAATTGCAAGAAACTGTTTATACTTTGCATTGGCCTTTACTTGATGTGCATGAATTGTTCTTTTATGACATGCCGATGCATAGGAAGAGAGTTAGACTTCGTCATTACATGATATATGTTACTTTGTGCTCACTACTAAGTTACAAATCATTGTTAATTAAAATTGGCTTTGATATACCTTGGGATCCGGGTGGATCCATTACTTGAGCACTATATGCCTAGCTTAATGGCTTTAAAGAAAGCGCTGCCAGGGAGACAACCTGGAAGTTTTAGAGAGTCATTTATTTCTGTTGAGTGCTTTTATAAAGTTTAAAAACAAAAAAAATAAAGAGGGGAACCTAAAAAAAATTCAAAAAGAAAAGTGAAAGTGAGAGAGACGAGCATTGTTAAAGTGGGAGCATGCCTTGAACTTTGTTCATGCCCATGAAAACTTTGTGAATCTTAATTACAGAAACTTCTCAACAAAAATAATTATCCCCTTGTATAAATCCATTTTATTATAAAAATAATGTGCCAAGATTTGCCTTTGGATGATTAGATTGCTTGTTTGGTTTGTGCGGTGCAAAAAACAGAAACTTTGGCTGTAGTGTGTGATTTTACATTTTTTACTGGAAAGTCAAACGCTTCTGAAACTTTTTGCAAAGTACTTATATACAAATTTTTTATTTTTTCCTAATTTTTCAGAAATTTTAGAGTTATATAAGTATGGTAGATGTTCAGATTGCTACAGACTGTCCTGTTTTTCACAGATTCTGTTTTTGATGCATTGTTTTGCTCGTTTTGATGAAACTATCTATTTTATCGGTGGTATAAGACATGGAGAAGTTATAATACAGTAGCTACAATGCAAAAATAAAATATGAATGAGTTTTCAATAGTACTTAAAGTGGTGATTTGCTTTATTATACTAACGGATCTCACGAGGGTTTTGTTAAGTTTTGTGTGATTGAAGTTTTCAAGTTTTGGGTGAGATCACGATGGATGAAGGAATAAGGAGTGGCAAGAGCCTAAGATTGGGGATGCCCGAGGCACCCCAAGGTAATATTCAAGGACTCCCAAGCAACTAAGCTTGGGGATGCCCCAGAAGGCATCCCCTCTTTCTTCTAACGATCATCGGCAATTTTACTTGGAGCTATATTTTTATTCGTCACATGATATGCGTAAATCTTGGAGCATCGTGTGCTTTTTATTTTTCTTTTAATAATGCACCATGCTGGTATGAGATAGTCCTTGGTTGATTTATAGAATGCTTCATGCACTTCACTTATATCTTTTGAGTATGGCTTTATAGAATGCTGCATGTGCTTCACTTATATCATTTGAAGTTTGGATTGCCTGTTTCTCTTCACATAGAAAACCGCCATTTGTAGAATGCTCTTTTGCTTCACTTATATTTGTTAGAGCGTGGGCATATCTTTTGTAGAAAGAATTAAACTCTCTTGCTTCACTTATATCTATTTAGAGAGTTGACAGGAATTGGTCATTCACATGGTTAGTCATAAAATCCTACATAAAACTTGTGGATCACTGAATATGATATGTTTGATTCCTTGCAATAGTTTTGCGATATAAAGATGGTGATATTAGAGTCATGCTAGTGAGTAATTGTGGATTGGTAGAAATACTTGTGTTAAGGTTTGTGATTCCCGAAGCATGCACGTATGGTGAACCGCTATGTGATGAAGTCGGAGCATGATTTATTTTTTGATTGTCTTCCTTATGAGTGGTGGTCGGGAAAGAGCGATGGTCTTTTCCTACCAATCTATTCCCCTAGGAGCATGCGTGTAGTACTTTGTTTCGATAGCTAATAGATTTTTGCAATAAGTATGTGATTTCTATATGATTAATGTTGAGTCCATGGATTATACGCACTCTCACCCTTCCACCATTGCTAGCCTCTTTGGTACCGTGCATTGCCCTTTCTCACCTCGAGAGTCGGTGCAAACTTTGCCGATGCATCCAAACCCCGTGATATGATATGATCTATCACACATAAGCCTCCTTATATCTTCCTCAAAACAACCACCATACCTACCTATCATGGCATTTCCATAGCCATTCCGAGATATATTGCCATGCAACTTCCATCATCATCATATACATGACTTGAGCATTCATTGTCATATTGCTTTGCATGATCGTAAGATAGCTAGCATGATATTTTCATGGCTTGTCTACTTTTTGATATCTTTGCTACGCTAGATCATTGCACATCCGGGTACATCGCCAGAGGCATTCATATAGAGTCATATTTTGTTCTAGTATCGAGTTGTAATATTGAGTTGTAAGTAAATAAAAGTGTGATGATCATCATTATTAGAGCATTGTCCCAGTGAGGAAAGGATGATGGAAGCTATGATTCCCTCACAAGTTGGGATGAGTCTCCGGACTTTATGAAAAATAAAAGAGGCCAAAGAAGCCCAAATAAAAAGAAGAGGCCAAAGAAGCCCACCAAAAAGAAAAAAAAGAAAAATGAGAGAAAAGAGAGACGGGACAATGTTACTATCCTTTTTCCACACTTGTGCTTCAGAGTAGCACCATGTTCTTCATATAGAGAGTCTCTTGAGTTATCACTTTCATATATTAGTGGGAATTTTCATTATAGAACTTGGCTTGTATATTCCGATGATGGGCTTCCTCAAATGCCCGAGGTCTTCATGAGCAAGCAAGTTGGATGCACACCCACTTAGTTTTCAGTTTGAGCTTTCATACACTTATAGCTCTAGTGCATCCGTTGCATGGCAATCCCTACTCACTTGCATCGATATCGATTGATGGGCATCTCCATAGCCCATTAATTTGCCTAGTTGATGTGAGACTTTCTCCTTTTTGTCTTCTCCACACAACCTCCACCATCAGATTCTATTCCACCTATAGTGCTATATCCATGGCTCATGCTCATGTATTGCATGAAAGTTGAAAAGGCTTGAGAACATTAAAAGTATGAAACAATTGCTTGGCTTGTCATCGGGGTTGTGCATGATGAAATACTTTGTGTGGTGAAGATGGAGCATAGCCAGACTATATGATTTTGTAGGGATAACTTTCTTTGGCCATGTTATTTTGAGAAGACATAATTGCTTTATTAGTATGCTTGAAGTATTATTGTTTTTATGTCAAATGATAGACTATTGCTTTGAATCACTCGTGTCTTAATATTCATGCCATGATTAGATTATGTTATCAGGATTATGCTAGGTAGCATTCCACATCAAAAATTATATTTTTTATCATTTACCTACTCGAGGACAAGCAGGAATTAAGCTTGGGGATGGTGATACGTCTCCGTCGTATCTATAATTTTTGATTGTTTCATGCCAATATGCTACAACTTTTATAAACTTTTGGCAACTTTTTATATTATTTTTGGGACTAACATATTGATTCAGTGCCCAGTGCGAGTTCCTATTTGTTTCATGTTTTTTGTTTCGTAGAAAATCCATATCAAACGGAGTCCAAACGCGATAAAAACTTACGGAGATTTTTTTTGGAATATATGTGATTTTTGGGAAAAAGAATCAACGCGAGATGATGCCCGAGGGGGCGACAAGGCAGGGGGCGCGCCCTGGACCCTTGTGGTCATCCCGTAAGGCAGTTGGTGCCCTTCTTTGGCCGCAAGAAAGCTAATATCCGGATAAAAATTGTGTTAAAATTTCAGCCCAATCGGAGTTACGGATCTCCGGGAATTTAAGAAACGGTGAAAGGCTAGAATCGGGGAACGCGGAAACAGAAGGAAACAGAGAGAGAGATCCAATCTCAGAGGGGCTCTCGCCCCTCCGCCGCCATGGAGGCCAAGGACCAGAGGGGAAACCCTTCTCCCATCTAGGGGTAAGGTCAAGGAAGAAGAAGAAGGAGGGGGCTCTCTCCCCCTCTCTCCTAGTGGCACCGGAACGCCGCCGGAGCCATCATCGTGACGGTGATCTACACCAACAACTTCGCCGTCGTCATCACCAACTCTCTCCCCCTCTATGCAGCGGTGTAACACCCCTTCTCCATGTTGTAATCTCTACTTAAACATGGTGCTCAATGCTATATATTATTTTCCAATGATGTATGGCTATCCTATGATGTTTGAGTAGATCCGTTTTGTCCTATGGGTTGATTGATGATCGTGATTGGTTTGAGTTGCATGTTTTATTATTGGTGCTGTCCTATGGTGCTCTCCATGTCGCGCAAGCGTGAGGGATCCCCGCTGTAGGGTTTGCAATATGTTCATGATTCGCTTATGGTGGGTGGCGTGAGTGACAGAAGCACAGACCCGAGTAAGTAGGTTGTTTGCGTATGGGAATAAAGAGGACTTGATACTTTAATGCTATGGTTGGGTTTTACCTTAATGATCTTTAGTAGTTACGGATGTTTGCTAGAGTTCCAATCATAAGTGCATATGATCCAAGAAGATAAAGTATGTTAGCTTATGCCTCTCCCTCATATAAAATTGCAATAATGATTACCGGTCTAGTTATCGATTGCCTAGGGACAAATAACTTTCCCGTGACAAAAAGCTCTCTACTAAAACTAACTTAGTTGTTTCTTCATCTAAACAACCCCTAGCTTTTATTTACGTGTTCTTTATTATCTTGCAAACCTATCCTATCACACCTACAAAGTACTTCTAGTTTCATACTTGTTCTAGGTAAAGCGAACGTTAAGCGTGCGTAGAGTTGTATCGGTGGTCGATAGAACTTGAGGGAATATAAATTCTACCTTTAGCTCCTCGTTGGGTTCGACACTCTTATTTATCGAGAAAGGCTACAACTGATCCCCTATACTTGTGGGTTATCACGCCTCCGTCGATGAGGGTCTTGGTCACCGCGACGTTGCTGATGGTGGGAGTACACAGCATGGGGAGAGCACCTGCCGCGGTCGTGGCCTTGGGGTGGTCTCTGGAATCGAAGGTGATGGCGGTCTCAGGTCCGGCACGGCCTTGCGCCGCCACGCGCTGCGGTCGGGCGGTACCTTGCTGACGGAGAAGCTGCTTGATGTGGCGGCCTGACGCAGGCGCCTGTGATCCACCAATGATGCACGCGACCACGTGGGGCGCTGGGGCCGCAAAGCGTGTGACGAACAGGTCGCAGAGTTCCCCCCAAGAGGAGATCGAGGCATGCGGGAGGCCGCGGAACCAAGATCGAGGAGCCTCCGTGAGGGCGAGGGGGAACAAGTTTGCCATGGCCTTGTCGTCGCCGCCCGCCGTCTCGATGGCCTGCGCGTATGACCGGAGGAACCCTTCGGGGTCCGCGACGCCGTCGTATCGTGGGGGCAACGCCGGCCTGAACTTCGCGGGCCACTGCACTCGTCGTAGATCGGAGGTGAAAGCCAGGCAACCCGCGGCGCTCCCGTACTCCTCGGGCGGCCATGCCTGCAGGGTCGCGCTCGCCATGGGGGCCGTGAGGCGAGGGTGAAGCATGGTCGGAGGAGGAGTAGACTTCGACACGCCCCTACCTGGCGCGCCAAATGTCGGATTCAGGGTTCCGCAGACCCGAGAAGGTTCGAACTCTGGGGCATGTGCAAAGATCTCAACCTCTCAAGCCTAGAGCCCGTCGCCCCATAGCCTAGCCTAGCCGGACTCGCGAAAGCAAGGAAGGAGATGAACACGGCAGTTTACCCAGGTTCGGGCCACCTTGCGGTGTAATACCCTACTCCTGCTTTGTGGTAGATTGGCCTCACGAGGGGCTGAGGATGAACTAGTATAGAGGATAAACAACCTCGCGAGAGCTCGGGGGTGAGAATGAGTCGACCCCTTCTATGGTGGTGGCTAACCTATATTTATAGTGGCCTTGTGTAAGGGCATATTTTTCCCTATGTGGTTTTGGTGATTGATGACAATGCATTTGCGGACTAATCGTCTGCATTGAGCATTTCAGATATCTCATGTCTAGGCACAAGATGATTCGGTGCCCCTCGGAGCCTAGTGAAGACGGCGTTTCTCTACGTTTCTTTTCGGTGGATTTGAGTCGTAGGAAAGCCGTACTATTAAGAGGGGGTCCGCGTCGGAAAGGTTAGGGTGGAATCAACACATACACGTCTGTTCATTTGCACCACCTTTCCTTTGCTTCTTTGGAGCACCGTCCGTTTATCCGTGTCTTTTCAAAATGAAGGCCTCCAAGTGCTATAGTTATGTGGCGTGCGGTAGTACTGCTCAATGGAGCAGTAGTACCGCAGTGTCCCACGGTAGTACCGGCCAGGGAAGCGGTAGTACCGCTCCTCAGGTGCGGTAGTACCGTGGCCTCTAGCCCAGAACACTGGCATGCGCGGAAGTAGGAACGGAAGTAATTTTTTTACATCCGCGCCCTACGTGGTAGTACCGCTCTCAGCGTGCGGTAGTACCGTGCCGGATTTTTGCACAGACCGAGAATCAGCGGAAGTAGCCACGGATGTAATTTTATTAGTCCGTGCCTTCCCAGCCTAGTCGAACCCTGCCTTGCGGTAGTACCGCTCCGGCGGTTCTACCGCTCGTTGTTTTAACACAACAGGGCCTCGTCTAGTCTCTGCCGTGGGAGCGGTAGTACCGCATCGTAGAGCGGTAGTACCGCAAGGCCTTGCGGTAGTACCGCGGCTTTGTGCAGTAGTACCGCATGTCGCGGGCTGAATAAGTGGGTAACGGTTGGATTTTTCCTCCCACTATTAAAGGGGGGTCTTCTTCCCCAAGTTGACTATCTCTTCCCTTCCTAAGCTCCATTGTTGCTCAAAGCTCCATTTTCGCCCGATCTCTCTTCCTAGCCAATCAAACTTGTTGATTTTCTAGGGATTGGTTGAGAAGGCCCCGATCTACACTTCCACCAAGAGAAATTTGATTCCCCCCCCCCACTGATCCCTTGCGGATCTTGTTACTCTTGGGTGTTTGAGCACCCTAGACAGTTGAGGTCACCGTGGAGCCATATTCCATTGTGGTGAAGCTTCATGGTGTCATTGGGAGCCTCCAATTAAGTTGTGGAGATTGCCCCAACCTTGTTTGTAAAGGTTCGGTCGCCGCCTCCAAGGGCACCAATAGTGGAATCACGACATCTCGCATTGTGTGAGGGCATGAGGAGAATACGGTGGCCCCAGTGGCTTCTTGGGGAGCATTGTGCCTCCACACCGCTCCAACAGAGATGTACTTCCTCTCAAAGGGAAGGAACTTCGGTAACACATCCTCGTCTCCACCGGCTCCACTTTTGGTTATCTCTTACCTTTACTTGTGCAAGCTTATTTTGTGTTGTATCCCTTGCTTGCTTGTGTGCTTGTTGTTGTTGCATCATATAGGTTGCTCACCTAGTTGCATATCTAGACAACCTACTTTGATGCAAAGTTTAAATTGGTAAAGAAAAGCTAAAAATTGTTAGTTGCCTATTCACCCCCCCCCCCCTCTAGTCAACTATATCGATCCTTTCAATTGGTATCAGAGCCTCGTCTCTTTATTAAGGACTTTGCCGTCCGAAGAGTATGGTTGACACCGTAGACGGTGGGGAGGAGCACCCCGGTGTGATTCCGTCCTCGTCTATGGCCGATGGGGGATCCTCGGTCTCTCGTGAGGAGTTCAATGCGGCTTTGGACACATTGAAAACCTGCATGACGACCGAGGTTGAAGGCATGTTCAATAAGTTTTTAGAAGGCCTTAAATTATCCACCACACCAATGAAAGTGGGTGATCCCGCTAACAAGGTGACGGATGCTAACTCCGACAAGGGGGAAGCTACTAGTGATAAAGTTCCTTTATCTAGTGATAGAAGTGGAAATGGCATCTTTGCCCATGTTGAACCACCCCTTAATTATGGAGGATCGGTTCCCTCCACTCATTTGAATCATGTTGGTCCTCCTCCTAAGTTTGTGAAAAATGAGGATTTTGCCTCTTGGGTCTACCGTTTTAAACATCATTTAAATCATAGTTCTACTAATCTTTGGAGAATTATTGAGCAAGGTTTCTACCCGCATGACCCAAGCAACCTCACTCCAAGAGAAGCCACGGATCATCAATTCAATGAGTCCGCCCTCTTCATTATCCAAGATGCAATCCCACCCAAAGATATTGCGCACCTCCGACCCTTCACCGTGGCCAAGGAAGCATGGCAACATGTTGTTTTCATTTACAAGGGAATCGCAAGCATTCAACGCTCCAACTATGAAGTGGTGCAAGATGAAGCCGATGAGTTTGTGATGAACAAAGATGAAGAACCTCGTGAGCTCTATCGGAGATTAACCACTCTCACGGTCTCACTCTGAGATCATGGGAGCAAGGATATGGATGACAATTGGATCAAGTGCAAGTTTCTCAAGGACATGATGCCCTACCATAAGGCCATGTCATCTGTCATCCGTCAAAGGCCGAACTTCCATACCTTGTCCTCAAGTGAAGTGTTGGATGAGTTTGTTGCTATGAGAATCTTGGACAAGACCGCCGACAATGCGGTGTTACGCTCTCAACGGGTAAAGAAACCCAACCTCGCTTTGAAGGCCAAGGCGAGTGTGGAAGAAGAGGATGAAGAGGAAGAAGAGGAGAGTAACCCCGAAGATACAAAATATGCTTATCATGAGCACATGGCTCTCGCTTCAAGGCAATTTTGGAGCAAGAAGAACTCAAGGCCCAACTTCAACAAGAACAACTCAAGTGGTGCCAAGGGCAAGCAACGTGTGAGGACATGCTACAATCGTGGCAATGTGAGCCACTTTGTTGCGGAGTGCCCATATGAGAAGAGGGAAGACAATGGTGGCAAGCTCATCCGAAAAGACAAGGCCAAGTCTTCCCCCAACAAGAACAACTTCACCAAGAAGACTCCTCCCAAGGGGTTAGTGGCACAAGAAGAGTACAATGAGGATGATGATGATGATGAAGACGGTGAGACGGTTGCCATGGCCTCCGTTGCCATTGCGACAACTCCACAGGTGTCCCTCTTCGACTCACCCAATGAGAACATCACCGCCAAGTGCCTCATGGCTAAAGCAACCAACAAGGTGTTTGCTTCCGATGGGGGATCATGGTTGCAAGGACTTGGTGGTGGATGTACACAAGATTTCATCTATGCCCACCAATGTCAAGTGGGGTGATGCCTCATCTTCTAAGGTATTGGGTCTTGGCAAGGTTGTCATTTCTCATGATCTCACGATCGAGAAAGTCATGCTTGTTGAGTCCCTTGCATACAATTTACTTTCTGTTCATCAACTTGCACTCATGGGCTTTGCCACTTTCTTTGATATTGATACCTTGGCCCTCTTGTGGGGCAAGACTCTTAAAGTAGCCTTTGTTGGGCATGTCGAGAACGGTCTTTATGTGATTAACTTTTCGGAGCGACCCACTAAGACCGCGACATGCCTAATGGCTAAAGTTGACGTGGGTTAGCTTTGGCATCGCCGTTTAGCCCATGTCAATATGAGATCTTTGCAAAGTCTTCTCAAGGGGGACCATGTTCGTGGACTAACAAATGTTAGTTTTGCCAAAGATCGTGCTTGCAGTGCTTGTATCAAAGGAAAGCTACATGAGAAGGCTCACCCTCCCACGACTATCATCTACTCGAAGAGGCCCTTGGAGCTCCTTCACTTGGATCTCTTTGGACCTCCATCCTTTGATAGTCTTGGGGGTAGAAAGTATTGCTTGGTGATTGTGGATGATTATTCAAGATACACTTGGGTATATTTCTTCAAGAGGAAGAGCGAGACCCAACAAACCATCATCGACTTTGCAAATGAAGCTCAACGCCAACACAATGCAAAGATCTTGACGATAAGAAGTGACAACGGCACCGAGTTCAAGAACTACACCTTGGATGAGTTTCTTAGTGATGAGGGGATCAAGCATCAATATTCCGCACCTTACACCCCTCAACAAAATGGTGTAGCGGAGAGGAAGAACCGGACGTTGATGGATGCGGCAAGGACCATGATGGCGGAGTTCAAGTCTCCGTACAACTTTTGGGCCGAAGCCATCAACACCGCTTGTCATGCATCCAATCGGCTCTATCTCCGCAAAGGCTTGAACAAGACTCCATATGAGATACTCACCGGTAACAAGCCTAACCTCAAGTACTTCCGGGTGTTCGGGTGTAAGTGTTTCATTCTCAAGAAAGGTGTTCGTTTGTCTAAATTTGAGGCTAGAGCTCATGAGGGCATATTTGTTGGTTATGCTACAAACTCTCATGCTTACCATGTCCTCAACAAGTCCACCGGACTCATTGAGGAGACGTGTAACATGGAGTTTGATGAGAATAATGGCTCCCAAGTGGAGCAAAGTGGTACTTGTGATGTAGGTGATGAAATTCCTCCCCAAGCCATAAGAAGAATGGGTGTTGGTCATATCCTACCCATTGAGGAACCCCTTGTGGTCGAAGGATAAGGACAATGTTCCACTCAAGTGGAACCATCACCAACCCAAGACCCACACGCTTCCGAAGAACAAAGTGAAGGCCCTCAACCAAATGAACAAGATCAAGGGCAAGATCAACCTCAAAATGGTAGTGAACCACCAAATAATGCCCAAGGTCAAGTTTTTACCACCGAGCAAGTTCAAGATCAAGAGCAAGCTCAAGATCAAGATCAAGCTCAAGACGACGCTCACAATGATCAAGTTACCGCTCCTCAACTCTCTCTCGAGGAGGAATTGGAGCGTCGTGCCGCTAAGATTGCATCCAAGGTCACTACCAAAGATCATCTTATGAAGAATGTGCTTGGAAGCTTGAGAAAGGGGGTAAGCACTCGTAGACAATTAGCAAACTATTGTGAACATCACGTGTTTGTTTCTTGTGTTAAACCCCAAAAGGTCTATGAGGCGCTCGAGGATCCAGATTGGCTTAATGCCATGCATGAAGAACTCAACAACTTCGAGCACAACAAAGTGTGGAGATTGGTGCCAAGGCCAACGGAGAACCATAATGTCATTGGAACCAAGTGGATATTCAAGAACAAGCAAGATGCTCATGGGATTATTGTTCGCAACAAGGCTCGTTTGGTGGCACAAGGCTACTCCCAAGTCGAGGGTATCGACTACGGTGAAACCTTTGCTCCTGTTGCCCGCCTTGAATCTATTCGTTTGTTGATTGCCTATGCTTCTCATCATAACTTTAAGTTGCAACAAATGGAAGTGAAGAGTGCTTTTCTTAATGGTCCTATTAATGAGTTGGTGTATGTCAAACAACCCCCGGGGTTTGAGGATCCTGAGTTCCCCAATCATGTGTACCAACTCGATAAGGCACTCTATGGCCTTAAACAAGCCCCATGTGCATGGTATGAGCACCTTACCGAGTTGTTGCAAGATCGTGGGTTTGAAATTGGGAAAATCGACCCCACTCTTTTTACTAAGAAGGTCAAAGGGGAGTTGTTTGTATGCCAACTATATGTTGATGATATTATCTTTGGTTCTCCTAACAAAGCTTTCAATGAGGAGTTTGCCGCTCTCATGACCTCGAAGTTCAAGATGACCATGATGGTAGAGTTGAAGTTCTTCCTCGGGTTCGAAATCAAACAAAGAAGAGAAGGAACCTTCATCAACCAAGCCAAATACACTCAAGACATGCTCAAGAGATTCAAGCTCAGCGATGTCAATCCGGCTTCCACTCCAATGCCCGTCAAATGCCAACTTGACATAGATCCCAATGGTAAAGCGGTGGATCAAAAGGTATATCGTTCCATGATTGGCTCCTTGCTTTACCTTTGTGCATCTAGACCGGATATCATGTTGAGTGTGGGAATTTGTGCATGGTTTCAAGCCGCACCTAAGGAAAGCCACTATGTGGCGGTCAAGCGAATCTTTCGATATTTGGCTCATACCCCAAACTTTGGCTTATGGTACCCAAGAGGAGCAAACTTCAACCTTATGGGCTTTTCGGACTCGGATTGGGCGGGAGACAAAGTGGATAGGAAGTCAACTTCTGGAGGGTGCCAATTTCTTGGTTGCTCTTTGGTGAGTTGGTCTTCTAAGAAGCAAAGTTGTGTGTCTCTCTCATCCACCGAAGCGGAATATGTGGCCGCCAGTAGTTGTTGTGCTCAACTTCTTTGGATGAGGCAAACTTTAAAGGATTACGGTGTCATTTGTGACAAAGTGCCTCTTTGGTGTGACAATGAAATTGCCATCAAGATCTCTCTCAACCCGGTGCAACACATCAATACGAAGCATATTGAGATTCGGTATCACTTTATTCGGGATCATATTAGGCGAGGGGAGATCGAGCTCAACTATGTCAACACTCATGATAACCTTGCAGATATCTTCACGAAGCCCTTGGATGAAGCAAGATTTCGCGAGTTAAGGCATGAGCTAAATATCATTGATTCGAGCAATGTGGCTTGAACCCTTGCACACCCCACCATACTCATCTTGATGTCTTGTTTAGGTGTAGGCATGGAATTAGGGGGAGTGTTGTTCTCTCAATGAACTCTCCCTCCCCCCCCCCATTATGCATAAATTGATCAACTCTTTCGCATTAGCCATTTTTTATGGTACTTGTGCTTCAAAGACGAGTTTTGGTCATGGGCCCAAGGATAATTCTTCACGGTGCCATACCAATTGACTCAAACATAGGTGGCTCCGGCCATCGCCCTCTCTTTGGAGAGGTTGTGTTTCATGTTTGGTTGGTCCTTGTTGTCTTTTGCCTTCCCTTGAGCCGCGTTTGTGGTTGAGTTGCCTCGTGTGTGTGCTCTTCTGCATGTCCGGTTGCTTGAAGGTTGCATTGCAAAGGCCGTGTTTTTCTGTTTTTTGTCAAAACTTGCACTTTCTTGGGTTTACGGTACTACCGTGGTGAGCCACGGTACTACCGCAGGAGATGGGTTGCCCTGTGCGTGCATAGCTACATCCCAGGCACGGTACTACCGCTTCCATCGCGGCAGTAATTTTTTACTACCGCTGGATGAGCGGTACTACCGCCTTGCGTGCGGTACTTCCGCCCGGGCGGTACTACCGCGATGACCCGCGGTACTACCGCGCTGTCGCGAGTGCGTGGGGGTTAAGAGCGGGCAGGGGGAGTTCCAACTCCCCCATACCCATTCATCTCTTTTCCCCACTTCGTCTCTCTCTCTCTCTCTCCTGCCCAAGAACGGCACCGGAGGACCTCGCCGGATCTCCGTCTCCGGCCGCTCTCCTCGCATTCCAACCGGTGGGATCATTCCCCACCTCGCCCTCTTGCCATGGACCCCGGTATCTCCCCTAGTCCCTCTCTTTTTTGCCCCGTTTTTGTGCTTCTAGGTCTTGGGGAGATGCATGTGTAGTTCGTGTGATTTTCGGCTAAATCTTTGCAAGAGGAGATTGTAGGAGAGTGCTAGTGCAGTAGATATGCTATTTGGTGTGATACAACAGTGTAGTTTTGATCAACGGTAGTACCGATCTACTTTTACGGATGTTTTTAGATCCGTAGAGGCTGTTCATCTGCGATTTGGTTCCGTGCGGTACTACCGCTCCTCCTGGAGCGGTACTACCGCTCACTCGCTCGTGAACCGCCCCGTGCGGTACTACCGCTCTGCTGGAGCGGTACTACCGCCCGGGCGCGGAAGTAAAATTTTACTTCCGCTCCGGCGCGGTACTACCGTGCCACCCTGGCACAGTACTACCGCGGCTGGAGCGGCTGTAAAATTTTACATCCGTGATCTGGCCCGGTACTACCGTTGAGTTAACAATTGCCTTGTTTTGTCCACTCAATCTCATTTCTACGTGTTTCGTTTGGTTTTGGCCTTGGACTTTGCAATGACCCTTCTCGTTCTTCTCGTGTGTTTGTGTCACATAGGTGGTGGCTCCAATGTTCGTCGTTCGAATCCCAGCCGCGACACGAGCTCCAAGCGGCTTCGCAACCAAGAAGCACCCGAGAGCTCCACCCCCCAACGCAACGTCAAGTCCACAGCTAGCAAGTTTAAGGAGCCAAATATGGGCATGGATGAGATGCCTCTAGCCGAGTTCATCACTCGAAGGAGGCTCAACCCCTATGTGAAGCCTCGTGAGAATGTCAGAGGGAATGATTTGTTCTGGACCAAGCAGCAGAATCTCATATACCTCGATGTGATCAAGTCCAAGCAGAACATCTATGTTCCAGTTCAGTGGATTGATATGGGTCATCTGAAGAAGGACCGAGCATACTTTGGCGAGCCATTGGATTTGGTGGAGCAGTTTGGCATTGAAGAATTTATCACGTTCCACATGGACTTTGACCCGGAGATCGTGGCTCAGTTCTTTGCTTCCGTCCACTTCCACACGGATGAGGAGCGGACTATGACTTGGATGACCAATGGGAAGAGGATGTCTGCTAAGTGGAAGGAATTCATGGAGATGCTGCACGTTCGTGATGAGGGGCTCAATGTGCCCATTGGTGTCCGCCCTCATGGCAACCCAGAGTCTGCAAACAAGAATAAGCTTCAACCCTACCTTGTTGAGAAGAAGTTAGCCAATGACAAGAAGACTTGGGTGCTGAACCCGTTCCTTGACATCATGCACCGGATCTTCCGCAACACTCTCTTTCCGTGCATTGGTGACAAGGACAAGGTGCATGCCTATCTCGTGGACATGATGCTTCTTTGTGAGGAGGCGCGTCGTCAAATTCCTAGACCACTTGATGTCTCATATCATGTGGTGTGAGCTCCAGTTTGCGGTCTTCAATCGCAAAGTTCCCATCTATGGACCGTATTTGCACCTTTTGATCTCAAAGACTTGGGAGAAGCTCTTTCCGGATGAAGAGTTTCGTGCTCCAAACTGGGTTCGCCATGAGCCTATCAAGCTACGCATCAAGAGCAAGTGGGCTAATACCACAACCCAGGCTGAGGCTGCACGGATGGATGTTGATGAGGACGAGTTTGAGGAGGAGGAGGCTGAGGACATTCCTGCGGGGTACGCTCCTCCCTCTACTGAGCCCTCTTGGGCTAAGAGGCTGAAGGCAAAGATGAAGGCTCTGTTCTGCATGCAGGCCAAGGGGCAGTACAAGACCCATGTTGCTCAGAAGGAGAGTCGCCAGCGCGACAAGAGGATCTTGAGGACGTTTGGCGAGCACATGTCGAGCGGGTCAGAGAAGAACATCACTCCTGAGGCTGACTGGATGGCGAAGCAAGGCTATCAGTGGACTGAGTCAGAGGAGGAGTCCTTTCCCGCTGCCGAGACCGATGAGGAGATTGTTGGGTGATCACTACCGAGGGAGCTACCACCTGTGTCGTAGGTGTCCTCTCTGCCTTTTTGGTGTCTCGATGCCAAAGGGGGAGAGAGTGTAGGATTTGCGAGTCTTTCATCTTGTGTCGTTTTGCTTTCGTTGATCTCTCGTTGCTTTGGTTTGTGGTTGTGTTTGTGTGAGTCCAGGAGACTATCATATGGTGTGAGACATATGCACTCAAGCCTATCTTATCTTATTGTCTAGTATGTTTAGTAGCTTGTGAGCTTGTGCTATCATGTGCCCTTTACCTCTTGCTCACGCAATTTACCTTGCATCCATGCTTAGTGTAGTTTATATTGTTGCAAGGATTGCCTTGTCTATAAAATATAGGGGGAGTGTTGATCCTAGTATGTGTGCCGTGCAGTCCAAAGCATATCTATAGAGTGCACACATCTAGGGGGAGCCTGTCTATATTTTATAGATATTGGGTTTGCTTATGTTCATTTTATATCCTTATGTGCAAATCCAGTATTGTCATCAATCCACCAAAAAGGGGGATATTGTAAGGGCATATTTTTCCCTATGTGGTTTTGGTGATTGATGACAATGCATTTGCGGACTAATCATGTGCATTGAGCATTTCAGATATCTCATGTCTAGGCACAAGACGATTTGGTGCCCCTCGGAGCCTAGTGAAGACGGCGTTTCTCTATGTTTCTTTTCGGTGGATTTGAGTCGTAGGAAAGCCGTACTATTAAGAGGGGGTCCGCGTCGGAAAGGTTAGGGTGGAATCAACACGTACACGTCTGTTCCTTTGCACCACCTTTCCTTTGCTTCTTTGGAGCACCGTTCGTTTACCCATGTCTTTTCAAAATGAAGGCCTCCAAGTGCTATAGTTCTGTGGCGTGCGGTAGTACTGCTCAACGGAGCAGTAGTACCGCAGTGTCCCACGGTAGTACTGGCCAGGGAAGTGGTAGTACCGCTCCTCAGGTGTGGTAGTACCGTGGCCTCTAGCCCAGAACACTGGCATGCGCGGAAGTAGGAGCGGAAGTAATTTTTTACATCCGCGCCCTACGCGGTAGTACCGTTCTCAGCGTGCGGTAGTACCGTGCCGGATTTTTGCACAGACCGAGAATCAGCGGAAGTAGCCACGAATGTAATTTTATTAGTCCATGCCTTCCCAGCCTAGTCAAACCCTGCCTTGCGGTAGTACCGCAAGGGCGCGTGGTAGTACCGCTCTAGTGGTTCTACCACTCGTTGTTTTAACACAACAGGGCCTCGTCTAGTCTCTGCCGCGGCAGCGGTAGTACCGCATCATAGAGCGGTAGTACTGCGGCTTTGTGCAGTAGTACTGCATGTCGCGGGCTGAATAAGTGGGTACTGGTTGGATCTTTCCTCCCACTATAAAAGGGGGGTCTTCTTCCCCAAGTTGACTATCTCTTCCCTTCCTAAGCTCCATTGTTGCTCAAAGCTCCATTTTCGCCCGATCTCTCTCCCTAGCCAATCAAACTTGTTGATTTTCTAGGGATTGGTTGAGAAGGCCCCGATCTACACTTCCACCAAGAGAAATTTGATTCCCCCCACTAATCCCTTGCGGATCTTGTTACTCTTGGGTGTTTGAGCACCCTAGATGGTTGAGGTCACCGCGGAGCCATATTCCATTGTGGTGAAGATTCGTGGTGTCGTTGGGGGCCTCCAATTAAGTTGTGGAGATTGCCCCAACCTTGTTTGTAAAGGTTCAGTCGCCGCCTCCAAGGGCACCAATAGTGGAATCACGGCATCTCGCATTGTGTGAGGGCGTGAGGAGAATACGGTGGCCCTAGTGGCTTCTTGGGGAGCATTCTGCCTCCACACCGCTCCAACGGAGACGTACTTCCTCTCAAAGGGAAGGAACTTCGGTAACACATCCTTGTCTCCACCGGCTCCACTTTTGGTTATCTCTTACCTTTACTTGTGCAAGCTTTTTTTGTGTTGTATCCCTTGCTTGCTTGTGTGCTTGTTGTTATTGCATCATATAGGTTGCTCACCTAGTTGCATATCTAGACAACCTACTTTGATGCAAAGTTTAAATTGGTAAAGAAAAGCTAAAAATTGTTAGTTGCCTATTCACCCCCCCCCCTCTAGTCAACTATATCGATCCTTTCACCTTGGTCCTCTTCCCTCGAAACTTAGGCGGGAAGGGATCCCACAACGGCCAATTTGAAAGGGGACAAATAGTACATCTAATCCTGACGAAAGGTGGTCTTCGCCTGCAAATCTTCTGGTCGTGATGTAGTGGTGGGCTCGGCGATGACCTCTGCCTTGCCGAGCCTGTGGTGTTGGTCTTGTAGCACCGGAATGGAAACCTTTGGGAGATCCCTCGGGACCCACGCCTGTCCTTGCCTCCTTAGCACCAAAGATGAAACTGCCTCCTCTGTGCCCGCTGGTGCCCGCCTGGGCTTGGTCGTCATGGCTTACGTCATCTCAGCCTCATGAGGTGGGGTACCTGCATAGGAATCTCTGCTCCTCGGGAGGCCGCCTGGGGAGGCCGCTCCCTCAGAAGGTCTTGGTGTCGTCCTCCTCGCGAGGCCTGGCCCTTCGCGAGGGTCTTGTCTTGGTGGTCTTGGAGGTAGGCCGTACCAGGCCATTGAGGGAGCCACGCCGTGGGCCGCAGGCAGGCAAATCTGGGTACCCTGGTTCCCAGAACGCCGACAGATTTGGACTTGTCAGGGGAGGTGGATGAATTAATCAAAGAAGTTCATTGGCTGGCGCTGTTTAGGGTTCATACCTTGCGCCCGCTCAGTCATGCTGCTTTGCTAAACTCGGTGAGGAACGCTTGGTGCTGTGCACAGGGGGTAACCTTCAACATCAAAGGGCCTAACCTATTTTTGGCTCAGTGTCATTGCTTGGGCGATTGGAAGCGTGTAATGGAAGGGGGCCATGGCAGTTCCAAAGAGATCCAGTGGTACTAGTACAATACGAAGGATTTACCAATATCTCAGATTACGCTCTGAACATGTATCCTTTGTGGGCAAGAATCAAAGGCTTGCCCGATGGTTTAACTAGGAAGAAGGAATTGGCCGATAATGTGGCAAAGAAGGTAGGAGAACCACGGTTCACAGTGGTAGTGAATGAAGGAAAGATCAACCCGTCGAGCTTATTGAGGGTCAGAGTTTTTGTCAATGTTACAAGACCTCTTGTGAGATTCGTCCCAATCACTTTGAAGGAAAGGAAAAAATACCCGGTGTACTACGAGAAATTACCAGACTTTTGCTTCTTTTGTGGACGCATGGGTCATGTTGTAGAGGAGTGTGGGGATGGTACGCATGACCTAAGGTTGTGTGAATGGGGTAACTAGCTACATTGGATTAGCGAGCCAATTGGCAGTGGTGCTATGGGAGGGAGAGGAACTTGGACGAATACGGGCAGAGGAGGTGGTGGTGCTGGTGGAGGAAGGCGAGGAAGAGGTAGAGGCAGGAGGGGAGGAGGGGATAGAGGAGGGAGGGTAGGAAGTACAGGAGGCCGGAGTGGAGCTGATGCACCGATAGATGAGGTCGTGGGTATGGATATCATTCAGTACAAAACCATGCTAGCTGAATAGGACCGAACAACACATAAAAGATTGGTTAGTGAAGATGGTACTATAAATGTCAGGGGTCAACCAATACCTAACCTTGCTGGAAAAGTAGCGGATACTTTTCTATTGCTTGAGAGTGGGGCGTCTACGGAGGCAAACGCAACTGCTGTGAGTCCTAATTCTACCACAAGAAAAGCACCGATTGTGAAGAGACGGAGGCAGGGGGAGGGTGGATGGTGAGGTGGATTTGATTGACATGGACACTTCAAATGAGGCAGCCTCCGAGACAGAGGACCGCCGATCCCAATGAATTGCCTTAGTTGGAACTGCCGGGGAGGGGGGAACTCCCGGACAGTTCGAGAATTAGCGACGGTGTGTCAGTCACATTCCCCCATGTTTGTGTTTTTATGTGAGATTCAGCAGAAGGAAGCAAAGATGAAAATGATACGTAATCATTTGGGTTTGAAAGGTTTCTGTGGTGTTGACAACAATGGAATGAGTGGCGGACTAGCGGTATATTGGCATGAAAACTGTGTGGTTGAGATTGTGGACAAAAACGAGCGTCACATTGATGCTTTCGTCCGGATCCATGATGGTGCAAATCAATGGCGGATTAATTTTGTTTATGGTGAACCCCATGTTGAAAATAGACATTTAATGTGGACAAAGTTACAGAACCTGAAAACTGTCAGTAACTTGCCTTGGCTTGTTATCGGCGACTTCAATGAAGCGATGTGGGATTTTGAGCATTTATCGGTCACCCCTAGGGCTGAGGCCCACATGTTAGCTTTCCGTGATGTACTTTAAACTTGCGAACTGTGGACCTTGGATTTTCTGGAGTCCTGTTCACCTATGACAATAGGCGCAACGGCATGGGTAATGTCAGAGTGCGGTTGGATCGGGCAGTTGCTACAAGCTCATGGAGAAATATGTTTGCCTTTGCATCTGTAGAGCATGTCCCTTCACCATGTTCAGACCATGTTATGTTACTGTTAAAAGGGAGGTCGACCCAGGGCCTTCTGGTGCCAAGAGCAGGAGGTATGAGGTTTTTTGGGAACGGGATTCGGCATTGCTAAAAGTCATAAAGGAGGCATGGACTGCTGTAGGAGTGGTGCAGAAGTTGGCACAGTTGAGAGATTGCTTTAACAAAAACCATGGCCTCCCTTGGCTCGTGGAGTAAAAAATTCGGCAACATTACGAGGGAACTAGCCAAGTCTCGCTCTTAGTTGGAGGAGCTTATGAATATGAATGCAGATAGACAAGATATAAGAAAAGTAACAAATAAGATGAATGAATTATTATACCAAGAGGAGATGATGTGGCTTCAAAGGTCAAGAATATCTTGGATTAAGGAGGCAACCGGAACACAAAGTTTTTTCAAAGTAAGGCCATTTGGAGAGCAAGAAAGAATAAGATTCGAGAATTGACAGATAGCATTAGGGTCGTACACTCAGACTTTGCTTCCATGGGGAAACTTGCAAATGAGTATTTTCATGATATTTTTTCTGCAAATACTTTGTTAGATGCTTCTCCAGTAATTGACCATTTTCAGTCCTTGGTCATGGAAGAGGACAGCATCAAGATTTGTGCTCCTTTTACAGATAAGGAAATCTCGGATGCTATGTTTCAGATTGGCCCCTTGAAGGCACAAGGATCGGATGGGTTTCCTGCTAGGTTTTTCCAGTGGAATTGGGGTACCTTAAAGGACAGCGTGATCGCAGCAGTCAAGGACTTCTTTTGTACGGGTGTTATGCCAGAGGGAGTTAATTCTACTTCCATTATTCTTGTTCCAAAAATTGCTAACCCTACAAAGTTGTTTGATTATAGGCCTACTAGTCTATGCAATGTGATTTATAAGGTTATCTCAAAATGCCTGGTGAACCGTTTGCGACATCTTCTTGATGATTTAATTTCGGTGGAACAGAGTGCGTTTATTCCTAGCAGGATGTTAAGCAGGATGATAACTGACAATGCATTGGTGTCTTTTGAGTGCCTCCACTATATTAAGCAAGAGAAGGACCCCACGAAGAGTTTTTGTGCTTACAAGCTTGATCTTTCTAAGGCATATGATAGGGTGGACTGGGTTTTCTTGAAGCAGGTGATGCAAAAGTTGGGTTTCTCTCAGCGACGGGTTGACTGGATAATGACGTGTGTCACGTCAGTGAGGTATTCTGTTAAACTAAATGGAACTCTCTTGGATTCATTTGCACCGTTGATTACCCACAAGTATAGGGATCGTTTGTAGCCTTTTTCGATAAATAAGAGTGCCGAACCCAATGAGGAGCTAAAGGTAGAACAAATATTCCCTCAAGTTCTATCGACCACCGATACAACTCTACGCACACTTAACGTTTGCTTTACCTAGAACAAGAATAAAACTAGAAGTACTATGTAGGTATGAAGGGATAGGTTTGCAAGATACTAAAGAACATAAAAATAAAAAGTAGGTGCTGTTCTAATTAAAGTACAATTAAATTAGTATAGCGAGTGTGGATTAGTAGTGGTAGGTTTTGCGGAGTTGTCCCTAAACAATTGGCTACGTTACTAGACCGATAGCAAGTTTTTATGTGGGAGAGGCCACTGCTAGCATGTCATCCCTTACTTGGAATTCTATGCACTTATGATTGGAACTATTAGCAAGCATCCGCAACTACTAACGTTCATTAAGGTAAAACCCAACCATAGCATTAATAAAATATTGGTCCCCCTTCAATCCCGTATGCATCAATTTCTATGTTAGGAAGAAGCTTCTGTCACTCTTGCACTCCAATGCATAGTCCTATCAACATACAACTAACCCTATGGTGTGATCCACATGCGCGCTCATATGATGGGCACCAAAGGAGAGCAACATAACCACAAGCAAATTAAACCAATCATAGCAATTCACCAATTACCGGTAGGACAACATAAATCTACTCAAGCATTATAGGATGGCAACATATCATTGGATAATAATATGAACCATAAAGCACCATGTTCAAGTAGAGGGTACAGCGGGTTGCGGGAGAGTGGACCGCTGTAGATAGATGGGGGAAGGTGATGAAGATGTTTGTGAAGATGACGGAGTTGTTGGAGTAGATCACCGTCACACGATGATTGCCCCGGCGGCATTCCGGCGCCACCGGGAGAGAGGGGGAGAGAGCCCCCCCCCCCCTTCTTCTTCTTCCTTGGTCTCCCCCTAGATGGGAGGAGAGTTCCCCCTCTGTTCCATGGCCTCCATGGCGGCGGAGGGGCGGGAGCCCCTCCGAGATTGGATCTATCCCTCTGTTCTCCTCTGTTTTGTGTTCCTGTTTTCTGGCCGAAAACCGTTTCTTAAATATCCAGAGATCCGTAACTCCGATTGCGCTGAGATTTTAACACGATTTTTTTTCGGATATTATATATCTTGCGGCAAAAGAAGGGCCGAAACCGCCTTACGAGGTGGCCACTACCCACCACCACGCGCCTGGGGGTTGGGCCGTGCCCTGGTGTCTCGTGGAGGCCGTCGGCCTCCATTTGCGTTGATTCCACCTCCCAAAAATCACATATATTCCAAAATAATTCTCCGTAAATTTTTATTGCATTTGGACTTCGTTTGATATGGATATTCTGTGAAACAAAAAACATGCAACAAACAGGAACTGGCACTGGGCACTGGATCAATATGTTAGTCCCAAAAAATAATATAAAATGTTGCCAAAAGTATATAAAAGTTGTATAATATTGGCATGAAACAATAAAAAATTATAGATACGACAGAGACGTATCAACCGTCCCAAGGGTTTCGGCAGGGGGACCCACTTTCACCATTCCTATTTTTGTTCGTAGCGGATGGACTATCGGTGATTTTGAAAAATAAAGTGCAGACCGGTGTTATTTCGCCAGTTAGGATCTGCAGAAGGGCGCCAGGTATATCCCACTTATTATTCGATGATGACACTATGTTATTTTTTGAGGCCTCTAGAGCTCATGCAGAAAATGTAAAAGATGCATTAGATATGTATGGTTCAGCTACAGGCCAAAGCCTTAATTACAACAAGTGCTCAATATTCTTTGGTGGTGCTTGTCCTATTGTTGTACAAGAGGAAGTCAAAGATGCTTTGAATGTTACCAGTTTAGTCTTCGAGGAAAAATAACTGGGTCTTCCTACCCCAGAGGGTCGCATGTCCAAGGGCAAGTTTCATAATCTTCAAACAAGGCTCACTAAACGTCTCATTCAGTGGGGTGATGGTCACTTGGCCCAACCAGGCAGAGAGGTTTTAATCAAGTCAGTAGCCCAAGCGCTACCAACATACATTATGGGCGTGTTCAAACTGCCCTACTCGATGTGCGACGACCTCACGAGGATGGTAAGGAATTTCTATTGGGGCTCGGAGAAAGGTAAAAGGAAAGTTCACTGGAAAGGTTGGGATCATCTTTTACAACCCAAGGATAGGGGTGGCACGGGGTTCCGGGATTTCCGTTTGTTCAATCAAGCGTTACTCGCTCGCCAAGCATGGCAATTAATATCCAAGCCGGACAGCTTATGTGTGCAAGTTCTCAAATCGAGGTACTACCCAAATGGCAAGCTTGAGGATACTGTCTTCACGGGTAATGCCTCGTCCTCATGGCAAGCAATTAGTCATGGTCTGGATCTGCTAAAGAAAGGGTTAATATGGCGTGTTGGTAATGGCAGAAGCATAAGAGTGTGGCGTGACAATTGGATCCCTCGACCTTTTTCGTTTAAGCCCATCTCACGGCAAGGCGTGTGCCGTATACGTTTCGTTTCAGACTTGTTGAACGATAATGGTTCATGGAAGGTTGAGCTTCTTACTCAATACTTCGTTGCTGCGGATGTTGAAGAGATCCTAAAGATCAGGGCTTCTCCCAGGTTGGATGAGGATGTTCTTGCATGGGGACCCGAAAAACTGGGATTTTTTACAGTTAGAAGCACCTATCATTTGGTGTTTGATGAGCTACACCGCAGGAGCTCGGTCTCCTCCAACACAACGCCGTCAGGAGGTAGGAGTTGCTGGAAGTTCATTTGGAACTGCGGCGCGCCGCCAACAGTCGCAAACTTTGCATGGCAGGTGGCAACGGATAGTCTACCGACCTGGAAAAATAAGCATAGAATCGGTCTTGAGCTAACTAGTATATGCCCAGTGTGTGGGGTGGAGACAGAAGATAACTATCATCCATTTGTGAGGTGTCAATATGGTCGGGACCTGTACAGGTCAATGGCAAAAATATGGAGGCTTCCCAGTACGGATTCGATTATACCTAATGGCAAAGAATGGCTTTTACATGCCCTAACGCACATGAGCGATCTTGAATTGTGCATGTTGTTGTTGATTTTCTGGAGATGCTGGTTCGTCTGGAATGAGCTCGTACACTCAAAGCATGCTCCACCAATGGATGTATCTATCCGATTCTTGCAGAGTTACCTGGAGTCCTTGGTGGCAGTTTAATCAAACACGCATTTTGACCCAGCAAAGGGGAAGGCTAGGATCTCTCTGGACTGTGTCACTAATCATACAAGAGAAGTTGTTGCATCGCCGAGGTGGTCTAGGCTGGTGAATGGCTGGGTAAAATTCAACACAGATGGGTCTTTTATTTCGAGTGGCGCAGCTGGAGCAGGGATGATTCTAAGGGGCTCAGATGGACAGATTATTTTCTCGGCGTGCAGGGCTTTCTTCTCTTGCATAGATGCTTTGGAGGCTGAACTATGTGCTTGCATGGAGGGGCTTTCCTATTCTATACAGCGATCGGATTTGCCTATTGCAGTCGAGATGGACTCTCTTATGGCGGTGTCTATGATCACATGTGGTGGTATTGAATGTTCTGCTTATGCTTTTCTAGTAAAAGAGATTAGATATCTCCTTAGTCTTCGTCAATCTTGTATTACTCATGTCTCGCGGTCGCAAAATAAGACCAGCGATAGTTTAGCTACTTTTGGTAGAGCTCAAGGAAGGACCATGACTTGGATTGGTTCGGGCCCTCCTGAGGTTTTGGAGTTAGCTGAGATTGATTGTACTGATTTGGTGATTGAGTAATACAAGTTTTGAATCCGCAAAAAAAGGGTGGTGTAAGTGGCGGCGGCACCGACGAACTTGTCGATGGTAGTTAAGTTAGGCTGGTGGCTAGCTAGATAGATAGGACGGAAGGGACAACAAAGGTTAATTTTTTTCCTGGATTACTCCCTCCTTTTCATATTATTAGGCGTACTAAATTTTGCATGCAATCCCGTATTGTTAGGTGCTGGAGGCAATCTCCATTTGGGATTAAATCGGTCAACCAAGACTTGGTCAAAGGAGATCGCGGATGCCTCCCTCTTTTTATTTTCTGAGTCATGGATGCCATCCTCCCTGCAAATATATATGATGGCTGAAGCAGTGATTGATGTGCGCTAATCTTCGTGCTGGAACTAATACGCCTAGTAATATGGGAAGGAGGGAGTACAACCTGTTGCGTTTGTGTGTGAACTGAATTGCTGACCTTGGTAGTTTTTTCATGTTGTGAACCACCACTTTGATGTTTATGTATCATTTGGGTGTGACAATGAAGGCATCTACTTTTTGACATTTTTTAAGTTTTTGACACGCAGCAGCATGTGCTCCATAGAGCCAAAATGAATTTCCTATTAGTATGGACTACTTTGTTTCTGTTTTTCATCATATTTTTAATCTTTATAGAGTTTCGTCTCACCTTAGAGCATGATTAATAATAGAGCCAACATCTGGCTTTATCTAGTATCCATGACATCTTTAGAGTCTTCGTCTTTATTCACGTGTTGTAGTGGTGGAAAATACTCACGTGTGATGACAAGAGACATGCGTAGGTCGCTGAACAGACAGCCCAAAGGAAGTACCGAATTCGCGTGTGCTTTTTCTTAGGGAATCGCGTGTGATGACAACAGGTCAAAAGTCCAGGTCAAGAAAATCCAAAACAGCCCGATTTTGTTAATTGATGTCGGCATATGGCTGGTGTTTTGACGTGATTTGCGCTCTACAAACTAAATTCCGCGAATGGTCAGCCGTTGACACGTTCGAGAGATCGCTGTCGGCCCTTCGACATGCACGTGGGCAAGCTGTTGAACCGTAGTGAATATATATAGCGTCACCTAAAAGACGTCAGCTGTGGTCGCGGTACAATTCATTGTGAGAAGTTCTCCCGTACACGAAATCGAACCCCAATGCTAATTCTACCCCGCAAAAAATAGAACGCTAAGACAGCCGGACCTCTCAAACCCGCCTCATACGTTCAGGCGGGTCGTCCGGTCACTGACCGGTCACGTTTTTCGATCCAGACGAACGTCTCAAACGGGTCTCAAATGCCCGGGCTGACCGGCAACCCCCCATATCCAGCCCAAATATGGGGCGAATATGGGGGCGTCCGGGCACGTCCACCATGTCGGATTGACGAAGGGGTCCCAGCCGGAAACGCCCTCAAACCCGGCGGTCCGAAGCTCATCTCCTCCGTCGAACCGGTGACGCCGCGTGGCGCAGCTCTGGCGGGCCGCGTAGTGCATTGCCCGGCTATTTAACTCGGCCGGCGGCACCGAAACCCTACCATCTATTTCACATTTTCCTCCTCCTGTCCGCCGCCGCCGCCACTTTTCACTCCACCCGTCCGCCTAGTAGCCATGCCCCCACGCCGTCGGGTAAGGAGTGAGCCCTTTCTAATGCCAGAGCGCCGGCTCGAGCTCCTTGAGCAGATCCGGGCTAGGCGCGAAGCCCGGATCGCCACGGGGCTACCTCCGGATGCAGTGGTTCCGGAGGAGGAGTTGGAGGAGGAGGAGCAGGAGGAGGAAGTGGAGGAGGAGGAGGATGGCGACAAGGAGGAGGAGGACTTTGAGGAGGAGGGGGTGAGCCGGAGGAGGAGGATGTGGGGGACGTTGGCCACGCAGATCTGCAGGCGGAGCAGCAGGCCATCCTCGATTCCCTCTGGTCAGAATCGGCTGCGGAGGCAAGATGCCGTCGCCGGCAGGAGATGGAGGCGCAAGAGGCCGCGGATGAGGCGGAGATCTTCGCCTACATGGATGAGGTCGAGCAGGAGGAGGATGAGCCGGAGCCCTCCTACCCGCCCGTCTAGCCGGCGCCCGGCACCCTTGTCGTGGACATCTCCGACGACGAAGAATAGCTAGGGTAGTACGTAGATGTAGTACGTAGGATTTTTTTTGCATGATTTATATGGATCTATGGGATGAAATATGAGAGAGGTGGATACAAAGTGGCTAATTTGAGGCGTGCCTGGTCAGTGCCCGCGGACGCGTCCGCGGGCGTTTGAGGGGCCGGATTTGCAAAGTCCAACTGTAGATACTCTAATTCGACAAAAAAAGGCTAATTCCAAATTGCACTGGTGCACTATTAATACAACAGTATATAAACTAGCTTGATTTGCTACGGATTAACAAAAATTACACATCTCTACTCCGTTACTACTGAAAAAGTTGTGATTGTGAGATAATAATTAGTTAAATACACTAAATTTATACTTGTTCGCTATCAGTTTGTTGCCTAAAGTTGTAAAATACATAAAACGTTATAGCTTGTTTTATGATGCAAATACAATGTCTTCGTATGTATTCGGGTATATGTCCTACCTGCGTGGCATGCCAACCTGGCCATGGGCCACATGTCAGTGGCCCCGCAGTGGGTGTCCCACGCATGAGTTTTTTTTGCAGAAACCCCCTCATATTTTATTTGATTATTTAAGAAGCCGGAAAAATATGTGGGCATGTGATTCGAACGTGAGACAACCAAGTCGCACGTGGCAGAGGCTGACCACCAAGAAAACCTATGCTAAGTTAACATTTATAAGCTAGACTTGTATATGCCGTGCTAGTATTTACCTTTTTAAGCGGGGTTTTTAAATATATGGTGCTCTTTTAGGCCCGCACAAGGTTTCTTATTTATTTAATTTTTCCAATTTCATGTTTAATTTTTTATACTTTTTTTCCTGTTGAAAAATAAATAGTAAAATATTAAAACTGCCATAAAATTAAGTAAAGTGTTGGTGCATTTGAAAAAAAATGTTTAACAAAAAGTCTCAGCTGTATTAAGAAATAGTAAACGGTTTTTGAAAAACGTTCTCATGCACTCAAAAATAGAAAACATCTATTTAAAAAAAATGATCAACATGTATATATAAAATTATCCTTATATTTCTAAAAACACGTTTAACATGTTTTAACATATTTCTAGAATTTATTGTTTTTACACAGTGATTTTTAATACACGTTGAACAGTTTTTAAAATACAACATTGTTGATTTTTTTTATGTATTCTAAAGATACAATGAAGACACACAATAATTGTGCATGCTTGTAGTACTGAATGAAGATACGAAAAATTTACACAGTATTTTACAATATACATTGAACTATTTAAATACACATAAATTTTAGAAAAAGTTCATGTTTACCTCTTCAACCTACACAATAATGAATATAGAATAGAGATTTAAAATATACAATAATGGCATATTGATAATTATTGTAATTTTTATATGATTAAACAGTAGTAAATTGATATATATTTTTAGTAAATAACGTAAAAGGAAATTGCAGAGCACCAGTCAGAATATTTCTCTTAATATAGACCTATTAGCTATTAGCATAGATGAAACTACTTCACTTGCTCTACTTTATGAATGAACACTCTTCTACTACAGTTATATTCCGTGTATTATATTTTTAACCACTGTCGTTCATCTGAACTGTCAACGCGTTAACAAATGCACCAGCTTGATTAGTGCACACAGTGCCACCTCAGGTGGTGCCCTAGCCACTAGTTCTTTTTAACTTGGAGGTCCCTGGTTCGAAACCCATCGGCAACGCGGTTTGTTTTTCTGTGTTATTTTCATACTACACGTGGGACCCATGTTTGACTTTCCTTATGTAATTAATAAAATATGCGGGATTTTTCTGCAAAAATAATCTCACGCGCAAGTCACCCGACACCTCACCGACTGCCAGCCATTAACATGTTGCCCATGGCCTTGTTGACATGCCACGCAGGTAGAACAGACACCTGAATACATACGGAGGCACCGTATTTGCATCATAGGACAAGTTATAACAACAGTTTTGTGTATTTTGCAACTTTTGGCACCAAAATGACCGCAATGGACAAGTTAGGGCACCTCCAGTGTATTTAACTCGATAATAATCTCTATCTTTATCTCCACTACTATTAAACAAACGAGTTGAGCTAGAAACATCATATCTCAGCCACGTATTCATCATCATCAATGGACCGAATTGCCCCAATATTGTATCACATCAAATTCACATATTTACTAATTAATTTTAATCATCTCCGCAACACCTTTTTTTAGAGTAAAAGTCCTCACTTTGTTTATTCATTAGGTCCAGGAATTTCATAAGCTACTACATGCATAATACAATCAGGTGGCACATGCAGCCACACTTTACAAGATCGTTTGTCACTCCTTCCTTTACCATTGCATGCGCCGGAGAGTTTGCTTCTCGACGAGCCCACCCTACCTTCCACTCTTGTCGCGTGCCCAACATGAGCTTGACCTCCTCAACCACAGGCCCCAGCATAGAGAGGTTATTGTTATCATCATTTAGCATGGCTGCTACCACCCTGCAATCCATTTCCACGTGAAGACGCTGAATATTCAGCTCCGCTGCAAGTAGTGCTGCCTACCTACACGCCATTAGCTCGACAGTCTCTCGATTGGAAGTCAACGAGTATGAATGACATGCTGCTCCACGGAAGGCTCCGTCTTGGTCTGTAAGAACCACACCGCTGCCTCCCCTCTCACCATGGTTCGACATAGCACCATCTGTATTTGCTTTAATCCATCTCGGCGTCGGCGGCTTCCACGTCTCCCGTATTGCACGTGTCGCCGTCGTCGTTCTATCCTCTGAGCCATGCAGTAGCATCCACTGCTCCAAATGATACGCAACAGATATTGCGATGCTCTCTGGGTCTGCAATTTTCTTACCCTCCTTAGTGTCATTCCGAGATAGCCATAGAGCGTGTATATGCCCTGAACCATCATTGCCTTTTCTTGTTCCTTCGCCTCCCCAAACCAGTCCATGAGCCATGGTGCTATGCTACTCCAGGAACTCGCCTGTACCGGTGGGGTTGCCGCTGGAGCTCCCAATGCCGAGCTTAAAAATTTCCAGAACTAAACCGAGTGCGGAAGTGACAAAAAATGATGATACGTTGATTCCTCACGTCCACACGCCGGACAAAAGACTCCTGCCTTGATCCTTCAGCGCAGTAGCTATGTTCCAACAGCCAAACCATTGCGCATTAATCGCCACATATGCACTTTAGTTTTGTTTGGAGCACCGGTATCCTAGAGCCCCATCCAAACTCTATGCTCTGCAACCGTAGACGAAGAACCCAGCCATCCGGTCTTTGCTAGTTCTAGAGACATACACAAATGATAGGCCGATTTCACCGAAACTGCCCATTTTTGGTATAGTTCCAAGCAAGATAATCATCCACGTCTAGGCCACCAATCGGTATTTGAAGGATGTCCTATGCATCATCTGGTGTGAACATTTCCTCCACCTTACTTCTGTTCCACGAGTGCCCATGCACAGAAAAAAAGAGTCTTAGACATGGGTGACACCCTGCACATACTCTTGGCCCAGTGGCTGAAGACACCCCTTCCTTGGGATCCAGTTATCATGATGTATTTTTACTCTAGAACTAGCCTCCAAACAAACCCCTCCCGTAGCAAATCCCTCCCATGCAAAATGCTTCTAAATGTAAAAGACCCTCCCGCTCGGCATTTTGCATTCAGTATCGAGCTCTCTAGGAAGTAGCTCGCTTTGAGAACACGTGCACAAAGGAGTTAGGGACCTGCATAATTTTCTATGCTTGTTTAGCCATGAGTGCTTGATTAAAAGCTTCCATATCACGGAAACCTAGCCCCCCTTTATGCTTCCTGGTACACATCTTGTCCCATGCAAATCAAATGCACCTTTTTTCACCATTAGTTGCACCCCACTAGAAGTTCGACGAGATCTCCATAACACCTTAATAGGAATCATTGCACCTTAATTATCTCTAATGCTACTATTAAATAAGCGAGTTAACGCAGAAACATTGTATCTCAGCCACATATCCATCATCCATCAATGTACCGAATTGCCCCAATATTGTATCACATCAAATTCACATATTTACTAATTAATTTTAATCATCTCCACAACACCTTAATAGGAATCACCTTAATTAGGAAACAAATCATCACATCAGCCATAATTTCCACAACATCTTAATTATGAAACATTGCATCTTAGTTACACCTTCATTAGGAAGCAAATCGTCACATATCACGTAACTGAAAAAAAACATAAAGAAAAAATCACGCGTCGCACACGTCCCACCACATTACCTCCTCCTCCAAACTGTCTCTGCTCGGGTAAAAAAACTTCCTACGCATCGTATCCCCATGCTCGTGTTGCTCCCAACGAACATGTGTTGTCGGCCCGCCATTCCTGCCCGGCTCACTTCCATCACATGACGCTCCTGACTCGACCGCTCAAACCGTTTTCCATCGAACAATATCAATATAAAAAGACTCAAAAAGGCAAATCCAATTAATCTCGGCCATCAAACAATATCAATCGAACGACCTAGATTTCACATGAACGTTCAACATGTTTAGCGTGCAATTAATATCGTATCATATATAACATCAATGCAATCACATAATTAATGTGTAACTGATGCCCTACCTAATATAAGCATGGAATTAATTTTCTCCATAATTGATGTCATTCTGTTTGTATTTTAGGAAGGTGATCTCACAAATACGGTGGGATTTATGCATTCTAATTACTTAATATTTATGTGATTGAATTGAATTAGCACCTGCCAAAGCAAGCATGAAAAAACAGCATGGAAGGGTGGTGGTGGGAGGTGGAGGCGGATATAAACCGTGGAGGTGAAAATAAACCGTGCATATGCCCAATGCCCTTTTAGGAGAGAGATTACTAGCACTCTGTACTCGTTTAGATATGCTATTGCTAGATGATAGTTTGCTACCCCACCATTTAAAATACACCGTCTATTGATTTTTTTTCGAGAGTCAAACTTCGCAAAGTTCGATCATTTTCTAGAGAAAAATATTAGCATCCATGATACCAAATAAATATTTATAAAAAATGTTTCATGATGCTGATAATATTGTACATGTTTATTATCTATAATCTTGATCAAAATTTACAAATTTAGACTTTTTAAAAAAATCTATGGGCACCACATTTTAAAATGGAGGGAGTATTTAGCATCCCCCTCTCGTGTCCTCTTCCACTGGTCATATATGACGACACTTGAAAATGAAAACGAGGTTGTCTTGGGTCTTCCTCTTTACGACATTCGTCTTCCCCCCCTATTTCTCCCTTGTTGACACTCATTCCTCTTTCCTTTATTGTTTTTCTTCCCCTTCTCCTTTGTCAAGGCTACAATGGAGGTGTCACCTTAAAGATGGCAATTGAACGCGTAGGCTACGGTAGCTTCAAATCAAAATTTCTAACACGTCACCCAGGAACAATATGCAAGGTGCAGGTCATGGGTGTACCACTTGACGATCAGGTCAGCATAGCTGACGCGACTGTAGTCAAAGTAGTTGACGTCTTCTAAGAGGGTGTGTCCTATCCAAGCACGACTATGGTGGTCGTGCGTCCAATGTATACACACTTACGACAACAGGAATCCTACGGCACAGGATGGTACTAGCAGCCTTGGGTAGCAATCATAAAACCTTGGACATATTAGAGGTGAAGGAATGGGACGACAGCCAGATCAGATCGGGTCATGTGGCCATCCCTATTGCCTCCTTTATATATGGGGCAACCCCCCTAAGGCTTGGTGCAAGCCTTTGTAGGGCTTTGTGCGCCCATTTCCTTTCCCCACTAATGGGGCCTAGTCCTAGTGGAGGAGACAAGGGGGCGAGCAGGGGCCCATTCCGATGCATTAATTGGCATAAAACATTACGTAATGCCCCTATCGCACTCAAGCATGGCGTTGTGGCAAGCGGCTGACCCGACGCACGCCGAGATCGATCACCTCACCTGCATCATTAACCTTCCCGCTCACTCCCCAGTATCTTGTGTCTTGGCGTGACAACCGACAAATCAAATGCCGAACTAAAACCAACATAAAAAAACAAATAATCAGCTTTTACATTTGACAGTTTTTTTAATCTATGCATTTGACACAAATTAATCGTACAAACCTAGATATAGGTGAATCACTTAATCGGGCCCAAATCATGTTGGCCCATTCCCCCTCTGGGTTCCTTGGCACCCGGCATCGGTAGAGTTAGCGAGACACAACGCCAAAAGGGCGAAGCTATGTCTCGCTCCACACGAGACAAAAACTAGTTTCGCGTGTAGCGAGCTCCAGACTGGGCCGGCCCAATGCGTGGGAGGCCATAAGCCTCAAAGCACTCGTTTCTTTGTTTTTTTTCCTATTTTTTTTTCTTTTTTTCCTTTTTTGATTCTTTTTTATACTTCCAGATATTATATATACTAAAAAAACCTTTACATAAATATTTAAAAATATTAATTCTGCATTTGAAAATATTAAATGTGTAAAGAAAAAATGTTTCTGATATATAAGGAAAATGTATACAAAAATATAAAATGTATATGAAAAAGCATGCATAAAAATATATTTCAAAATGTAATCATTTATCTAAAAAATCTTAAACATGTATAAAAAATGTCTTTAATGTATACGATAGATGTACAACATGTATAAAAAGTAGATATTTAACATATATTGGAAAAAATGTTAATCATGTATTTAGAAATGTTAAATGTGTATATAAAAAATGTTTCTGGTGTATACAAAAAATGTATAATATGTATGAAAAAGTAGATGTCAAAAAGCATATGTGTTAAAAAATGTTAATAATGTATTTGAAAAATGTTAAGCTAGTATATAAAATTGTCCCTAATGTACAGTGTTTATGGAAAAGTAGACATAAAATATATATGTTTAAAAAATGCTAATCATATTTTTTTAAATGTTAAATGTGTATTTCATTTTTTACCATGTATTAAAAAAATGTTCAGTATATCTATTTAAGATGAGTGTACATATTGTATTTGAGAAATGTTCAACATGTATAAAAAAGAAGACATGTGTTAAAAAAACCAATGTAAACCGACAAAGAAACAAAAAGGAAAAAAGAAAAAAACCAGTGAAACCAAGAAAGAAACAAAGAAAAATGATGTAAAAAGAAAGAATAAAACCAGTAAAAATTGGGAAGGAAACCAAAAAACAAAGGAAAACAAAAAAACGGAGTGAGGGTGTTAAGAAAGAAAAATGAAAAAAATATAAAAACCAGAAAAATCCTAGCGAAGGAAACCCATCGAAACCGTGTGAATGAAACCCAACAAACTCACGCGATCAAAACCTAGCGAACGAAAAAAAAAACAAATGAAAATGGGCCGACCCGCTAGGTACATGTAGGGAGAAATCCTTCAGCGAGACTAAAGCTATACTCACATTCAACCAGATATAGTCTTCGAGACGCCAGAATGTCAAATGGACCAGACTTAGCGTGCCCGGCTTGATAGCCCGCTTGCCCGTCACATGTGGCATGGCCCGAGACGTTTGTAGTCTGTTCGTGACGACACATGGCCCGCCTACGGGCGTGCCTAGGCCGCGAGTGCTGGCACAACACGACAAGTTTAGTTTTATTATTATTATGTTTATCCAATTTAATAGGCTGAATATAGGCCCAAAACAGCCCAATAGGTTGAATTCTACGCGGTCCAGCGAGCTAAACGGTTTGTCGTGCCGGTCCGTGTAAGAAGGGGGTTGTGTGTGCGCCAGGCAGGACAGCACGCATGTCGGCCCGACAAAGCCCATGTACTTGACGTGCCTGGCCAGGTCGTGTCATGCCTGGCCCGTATAACCTAGGCCGTGCCATGCCTAGCCGAGCAATTTGGCCAGGTCTGGCTACAACTAGACTTGTGTATGGACAACCCGGCCCGGAGGCCCGCGCCTGAAAGCCCGACATCTGGGTCGGGCTCGGGCTCTACTTCTCCGGCCGAAGCCTACCCAAAATGACCATACATACCTTTTTTATTCCAAATATAGGTATAATAAATTAATATAATATCCTGAATATGATTATTTTAATTAAAAAATGTCACTATTTATGTGCTTCAGGACGGGCTCGGGCTCGTGATATTTTGCTTCGGGCTTTGCCGAGCCCGGCCCGGCTTATGATCAGGTTTATACAACCCACCGCCGCAGCCGCCGCAGTTACTCCTACTGCCCCATTTCCCACACACTTTGCTCAACGAATAAAAATAAGACAAAAATAGCCCTATGCACCCGTGCCTTGGCCATCGCCTTCGCGCACAACCCACCGCACCAGCCAGGCGCACGGCCAGCACGCACGCTCGCCACTCCCGTCGCGCCGCCTCCTGTCTGGCTTCTTTTTTTTGTGGGCCTCCTGTCTGGCTGTTGGGGAACGTGCAATTTTAAAAAAATTCCTACGTTCACGCAAGATCTATCTAGGAGATGCATAGCAACGAGAGGGGAGAGTATGTCCACGTACCCTCGTAGACCGAAAGCGAAAGCGTTAGCTTAACGCGGTTGATGTAGTCGAACGTCTTCGCGATCCAACCGATCAAGCACCGAACGTACGGCACCTCCGAGTTCAGCACACGTTCAGCTCGATGACGTCCCTCGAGCTCTTGATCCAGTTGAGGACGAAGGAGAGTTCCGTCAGCACGATGGCATGGCGACGGTGATGATGAAGTTACCGGCGCAGGGCTTCGCCTAAGCACTACGACGATATGATCGAGGTGTGTAATTGTGGAGGGGGGCACCGCACACGGCTAAGACAAATCTTGGTGTGTCTTTGGGGTGCCCCCCTCCCCCGTATATAAAGGAGGGAGGGAGAGAGGCCGGCCCTCCTAGGGGCGCGCCAAGTGTATGGAGTCCTACTAGGACTTCCAAGTCCTAGTAGGAATCCCTTTCCTTTTTCGGAGTAGGAGAGAAGGAAAGAGGGAAAGAGAGAGGGAGTAGGAAAGGGCAAGGGGGGCGCCGCCCCCTTCCCCTAGTCCAATTTGGACCCATGGGGGGGCGTGCGCCACCTCCCCTTTGGCCTACCTCCTTTTTTCCCGTATGGCCTAATAAGGCCCGTTACTTCTCCCGGTGAATTCCCGTAACTCCCCGGTACTCCGAAAAATACCCGAATCACTCGGAACCTTTCCGATGTCCGAATATAGCCTTCCAATATATGAACCTTTACCTCTTGACCATTTCGAGACTCCTCGTCATGTCCGTGATCTCATCCGGGACTCCGAACAAACTTCGGTCATCAAATCACATAACTCATAATACAAATCGTCATCGAACGTTAAGCGTGCGGACCCTACGGGTTCGAGAACTATGTAGACATGACCGAGACACATCTCCGGTCAATAACCAATAGCGGAACCTGGATGCTCATATTGGCTCCTACATATTCTACGAAGATCTTTATCGGTCAAACCGCATAACAACATACGTTATTCCCTTTGTCATCGGTATGTTACTTGCCCGAGATTCGATCGTCGGTATCATCATACCTAGTTCAATCTCGTTACCGGCAAGTCTCTTTACTCGTTCCGTAATGCATCATCCCGTAACTAACTCATTAGTCACATTGCTTGCAAGGCTTCATATGATGTGCATTACCGAGAGGGCCCAGAGATACCTCTCCGATACTCGGAGTGACAAATCCTAATCTCGATCTAGGCCAACCCAACAAATACCTTTGGAGACACCTGTAGAGCATCTTTATAATCACCCAGTTACGTTGTGACGTTTGATAGCACACAAAGTGTTCTTCCGGTATTCGGGAGTTGCATAATCTCATAGTCAGAGGAATATGCATAAGTCATGAAGAAAGCAATAGCAATAAAACTTAACGATCATAATGCTAAGCTAACGGATGGGTCTTGTCCATCACATCATTCTCTAATGATGTGATCCTGTTCATCAAATGACAACACATGTCTATGGTCAGGAAACTTAACCATCTTTGATAAACAAGCTAGTCAAGTAGAGGCATACTAGGGACACTCTGTTTGTCTATGTATTCACACATGTACTAAATTTCCGGTTAATACAATTCTAGCATGAATAATAAACCTTTATCATGATATAAGGAAATATAAATAACAACTTTATTATTGCCTCTAGGGCATATTTCCTTCAGTCTCCCTCTACGGGTGAGAAGGTCACATCAGCGCCAGTCTTCTTCTTGAAGATCCATTTATTCTCTATGGCTTGCCGATCATCGGGCAAGTCAACCAAAGTCCACACTTTGTTCTCATACATGGATCCCATCTCAGATTTCATGGCCTCAAGCCATTTCGCGGAATCTGGGCTCATCATCGCTTCCTCATAGTTCGTAGGTTCGTCATGGTCTAGTAACATGACTTCCAGAACAGAATTACCATACCACTCTGGTGCGGAACGTACTCTGGTTGACCTACGAGGTTCGGTAGTAATTTGATCCGAAGTTTCATGATCATCATCATTAACTTCCTCACTGATTGGTGTAGGTATCACTGGAACTGATTTCTGTGATGAACTACTTTCCAATATGGGAGAAGGTACAATTACCTCATCAAGTTCTACTTTCCTCCTACTCACTTCTTTCGAGAGAAACTCCTTCTCTAGAAAGGATCCATTCTTAGCAACGAATATCTTGCCTTCGGATCTGTGATAGAAGGTGTACCCAATAGTTTCTTTTGGGTATCCAATGAAGACGCATTTATCCGATTTGGGTTCGAGCTTATCAGGTTGAAGCTTTTTCACATAATCATCGCAGCCCCAAACTTTAAGAAACGATAGCTTAGGTTTCTTGCCAAACCACAGTTCATATGGTGTCGTCTCAACGGATTTAGATGGTGCCCTATTTAACGTGAATGCAGCTGTCTCTAATGCATAACCCCAAAACGATAGTGGTAAATCGGTAAGAGACATCATAGATCACACCATATCTAATAAAGTACGGTTACGATGTTCGGACACACCATTACGCTGTGGTGTTCCAGGTGGCGTGAGTTGCGAAACTATTCCACATTGTTTCAAATGAAGACCAAACTCATAACTCAAATATTCACCTCCACGATCAAATCGTAGAAACTTTATTTTCTTGTTACGATGATTTTCCACTTCACTCTGAAATTCTTTGAACATTTCAAATGTTTCAGACTTATGTATCATTAAGTAGATATACCCATATCTGCTCAAATCATCTGTGAAGGTCAAAAAATAACGATACCCGCCGTGAGCCTCAACACTCATCGGACCGCATACATCAGTATGTATAATTTCCAATAAGTCAGTTGCTCGCTCCATTGTTCCGGAGAACGGAGTTTTAGTCATCTTGCCCATGAGGCATGGTTCGCAAGTATCAAGTGATTCCAAAAGCCCATCAGCATGGAGTTTCTTCATGCGCTTTACACCAATATGACCTAAACGGCAGTGCCACAAATAAGTTGCACTATCATTATTGACTTTGCATCTTTTGGCTTCAATATTATGAATATGTGTATCACTACAGTCGAGATTCAACAAAAATAGACCACTCCTCAAGGGTGCATGACCATAAAAGATATTTCTCATATAAATAGAACAACCATTATTCTCTGATTTAAATGAATAACCGTCTCGCATCAAACAAGATCCAGATATAATGTTCATGCTCAACGTTGGCACCAAATAACAATTATTCAGGTCTAAAACTAATCCTGAAGGTAGATGTAGAGGTAGCGTGCCGACGGCGATCACATCGACTTTGGAACCATTTCCCACGCGCATCGTCACCTCGTCCTTAGCCAATCTTCGTTTAATCCGTAGCTCCTGTTTCTAGTTGCAAATATGAGCAACAGAACCAGTATCAAATACCCAGGTGCTACTACGAGCATTAGTAAGGTACACATCAATAACATGTATATCAAATATACCTTTCACTTTGCCATCCTTCTTATCCGCCAAATACTTGGGGCAGTTCCACTTCCAGTGACCAGTCCCTTTGCAGTAGAAGCACTCAGTTTCAGGCTTAGGTCCAGACTTGGGTTTCTTCCCGGGAGTAGCAACTTGCTTGCTATTCTTCTTGAAGTTCCCCTTCTTCCCTTTGCCCTTTTTCTTGAAACTAGTGGTCTTGTTAACCATCAACACTTGATGCTCCTTCTTGATTTCTACCTCCGCAGCCTTTAGCATCGCGAAGAGCTCGGGAATTGTCTTTTCCATCCCTTGCATATTATAGTTCATCACGAAGCCTTTATAGCTTGGTGGCAGTGATTGAAGAACTCTGTCAATGACACTATCATCAGGAAGATTAACTCCCAGCTGAGTCAAGTGGTTATGGTACCCAGACATTCTGAGTATATGTTCACCGACAGAACTATTCTCCTCCATCTTGCAGCTATAGAACCTGTTGGAGACTTCATATCTCTCAACTTGGGCATTTGCTTGAAATATTAACTTCAACTCTTGGAACATCTCATATGCTCCATGATGTTCAAAACGTCTTTGAAGTCCTGATTCTAAGCCGTAAAGCATGGCACGCTGAACTATCGAGTAGTCATCAGATCGAGCTTGCCAGACGTTCATAACATCAGCATCTGCTCCTGCAGCAGGCCTTTCACCTAGCGGTGCATCAAGGACATAATTCTTCTGTGCAGCAATGAGGATAATCCTCAAGTTACGGACCCAGTCCGTGTAGTTGCTACCATCATCTTTCAACTTAGCTTTCTCTAGGAACGCATTAAAATTCAAGGGAACGGTAGCACAGGCCATTGATCTACAACAACATAGATATGCAAAAACTATCAGGTACTAAGTTCATGATAAATTAAAGTTCAATTAATCATATTACTTAAGAACTCCCACTTAGATAGACATCCCTCTAGTCATCTAAATGATCACGTGATCCATATCAACTAAACCATGTCCGATCATCACGTGAGATGGAGTAGTTTTCAATGGTGAACATCTCTATGTTGATCATATCTACTATATGATTCACGTTCGACCTTTCGGTCTCAGTGTTCCGAGGCCATATCTGCATATGCTAGGCTCGTCAAGTTTAACCCGAGTATTGTGCACGTGCAAAACTGGCTTGCACCCGTTGTATGTGAACGTAGAGCTTATCACACCCGATCATCACGTGGTGTCTCAGCACGACGAACTATCGCAACGGTGCATACTCAGGGAGAACACTTATACCTTGAAATTTAGTGAGGGATCATCTTATAATGCTACCGCCGTACTAAGCAAAACAAGATGCATAAAAGATAAACATCACATGCAATCAAAAATATGTGACATGATATGGCCATCATCATCTTGTGCCTTTGATCTCCATCTCCAAAGCACCGTCATGATCTCCATCGTCACCGGCTTGACACCTTGATCTCCATCGTAGCGTCATTGTCGTCTCGCCAACTATTGCTTCTACGACTATCGCTACCGCATAGTGATAAGGTAAAGCAATTACATGGCGATTGCATTTCATACAATAAAGCGACAACCATAAGGCTCCTGCCAGTTGCCGATAACTTTTACAAAACATGATCATCTCATACAATAACGTATATCACATCATGTCTTGACCATATCACATCACAGCATGCCCTGCAAAAACAAGTTAGACGTCCTCTACTTTGTTGTTGCAAGTTTTACGTGGCTGCTACGGGCTTCTAGCAAGAACCGTTCTTACCTACGCATCAAAACCACAACGTTTTTTTGTCAAGTGTGTTGTTTTAACCTTCAACAAGGACCAGCCGTAGTCAAACTCGATTCAACTAAAGTTGGAGAAACAGACACCCGCCAGCCACCTTTGTGCAAAGCACGTCGGTAGAACCAGTCTCATGAACGCGGTCATGTAATGTCGGTCCGGGCCGCTTCATCCAACAATACCGCCGAATCAAAGTAAGATGTTGGTGGTAAGCAGTATGACTATTATCGCCCACAACTCTTTGTGTTCTACTCGTGCATATCATCTACGCATAGACCTGGCTTAGATGCCACTGTTGGGGAACGTGCAATTTCAAAAAAAATCCTACGTTCACGCAAGATCTATCTAGAAGATGCATAGCAACGAGAGGGGAGAGTATGTCCACGTACCCTCGTAGACCGAAAGCGAAAGCGTTAGCTTAACGCGGTTGATGTAGTCGAACGTCTTCGCGATCCAACCGATCAAGCACCGAACGTACGGCACCTCCGAGTTCAGCACACGTTCAGCTCGATGACGTCCCTCGAGCTCTTGATCCAGTTGAGGACGAGGGAGAGTTCTGTCAGCACGATGGCGTGGCGACGGTGATGATGAAGTTACCGGCGCAGGGCTTTGCCTAAGCACTACGAAGATATGATCGAGGTGTGTAACTGTGGAGGGGGGCACCGCACACGGCTAAGACAAATCTTGGTGTGTCTTTGGGGTGCCCCCCTCCCCCGTATATAAAGGAGGGAGGGAGAGAGACCGGCCCTCCTAGGGGCGCGCCAAGTGTATGGAGTCCTACTAGGACTTCCAAGTCCTAGTAGGAATCCCTTTCCTTTTTCGGAGTAGGAGAGAAGGAAAGAGAGAAAGAGAGAGGGAGTAGGAAAGGGCAAGGGGGCCGCCGCCCCCTTCCCCTAGTCCAATTCGGACCCATGGGGGGGCGTGCGCCACCTCCCCTTTGGCCTGCCTCCTCTTTTCCCGTATGGCCCAATAAGGCCCGTTACTTCTCTCGGTGAATTCCCGTAACTCCCCGGTACTCTGAAAAATACCCGAATCACTCGGAACCTTTCCGATGTCCGAATATAGCCTTCCAATATATGAACCTTTACCTCTCGACCATTTCGAGACTCCTCGTCATGTCCGTGATCTCATCCGGGACTCCGAACAAACTTCGGTCATCAAATCACATAACTCATAATACAAATCGTCATCGAACGTTAAGCGTGCGGACCCTACGGGTTCGAGAACTATGTAGACATGACCGAGACACATCTCCGGTCAATAACCAATAGCGAAACCTGGATGCTCATATTGGCTCCTACATATTCTACGAAGATCTTTATCGGTCAAACCGCATAACAACATACGTTATTCCCTTTGTCATCGGTATGTTACTTTCCCGAGATTCGATCGTCGGTATCATCATACCTAGTTCAATCTCGTTACCGGCAAGTCTCTTTACTCGTTCCGTAATGCATCATCCCGTAACTAACTCATTAGTCACATTGCTTGCAAGGCTTCATATGATGTGCATTACCGAGAGGGCCCAGAGATACCTCTCCAATATTCGGAGTGACAAATCCTAATCTCAATCTATGCCAACCCAACAAATACCTTCGGAGACACCTGTAGAGCATCTTTATAATCACCCAGTTACGTTGTGACGTTTGATAGCACACAAAGTGTTCTTCCGGTATTCGAGAGTTGCATAATCTCATAGTCAGAGGAATATGCATAAGTCATGAAGAAAGCAATAGCAATAAAACTTAACGATCATAATGCTAAGCTAACGGATGGGTCTTGTCCATCACATCATTCTCTAATGATGTGATCCTGTTCATCAAATGACAACACATGTCTATGGTCAGGAAACTTAACCATCTTTGATAAACAAGCTAGTCAAGTAGAGGTATACTAGGGACACTCTGTTTGTCTATGTATTCACACATGTACTAAGTTTCCGGTTAATACAATTATAGCATGAATAATAAACGTTTATCATGATATATGGAAATATAAATAACAACTTTATTATTGCCTCTAGGGCATATTTCCTTCACTGGCTCCTTCCCCGCCTTCGTCGTGCGCCACCACTTACCGTCGCGTCACCTTCTCTGCTTCTCTTCAGCCGCCGACCACCGTAGACCCATAGTGCGCTGCCTCGGTCCCTACATCGCTGCATGCCTGCACACGGCGGAGGAGCTCCTAGTTAGAGCATCTCTAGCAGACCCCGTAAAAGGGCCGAACCTGTATAATTCCGGTGAGTATACGGGTTCGGCCCGTTTTTCTTGCCAGAACAGACTCCGTACCCTGGGTCCGGCCCGTAAAAAGTTTATCGTGGCCCAGAAAAAGACCCACTCCACCGCTATTTATGCGGTTTCACCGCTCGGATACGGGTCAAACCCTATCCGCCTCCGTCGCCGCTCCGCCGCGATTCCCCTCCCCCTCAATTTCTCGCCGCCGATGAGCCTAAAAAAAGCCCTAGCGACCCTTCCCGACACATGGACGGCTACGGAAGTGGTGGGGATGACGCGGAGCGCTGCCGCCGCCGCATCTCTGACGCCGCACGCAAGCGGGGGGCGGGGAAGTGGCTCAACTATGGGAGCCGGCTGCCACCGGCGTTCGAACGCCGCGAGCTCGCGATCCGCCGCCACGCCTCCTCCGGCTCCTCTACTGCGGGGAGCTCGTCCGCGGGCGCCTCGAGCTCGCAGCTCACTCCGGTCAAGAGAGAGCCGGAGGAGCTTGGGCCGCTCGCCGTCAAGCTCGAGGCCGACGCGGACCCGCCGCGTCGAGGTGTCATCGGCCCCGAAGACTACCTTCCCCCAAGGCAGGAGGACCACCTCGAGCGCGCCATCATGGAGAGCTCGGCGAGGGAGGAGGAGGAGGTCGACACGCGCCACCGCCGCGAGCTCGAGATCGAGGAGATCTTCCTCGAGCAGGGCGTCGCGGCATCGCAGGCGCACGTGTCCAAGGAGGCAGACCTGGGCGTCATGAAGGCTGAGCAGGCCAAGGTCTGGATCGACCTCGACTCCGACGAGGACTGAGGTCCTCCGGCTCCTCCATCGCGTCGTCGCCGCCGCACCCGTCGATTTTGGTAGCCTAGGCTCGGGTACGTTGCGCGGCCCGCAGACCCTCCCTATGTAGTAGTATGATGAACAACTATCTATGATGTAGTATGATGATCAACTATGTATGATGAATGTCGTTGCAAGTTTCTCCCGTGAATGTTTTTTTTCAAATTTTACAGTTTCATATACGGGGTCTGATCTACAGCGCACGAATTCGCCCAGCAAATCTGATCTGCAGCGAACTGTAAACACGTTTTCCGGGTCCGACTTTTACGGGGTCTGCTAGAGATGCTCTTACTTCGGCAAAATCTGAAAACCGCGCCAAATTGTCCGTTTTCTAATTTTGTTTGTCATTTCGGGTTCGAAATTACTTAACCGAGCCAAACACCGAACTACACCAACCGAATCTTCGGTTTCTACCTACCTAAGAGCATCTCCACTTGCCCCCCCAACAGGCCCCCTCAGGCCCCTTTTTTATCGTCGGCTAGAAAAAATCGGCCCAGTCGCGCCCCCACGAGCCCAAATTTTGCCGGTTAGGGCCGAAATTGGCGCCGGTGGACCCATGCCGAACCCGGCGCGCTGGGGGGCCCCGGGGGCGCCGGGCGAAACAAATTTGGCGCGAAACCTGGTGGACCCACCGAGTCAGCGACTGGGCGGCGCCGAGAATCTTCATCGTCCCCATCGCCTCGGTTTCCCGCGGGAATCAATGCGAAGGCTGCTGCCGGTCAGCCTTCCATTGATTCATGGGCGGCGTAGTGAAGGCGCGCCACCGCCGCGCGTCCCGCCCCCTCCCGCCATGCGTCCACACGGCCGACGCCCACTCGCCGCTATAAAAGCCACCCTCCCTCGCCGCTGGCCGCACATTTGCTCGCCACAGCCTCTCTCTTTCGCTGCCGACGCCCACTCGCCCGCTCGCCGCGTGTTCCTCTTCCTCCGGCTCCCACTCCTCCGGCACGCCGACGCCGCTAGCCCACGTCAAGGCCGAACCCCAAGAGACGCCGGAGCGCCAGCGCAGCCACGGCGGCAGCCTCGTCATAAACAAGGGCCGCTGCCGCCAACCTTCCCTTCCCTCCAGCGGCCATCTTCGCCTGGTCAGGCCAAAGAAGGAGCCGGAGACGCCGCCGTCGTCGAGAAGGAGGAGCACGCTGCCATGGCCGCTAACCTCGAGACCGGCCTGAAATGGGCGCGGGACGATTACGTGCGGGAGGAAATGGAGCGCCAGCATCGCGCCCTGGAGGAGATCGCCACCAGTCGCCGCGGACGCGACGAGAGAGGCGTTGTCGTCCTCGACGACAGTGACGAGGAGGCGCCGGCGCCGTCCAACCCCGTCCGTCTCGGTGACCTAAGACAAGGGTGCAGCAAGGACGGCGGCCTGCGGGGCGATGACGACGGTGGCGACGACGACGACGGCGGCGACTACACCGCCTTCTACAAGCTCCTCGGCATGTAGAAGGCTTGGGTCGCTCGCGGCATAATTTTTTTAGTTTTTTTAATTTGTACAAATATCAATGAAAACCGCCTGAATTTCATCCAAATTTGTGTCGTTTTGTATGAACTTTAGCCGAATTTGTATTTCAAAAACCGGTATCTGGGGCCAATTTGGGGAGAGCAACTAGTTAACGAGTGCTCCTTCGGGAGCCTCGCAATGATCAGCGCCACTTGGCGCGCTCTCAGTCATTCGCCACGTGTCGCGCTCTGGATGCTCCCTCCGGATTTTTTTTTAATTTTTCCGCATGCGTTTTCAGCTTTTTAAATCGTTTTTTTCCGGGTTTTTTCGACGTTTTGGTTTTCCACCGGTCTTCCTTAGCTTTTCGACAAAAAAAAATCGAAAAAAAATTTTTTTGCGCGAAAAAACGCGGTTTTTTTTTTCCTTTCGCGAGAGTCACGGTTTTGCTTCCGTGAGAGGCACGGTTTTGCTTTCGCGAGAGTCACGGCCGTGCCTCTCGGAAATGAAAAAAAAACGCGTTTTCTCTTTTTTTTTTCTTCTGTGACTCAACGTTTGCCTTCCGCGAGAGGCAACGGGTGTGCTTTCGCGAGAGTCACGGCCGTGCCTCTCGGAACGAAAAAAAAAACGCGTTTTCTGTTTTTTTTTCCTTTCGTGAGAGTCACGGTTTTGCTTCCGCGAGAGGCACGGTTGTGTTTTAGCGAGAGACACGGCCGTGGCTCTCAGAAACGAAAAAAAAAACACGTTTTCTGTTTTTTTTGTCTTTCGCGAGAGTCACGGTTTTGCTTCCGCGAGAGGCACGGTTGTGCTTTCGCGAGAGTCACGGTCGTGCCTCTCGGAAACGAAAAAAAACGCGTTTTCTGTTTTTTTTTCCTTTCATGAGAGTCACGGTTTTGCTTCCGCGAGAGGCACGGTTGTGCTTTCGCGAGAGTCACAAACGTGCCTCCTCGGAAACGGAAAAAAAACGCGTTTTCTCTTTTTTTTTCTTCCGCGAGAGTCACGGTTTTGTTTCCGCGAGAGACACGGGCGTAATTTCGTGAGAGGCACGGGCGTGCCTCTTTCGGAAAGGGAAAAAACCCGTGCTCCCGGTTCGGTTTTTTCGTCCGGTTTTTTTTGTGAAAAAAAGTTCGTCAAAACCTATCAACATGGGATCTAGTTTTGAAGATCTCGACGCGAGGAATCCAACGGTGAAAGCGGTTCGAGATTTAGACGCACGGTTTGAGAGATAAAACGTTTTGAATAAACGGATCTTCGAAAAAAAGGGAAAACTACCAAGTTGTTACAGGTGGCGCGCGGCATGTGCGCCATTTGTCGCAACCAGGGGAGCTGGAGTGATCTTTGCAACAAATACTCCTCAACTATGATTTCGCAATTTGGGTCGGCGGGTGGGAACCACATCGCTCCACGGCGGAAATAGCGCCGACTGGCCCCAGGAGGGCTATTTCAGGCCCGGGGGCGCCGAAGGGCTGGAGATGCTCTAACGCCCCTGCTCCACGCCGGACTCGCCACCGAAGGAGGGCCAAAACCGAATACGAATAAAGCCGCCAAGTCAATGCAGTCCGCGATCACCACCACCGCCGTCTCCGCGAACCCGCATCTGAAGCCTCTGGTCTCCTTGCTGCGGCCGTCGTCTACGCACCGGGTCCGAGTCCACCCTCTTTGCCACCGCCCGAACACGAGGGCCAGCGCCATGGCCTCCTCGGCGCCGTAGGAGCTCACCATCACGCGCCCCGACGACTGGCACCTCCACCTCCGTGACGGTGATGTGCTCGCCGCAGTGCTTCCCCACAGGTTTGCTCCTTCTGGTAGTGCACTCTTACTGTTTGCTGTAATGCCTCAGAGAACTTAAACAGGCAGGGCGTCTGTGTTTTGTTGTGTGCTCTGTGGCAGCGCGAGGCACTTTCAGAGAGCCATCGTGATGCCCAACTTGAAGCCTCCGGTTACAACAACAGCACGTGCAATCACGTACAGAGATGAGATCATGAAGGTGCTGCCTCCCGGGAGCACCTTCGTGCTGCTCATGACGCTCTACCTCACGGACAGCACTAGCCCGGAGGAAATCAAGGTCGCAAGTACGGATTCTCCCCACCGCAGTTTGTTCTTTAGCTGTTCTTTTTTTGCTTTCTGTATTTTATTGTTACATCTCATGATTATCAAATATTTATATCTGTCTCCCAACTAGCAAACACCCAAATTTATAGTCAGCTTTATTATTTGTTAGTGTTGATGTGCATTTGCGCGATGAGTTTGTTACCATGTTGTTAGTGTATGTTCGATGCTAGAATAAGCTTTGTTAATGTGATTACAATTATTCCCTTAATAATTCTGGGGCATCTTGTAATGTTATGCTCCTCCTTCAGTCATGACTCATAAATTATGAAGTGCTGGATCATAATGTTTATGTTGCATGCCATGTTTGTTTTGTTGGTTTGTAGGAAAGAGTGGTGTGGTTTTTGCTGTCAAGTTGTATCCTGCTGGAGCAACTACCAACTCCCAAGACGGCGTAACTGATATCTTGGGGAAATGCTTGCCTGTCCTTGAAGAGATGGTCAAGCAGGAGATGCCTTTACTTGTAAGTAGTTATTGTTCTTCTCCCTACACAGAATCCGAAAGTTTTGGTTCATCTGCCAAGTTGGTCTCTAGTTTTACTTCAGATGTTAAATGGGCTTGTCATTTGTTGCCTTGACAATACCGAACTTATCAAAAAGATGTTTGTTAGAGTTAGTACTATTGATTCCTGTATGATCAATGCCAACATAGTCACCTTTGTGGCTATTTTTCATTCGCTTCAGGTTCATGGAGAAGTCACAGATCCTCATGTCGACACCTTTGACCGTGAGAAGGTCTTCATTGACAAAATATTAGCACCACTTGTACAAAAACTTCCACAGCTGAAAATTGTTATGGAACATATCACTACGATGGATGCAGTGAACTTCGTAGAATCATGCAAAGAAGGTATGTGCTGTTTCAATGACCCTTAATACTCCTGTTTTCCCTTTTACATGGTTCTTACATTTTGTTGTGTTTTCAGGTCATGTTGCTGCAACAGTGACTCCGCAGCATCTCCTTCTAAACAGGAATGCGTTGTTTCAGGGTGGTTTACAGCCTCACAATTATTGCTTGCCAGTGCTGAAGAGAGAAACCCACAGTATGTTCTGGTCACTCTTGTGTCCCTAAGCCACAAAACTTTCCAGTCTCGTATCTCTAATTCTGCTTTTTCAAGAACACGCAAGAAATCTCTAATTCTGCTCAACTTCCTACCATTAATTATTGTTCTTGTTGAGATAATTGGTAGAAAACATTGACTTGGACATTCCTTCAGCACTAAAAGACTAGATCTACAACATTGCTATTCTTGCATTACATTATCATGTTCCTTTTGATGATAATTGTATTCAGCTTCTTGCCCAGCATTACAATTTTGAATACACAAACATGGCTATGGACTTCGTTGCATTCTTTTATTATCACCTCTATTTGTAGGATAGCACGAGCGATGTCCTTGGTAGAAAATATGCTCAATCTCCCTTTTTCTTCTTTCTACAGCATCCAATGTGTTTAACTGTCTCTGAATCTTCTACCTCAGGACAAGCTATTGTTTCGGCTGTAACAAGTGGGAGCAGACAATACTTTGTTGGTACTGACAGTGCTCCCCATGATAAACGGATGAAGGAGTGTTCCTGTGGATGTGCAGGAATATATAGCGCTCCTGTTGCTCTTTCTCTTTATGCGAAGGTATTTGAAGAGGTAATATATTCTCTCTCTCTCTCTCTCATTGGAGTTCAGTATTTTGTTTGGCCTGGATATCTTGCCATCTTACTAGAAACTACAGTCATAATGATTTCAGCTACAAATAGCCTATCATCTTGCCATCTTACAGGCAAAGAACTACTCTTATCAGACATGAAAATGTTAGAATTTCCTAATAATTTGTTTCCTGGACATACTCGTTTCAGGCCGGTGCTCTTGATAAGCTAGAGGCGTTTACAAGCTTCAATGGGCCAGATTTTTATGGTCTCCCAAGGAACTCATCAAAGACTGTTCTAAGAAGGAGCCCCTGGAAAGTGTCTGCAACTTATGCGTACGGCTCAGGGGTGATTGTGCCTATGTCCACCGGCAACACTCTGGAATGGCTTCCGTCCGATCAGCCTGAACAATAAGCAAAGTACAGACGGTCCATCTTTCCCCCCTTTCTGTAGAACGAGCCTGACAAACATGGTTTTCGTCGTAAACTTACCCCGTGTGGGATTCTTAAAAGCAACTTTGTAAGAGCAACTTATTCGAAGCAAGAGCGAAAAAGTCTTCGTCTGAATAAAAGAAAAGAGGTTCTTGTTGAGTTATCTGCATTTCAGTGGACTGCACAAAAACCTCGTCAGAAGATGAAAGGGTATAGGCTATATGCAGGTAAGCGATACTATTTGTGTGCGAGTCTTGTTGAGTCGATTGGCACGGCAGTTGAAGCGGCAGCCACAGCCATGGCGTCAAAGGCGTGCGTAGAGTTGTGTCGGCATAGCTATACCCAACAGGTTCAAATGTTGGTGCTCATATTACACACACCAATACGAGAAGAATAATTTAGCCAGTTCCTTGGTCTATTCCTCATCTCTTTCATTCCACCGTGTTTAGATTTTAGAAGACGTGTTGTTCGCGCGTATTGATAATTCAAGATAGTATTCTTTTTTGCAGGTGATATCAAGACATTTTAACTCTTCAAACTTAACATTCAATTACACGATCCGTTTTCAACCCGCATGTATCGTTGTGGGTACATTGCGCGCATGACTCTTCCTCCCTCCTCACAGATACTCCATAAGATATTCTACGGTAATCTTTTTCTAAATCAGATATATATAGACATGTTTTAGTTTTATTAGTGTGCTCGTTCATTCATTCCAATCCAAATGTAGTCTATATTGACATATCTAAAACGTCTTACATTTGTGAACAGATACTCGAGAATCATAGAAAAAAAACATCCGATGCAGATATCAACCTACTGAATTCTCTGCTAGCTACTTTGTCGTCGTCGCCGATCACCACCTCTCGTGCTCTCGTCAAAATCCAGGCCATCGTCGCCGTCTTCGTCGTCTTGGATCGAAGCAAGGAGCGCTCGCCGCTCGGCGACTCTGAGCATGCCCATCTCCTCCATCTCCCTGACCACTCTTTCAGCGTCCTCCCTCTTCCCCGTCCTCCCCAGCTCCTCCACCACCGCCCTCCTCGTGATATGATCCACCACCGCTCCCGCCCTAGCCATATCCCACATCACCCGCTCCGCCTCGGCGGCCTCCCCGACCACCGCGAGCGCGCTGACGAACGCGTTGCAGGACGGCTCCGTCGGCATCATCCCTTTGCCCCGCATTTCCTCGAACAGCTCCCGGGCGTTCTTCGTGCGGCCCTGCGCGCTCAGCCCGCGCACCAGGTAGCTGTACGTGAGGCCGTCCGGCTGGCACCCGTAGACGGGCGCCATCTGGTGGAACACGCGCAGCGCGTCGTTGAGGTGCAGCGATTGCGCGTAGCCCCTGACGAGCACGTTGAGCGACCGGGTGTCCGGCGGGATGCCCTCCTCCAGCATCTGCCGGAACAGCGCGGAGACGGTGTCCATGTACATGTAGTGGACCATGGAGTCGTTGCCCCCGCGCGACAGCAGCGCGGTGAAGAGCGCGTGGTAGGTGTCGGCGGCGGGGCGCGCGGCCGGGTCGGCGGAGGAGCGCATGAGGGTGTAGACGTGGAACGCCTTGCCGAGCTTGCGGAACTCGCAGTAGAAGTAGAGGGCGGCCCTGAGGAGGGGCCCCGGGGACGGCAGGGAGGGGAGGAGGGAGAAGAAGAGGGCGCAGGTGCGGTCGAACTCGTGGTAGAGCTGGGCGGTGCCCAGGCGCTTGATGGCGACGAGGAAGGGCCCCGGGTCGGGCTGGAAGGTGGGCCGGCCGAGGGAGTGGGTGAGCAGCGGGAAGAGGAGGCGGAGGTCGGAGGTGGAGGCGAGGGAGGATGCGAGGACGGCCGGGGTGAGGCGGGAGGGGAGGGAGGCGATGGCAGCGGAGACGGCGTCGGGTGACGGCGACTGGCTGGGCGCGCGGTGGCTGCGGCGGAAGCGGTGCGGGGTGCGGCGGGAGGAGGTGGCGAAGGGGAGGCGGTGGGAGAGGGAGGCGCCGGCGGGCGTGCTGCAGAGGATGCGGCGGAGGAGCGTGCTCATCGCGGCGGCGGTGGCGGCGGGGATACTGCAACACCAGTACAGTCCGCAGAACCCACAACAGGCCACAGACGGCTTAACAGTTAACACAATCCCCCACCCGGTCAGGCAGCCGCCACCAAGCACGACACGCTCACATCACATCACAGAGCGCTCAAAGCACAGGCGGCCTGGACGGCTTGCAGAAAGGATGGCCGCCGCGGTCGCCTTGGCAAGCCCTCTCCGGCGACTCCTCCACTTCCCTTGCCCGCGCCGCGCTATCCCCGCACCACTCCACTTCTTCGTGCGAGGTAAGCCCTAACCCATTGCCCGGTCGGTCGGATGCTCTGATTGAGCTGTTTGTCTAAGACTTGGCCGCCATACGCAGGGCGGTGTGACGTGGCTCTCGCCGTCTCGGCGGCCGCAATCGGAGATTCGTCTGCTAAGGGGAGCGTGCACAGGCATGTAATCGAGGAAGTCATGGACATTCTGGATATGGTTATCTCTTTTTCTTCATTCTAGCACATTTGTATTTTCCATTGAGCTTCCGTCAGAGTCTAGTTCGACGTGAAACAGTTATGTTTGAATGTTTCGCTTACTGAGATTAGATGGCTGACGATAATGCGGATAGTCGGCTTGTGGACGACGTGTTTGATTAACTGCCTCAGTGGAATTTGAGGTTTCTTTCCACAATTTAAGAAAGTATCATGAGCTTAAGGTTATGTTCCAGTAGGCTCATAGACTTCCTCTCTAAGAGAGTATGTTACATGAAAATTAGGGGGAAATTAGATGTGTTTACTGAGATTAGATGGTTGATGATAGTGCGGATACTTGGCCTGTCGACGAACTGTGCCTCAATGGAATTTGAGACTTCTTCCCACTATTCATGAGCTTCAGGTTGTGTTCTAATAGGCTGATGCTTCCTCTCTAAGAGAGTATTTTTAGTACATGAAAATTAGGGGAAATGAGATGTGCTTCGTGTTAGCTGTTTCGCTGTTGAAGCATGAAGAAAAAGTCAATTAATTGTCCATTTGGTGTTGAAAACATAACCTTTCAATCATATTGACTGGTGCCTTTGTAAGAAGAGAATAAAATTGCTTCTTCCCAGGTATACCAAGTGGCAGGAGTTCTAGAATTGGTGAATAGATGTATGGATAAGCTGTGGGGAGGAAATACAAACTTGATCCTGATATCCTAGTGTCACATGATGCTTGAAACATAACATAACATAACTGCCTTTTTGCATATTAACAATGTACCATGAGGTTACCACATGGCTTTTCAGTAAATTTGTTCCAGTACTGTAGTTAGTCCATTTCCAAGAGAAGGCATATCACCCTGTTTTATATTGAGAAAATTACTGGGGTTACAGTTACATGATCATTAATTCTTCAGTTCATGAATTTGTACTGACATCAAGCGTATGCAGGCACAAAGGGCTTCCCAACGAAGAAATGTCTTCCACACCAGTTTTCTTACGCCACCTATTATAGCGGAGGCTATGCTAGCAATTGAAAAGTTAGCTGATATCAAAGCAGTAGCCCAGGGGGGCTATCCACAGGTGGAATTGAATACAATCAAAGGACTTGTTGATAGCTACTCCCTCCGTAAAGAAATATAAGAGCGTTTAGATCACTAAAGTAGTGATCTATATGCTCTTATATTTCTTTACAGAGGGAGTACCATTTTTACGTGAATAATAGCTTATATTAACCTATATACCTTGTTTTACTCATCTTCATATCCATCTAGGCTGAGCGGTGCCGAATTTCAGTTGGGCATCCAGACTCTATGAGAAGTGACCCAGATGTAGTTGCTGCTTTGAGGTTTTCAAGAATTTATATTGTAGCCACCACTATCTGTTATGTAAACTGACTTTTAAACCTTTCCTAGCATCTCCGGGAATTTCCGATTGGAACCCTGTTCTCATGGTGACTTTCTCGGTGCTATTCTTGGGGCAGGAATTACAAGGGAGAAAGTTGGAGATATACTTTTACAGGTCCAGACTTAACACAAATACTCATTTCCCTGATGCGGTGTCCAGTTTTTCTTTTTCCATCTTATCATCATTTGGGTTGTCTCTTTGCTTTTCTGTTAGGGGGAAAGAGGTGCTCAGGTCCTTGTTGATCCAGAGCTTGTTGACTATCTGACTTCCACACTAGAAAAGGTAGGTATCTCACAAATTATGTTGCCAATTTTTCGTTTGCGCGAGCTGGATGTGCATACTCCCACTTAGAGCATGGTTAATAATACAGTCAACTGCTGGCTATAAGATGTTGCCATATCATCTATAGCCAACACATATAATCACTCATACAACAAGGTTGGCTATAAGGTTGGCTATAAGTTTAGTACTTTTTCTCATCTTCTCTCTATCTCTTTCTTCACATTTATTGAATCTGCCTTGGAGCACGCATATAGCTAGGCTCTTGCATGAGAGCCCACTCCCCTTGCTTTTTCATGTCTCTCTCCTCCACATAGGCAAAATTGCCATGTAAGCGGGCTATAAGCCTGCTATTGTACTTGCTCTTATGTGCCTATGTTTATATAATGGAGCAGATCTGAGATATGGTTCAGTGACATGCATTCAATGCTATGCAAAGCACATAACCTGTATATTACATGCTGATGTATTTATTTTTAGTCGAAATTTTAAGAAATTAGAGCACATTGCGATCTTAATTTTTATGTCCGCTTAGATCGCTGAAAATCTTTGTTCTTTTTATGTTAGTCTTTTGTATTTGTGAGTTTTGACCCAAATCTGTCCGCGAAGAATCTCCCCATGAACTTTGACTGTTGTTCATGATTTTTTTGAGTATTATTTTCCTTGTTGGAAGTGCAGATTCTTCTAATTATGGTTTACTCTGAATGATATTTTATTGAACAGGTGGGAAAAGTTGGTGTTTCATGCACCCAGATTCCCTTGCTTGCTATAGAGTATGAGCCACCAAGGTTTGTTTCACATGTCATCGTGGACCTTAGTGTATATACTGCATGCTTAAGATCACAACAATTTATGATGTAATACCCTGGAATAAGCTACTCAGCACTGCCATTGAACTGCAGGACCAAATCTTTTAAAACTGTAGAATCATCACTTCGGGTTGATGCTGTGGCCAGTGCAGGATTTAAAATATCACGCACAAAGCTTGGTAGCATGATCAGGTATGAACTTTGAGCTGCTAATTTGTTACTTTATGTTCAGTAAGGCTTTTCTTTACCTTAACATGAATAGTTGGACATTCTTATCTTATTTTGGACAGTGCTGTTAGCCTGTTGGTTTTTCTAATTACCATGCACAATGCAATCATTGTAAGTTTCTTTTTCTGTTTGGTAAGTTCTGGAGATGTTCGTGTGAATTGGTCACTGGTTTCGAAAAGTGGAGCTACCCTCAAGGCTGGAGATGTTGTTTCTGTCAGTGAGATGGGGAGATTAAAGGTAAAATCAATCACCAGTTATTGTCTTTTTGAATAAATGCTTGACGAGTCTTGAATTCTCTCGAGCAAATTAGGATAAAATTATGATGTTACTGTTGCACCTAGTTCACGTTGATGGAACAGTTTTTCTGGTGCTTGAGAGGCATTCCACCAGTGCAGGTTTTTGAGAATATGTTGGGGCTTGAATTGTATTGTGTATGCAGTTAAGTTGGGCCCCCCATTCTATATGTTTAGTGTTTGTTGTTGTTTTAATCCTTTCCTTCTTTATTCTGTGAACCATACTCCAAAATGTTAAATGGAAAAATTACAACCTTCGCTGTCCACTTATATTCATAATATGTTTGTTGATATATGCTGACAATTAGATCTTTGCATTATATGATATGCAGAAATACCCATTGTAGCACGCTATGGAAGATGTATGCATGCTGCTAGAGATGTCTAATACATTTTCAAATCTCTGCTATATGCTTGAGTTACTTCAAGTCATTATTTCCTGTAGATTGGGGAAATCGTGACTACGAAGAAAGGCAAATATGTCGTTCAGTTGATTCAATATTTGTAGGCCCGTGACTGATCAATTGTTCTCTGAAGAATACCTGACTCGTGGTATGCATTTTGATACCTACTATTTGAAGAAAATTCTCTTGTTGACGATTCAAATAGTAAAGCTGAAAATTTCGCTCTGCTTAGTACAGTATATTCTAAGGTTCATCAAGTAATTACTTCATTTTGCTTAAATTAGCTGGGTTCAACATTTGTAAAGAAACCCGTGAGTATATTGTTAGGGTGTAATTGTATTGCTAAGTCATCACTGAGGCAGTATAAAAGATCATACTATGATGGAAAAAACAATTTATTTATGATATGTGTGCTTAACATCTACTCCGTATTTTGGATTGCACTCTTCTACTCTTTACTGTGCACTTTGCTTTCAGAGTTTGCAAAGTGCTCAGTTGCTTACACAAGCATAAGGGCTGCAGCTGCCTGCCTTTGCCTACCTGCAAATATTTACGATGGAACTGATCCATAATATTTAGAAGGGAAAAGGATAAGTGAACAGTACATGTAAAGTATATGTGACAGCTTATCTTTAAAGTCCAGATCAAATTGAGAATGAAATTTAGAAGGTACGCAATTCGCTTATAGTTGCAAGTCCATATGTTTTCAATGCATTTATGATGTAAATGGTAGGAGTATCATATATGCAAAGATGGGTAGCTGCACATGTAGGCTTGGAAAATCTGCTTCCTTTCATCGGAGTTCTTCATGTGACAGCTACCACTGATGTAGTCTTTTTGGTATTTTGTAGGATCGAAGTCTCTCTGTGAACTCCAACTCGTGTGAGGACTCGATCTGCTTTAGGGCAAAAAGGAGAACAAAAAGTATATCTTTTGGAAACAATGGAAATGAGTTTCTTCTATTCATACTAAAGAGCGATTCGCAAACAACATCCTCAGCTTTTTTGGTCAGGAAACATGTGACATGACTACGATATGATAGGAAACCTTTGCACTTGGGTAAATTGATAACTATGGGTCGTAACTTCAACTCCCTTTTTTTAAAGACTTCGCAAAGGGTTATATTCGTTGTACCGAATCTTCCGTTCCAACTTCCAAGTTACAAAATTACCTTATTCTTTTTAGAACACCAAGCTGCAAAATTATCACAAGACCCAGTGTTGGAAGTCACAAACGACTCTTACTGCTGCATAAGTTTTGTTATCACAAGGGATTCCTTCTCAGAAACACTAGCTTATTTTCTCGGGTACAAAAACAAGGAGTCTGTTGACCAATAAACCACAAAATATCTTAGGAAGACTTGCACTTTTGTAAGCTATGGCAGCAGACCTGAACCTGACTGCTAAAAAGCTCCCGTTGGTAGCATCGCAAATGCTTATCTGTTTTCGCCATCACGCTAAACCTTTGGACCTACGTACAATGCAACAGTGATGAAATATGTAGATCTTGGATGGTTCCAGGCAGCACCGTAGGCAAGTCTCCGGTTCCATCGAAGTGCAGTAATTTGCCCCTCCTACGCATCCTTTCACAGAGATAATATCTAATCTGATCCAGTCGGGATACTACTCCTACTGGGCTAAGCAAAAAAGTAGTAGAGTGTCACATGCATGCTCTTTAAAGGAGTGCTGTAGCTGTGTCCCAACTTTGTGGACCTTAATTGAAGTAACTTGACAGCCTGTGACAAGGAGGAGTTCGATTTAAGCCCACCAATTAATTGGCCGGGGAACTACTCTACAGCTACAGCTACTAGTACCTCCCTTGCTGAAGGTGATGCCAAAAGGTTGCTCACTCACATGCTCCTATCCTCTCGCCATAGACCTGGCCTGGCCACCTGGGAGCAAAAACTTTCAGACCAAATGGATGGGTTTGTTTATCATTGTGGTTGCTTGATTGATTTGGTGTTAAAGAGGGAGCATTTGGCATGGTGACTTGCTTTAAAGTGGGCCGCAGTGAAACGCTGGTGGTAGTGGGCTGAATGAGCGGGACAGGTAAGGCGCGAGCCACCCTTTCCACAGCAAAATCATCCAAGTTTTGGACCCTTGCACGACAAGTTTTACTACTTTTTGCAAAACTATGTCTTATGACGAATCTAATGATATATATTTGACATTCTAGATGTAAATGTTTTTCTCTACAAACTTGGTCAAAGTTGATGATGTTTGACTTTTCAAAAAATTTATAGGCACTATATTATGAAACGGAGGGAGTACTACTTTTTGAGCCGGCGTGATGTTGTTCTTTCCGGCTGGTAGATAACGTATTCATCTCACTCTGGAGAGTCAAGTCCAAGTATCTATCTTGGCTTTTCTCTTGTTTTCTGCGGCCCAACAACCTGTTGAAAAACAGACGCTCCTTCCTCCAGGAAGGACGCCCGTTCTGAATGTGCCATTTGTAGGACAAGACTTGTCGCGACAGAATCAGACTCCGGCGCTAAAATACTCCTATCTGCGTAAAGTTTTCTTGGATTCTACGCTCTCCACACTTTGAAAACACACAAGACCAACGGCTCCCTTTTGTTCCTGAGCCAATTGTGAGCATGCGTTGCCTCCTTTCCTGACTGAATTTCCCATGGAGAGTTGGAGACTTGACCAGTTCGAGTGATTCTAGCCTATTTTGCCTAGCCAATGGCCTAGCCGGAAGGAAGGGCATGCCGTCTAGTGATGGAGTAAGATAAATATTCACACACACACAAAAAAAAAATCATGGTCAAGTAGTCTTGTCGTGGCTAGGCTGTCGATGTGAATAGTAGACTAGCAGTCGTTTGTTCATTCGCTGCATCCATCTAACTGGGACGTTATTACACCGCACGCTGCATATCATATTTTTACGTGGCGAGGTTGATCTGCTTTGCGCAGGGTCCGTGAACTCGTAAAGAAACCAAAATAAGAGTCAACTTTTCACCATCATTCGATGACCTCAAGGCGCGGCTGGCCGGCGATCGATCTCCTCCTGGCACGTTTCGGCCTCCCATTCGCCCGGTTATGAACCCGTCACTACCGCCACGGTACTTGCGGAAATTGACACGCTTGGAATCAATAGCGTGCCAACGACCGCCAGATTGCAGTTTTGTCGCTGCCTGCGTCCGTTAACCTGTGGACAGGCAAAAATATAGAGATGGTTCCAGTAATAACTCGACAAAATTCAGGTTAAGGAGTAGGGAGGAGAAGGGGGCCTGAAAGCAACTCGCGATGTTAGTATAGTACAGTACGTACAAGAGCTAATTTCGTTGGAGAAAAGATACATCAAAGCTTGAAATTCGAAGCAACTCGGCACTAGGAGAGGTAGCTGCGCCCTGTTCAGTTTTTTTTTTTAAGGATGTACCCCGGCCTCTGCATCTGAGCGATGCACGCAGCCATTTTATTAATTATTCACAAAATCCTTATAAAATAATACATCAGTAAGCCTGAAGCCACCATCTTAACACCTGTCGCTACTCCTATCCCTGTGATGAGGGGTGTCGAATGTCCGAGTCTAATACCAAACAGACATCGCACCAACACCTAACATCTAATGCCGGATGCCCCATCCAAGCCACAATATCTGGACTGAGTTACACACCGATCCAGCGCACTTTCAGTGGGCACCACATGCGCACGCTGCAAGGGCCGTCACCTTCTTCATCCATCGATCCATCCTCAGATCAGATACTGATGCATCGACCTTGCCAGGCCTCTCTGCCATCGACGCCACCACGACGCCTGACATCTTCATCCTCCTGCACGAGTCCATCGCCACCCATCGGACGCCGAGTCTCCACTGCGCAACGCCGCCGAGATCCACCGCCATCGATGTGTAGGATGAAGCACCGCTCCACCACCTACCGACGCCCAACCACCAAGCCGTCCACATGTCCGTCCAGCCGATGAATGTCTCCAAAGATGATGCCGCCACGGGGGTGACGACGAAGACGTCGCCATCATCCGATCCAGAAGGCCCCTCAACGTCTCCAACGAGGGCTACGACGCCCACGGGCGCCGTCGTCAATGGTAGCCTCCTCTAGATCTGAGGTTTCCCCCGGAAACAATGGAGCAAGGGACGCCCCACCATTGCCTCCAACGAGGAAAACGACACCCACGGACGCCACCGACGATGGTGGCATCCTCACCCACTTCAGCAGCTAGGCCACCATCTCCTCCCTTCATCCACCGCCGGGAAGCCACCGCGAGGCAACATCCACCGACCAGATCCTTTGGACTAACGATGAAGACATCCAAAGGCAGAGGAGGTCACATCGCTGCGTGACCGACGCCATGGTCACACACACATCGTCCCGAGGCGCCCGCTCAAGATCCACCGTCACAGCCGCGACGGAGGGACGCCCCGCCGCCACCATCACCCCCCCGCACGGGCTTTGCCCAGCCAGGATCCGGTGGCGGCGGGAGGAGAGGGGAGGCAAACGGGAGGGGGAGGGGGGCGGACGGGAGGGATCTGGAGGGGAGGGGAGGAGCGGAGGGGAGGGGCACGCCCTGTTCAGTTGGCCCAGTAACTATGTTATCTGAAGCCCTGCATCTGCAATTCTGCATGGTAAATCTGTATTGCGTGCAAGCCCCGTCCAGACCTCGACGACGACCCTACCGGAACCGGATCCTGGAGACGGACGCCGGCGACTGCGCCGTACGCATGCGCCGGAAAACGCACTGGCCGACAAGTGGGACGCCGGCGACCCATATGTATGTACCGCGCGCTGTGGCGACCGTGCAGAGGAGAGCGAGGTGCCCGCGTAGCCCAGCATTGCGACGTGCCATGGGTACGCCGCGATGGTCGCTGTCGGATCACAACGGTGGCAGGCAGCGCCATACGCTTGGTCACGGATGGACTATGAACGGACTGCAGCCTTTGCTGACATTTGAATCGATTCCAAGCAACCACGACGAATTTGCCCATCTTGTCTTTTTCTTTTCCCCTCCTCCTATGTTGTGCATGCATCTTCAGCTTACTCGCCGTTTGCTCCTGAATTCACATCGGGTCGCCCTCCTATGTTGTGCATGCATCTTCAGCTTACTCGCCGTTTGCTCCTGAATTCACATCGGGTCGCCGGAATAGTCTGCGAACAGAGCGATGGCTCGATAAAGTAGTGATCTAAACGACGGACGACCCTATGTTTCTTTACAAAGGGAGTATTAGAATACGTGGCTACAAAATATCGTCGACAAGACACTTCTCTTCTTTCTTTTTCTACATGCATGCAACAATACACATCCGACAAGACGCTTCAAAAGGCAAAACTACTTGACAAAACGCGAGTGCATCAGGTGTCGCTGGGCGCCATTTTCTGGCTATACGTATAGATCTGCCCATGCTCTACGGGAACTTTTGCCTAGCTAGTGTAGTACACTGTACAAATAGCAGTACAAAATTTTGACCCTAATAAAGTGTGGCTCCAGAGTATATAGCATAAAACTACTACTTTACATGCTAGGGTTCTAAAAAACTACAGGTTTTTAATTTTTCTCAAATAATTACCAAACGGGTGGTCGGCTGTTTCAAAAAACCCAAAACACTTGTTGCTAGCGATTTAACCCATTTTATGACAGGTCGGGCCCACCCCTAAATAATCCATTTGTTTGACTGTTTTGTTTGACCGTTACCTTACATGTCGGACCCATGTGTAAGTTCTCTCTCCTTCCTCTATCTTCTCTTCTCTTCTCCGGCTCTTTCTTCTTCCTCTCCTCCTGCCCGACTACCTGTTGAGAAACGTTGTATGGAAAACAAAAAAAATTCTACGCACACGCAAGATCTATCCAAGGAGATACATAGCTGCGAGAGAGGAGAGCATCTTCATATCCTTGAAGATCGCAAAGCGGAAGCGTTTATCAACGCGGTTGATGTAGTCGTACACCTTCACGATCTGTCCCGATCAAGTACCGAACGTACGGCACCTCCGCGTTCAGCACACGTTCAGCTCGATGACGTCCTCGCCTTCTTGATCCAGCAAGACGGGCGAAGTAGTAGATGAGTTCCGGCAGCACGACGGCGTGGTGACGGTTGGTGATGAAGAACAATCTCCGCAGGGCTTCGCCAATACAGAAACTAGACGGAGGATAAACTAGAGGGACGGGGTTGCCGGCACACGGCTTGGTGTATCTTAATGTGTCTTTTGTGCTAGCTCTGTCCCTCTATTTATATGTTGAGCCCTAGGGTCAAAACTTGGAGTAAAAGCCTCCTCAAAGTCGGTTTTGCCCGAAAGGCAAGAGTCCTTCTCGGACTCCAGGGCTAGACGCCAGGGTTCCCGGCGTCTACCCCCCATACGCCAGGGTTCCTGGCGTCTGGCCCCTAGCCTCCGCAAAACTTCCTTTTGCACTTTCCAAAACCCTCGTGGGCTTTACCCCTTGGCCCAAATAAAGTGTTCTCGTGCCCAAACATTTCGGGAAACATCCGAAACCCCTTCCGGTGAATTCCGGAACCTTTCCAAAGACTAAAACACTATTATCCCATATATCAATCTTTACCTCCGGACAATTCCGGAGCTCCTCGTCATGTCCGTGATCTCATCCGGGACACCGAACAACATTCGGTCACCAACATACATAACTCATATAATACTATATCGTCAACGAACGTTAAGCGTGCGGACCCTACGGGTTCGAGAACTATGTAGACATGACCGAGACGCCTCTCCGGTTAATAACCAATAGTGAAACCTGGATGCCCATATTGGCTCCTACATATTCTACGAAGATCTTTATCAGTCGAACCTTATGACAACATACGTAATTCCCTTTGTCCATCGGTATGTTACTTGCCCGAAATTCGATCGTCGGTATCTTCATACCTAGTTCAATCTCGTTACCGGCAAGTCTCTTTACTCGTTCCGTAATACATCACCTCGTGACTAACTCCTTAGTCATTTGCTTGCAAGCTTATGATGTGTATTACCGAGAGGACCCAGAGATACCTCTCCGATACTCGGAGTGACAAATCCTAATCTCGATCTATGCCAACTCAACAAACACCTTCGGAGATACCTGTAGAGCATCTTTATGATCACCCAATTACGTTGTGACGTTTGATAGCACACAAGGTATTCCTCCGGTATCCGGGAGTTGCATAATCTCATAGTCGAAGGAATAAGTATTTGACATGAAGAAAGCAATAGCAATAAAACTGAACGATCATTATTCTAAGCTAACGGATGGGTCTTGTCCATCACATCATTCTCCTAATGATGTGATCCCGTTATCAAATAACAACACATGTCCATGGTTAGGAAACCTTAACCATCTTTGATCAACGAGCTAGTCTAGTAGAGGCTCACTAGGGACACGGTATTTGTTTATGTATTCACACATGTATTTAAGTTTCCGATCAATACAATTCTAGCATGAATAATAAACCTTTATCATGAATAAGGAAATATAAAATAACAACTTTATTATTGCCTAGTTTCCGATAGATGTTTTCTTCCCTGCAGGGGTGCACCAACTTACCCACCACGCTCGATTAACTCCGGCCGTACACACTTTACTGGGTCATGCCCGGCCTCGGCCAAACGATACGCCGCAACCCGACCTAGGCTTAATAGAGAGGTCAGCACGCCGGACTAAACCTATGCCCCCAGGGGTCTTGGGCCATCGCTCCGGGAACTCCTGCGCGTTGCGTCAGGCGGCTGAAAAGCAGACCTAGCCCCCTTCATACAAGCGCGGGCTTAACCAGTCCAATCCAGCGCGCGCCGCTCGGTCGCTGACGTCCATTATGCTTCGGCTGATGCATACGACGCAGAACGCACATACTATGCCGACGTGATGGTTAGTGCTATCAGGCCAGAGGCCCCTCGGATCAAATATCCAAACCGTTAGTGGATTAAGAGCGCGCGGTAACGAGCAGAGACTCACGATCGATGTGACCCCGTCGCCCCGTCTCAAGGTCTTGCGGCAAGGGCTAAGAATGCCCGGCCACGCCTCGTAGTTATCTCGCGGGCACCTTCCAGGTCAACCCGTCTCCACATTCTCGCAATTAAGCTCGCGCGAGTACCCCTCAGGGCCGACCCATCTTTAGTAACATGGTTCAGTGTAAAGTCATAGTAACCATGGTAACCGTGTGTCTAACACCAAGGGGAACCCTGAGGAATCACCCTCGATGGAATTCCACCCGATGTTATCGTCAAGGTGAACGAAGGAGGAATCACCCTGGAGGTCCACACTTGAGGAGTTGCACGACAGCATCGTTATCGGGGGTGGTGTAGGAGGAATCACCCTCAATGACCACGTCCGATTAACTAACCTACAAGGTTATCATCAGAAGTGCTGACGAGGTATCACCCTCGGCACTCGATAGTAATCCAGTAGTGTCGAGCAACTAAGGGGGAAGTGATGTGCGGTGCCGGAGCCTGGTCTTCGATCCCGTTGATCGGGTCTTCTGATAGCCTAGCAGGGCAGTTGGGACAAAGTGGGGTTCTCTGATGGGTCTCTACCCAGACTATACTAACAGTTTAGGATAAGCAGGTAGGTAACAACAGCAGGTTACAATAAACAGGCTATGCATCAGAAATAGGATAATAGTAGCAGCAGTAACTTCTAATGCAAGCATAAGAGAGAAGAGAATAGGCGATATCGGAATGTTCAAAAGGGGGGTGCTTGCCTGGAAGTTCTGCGGCAAGGGTCTGGTCATCAGGAGCGTAGTCGACCTCCGGAGCTGCGTCGGTCTCCGGGCCTACGTCGGTGTCGGGGTCTACCGAGAGAGAAGAGGAGGAGGAAATAGATAAATACACAGCAAACATATGCAACACAGAGAATGCTATGCTAACGTGCAGTGCAGGGTTGCCTAAAGATATGTCTAAGTCATTTTAGTTATTTTAGGATTTAAGTTGGATTTATTAATCGGTACATATGCACTATTCATCTACCGGAAACGGAGGGAAAGTTGTGGGTTCACCTGCGTAGAGGGTTCCGACATGAAAACAGATAACACGATCAGATTCGTCTCGTCGTTCTAAGTAACTTTCATGTAGAAAGTTTTTCGATCTGAGCTACGGTTTATTTATTATGAATTTTCAAAGTTTTAGCAATATTCTGAATTTGTTTTAATTACTAAATTCGTCAGAAAATGAATTATGATGTCATCCTGGCATCAGCCCTGCGTCAGCGGTCAAGAGACCAGTTGACTGGACAAACTGATAGGTGGGACCCACCCGTCAGTCTCTGCGGGGTTAAACAGGGTTAGTTCTAAACTAATCTGGGTTATTTAACTAACAGTGGGTTAATTCAACTAAGTGCAATTAGCCTCTAATAAAAGTACTGACATGGGGGACCCACATGGCAGTGTCAGTAGGGAACAGTGCCCCATGTTGACCGAGTCAACATGGTCAAACAAACGACGGGGGCCCACACGCAGTGTCTCAGGGTGGGCCCCATGCTTGGCCACGTCGGACGCCGGCGCCGGAGAAAGCTCCGGCGAGCTCCTCGCGGCGGCTACTTCGCCGGAGGGGCTCGAGATTCGGCTACGGCGAGCCAAATCGTGCGCGGTCACTTGCGTTCGTGAGCTAATGTTCGCGCGCGTCGCGTGGTGCTAACGGTTTCACCGGAGGTGACCTAAATCGACGGCGGCGGCGACCGCGGCGAACGCCGGAGTTCGGCCGTTTCGCGAATCTGCGACGTAGGTCACGGCAGGGCTAGCGGCTGGTCGCGTTGGGACCGCACGGATGCGCTGAGCACGAGGCCGAGCCCAGACGAGCTCGACGGCGACTAAACGAACGGCGACGAGCGATGCGATGGAGCACAGCTCGGGCGTGACGACGGCAGTGGCTAGAGCTCGTATCCGAGCTCGAATGAAGAAGAGGGAGGAGGTGGAGCTTACGTAGGAGCGCAAGGAGGTTCGGCGAGGGGATTAGTAGCAGCAGGGGGGTCGAGGACGCCGGTGATAGCCGGCGATCCAGAAGTGGGGAACCGGCCCGATTCGCACGAGGGAGGCTCTCCGGCTCCGCCTGCAAGCACTAGTGGACGTGGCGGACGCTGGCGAAGCTCGTGGGCAAGGTCAGCGGCCACGAGGCCGCCGGTGGCCGTGGCGGAGCAGAGGTGCGGCGACGGCTCGTTCGGGCAGAGAGGAGGGGTGGCATGCCCGAGTGAGGGAGAGGGAAAGAGGAGTGGCGAATGGAGGAGGGGACCAGGGGGGAAGGGCTTGGGCGATCCTTATCCCCTCGCGGCGTCGGCGGGCGTCGCCGTGTCGGCAGCTCGCCGGTGCGCGCGCGCCCAGCCACGGGGACGGTGACACGACGAAGGAGAGAGAGCGGGAGGAGAGAGATGGGCCGGCTGGTCTGGGCTGAGTGCACTGTGCACTTAGGCCCAGCCAGCTAGGCCCTTTTTCATTTTTATTTTCTTTCTGTTTTCTGTTTTCTTTTGTTCTTTCCTGTTGCATTTTCTTTTAGCTAGCAATTGTATTTTGTAAAACATGGGACTTGCCAAATCAAATACTAGGCAATGTCTGGCACTGCCTCAAAAAGTTTGGGACTGAATTGAATTCATTTGTATTTCTCCAAAATGAAAATGGATTTAATAGGGCTGTTTTAGGTACTGTTTTGGTTGCTAGGGTCAGATTTGGAATTCAATTTAATGTTGATTTTATTTTTATAATTGCTTCTGGATTATTAGCAATATTATGAACAATTTTGATTTGCTGTTTGAGAAAATAATTATTTGACTTGCATTTCAAATTTGAATTTGGGTTTGATTTTGGACAAGGGGCAGATTGACTGAGTGATCATGGTAACATGGCCACTGTTAGAGAGAGATCACTGTAGGGTGATAGTGGGGATGTTACAGTTTCTTGCCAAACCATAGTTCATACGGTGTCATCTTAACGGATTTAGACGGTGCCCTATTTAACGTGAATGCGGATGTCTCTAATGCATAACCCCAAAACGATAGTGGCAAATCGGTAAGAGACATCATAGAACGCACCATATCTAATAAAGTACGGTTACGACGTTCGGACACACCATTACGCTGTGGTGTTCCAAGTGGCGTGAGTTGTGAAACTATTCCACATTGTTTTAAATGAATGCCAAACTCGTAACTCAAATATTTGCCTCCGCGATCAGTTCGTAGAAACTTCATTTTCTTGTTACGATGATTCTCCACTTTACTCTGAAATTCTTTGAACTTTTCAAATGTTTCAGACTTGTGTTTCATCAAGTAGATATACCTATACCTACTCAAATCATCTGTGAAGGTGAGAAAATAATGATACCCGCCGTGTGCTTTAACACTCATCGGACCACATACATCGGTATGTATTATTTCCAATAAGTCATTAGCTCGCTCCATTCGGAGAACGGAGTTTTAGTCATCTTGCCCATGATGTATGGTTCGCAAGTATCAAATGATTCATAATCAAGTGATTCCAAAAGTCCATCATCATGGAGTTTCTTCATGCGCTTTACACCAATATGACCTAAACGGTAGTGCCACAGGTATGTTGCACTATCATTATCAACTTTGTATCTTTTGGCATCAATATTATGAATATGTGTATCACTACGATCGAGATTCAATAAACCATTTACATTGGGTGTATGACCATAGAAGGTTTTATTCATGTAAACAGAACAACAATTATTCTCTGACTTAAATGAATAACCGTATTGCAATAAACACGATCTAATCATGTTCATGCTCAACGCAAACACCAAATAGCATTTATTTAGGCTCAACACTAATCTCAAAGGTAGGGAATGTGCGATGGTGATCATATCAATCTTGGAAACACTTCCAACACACATCGTTACCTCGCCCTTAACTAGTCTCCGTTTATTCTGCAACTCCTGTTTCGAATTACTAATCTCAGCAGCTAAACCGGTATCAAATACCCAGGGGCTACTACGAGCACCAGTAAGGTACACATCAATAACATGTATATCAAATATACCTTTGTTTACTTTGCCATCCTTCTTATCTGCCAAGTATTTGGGGCAGTTTCGCATCAAGTGACCATTTCCTTTGCAGTAGAAGCACTCAGTTTCAGGCTTGGGTCCAGCTTTGGGCTTCTTCATGGGAGCGGCAACTTGCTTGCTGTTCTTCTTGAAGTTCCCTTTTTTTTCCTTGCCCTTTTTCTTAAAACTGGTGGTCTTGTTAACCATGAACACTTGATGTTCTTTCTTGATTTCTACCTTCGCCGATTTCAGCATCGCGAAGAACTTGGGAATCGTTTTCGTCATCCCTTGCATATTATAGTTCATCACGAAGCTCTAGTAGCTTGGTGATAGTGACTGGAGAACTCTGTCAATCACTATCTTATATGAAAGATTAACTCCCACTTGATTTAAGCGATTATAGTACCCAGACATTCTGAGCACATGCTCACTGGCTGAGCTATTCTCCTCCATCTTGTAGGCAAAGTACTTATCAGAGGTCTCATACCTCTCAACACGGGCATAAGTCTGAAATACCAATTTCAGCTCTTGGAACATCTCATATGCTCCGTGGCGTTCAAAACATTTTTGAAGTCCTGGTTCTAAGCCGTAAAGTATGGCGCACTAAACTATTAAGTAGTCATCATATCGAGCTTGCCAAACGTTCATAATGTCTGCATCTGCTCCTGCAATAGGTCTGTCACCTAGCAGTGCATCAAGAACATAATTCTTCTGTGCAGCAACGAGGATAATCCTCAGATCACGGACCCAGTCCGCATCATTGCTACTATCATCTTTCAACTTAGTTTTCTCTAGGAACATATCAAAAAATAGGGGAGCTATATCACGAGCTATTGATCTACAACATAGATATGCAAAAACTATTAAGACTAAGTTCATGATAAATTAAGTTCAGTTAATCAAATTACTAATGAACTCCCACTTAAATCAACATCCCTCAAGTTGTCTAAGTGATACATGATCCAAATCAACTAAACCATGTCCGATCATCACGTGAGATGGAGTAGTCTTCAATGGTGAACATCTCCATGTTGATCATATCTAATATATGACTCATGTTCGAACTTTCGGTCTCGAGTGTTCCAAGACCATGTCTGTACATGCTAGGCTCGTCAAGTTTAACCCAAGTATTCTGCATGTGCAAAACTGTATTACACCCGTTGTATGTGAACGTAGAGTCTATCACACCCGATCATCACGTGGTGTCTCGAAACGATGAACTGTAGCAACGGTGCATACTCAGGGATAAAACTTTTATCTTGAAATTAAGTGAAGGGATCATCTTATAATGCTACCGCCGTTCTAAGCAAAATAAGATGCATAAAAGATAAACATCACATGCAATCAAAATATGGGACATGATATGGCCATCATCATCTTGTGCTTTTGATCTCCATCTCCAAAGCATCGTCATGATCTCCATCGTCACCGGCTCGACACCTTGATCTCCATCGTTGCGTCGTGGTCGTCTCGCCAACTATTGCTTCTACAACTATTGCTAACGCATAGCGATAAAGTAAAGCAATTACATGGCGATTGCATTTCATACAATAAAGAGACAACCATAAGGCTCCTGCCGGTTGCTGATAAATTTACAAAACATGATCATCTCATACAATAACGTATATCACATCATGTCTTGACCATATCACATCACAACATGCCCTGCAAAAACAAGTTAGACGTCCTCTACTTTGTTGTTACAAGTTTTACGTGGCTGCTACGGGCTTCTAGCAAGAACCGTTCTTACCTACGGCAAAAACCACAACGGTGATTTATCAAGTTTGCTGTTTTAACCTTCTTCAAGGACCGGCCGCAGTCAAATTCGATTCAACTAAAGTAGGAGAAACAGACACCCGCCAGCCACCTTTATGTAAAACTAGCTGCATGTCTGTCGGTGGAACCGGTCTCATGTGCGTGGACATGTAAGGTTGGTCCGGGCCGCTTCATCCCACAATACCGCCGAATCAAAATAAGACGTTGCTGATAAGCAGTATGACTATCACCGCCCACAACTCTTTGTGTTCTACTCGTGCATATCATCTACGCATAGACCTGGCTCGGATGCCACTGTTGAAAAACGTTGCATGGAAAACAAAAAAAATTATGCGCACACGCAAGATCTATCCATGGAGATGCATAGCTACGAGAGATGAGAGCATTTTCATACCCTTGAAGATCGCAAAGCGGAAGCGTTTATCAACACGTTTGATGTAGTAGTACCCCTTCACGATCCGTCCCGATCAAGTACTGAACGTACGGCACCTCCGCGCTCAGCACACGTTCAGCTCAATGACGTCCTCGCCTTCTTGATCCAGCAAGACGGGCGAAGTAGTAGGTGAGTTTCGACAGCACGACGACGTGGTGACGGTTGGTGATGAAGAACAATCTCCGCAGGGCTTCGCCAAGCACTACAGAAACTAGACGGAGGATAAACTAGAGGGACGGGGTTGCCGGCACACGGCTTGGTGTATCTTGATGTGTCTTGGGTGCTAGCCCTGCCCCTCTATTTATATGTTGAGCCCTAGAGTCAAAACTTGGAGTAAAAGCCTCCTCAAAGTCGGTTTTGCCCGAAAGGCAAGAGTCCTTCTCGGACTCCAGGGCTACCCCCCAGACGCCAGGGTTCCTAGCGTGTGGCCCCTGGCCTCCGCAAAACTTCCTTTTGCACTTTCCAAAACCCTCGTGGGCTTTACCCCTTGGCCCAAATAAAGTGTTCTCGTGCCCAAACATTTCGGGAAACATCCGAAACCCCTTCCGGTGAATTCCGGAACCTTTTCGAAGACTAAAACACTATTATCCCATATATCAATCTTTATCTCCGGACCATTCCGGAGCTCCTTGTCATGTCCGTGATCTCATCCGGGACACCGAACAACATTCGGTCACCAACATACATAACTCATATAATACTATATCGTCAACGAACATTAAGTGTGCGGACCCTACGGGTTCGAGAACTATGTAGACATGACCGAGACGCCTCTCCGGTCAATAACCAATAGCGGAACCTGGATGCCTATATTGGCTCCTACATATTCTACGAAGATCTTTATCGGTCGAACCTTATGACAACATACGCAATTCCCTTTGTCCATCGGTATGTTACTTGCCCGAGATTCGATCGTCGGTATCTTCATACCTAGTTCAATCTCGTTACCGGCAAGTCTCTTTACTCGTTCCGTAATACATCACCTCGTGACTAACTCCTTAGTCATTTGCTTGCAAGCTTATGATATGTATTACCGAGAGGGCCCAGAGATACCTCTGCGATACACGGAGTGACAAATCCTAATCTCGATCTATGCCAACTCAACAAACACCTTCGGAGATACTTATAGAGTATCTTTATGATCACCCAGTTACGTTGTGACGTTTGATAGCACACAAGGTATTCCTCTTGTATCCGGGAGTTGCATAATCTCATAGTCGAAGGAATAAATATTTGACATGAAGAAAGCAATAGCAATAAAACTGAACGATCATTATGCTAAGCTAACGGATGGGTCTTGTCCATCACATCATTCTCCTAATGATGTGATCCCGTTATCAAATGACAACACATGTCCATGGTTAGGAAACATTAACCATCTTTGATCAACGAGCTAGTCTAGTAGAGGCTCACTAGGAACACGGTATTTGTTTATGTATTCACACATGTATTTAAGTTTCCGATCAATACAGTTCTAGCATGAATAATAAACCTTTATCATGAATAAGGAAATATAAAATAACAACTTTATTATTGCCTCTAGGGCATATTTCCTTCACTACCCCCACCCACCGACTGCCACCTTCACCATCCGTCGCGCGCCAAGACAAGGTCGACGGCGAGAACGAAGCCCGCGCGGAGGAGCAGCCGCAGCGCAGGAGCACGGGCCGCTACCATCCGTGTGCAATGGCCAGGGAGCGCACCTGCAGCGCCTAGGAGCAAGGGCCGCCGCCAGCCGCACCAAGGAGCACGGGCCGCCACCAGCCGCGCCATGGCCAGGGGCTCGGGCCACCGTGCACAGGAGCATAGGCCACCACGCGCATGGCCAGGAGCAGTGGCAACGGTCAGCAGGGAACTCCGCCACCTAGTGTGTCGCCCGCCTCGCGCCGAGGAACACGGCGTCCGAGCCGCCTTCTTTCGCCTGATCGGCGAGCTGCCAGCGTCGTTTCTCCGGGCGCACGCGAGTTATCCTCAAGGGCCCGATTGCTTTTTCTAAAAACATTTAGGGACCCGATCGCTTTTTTAAAAAACTTACGGTGGTCGTTTGTAAATGTATAAAAGAACATTTTTTTTATTAGAATATGACAAAGGGACACTGACATGTGGGTCTCACATGTAAGGTAACAGTCAAACAGACAGTCAAACAAACGGTTTTCTTACATGCGGATCCCAACTGTCATAATCGTGATCAATCTTAAAGCACTCTATGATTAGGGTTTTTTGAAACAGCCGACCACCCGTTTGGTAGTTATCTGAGAAAAAATAAAATTCGGTAGTTTTTTAGAACCCTAGCCTACAAAGTAGTAGTTTTATGCTATTTATTCGTGGCTCCGCGGAGTTAATGGCGTCACATGGCACCCCTCCAAGCTTAAGCCGAATTTATTAATTTTGCCGCACCGTCGTCACATGAAAGGAACTAATGACCATGATTATTTAGTCTACGAACACGCAGTAACATGGGGTAGCGCTCGGATCTGATCCCATCGATCACAGGTTAATTAAACCAGCGGACAGTGGAGTACCAGCTCGGTATAGACAGGGTGATAATTAGGGTGGCGGGCAAGTCAAACAAACAAGCCGAAAGCAAAGCAGTGCATGCACCGCACCGTAGCAACACAACGGAAAAGAAAAAGAATCCACTGATTCCCGTTCTTCTGTTGGGTCCGTTTGACTATGTCGACTGGACTGGAGCACGCCCGTGAAAGGCGAGCGAGCATCCATCCATCCCTGTCCACTTCCCTTCCGTTTTCTTTTTCCTTGTCTGCAGCCTTTGGCGACCATGAAATTCCGGCGCTTCTTTTTCCCTTGGTCAGTGCTAGGCGGTACGCACGTGTCCGCGTTTGCCATCACCAACCTAGGTTTTTTTCTGGTGGAACCAACCCATCAGAGTTCAAGTTCTAGATTTGACATTGTGGTCATATTTTCTTGAATTAATTTCAAGTGACAGCTTTGCCAATCTCAGAAGGTGCTCGTAAGGGTAAGATGTGTGTGCGTGCATTCATAGAGATGAGTGTATGTACATATGTATGAGCGTCTGCGTCTGTACTGTGTTAAAAAAAATCAGACCTACCTTGTCTAATGAGTCAAGCTTGAACGCTGTTGTAGTAGCACGTGGAGTCTTGGTGATGCACGCAGCTCCCACTGGAATCCCAATCCTGAAGCAACAGTACTCGTAACCGTCGAGGAGCGGTTATGCAAGAGTGTGAGCAACCTATCTGCAAACGGAGCAGTGCAGCAGTCCACTCTTTTCCTGCTTTCGGAGCCGAGCAGTCCAAGACTCCAATGAATCATGATCATGAACCGTGGGGCCGGGGCGTGGAGTAGTGTGCAGGTGTTGGATAAGGCGGGTGCGCGATGAGACAACGTGATAATAAGTCCAACAAGGCTGCAGCGACCTTTCACAAGACCCGAAAGAAATAAACTTAGGCTAGCGAGAGAAGAGATAATTGCAGGTATCATCCCTGAACTTGCCGGCGAGGTCCAACTCGGTCTTGGAAGTTGAGTATTGAATCAATACGGTCCTGATGCTTGGAAATACGTCCACACTACGGTCTTGGAACTTGGGCAGCCAGTCCTGGCTCTACACTTGGCGTACGTACCGCGTATCAGCCCGTGTGCCACGTCATTGCGGGTCCCGCCCGCCAGCCCCGGGCCCAGCAGTCAGCGCGGAGCCCACCCGTCAGTGTGTGACGCGGTGGTCATTGTCTTCTCCCCTCCCCCCCCCCCCCCCTTCCCCCCCCCCCCCCCTTCCCCCCTCCCCCTCTCCCCCCCCCCCCCCCCCGCCCACCTCCCCCTACCCCGCGGCCCGCTGCCCCCCCCCCGGGGCCATACCCCTGATGGCTGCCCGCCCCCCCGATGCCTTCGCTCCGCTCGTCTCTTCTCTCCCCTTCTGGTACTTCTCCTTCTCTCCCCCGACTGAAAACTGAGGAGGGAGCAGAGCACTGTGAGACGGCGCGGCGGCGGATGATCGGCGACCCGGCGGCCGTCCGATGGTAGTTCCTGAGGCGGAGGAAGCGACTGCGACGTCGCCGCAACCCATAGGGCTGATTTCTGCGGTGATGGAGGGCCCTCGACGGCGGCTCTACGGCGAGCCGGCTCCGACGTACGGTACGATTCGCCGACGAACTACTTAGGCACGGTTTTGGGCCAAATTGCGCTGCTTTGTTTTGATTAGGTCGTCTGCACATACGTAGTCATTTATGTTAGTACATTTTCTGCAATTGGGGGGATTCTGCTAGGGTTTTGTTACTGTACAGTTCAAAGATTGAACTTTTAGTGAATTTTTTTGCAGTGAAGCGCAGTGGGTGGTTCACTGTTGAGGTGATACATGGTGGATTTTTCTTTGGCAGTGGCAACAATAGGTGCTATTTGGATGGACAGAAGGTTTGCTATGATTACTGTCATGGGGAGAGGGCATATTACAGATTTTTTGAAGAATTAGTAGAGCACTTGGGTTATGAAAAGGCTGGCAGAATTGATATCTACTGGTTGCCTCCTGGTTCTCAGATTAATGAAGGTGCTGCTAGGCTATTGTGCAATGATGCAGACATAATTGCTATGTATCTAATGATCAATCGAGGGCACCATATTCAAATGATATACCTTGATCATTTAGACAGCCATATTTCAGGAGGAGGAGCTGAATGGGATGATGTAGTGGCTAACCCAATAGCCCAAATTCCTGTTGTTTTCAGTCCAAAGAAGATGCCAAACAGAGATGGAAATGAAAGTTATACATCTTGTAGTGTTGTGGATGAAAGTGAAGGTATTCAGAGTCATGACCAGTTCTTTGTAAGACTGAGACCAAGAGGACAGAAAATAGAAGAGGAGGAAGAACCAAATGCAGATTCAGATTCTGATAGTGATTATATTCCTGAAATTATTGATAGTGATTATGACTTGGAGGATGGGGATGAGGATTTGTTCCAGGAGCAGCTACAACCATTGCAAGATAGGAAAGGGAAGAAGGTGGTGGAGGACTGCAACTCTGAAGATGAGGAATTAGATGCTCCAGATTCAGAAGAAGAAGAAATGAAATTCAATTTCAAATCATTTACTGCTGCAGACATGCATGAGCCCAAGTTCCATGCAGGACAATTGTTCTCTTCAGTGGAGCTTTTGAGGAAAGCAGTTAGAGAGTATAGTTGCAAAGAGAGAGTGAACATCACATTCCCAAAGAATGACAAAATTAGGCTTGGTGCAAAGTGTGAGAAAGGATGCCCCTGGTATCTCTATGCATCTTGGGATAATAGGAAAAATTCAATAATGGTGAAAACATTTAATGGTGAGCACACTTGTGAGAAGAAGTGGCAAGTCACAGCCTTTACAGCTAGGTACATTGCTGACAAATATGTTGACAAGATTAGGGCATGTGAGAAGATAACATTGAAGGCCTTAGCAGGTTTTGTGCAGGAAGATTGGAATATGACAATTAAAAGGGGCAAGCTAGGGAGAGCTAGGAAAATTGCATATGATATTATATATGGTGATGAGATTGCACAATACAACTTGCTGTGGGACTATGCAAATGAGCTGAGGAGATCTAATCCTGGTACTACTTTCTTTGTTGAACTTTCAGGTGAGGGGCAATTTAAAAAATGTTACTTCTCATTTGATGCATGCAAAAGGGGGTTCTTATTAGCTTGTATGACCATTATTTTCCTAGATGGCTGCCACTTGAAGACACAATATGGAGGTTTGCTTTTAAGTGCTGTAGGAATGGATCCTAATGATTGCATATTTCCTGTGGCTCATGCAGTAGTGCAAAGTGAAGATACAAAAGCATGGAGATGGTTCTTGACTGCTTTGAAGCAAGATCTTGGCATAAATAACACAGAACTCTGGACCATCATGTCTGACAAGCAGAAAGTAATTCCTTTTGCATTATTTTCTTACTTCAATATGTATCAGAACTTATGTGCATGCTTATATAGTTTGTAATGTGTGAAATGTCAATGTTTTTGCAGGGTTTAATTAAAGCAGTCAAGGAGTTGTTCCCTCTCTCACCACACAGATTTTGTGTGAGGCATCTATGGCAGAATTTCAACAAGAATTTCAAAGGAGAAGCCTTAAAGAATCAGCTATGGAAATGTGCTAGAAGTACTACAGAGGGAAGGTTTAGGGAAAATATGAACCAAATGTTGGTTCTCAGCAAAGAGGCCCATGATTGGCTAGATGAGTTGGATCCTAAAACATGGGTCATGGCTTATCAAAATGATTTCGCAAAGTGTGATGTGCTGCTCAACAACAATTGTGAAGTCTTCAACAGATACATCCTGGAAGCTAGGGAAATGCCAATCATAAGCATGTGCCAGAGGATCAAGGGCCAGAACATGGGAAGGAATTATGGAAAACAACAAGAGGCCTTGAAGTGGCATGGTACTATTTGTCCAAAGATAAGAAAAAAATTTGGATAAGAACATTGAATTTGCAAAAACTTGTCATGCTTCACCAGCTAGAAAAGGATTGTTTGTAGTAAATGATAGAGGTATGGACTTCAGTGTGGACACAAGAATGGAGAAGTGTAGCTGCAAAAGATGGGACTTGTCAGGTATCCCATGTTCCCATGGAGTCTCTGCTCTTAGATATGACAAAATACCACCAGAATCAAGGGTGAACTCTTGTTACTCTATTGAAACTTATTGCAAGGCATATGAGCCAATTATTATGCCCTGTAATGATGTGACTGAGTGGGCTAAGATGAATGGCAGAAAAATAATACCACCACCATTTCAGAAAAAGAAAGGAAGAAGGGCAAGGAATAGGAGACAGCAACCAGAAGAGAAGCAGGGCAAAAAAGGTGTGAAAATCAATAAGGCAGGTACAGTCATTCACTGTGGATATTGTGGAGCTGTTGGTCATAACATAAATGGTTGCTTGGACTGGAAATTAGGCCTTAAACCTAAGAAAAAAACAAAGAGGCATAGGGTTAGAGCAGAGCCAGATGTCTCATCTTCAGATGAAGAAACAATATGTCTAACTCAGGTCTGCACTATCTCCACAATATGTTACTCATACTGCACTATCTATGCATCAAATATATCATTAATCAATGCTACACTATTTATTTTAGGAGATTAACCTTCAAACAGCTGGTGTTCTCAGCCATGAACAACCTTTGTATGTGCCACATATAGTAGAAACTTTAACACAAGAAGTAAGTTTCAAAACAGTTGCACATACTCTGTTTTCAATTACTTTGTTTGCAGATGTAGAGTTAAATGTTTCGTTAAATTCTGTAGAGAGAATCTAGGCAAAGAGAGGAAGTTGTGCAAGGCCCACTACCTGAGAATGCTTTCATACAGGAGCATGCCCTATCACAGCCTCCAGTTCAACCTAGTACAACAACAAAAACAGGTGATGTGCCCAGGAAAAGAGAGGTTATTGCCATTGCCAGACTTAGAGCTGCAGCTGAGAGAAGGGAGATAGCAGACCAGGCCAAGTTTGATGCAGCAATTGCAAAATTAAAAGAAGAAGAGGAGAAAATCAGGATGTCTAATGAGAAGAAGAAAGAAGAGCTTCTAGCAAGGAAACAGGCTGCAGAGGAGAAGAAAAAAAGCTGCAATTGAAGCAAAAAGAATTGCTACAGAAGAGAAGAAGAAAGCTAGTGAGGAAAAGAAAAGGAAAGCACTAGAGGAAAAACTGGCCATGGCAGACAAGAGAAGGGAAGCTATGGAGTTAAGGAAGAAACAAACTGAAGAGGCAAAAAGAGTCAAGGCAGAAGAGAGACAAAGGATTGCCGAAGAGAAAAGAAGATTGTGCAAAACTAGATATGATGCAGAGGAGGCACTGTTTCTTATAAACCAAACAGATGAGATTGATAGGCAACAATCATTTCTGCAAACTCAAGAGGCAGCAAGACAGAGAGCTTGGGAGCAACAGACTATTCAACAAGAAGCTACAAGAGTGCAAGCTGAAATTCTACAGAAAGATAAGAGGGAGGCAGAACAAGCCAGATCAGCAATGGTGGAGGAGGAGAGGATGAATGCATGTCTGTCCAAGAAAGCAATAATAAAGAGAACTGGAGGAGCTAGCTCTAGTCAAAACATGAGAGGATTTAAAAAACCTAGGAAAGTAAACATGTTTGATTAACTCAGGGGTGGGTGAAAATGAAGGAAATGTGATGGTTTTGTTTTGTGTTCTGACTATGATCAGACTTAGAACATATTAATTGAAGGAAATATACCCTAGAGGCAATAATAAAGTTGTTATTTATATTTCCTTATATCATGATAAATGTTTATTATTCATGCTAGAATTGTATTAACCGGAAACTTGATACATGTGTGAATACATAGATAAAACAAAGTGTCCCTAGTATGCCTCTACTTGACTAGCTCGTTAATCAAAGATGGTTAAGTTTCCTGACCATAGACATGAGTTGTCATTTGATGAACGGGATCACATCATTAGGAGAATGATGTGATGGACAAGACCCATCCGTTAGCTTAGCATAATGATCGTAAAGTTTTATTGCTATTGCTTTCTTGATGACTTATACATATTCCTCTGACTATGAGATTATGCAACTCCCGAATACCGGAGGAACACCTTGTGTGCTATCAAACGTCACAACGTAACTGGGTGATTATAAAGATGCTCTACAGGTGTCTCCGAAGGTGTTTGTTGGGTCGGCATAGATCGAGATTAGGATTTGTCACTCCGAGTATCAGAGAGGTATCTCTGGGCCCTCTCGGTAATGCACATCATATAAAGCCTTGCAAGCAAAGTGACTAATGAGTTAGTTGTAGGATGATGTATTACAGAACAAGTAAACAGACTTGCTGGTAACGAGGTTGAACTAGGTATGAAGATACCGACGATCGAATCTCGGGCAAGTAACATACCGATGACAAAGGGAATAACGTATGTTGTCATAACGGTTCAACCGATAAAGATCTTCGTAGAATATGTAGGAGCCAATATGGGCATCCAGGTTTCGCTATTGGTTATTGACTAGAGAGGTGTCTCAGTCATGTCTACACAGTTCTCGAACCCGTAGGGTCCGCACGCTTAACGTTCGTTGACGATATAGTACTATATGAGTTATGTATGTTGGTGTCCGAATGTTGTTCGGAGTCCCGGATGAGATCACGGACATGACGAGGAGCTCCGGAATGGTCTGGAGGTAAAGATTCATATATTGGATGATAGGGTTAGGCCAAGGGGTCAGGCCCACGGGGCGATAAGTTGGTGCAAAAGGAGTTTTGCAGAGGCCAGGGGGCCAAACGCCGGAGACCTTGGCGTCTGGCCCTGGGCCAGACGCCGAGGCCCATGGCGTCTGGGCCAGACGCCAAGGATTGTGGCGTTTGGTCCTGGAGTCCGAGTGGGACTCTTGCCTTTCGGGCAAAACCGACTTTGAGGAGGCTTTTGCTCCAAGTTTCGACCCCAGGGCTCAACATATATATAGAGGGGCAGGGCTAGCACCAAATATACATCAAGATTCACCAAGCCGTGTGCCGGCAACCCAGTCCCCTCTAGTTTATCCTCCGTCATAGTTTCTGTAGTGCTTGGCGAAGCCCTGCGGAGATTGTTCTTCACCAACACCGTCACCACGCCGTCGTGCTGCCAGAACTCATCTACTACTTTGCCCGTCTTGCTGGATCAAGAAGGCGATGACGTCATCGAGCTGAATGTGTGCTGAACGCGGAGGTGCCGTACGTTCGGTACTTGATCGGGACGGATCGTGAAGGTGTACGACTACATCAATCGCGTTGTCAAATGCTTCCGCTTTCGGTCTACGAGGGTACGTGGACACACTCTCCCCGCTCGTTGCTATGCATCTCCTAGATAGATCTTGCGTGATCGTAGGAAATTTTTTGAAATTGCATGCTACGTTCCCCATCACTGGCATCGGAGCCAGGTCTATGCGTAGATGATATGCACGAGTAGAACACAAAGAGTTGTGGGCGATAATAGTCATACTGCTTACCACCAACGTCTTACTTTGATTCGGCGGTATTGTTGGATGAAGCGGCCCGGACCGACATTACATGACCGCGTTCATGAGATTGGTTCTACCGACGTGCTTTGCACACAGGTGGCTGGCGGGTGTCTGTTTCTCCAACTTTAGTTGAATCTAGTTTGACTACGGCCGGTCCTTGTTGAAGGTTAACACAACACACTTGACGAAAAATCGTTGTGGTTTTGATGCGTAGGTAAGAATGGTTCTTGCTAGAAGCCCGTAGCAGCCACGTAAAACTTGCAACAACAAAGTAGAGGACGTCTAACTTATTTTTGCAGGGCATGTTGTGATGTGATATGGTCAAGACATGATGTGATACACGTTATTGTATGAGATGATCATGTTTTGTAAAAGATATCGGCAACTGGCAGGAGCCTTATGGTTGTCGCTTTATTGTATGAAATGCAATCGCCATGTAATTGCTTTACTTTATCACTATGCGTTAGCGATAGTTGTAGAAGCAATAGTTGGCGAGACGACAACGACGCTACGATGGAGATCAAGGTGTCAAGCCGGTGACGATGGATATCATGACGTTGCTTCGGTGATGGAGATCATGAGCACAAGATGATGATGGCCATATCATGTCACATATTTTGATTGCATGTGATGTTTATCTTTTATGCATCTTATTTTGCTTAGTACGGCGGTAGCATTATAAGATGATCCCTTACAAAATTTCAAGGTATAAGTGTTCTCCCCGAGTATGCACCGTTGCGAAAGTTCTTCGTGCTGAGACACTACGTGATGATCGGGTGTGATAGGCTCTACGTTCACATACAACGGGTGCAAGACAGTTTTGCACATGCGGAATACTCGGGTTAAACTTGACGAGCCTAGCATGTACAAACATGGCCTCGGAACACTGGAGACCGAAAGGTCGAACGTGAATCATATAGTAGATATGATCAACATAGAGATGTTCACCATTGAAAACTACTCCATCTCACGTGATGATCGGACATGGTTTAGTTGATTTGGATCACGTGATCATTTAGATGACTTAAGGGATGTCTATCTAAGTGGGAGTTCTTAAGTAATATGATTAATTGAACTTAATTTATCATGAACTTAGTCCTGATAGTTTTTGCATATCTATGTTGTAGATCAATAGCTCGCGTTGTAGCTTCCCTATGTTTTTTGATTTGTTCCTAGAGAAAACTAAGTTGAAAGATGTTAGTAGCAATGATGCGGACTGGGTCCGTGATCTGAGGATTATCCTCATTGCTGCACAGAAGAATTATGTCCTTGATGCACCGCTAGGTGACAGATCTATTGCAGGAGCAGATGCAGACGTTATGAACGTTTGACAAGCTCGGTATGATGACTACTTGATAGTTTAGTGCACCATGCTTTACGGCTTAGAACTGGGACTTCAAAAACGTTTTGAACGCCCTGGAGCATATGAGATGTTCCAAGAGTTGAAATTAGTATTTCAGACTCATGCCCGTGTCGAGAGGTATGAGACCTCTGACAGTACTTTGCCTACAAGATGGAGGAGAATAGCTCAACCAGTGAGCATGTGCTCAGATTGTCTGGGTACTACAATTGCTTGAATCAAGTGGGAGTTAATCTTCCAAATAAAATAGTGACTGACAAAGTTCTCTAGTCACCATCACCAAGAACTTCGTGATGAACTATAATATGCAAGGGATGACGAAAACGATTCCCAAGCTCTTCGCGATACTGAAATCGGCGAAGGTAGAAATCAAGAAAAAGTATCAAGTGTTGATGGTTGACAAGACCACTAGTTTCAAGAAAAAGGGCGAGGGAAAGAAAGGGAACTTCGAGAAGAATGACAAGCAAGTTGTCACTCCCATGAAGAAGCCCAAAGCTGGACACAAGCCTGAAACTGAGTGCTTATACTGCAAAGGAAATGGTTACTGGAAGCGGAACTACCCCAAATACTTGGCGGATAAGAAGGATGGCAAAGTGAACAAAGGTATATTTGATATACATATTATTGATGTGTATTTTACTAGTGTTCATAGTAGCCCCTGGGTATTTGATACCGGTTCAGTTGCTAACATTAGTAACTCAAAACAGGAGTTGCAAAATGAACAGAGACTAGTTAATGACGAGGTGACGATGTGTGTTGAAAGTGATTCCAAGGTTGATAAGATCACCATCGCACACTCCCTCTACCTTCGGGATTAGTGTTGGACCTAAATAAATGTTATTTGGTGTTTGCGTTGAGCATGAATATGATTGGATCGTGTTTATTGCGATACGATTATTCATTTAGGTCAGAGAATAATTGTTGTTCTGTTTACATGAATAAAACCTTCTATGGTCATACACTCAATATAAATGGTTTATTGAATCTCGATCGTAGTGATACACATATTCATAATATTGATGCCAAAAGATGCAAAGTTGATAATGATAGTGCAACATATTTGTGGCACTGCCGTTCAGGTCATATTGGTGTAAAGCGCATGAAGAAACTCCATGCAGATGGGATTTTGGAATCACTTGATTATGAATCATTTGATACTTGCGAACCATGCCTCATGGGCAAGATGACTAAAATTCCGTTCTCCGGAACAATGGAGCGAGCCAATGACTTATTGGAAATAATACATACCGATGTATACTGTCCGATGAGTGTTGAGGCTCGCGGCGGGTATTGTTATTTTCTGACCTTCACAGATGATTTAAGCAGATATGGGTATATCTACTTAATGAAACACAAGTCTGAAACGTTTGAAAAGTTCAAAGAATTTCAGAGTGAAGTGGAAAATCATCGTAACAAGAAAATAAAGTTTCTACGATCTGATCGCGGAGGCGAATATTTGAGTTACGAGTTTGGTCTTCATTTAAAACAACACGGAATAGTTTCGCAACTCACGCCACCTGGAACACCACAGCGTAATGGTGTGTCCGAACGTCGTAACCGTACTTTATTAGATATGGTGCGGTCTATGATGTCTCTTACCGATTTACCACTATCATTTTGGGGTTATGCATTAGAGACAGCTGCATTCACGTTAAATAGGGCACCGTCTAAATCCGTTGAGATGACACCGTATGAACTGTGGTTTGGCAAGAAACCTAAGCTGTCGTTTCTTAAAGTTTGGGGTTGCGATGCTTATGTGAAAAAGCTTCAGCCTGATAAGCTCGAACCCAAATCGGAGAAGTGTGTCTTCATAGGATACCCAAAAGAAATTGTTGGGTACACCTTCTATCACAGATCCGAAGGCAAGATATTTGTTGCTAAGAATGGATCCTTTCTAGAGAAGGAGTTTCTCTCGAAAGAAGTGAGTGGGAGGAAAGTAGAACTTGATGAGGTAATTGTACCTTCTCTCGAATTGGAGAATAACTCATCACAGAAAACAGTTCCCGTGATGCCTACACCAACTAGAGAGGAAGCTAATGATGATGATCATGAAACTTCGGATCAAGTTACTACAGAACCTCGTAGGTCAACCAGAACACGATCCGCACCAGAGTGGTACGGGAATCTTGTACTGGAAGTCATGTTACTAGACCAAGGTGAACCTACGAACTATGAAGAAGCTATGATGAGCCCAGATTCCGACAGATGGCTTGAGGCCATGAAATCTGAGATAGGATCCATGTATGAGAACAAAGTGTGGACTTTGGTGGATTTGCCCGATGATCGGCAAGCCATTAAGAATAAATGGATCTTCAAGAGGAAGACGGACGCTGATGGTAGTGTTACTATCTACAAAGCTCGACTTGTCACAAAAGGTTTTTGACAAGTTCAAAGTGTTGACTACGATGAGATTTTCTCACTCGTAGCGATGTTTTAGTCTGTCCGAATCATGTTAGCAATTGCCGCATTTTATGAAATCTGGCAAATAGATGTCAAAACTGCATTCCTTAATGGATTTCTTAAAGAAGAGTTGTATATGATGCAACCAGAAGGTTTTGTCGATCCTAAAAGTGCTAACAAAGTGTGCAAGCTCCAGCGATCCATTTATGGACTGGTGCAAGCATCTCGGAGTTGGAATATACGCTTTGATAGTGTGATCAAAGCATATGGTTTTATACAGACTTTTGGAGAAGCCTGTATTTACAAGAAAGTGAGTGGGAGCTCTGTAGCATTTCTAATATTATATGTGGATGACATATTATTGATTGGAAACGATATAGAATTTCTGGATAGCATAAAAGGATACTTGAATAAGAATTTTTCAATGAAAGACCTCGATGAAGCTGCTTATATATTGGGCATCAAGATCTATAGAGATAGATCAAGACGCTTAATAGGACTTTCACAAAGCACATACCTTGATAAAGTTTTGAAGAAGTTCAGAATGGATCAGTCAAAGAAAGGGTTCTTGCCTGTATTACAAGGTGTGAAGTTGAGTAAGACTCAATGCCCGACCACTACAGAAGATAGAGAGAGAATGAAAAGTCATTCCCTATGCCTCATCCATAGGTTCTATAAAGTATGCCATGCTGTATGCCAGACCTATTGTGTACCTTGCCATGAGTTTGGCAAGGGGGTACAATAGTGATCCAGGAGTAGATCACTGGACAGCGGTCAAAATTATCCTTAGTTACCTAAGAGGACTAAGGAAATGTTTCTCGGTTATGGAGGTGACAAAGAGTTCGTCGTAAAGGGTTACGTCGATGCAAGTTTTGACACTGATCCGGATGACTCTGAGTCTCAATCTGGATACATATTGAAAGTGGGAGCAATTAGCTAGAGTAGCTCCGTGCAGAGCATTGTAGACATAGAAATTTGCAAAATACATACGGATCTGAATGTGGCAGATTCGTTGACTAAACTTCTCTCACAAGCAAAACATGATCACACCTTAGTACTCTTTGGGTGTTAATCACATGACGATGTGAACTAGATTATTGACTCTAGTAAACCCTTTGGGTGTTGGTCACATGGCGATGTGAACTATGGGTGTTAATCACATGGTGATGTGAACTATTGGTGTTAAATCACATGGCGATGTGAACTAGATTATTGACTCTAGTGCAAGTGGGAGACTGAAGGAAATATGCCCTAGAGGCAATAATAAAGTTGTTATTTATATTTCCTTATATCATGATAAATATTTATTATTCATGGTAGAATTGTATTAACCGAAAACTTGATACATGTGTGAATACATAGACAAAACAAAGTGTCCCTAGTATGCCTCTACTTGACTAGCTCGTTAATCAAAGATGGTTAAGTTTCCTGACCATAGACATGAGTTATCATTTGATGAATGGGATCACATCATTAGGATAATGATGTGATGGACAAGACCCATTCGGTAGCTTAGCATAATGATCGTTAAGTTTTATTGCTATTGCTTTCTTCATGACTTATACATATTCCTCTGACTATGAGATTATGCAACTCCCGAATACCGGAGGAACACCTTGTGTGCTATCAAACGTCACAACGTAACTGGGTGATTATAAAGATGCTCTACAGGTGTCTCCGAAGGTGTTTGTTGGGTTGGCATAGATCGAGATTAGTATTTGTCACTCCGAGTATCGGAGAGGTATCTCTGGGCCCTCTCAGTAATGCACATCATATAAAGCCTTGCAAGCAAAGTGACTAATGAGTTAGTTGCGGGATGATGTATTACCGAACGAGTAAAGAGACTTGCCGGTAACGAGATTGAACTAGGTATGAAGATACGGACGATCGAATCTCGGGCAAGTAACATACCGATGACAAAGGGAATAACGTATGTTGTCATAATGGTTCGACCGATAAAGATCTTCGTAGAATATGTAGGAGCCAATATGGGCATCCAGGTTCCGCTATTGGTTATTGACTAGAGAGGTGTCTCAGTCATGTCTACATAGTTCTCGAACTCGTAGGGTCCGCACGCTTAACGTTCGTTGAGGATATAGTACTATATAAGTTATGTATGTTCGTGACCGAATGTTGTACGGAGTCCCAGATGAGATCACGGACATGACGAGGAGCTCCAGAATGGTCCGGAGGTAAAGATTCATATATTGGATGATATGGTTAGGCCAAGGGGTCAGGCCCACGGGGCGATAAGTCGGTGCAAAAGGAGTTTTGCGGAGGCCAGGGGGCCAAACGCCGGAGACCTTGGCATCTGGCCCTGGGCCAGACGCCGAGGCCCATGGCGTCTGGGCCAGACGCCAAGGATTGTGGCGTTTGGTCCTGGAGTCCGAGTGGGACTCTTGCCTTTCGGGCAAAACCGACTTTGAGGAGGCTTTTGCTCCAAGTTTCGACCCCAGGGCTCAACATATATATAGAGGGGCAGGGCTAGCACCAAAGATACATCAAGATTCACCAAGCCGTGTGCCGGCAACCCCGTCCCCTCTAGTTTATCCTCCGTCGTAGTTTTTGTAGTGCTTGGCGAAGCCCTGCGGAGATTGTTCTTCACCAACACCGTCACCACACCGTCGTGCTGCCGAAACTCATCTACTACTTTGCCCGTCTTGCTGGATCAAGAAGGCGAGGACGTCATCGAGCTGAACGTGTGCTGAACGCGGAGGTGCCGTATGTTCGGTACTTGATCGGGACGGATCGTGAAGGTGTACGACTACATCAACCACGTTGTCAAACGCTTCCGCTTTCGGTCTACAAGGGTACGTGGACACACTCTCCCCGCTCGTTGCTATGCATCTCCTAGATAGATCTTGCGTGATCGTAGGAAAGTTTTTGAAATTGCATGCTACGTTCCCCATCATTAATGGATATGTTCTGTTCATGATCATGCTTTTGTAATAGGTTATTGTCACTGTGACTTAAACTAGCTATATGCACTGCTGTCAGATCATGCTTCAAAATATATGATGTTTGACCTTCTGTGCTTGATCTTCAGTGCTGTGTTTGATCTTCAGTGCTGTCGTTTTGCAAAAGATATATGATGAATGCTGTCATTTTGGGAAAATATATGATGTTTACTGTAATTTTGCAAAATAAATGCTGTTTGCTGTCATTTTCACAATAGATGATGCTTGCTGTCATTTCATAATATATGATGTTTGCTGTCATTTTGCAAAAATATATGATGAATGCTGACATTTTGGGAAAATATATGATGTTTACTGTATTGCAAAATAGATGTTGTTTGCTGTCATTTTCACAATAGATGATGCTTGCTGTCATTTTCATAATATATGATGTTTGCTGTCATTTTGCAAAATAGATGATGTTTGCTATCATTTCATAAGATACCATAGTACACAGAGACAAATGCAACTTCAGAAATCTCCATCACATGCAGATATCCATTTAACCATGGTACATAGCTCAATTGTCATCACATTTCATACCAACTTCAATTGTCATCACATTACATACCAAGTTCAGAAAATCATACATAAACTAAGATACATAGCTAGATAGATAGCAGATAGCTCAATTGTCATTGCCATCGACTTGGCCAAGCACAGTGATTAATTTGTGCGTGCGTGTCAGGTCCTCCCCTTCGTCGGGAAGCCATGCAGCCGGCAGATCTTCAGCGAGCAGAGGGCCATGGTCAGTCACCTCCTTCATGTGACAAATGACAGGATACACACTCGTCTTCTTCCTCGGCGACGACGGCCCATACGACGAGACAATTTCACGCGCGACAAACTCTTCAAGTGATTGTGGAGGAGGATATGTACACAGCGCAATCTTAGGTTCGGGTATCTCCACGACCAGGACTTTGCCAACTTTGGACGGGTCACGGAGCCACGCCATTACCTCAAGCTCGCGTCGGTTCTTCGGTGGTATGATCTCTATCAGTTCACCTCCTAAACCCTTGAGCACATCTGACACTGACTGCGTCGACCATGCCTGATCTGGTAGCCCTTCGAAGCTTAACTTACTCTTGTACTCAAGCGCATCCGGAGTGCCGCGAATCTCTCTGACCCAACGCTGAAACTGAATCCACCGACGGCAACACTTGAGCTTCATCGACGAGTGCAGCACCACCGTGCACTTCTCCTCCGTTGAGAAAAACAGTCGTAAGTCATGCGGGGGGCAGGCTACCTCGATGCTCACCTCTGACTGCAGCACACCACAGCGCGCCTCGATGGCGGCAAGCAGAGCGGCCGGCGTCACAGCCTCGTCGCCGTCTCCAACTGCCGTGGCCACAAGAACAAGCTTGCTGTACCGAGCCTCCAACGCGTCCATTGATGGCGTCCGGGCCAGCAAGACACGGCTCCTCTCCGGACGGAGACACGGCTCACCCCGACGCCAAACCTCCTGTGGATACGCCCTCTCCAGCAAACTGCGCCCGGATCCATCACCGCCGGCAACCGCCCCTGACGCGCCATCGCCGTCTTCGCTTTCCACGGCGAGGGAAATGCTGGAGGTCACGCTCGCGCCGCCCATCACCGCCGCAAGAGAAGCTAGGGTTCGTGGGTGGGGAATTGGGGATTTTTCCCCGACCGAACGGCTAACCGTGTTAACCACCGCGTCGCGCACTGACGGGTGGGCTCCGCGCTGACTGCTGGGCCCGGGGCTGACGGGCGGGACCCGCGATGACATGGCACACGGGCTGATACGTGGTACGTACGCCAAGTGTAGAGCCAGGACTGGCTGCCCAAGTTCCAGGACCATAGTGTGGACATATTTCCAAGTGTCAGTACCGTATTGGATCAATACTCAACTTCCAGGACCGAGTTGAACCTCGCGGGCAAGTTCCGGGATGATACGTGCAATTATCTCACGAGAGAACCACTGCAACTGAACTCTCCAGCCTGGAGGAGACGGCACATGTAAATTTACCGCGACTGTGCCGGGCGCGCACCAACCCTTGTCACGGTCGTGAAGCGGGACAAGTTCCACACAAAAGGCAGGGCCGCGGGTCATCGGAGTCCATCGAGAGAGACGACCGCCGATCTACCATGGCCGGTGGGTGGGTCCGGGTGCGTCGCACGACGGACATGGCAACCCGCCGAAATGGCCCGGCGACGACGACCTACCCTCCCCTACCATGTCGTCCCTCCCTCCCGCGCGCCCGTCCAATCCAGCTCCTGTGCAGATGCCCCACGCCACCTGACAAGATTCATCACGCACGCACGGGCCACCCCAACCAGCAAGCGGCCAACGAGGATTTATGCGCGTCCGGATTCTTTCTTCTTCCACATCACCATTTTCCACTCCTAAAAGAAAACGTACTCGTAGAAAACAATCTAGGAGTGGTACAGTAATAGTCTTTGCTGATGACAACTCACTGGTATAGACTGTCCTGTCCACCAAGTGTGCGCTGGCTCGGCTCCCCGACCCAAACGAACAAGTCTTCTCGCACACACGCTACCACTCCTGCTCCGGTTCAGCACTACTGTAGCACCTCTGCCCATGCTCTCCTCCTGGTGGTGTGTTTTTTACTTCAACATTTGAATGGGATCAAAAGATGTCGATATGGTGGTCTAGCCTCCGGATGTTCGAGCGTCAAGGACTAATGAGTCGGTCACTGAAAAAAAGGAGTAACTGCGAATCCTGGAGCGGTTGGTACCTCCTGGGCAGATGATCCTGGAGTTGTAGTACATACATCTGCCTCGAGGACTGCTGGTTCGAGACTGAAAAGTGCCAAGCGCAGCACACAGCTTGTCAGCAGAATTTGAGCTTTTGCAGTAATCACTCCCATGCTATTTTGTGTACTACTACTTGTAGTATGATGCGAGCATCCCAGAGAAGAAGACTCGAGGCAGGCATGTTTCCAAATACAGTACTCCTACTTGGATTGCAGCCAGCAGCGAACACCGGGTTTTGGACAGCTTCAGACCATATGCATGCACATGCACATGCACTGCTCCTTTCCACAAGATTACAAGGTCGTATTTATGAGCTCTGACGCAACTACGGTGGCGGTCGCGGAAGAGCAGAGGGAATCTCAATCGAGTCTCAACCGAAAGAAGATCAGAATTGGGAAAGGATCTAGCACAGGAAGGTCGGAATTAAGCTGTAATTAATCGATTAATCGAGTCGCAACCTCAAAAGAGAACCAACTCCCCTCTTCCTTTCAAGAAGGGAGCAAAAATTACAACAGCAGCGCCGGCACGCCGGCGCCGGCGAAGAACGACACAGCAAACACCTTACTTACTACTATGAAACTAGAACTGCGAACAAAGGACGGCGATACAGCGACGATAGTAGAAGTCGTAGATTACTTCATGGCTGAGCAGGAGGCGCGCGCAAAGGTGGAGGCTTTGAGTCACTCACTCGGCCGGCGCTGCCGTCGCGGACGCGGCCATCCTGGGCGAGCTGACGGGGAAGAGCGGGAGGAGCCGCGGCGGCTCGGCGCCCCGCGGCGAAGGGTGGAAGAAGAACCCCTTGTCGGCGATGGCCGCGCGCTCGGCGGCATCCCCCGAGGACGACACCGGCGAGGGGTAGAAGGGGTCGCCGGTGAGCGGCGTCACCGGGCTGCTGAGCTTGAGGGACGGGAAGTCGAGGACGCTCGGCGAGAGGATCTCCGGCGCGGCGGAGGCGTTCCTCGGCGACGGCGGCGCCCCCATGGCCAGCGGCGCGATCATCTTGAGGTTCTTGAGGCTGCTCCGCCGCTCGTACAGCTTGAAGGACGGCTTCTTCGGGCGGCACGGGCCGCTCCCGCTCGCCGCCTGGTTCCCGGCGCTGCCGTTGCCTGCGGCGGTCGTCGCCGCGGCGGCGCTCTTGGAGGACTGCTCGGAGCCGGTGAGCATCTGGACGACCTGCTTGAAGGAGGTGGTGTCGGCCTGGATGAAGGTGGTGGGGAAAGGGGTGGTCTCGATGGTGCGGGGGACGGGCCTGGGTGAGGGCGGGAGGTTGTGTGGGTGTGGCGGCTGCGCGCGGTGGTAGGGGTGGGACGGCGAGGTGGAGGAGGAGGAGGAAGAGGAGGTGGACGACGACGGGGAGTTGGGATCCTGCGGAGGCATGGGGAGGAACTGCTTGGTGCACGGCTCCATTGAAGCCTTGTGTCTGCGTATGGTTAGAGTTGGGATGTGTGAGCTTCTCGGGGGCGAGGAGGAAGGGAAGGGGGAGAAGAGGATTTGAAGCGAGGAAACAGGGCCGGGGGTTGGTTAAGAAGAGAGAGAGAGAGAGAGAGAGGGAGGGAGGTTAGAGTCTTAGGGCGTGTTCGGTACTCCTCCGTGGCCATAAAATCCTGAACTCCACTGCCAGCTTCTGATTGCCAGCTTCTCAAGACAGAGCCGCGATCGAGCGATCTGTTCGGCGACACAGCTTCTCGCTAAGCCCATCAAATCACCCCTACGTGGCCCATTTGGATAGAAATTGTAGCAGGCTGAGATGGGATGGCCCATAGGCCCGGTCAGCTAGCGAATCGGTACGTGAGAAACAAACTTGGCGAGCGAACCGGTACGTGAGAAATCACTTGGCGGTGGCAGGGGCTGGTAATATCCCCTCAACTCCCACTTCCTGGTTTCGGTGGAGTGCCGATTTCTCAACTCCACAACTCCATGAATATGACACTGCGTTTTCTGCCAGCTTCTCACGCCCATAACCACAAATTGAATCGTTCGGCTGCACTCCACACCTGGAGTTGAGGAGTTGAGGAGCGGGAGGGCTCCCGAACACGCCCTTAGAGATGCATTGTTGTTGGTGTGAACTGTGAACTGGACTTTGGACGGATGCTTTCTCTCTCTCGCACACTCACGTCCGTTATTTCAGCTTTTATTCCTCTTCATGCCGGGGTTTCTCAATTTTCTCTTGTCTTTTTCCTCTCCTCTTTCTTTTTTCTACCTAGAGCATCTACAGACTTACAAATCCGACCCTCAAACACGCATCCACGGACGGTCACACCTCAAATAATCCATTCCACAACCGGATTTTACTTTAAGTTAGAAACCTCAAATCCATACTATTACATGCAACGTAAACCTAATCTTAAGCGGAGCTCGTCCGGCTCCGTCGTGGCCATATCGGTGGCTGACTGAGCTCCCCAGAGTGTTGGTCCGATCACCGACGAGATAGAGTAGGACATGGGACACGAGCCGGCTCACGGGACTCAAGGCGCCGCCGTCTCCCATGCCGTACTCTTCATCGTCGGAGCCCGGAACCCTGACGGTGCCGGTGGACGTGAGTCCTGAGAGGAGCCAGTCATCCAGCACGACGCGGTTGCGGTGCCTGGACTGGTGCACTATACGGGGCGCCGAAGAATGCGACTCCGCCTCACCAACATCCACCACCATGAGGGCTGCCGCCGCCTCCCGCGCCCGGTGCCTTGCACGGCGGGCACGCCGGGCCATGTTTGCGTCGGTCGACGTCCATGCTGCGTTTACCTCCGCCTCACCGCGCTAGCAGAGGGGTTGTGCGCTCGCCACCATGTTCGGACGCCTGACGGATCACACCGCCTTCAGTGAGGCAGCGATGCCACACCTCACGGAGGATCCATGCGCCATTTGGACGGATGCAATGGATTCCCGACGGAAGGAGTCCGAGCGCTACCGTCGGGCGGCCTCCTCCCAGGAGCGGCGGAGTGCAAGCCGGACGATCATCTCCACCTCAGGACGGCGTGGGATGAGCTCGGGGTCGACGGGTCTAGAGGTGTAGAACTCGGATCCGCTGCCCGCCATGCCGGAGTAGACCGAAGATTGCCGGACGGGGCGGAGTGTAGTGGAGGCGGTGGGGTGGAGTGGAGGGGAGTGGTGTGGCTAGGGTTTGGTCTAGGGAGCAGATGGGGACGATTATATGTGGCGTCGAGTGGGCCAGCGTGGGCCGGGTCCGACGTGGAGGACGCACCCGGTCGTGCCTGGGCCTCCCCATATCCGCCCCATATTTGGGCTGAATATGAGGGGCGTCGGTCAGCCTGGAGATTTGAGGCCGGTTTGAGGCGCCCGTCTGGGTCGCTTTGTTTTTTATCGGTCACTTACCGGGCCGTCCGCTCGTGCCTATGGAGGGGGTTTGGGTCGTCCAGCTATACATGCTCTTACTCAACGGTGTTGGCTATTATGCTGCTGGTATGAGCTTATGTAGACACAACCTCGAGTGCTTATTGTTCTTTCAGAACAAGCCTCAATTGTTTTTTGAGGGAAATACCTTTTTTAAAGATAGGGGTTCCCTGCCCCAACTTTATTAAGCCAAGGCACAAACCAACATCGATGATTCACATCTCTTCTTGGCAACCCAAAATGGCTGCGCCAGCTGATATCTCCTTTTTATTGATCCGGTGTTGGAATAGAAAAGAGTATCCTGCACCTATTTCCCCAGAGGTGACCCTGGGTTATCGAACACACGAGAGGAAGATTCCCTTGAAGCGATGGTCTCTAGCAAACTTTCATCAAAGTGTCAAATCTAGCTTTTGACCGGATCAGCAAGCAAATAGTTATTCAAACACTTATAATAAAAAAAGGTACGGGTATGAGGTCTTATGCTTACAACCTTGTATTTGCGATGAAATCAAATAAGATATTAGTTTCTGTGCTAGAAGTCACCCGTCGAGATGTGCTTGTTACGGATCGAAGTGGGGTGTGTGTCCAAATAACATCTTGACCGACACGACTCCTGCATCAAGAATCAGTTGTCCTACCGCAGGCCCTATCCGTCGCGCGGGGTTACCTCGATAATTAAGATAATGAAATCTGACAAGAGCTTTGGGCGTTAATTGACTATACCTCATTTCTCCCCAAGGATATGATCCATGTTACCCTAGTAAACCTTACTGTCACCGGTGTTCGGTATAACACTTCACGGTCTTCTTGCTTCTAGCCTCACCGGTCCTTGATCTCCCTGATCCTGGGTACCTGCAGGGATGAAGATTGCGGACAAAACAAGAGACATCTTCATGGAATTTTTTTACTTCACACATACGGGATGTTATATCAAACTCTTGCATTGATCCCCTCAACAAATACCTCGGGTTGCAAGGCTTATTCCTCAACCCATACCTTACTGAACTACTCACACATGGAGATTAGATTGCGGGAAGAAAACATTAAAGAACACACCTTGAGATTTATTGATTGCAATATGTTTTACAATGGATGCCTTGTGCGATGCACGATTACAAGTATGAATGAGATGGATGAGCACTATGGTGGTGGTGGAGATGGCTATGGAGATGGTGGCGGCTAGGGTTTGTGGATGAGGATGATGATGAAGAGGTTTTGACTTCTGTGCTCCGTGCTCGTCTCTCTGTTGACATTTCGATGGGGTCCCTTTTACGGAAGTTGTTGGGTTGGATGATCTACCTCGTAATTCATGCCGTCTTTTGTGTTGTCTTCACGTAGACGTCTCCTGGCGATTCCTTCCTCCTTCAATCTTCTTCCATTCCATTTCCACACGTGATTTCTTCCCTTTTCAGCCTATTTCTTGTGGAAACACATCAGAGAGAGGATTTGTGGAATCCTTTGCGTTCATTAGTCATTAGTACCAATAGCGGAGTGAATATCTCTTTTTAATTGAAATATCTTGGTTTAAACAAAGGTGAAATGACTGTAAAAATATCACTCATCAACTCCCCCAAGCTTAAACTTGATTGTCCTCGAGCAACATAAAGAGAAATCCGAATCATAAGGTACTCAGTTGTTTAAACCGAAATAACGAGAAGGTTCTCGTTCACTTACGATCGGTACGCTTAGATAGCCCACCGCTTCTGGACCTTAAAACTTAGAATAGTTATGGCGGTGGCATGGTTATAGTGCAAGTGTTAGTGCAACAAATATAATCAACACAAAGTTCTTGATCTACTAGATAAAACAAGTTTGCAACACTTTATTCTACTTATTCTAGACAACACTTGCTTGCCGGGAATGCACGAAAGAGTTTTTCTATAGATAGAGTCAATAAAACACAGATTAGGGAGTGAAAACATGTAGTAAAATATGATGCCCTAATGCTCTTAAGCACACCCACAGTCATTTCCTCCTCAAGGCTCTTAAGCACTTTATTTCAATCATTGTGTGTTGGAACTTTGATTGTCACGTGAAGGGATTATGCCAACTAAGTGATCATGCATAGGTTTTCGTTGTGGCTTAATGTTTAGGAACTATGGACCTCTGATATATGTCCCTCGCGAGCTCTTTTGACCAGTTCCTTTTATTTACCACATACACACCATTTCAATAGAAAGCCGAATAATATGCGTCTGTAGTGTTGCCACTACATACGGTAACAAACTCATAGCCGAAATACTTAGGAAAATTATAATTCCTAAAATTTATTGAAAGTTGACAAACATAGCATTGGTCAATGATGCAATTCATGAAAGAATTAATAAGGGAAGAGAAGGTGCACATGCAAATATACTATCTTGGACATCTTTTATGATTTTTTGAGCCCCCACTAAGTATTTTATGCCAAATTGTTGATGTTGGACAAGGAAGACAACATAGTGATTTATGTTTGTTCATATTCACATAGAAGTTATATTGTCATAGATCCTCCAACATGTGGTGCTTGCGCAATATCTTTGCTAGCCAAAAATCTGCACTAAGTAGAGATACTACTTGTGCATCCAAAAATCTTAAACCCAATTTCATGCTATGAGAGTTCACTATACCTACCTATGGATTGAATAAGATCCTTCAAATAAGTTGTCATCGGTGCATAAAGCAATAAAAATTGCTTCTAAATATGTTTGATCTTTTATTGTAAGGAAAAATAAGCGTTGTACAAACTTGTGATGGCAAAGTAATAAAAGCGTCGGACTGCATAATAAAGGTTGCTATCATAAGGGGCAATATAACATGATGTTCTTTTGCATTAAGAGATTGTGCATCCAAAACCAAAAAGCGCATGACAACCTCTGCTTCCCTTCGCGAAGGGCCTAACTTTTACTTTTATGTATTTACTTTTTATGCAAGAGTCAAAAGTGTTCTCCTTTTGCAAGCATCATGTGGTGGGGAAAGATCTAGGCACATATATCCAGTTGGATATGAGTGATCATGAGTTATTATTGTTGACATCACCCTTGAGGTGAATAAGTTGGGAGGCGAAACTATAAGCCCCTGTCTTTCTATGTGTCCGGCTGAAACTTTTTGCCCCATATATATGTTGTGAATGTTAGCAATCATAGAAGACTAAATGATGGTTGAGTATGTGGACTTGCTAAAAAGCTCCGACATGAGACCCTTCCTCAAAATATGATGAATTGCAATTACATTGTTGACTGAGAACATAGTTTGTTAGTTTTCAAGAAAATTTATGCTTAATACTTTGATGTTGTGATGAGTTGTTATTTGCTCATGAGAAGTTTTATGATAAAATTTAGTGTTGTTATAATAATAATCATGATGCTATTATGTCCATATTCTGTTTTTATCGACACATCTCTCTCTAAACATGTGGACATGATTATTGATATCGGTTTTCGCTTGAGGACAAGCGAGGTCTAAGCTTGGGGGAGTTGATACGTCCATTTTGCATCATGTTTTCCTACTGTTATTTATAGTGTTTTCATTCAATATAACACTTTGTGGAGTAATTCTAATGCCGTTTCTATCATAATACGCAAGGTTTATACAAAGAGGGAGATTCTTGGCAGCTGGAATTCTGGACCTGAAAAAGCTATGTCAGAGATACCTATTCTACACATCTCCAAATGAGCTGAAATTTTATGGAAATTTATTTTGGAATATATAAAAAAATATTGGAGAAAAGAAATACCAGAGGGGGCCACCCAGGTGCCCACTAGGCACCAGGGCACGCCTACCCCCCTGGCGCGCCCTGGTGGGTAGTGGCCCCCCTGGCCAGCCTTCGGTGCCCATCTTCTAGTATATAAGGTCATTTGCCCTAGAAAAAAAATAAAGGGAGGACTTTCGGGACGGAGCACCGCCGTCTCGAGGCGGAACTTGGGAAGGAGCACTTTTGCTCTGCGGTGCAGCGATTCCGCCGGGGATACTTCCCTTCGGGAGGAGGAAATCGAAGCTATCGTCATCACCAACAACCCTCTCATCGTGGGAGGTCCAATCTTCATCAACATCTTCAACAGAACCATCTTATCTCAAAACCCTAGTTCATCTCTTGTGTTCAATCTTTGTATCAAAACTTCAGATTGGTACCTGTGGGTGACTAGTAGTGTTGATTACATCTTGTAGTTGATGCTAGCCGGTTTGCGGATTATTTAAGCTTGCAGGTTTACCCGGAGATGAGGTTAATAATAATGTTTTCCCTTTATCTTTGGGGGGGAAAGCATTGACATGGTATAGGCTATGTGATGATATTGGAGCTTGGGATTGGAATCGATTGAAATTGGAATTTCATCAAAAAAATTATCCTATGCATCTAGTTCATCGTGATCGGAATTATATATATAATTTTTGGCCTCGTGAAGGAGAAAGTATCGCTCAAGCTTGGGGGACGCTTAAATACATACATGCCCCAATAATGAGCTCTCAAGGGAAATTATCTTACAAAATTTTTATGCTCGGCTTTCTCATGATGATCAAACCATGCTCGATTCTTCTTTGACTGGATCTTTTATGAAGAAAAATATTGAATTTAGGTGGGACCTTCTTGAAAGAATTAAACGCAACTCCGAAGATTGGGAACTCGACAAAGGTAATGAGTAAGGTATAACACTTAAGTTCAATTGTGTTAAATCTTTTATGGATACCGATACTTTTCAAAAGTCTAGCACTAAATATGGACTTGACTCTGAGATAGTAGCCTCTTTTTGTGAATCATTTGCTACTCATGTTGACCTCCCTTAGGAGAAGTGGTTCAAATATCATCCCCCTATTAAATAAAAGATTGAGGAGCCAGTTATAGTTAAAGATGAAACTACCATTTATAATGTTGACCCAGTTGTACCTACCGCTTATATCAAAAAACCACTTTTCCCTGTTAGGATAAAGGAACATGCTAAAGTCTCAACCGTGGTTAACAAAAGTAATATTAGAGCACCTAGACCCTCTGAACAAATTAAAGTAGAACCTAGTATTGATATGGTTAAAGATCTCTTGGTTGATAATATTGATGGGCATGTTATTTATTTCAGTGACGAAGCTGCTAGAATTGCTAAACCCGATACTAAAGATAAGAATAAACCCATTGTTGGCATGCCTGTTGTCTCAGTTAAAATAGGAGATCATTGCTATCATGGTTTATGTGATTTGGGTGCTAGTGTGAGTGCTATCCCTTTTACTTTATATCAAGAAATTATGAATGATATTGCACCTACTGAAATAGAAGATATTGATGTTACTATTAAGCTTGCTAATAGAGACACTATCACACCACTTGGGATTGTTAGAGATGTTGAAGTCTTGTATGGGAAGATAAAATATCATACTGATTTTCTAGTTCTTGGTTCTCCACAAGATGATTTTTGCCCCATAATATTTGGTAGACCTTTCTTGAACACTGTTAATGCTAAGATAGATTGCACCAAAGAAATTGTCAGTGTTAATTTTGGTGATGTGTCTCATGAGTTTAATTTCTCTAAGTTTCATAGGCAACCTCATGATAAAGAATTACCTAGTAAGGATGAAATAATTGGTCTTGCTTCCATTGCCGTACCACCTACTGATCCGTTAGAACAATACTTGCTAGACCATGAAAATGATATGCACTTACATGAAGAAATGAAATAGACAAGATGTTCTTTGATCAACAACCTATTCTTAAACACAATTTGCCTGTTGAAACTCTAGGAGGCCCTCCTCCACCTAAAGGTGATCTGTGTTTGAATTAAAACAATTGGCTGATACTTTGAAATATGCTTATCTTGATGAGAAGAAGATATATCTTGTTATTATTAGTGCTAACCTTACAGAGCATGAAGAAAAGAGATTACTAAAAACTCTGAGGAAACACCATGTTGCTATTGGATATACTCTTGATGATCTTAAGGGCATCAATCCCACTCTCTGTCAGCACAAGATTAATATGGAACCCGATGCTAAACCAGTTGTTGATCATCAACAATGATTAAATCCTAAAATGAAAGAAGTGGTAAGAATTGAAATATTAAAGCTTCTGGAAGCATGTATAATTTATCCTATAGCTGATAGTATATGGGTAAGTCCTGTTCATTGTGTCCCTAAGAAAGGAGGCATTACTGTTGTTCCTAATGATAAAAATGAACTTATCCCACAGAGAATCGTGACTGGTTATAGAATGGTAATTGATTTCAGAAAATTAAACAAAGCCACTAGGAAGGATCATTACCCTTTGCCTTTTATTGATCAAATGTCAGAAAGATTATCTAAGCACACACACTTTTGTTTCTTGATGGATATTCTGGTTTCTCTCAAATACCTATATCATAACCTGACCAAGAGAAAACCACCTTTACTTGTCCTTTTGGAACTTATGCTTATAGATGTATGCCTTTTGGTTTATGTAATGCACCTGCTAACTTTCACAGATGTATGACCACTATATTCTCTGACTTTTGTGAAAACATTGTTGAGGTTATCATGTATGATTTTCTGTTTATGGAACTTCTTTTGATGGTTGCTTAAGCAACCTTGATTGAGTTTTGCAGAGATGTGAGCAAACTAATCTTGTCTTGAATTGGGAGAAGTGCCACTTTATGGTGAATGAAGGTATTGTCTTGGGGCACAAAATTTCTGAATGAGGTATTGAGGTGGATAAAGCTAAGGTTGATGCAATTGAGAAAATGCCATGTCCGAAAGATATTAAAGGTATAAGAAGTTTCCTTTGTCATGTTGGTTTCTATAGAAGATTTATTAAAGACTTCTCTAAAATTTCTAGGCCTCTTACTAATCTCTTGCAAAAGGATGTTCCATTTGTTTTTAATGATGATTGTGTAGAAGCCTTTGAAACACTTAAGAAAGCCTTAACTTCTACACTTATCATTCAACCACCTGATTGGAACTTACCTTCTGAAATTATGTGTGATGCTAGTGATTATGCTATTGGTGCTGTTCTAGGACAAAGAGTTGATAAGAAATTAAATGTTATCCATTATGCCAGTAAAACTCTAGACAGTGCTAAAAGAAATTATGCTACTACTGAGAAGGAGTTTTTAGCAGTTGTGTTTGCTTGTGATAAATTCAGATCCTACATAGTTGATTCTAAAGTGAGTGTTCACACAGATCATGCTGCTATTAAATACCTTATGGAAAATAAAGATGCTAAACCTAGACTCATTAGGTGGGTTCTTTTGCTACAAGAATTTGACTTGCATATTACTGATAGGAAGGGAGCTGAGAATCCCGTAGCTGATAACTTGTCTAGATTAGAAAATATTCCACTGCCTATTGATGATAGCTTCCCCGATGAACAACTAGGTGTCATAAATACTTCTCGTAATACTCCTTGGTATGCAGACTATGCTAATTATATTGTTGCTAAATTTATTCCACCTAGTTTCACATACCAACAAAAGAAAAAAATTCTTCTTTGATTTAAGACATTACTTTTGGGATGACCCACATCTTTATAAAGAAGGAGTAGATGGTATTATTAGACGTTGTATACCTGAGCATGAACGGGAACAAATCCTACAGAAATGTCACTCCGAAGCCTATGGAGGGCATCATGCAGGAGATAGAACTGCACACAAGGTATTACAATCTGGTTTTTATTGGCCTATTCTTTTCAAGGATGCTCGTAAGTTTGTTTTATCTTGTGATGAATGTCAAAGAATTGGTAATATTGGTAGACGTCAGGAAATACCTATGAATTATTCACTTGTTGTTGAACCATTTAATGTTTGGGGCTTTGATTATATGGGACCTTTTCCATCCTCTAATGGGTACACACATATTTTGGTTGCTGTTGATTATGTCACTAAGTGGGTAGAAGCTATTCCAACTAGTAGTGCTGATCATAACACCTCCATTAAAATGCTTAAAGAAGTTATTTTCCCAAGGTTTGGGGTCCCTAGATATTTAATGACTGATGGTGGTTCACATTTTATTCATGGTGCTTTCCGTAAATTGCTTGCTAAATATGATGTCAACCATAGAATTGCATCCCCTTATCACCCTCAATCTAGTGGACAAGTTGAACTTAGCAATAGAGAAATAAAATTAATATTGCAAAAGACTGTCAATAGATCTCGAAAGAATTGGTCTAAGAAACTCGATGATGCACTATGGGCTTATAGAACTGCTTATAAAAATCCTATGGGTTTGTCTCCATATAAAATGGTTTAAGGAAAAGCTTGTCATTTGCCTCTTGAGTTAGAACATAAAGCATATTGGGCAGTTAAAGAACTCAATGATGACTTCAAACTTGCCGGTGAAAAGTGGTTATTTGATATTATCTCATTAGATGAATGGAGAACCCAAGCCTATGGAATTGCTAAACTGCTTAAAGAAAAAGTTAAAAGATGTCATGACAAAAGAATCCAAAAGCGGGAATTCAAAGTGGGTGAGTATGTTCTATTGTACAATTCTCATTTTAGTTTTTTTGCAGGAAAACTTCTCTCCAAGTGGGAAGGACCATATATCATTTAAGAAGTTTATCGCTCTGGGATATTAAGATCAATAATGCTAAAGGTACCAATCCGACGATGGTCAATGGACAAAGAATTATGCATTATATTTCAGGTACACCTATTAATGTTGAAACTAACATTGTTCAAACCATGACACCGAAATAATACATAAAAGAGACCTTCCAGAACACTCCAGAACCCTGAAAAGCAAGAGGTACGTGATAAACCGACTCCAAAAATTCCGCAAAAATATTTTTGGTCAATATTGGAATATTAGAAAAAAAACGAGACACCCGAGAAGGCAACCGAGGTGCCCACTAGGCACCAGGGTGTGCCTGCCCCTCCTGGCGCGCCCTGGTGGGTAGTGGGCCCCTCGGGAACCTTCCCGACTCTATTTTCCTTTGATATACTTGTTTCCCAAGATAAAAATTCTTTATATATACCCCCGGATGATTTGACCACCGCATCGCGGAAATATCCTCAGTTCTTGTTTCGTGCTGTTTTCTGTCAGATCGAGATCGCCATGGCTTCACCAAGCTCTTCCAAGGACAAGTTCTTTGAGAAGGTCATCAAACCCTACTTACCGGAGGTGATGAAGCACCCTCAAGCCATTGAGATGCGTGAGGGGGTGCTCCACATCCGGGATGTTGAAGGGCCCAAGAAGACAGGAAGGGTGGAGGCCAGGCTCGAAGCGGTGGAGCGGGAGATCTTCAAGTGCCAAGGGATGGTGGAGGGTGGACTTAGCGCCAACCACTCCATGATCACAAAATTCACCCATGACCACAAGGTGGATGGCCAGTCCATGAAGGATATCGTCTTCAACTTCAATGAGCAAATCAATTATCTCCAAGGCCAAATTTATGATCTCCAAAATCAAAATTTTGAGTATGAGGCAAGATTCAAAGGTATGAGTTTAGCTGCAAGTTTCACGACTCCGGAGACTCGAGCATCTTTTTATGATGGTGAACCTATGCCATGGAAGACGGAGGACAAGCCCACCACTTCTTCATCACCATCATCACCAAAGAAGGAGACTTGAGTACACGGGTATGGGCAGTCCCCTTGGCTTTTGCCAAGCTTGGGGGAGATGCCCCGGTATCGTATCACCATCACTTTTATTATCTTCACCAGTTTTAGTTTGATCTTTAGTTATTTCATGATTTAGTTGAATAAAAGTTTAGTATGATCTAGTTTTTGAGTGCTAGTTTCGTGATCTATCCATCTATGTAATCGAGTTGAGAATTATATAACAAAGATTAATTTGAGTTTTTGCTTCTTTACTTTTATGTTTCAATCAAAATAAAGAAAATAATGGAAAAGATCATATGCTAATCTTATGGAAAGTAATGACATTACATAAGGAAAATTATAAGTGGTAAAATTTATTGAAAGTTGACAAACATAGCATTGGTCAATGATGCAATTCATGAAAGAATTAATAAGGGAAGAGAAGATGCACATGCAAATATACTATCTTGGAAATCTTTTATGATTGTGAGCCCCCACTAAGTATTTCATGCCAAATTGTTGACGTTGGACAAGGAAGACAACATAATGATTTATGTTTGTTCATATTCACATCGAAGTTATATTGTCATAGATCCTCCAACATGTGGTGCTTGCGCAATATCTTTGCTAGCCAAAAATCTGCACCAAGTAGAGATACTACTTGTGCATCCAAAAACCTTAAACCCAATTTCATGCTATGAGAGTCCACTATACCTACCTATGGATTGAATAAGATCCTTCAAGTAAGTTGTCATCGGTGCATAAAGCAATAAAAATTGCTTCTAAATATGTCTGATCTTTTATTGTACGGGAAAATAAGCATTGTACAAACTTGTGATGGCAAAGTAATAAAAGCGACGGACTGCATAATAAAGGTTGCTATCATAAGGGGCAATATAACGTGACGTTCTTTTGCATTAAGAGATTGTGCATCCAAAACTAAAAAGCGCATGACAACCTCTGCTTCCCTCTATGAAGGGCCTATCTTTTACTTTTATGTATTTACTTTTTATGCAAGAGTCAAAAGTGTTCTCCTCTATTCCTTTTTATTTTTTTTCTCTTTTTGCAAGCATCATGTGGTGGGGAAAGATCTAGGCACATATATCCAGTTGGATATGAGTGATCATGAGTTATTATTGTTGACATCACCCTTGAGGTGAATAAGTTGGGAGGCAAAACTATAAGCCCCTGTCTTTCTATGTGTTCGGCTGAAACTTTTTGCCCCATATATATGTTGTGAGTGTTAGCAATCATAGAAGACTAAATGATGGTTGAGTATGTGGACTTGGTAAAAAGCTCCGATATGAGACCCTTCCTGAAAATATGATGAATTGCAATTACATTGTTGACTGAGAACATAGTTTGTTAGTTTTCAAGAAAGTTTATGCTTAATACTTTGATGTTGTGAGGAATTGTTACTTGCTCATGAGAAGTTTTATGATAAAGTTTAGTGCTGTTATAATAATGATCATGAAGCTATTATGTTTGTATTCTATTTTTATCGACACCTCCCTCTCTAAACATGTGGACATGATTATTGATATCGGTTTTCGCTTGAGGACAAGCGAGGTCTAAGCTTGGGGGAGTTGATATGTACATTTTGCATCATGTTTTCCTACTGTTATTTATAGTGTTCTCATTCAATATAACACTCTGTGGAGTAATTCTAATGCCTTTTCTCTCATAATATGCAAGGTTTATACAAAGAGGTAGATTGCCGCCAGCTGGAATTCTGGACATGAAAAAGCTATGTCAGAGATACCTATTGTGCACATCTCCAAATGAGCTAAAATTTTACGGAGATTTATTTTGGAATATATAAAAAATATTGGAGAAAAGAAATACCATAGGGGCCACCCAGGTGCCCACTAGGCACTAGGGTGTGCCTACCCCCCTGGCGCGCCCTGGTGGGTAGTGGGCCCCCTGGCCAGCCTCCGGTGCCCATCTTCTAGTATATAAGGTCATTTGCCCTAGAAAATAAAGGGAGGACTTTCGGGACGGAGCGCCGCCGTCTGGAGGCGGAACTTGGGCAGGAGCACTTTTGCTCTCCGGCGGAGCAATTCCGCCGAGGATACTTCCCTCCGGGAGGTGGAAATCAAAGCTATCGTCATCACCAACAACTCTCTCATCATGGGAGGGCCAATCTTCATCAAGATATTCAACAACACCATCTCATCTCAAAACCCTAGTTCATCTCTTGTGTTCAATCTTTGTATCAAAACCTCAGATTGGTACCTGTGGGTGACTAGTAGTGTTGATTACATCTTGTAGTTGATGCTAGCCAGTTTATTTGGTGGAAGATTATATGTTCGGATCTATTATGCTATTCAATACAGATGGCCCACAAGTATAAGGGATCAATCATAGTCCTTTCGATAAGTAAGAATGTCGAACCCAATGAGGAGCAGAAGGAAATGACAAGCGGTTTTCAGCAAGGTATTTTCTGCAAGCACTGAAATTATCGGTAACAGATAGTTTTGTGATAAGATAATTCGTAACGATTAACAAGTAACTAGTGTAACAAAGGTGCAACAAGGTGGCCCAATCCTTTTTGTAGAAAAGGATAAGCCTGGACAAACTCTTATATAAAGCAAAGCTCTCCCTAGGACACATGGGAATTATCGTCAAGCTAGTTTTCATCATGCTCATATGATTCACGTTCGTTACTTTGATAATTTGATATGTGGGTGGACCGGTGTGATACGTCCATTTTGCATCATGCTTTTATATTGATATTTATTGCATTATGGGCTGTTATTACACATTATGGTACAATACTTATGCCTTTTCTTTCTTATTTTACAAGGTTTACATGAAGAGGGAGAATGCCGGCAGCTGGAATTCTGGACCGGAAAGGAGCAAATCCAAGAGACCTATTCTGCACAACTCCAAAAGTCTTGAAAATTTACGAAGAATTATTTTGGAATATATAAAAAATATTGGGCGAAGAAAATACCAGAGGGGACCCACCAGGAGGCCACAAGCCTGGGGGGCGCGCCCTACCCCCCTGGGCGTGCCCCTAGGGCTTGTGGGCCCCCTGTCAGGTCTCCGGTGCCCATCTTCTGCTATATGGAGGGTTTTGACCTGGAAAAAATCAGAAGGAAGCTTTTGGGACGAAGCGCCGCCGTCTCGAGGCGGAACCTGGGCAGAAGCAATCTAGGGCTCCGGCGGAGCTGTTTTGCCGGGGAAACTTCCCTCCCGGAGGGGGAAATCGAAGCCATCGTCATCACCAACGATCCTCTCATCGAGAGGGGGTCAATATCCATCAACTTCTTCACCAGAACCATCTCCTCTCTAACCCTAGTTCATCTCTTGTATCCAATCTTTGTCTCAAAACCTCAGATTAGTACCTGTGGGTTGCTAGTAGTGTTGATTACTCCTTGTAGTTGATGCTAGTTGGTTTATTCGGTGGAACATCATATGTTCAGATCCTTAATGATATTTATTACTCCTATGATTATGAACATGAATATGCTTTGTGAGTAGTTATGTTTGTTCCTGAGGACATGGGAGAAGTCTTGTTATAAGTAATCATGTGAATTTGGTATTCGTTCGATATTTTGATAAGATGTATGTTGTCCTTCCTCTAGTGGTGTTATGTGAACATCAACTACATGACACTTCACCATGATTTGGGCCTAGGGGAAGGCATTGGGAAGTAATAAGTAGATGATGGGTTGCTAGAGTGACAGAAGCTTAAACCCTAGTTTATGCGTTGCTTCGTAAGGGGCTGATTTGGATCCATATGTTTCATGCTATGGTTAAATTTATCTTAATTCTTCCTTCGTAGTTGCGGATGCTTGCGAGAGTGGTTAATCATAAGTGGGAGACTTGTCCAAGTAAGTACAGCACCCAAGCACCGGTCCACCCACATATCAAATTATCAAAGTAACGAACGCAAATCATATGAGCATGATGAAAACTAGCTTGACAATAATTCCCATGTGTCCTCGGGAGCGCTTTGCTTTATATAAGAGTTTGTCCAGGCTTGTCCTTTGCTAAAAAATGGATTGGGCCACCTTGCTGCACTTTAGTTACACTTGTTACTTGTTACCCATTACGAATTATCTTATCACAAAACTATCTGTTACCGATAATATCAGTGTTTGCAGAGAATACCTTGCTGAAAACCGCTTGTCATTTCCTTCTGCTCCTCATTGGGTTCGACACTCTTACTTATCGAAAGGACTATGATAGATCCCCTATACTTGTGGGTCATCAAGACTCTTTTCTGGCGCCGTTGCCGGGGAGTGAAGCGCCTTTGGTAAGTGGAATTTGGTAAGGAAACATTTATATAGTGTGCTGAAATTTACTGTCACTTGTTGCTATGGAAAATAATCCTTTGAGGGGTTTGTTCGGGGTATCTTCACCCTGACCGGAAGAGCAAAGAGTTGCCCCTTAACCTAATGAACCTGCTGAAAATATTTATTGTGAAATTCCTTCTGGTATGATAGAGATACTGCTAGCTAATCCTTATGCAGGAGATGGAACATTACATCCTGATATGCATCTAATCTATGTGGATGAAGTCTGTGGATTATTTAAGCTTGCAGGTTTGCCCGAGGATGAAGTCAAGAAGAAGGTCTTCCCTTTGTCTTTGAAGGATAACGCATTGACATGGTATAGGCTATGTGATGATATTGGGACTTGGAACTACAACCGATTGAAATTGGAATTTCATCAGAAGTTTATCCTATGCATCTAGTTCATCGTGATTGGAATTATATTTATAATTTTTGGCCTCGTGAAGGAGAAAGTATCGCTCAAGCTTGGGGGAGGCTTAAGTCAATGTTATATTCATGCCCCAATCATGAGCTCTCATGAGAAATTATTATTCAGAATTTTTATGCTCGGCTTTCTCGTAATGATCAATCCATGCTCGATACTTCTTGTACTGGTTCTTTTATGAAGAAGACTATTGAATTCAAATGGGATTTATTGGCAAGAATTAAATGCAACTCTGAAGATTGGGAACTCGACGAAGGTAAGGAGTCAGTTATAAACGTCATGTTTGATTGTGTTAAATCTTTTATGGATACCGATGCTTTTCGTGAATTTAGCACTAAATATGGACTTGACTCTGAGATAGTAGCTTCTTTCTGTGAATCATTTGCTACTCATGTTGATCTCCCTAAGGAGAAGTGGTTTAAATATCATCCTCCCATTGAAGTAAAAATAGTAGAACCCATTAAAGCTGAAGAAGAAACCATTACTTATAATGTTGATCCTATTGTTCCTACTGCTTATATTGAGAAACCACCTTTCCCTGTTAGAATAAAGGAACATGCTAAAGAAAGCTCAGATAGGCCCTTAAAAGGTGGGGCAAAAAAAAACACTACGATCGAAAGGCGCAGGCCTCCTGCCTGGGACCCTCCGATCCTACTCCTGGTCGTCAGCCAACTCATAGTAGTAACCACCCTCGGGGAGTAGTAGCGATCATCGGCGTGGGCAGCTGTCTCAGGGGCTCCGTCATCTGGTTGCATCAAAAAGGGATATGGGGGAAAAAGAAAGCAAAGCAACCGTGAGTACTCATCCGAAGTACTCAGCAAGCAAGGATCTACACTACATATGCAACATTATCAAAGAGAGGCTGTATATGTGGACTGGGCTGCAGAAATGCCAGAATAGAGGGAAGGCCTAGTCCTATCGAAGACTAGCATCTTCAGAGGTCTTGCAGCATTAGAAGAGTGTAGATTAGTACAATATAAAGTAGTAGTATCAATAAGTCTCAACCTCACTCAGAGATCCTTTCTCGACTCCCTGCGAGAAAGCAATCCCAGAGCCATACAGTCATCAACCTCGTCCAGAGATCCCTTCTCGACTCCCTGCGAGAAGCAATCCTAGAGCCATAGTATTCAATTCTAGTTGTATCGATCGGGATACAACTCCGAGTGTCCGTTACCGAGGATCCGGCTATGCATAGATTATTTCTTCCCTGCAGGGGTGCACCAACTTACCCACCACGCTCGCTTAACTCCGGCCGGACACACTTTTCCGAGTCATGCCCGACCTCGGCCAAACGACACACCGCAGCCCTACCTACAGCTCAGCAGAGAGGTCCCCACCGGTCTACATCCTAAGCGCTCAGGGATCTTGGGCCATCGCCTTGTGCACTCCGGGTCATTGCGAGCAGGGTGAAGCCAGGCACTAGGAGGGCGTCGGTCCGTCCCGGCTGCAAGGCTGAGCTGGACGTCTGACAGAGCTTTCGGCTGATGCCACAATGCAGAGTGCCCATAACTGTTCCCACGTGATGGTTAGTGCTATCAGGCCAGAGGCCTACTCAGATCAAATATCCAAATCGTTAGTGGACTAGGGGCTTGGGGCAATGAGCAGAGACTCACGATCGATGTGACCCCGTCGCCCCGTCTCGAGGACTTGCGGCAAGGGCCAAGAATTCCCGACCACGCCTCGTATTCTCACTCGGGCACCATCCAGGCAACCCGTCTTCACATCACACGCGGGTACCCCTCAGGGTCGACCCGCCTTTCCAAGTAACAGTGTAAATACCAAGTATCCGTGTGTCCATAACATCAAGGGAATCCGAGGTATCACCCTCGATGGATACCCTCTCGATGTAACTGTCAAGGTGAACGTAGGAGGAATCACCCTCGATGGGTTCACACTTGATGTGTTGCACGACAGGGTCATATCGGAAATGGAGAAGGAGGAATCACCCTCGATGACCACGACCAAATAGCTACTCTACAGAGTTAACATCTGAAGTGCTACACGAGGTATCACCCTCGGCACTCGATAGTAACGCTGCAGTGTCGTTACAACTAAGGGGGTGAAGTGCGGTGCCGGGGCCTGTCTTCGATCCCGTCGATCGGGTCTTCTGTTAATCTAGCGGGGCAATCGGAATAAGTGGGGTCATTGATAGGTCTCTACCCAGCCTATACTAGACAGTTTAGGATAAGCAGGTAAGGTTTCAATAGCAGGTTACAATAAACAGGCTATGCATCAGAATAGGTTAAACAGTAGCAGCAACCATTTCTAATGCAAGCATGAGAGAGAAAGAATAGGCGATATCGGTATGCTCAGGGGGGGGGGTGCTTGCCTGGTTGCTCGGCGACAAAGGCAAGGTCGTCAACGGTGTCGTCGGGCTCCTGAACTACGTCGGTCTCGGGGTCTACTGAGAGAGAAGAGGGGGAAGAAACAGTAAATATAAAGCAAACAAGAGCATGACATGACAATACGCAGAGCTAGGGGTGTTCGGACGCGGTGCTACATGATATAGGTGAAGAGGGAAAACATCCGGGAATGTTTTCCCGAAGTTCGGCATTTTCGGACAAAGGAAACGGAGGGGGATGGTTGCATGTTCGCTATGCTAGGGACATGTGGCGGACGAACGGGCCGCGTATTCGGATTCGTCTCGTCGTTCTGAGCAACTTTCATGTACAAAGTTTTTTCATCCGAGTTACGGATTATTTTATATGATTTTCTAAAGTTTTATTTGATTTTTGAATTTAATTATTTATTTAATCCAACATTATCCAGAATAGTGAGAGGTGACGTCAGCATGACCTAGTTGTGACGTCAGCAGGTCAAACCCGGCTGACCAGGGTCAAACCTGACAGGTGGGTCCAGTGGGACCCACATGTCAGTGATAGAGCTAATTAAACAGAGTTATATTAAACTAAATAGGATTAATTAGCGTGTGGGGCCTACTGTCAGTGTTTGTTAATTTAACTAATTAACTAATTAGGTTAATTAACTAATTATCTATTTATTTTAAACAGCTAATGGAGTGAGGCCCGCATGTCATTGACACAGGGGCGGCCACGTCACCGCTGACCGAGGTCAACAGGGCCCAGTGGCAGTGGCACAGGGGCGAGCCCCAGCTGGCCACATTGGACGCCGGCCGGAGAGCGCTCCGGCGAGCCCGAGCGCGGCAGCGAACTCCGGCGAGCTCGGGTTTTGCCTACGGTGCACCATTTCAGGCGGGGTTTGGCGCGTTCGATCGGGCGTTCCTAGCCGCGTCGTTCTGCGGTGGTTTCACGGGCCGAGGTGGTCGGAATCGCCGGCGGTGAGCACCGCAGCGGACGGCGAGCTTCGGGCGGAAGTGGAGCAGCAGCAGCAGCGTGCAAACGAGCGAGGCCAAAGGCTATCTAGGCTCTACGTGCGCGGGCGAGCTAAACGGGCACAGGCGCGGGACCAAATGGTCGCCGTCACGACGCCGGTGACGAGCTACGTGGCGACGAGCTCGGGCAAGTTGGGGGCAGCACGTAGAGCTAGCGAACATCGACGAGAGAGAGAGAGAGGGGAGGAAGCGGAGGCTCACAATGCTCCTGCAGATGTGCAACGGTGGGCTCGAAGGAGGCTCGAGGCGGCAAATCGACGGCGGCGACGCAGACGGCCGAAGGAGGAAGAAGGCGGCGTTCCTGGCGATGGAGGGGGCCTCGGCTCCGGCTCATTGGCGCAGGCGATGTAGCGGACGGCGGCGAGCCTTGGGGACACGTCGAGGAGGCAAACGGGGCACGGCGGCCGCGAGGTTCAACGGAGGCCGATCATGGCGGCGCCGGGTGAGGTGGGAGAGAGCAAGGGAAAAAGGGGGAAGGTGCTAGGGTTCGTCCGCGGGGTCGAGGGGGAGCTGCTCTTATCCACCGGCGGGCGCGGGAGCGCGCTGTCGAGCGGCGAGCGAGAGGGGCCGGGTGCATGCGCGCGGCGCGTGCGGGGTGTTCGACAGTGGGGCGGCATGAGCAGTGTGATGTGGGAGGCGAGGCTAGATGGGCTGGGCCGGGCACTGTAGCAAGCAGGCCTAAGTGCACAGTAGCTTTAGGCCTTTTTCTATTTTTCCTTTTCAACTCTGTTTTGTTAATTGTTTGGGCACTAAATGAATTTTGTAAAGAGTGTGACCTAGTTCATAAATCACAGTGCATTATATCCTAACACCAAAAACTAGTTTGGGCAAAACATAATTTCATATTTAATTTAGATTAAATAAAAGGTTATTATAGGTGGCTGTTTGCTACTGTTAGAGTCACTTAATTAATTTATTAATTGTTGGTTACAATTTTAGAATTGTCTCTAGAATATTTGTCATCTAATGAACATTTTAGTTTCTGCTTTGAGTAACTTTTATTTTCCACTTTTAATTTTATTTGAAGTTTGAACTAGGAGCTGAAATGCAATATGATGCAAATGATGATTAGGCACTGTTAATCATGCTGACTTGTCATTATCAAAAGTGTTTACTGTGGCTAATGACATGGGGTGGTACAGTAAGAGTTATACTAGAACACCTATACCCCGTGAACAAATTAAAGTTGAATCTAGTATTGCTATGGTTAAAGACCTCTTGGTCGATAATATTGATGGGCATGTTATTTATTCCTGTGATGAAGCTGCTAGAATTGCTAGACCCGATGATAAAGATAAACATAGACCAATCGTCGGCATGCCTGTTGTTTCTGTTAAAATAGGAGATCATTGTTATCATGGCTTATGTGATTTGGGTGCTAGTGTAAGTGCTATTCCCTTTACTTTATATCAAGAAATTATGAATGATATTGCACCTGCTAATACAGATACTATATCACCAATTGGGATTGTTAGAGATGTTAAAGTCTTGTGTGGGAAAATAAAATACCCTACTGATTTTCTAGTTCTTTGTTCCCCACAAGATGATTTTTGTCCCATTATATTTGGTAGACCTTTCTTGAACCCCGTTAATGCCAAAATAGACTGTGACAAAGAAACTGTTACTGTAACTTTTGGGATGTGTCTCATGAGTTTAATTTCTCCAAATTTCGTAGACAACCCCATGATAAAGAATTGCCTAGTAAAGATGGAATTATTGGTCTTGCTTCTATTGTTGTGCCTCCTACTGATCCTTTAGAACAATATTTACTAGACCATGGAAATGATATGTTTATGAATGAAAGAAGGGAACTAGATGAGATTTTCTTTAAACAGATGCCTATTTTGAAACACAATTTGCCTATTGAAACTCTTGGAGATCCTCTACCACCCAAGAGTGATCTTCTGTTCGATCTTAAACAATTACCTGATACTTTGAAATATGCTTATCTTGATGAGAAAAAGATATATCCTGTCATTATTAGTGCTAACCTTTCAGAGCATGAAGAAAAGAAATTATTGAAAACTCTGAAGAAGCACCGTGCCACTATTGGATATACTCTTGATGATCTTAAGGGCATTAGTCCCACTCTATGTCAGCACAAAATTAATATGGAGCCTGATGCTAAACCAGTTGTTGATCACCAACGACGATTAAATCCTAAGATGAAGGAAGTGGTAAGAAATGAAATATTAAAGCTTCTGGAAGCAGGTATAATTTATCCTATTGCTGATAGTAGATGGGTAAGTCCTGTTCATTGTGTCCCTAAGAAGGGAGGTATTACTATTGTTCCTAATGATAAGAATGAATTGATTCAACAAAGAATTGTCACAGGTTATAGAATGGTAATTGATTTTACAAAATTAAACAAAGCTACTAGGAAAGATCATTACCCTCTACCTTTTATTGATCAAATGCTAGAAAGACTATCTAAACATACACACTTTTGCTTTCTAGATGGTTATTCTGGTTTTTCTCAAATACCTGTGTCGCAAGAGGATCAAGAAAAAACTACTTTTACTTGCCCTTTCGGTACCTTTGCTTATAGACATATGCCTTTTGGTTTATGTAATGCACCTGCTACCTTTCAAAGATGTATGACTGCTATATTCTCTGACTTTTGTGAAAAGATTGTTGAGGTTTTCATGGATGATTTCTCCGTTTATGGAACTTCTTTTGATGATTGCTTAAGCAACCTTGATCGAGTTTTGCAGAGATGTGAAGAAACTAATCTTGTCTTGAATTGGGAGAAGTGCCACTTTATGGTTAATTAAGGTATTGTCTTGGGGCATAAAATTTCTGAAAGAGGTATTGAAGTTGATAAAGCTAAAGTAGATGCTATTGAAAAGATGTCGTGTCCTAAAGATATCAAAGGTAGAAGAAGTTTCCTTGGTCATGCTGGTTTCTACAGGAGGTTTATTAAAGACTTCTCTAAAATTTCTAGGCCTCTCACTAATCTCTTGCAAAAATATGTTCCATTTGTTTTTGATGATGATTGTGTAGAAGCATTTGATATTCTTAAGAAAGCCTTGATTTCTGCACCTATTGTTCAACCACCTGATTGGATCCTACCCTTTGAAATTATGTGTGACGCTAGTGATTATGTTGTAGGTGATGTTCTAGGACAAAGAGTTGGTAAGAAATTAAATGTTATCCATTATGCTAGTAAAACTTTAGACAGTGCTCAAAGAAATTGTGCTACTACTGGAAAAGAATTTCTAGCAGTTGTCTTTGCTTGTGATAAGTTCAGATCTTATATTGTTGATTCCAATGTAACTGTTCACACCGATCATGCTACTATTAAATACCTTATGGAAAAGAAAGATGCTAAACCTAGACTTATTAGATGGGTTCTCTTGCTGCAAGAATTTGATTTGCATATTATGGATAGAAAGGGAGTTGAGAACCCCGTAGAAGACAACTTGTCTAGGTTAGAAAATATTCTTGATGACCCACTATCTATTGATGATAGCTTTCCTGATGAACAATTAGCTGTCATAAATGCTTCTCATAGTGCTCCTTGGTATGATGATTATGCTAATTACATTGTTGCTAAATTTATACCACCTAGCTTCACATACCAGCAAAAGAAAAAAAAATTCTATGATTTAAGACATTACTTTTGGGATGACCCACACCTTTATAAAGAAGGAGTAGATGGTGTTATTAGACGTTGTGTACCTGAGCATGAACAGGAACAGATCCTACACAAGTGTCACTCCGAGACTTACGGAGGACACCATGCTGGAGACAGAACTGCACACAAGGTATTAGAATCTGGTTTTTATTGGCCTACTCTTTTCAAGGATGCCCGTAAGTTTGTCTTGTCTTGTGATGAATGTCAAAGAATTGGTAATATTAGTAGACGTCAGGAAATGCCTATGAATTATTCACTTGTTATTGAACCATTTGATGTTTGGGGATTTGATTATATGGGACCTTTTCCTTCCTCCAATGGGTATACACATAGTTTGGTTGCTGTTGATTATGTTACTAAGTGGGTAGAAGCTATTCCAACTAGTAGTGTTGATCATAACACCTCCATTAAAATGCATAAAGAAGTTATTTTCCCGAGGTTTCGAGTCCCTAGATATTTAATGACTGATTGTGGTTCACACTGTATTCATTGCGCTTTCCGTAAAATACTTGCTAAGTATGATGTTAACCATAGAATTGCATCTCCATATCATCCTTAGTCTAGTGGTCAAGTAGAATTAAGTAATAGAGAAATAAAATTGATCTTGCAAAAGACTGTTAATAGATCTCGAAAGAATTGGTCTAAGAAACTTGATGATGCACTATGGGCTTATAGAACTGCTTATAAGAATCCTATGGGTATGTCTCCATATAAAATGGCTTATGGAAAAGCATGTCACTTACCTCTTGAACTAGAACATAAAGCTTATTGGGAAATTAAAGAGATCAACTATAATTTCAAACTTGCCGGTGAGAAGAGGTTATTTGACATAAGCTCACTTGATGAATGGAGAACCCAAGCCTATGAAAATGCCAAATTGTTTAAAGAAAAGGTTAAAAGATGGCATGACAAAAGGATACAAAAGCGTGAATTTACTGTAGGTGACCATGTCTTGCTATACAATTCTCATTTCAGATTTTTTGCAGGAAAACTTCTTTCTAAATGGGAAGGGCCTTACATTATCGAGGAGTTTTATCGTTCCGTTGCCATCAAGATCAACAATGCCGAAGGCAATAACTCGAAGGTGGTAAACGGGCAAAGAATCAAACATTATATCTTAGGTACTCCCATAAATGTTGAAACCAATATTATTAATACCATAACACCGGAGGAGTACATAAGGGAAACTTTCCAGAATGCTCCAGACCCTTGGAAAGGAATAGGTATGTGATACGGTAAGTAAACCGACTCCAAAACTTTCCCAAAAGCAATTTTACTCCGTTTTGGATATTTAAAAAATTAGGAAAATAAAAAGTAGTCCAAAAAGTGCACGAGGAGGCGACAAGCCGTGGGGGCGCGCCCTACCCCCCTGGGCGCGCCTCCCAGGCTTGTGGCGACCTCGTGTGCCCTCCGGACTCTGTTTTCTCCCAGAATACTTGTTTTGCACGGTAAAAATTCATTATATAATCTCTCGAGGGTTTTGACCAACGTACCATGGCAATATCCCCAGTTCTTGTTTCAAGCTATTTTTCTGACAGATCTAGATTGCCATGACGTCTCCAAGCACCCTCAAGGACAAGTTCTTCGAGAAGGTCATCAACCCCTACCTTGCGGAGGTGCTGCAACACCCTCAAACTATTGAGATGCGTGAGGGGGTGCTTCACATCCGGGATGTTCAAGGGCCAAGGAGGACCGGAAGCGTGGAGTCCAGGCTCGAAGAGGTGGAGCAAGAAGTTTTCAAGTGCAAAGGGATGGTGGAACGCGGACTCAACGCCAATCACTACATGATCACGGACTTTACCCGTGACCACAAGCTGGATGCCAATGAGATTGGAAAGGCCATCTTCAAGCTTCATGAGAAAATCGAGCATCTCCAAGCCCAGATCTATGACCTATAAAACCAGAACTGTGAGTATGAATCTAGATGTAAGAGGATGAGTTTGGCTGCAGATTTGAGGATTCCGGAGACTTGTTCATCTTTCTATGATGGTGAGCCTATGCCTTGGAAGACAGAGGACAAGCCTACCACATCATCAACTCCACCATCACCACCTCCGAAGAAGGAAACTTGAGTACATGGGTATGGGCACTCCCCTTGGCTTGTGCCATGCTTGGGGGAGGTGCCCTGGTATCGTATGACCATCACATCTTTACCTTTAACGTTTTTCTTAGTTCGATCATTTTGATTATATCTTGGTTTAGTAGAATAAAGTTTTTAGTATGATCTATTTTTGAATTTCACTTTGTGTTCCCTCTATGTAATCGAGTCCGAGAGTTATGTAATAAAGATTAGTTTTGAGTAGAGGGATTTGCTTTCTTGCTATGATCTTGAGAAAAATAGAGATAAAAGAAATAAAAATATTATATAATAATCTTATGGGAAGTGATGGCTTCACATATAAGAAGTATGTCGCATACAATTTGTTGGGAGTTGGCAAACATAGTTTTGGTCATTGTTGCAATTAATAGGAAGTAATAAAGAAAAGAGAGTTCTCACATATAAATACACTATCTTGGACATCTTTTGTGATTGTGAGCACTCATTAAAATATTATATGCTAAAAGGTTGATGTTGGACAAGGAAGACAACATAATGGGTTATGTTTCCTTATATCCGAATAGAAGTTATATTGTCATGGATCCTCCAACATGTTGAGCTTGCTTCTCATCCTATGCTAGCCAAACTTTTTGCACCAAGTAGAGATACTACTTGTATATCCAAAATCACTTAACCCAGTTTTGCCATGAGAGTCCACCATACCTACCTATGGATTGAGTAAGGTCCTTCAAGTAAGTTGTCATCGGTGCAAGCAATAAAAAATGCTCTCTAAATATGTATGATCTTTTAGTGTGAGGAAAATAAGCTTTATACGAACTTGTGATATGGAAGAAATAAAAGTGACAGACTGCATAATAAAGTTCTTTATCACAAGCGGCAATATAAAGTGATGCTCTTTTGCATTAAGATTTTGTGCATCCAACCATAAAAGCGCATGACAACCTCTGCTTCCCTCTGCGAAGGGCTTATCATTTATTTTACTTCCTACCTTTATACAAGAGTCATGGTGATCTTCACCTTTCTTTTTATATTTTCTCTTTTTGGTAAGCACTATATGTTGGGGAAGATCCACATATATATATCCACTCGGATGTAGGTGTTCATAAACTATTATTATTGACGTTACCCTTGAGGTAAATGGTTGGGAGGCGAAACTATAAGCCCCTATCATCCTATGTATTTGATTGAAACTTTGATCTCATAAGTATCGCATGAGTGTTAGCAATTATGAAAGATTAAATGATGGTTGAGTATGTGAACTTTCTAAATAAAAGCTCTTACATTGACTCTTTCCGATGTTATGATAAATTGCAACTGTTTCAACGACCAAGATCATAGTTTGTTGGTTTTCAATAAAGTTTTTGATTCATACTTTATCTTGTGAACGAATTGTTACTTTATCATAAGAAATTATATGACAATATATGTTGTTGTTCTAAAGATGATCATGATGCCCCCATGTCCGTATTTCCTTTTATCGACACCTCTATCTCTAAACATGTGGTCATGATAATCGATTTTGGCTTTCGCTTGAGGACAAGCGAGGTCTAAGCTTGGGGGAGTTGATACGTCCATTTTGCATCATGCTTTTATGTTGATATTTATTGCATTATGGGCTGTTATTTCACATTATGGTACAATATTTATGCCTTTTCTCTCTTATTTTACAAGGTTTACACAAAGAGGGAGAATGCCGGCAGCTGGAATTCTGGACCGGAAAGGAGCAAATCTGAGATACCTATTCTGCACAACTCCAAAAGTCCTGAAAATTTACGGAGAATTATTTTGGAATATATAAAAATTATTGGGCGAAGAAACTACCAGAGGGGACCCACCAGGTGGCCACAAGCCTGGGGGGCGCGCCCTACCCCCAGGGCACGCCCCCAGGGCTTGTGGGCCCCCTGGCCATCGTCTGGTGCCCCTCTTCTGCTATATGAAAGTTTTTGACCTAAAAAATAAGAAGGAAGCTTTCAGGACGAAGCGCCGCCGTCTCGAGGCGGAACTTGGGCAGGAGCAATCTAGGGCTCCAGCAGAGCAATTCTGCCAGGGAAACTTCCCTCCCGAAGGGGGAAATCAAAGCCATCGTCATCACCAACAATCCTCTCATCGAGGGAGGGTCAATCTTCATCAACATCTTCACTAGCACCATCTCCTCTCAAACCCTAGTTCATCTCTTGTATTCAATCTTTTTCTCCAAACCACAGATTGGTACCTGTAGGTTGCTAGTATTGTTGATTACTCTCCATAGTTGATGCTAGTTGGTTTATTTGGTGGAAGATCATATGTTCAGATCCTTAATGATATTTATTATCCCTCTGATCTTGAACATGAACATGAATAAATCCTACGCAAGTGTCACTCCGAAGCTTATGGAGGACACCATGCTGGAGATAGAACTACACACAAGGTATTACAATCTAGTTTTTATTGGCCTACTCTCTTCAAAGATGCTCGTAAGTATGTATTGTCTTGTGATGAATGTCAGAGGATTGGTAATATTAGTAGACGTCAGGAAATGCCTATGAATTATTCACTTGTTATTGAAGCATTTGATGTTTGGGGATTTGATTATATGGGACCTTTTCCTTCCTCTAATGGGTATACACATATTTTGGTTGCTGTTGATTATGTTACTAAGTGGGTAGAAGCTATTCCAACTAGTAGTGCTGATCATAACACTTCCATTAAAAATGCTTAAAGAAGTTATTTTCCCGAGGTTTGGGGTCCCTAGATATTTAATGACTGAAGGTGGTTCACACTTTATCCATGGTGCTTTCCGTAAATTGCTTGCTAAATATGATGTCAACCACAGAATCACATCTCCTTATCATCCTCAGTCTAGTGGTCAAGTAGAATTGAGTAACCAAGAAATAAAGTTGATTTTACAAAAGACTGTTAATAGATCTAGAAAGAATTGGTCTTAGATACTTTATGATGCATTATGGGCTTATTGAACTGCTTATAAAAATCCTATGGGTATGTCTCCATATAAAATGGTTTATGGAAAAGCATGTCACTTACCTCTTGAACTAGAACATAAAGCTTATTGGGCAATTAAAGAGCTCAACTATGATTTCAAACTTGCCGGTGAAAAGAGGTTATTTGACATTAGCTCACTTGATGAATAGAGAACCCAAGCCTATGAGAATGCTAAGTTGTTTAAAGAAAAAATTAAAAGATGGCATGACAAAAGGATACAGAAGCGTGAATTTAATGTAGGTGACCTTGTCTTGCTATACAACTCTTGTTTAAGATTTTTTGCAGGAAAACTTCTCTCTAAATGGGAAGGTCCTTATATTATTGAGGAGGTCTACCGTTCCGGTGCCATCAAAATCAACAACGCCGAAGGCACCAACCCGAAGGTGGTAAACGGGCAAAGAATCAAACATTATATCTCAGGTACTCCCATAAATGTTGAGACAAATATTATTAATACCGTAACACCGGAGGAGTACATAAGGGAGACATACCAAAACGTTTCAGACTCCGAAAAGGAATAGGTATGTGTTACGGTAAGTAAACCGACTCCAAAACTTTTCCAATGGCAATTTTACTCTGTTTTGGAATATTTAGAAAATTAGGAAAATAAAAAGTAGTCCGAAAAGTGCACGAGGAGGCGACAAGCCCTGGGGGCGCGCCCTACCCCCCTGGGCGCGCCTCCCTGGCTTGTGGCCACCTCGTGTGCCTTCCGGACTCCGTTTTCTTGTGGAACACTTCTTTTGGTCGGTAAAAAATCATTATATAATCTCTCAAAGGTTTTGACCTCTGTACCACGACAAAATCCTCTGTTCTTGTTTCGAGCTGTTTTTTTGACAGATCTGGATCACTATGACGTCCCCAAGCGCTCTGAAGAACAAGTTCTTCGAGAAGGTCATCAACCCCTAACTCACGGAGGTGCTGCAACACCCTCAAACCATTGAGATGCGTGAGGGGGTGCAGCACATCCGCGATGTTCAAGGACCAAGGGGGACCGGAAGCGTGGAGACAAGGCTCGAAGCAATGGAGCAGCAAGTCTTCAAGTGCCAAGGGATGGTGGAACGCGGACTCAACTCCAATCACTCCATGATCATGGAATTTACCCATGACCACAAGCTGGACGCCAAGAACTTCGGAGAGGCCATCTTCAAGCTTCATGAGAAAATCGAGCATCTCCAAGCCCAGATCTATGACCTGCAAAACCAAAACTGTAAGTATGAATACAGATTTAAGAGGATGAGTTTGGCTGCAGATTTGAGGATCCCGGAGACTCGTTCATCTTTTTATGATGGTGAACCTATGCCTTGGAAGACGGAGGATAAGATTCTTTCATCATCAACAACTCCATCATCACCACCTCCGAAGAAAGAGACCTAAATACATGGGTATGGGCACTCCCCTTGGCAACTGCCAAGCTTGGGGGAGGTGCCCCGGTATCGTATCACCATCACAACTTTACCTTTATCGTTTTTCTTAGTTCGATCCTTTTGGTTATATCTCGGTTTAGTAGAATAAAGTTTTAGTATGATCTAGCTTTAAGTTTTGCTTTGTGTTCCCTCTATGTAATTGAGTCCAAGAGTTATATAATAAAGATTAGTTTTGAATTGAGGGCTTTGCTTTCTTGCTATGATCATGAGAAAAAGAAATAAAGAATGAAAGAAATAAAAAGATTATATAATGATCTTATGGGAAGTGACGACTTCACATATAAGAAGTATGTTGCATGAAATTTGTTGGGAGTTGACAAACATAGTTTTGGTCATTATTGCAATTAATATGAAGTAATAAAGAAAGAGCGGTCTCACATATAAATATACTATCTTGGACATCTTTTGTGATTGTGAGCACTCATTAAAATATTATATGCTAAAAGGTTGATGTTGGATAAGGAAGACAACATAATGGGCTATGTTTCTTTATATCCGAATAGAAGTTATATTGTCATGGATCCTCCAACATGTTGAGCTTGTTTCTCACCCCTTGCTAGCCAAATCTTTTGCACCAAGTAGAGATACTACTTGTGCATCCAGACATTCTTTCGCATTAAGATTTTGTGATATGGAAGAAATAAGCTTTAGTGTGAGGAAAATAAGCTTTATACGAACTTGTGATATGGAAGAAAGAAAAGCAACAGACTGCATAATAAACTTCTTTATCACAAGCGGCAATATAAAGTGACGTTCTTTCGCATTAAGATTTTGTGCATCCAACCATGAAAGCGCATGACAACCTCTGCTTCCCTCTGCGAAGGGCCTATCTTTTATTTACCCTCTACCTTAATGCAAGAGTCATGGTGATCATCACCTATTCTTTTTACACTTTTTCTTTTTGGCAAGCACTATATGTTGGGGGGAGATCCAGATACATATATCCACTCGGATGTAGCTATTCATAAACTATTATTGTTGACATTACCCTTGAGGTAAAAGGTTGGGAGGCGAAACCATAAGCCCCTATCTTTCTCTGTGTCCGATTGAAACTTTGATCTCATAAGTATCGCGTGAGTGTTAGCAATTATGAAAGATTAAATGATAGTTGAGTATGAGAACTTGCTGAAAAGCTCTTACATTGACTCTTTCCTATGTTATGATAAATTGCAATTGCTCCAATGAGTGAAACAATAGGTTGTTAGTTTTCAATAAAGTTCTTGTTCCATACTTTACCTTGTGAATGAATTGTTACTTTAGCATAAGAAATTATATGACAATATATGTTGCTGTACTAAAGATGATCATGATGCCTTCATGTCCGTATTTTATTTTATCGACACCTCTATCTCTAAACATGTGGACATGTCTATCGATTTCGGCTTCCGCTTGAGGACAAGCGAGGTCTAAGCTTGGGGCAGTTGATACGTCCATTTTGCATCATGCTTTTATATTGATATTTATTGCATTATGGGCTGTTATTACACATTATGGTACAATATTTATGCCTTTTCTTTCTTATTTTACAAGGTTTACATGAAGAGGGAGAATGCCGGCAGCTGGAATTCTGGACCGGAAAGGAGCAAACTGAGAGACCTATTCTGCACAATTCCAAAAGTCCTGAAAATTTACGAAGAATTATTTTGGAATATATAAAAAATATTGGAAGAAGAAAATACCAGAGGGGACCCACCAGGAGGCCACACGCCTGGGGGCGCGCCCTACCCCCGTGGGCGCGCCCCTAGGGCTTGTGGGCCCCCTGTCAGGTCTTCGGTGCCCATCTTCTGCTATATGGAGGGTTTTGACCAGGAAAAAATCAGAAGGAAGCTTTCGGGACGAAGCGCCGCCGTCTCGAGGCGGAACCTGGGCAGAAGCTATCTAGGGCTCCGGTGGAGCTGTTCTGCTGTGGAAACTTCCCTCCCGGAGGGGGAAATCGAAGCCATCGTCATCACCAACGATCCTCTCATCGAGAGGGGGTCAATCTCCATCAACATCTTCACCAACACCATCTCCTCTCAAACCCTAGTTCATCTCTTGTATCCGATCTTTGTCTCAAAACCTCAGATTGGTACCTGTGGGTTGCTAGTAGTGTTGATTACTCCTTGTAGTTGATGCTAGTTGGTTTATTCGGTGGAAGATCATATGTTCAGATCCTTAATGATATTTATTACTCCTCTGATTATGAACATGAATATGCTTTGTGAGTAGTTATGTTTGTTCCTGAGGACATGGGAGAAGTCTTGTTATAAGTAATCATGTGAATTTGGTATTCGTTCGATATTTTGATAAGATGTATGTTGTCTTTCCTCTAGTGGTGTTACGTGAACGCCGACTACATGACACTTCATCATGATTTGGGCCTAGGGGAAGGCATTGGCAAGTAATAAGTAGATGATGGGTTGCTAGAGTGACAGAAGCTTAAACCCTAATTTATGCATTGCTTCGTAAGGGGCTGATTTGGATCCATATGTTTCATGCTATGGTTAGATCTATCTTAATTCTTCTTTCCTAGTTGCGGATGCTTGCAAGAGTGGTTAATCATAAGTGGGAGGCTTGTCCAACTAAGGACAGCACCCAAGCACCGGTCCACCCACATATCAAATTATCAAAGTAACGAACGCGAATCATATGAGCATGATGAAAACTAGCTTGACAATAATTCCCATGTGTCCCCGGGAGCGCTTTGCTTTATATATGAGTTTGTCCAGGCTTGTCCTTTGCTACAAAAAGGATTGGGCCACCTTGCTGCACTTTAGTTACACTTGTTACTTGTTACCCATTATGAATTATCTTATCACAAAACTATCTGTTACCAATAATTCGTGTGCTTGCAGAGAATACCTTGCTGAAAACCGCTTGTCATTTCCTTCTGCTCCTCGTTGGGTTCGACACTCTTACTTATAGAAAGGACAAAGATAGATCCCCTATACTTGTGGGTCATCACGGTGCTTGGGTGCTGTCCTTACTTGGACAAGCCTCCCACTTATGATTGACCCCTCTCGCAAGCATCCGCAACTATGAAAGAAGAATTAAGATAAATCTAACCATAGCATGAAACATGTGGATCCAAATCAGCCCCTTACGAAGAAACACATAAACTAGGGTTTAAGCTTCTGTCACGCTAGCAACCCGTCATCTACTTATTACATCCCAATGCCTTCCCCTAGGCCCAAATCACGGTGAAGTGTCATGTGGTCGACAATCACATAACACCACTAGAGGAAAGACAACATGCATCTCATCAAAATATCGAACGAATACCAAATTCACATGATTACTTATAACAAGACTTCTCCCATGTCCTCAGGAACAAACGTAACTACTCACAAAGCATGTTCATGTTCAAGATCAGAGGGGTAATAAATATCATTAAGGATCTGAACATATGATCTTCCACCAAATAAACCAACTAGCATCAACTACGGAGAGTAATCAACACTACTAGCAACCTACAGGTACCAATCTGCGGTTTTGAGAAAAAGATTGAATACAAGAGATGAACTAGGGTTTGAGAGGAGATGGTGCTAGTGAAATTGTTGATGAAGATTGACCCTCCCTCGATGAGAGGATCGTTGGTGATGACGATGGCTTTGATTTCCCCCTCCGGGAGGGAAGTTTCCCTGGCAGAATTGCTCTGCCGGAGCCCTAGATTGTTCCTGCCCAAGTTCCGCCTCGAGACGGCGGCGCTTCGTCCCGAAAGCTTCCTTCTTATTTTTTAGGTCAAAAACTTTCATATAGCAGAAGAGGGGCACCAGACAATGGCCAGGGGGCCCACAAGCCCTGGGGGCGCGCCCTGGGGGTAGGGCACGCCCCCAGGCTTGTGGCCACCTGGTGGGTCCCCTTTGGTAGTTTCTTCGCCCAATAATTTTTATATATTCCAAAATAATTCTCCGTAAATTTTCAGGACTTTTGGAGTTGTGCAGAATAGGTATCTCAGATTTGCTCCTTTCCGGTCCAGAATTCCAGCTGCCGGCATTCTCCCTCTTTGTGTAAACCTTGTAAAATAAGAGAGAAAAGGCATAAATATTGTACCATAATGTGAAATAACAACCCATAATGCAATAAATATCAACATAAAAGCATGATGCAAAATGGACGTATCAACTCCCCCAGGCTTAGACCTCGCTTGTCCTCAAGCGAAAGCCAAAATCGATAATCATGACCACATGTTTAGAGATAGAGGTTTCGATAAAATGAAATACGAACATGAGGGCATCATGATCATCTTTAGAACAACAACATATATTGTCATATAATTTCTTATGATAAAGTAATAATTCGTTCACAAGGTAAAGTATGAATCAAAAACTTTATTGAAAACCAACAAACTATGATCTTGGTCATTGAAACAGTTGCAATTTATCATAACATCGGAAAGAGTCAATGTAAGAGCTTTTATTTAGAAAGTTCACATACTCAACCATCATTTAATCTTTCATAATTGCTAACACTCACGCGATACTTATGAGATCAAAGTTTCAATCAAATACATAGGATGATAGGGGCTTATAGTTTCGCCTCCCAACCATTTACCTCAAGGGTAACATCAATAATAATAGTTTATGAACACCTACATCCGAGTGGATATATATATATGTGGATCTTCCCCAACATATAGTGCTTACCAAAAAGAGAAAATATAAAAAGAAAGGTGAAGATCACCATGACTCTTGTATAAAGGTAGGAAGTAAAATAAATGATAGGCCCTTCGCAGAGGGAAGCAGAGGTTGTCATGCGCTTTTATGGTTGGATGCACAAAATCTTAATGCAAAAGAGCGTCACTTTATATTGCCGCTTGATAAAGAACTTTATTATGCAGTCTGTCGCTTTTATTTCTTCCATATCACAAGTTCGTATAAAGCTTATTTTCCTCACACTAAAAGATCATACATATTTAGAGAGCAATTTTTATTGCTTGCACCGATGACAACTTACTTGAAGGACCTTACTCAATCCATAGGTAGGTATGGTGGACTCTCATGGCAAAACTGGGTTAAGGGATTTTGGATGCACAAGTAGTATCTCCACTTGGTGCAGAAAGTTTGGCTAGCATAGGATGAGAAGCAAGCTCAACATGTTGGAGGATCCATGACAATATAACTTCTATTCGGATATAAGGAAACATAACCCATTATGTTGTATTCCTTGTCCAACATCAACCTTTTAGCATATAATATTTTAATGAGTGCTCACAATCACAAAAGATGTCCAAGATAGTGTATTTATATGTGAGAACTCTCTTTTCTTTATTACTTCCTATTAATTGCAACAATGACCAAAACTATGTTTGCCAACTCCCAACAAATTGTATGCGACATACTTCTTATATGTGAAGCCATCACTTCCCATAAGATTATTATATAATATTTTTATTTCTTTTATCTCTAATTTTCTCAAGATCATAGCAAGAAAGCAAATCCCTCTACTCAAAACTAATCTTTATTACATAACTCTCGGACTCGATTACATAGAGGGAACACAAAGTGAAACTCAAAAATAGATCATACTAAAAACTTTATTCTACTAAACCAAGATATAATCAAAATGATCGAACTAAGAAAAATGTTAAATGTAAAGATGTGATGGTGATACGATACCAGGGAACCTCCCCCAAGCATGGCACAAGCCAAGGGGAGTGCCCATACCCATGTACTCAAGTTTCCTTCTTCGGAGGTGGTGATGGTGGAGTTGATGATGTGGTAGGCTTGTCCTCTGTCTTCCAAGGCATAGGCTCACCATCATAGAAAGATGAACGAGTCTCCGGAATCCTCAAATCTGCAGCCAAACTCATCCTCTTACATCTAGATTCATACTCACAGTTCTGGTTTTGTAGGTCATAGATCTGGGCTTGGAGATGCTCGATTTTCTCATGAAGCTTGAAGATGGCCTTTCCAATCTCATTGGCATCCAGCTTGTGGTAACGGGTAAAGTCCGTGATCATGTAGTGATTGTCGTTGAGTCCGCGTTCCACCATCCCTTTGCACTTGAAAACTTCTTGCTCCACCGCTTCGAGCCTGGACTCCACGCTTCCGGTCCTCCTTGGCCCTTGAACATCCCGGATGTGAAGCACCCCCTCACGCATCTCAATAGTTTGAGGGTGTTGCAGCACCTCCGCAAGGTAGGGGTTGATGACCTTCTCGAAGAACTTGTCCTTGAGGGCGCTTGGAGACGTCATGGCAATCTAGATCTGTCAGAAAAATAGCTTGAAACAAGAACTGGGGATATTGCCATGGTACGGTGGTCAAAACCCTTGGGAGATTATATAATGAATTTTTACCGTGCAAAACAAGTATTCTGGGAGAAAATAGAGTCCGGATGGCACACGAGGTCGCCACAAGCCTGGGAGGCGCGCCCAGGGGGGTAGGGCGCGCCCCCACGGCTTGTCGCCTCCTCGTGCACTTTTTGGACTACTTTTTATTTTCCTAATTTTTTAAATATCCAAAATGGAGTAAAATTGCTTTTGGGAAAGTTTTGGAGTCGGTTTACTTACCGTATCACATACCTATTCCTTTCCAAGGGTCTGGAGCGTTCTGGAAAGTTTCCCTTATGTACTCCTCCGGTGTTATGGTATTAATAATATTGGTTTCAACATTTATGGGAGTACCTATGATATAATGTCTGATTCTTTGCCCGTTTACCACCTTCGGGTTATTGCCTTCGACATTGTTGATCTTGATGGCAACGGAACGATAAAACTCCTCGATAATGTAAGGCCCTTCCCATTTAGAAAGAAGTTTTCCTGCAAAAAATATGAAATGAGAATTGTATAGCAAGACATGGTCACCTACAGTAAATTCATGCTTTTGTATCCTTTTGTCATGCCATCTTTTAACCTTTTCTTTTAACAATTTGGCATTTTCATAGGCTTGGGTTCTCCATTCATCAAGTGAGCTTATGTCAAATAACCTCTTCTCACCGGCAAGTTTGAAATTATAGTTGATCTCTTTAATTTCCCAATAAGCTTTATGTTCTAGTTCAAGAGGTAAGTGACATGCTTTTCCATAAACCATTTTATATGGAGACATACCCATAGGATTCTAATAAGCAGTTCTATAAGCCCATAGTGCATCATCAAGGTTCTTAGACCAATTCTTTCAAGATCTATTAACAGTCTTTTGCAAGATCAATTTTATTTCTCTATTACTTAATTCTACTTGACCACTAGACTAAGGATGATATGGAGATGCAATTCTATGGTTAACATCATACTTAGCAAGTATTTTACGGAAAGCGCAATGAATACAGTGTGAACCACCATCAGTCAATAAATATCTAGGGACTCGAAACCTCGGGAAAATAACTTCTTTATGCATTTTAATGGAGGTGTTATGATCAACACTACTAGTTGGAATAGCTTCTACCCACTTAGTAACATAATCAACAGCAACCAAACTATGTGTATACCCATTGGAGGAAGGAAAAGGTCCCATATAATCAAATCCCCAAACATCAAAGGGTTCAATAACAAGTGAATAATTCATAGGCATTTCCTGACGTCTACTAATATTACCAATTCTTGGACATTCATCACAAGACAAGACAAACTTACGGGCATCCTTGAAAAGAGTAGGCCAATAAAAACCAGATTCTAATACCTTGTGTGCAGTTCTGTCTCCAGCATGGTGTCCTCCGTAAGTCTCGGAGTGACACTTGTGTAGGATCTGTTCCTGTTAATGCTCAGGTACACAACGTCTAATAACACCATCTACTCCTTCTTTATAAAGGTGTGGGTCATCCCAAAAGTAATGTCTTCAATCATAGAAAAACCTTTTCTTTTGTTGGTATGTAAAACTGGGTGGTATCAATTTAGCAACAATATAATTAGCATAGCTTGCATACCATGGAGTACTATGAGAAGCATTTATAACAGCTAATTGTTCATCAGGAAAGCTATTATCAATAGGTAGTGGGTCATCAAGAATATTTTCTAACCTAGACAAGTTGTCTGTTATGGGGTTCTCAGCTCCCTTTCTATCAATAATATGTAAATCAAATTCTTGTAGCAAGAGAACCCACCTAATGAGTCTAGGTTTAGCATCTTTCTTTTCCATAAGGTATTTAATAGCAGCATGATCAGTGTGAACAGTTACTTTAGAATCAACAATATAAGATCTGAATTTATCACAAGCAAACACAACTGCTAAAAATTCCTTTTCAGTAGTAGCATAATTGCTTTGAGCATTGTCTAGAGTTTTACTAGCATAATGGATAACATTTAATTTCTTATCAACTCTTTGTCCTAGAACAGCACCAAAAGCATAATCACTAGCATCACACATAATTTCAAAGGGTAGGTTCCAATCAGGTGGTTGAACAATAGGTGTAGAGATTAAGGCTTTCTTAAGGATTTCAAATGCTTCTACACAATCATCATAAAAAACAAATGGAACATCTTTTTGTAAAAGATTAGTGAGAGGCCTAGAAATTTAAGAGAAGTCTTTAATAAATCTCCTATAGAAACCGGCATGGCCAAGGAAACTTCTTATACCTTTGATATCTTTAGGACACGACATTTTTTCAATAGCATCAACTTTAGCTTTATCAACTTCAATACCTGTTTCAGAGATTTTATGCCCCAAGACAATACCTTCATTAACCATAAAGTGGCACTTCTCCCAATTCAAGACATGATTAGTTTCTTCACATCTCTGCAAAACTCGATCAAGGTTGCTTAAGCAATCATCAAAAGAAGTTCCATAAACGGAGAAATCATCCATGAAAACCTCAACAATCTTTTCATAAAAGTCAGAGAATATAGCAGACATACATCTTTGAAAGGTAGCAAGTGCATTGCATAAACCAAAAGGTATACGTCTATAAGTAAAAGGTACCAAAAGGTCATGTAAAGGTAGTCTTTTCTTGATCCTCTTGTGACACAGGTATTTCGAAAAAACCAGAATATCCATCTAGAAAGCAAAAATGTGTATGTTTTAAAAGTCTTTCTAGCATTTGATCAATGAATGGCAGAGGATAATGGTCTTTCCTAGTAACTTTATTTAATTTTCTAAAATCCATTACCATTCTAGAACCTGTAACAACTCTTTGCGGAATCAATTCATTTTTATCATTAGGAACAACAGTCATACCCCCTTTCTTAGGGACACAATGAACAGGACTTACCCATCTACTATCAGCAATAGGATAAATTATACCTGCTTCCAGAAGCTTTAATATTTCATTCCTTACCACTTCTTTCATCTTTAGATTTAACCATCACTGGTGATCAACAACTGGTTTAGCATCAGGCTCCATATTAATTTTATGCTGACTTAGAGTGGGACTAATGCCCTTAAGATCATCAAGAGTATATCCAATAGCGGCACGGTGCTTCATCAGAGTTTTCAATAATTTCTTTTCTTCATGCTCTGAAAGGTTAGCACTAATAATAACAGGATATATCTTCTTTTCATCAAGATAAGCATATTTCAGAGTATCAGGTAATTGTTTAAGATCGAACACGGGATCACTCTTGGGTGGTAGAGGATCTCCAAGAGTTTCAACAGGCAAATTGTGTTTCAAAACAGGCATTTGTTTAAAGAATATCTCATCTATTTCATTTCTTTCATTCATAAACATGTCATTTTCATGGTCTAGCAAATATTGTTCTAAAGGATCAGTAGGGGCACGACAATAGAAGCAAGACCAATAATTTCATCTTTACTAGGAAATTCTTTATCACGAGGTTGTCTACAAAATTTGGAGAAATTAAACTCATGAGACACATCCCTGAAACTTACACTAACATTTTCTTTCTCACAATTTATCTTAGCATTAACAGTGTTCAAGAAAGGTCTACCAAATATAATGGGACAAAAATCATCTTTTGGGGAACCAAGAACTACAAAATCAGTAGGGTATTTTATTTTCCCACATAAGACTTCAACATCTCTAACGATCCCAATTGGTGAGATAGTATCTCTATTAGCAAGCTTAATAGTAACATCAGTATCTTCTATTTCAGCAGGTGCAATATCATTCATAATTTCTTGATATAAAGTAAAAGGGATTGCACTCACACTAGCACCCAAATCACATAAGCCATGATAACAATGATCTCCTATTTTAACAGAGACAACTGGCATGCCAACAACAGGTCTATGTTTATATTTTTCATCGGGCTTAGCAATTCTAGCAGCTTCATCACAGAAATAAATAACATGCCCATCAATATTATCGACCAAGAGATCTTTAACCATAGCAATACTTGGTTCAACTTTAATTTGTTCAGGGGGTGTAGGTGTTCTAGTATAACTCTTACGGACCACAGCCGAAGCTTCAGCATGTTCTTTTATCCTCACAGGAAAAGGTGGTTTCTCAATATAAGCAGTAGGAATAACTGGATCAACATTATAAGTAATGGTTTCTTCTTCAGTTTAATGGGTTCTACTATTTTTAGTTCAATGGGGGGATGATATTTAAACCACTTCTCCTTAGGGAGATCAACATGAGAAGCAAATGATTCACAGAAAGAAGCTACTATCTCAGAGTCAAGTCCATATTTAGTGCTAAATTCATGAAAAGCATCTGTATCCATAAAAGATTTTACACAATCAAACTTAAAGTTTATACCTGACTCCTTACCTTCGTTGAGCTCCCAATCTTCAGAGTTGCGTTTAATTATTTCCAAGAGATCCCATTTGAATTCAATAGTCTTCTTCATAAAAGAACCAGTACAAGAAGTATCGAGCATGGATTGATCATTACGAGAAAGCCGAGCATAAAAATTCTGAATAATAATTTCTCTTGAGAGATCATGATTGGGGCATGAATATAACATTGATTTAAGCCTCACCAAATCTTGAGCGATACTTTCTCCTTCATGAGGCCGAAAATTATATATATAATTCCGATCTTGATGAACCAGATGCATAGGATAAAACTTCTGATGAAATTCCAATTTCAATCGGTTGTAATTCCAAGCTCCAATATCATCTCATAGCCTATACCATGTCAATGCCTTTCCCTTCAAAGATAAAGGGAAGACCATCTTCTTGACTTCATCCTCGGGCAAACCTGCAAGCTTAAATAATCCACAAACTTCATCCACATAGATTAGGTGCAAATCAGGATGTAGTGTTAAATCTCCTGCATAAGGATTAGCTAGCAGTTTCTCTATCATACCCGAAGGAATTTCATAATAAATATTTTTCAGTAGGTGCAGTAGGTTGAGGAGCAACTCTTTGGTCTTCCGGTCGAGGTGAAGATACCCTGAACAAGCCCCTCAAAGGATGACTTTCCATAGTGACAAGTGACAATAAATTTCAGCACGTAATATAAATGTTTCCTTACCAAATTCCACTTATCAAAGGCGCTTCACTCCTCGGCAACGTTGCCAGAAAAGAGTCTTGATGACCCACAAGTATAGGGAATCAATCGTAGTCCTTTCGATAAGTAAGAGTGTCGAACCCAACGAGGAGCAGAAGGAAATGACAAGCGGTTTTCAGCAAGGTTATTTCTGCAAGCACTGAAATTATCGGTAACAGATAGTTTTGTGATAAGATAATTCGTAACGAGTAATAAGGAAATAACAAAGGTGTAGCAAGGTGGCCCAATCCTTTTTGTAGCAAAGGATAATCCTGGATGAACTCTTATATAAAACAAAGCGCTCCCGAGGACACATGGGAATTGTCGTCAAGTTAGTTTTCATCATGCTCATATGATTCGCGTTCGTTACTTTGATAATTTGATATGTGGGTGGACCAGTGCTTGGGTGCCGTCCTTACTTGGACAAGCCTCCCACTTATGATTAACCCTCTCGCAAGCATCCGCAACTATGAAAGAAGAATTAAGATAAATCTAACCATAGCATGAAACATGCGGATCCAAATCAGCCCCTTACGAAGCAACGCATAAACTAGGGTTTAAACTTCTGTCACTCTAGCAACCCATCATCTACTTATTACTTCCCAATGCCTTCCCCTAGGCCCAAATCATGGTGAAGTGTCATGTAGTAGACGCTCACATAACACCACTAGAGGAAAAACAACATACATCTCATCAAAATATCGAACGAATACCAAATTCACATGATTACTTATAACAAGACTTCTCCCATGTCCTCAGGAACAAACGTAACTACTCACAAACCATGTTCATGTTCAAGATCAGAGGGGTAATAAATATCATTAAGGATCTAAACATATGATCTTCCACCAAATAAACCAATTAGCATCAACTACGGAGAGTAATCAACACTACTAGCAACCTACAAGTACCAATCTGAGGTTTTGAGACAAAGATTGAATACAAGAGATGAACTAGGGTTTGAGAGGAGATGGTGCCGATGAAGATGTTGATGAAGATTGACCCTCCCTCTACGAGTGGATCATTGGTAATGACGATGGCTTCGATTTCCCCCTCCGGGAGGGAAGTTTCCCCGGCAGAATCGCTCTATCGGACCCCTAGATTGCTCCTGCCCAAGTTCTGCCTTGAGACGCCGGCGCTTCGTCCCGAAAGCTTACTTCTTATTTTTTTAGGTCAAAACATTTCATATAGCAGAAGAGGGGCACCAGACGATGGCCAGGGGGCCCACAATCCCTGGGGGTGGGCCCTGGGGGGTAGGGCACGCCCGCCAGGCTTGTGGCCACCTGGTGGGTCCCATGTGGTAGTTTCTTCATCCAATAATTTTTATATATTCCAAAATAATTCTTCGTAAATTTTCAGGACTTTTGGAGTTGTGCAGAATAGGTATCTCAGATTTGCTCCTTTCCGGTCCAGAATTCCAGCTGCCGGCATTCTCCCTCTTTGTGTAAACCTTGTAAAATAAGAGAGAAAACACATAAATATTGTACAATAATGTGAAATAATAGCCCATAATGCAATAAATATCAACATAAAAGCATGATGCAAAATGGACGTATCAAATACCCCTCTTATCTTGAGCATGAATATGTTTTGTGAGTAGTTACTTTTGATCTTGAGGACATGGGAGAAGTCTTGTCATAAGTAATCTTGTGAATTTGATATTCGTTCGATATTTTTATGATATGTATGTTGTGATCCCCTTAGTGTTGTTATGTGAAAGTCGAATACATGACACTTCATCATCTTTGGGCCTAAGGGAATGCATTGTGGAGTAGTTCTTAGATGATGGGTTGCTAGAGTGACAGAAGCTTAAACCCTAGTTTATGCGCTATTCCGTAAGGGGCTAATTTGGATCCATATGTTCAATGCTATGGTTAGATTTTATCTTAATTCGTCTTTCGTAGTTGTTGATGCTTGCGAGAGGGGTTAATCATAAGTGGGAGGCTTGTTCAAGTAAGAACAACACCCAAGCATTAGTCCAACAACATATCGAATTATCAAAGTAGCGAACGTGAACCAAACCAATATGATAAAAGTGACTAGATGAAATTCCCGCGTGTCCTCAAGAACGCTTTGCTTACTATAAGAGACCGTTTCGGGCTGTCCTTTGCTATAAAAAAGATTGGGCTACCTTGCTGCACTTATTGTTACTATTGCTACTTATTGCTGGTTACAAATTATCTTGCTATCAAACTATCTGTTACCAAAAATTACAGTGCCTGCAGAAAATACCTTGCTGAAAACCGCTTGTCATTTCCTTCTGCTCCTTGTTGGGTTCAACACTCTTACTTATCGAAAGGGCTACGATTTATCCCCTATACTTGTGGGTCATCAACTACACTTACATCTGCTCTAAGCATTTCAAGTGCAAAAGACAGGGGTCGTAGGACATACCTTCACGATTGCGAACTCACAAACTTCTCTTCCTTACTCTTGCATTCCTCGTTATCCGGTGTTGATCAACTCCTCTGAAAAGAAAATGCAAACAAACTGCAAAGGGCAAGATAAAGAACAAGAGCAAATCAAAGCTTATTCTGTTTTTTGGTTTTTTGGGTTTTTGAAAACTAACTTGCAAACAAAAAATGCAAAGGCAAAAGAAAAATGAAAAGCAAAAAGAAAATAAAAGCAAAGTGTTGGAATAAACCAACACGAGTGTTTTGAAGCTCTTCGAGCTTAAGTACAACCTCATTACAATTTATCAAATACCACCACATCTTGATGTAGAAGTGGTTATAACCTCTCTGAAGCTTAGGCTTTTGCAAGCCCAAACCGGCGAGATCATTGTGGCGGTTGGTCAGGAGGCCACTCCTGGCTTCAGTTGGAGAAGTTCATGTTTATGTAGGAGGACGTGCCTCGAAGGGATGCGGCGAGGTTGCTCATATCATCAATGGAGCCATGGAGGCTGCCGAGGTCCGCATAGGCTGTGTAGTCTTGTTGGGGTTGCTCCTCTTCTTCGTCGATGGTGAGTTCTGCTTCATCTACTTGTTCTGGTTCTGGGCCTTCTTGGTCAAAAGCTGCATCTCCTTCTTGTGCAACATAATGCAATTGTCCATGCTCGATGGAGAAACGGTTAGGCATAGCAGTAGGCAACAAGTGTGCCACTCCAGGAATTCTAATGCAAGGACGGCCATTGCAAACTACTACCATTCCAGCGCTAGTAAGAACACGAATATTAAGAAGGGTATTACTGATAATGGGGCGAAGTTGACTATAGTTGAGACCAAGGGTGTTGGCCTACACGGTGATCACTCCTCCACACACGATATCTCTTTGTGCATGATTTGCTTGATGCGCGAGGTGTAGCAAAAGTACTGCCCCTAGGTTGGGCGTCAAGGTTTGCTACTTTCCCGAGAACTAGCATGTTCTCCTCATTTACCTTAGAAACTTTTCCTTGTGCCTACAACGAGTTAGTGATAACATAATAGAAATAATGTATAGCAGGATTTTTAATGCAACTAGCTCTTGAGCCTGGCCTGCTCATCAAATTAAAGGTTTGCCTTGGGTGCGGCTCAGTGTAATAAAAACATGGCGGATGTCATCATCATTGTTAGTGAGGCCAAAGTAATCACACCATTGTTGAAAAGTGATGTTGAAGTCTTGGTCCAGGAGACACAAACTAATACTCTCCTCCTCATATGCATTGGGCATCGAACCAACATTATGTGAGAGAGTACTAAGAAACTCAAGCGTCAACCATTCATATGGCTCACATCCCTGATAAACAAAATGGTGCAACCCAGCATTATGACAAAGCAAATTGAAATCATGAGTAATACCTAGCTTGGCGAGTGTTATCGTACAAGCCCACTTGGTTGCTTTGATCTTCCTCGAGCTTAGTTGCCTAAACTTTCTTCTTGCTTCACGGTCGGTGAAGATGATCCCCTGGGTAAAAACTTGTTGTGGCGGTGCGGTGGATGAACTGGAAGCACCGTGTACGCGAGAAGACCTCCGCGTAAACATCTTCTTCCTCAGGCTTATTGGGGCCGCCAGGATACGAAACGACCACTCATGCGGATGCAAGCGTCCGCATGGAACGCCGTCGTTCTTCCTAATAACTTACCTGCGTCTATGCTCATCTCATATGACCGCTTATACAGGCGACGGTGTCCGTCTAAAACACCGTCTTTTGATCTGTTGTTTTCTTCTTCTGGTCAAAGGTGCAAAATGACCGCTCGGACGGGCACACGCGCCCGTTTGGAACACCGTCGAACGCTCTGAAATTTTCTTTTTTTTCTACAAAAGACTTAAACAACCGCTCAAATGGCCGCTCGTGCCTGTTTGAAACACCATCTTTGCTTCTGCTGTCTATGGTTGTTCTGCGTTGGAACCTCCAGCAGGTCATGTGATCGCTTGCGGTCGTCTGAAACACCGTCTTTTCATATATTTCTTGTGAAACTTTTCCTTTTCTTAGCTGTCCTACGTGGTTAGTTCCAAAACAATACATCGACATATTTCCAGGCATCCAAACATCGATTCAACCATAATTCAACCTGCACATTGCAAGGACTTCATTAGAACCACTCTTCCAAACCTCTTCATATAGAACTTCAATCACTCTTTTTATTGAAACAAAAAAACTTACTTGTCTACTTTATTCACGTGGGTTGCCTCCCACGAAGCACTTGTTTTCGGTCGGTTAGCTCGACCGCAGTTATGATCTAGGTGGTACAAACACACCGAGACTATAGCTTCTGTCATTCAAAATGATGCCTTCTCCTGAATAGGTCTTCGTTTTATTTTTCCTAGGGAAATGTCTTACAAAAGGATCTTTAGCGGCAAATCAAATTTAACATTTCCCTCAAACACATTTATCACGGCTTTGATAGTCCTTAGAAAAGGCCTACCAAGAATTATAGGAGCAATTTGATGTTCAGACATATCTAATATAACAAGATCAATCATGACAGGGCAATCATTAATTTGAACTATAACACCATGCTTAATGCCTACTGCCTGAGTGAAACTAGAATTAGCCATGTTCAAAAGGATCTCGGTATTAGCATAAGGACCGAGATTAAGACTATCATAAACTGATTTAGGGATTGTGGAAACACTTGCCCCAAGATCACATAAAGCTTTGAACTTATTCAATACTACCACAATTTCTATGGTAGGTTCAAAAGCATCCTCTTGCTTAGCTGGTAACTTACTGTAGAGCTTCTTCCTTTCATCATCAAGTTCAAGTACCTTGGCTGCAACTTGTTGAACAAAAACATTATATGCTTCATTGTTAGTTACCACCGGTAGCGGATACTTCATGGATATCATCTTCACAAAATTTGCAACGGTATAATTGTACTCTGGCACATGACTTGTGTCAAGTACTTCAGCTTGCTCTTCGTTGCTTCTTATCATTCGAACTTCTTCTATTGGATTAGGCTCTGGTTTACTTGCAAACTTAGCCAAAATTAGTGTTTGGCTCTCTGCTATTTTAGCCACTTGTGATTCCATATTCTTGGATCTTCCTTCAAGTATCTGCACATCATTTGTCAATGCAATAACCTAACTAGTTAATTCACCAAGTAAGTTATCATGGTTGTTCAAGATATTCTTGAAGTTTTCATTCTGCTCAGTCTGACTAGCAATAAAACTTTTAAGAGTTTCTTCAAGAGTATTTCTATTGCTAGCATTAGCTCCATTAAAATTATTGGATGCTCTTGCATTACTAGGATAAGGAAGTCTAGCAGCATATCCATTATTTTCCCACATAGGATTGTAGCTACTACGAGCTATAAAATTCATATCACTAGTGATAGCATTCACGTCTACTCTTGTTTACCTTTTATCATGAAGATAAGTTCATCAAGCTTGGTTGTTAACTCTGTGCAACTCTCTTCCATGGCATTCACACCTTTAGTGGTGGTCCTTTCAACATGCCATTGGGCATGGTTCTCTTGCATATCATCCAATGATTTCTTGACATCTTCTATGGGCTTTCCCATGATCATTCGTCCTGCAGCTATATTAAGGATAGTTTTTGAAATATGATTCAAGCCATTAAAAAAATATGGAGGATTAACCATTCCTCCATTCCTTGAATTGGACAGTTTCTAATAGCTTCCTTCATTCTATCCCATGATACGTCTCCAACGTATCTGTAATTTTTTATTGTTCCATGCTATTATAGTATCAATCTTGGATCTTTTATATGCATTTATATGTTATTTTATATCATTTTTTGGGACTAACCAATTTACCTAGTGCCCAATGCCAGTTGGTGTTTTTTTGCTTTTTTTTTTGGCTTTTCAGAAAATCAATATCAAACGGAGTCCAAAAACGATGAAACTTTACGGTGATTTTATGGACAAGAAGGGACCCAAGAAGGTTCGGGAGAAGAACAGAAGAGTCATGAGGGAGCGACAAGCTCACCAGGCACGCCCCAGGGAGGCGCCCCCTAAGCTTGTGGGCCCCTCGTGGCACCTCTTAACCTAATTCCGCCTCTATAAATTCCCAAATGTTCCCAATATACCAGAGAGCCACCCGAAACACTTTTTTCGCCGCCGCAAGCTTCTATTCTTCCGTGATCCCATATGGAGACCTTTTTCGGTACACTTTTGGAGGGGGAATTGATCAAGAAGGGCTTATACATCATCCTTGCTGCCCTATTGATGATGCGTGAGTAGTTCACCACAGACCTACGGGTCCATTGCTAATAGCTAGATGACTTCTTCTCCCTATTTGCTCTTCAATACCATGTGATCCTCGATCTTCTTCGAGTTCTATCTGATGTAATCTTCTTTTGCGGTGTGATTGTTGGAATCCGATGAATTGTGGGTTTACGATCTGAATAGTTATGAATACTAATAGAGTCTTCTGTGAACTCTTTTATGCGTGATTGTTATAGCTTTGTATTTCCCTCCAATCTATCCGTTTGGTTTGGCCAACTAGATTGATTTATCTTGCAATGGGAGAGGTGCTTTGTGATGGGTTCAATCTTGTGGTGCTCTATCCCAGTGACAAAGTAGGGGACAAGACACGTATTTGTATTGTTGCCACTAAGGTTAAAACGATAAGGTTTACTCATATTACTTGAGTTTAATTTGTCTACATCATGTCATCTTGCTTAAGGCGTTACTCTGTTTTATACTACATATCCTAGATGCATGCTGGATAGCGGTCGATGGGTGGAGTAATAGTAGTAGATGCAGGTAGGAGTCGGTCTACTTGTCTCGAACGTGATGCCTATATACATGATCATTGCCTTGAATATTGTCATAACTACACGCTGTTCTATCAATTGCCCAACAGTAATTTGTTCACCCACCGTATGCTATGTGCTCGAGAGACAAGTCTCTAGTGAAAACTATGGCCCCCGGGTCTACTTTTATCGTATATAAAAACACAAAAAATACCTTGCTATAATTTTATTTCTTTTATTTTGGTTTGCAATTTGCTTTATTATCTACCACTACAAGATTTAATCCTCGCAAGCAACCGCCGAGGGGATTGACAACTCCCTTGTTCGCGTTGGGTGCAAGTATTTGCTTTTGTGTGTGCAGGTGTTGTTCACGAGGTTTTGTGTGGTTCTCCTACTGGATTGATAACCTTGGTTCTTAACTGAGGGAAATACTTATCTGTACTGTACTGCATCATCCTCTCCTCTTCAAGGAAATCCCAATGCACCTCACAAGTAGCAGGATGAATTTTTGGCGCCGTTGCCGGGGAGACATAACCAAAACCTATCAAGTACCTTCGCACAAACTATCAACTACTTGCTCTTATTTTTATTTGCCTCCGGCTCTCGTTTTCATCTCCCCTACTTCTATTTTTTTTTTACAAAAACACAAAAAAAAATTTATTTGCTTGTTTGCTTGCTTTGTTTTGAAGTTGCTATCATGTCTGAAATTGAGAGAGTCATTGTTGAAAGCGCTAATGAAGATAGTGCTAGTGAGTATGTTGAGGAGAAACTTATTATTTTTTATATTAATCATGATCCTCCGGAAAACAAAGTTCCCACAAATTTGAAAATTAAAATATATCATGTGGGTAGCGGGAATATTATTGGGAAGAATATTATTCAGGAGTTCTTTAATTGCACGGGAGTCATACCAATAATTAAAGAATCTATTCTTGATAAAACGAATTGTTGTGGATGCTATTGCTATGCTTGTGGTTAAGTTAGAAAGATTTTTTTTGCATATTCATCCGGCTTTACAAAAGATATTCTATGAATTTCCCAATATCCATGATCCTAAAATTTCAAAGATTGCAACTATTATCCTTATGCATGAATTTGACTATATAATTTGGGTGGCTAGGGACATCTTTGCATTTTATAAAATAGATTTTGAGCATCCCCATATAGAAGAAGTTCTTCATGACAAAGACACTATACGTAGGTTGGAATCTAAAGATTATTTTGTGTATGGTGAAAATCTTAGGAGAAGAGTCCCTTATGCTGAAATTATTAAAACTTTGTACCACCATACTTGTGATGAATTCGAGTGGATAACTAAGGGGATTGATGAAGGGTTTAGTGATGATTGGTCCACAAATATGGCTAGAGATCCTATTGATGATGAAATGCATGTTTTGTATGAAGATGTTTATGGTGATGATTCGGAGTTTGAAGTAATGAACATAAAAATTGCCGAGCAAACTCCCTTTAAATATTTAAGTTCTCCCACTAGGAAAGAAGTACATGAGAGTAGATAGCTAATGAGGAAAGTTCTGGATGAATTGATAAAAAGGATTTGGAAACTAAGGATGACAATACTTCAAACTATGCATTACGTCTAGGTAGGGGCATAAAATAATAGCACTTGTTGGGAGGCAACCCAATGGTTATCTTATTTTTCCTTGCTTTCTTTTCTGTTTTTTTGTATCGACACAATTATGCTACTGTTATGATTGTGTTTTTATGTTTTAATTAGTGTTCGTGCGAAGTAAAGCCTTTGGGATGATTAGGTTGATAGTTGACTTGATTTTGTGAAAAAAACAGAAACTTTTGTGCCCAGTACTAGAATTTTTAAAATTCACTGGAACGTGATAAAATTCTGATTTTTAAACATCATTGATATACATATTTCCCACGTTGTACTATTTTTCTGAATTTTTGGAGTGACAGAAGTATGGTCATTGTTCAGATCATTACAAACTGTTCTGTTTTTGACAGATTCAGTTTTCGTTGCGTAATTTGCTTGCTTTGATGAATCTATGAGTTATATCAGGGGGTATAAGTCATGGAGAAGTTAGAATATAGTAGTTACTATGCAATAATAAAATATGAATGGGTTTACAATAGTACCTAAAGTTTATGATTTGCTTGTTATACTAACGGATCTCACGAATTTTCTGTTGAGTTTTGTGTGCTGAAGTTCAAGTTTTGGGTGAGATCACGATGGATGAAGGAATAAGGACTAGCAAGACCCTAAGCTTGGGGCCCTAGGAACCCCAAGGTAATATTCAAGGAGACCCAAGTGTCTAAGCTTGGGGATGCCCTGGATGGCATCCCCTGTTTCGTCTACAATCCATCGGTATATTACTTGGAGCTATATTTTTATTCATCACATGATATAAGTTTTGCTTGGTATTATAGTGGTCTTTCTTTGTCTGCTTTTTAGTTTGCCACAATCAGCTTTTGCTGCGCACACCTTTTGAGAGGGACACGCGTTTATTCGTGATTTGTTAGAATACTCTATTTGCTTCACTTATATCTTTTGAGCTAGGCAGTTGCTCTAGTGATTCACTTATATGTTTTAGAGCACGACGATGGTTATATTTTAAGGAAATAGTTGCACTCTCATGCTTCACTTATATCTTTTGAGAGTCTAATAAATAGTAATGGCAATATGCACGGGTTATGAAATTGATCCTGATATGATAGGTATTCAAGAGGGATATAATAAAAACTTTCATGTAGATCACTGAATATGATAAGTTTGATTCCTTGCAATAGTTTTGCGACATTAAGATGGTAATATGTGGGAGGTACTAGTGAATAATTGTGGTTTAGTAAGAATATTGGTGTTAAGGTTTGTGATTCCAAAAGCATGCACGTATAATCTCTAGTTATGCTAAGAAGTTGGAGCATGATTTATTATTGATTGTCTTCCTTTTGAGTGGCGGTCAAGGATGAGAAATGGTCTTTTCCTACCAATCTATCCCCCTAGGGGCATGTGTAGTAGTACTTTGCTTCGAGGGCTAATAAATTTTCGTAATAAGTATGTGAGTTCTTTATGACTAATGTGAGTCCATGGATTATACGCACTGTCGTGGTTCGACACGATCACCTATGGGGCCATCGGCCCCTTCGTGGTTCGGCAAGGGCGAAGGGCACGTTGCACAAAGAGCAGAGACCGTAGAACAACACGGCAATGGTGACGCGGGTGGTTTTTACCCAGGTTCGGGCCACCGCGAGGCGTAAAACCCTACTCCTGCTTGGTGGATTGGGTGGAGGACCGTGATGAACGCGTAGCGCTCAAGCCCGGCAAGGTTGCCTCGGGGAGAGCAGCTACGTGCGTATGATTGTACAAGGGTCCGAATCCTTTCTAAGGTTGCCTCGGCCCTCCTTTTATAGGTAAAGGGGTTACCACAGTGGCAAAACAGTCATTATCCAGTGATTAGATAGCCACAGTGCTATCATACCTAACTCTGCAGATAGGACAAGGTGCATTAAATGCACCGCTTAGTGTCACGTCATGGAAGTAGCCCGGCAAGCCTTGCCGTGCCATCCAACCACCTTCTCGCCTGTCTGCGTGACACACCCCTGGACGGGTGTCATTTAGGGGTGATCTTCCTCAGAAATGGCCGCCACGTGCCAAATGACAGCCACTTAATCACTTGGGGGCTCGACACCGCACCGATAAGTGACCGGCATTGCTGTGAGGTGGAGCGGTGGAGTCTTGGCGGGGAAGCAGGCCATCGGGGCCCCGGCAACCCTTGATGGGGAGGTCTTGGGACTTGCCCTTGGGGTGGCCTCGACCTGACCAGGCTCGCCTGCCCGGCAAGGGAGGCTTTTCCCTTAGTGATATCTTGTTCCTTCGGCTTGTCTTGGTCTTCTTGATCCGCCCTTTGATTTCTTAAAGAGCTATTCCTTCTGCTTGGCCTTGTCTTGTATACTTGGTGGAGCTTGCCTTGTTGTTGCCGCGTCGGAGACGTGCCTGTCCGTGCACAAGTCAGGGGGAAACATACACCCCTGTTTGTGTACCCCGACAGAAGCCCCCGGGCCTGAGCCATACGTGTCGCCGGACACGTTGGGTTAGGCCCTAAATAGTGCACGGACACGCGTCAAGGGAATGCTGCGCATGCAGCGGTTATGATGACTAGTCAAACCAACGTCCACTCCGCATAATTACCGCAGGTCGTGGGGTCGTGGGACTGTAGCAGTTAATGTGAAATGGTAACTTTCTGAGGAAAGCAGCGAAGAGTCGCCCCCTCTCCTTACGCCTGTTCCTCATAAAAAGGAAAAACATGAAAGGGTGCGGCTCATTCGCACCTGTTTCACCGTCCACCATCTTCTTCCTCAAGCCACGCGACCGCACCGTGCTTGCATTTGCATTCAATGCCTCACCCGACCTTCCATCCCCTCCACAGCTCCTGAGGATGGGAAAGAAACCCGTGGCAAAGGGGAAGCGGGTGACCACCGCGAAGGAGATGGCCGCGGAGGAGAACAAGAGGAGAGCAGCGGAACTGGACAAGAAGCGACGGGGAGATGTGGTCTTCTTCCCGTCGAGCCTGGACAGCGATGCCTTGGTTGCAAGGTACGGATACATGTGGGGAAGGGAAGTTCCAAAGGGGCATGGCGCACCCGTAGTCTTGCCGGAGGGGAAGAAGGATCCGCCGAATTCATATCGATTTTTCTGCGCGTATTTCCTCTGCGTACTTTGTCCCCGCTTCTCAGATTTCTTTGAGGCGATGATGGTGGTGTACGGGTTCCACCTCTTAGATTTTACGCCAAATGTGATGGCATGCATGGCGATTTTTGCCCATCTGTGCGACAACTTCGTCGGGGTCGCCCCCAATGTCGATCTGTTCGGGCACTTTTTTGTCCCGAGGGTGGAGGCCCATCGCTCGGGAAACATAAGTTAGATTCCCCGAGAGAAGAGGGAGATTTGGGAATATCTTCCTGGCCAGCAGCTAGGTAGATGGGAGGAATGGCGGGCAGACTGGTGCTGGATCCAGGATGAGGATGCTCTAGAGTATTGCCAGGCGCGGATGGAGTGCATCGTGCGCGGCAACGACTGGAGGGAATTGGGCCTTACTAACGATAGGCTTTGCCCAACGCTGAACAGAATTGCCCGTCTCAAAGCTACCGGGCTAACCAACGAACAGGTGGGAGCTGATTTTCTTCGACGCCGCATCGCGCCGCTGTAGAAAAGGGACAGGTTTGCCTGGCGGTATGGAGATGCTGCGGATAGGATGCGTCTGTATTCAGGCCTCATCAATAAACTATCGGTTTACGGCCATGGCTGGCTATGCGAACAACTGTTCGGTAGCCTTGGTCCGTTCAAATTGCCGGCGGGTGTTGTTCCGCTGAATGTCAACTCTGCCTTGTATCAGATTCTGAAGTGGATGCCTGACTGCAATGCTTACGGGGTTGCGAGCGATTGGCAACTACCCGAGCTTGACGTAGAGCTTGAGTGGACATCCAGCTTGGTGGAAAGGGCTACCAGGGTGGAGAGCAACATGTTCAAGTGCACCTCCATGGTAGAGGCGGAGTTTATCAAGAGGCGGATTGAGGAGGACAAGGCGTTCTGGGCTGCCGAGAAGGCGAGGCCCGGAAGGGTGGAGGAGGAAGGGTAGGCCGAAGACGGGGACTCCTCCCACGACAGGAGCGAGGCGCACGCCGCAGAGGAGGTTGCCGGGGATGATCCTGACGGGACTGAGCCTGCCGGGATCGAAGCCTTGTATGCCGCGGCAGTGGAAGCCCAGGAAGGGGCAAGGCCAAGGCAGTGGAGAAGCCCAAGGAGGAGTGACTCTCAACGGGCCCACAAGCCCCCGAGCTAGACTTGGATCAACCCCCTCATAGGCGGTCGGCTAGTCGGGGAACAGTGGCTCCTGCTCCTGCGCCTGCCGTCAGGAAGGTGAAGAAGATCACCTCCAAGAGCGACAAGCCAGACGTGGAGCACCGGCATTCTTCTCGCCTCTCCGAGGCTAAGACCCCTCCCGCCAAGCGACGGGCAGTCACGGGAGTCGACTCTAGTTACCAATCAGACTCGAGCTCCTCGCGCAGCTCATCCTGGCCGGAGCTCCCTGCGCCCCAGCAGGGTGTGAAGTTGCCGGGAAGCACTACCCCCACAACTCTGAAGAGAAGCAGAGCACCCCTGCCATCTATGGAGTTCGTGTTGGGCTCCATGCTCATGGATTCAGAGTAAGGAAAATGCTTTCCCTTCCATTGGTGTCATGCGCATTTGTTGACTTGATGGTCCAACTTTATCCGCTGCCTTCGACAGGGAAGAAGAGGATGAAGAAACCCTCATCCACCGGACCAAACATCCCAGGAAGGCGGAGTCATCGGGGCCCTCGGAGGGCACGGGCTTGGCGGGAAGCAGCATGAATGACCCAGCGCCAAGCCCCCAGCCCAGCCCCCAGCAAGGAAGCGTGGGCCAGGCCTCTTCCGCCAAGGGTGGCATGGATGAACATGCCTCACCTTCAGCCAAAGAAGGAGGGGAGATCCCCCTCGGCGAGGTTCTTCAAGAGGAGCACCCTTCCTGATATCTGAGCCGAGGGGTCTCCGGCGAAAGCCCCCACGGAAGGATCGGCTCAAGTTGATGCCATGGTCACCGAGGAAGAAAGTGGTGGTCGCATCCCGGCAACTGATGCTGCCGGGGAAACCATAGCCCTTCCACGGCAAACGACTCCGGGTAACTTGCTTGTCCTTCCATCTTCTGTTGTCTTCATCATTTAGCTTCAAGTCTCCGGCTTTTTGACACATACTATTTCACTACCATTGTTTGCTGACCTCGTTTTGCAGCCCCGGTGATCAAGGAGCCAGAACTGCTGGAAGAGGTGGCCAGCATCGGCAAGGATGCTGCTGAAGAGGCGGCCAAGATCGCTGCCGCGGATGGTCAGGAACACTCTGTCGGGGATATCCGAGAGGCCTCAGAGGAGGTCCCCGGCAGCATGCCAGGACTGGAGGTGGTGGTTGAGGATAAGGCTTCCCTTCAGACCATGAGCCCCCCTCCCCAATTCGGCGCCTCGGCCGCAGCTCCCCAGCTATCTTCGAGCAGTCTGACGCCGGCCCTCGCACAACCTAGACTTGGAGCCCTTGGCTCGTCCACGACAGCAAGCGATGATCTAGACGAAGAGATCCAGCGCATCATTGCACCATTGTCCCAGCATGCTGAGGAGGCTGATGACTCAGTCAGCGCAGTTCTGGATCTGTCCTTCCTGGAGTCGGTGGCAACAGGCATGAAGGAGATGCAGAACATGTACCACCAGAAGTGCTTGACACTCAAAGAGCAACGCAACTCCGCCAACAGCATGGATCAGAAGCTGAGGGACAAGGGCAGCAAGCTGCGCAAGTGGCACAACAAGCAGTTCCAAGTCCTTCTGCGGCAACAGGAGACGATCACCATGGCGAAAGAGGATGTCGCTGCTCGAGAAGCTCGTCTGGAGGAGCGCGTAGCGGTTCTGGATGCCAAAGAGAAGTACGTCTCTTCCCGGGAAGAGAGCCTTGAGGCCACCCTTTGCAGCAAGGACGGAGAGCTGGAGACCCTCGTCTAGCAACGCACCAAGGAGCTGGAAGACAAGCACAAAGTGGCCCTTGACGCGCTCACCCTTGACTTCACTACTCAACTGAAGAAGGTTGCCGATGATCTTGCCGCTGCATCCACTGCCAAAGCTGATCTTGATCAATAGGTGGCTAAACTGACAGAGGAGCTTGCCGGGAGTGCCAAGGAAGCTGCGGCCCTTAAGGCGGAGGCGCAGAAGGTGGAGATCCTTCTGAAAGAGGTGCAATCGCAACTCTTCTCCAAGGGCCAGGCCCTTGATACCGCTAACGGCACCATCACTGATATGAAGGCAAGGCTTGGCACTTTAGAGAGCAAGATTGAGTCTGCCGGGGTTCGTGAGAAGCAGCTGATAAGGGACTTGGAAAAATACAAAGATCCTCCAGAAGGACGCGGAGGACAAATTGGTGAACCAGGTTCAGCAGCGCGATCTTTGGATCAAGAACCTAGTCGACATTGCCGAGCGCCTCACTGCCCAGATCGCACGATGGGCATGGAGAGCCCAGCCTTCTCGATTGACAGGCACGAGGTCCCAAGTGTCAAGCTATCTCTCTTCTTCGACGGATTGATCAAAGGGCTGAGGATGCACGAGGAAGAAAGAGTTGCTCATTTAGCCAGCGAGTCCCGAAAGCTTGCTCGAAATGCCCTCTTCATGGTCTTGAGCAACATCGCCTTCCGCCATCCGGACCTCAACCTCGCCGATGGCTTCTGGAGGCTGCCAGAAGGCACAGATGTTTCCGCTGCCGAGGAGAAGGCTGCCCCTTTCGCCGACAAGGTGCTCTCCGTCCCCAGGGCTCCATAAGGCCGCCAAGCACGGCCCTGAATCATTCACGTAGCTGTGTTGCCCTGTAACAAAACATTATGCATGTCTTGTGTTTAGATCCCGTACTACTTTTGCTTGCGCTGAACTGGTATTTTAATTTCAAATGCATGCTATCCCTCTTGCGTTTTATCCATGGATGTTTGTATGGTTAGTTTCTTTTTGTGTGTTTTGGTTGCCCGCTAGTAGCATGTTGCCGCGATTGCTGTGAGGAACGGGTCCTTAGCATTCAGCTGGCAAAGACATGCCCCGGCAGGTTTTCCCTTAGGCGTCTTTGACGCAGCCACCCGCTCTGTGAGCAGGCTCAAAACATAGTGGGGGCGCAGACAAATCCAGTAAGGTGCCACCACACGAAAGATTTCTTCATATGAAACATCATGGTTATCCGAGGGATAAGCAAATGCAGATTCTGGAGAGAAAAAACAGAGAACGCGTGGACTTAGCTTTCGTTCATGCTTCCCTTCTCCTTTAACCGTGGTCGTTTGTCATGCCCGCATATCCCGAGGGGACTGCATTTGCTTGTTGGTCTCAGGTCTACAACGGTTAACGACAGAAACGCGCACAAGAAAGAGACTTGGCAGTTTGTTAGTTGCATGCCCACTCCAGGCAAGAGCCGGAGGGGGTAATCAAATATTTGCGGGCGATAGTGTACGGTGAAAAGTGATGGTCGGATCCTCTTTCCTCTCTCCCTTTGCTGCCGATGACATCATGGTCATGGGCATAAAAAGTCACGCTGGCGCGGACAGCCCTACCGGAGCGTACTTGCTGGGGCATCAATCAACAAATCTGCACCAGCGCTTCCCTTAGGACTTCCCCTTGGTGGGGCAAGTGCTAAACCGAGTTCCGCGTGGGCTCATTGACGTTGAAAACGTCGCCCCCTACGCGGCTCTGCTGTCAACGAGTGAAAACGAGGGAGGAGGAGGAGGAGGAGGAGACCATACCATGCTTTCCGTCCGCCTAGGTGATTCTCTCAGTCACCTGGCATGCTTGGCGAGATCTTGCCAGGAGGACAGCGTTGCCGCATGCGTCGCTCTTCTCCCTTGGACAGGGGCAGTGCGACGGTCCTGAGCCGCCCGGTCCGGACGAGGCAGAATGAGGGGGTGGCATCGTATCTTTCCTTAGGAGCCGCTGATGATGTGAGCGTTGGCGCTGATGTCGACGTAGCTTGACACGTTGTTTAGGTCCTCGGGTTCGCACAAGCGCTCCCCCCTACCTGACGCACCAAAGATGTCATGGTTCGACACGATCACCTATGGGGTCATCAGCCGCTTCGTAGTTCGGCAAGGGGGAAGGGCACGTTGCACAAAGAGCGGAGATCGTAGAACAGCACGACAATGGTGACGTGGGTGGTTTTTACCTAGGTTCGGGCCGCCGCGAGGCGTAAAACCCTACTCCTTCTTGGTGGATTGGGGGGAGGACCGTGACGAACGCGCAACGCTCAAGCCCGGCAAGGTTGCCTCGGGGAGAGCAGCTACGCGCGTATGATTGTACAAGGGTCCGGATCCTTTCTAAGGTTGCCTCGGCCCTCCTTTTCTAGGTAAAGGGGTTACCACAGTGGCAAAATAGTCATTATCCAGTGATTAGATAGCCACAGTGCTCTCATACCTAACTCTGCAGACATGACAAGGTGCATTAAATGCACCGCTTAGTGTCACGTCGTGGAAGTAGCCCGGTAAGCCTTGCCATGCCATCCAACCACCTTCTCGCCTGTCTGCATGACACGCCCCTGGACAGGTGTCATTTAGGGGTGATCTTCCTCAGAAATGGCCGCCATGTGCCAAATGACAGCCACTTAATCACTTGGGGGCTCGACATCGCACCGATAAGTGACCGGCGCTGCTGTGAGGTGGAGCGTTGGAGTCTTGGCGGGGAAGCAGGCCGTCGGGGCCCTGGCAACCCTTGCTGGGGAGGTCTTGGGAGTTGCCCTTTGGGTGGTCTCGACCTGACCAGGCTCACTTGCCCTACAAGGGAGGCTTTTCCCTTAGTGATATCTTGTTCCTTCGGCTTGTCTTTGTCTTCTTGATCCGCCCTTTGATTTCTTAAAGAGCTATTCCTTCTGCTTGGCCTTGTCTTGTATACTTGGTGGAGCTTGCCTTGTTCTTGCCGCGCCGGAGACGTGCCTATCCATGCACAAGTCAGGGGGAAACATACACCCCTGTTTGTGTACCCCGACACGCACTCTCAGCTTTCCGCAGTTTGCTAGCCTCTTAGTTACCGTGCATTGCCCTTTCTCACCTCGAGAGTCGGTGCAAACTTCGCTGGTGCATCCAAACCCCGTGATATGTTACACTCTATCACACATAAGCCTCCTTATATCTTCTTCAAAACAGCCACCATACCTACCTATCATGGCATTTCCATAGCCATACCGAGATATATTGCCATGCAACTTCCACTGTTCTGTTATTATGACACACATCATCATTTTCATATTGCTTTGCATGATCATCTAGCTAACATAGTATTTGTGGCTCAACCACTGTTCATCATTTTTATACATGTTACGCTAGCATCATTGCATATCCTGGTACACTGCCAGAGGCATTCATATAGAGTCATGTGTTTCAGTTTTATCAAGTTGTAATATTGAGTTGTAAGTAAATAGAAGTGTGATGATCATCATTATTAGAGCATTGTCCCAGTGCGGAAATATAAAAAAAGAGGGAGAAAAAAAGAGGCAAAAAAGAGCCCAACAAAAAAAAGAGAGAAAAAAAGAGAAGGGGCAATGTTACTATCCTTTTCCACACTTGTGCTTCACAGTAGCACCATGTTTTTCATATAGAGAGTCTCCGATGTTGTCACTTTCATATACTAGTCGGAATTTTTCATTATAGAACTTGTCTTGTATATTCTGATGATGGGCTTCCTCAAATGCCCGAGGTCTTCATGAGCAAGCAAGTTGGATGCACACCCACTCAGTTTTTAGTTTGAGCTTTCATACACTTATAGCTCTTAGTGCATCAATTGCATGGCAATCCCTACTCATTGCATTGACATTAATTGATGGGCATCTCCATAGCCGGTTGATTTGTCACGTCGATGTGAGACTATCTTCCTTTTTTGTCTTCCCCTTATTAATCTCTATGGCCGCATTCTATTCCACCCATAGTGCCATGTCCATGGCTTGCGCTCATGTATTGCATGGGGATTGAAAAAGCTGAAGCGCGTTAAAAAGTATGAACCAATTGCTCAGCTTGTCATCGGGGTTGTGCATGATAAATACTTTGTGTTAAGAAGATGGAGCATGACCAGACTATATGCTTTTGTAGGGATAACGTTCTTTAGCATTTTTATTTTGAAAGACATGATTGTTTATTAGTATGCCTGAGTGTTGATGTCTTTATGTCAAATTATAGACTATTTCTTTGAATCATTCAGATCTAAATATTCATACCATAAAAGAAAGATTACATGATAGACATGTTAGGTAGCATTCCAGGTCAAAAATTCTATTTTTATCATTTACCTACTCGAGGACGAGTAGGAATTAAGCTTGCGGATGCTTGATTCATCTCCAACGTATCTATAATTTTTTTTATTGTTCCATGCTATTATAATATCAATCTTGGTTCTTTTATATGCATTTATATGCTATTTTATATCATTTTTTGGGACTAACCTATTGACCTAGTGCCTAGTGCGAGTTGCTGTTTTTTGCTTGTTTCTGGCTTTTCAGAAAATCAATATCAAAGGGAGTCCAAACATGATGAAACTTTATGGTGATTTTTTATGGACCAGAAGGGACCCACGAAGATTCGGGAGAAGACCAGAAGAGTCAGGAGGGAGCAACAAAGCTCACCAGGCGCGCCCCAGGGGGGCGCCCCTGAGCTTGTGGGCCCCTTGTGGCACCTCTTGACCTAATTCCGCCTCTATAAATTACCAAATATTCCCAATATACCAGAGAGCCACCCGAAACACTTTTTTTGGTACTCTGTCGGAGGGGGAATCGGTCAAGGAGGGCTTCTACATCATCCTTGCTGCCCTATCGATGATGCATGTGTAGTTCACCACAAACCTACGGGTCCATAGCTAGTGGCTATATGGCTTATTCTCTCTCTTTGATCTTTAATATCAAGTGCTCCTCGATCTTCTTGGAGTTCTATCCAATGTAATATTCTTTTGTGGTGTGTTTTGTTGGCATCCGATGAATTGTGTGTTGATGATCTGTATATTTATGGATATTAATTGAGTCTTCTTTGAACTCTTTTATGCATGATTGTTATAGCTTTGTATTTCTCTCCGATCTATCCGTTTGGTTTGGCCAACTAGATTGATTTATCTTGCAATGGGAGAGGTGCTTTGTGATGGGTTCAATCTTGTGGTGCTCTATCCTAGTGACAAAGTAGGGGACAAGACACATATTTGTATTGTTGCCATTAAGGGTAAAACGATGAGGTTTATTCATATTACTTGAGTTTACTTTGTCTATATCATGTCATCTTGCTTACGGCGTTACTCTGTTTTATACTAAATATCCTAGATGCATGCTGGATAGCGGTTGATGGTGGAGTAGTAGTAGATGCAGGCAGGAGTCGTTCTACTTGTCTCGGACGTGATGCCTATATACATGATCATTGCCTTGAATATCGTCATAACTATGCGCTTTTATATCAATTGCCCAAAAGTAATTTGTTCACCCACTGTATGCTATGTGCTCGAGAGAGAAGCCTCTAGTGAAAACTATGGCCCCAAGGTCTACTCTTATCATATATAAAAACACAAAAATACCTTGATGCAACTTTATTTCTTTTATTTTGTTTTGCAATTTAGTTTATTATCTACCACTACAAGATTTAATCCTCACAAGTAACCGCCGAGGGGATTGACAACCCCCTTGTTCGCGTTGGGTGCAAGTATTTGCTTTTGTGTCTGTGCAGGTGCTGTTCACGAGGTTCTGTGTGGTTCTCCTACTGGATTGATAACCTTGGTTCTTAACTGAGGGAAATACTTATCTGTACTGTACTGCATCATCCTCTCCTCTTCGAGGAAATCCAAATGCAGTTCACAAGTAGCATCCCACGCAAACGCTAGTGGCTCACGTTTCTCTTGCTTGAAACATGTAATATGAGAATGTAATTGCATAATCTTTGCAGGTGGACAATACTTAGATAAAACTTTACTGCACAATCAGCCTAAGAAGTAATACTGCCCTTATGTAGTGCAAGAAGCCATTCCTTAGCTTTTCCTATTAAGGAAAAAGTAAATAGATGCAATTTCAGTGCGCAAGATCATAATCCTTTATGCGTGTCATGTTGCATAATTCAGTGAAATTGTGTAGGAGCATACTGGCATCCTCAGAAGCCGAGCCTCCAAATTGGTCATGTTGAACCATGGAAACTAAGTTCGGTTTAATCTCATACTCAGCGTCTGCTACCTCAGGTTGTGCTATAGGTTCATGCATGAAGTTGTTGCCGGGAGTAGCAAAACTCCCAAGATTATGAGCCATGGTAATCTTTTGGTTTTTCAACTGACAAGACTTGCAACTAAAAATTAAAAAATGTAAAATAAAGAAAAAAAACTAAAAACTAACTTCAACGAAACTCTAAACACATAGACTAGGAATACTAAACTCCTCCCCGGCAATGGCGTTAGAAAAAGAGATTGATATCTCCTTTTTAATGATCCGGCATTGGAACAGAAAAGAGTATCCTGCACCTATTTCCCCAGAGGTGACCCTGGGTTATCGAACCCACGAGAGGAAGATTCCCTTGAAGCGATGGTTTCTAGCAAGCTTTTGTCAAAGTGTCAAATCCAGCTTTTGACCGGATCAGCAAGCAAATAGTGATTCAAACACTTATAATAAAACAGGTACGAGTATGAGGTCTTATGCCTGCAACCTTGTATTTGTGATGGATCAAATAATATATTTATTTCAGTGCTGGAAGTCACCCGCCGAGATGTGCTTGTTACGCATCGAAGTGGGGGATGTGTCCATAATAACATCTTGACCGACACGAGTCCTCCATCTAGAATCAGTTGTCCTACCGCATGCCCTATCCGTCGTCATGCGGGGTTACCTGAATAATTAAGACAATGAAATCAGACAAGAGCTTTGGGCGTTTAGTGACTACACCTCATTTCTCCCCAAGGATATGATCCATGTTACCTGATGACCCACAAGTATAGGGGATCAATCGTAGTCCTTTCGATAAGTAAGAGTGTCGAACCCAACGAGGAGCAGAAGGAAATGACAAGTAGTTTTCAGCAAGGTAATTTCTGCAGGCACTGAAATTGTCGGTAACAGATAGTTTGATAGCAAGTAACAAGTAACAATAAGTGCAGCAAGGTAGCCCAATCCTTTTTGTAGCAAAGGACAGGCTAGAACGATCTCAGATAATAACTAAAACGTTCTTGAGGGCACACGGGAATTTCATCTAGTCACTTTCATCATGTTGGTTTGATTCACGTTCGCTACTTTTATAATTTGATATGTGGGTGGACCGGTGCTTGGGTGTTGTTCTTACTTGAACAAGCCTCCCACTTATGATTAACCCCCTCGGAAGCATCCGCACCTATGAAAGAAGTATTAAGATAAAATGTAACCACAACATAAACATATGGATCCAAATCAGGCCCTTACGGAATAGCGCATAAACTAGGGTTTAAGCTTCTGTCACTCTAGCAACCCATCATCTAATAACTACTCCACAATGCATTCCCTTAGGCCCAAAGATGGTGAAGTGTCATGTAGTCGACGTTCACATAACACCACTAAGGGAATCACAACATACATATCATCAAAATATCGAACACATATCAAATTCACATGATTACTTGCTACATGACTTCTTCCGCGGCCTCAAGAACAAAAGTAACTACTCACTCAACATATTCATGCTCAAGATCAGAGGAGTACTAATATCATAATGGACCTGAACATATAATCTTCCACCAAATAAACCGGCTAGCTTCAACTACAAGATGTAATCAACACTACTAGTCACCCACAGGTACCAATCTAAGGTTTTGATACAAAGATTGAACACTAGAGATGACCTAGAGTTTGAGATGAGATTGTTGAAGATGTTGATGAAGATTGGCCTCCCAAAGATGAGAGGGTTGTTCGTGATGACGATGGCTTCGATTTCCCCCTCCGGGAGGGAAGTTCCCCCTGTGGAATCGCTCCGCCGAAGGGCAAAAGTGCTCCTGCCCAAGTTCCGCCTTGAGACAGTGGCATTCCATCCCGAAAGTCCTCTCCTTATTTTTTCTAGGTCAAAAGACCTTATGGACGAGAAGATGGGCACCGGAGGTGGGCCTGGTCCCCCACTACCCACCAGGGCACGCCTGGAGGGGGTGGCGCGCCCTGGTGCCTTGTGGGCGCCTGGGTGGCCCCCTCACGTAGTTCTTTATTTATTATATATTCCAAAATAATTCTCCATAAAATTTTAGCTCATTTGGAGATGTGCAGAATAGGTATCTCTGACATAGCTTTTTCAGGTCCAGAATTCCAGCTGCCGGTATTCTCCCTCTTTGTGTAAACTTTGCATATTATGAGAGAAAAGTCATTAGAATTACTCCACAAAGTGTTATAATGCATAAAAACACTAAAAATAACAGTAGGAAAACATGATGCAAAATGGACGTATCATTACCCTAGTAAACTTTACTGTCACCGATGTTCGGTATAACACTTCATGGTCGCCTTGCTCCTAGCCTAACCGGTGCTCGATCTCCATGGTCCTGGGTACCTACAGGGATGAAGATCGCGGACAAGACAAGAGACATCTTCACGGAACAATTTTATTTCACACATACGAGACGTTATATCAAACTCTTCCATTGATCCCCTCAACAAATACCTCGGCTTGAAAGGCATATGCCTCAACCCATACCTTACCGAACTACTCACACATGGAGATCAGATCGCGGGAAGAAAACTGTTGGGTAACGTTGCATGGAAAACAAAAAATTCTACACACGCGCAAGATCTATCCATGGAGATGCATAGCTAAGAGAGGGGAAGAGCATCTACATACCCTTATGGATCGCTAAGCGGAAGCGTATATAACGCGGTTGATGTAGTCGTACTCTTCATGATCTGATCACGATCCAACCGATCTAGTGCGCCGAACGAACGGCACCTCCGAGTTTAGCACACGTGCGGCTTGATGATGTCTCCTCCTTCTTGATCCAGCAAGAGGGAAAGGAGAAGTAGATGGGATCACAACCAACACAACGGCGTGGTGGTGATGGTGGTGGTGGAGCACCGACAACGCTTCGCCAAGCATCGCCGGGACGAGTGCTACTTCTTGAGCTTGCGTTGATTTTTCCCTTGAAGAGGAAAGGGTGATGCAGCAAAGTAGAGATAAGTATTTCCCTCAGTTAAGAACCAAGGTATCAATCTAGTAGGAGGCACAAGCAAGTCTCCCATCTATGCACCTACACAAACTAGCAAACACTTGCACTCAACGCGAAAAAGGGGTTGTCAATCCCTTCACGGTCTCGAACAAGAGTGAGATCTAATAGAGATATGTATAAAAGATTACTAAAACGTAAAACAAAGTAAAAAACAAATAAATTGCAGCAAAGTATTTTAGGGTTTTTTGGTTTATAGATCTGAAAATATATGATGGAAAATAGACCCGGGGGCCATAGGTTTCACTAGAGGCTTCTCTCTTGAAGATACCATACGATGGGTGAACAAATTACTGTTGAGCAATTGATAGAAAAGCGCAAAGTTATGGCGATATCTAAGGCAATGATCATGAATATAGGCATCACGTCCGTGACAAGTAGACCTAAATGATTCTGCATGTACTACTATTACTCTACACATCGACCGGCTCCTGCTTGTATCTAGAGTATTAAGTTCATAAGAACAGAGCAACGCTTTAAGTAATAAGATGACATGATGCAGAGGGATAAACTCAAGCAATATGATGAAAACCCCATCTTTTTATCCTCGATGGCAACAATACAATACATGCCTCACTACCCGTTCTGTCACTGGGTAAGGACACCGCAAGATTGAACCCAAAACTAAGCACCTCTCCCATTGCAAGAAAAACCAATCTAGTTGGCCAAACCAAACCGATAGTTTGAAGAGAAATACAAAGATGTCTTAATCATGCATAAAAGAGTTCAGAGAAGACTCAAATAATATTCATAGATAATCTGATCATAAATCCACAATTCATCGGATCTCAACAGACACACCGCAAAAAAGTATTACATCGAATAGATCTCCAAGAACATCGAGGAGAACATTGTTTTGAAGATCAAAGGGAGAGAAGAAGCCATCTAGCTACTAGCTATGGACCCGTAATTCTATGGTAAACTACTCATGCATCATCGAAAGGGCAGCAAGGTTGATGTAGAGGCCCTCCGTGACGAATCCCCCTATATCAGATCGCCGAAAAAGGCCCCAAGATGGGATCTCACGGGAAAATAGGATTGCGGCGGCGGAAAAGTATTTTGGTGGATGCTTCTCGTGGTTTGGGAATATTTGGGAATTTATAGAGCAAGAATTAGGGTTAAGAGACCTCCGAGGGGCCCACAAGCCCTCAAAGCGCGCCTCCTTGGGCGCGCCTGGCAGGCTTGTGGCCTCCTCGGACATTGTCTGACCCCCTCTCCAAGCTCCGTGGATGTCTTCCGGTGCATGAAAAATCATCGTAAAGTTTTATTCCGTTTGGACTCCGTTTGATATTACTTTTCTGTAAAACTCAAAAACAAGGAAAAAGCAGAAACTTGCACTGGGATCTAGGTTAATAAGTTAGTCCCAAAAATAATATAAAATAGCATATTAATGCATATAAACATCCAAAACAGATAATATAATAGCATGGAACAATCAAAACTTATAGATACGTTGGAGACGTATCAAGCATCCCCAAGCTTAATTCCTGCTCGTCCTCGAGTAGGTAAATGATAAAAACAGAATTTTTGATGTGGAATGCTACCTAACATATTTATCAATGTAATCTTCTTTATTGTGGCTTGAATATTCAGATCCATAAGATTCAAAACGAAAGTTTAATATTGACATAAAAACAATAATACTTCAAGCATACTAATAAAGCAACCATGTCTTCTCAAAATAACATGGCCAAAGAAAGTTATCCCTACGAAATGATAGTCTGGCTATGCTCCAACTTCATCACACAAAGTATTTCATCATGCACAACACCGATGACAAGCCAAGCAATTGTTTCATACTTTTGGTGTTCTCAAACTTTTTCTACTTTCACGCAATACATGAGCGTGAGCCATGGATATAGCACTATGGGTGGAATAGAATATGGTGGTTGTGGAGAAGACAAAAAGAAGGAGAAAGTCTTACATCAACTAGGCAAATTAATGGGCTATGGAGATGCCCATCAATCGATATCGATGCAAGTGAGTAGGGATTGCCATGCAACGGATGCACTAGAGCTATAAGTGTATGAAAGCTCAAAAAGAAACTAAGTGGGTGTGCATCAAACTTGCTTGCTCACGAAGACCTAGGGCAATTTGAGGAAGCCCATCATTGGAATATACAAGCCAAGTTCTATAATGAAAAATTCCCACTAGTATATGAAAGTGACAAAATAGGAGACTCTCTATCATGAAGATCATGGTGCTACTTCGAAGCACAAGTGTGGAAAAAGGATAGTAACATTGTCCCTTCTCTCTTTTCTCTCATTTTTTTTCTCTTTTTTTATTTGGGCTTCTTTGGCCTCTTTTTTATTTTTTGTAAAGTCCGGAGACTCATCCCAACTTGTGAGGGAATCATAGCTTCCATCATCCTTTCCTCACATGGGACAATGCTCTAATAATGATGATCATCACACTTTTATTTACTTACAACTCAAAAATTACAACTTGATACTAGAACAAGATATGACTCTATATGAATGCCTCCGGCGGTGTACCGGGATGTGCTATTATCAAGAGTGACATGTATAAAAAATTTGAACAGCGGCCTTGCCACAAATACTATGCCAACTACATGATCATGCAAAGCAATATGACAATGATGATGCATGTCATAATAAACGGAATGGTGGAAGTTGCATGGCAATATATCTCAGAATGGCTATGGAAATGCCATAATAGGTAGGTATGGTGGCTGTTTTGAGGAAAATATATGGTGGGTTTAATGCACCGGTGAAAGTTGTGCGGTACTAGAGAGGCTAGCAATGGTGGAAGGGTTAGAGTGCGTATAATCCATAGACTCAACATTAGTCATAAATAACTCACATACTTATTGCAAAAATTTATTAGCTATCGAAGCAAAGTACTACACACATGCTCCTAGGGGGATAGATTGGTAGGAAAAGACCATCGCTCGTCCCTGACCGCCACTCATAAGGAAGACAATCAAAAAAATAAATCATGCTCCGACTTCATCACATAACGGTTCACCATACGTGCATGCTACGGGAATCACAAACTTTAACACAAGTATTTCTGCCAATCCACAATTACTCACTAGCATGACTCTAATATCACCATCTTCATATCTCAAAACAAATGCAAGGAATCAATCTTCTCATCTTATTCAACGCTCTTTATATAATTTTTTTATTATATCCCTCTTGGATGCCCATCATATTAGGACTAAATTCATAACCTAAGCAAATTACCATGCTGTTTAAGACTCTCAAAATAATATAAGTGAAGCATGAGAGTTCAATAATTTCTATAAAATAAAGCCACCGCCGTGCTCTAAAAAGATATAAGTGAAGCACTAGAGCAAACTACCTTGCTCAAAAGATATAAGTGAAGCACATAGAGTATTGTAACAAATTCACGATTAATGTGTGTCCCTCTAAAAAGGTGTGTATGCTACTTCTTGAGCTTGCGTTGATTTTTCCCTTGAAGTGGAAAAGGTGATGCAGCAAAGTAGAGATAAGTATTTCCCTCAGTTAAGAACCAAGGTATCAATCCAGTAGGAGGCACAAGCAAGTCTCCAATCTATGCACCTGCACAAACTAACAAACACTTGCACTCAACACGAAAAAGGGGTTGTCAATCCCTTCACGGTCTTGAACAAGAGTGAGATCTAATAGAGCTGGGTATAAAAGATTACTAAAACATAAAACAAAATAAAAATAAATAAATTGTAGCAAGGTATTTTTTGGTTTTTTGGTTTATAGATCTGAAAATATATGATGGAGAATAGACCCGGGGGCCATAGGTTTCACTAGAGGCTTCTCTCTTGAAAGAAAACAATACGGTGGGTGAACAAAATACTATCGAGCAATTGATAGAAAAGCGCAAAGTTATGACGATATCTGATACGTCTCCAACGTATCTATAATTTTTGATTGTTCCATGCTGTTATATTGTCATTCTTGGATGTTTTACAATCATTTTATATCATTTTTTGGTACTAACCTATTGACATAGTGCCCAGTGCCAGATGCCCAGGTGGGTTGTGCCCACCTCGGCCGCCTCCCGCACCACCTCTTTGCTCTATAAATACCAAAATATTCCAGAAACCCTAGGGGAGTCAACGAAAATCAATTCCAGCCACCGCAAGTTCCAGAACCACCAGATCCAATCTAGACACCATCATAGAGGGGTTCATCATCCTCATTGGTGCCTCTCTGATGATGCGTGAGTAGTTCATTGTAGACCTTCGGGTCCATAGTTAGTAGCCAGATGGCTTTCTCTCTCTCGTTTGATTCTCAATACAATGGTCTCTTGGAGATCCATATGATGTAACTCTTTTTTTTTTGCGGTGTGTTTGTTGGGATCCGATGAACTTTGAGTTTATGATTAGATCTATCTTTTTATCCATGAAAGTTATTTGAGTCTTCTTTGATCTCTTATATGCATGATTGCTTATAGCCTCGTATTTCTTCTCTGATATTTGGGTTTTGTTTGGCCAACTTGATCTATTTATCTTGCAATGGGAAGAGGCGCTTTGTGATGGGTTCGATCTTACGGTGATTGATCCCAGTGACAGAAAGGGAAACGACACGTATGTATCGTTGCCATTAAGGATAACAAGATGGTGTCTATTTCTACATAAATAGATCTTGTCTACATCATGTCATCATTCTTATTGCATTACTCCGTTTCTCCATGAACTTAATACACTAGATGCATGCTGGATAGCGGTCGATGTGTGGAGTAATAGTAGTAGATGGAGGCAGGAGTCGGTCTACTGATCTTGGACGTGATGCCTATATAATGATCATTGCCTGGATATCATCATGATTATTTGAAGTTCTATCAATTGCCCAACAGTAATTTGTTTCCATTGTTTGCTATTTTTCTCGAGAGAAGCCACTAGTGAAAACTACGGCCCCCGGGTCTCTTCTTTAATATATTTGCCTTCAAGATCTATTTTGCAATTCGCTCTTTTATTTATTTACAACTTTTATTTTCAGATCTATTAATCCAAAAACCCAAAAATACCTCGCTGAATTTTATTAGCATCTTTCAATCTACTACAATTTTATCTATCTCGTTACCCGAAAGGGATTGACAACCCCTTTAACACGTCGGGTTGCAAGTATTTGTTCTTTGTGTGCAGGAGCTGTTTACGTGGTGTTGCGTGGTTCTCCTACTGGTTCGATAACCTTTGTCTCATCACTAAGGGAAATACCTACCGTCGCTGTGCTGCATCATCCCTCCCTCTCTTGGGAAAAACCGATGTAGTTCTAGTAGACATCAATATCCAAGGCAATGATTATGAATATAGGCATCACGTCCGTGTCAAGTAGGCCGAAACGATTCTGCATCTACTACTATTACTCCACACATCGACCGACTCCTGCCTGCATCTAGAGTATTAAGTTCATAAGAACAGAGCAACGCTTTAAGTAAGATGACATGATGTAGAGGGATAAACTCAAGCAATATGATGAAAACCCATATTTTTACCCTTGATGGCAACAATACAATACGTGCCTCGCTACCCCTAATGTCACTGGGTGTGGACACCGCAAGATTGAACCCAGAACTAAGCATCACTCCCATTGCAATAAAAACCAATCTAGTTGGCCAAACCAAACCGATAATTCAAAGAGAAATACAAAGATATTTAATCATGCATAAAAGAGTTCAGAAAAGACTCAAATAATATTCATAAATAATCTGATCATAAATCCACAATTCATCGGATCTCGACAAACACACCGCAAAAGAATATTACATCAGATAGATCTCCAAGAACATTGAGGAGAACATTGTATTGAAAATCAAAGAGAGAGAAGAAGCCATCTAGCTACTATCTATGGACTCATAGGTCTATGGTAAACTACTCACCCTTCATCGGAAGGGCAGCAAGGTTGATGTAGAGGCCCTCCGTGATCGAATCCCCCTCCGACAGGGTGTCAAAAAAGGGCCCAAGATGGGATCTCACGGGAACACAGGCTTGCAGCGGCAGAAAAGTATTTTGGTGGACGCTTCTGTTGGTTTGGGAATATTTTGGAATTTATAGAGCAAGAATTAGGGTTGGGGGACTCCCGAGGAGCCCACAAGCCAGGGAGGCGCCCCCTAGGGCGCGGCCTGAGGGCTTGTGGGTCCCTCGGGACTCATCTGGCCCACTCTCCAAGCTCCATGGATGTCTTCTGGTCCATGAAAAATCATCGTAAAGTTTTATTCCGTTTGGACTCCGTTTGATATTACTTTTCTGTAAAACTCAAAAACAAGGAAAAAACAGAAACTGGCACTGGGCTCTAGGTTAATAGGTTAGTCCCAAAAATAATATAAATTAATGCATATAAAACATCCAAAACAGATAATATAATAGCAAGGAACAATAAAAATTATACATACGTTGGAGACGAATCAAGCATCCCCAAACTTAATTCCTACTCGTCCTCGAGTAGGTAAATGATAAAAACAGAATTTTTGATGTGGAATGCTACCTAACATATTTATCCATGTAATTTTCTTTATTGTGGCATGAATATTCAGATCCATAAGATTCAAAACAAAATTTTAATATTGACATAAAAACAATAATACTTCAAGCATACTAATAAAGCAATCATGTCTTCTCAAAATAACATGGCCAAAGAAAGTTATCCCTACAAAATCATATAGTCTGGCTATGCTCCATCTTCATCATACAAATTATTTTATCGTGCACAACCCCGATGACAAGCCAAGCAATTGTTTCATACTTTTAGTGTACTCAAACTTTTTCAACTTTCACGCAATACATGAGCGCGAGCCAAGGATATAGCACTATAGGTGGAATAGAATATGGTGGTTGTGGAGAAGACAAAAAGAAGGAGAAAGTCTCACATCAACTAGGCGTATTAACGGGCTATGGAGATGCTAATAAATAGATATCAATGTGAGTGAGTCGGGATTGCCATGCAACGGATGCACTAGAGCTATAAGTGTATGAAAGCTCAAAAAGAAACTAAGTGGGTGTGCATCCAACTCACTTGCTCACGAAGACCTAGGGCAATTTGAGGAAGCCCAGCATTGGAACATACAAGCTAAGTTTGATAATGAAAATTCCCACTAGTATATGAAAGTGACAAAATAGGACACTCTCTATCATGAAGAACATGGTGCTACTTTGAAGCACAGGTGTGGAAAAAGGATAGTAACATTGTCCCTTCTCTCTTTTCTCTCATTTTTTTCTATTTTTTTATTTGGACTTCTTTTGGCCTCTTTTATTTTTTGTAAAGTCTGGAGACTCATCCCAACTTGTGAGGGAATCATAGCTTCCATCATCCTTTCCTCACGTGGGACAATGCTCTAATAATGATGATCATCACACTTTTATTTACTTACAACTCAAGAATTACAACTCGATACTAGAACAAGATATGACTCTATAAGAATGCCTCCCGCAATGTACCGGGATGTGCAATGATCAAGAGTGACATGTATAAGAAATATGAACGGTGGCCTTGCCACAAATACTATGCCAACTACATGATCATGCAAAGCAATATGACAATGATGGTGCGTGTCATAATAAAACGGAACGGTGGAAGTTGCATGGCAATATATCTCGGAATGGCTATGGAAATGCCATAATAGGTAGGTATGGTGGCTGTTTTGAGGAAAGGTATATGGTGGGTTTAATGCACCGGTGAGAATTGCGCGGTACTAGAGAGGCTAGCAATGGTGGAAGGGTGAGAATGTGTATAATCCATGGACTCAACATTAGTCATAAAGAACTCACATACTTATTGCAAAAAATTATTAGCCATCAAAACAAAGTACTACACACATGCTCCTAGGGGGATAGATTGGTAGGAAAAGACCATCGCTCGTCCCCGACCACCACTCGTAAGGAAGACAATCAAAAAATAAATCATGCTCCGACTTCATCACATAACGGTTCACCATACATGTATGCTACGGGAATCACAAACTTTAACACAAGTATTTCTACCAATACACAATTACTCACTAGCCTGACTCTAATATCATCATCTATATATCTCAAAACAAATGCAAGGAATCAAACTTCTCATAGTATTCAATGCTCTTTATATGAAAGTTTTTATTATATCCCTCTTGGATGCCCATCATATTAGGACTAAATTCATAACATAAGCAAATTATCATGCTTTTTAGAGACTCCCAAAATAATATAAGTGAAGCATGAGAGTTCAACAATTTCTATAAAATAAAACCACCGCCGTGCTCTAAAAAGATATAAGTGAAGCACTAGAGCAAACTGCCATGCTCAAAAGATATAAGTGAAGCACATAGAGTATTCTAATAAATTCACGATTCGTGCATGTCCCTCTCAAAAGATGTGTACATCAAGGATGATTGAGGAAAAATAAAAATCAAAGACTCATATCTTACAAGACGCTCCAAGCAAAACACATATCATGTGGTGAATAAAAATATAGCCTAAAGTAAATTTACCGATGGATTGAAGACAAAAGAGGGGATGCCATCCGGGTCATCCACAATCTTAGATGCTTGGTTGTCCTTGAATATTAGATTGGGGTGCCTTGGTCATCCCGAAGCTTAGGCTCTTGCCACTCCTTATTCTGTTGTCCATCAAATCTTTACCCAAAACTTGAAAACTTCACAACACAAAACTCAACAGAAAAACTCATAAGATCCGTTAGTATAATAAAATAAGTCACCACTTTAGGTACTATTGTGAACTCATTCTTTATTTATATTGGTGTAATATCTACTGTATTCCAACTTCTCCATGGTTCATACCCCCCGATACTACCCATAGATTCATCAAAATAAGCAAACAACATATAGAAAATAGAATCTGTCAAAAACAGAATAGTCTATAGTAATCTGGAAATTTCGTATACTTCTGTAACTCCATAAATTCTGAAAGATTAGGAAAACCTGGGAAATTTGTATATCAATCTTTTGTAAAAAAATCAGATGAAAATCACGTTTCTGTGATTTATTGAATTTCTAGCAATGAGCGCAAAAGTTTCTGTTTTTCAGCAAGATCAAATCAACTATCACCGTAGACCATCCCAAAGGTCTTACTTGGCTCAAACACTAACTGAAACACCAAAACACAATTACTACAGAGGTAATAATGTGTATTTATTGAAAAACAGAACCAAAATCAAAAAACATAAAAATAAAATTGGGTTGCCTCCCAACAAGCGCTATTGTTTAACGCCCCTAGCTAGGCATAAAACATAGATCTAGGTATTGTCATCTTTGGTATGTAAACCATAAGTAGCCTTCATAATAGATTCATATGGCAACTTAATTTTCTTTCTTGATAAGTGTTCCATGCCCTTCCTTAACAGAAAATGAAATCTAATGTTTCCTTCTTTCATATCAATAATTGCACCAATCGTTCTAAGGAAAGGTCTACCGAGAATAATAGGACATGTAGGATTGCAATCTATATCAAGAACAATAAAATCTACGGGTGCATAATTCCTATTTGCAAAAATAAGAACATCATTAATTCTTCCCATAGGTTTTTTAATAGTGGAATCCGCTAGATGCAAATTCAAAGAATAATCATCAAATTCACGAAAACCTAGCACATCACATAAAGTTTTTGGAATCGTGGAAACGCTAGCACCCAAATAACACAAAGCATTGCACTCATAATCTTTAATTTTAATATTAATAGTAGGTTCCCACTCATCATAAAGCTTTCTAGGAATAGAAACTTCCAACTCAAGTTTTTCTTCAAAAGATTTCATCGTAGCATCAACGATATGTTTAGTAAAAGCTTTATTTTGATTGTAAGCATGAGGAGAATTCAACATGGATTGCAACAATAAAATACAATCTATCAAAGAGCGATTATCATAATTAAAGTCCTTGAAATCCAAAAGAGTGGGTTCATCGCTACTTAAAGTTTTGACCTCTCCAATCCCACTTTTATCAAGTTTTGCATTAAGATCTTTAAACTCCAAATTATTGGGACGCCTTCTAGCTAAAGTTGACTCATCTCCAGTCCCATCTTTATCAAGATTTATATGAGAAAACAAAGATTAAATAGGAGTCACACCAATCACTTTAAGATCTTCATCATTATTTTCACAAAAACTAGAAGAACACGCTTTTACAACCCAATCTCGCTTAGCACGCATCCTAGCGGTTCTTTCTTTACATTCATCCATAGAAATTTTAATAGCTTTCAGAGATTCATTAATATCATGCTTGGGTGGCATAGATCTAATCTTTAAAGAATCAATCTCAAGAGAAATTCTATCAACATTCCTAGCCAAATCATCAGTCTTAAGCAATTTTTCTTCTACCATGGCATTAAAATTCTTTTGAGAATTAATGAAATCTTTAATATTGTTCTCAAGATCAGAGGGTATTTTATTATAATTTCCATAAGAATTGTTGTAGGAATTACTATAATTATTAGAGGAATTACTAGGAAATGGCCTAGGGTTAAAATTACCTCTATACACGTTATTACAAAAATTGTTCCTACCAACAAAATTCACATCCATAGATTCATTATTATTCTCAATCAAAGTGGACAAAGGCATATCATTAGGATCAATAGGAGCACTCTTACTAGCAAACAATTTCATAAGTTCATCCATCTTTCCACTCAAAGTATTAATTTCTTCAATCGATGCACTTTTTTACTAGTGGAAGATCTTTCGGTATGCCATTGAGAGTAATTTGCCATAATATTGTCTGGGAGTTTAGTAGCTTATCCTAATGTAATTTCCACAAAAGTACATCCCGCGGCAGAATCTAAAAGATTTCTAGATGCAAAATTCAATCCGGCATAAAAAAATTGTATGATCATCCATAAACTTAAACCATGAGCAGGGCAATTTCATATCATCAATTTCATCCTCTCCCAAGATTATGCAACATGTTCATGATCAAGTTGCTTAAAATTCATTATGGCGTTCCTAAGGGAGATGATCTTAGCGGGAGGAAAATAATTGGAAATAAAAGCATCTTTACACTTGTTCCATGAATCAATACTATTTTTAGGCAAAGATGAAAACCAAGTTTTAGCACGACCTCGTAGTGAGAACGGGAATAGCTTCAATTTAACAATATCAGTATCCACATCTTTTTTCTTTTTCATATCACACAACTCAATGAAAGTATTTAGATTGGATGCGGCATCCTCACTAGGAATGCCAGAAAATTGATCTTTCATAACAAGATTCAGCAAAGAGGCATTAATTTCATAAGATTCCGCACTAGTGGCGGGAGCAATCGGAGTACTAATAAAATCATTATTATTAGTATTGGAAAAGTCACACAATTTGGTATTTTCTTGAGACATCGTGACAAGGCAAACGATCTGACATACGAGCAAACAAGAAGCAAATGAAAAAGACAAACGAAAGAAGGGCGAATAAAAAGGCAAATCTTTTTGTGTTTTTCTGAAAACATTTTAGAAGTGGGGGAGAGGAAAACGAGAGGCAAATGGCAAATAATATAATGCAAGAGATGAGAGTTTATGATGAGTACTTGGTAGGCTTGATGTAGAACCTCCCCGGCAACGGCGCCAGAAATTCTTCTTCCTACTTCTTGAGCTAGCATTGATTTTTCCCTTTAAGAGGAAAGGGTGATGCAGCAAAGTAGAGATAAGTATTTTCCTCAGTTAAGAACCAAGGTATCAATCCAGTAGGAGGCACTAGCAAGTCTCCAATCTATGCACCTGCACAAACTAACAAACACTTGCACTCAACGTGAAAAAGGTGTTGTCAATCCCTTCACGGTCTCAAACAAGAGTCAGATCTAGTAGAGATAAGTATAAAAGATTACTAAAACATAAAACAAAATAAAAACAAATAAATTGTAGCAAGGTATTTTTGGGTTTTTTGGTTTATAGATCTGAAAATATATGATGGAAAATAGACCCAGGGGCCATAGGTTTCACTAGAGGCTTCTCTCTTGAAAGAAAACAATACGGTGGGTGAACAAATTACTATCGAGCAATTGATAGAAAAGCGCAAAGTTATGACGATATCCAAGGAAATGATTATGAATATAGGCATCACGTCCGTGTCAAGTAGACCAAAATGATTCTGCATCTACTACTATTACTCCACACATCGACCGACTCCTGCCTGCATCTAGAGTATTAAGCTCATAAGAACAGAGCAATGCTTTAAGTAAGATGACATGATGTAGAGGGATAAACTCAAGCAATATAATGAAAACCCCATCTTTTTACCCTTGATGGCAACAATACAATACGTGCGTCGCTACCCCTACTGTCACTGGGTGAGGACACCGCAAGATTGAACCCAAAACTAAGCACCTCTCCCATTGCAAGAAAAACCAATCTAGTTGGCCAAACCAAACCGATAATTCGAAGAGAAATACAAAGATATTTAATCATGCATAATAGAGTTCAGAAAAGACTCAAATAATATTCATAGATAATCTGATCATAAATCCACAATTCATCGGATCTCGACAAACACACCGCAAAAGAATATTACATCGGATAGATCTCCAAGAACATTGAGGAGAACATTGTATTGAAAATCAAAGAGAGAGCAGAAGCCATCTAGCTACTAGCATGGACCCGTAGGTCTTTGGTAAACTACTCACGCTTCATCGGAAGGGCAGCAAGGTTGATGTAGAGGCCCTCCGTGATCGAATTCCCCTCTGACAGGGTGCCGAAAAAGGCCCCAAGATGGGATCTCACAGGAACAGAGGCTTCCGGTGGCGGAAAAGTATTTTGGTGGACACTTCTGTTGGTTTGGGAATATTTTGGAATTTATAGAGCAAGAATTAGGGTTGGGTGACTCCCGAGGAGCCCACAAGCCAGGGAGGCGCCCCCCTGGGGCGCGGCCTGAGGGCTTGTGTGTCCCTGGGGACTCTTCTGGCCCCCTCTCCAAGCTCCGTGGATGTCTTCTGGTCCAAGAAAAATCATCGTAAAGTTTTATTCCGTTTGGACTCCGTTTGATATTCCTTTTCTGTAAAACTCAAAAACAAGGAAAAACAGAAACTGGCACTGGGCTCTAGGTTAATTGCTTAGTCCCAAAAAAAAGCATATTAATGCATATAAAACATCCAAAACAGATAATATAATAGCATGGAACAATAAAAAATTATAGATACGTTGGAGACGTATCAACGAGGCGGTGGAACTACGGAGTAATGGGAGAGAGAGGGACGCCAAGGGTTTTGTGTGTCCTCTTGGGGCGCCCCCTCCCCTCTATATATAGGTGAAGGTTCGTGGGAACAGCCCCTCCAAACCCTAGGGCGCAGCCAAGGGGCGAGGAGCTGGAATCCTAGTCCTCCTCCTTCCCTTCCATACAAAGGTCGACTTTCCACCTTTCCCAACTGCGTGGGCCTTGAGGGACTTGTGTGCGCCTGGCCCAATAAGGCCATGGCTTCTCCCTGCAGCCCATGCTGACCCTTGGGATGTGGTGGAACCCTTGGTGGACTTTCGAACTCCTCTAGAAGTTTCCGGAACCTTCTTGGAATAGCTTCTACCCACTTAGTGACATAATCAACAGCAACCAAAATATGTGTATACCCATTAGAGGAAGGAAAATGTCCCATATAATCAAAGCCCCAAATATCAAAGGGTTCAACAACAAGTGAATAACTCATAGGCATTTCCTGGCGCTTACCAATATTACCAATTCTTTGACATTCATCACAAGACAAGACAAACTTTACGGGTATCTTTGAAAATAGTAGGCCAATGAAAACCAGATTGTAATACCTTGTGCGCAGTTCTATCTCCCGCATGATGCCCTCCATAAGCTTCGGAATAACATTTCTGTAGGATTAGTTCCTGTTCATGCTCAGGTGTACAATGTCTAATAATACCATCTACTCCTTTATAAAGATGTGGGTCATCCCAAAAGTAATATCTTAAGTCATAGAAGATTTTTTTCTTTTGTTGGTAAGTGAAACTAGGTGGTATAAATTTAGCAACGATATAATTAGCATAGTCTGCATACCAAGGAGTATTATGAGAAGCATTTATGACAGCTAGTTGTTCACCAGGAAAGTTATCATCAATAGGTAGTGGGTCATCAAGAATATTTTCTAACCTAGACAAGTTATCATCTACGGGGTTCTCAGCTCCCTTCCTATCAGTAATGTGCAAGTCAAATTCTTGTAGCAAGAGAACCCACCTAATGAGTCTAGGTTTAGCATCTTTCATTTCCATAAGATATTGAATAGCAGCATGATCAGTGTGAACAATTACTTTAGAATCAACAATGTAAGATCTGAATTTATCACGGGCAAACACGACAGCTAAAAAATCTTTTTCAGTAGTAGCATAATTTCTTTGGGCACTGTCTAGAGTTTTACTAGCATAATGGATAACATTTAATTTTTTATCAACTCTTTGTCTTAAAACAGCACCAACAGCATAATCACTAGCATCAGACATAATTTCAAAAGGCAAGCTCCAATCAGGTGGTTGAACAATAGGTGCAGATGTTAAGGCTTTCTTAAGTGTTTCAAAGGCTTCCACACAATCATCATAAAAAACAAAAGGAACATCCTTTTGCAAAAGATTAGTAAGAGGCCTAGAAATTTTAGAGAAGTCTTTAATAAACCTCCTATAGAAACCAGCATGACCAAGGAAACTACGAATACCTTTAATGACTTTAGGAGATGGCATTTTCTCAATTGCATCAACTTTAGCTTTATCCACCTCAATACCTCGTTCATAAATTTTATGTCCCAAGACAATACCTTCATTCACCATAAAGTGGCACTTCTCCCAATTCAAGATAAGATTAGTTTGTTCACATCTCTGCAAAATTCTATCAAGGTTGCTTAAGCAATCATCAAAAGAAGTTTCGTACATGGAGAAATCATCCATGAAAACCTCAACAATCTTTTCACAAAAGTCAGAGAATATAGCAGTCATACATCTTTGAAAGGTAGCAGGTGCATTACATAAACCAAATGGCATACGTCTATAAGCATAAGTTCCAAAAGGGCAAGTAAAGGTGGTTTTCTCTTGATCAGGTTGTGAAATAGGTATTTGAGAGAAACCAGAATATCCATCAAGAAAACAAAAGTGTGTGTGCTTAGATAGTCTTTCTAGCATTTGATCAATAAAAGGCAGAGGGTAATGATCTTTTCTAGTTGCTTTGTTTAATTTCCTAAAATCAATTACCATTCTTTAGCCAGTAACAATTCTTTGTGGGATAAGTTCATTTTAATCATTAGGAACAACACTAATACCTCATTTCTTAGGGACACAATGAATAGGACTTACCCATCTACTATCAGCTATAGTATAAATTATACCTGCTTCGAGAAGCTTTAGTATTTCAGCTCTTACTACTTCCTTCATCTTACGATTTAATCGTCGTTGATGATTAACAACGGGTTTAGCATCATGTTCCATATTAATCTTGTGTTGACAGAGAGTGGGACTAATGCCCTTAAGATCATCAAGAGTATATCCAATAGCAGCACAGTGCTTCTTCAAAAAATTTAATAATCTCTATTCTTCGTGTTCTGAAAGGTTAGCACTAATAATAACTTGATATATCTTTTTCTCATCAAGATAAGCATATTTCAGAGTGTCGGGCAATTGCTTTAATTCAAACACAGGACCACCTTTAGGTGGAGGAGGACCTCCTAGAATTTCAACAGGCAAACTATGTTAAGGATAGGTTGTTGTTCAAAGAATATTTTATCTATTTCATTTCTTTCATGCAAGTACATATCATTTTTGTGGTCTAGCAAATATTGTTCTAGTGGATCAGTAGGAGGTACAACAATAGAAGCAAGACCAATTATTTCATCCTTACTAGGCAATTCTTTATTATGAGGTTGTCTACGAAACTTAGAGAAATTGAAGTCATGAGACACATCACCAAAATTGACATTGACTGTTTCTTTCTCACAATCTATCTTAGCATTGACAGTGTTCAAGAAAGGTCTACCAAAAATTATGGGACAAAAGTCATCTTGTGGGGACCCAAGGACTAGAAAATCAGTAGGGTATTCTATTTTCCCACACAAGACTTCAACATCTCTAACAATACCAAGTGGTGTGATGGTATCTCTATTAGCAAGTTTAATAGTAACATCTATGTCTTCTATTTCAGTGGGTGCTATATCATTCATAATTTCTTGGTATAAGGTAAAAGGAATAGAAATCACACTAGCACCCAAATCACATAAACGATGATAGCAATGATCTCCTATTTTAACTGAGACAACAGGCATGCCAACAACATGCCTGGTCTTATCTTTAGTGTCGAGTTTGGCAATTCTAGTTGCTTCATCACAGAAATAAATAACATGCCCATCTTTATTTTCGACCAAGAGATCTTTAACCATAGCTTTAATTTGTTCAGAGGGTTAAGGTGCTTTAATATTACTTTTGCGAACCACTGTTGCACCTTAGCATGTTCCTTTATCCTAACAGGGAAAGGTGGTTTTTCAATATAAGCAGTAGGAACAACTGGATCAACATTATAAATGATAGTTTCATCTTTAACTAAAACCAGTTCTTTAATTTCCTTTTTAATAGGGGGATGATGTTTAAACCACTTCTCCTTAGGGAGATAAACATGAGTAGCAAATGATCCACAAAAAGAGGCTACTATCTCAGAGTCAAGTCCATACTTAGTGCTAAACTTGTGAAAAGCATCAGTATTCATAAAATATTTAACACAATCAAACTTAAGCTTAATATCTGACTCTTTACCTTCGTCGAGTTCCCAATCTTCAGAGTTGCGTTTAATTCTTTCGAAAAGATCCCACCTGAATTCAATAGTCTTCTTCATAGAAGAACCAGTATAAGAAGTATCGAGCATGGATTGATCATCACGAGAAAGCCGAGCATAAAAATTCTGAATAATAATTTCTCTTGAGAGCTCATGATTGGGGCATGAATATAACATTGACTTAAGCCTCCCCCAAGCTAAAGCGATACTTTCTCCTTCGGAAGGCCAAAAATTATATATATAATTCCGATCACGATGAACTAGATGCATAGGATATTTTTTTTTGGTGAAATTCCAATTCCAGGCTCCAATATCATAGCATAGCCTATACCATGTCAATGCTTTTCCCTTCAAAGATAAAGGGAAAACCTTCTTCTTAACTTCATCTCCGGGTAAACCTGCAAGCTTAAACAATCCACAAATTTCATGCACATGTATCAAATGCATATCAGGATGTTTCGTTCCATCTCCTACATAAGGATTAGCTAGCAGTTTTTCTATCATACCTGAAGGAATCTCATAGACAATATTTTCAGTAGGTGTAGTAGGTTGCGGGGAAACTCTTTGTGTTTCCGGTAGAGGTGAAGATACCCCGAATAAACCCCTCAAAGTTTTCCATAGTAACAAGTGACGGTAAATTTCAGCACGTAGTATAACTTTTTCCTTACCAATTTCAACTTACCAAGAGTGCTTCACTCCCCGGCAACGGTGCCAGAAATGAGTCTTGAAGACCCACAAGTATAGGGGATCAATCATAGTCCTTTCGATAAGTAAGAGTGTCGAACCCAACGAGGAGCACAAGGAAATGATAAGTGGTTTTCAGCAAGGTAATTTCTGCAGGCACTGAAATTGTCGGTAACAGGTAGTTTGATAGCAAGATAATTTGTAGCAAGTAACAATAAGTGCAGCAAGGTAGCCCAATCCTTTTTGTAGCAAAGGACAGACCGGAACTATCTCAGATAAAAAGTAAAACATTCTTAAGGGCACACGGGAATTTCATCTAGTCACTTTCATCATGTTGGTTTGATTCGCGTTCGCTAGTTTGGTAATTTGATATGTGGATGGACCAGTGCTTGGGTGATGTTCTTACTTGACCAAGCCTCCCACTTATGATTAACCCCCTCGCAAGCATCCGCGCCTATGAAAGAAGTATTAAGATAAAATGTAACCATACCATAAACATATGGATCCAAATCAGCCCCTTACGGAATAGCGCATAAACTAGGGTTTAAGCTTCTGTCACTCTAGCAACCCATGATCTAATAACTACTCCACAATGCATTCCCTTAGGCCCAAAGATGGTGAAGTGTCATGTAGTCGACGTTCACATAACACCACTAAGGGAATCACAACATACATATCATCAAAATATCGAACACATATCAAATTCACATGATTACTTGCAACATGACTTCTTCCGTGGCCTCAAGAACAAAAGTAACTACTCACTCAACATATTCATGCTCAAGATCAGAGGAGTACTAATATCATAATGGATCTGAACATATAATGTTCCACCAAATAAACCGGCTAGCATCAACTACAAGATGTAATCAACACTACTAGTCACCCACAGGTACCAATCTGAGGTTTTGATACAAAGATTGAACACAAGAAATGAACTAGAGTTTGAGAGGATATTGTTGAAGATGTTGATGAAGATTGGCCTCCCAAAGATGAGAGGGTTGTTGGTGATGACGATGGCTTCGATTTCCCCCTCCGGGAGGGAAGTTCCCCTGACAGAATCGCTCCATCAGAGGGCAAAAGTGCTCCTATCCAAGTTCTGTGTTGAGACGGTGACGCTCCGTCCCGAAAGTCCTCTCCTTATTTTTTCTAGGTCAAAAGACCTTATGTGCCAGAAGATGGGCACCGGAGGTGGGCCTGGGCCCCCACTACCCACCAGGGCGCGCCTGGAGGGGGTGGCGCGCCCTGGTGCCTTGTGGGTGCCTGGGTGGCCCCCTCACATAGTTCTTTTCTCCAATATTTATTATATATTCGAAAATAATTCTCCATAAAATTTCAGCTCATTTGGATATGTGCAGAATAGGTATCTCTGACATAGCTTTTTCAGGTCTAGAATTCCAGCTGCCGGTATTCTCCCTCTTTGTGTAAACCTTGCATATTATGAGAGAAAAGGCATTAGAATTACTCCACAAAGTGTTATAATGCATAAAAACACTATAAATAACAGTAGGAAAACATGATGCAAAATGGACGTATCATTACCCTAGTAAACCTTACTGTCACCGATGTTCGATATAAAACTTCATGGTCGCCTTGCTCCTAGCCTCACTAGTGCTCGATCTCCATGATCCTGGGTACCTACAGGGATGAAGATCGCGGACAAGACAAGAGACATCTTCACGGAACAATTTTATTTCACACATACGGGACATTATATCAAACTCTTCCATTGATCCCCTCAACAAATACCTCGGCTTGAAAGGCTTATGCCTCAACCCATACCTTACCGAACTACTCACACATTGAGATCAGATCGCGGGAAGAAAATTGTTGGGTAACATTGCATGGAAAACAAAAATATATATACGCACACGCAAGATCTATCCATGGAGATGCATATCTACGAGAGGGGGAGAGCATCTACATACCCTTATAGATCGCTAAGCAGAATTCGTGATCCGATCACGATCCAACCGATCTAGTGCCGAACGGACGACACCTTCGAGTTTAGCACACGTGCGGCTTGATGATGTCTCCTCCTTCTTGATCCAGCAAGAGGGAGAGGAGAACTAGATGGGATCACAACCAACGTGACGGTGTGGTGGTGATGGTGGTGGTGGAGCACCGACAACGCTTCGCTAAGCGTCGCCGGGACGAGGCTGTGGAACTACGGAGTAACGGGAGAGAGAGAGAGAGGGGCGCCAAGGGCTTTGTGTGTCCTCTTGGGGCGCCCCCTCCCCTCTATATATTGGTGGAGGGGCGTGGGAACAGCCCCTCCAAACCCTAGCGCTCAGCCAAGGGGGGAGGAGGTGGAATCCTAGTCCTCCTCTGTCGGGGACGAATCCGCGATCACCTATGGGACCCAGGGAAGGACCCCTTTATGTTCGGCAGGGAGAGACGGTCGCACGAAGAGCAAATCTAGCGAAGAACACGACAGTGCACGAGAGAGATTTACCCAGGTTCGGGCCGCACGGATGCGTAAAACCCTACTCCTGCTTTTTGGTTTATTATCTGTATGATTGTTCTAGCTCCAGGAGCGCTACAGTACCGAGTAGCTGCGTACAATACTGGAGTTCTCCATTTCCCAGTTCCTCTCCTTTTTCATGTTGCCTATGGGCCTCCTTTTATACGCACAAAGGGGTCACCAACAGGTGGCAAACAGTAAAGGTAGAGGTGGAAAGTTGCTACAGTAAGGCCACTATTACCAGGATGACATGTCCTACCTACCACTGACGGTAGGGGACAAGGGCATTAAATGCCCATGCCTTTGCTGTCCACATACATGTACCCGGACGTCTTGGACGTGGGAAAAGCCTATCCCACCTGCTGCTGCACCACTAGCTACAGTGCACCGCCGTCTACACAGTGCCCTGCCACGCACGCTTGGAAGGACCCAGAGCGCCACGCTGGCAGAGGCACCGGAGCAGCACAGTAGCACAGTGGTATAGTAACGCTTGCCGCGGCAAGACCTTGCCGCACCTGACAGCTTGGCGCAACCCATAGTTTGCCGCGCAAGGTAACTTGCCGGGGCAAGTACCTTGCCGCAGCCGCTATCTTGCCGCAGCCAATACCTTGCCGCAGCCAATGACTTGCCGGGGCAAGTACCTTGCCGCGGCAAGTACTCTGCTTCAGCAATGCCCAGGCTGGGCCTCAGCTGTCCCTCCCGGCAAGCTCCTCTTGCCGGGGCCTTAACTCTTGCTTTGTATACTTTGTTCTTGAATGGCTTAATAATCTTGAGCTTCTCTCTGGCTGTCCTCCCGCAAGCCTGGCCGCGGGATGCTACTACTGCCCGTGCACAAGTACGGGGTACTAGGGTACCCCTATTCTAGTACACCGACAGGAGCCCCCGGGCCTGGGCCACACAATGTGCCGGGCGTTGTTGGGCCAGGCCCAAACAGTGCACGGGCACGCGTGGCTGGGATAAGCCGAAACGTCCCTATGCTGTTTAATTGCACGCTCTCCCACGCGTCGCGCGTTGAATGCGGAGCGTGGGAAGCGTGCGCAGCCATCTCGAATGACGAAGGGGCGGATGGTTCCGCATCTTTCCCCATAAAAGGAGGGACCTGCAGAAGCACTCACACACCCCTCTCACCATTCTCGATCTCCAAATCTCTGCCTTCTTCTTCCTCCGCTCTAAAACAAAGCGGTTTCCCAATCCTCCGCCACCGCGCGTGTCTGCATCTCCCTCGGTCCTCAGCTCCGCCTTCGCCATGCCTCCCAAAGGAGAAAAGGGGAAGACGGGGAAGTCCTCAAGGACGGAGACCCAGGCGCAGTTGAAGAGGCAGAAGTACGCGCTCTTCGCTCCGACGCTCACGGGGGCGGATCTGAAGGCCAAGTTCCAAGGCATGTGGGCCGCGAGGACCAAGGCGCATCTGGCCACCCGCGTTCGCCCAGCCACCGACGAGAGCGAAGTGAGCAAGTACCCCTTCTTCGCTTGCTACTTTTGGTGCGGGCTCTGCCCACCGTACTCGGATTTCTTTAGCGACGTCATGTACACCTTCAACCTCCGTCTGCTGGATCTCACACCGAATGCCGTATCCACCATGGCAATATTTGCGCATCTGTGCGAGAACTTCGTCGGCGTCGCACCCAACACTGCGCTGTTCAGGCATTACTTCACTCCCCGTGCTGAAAAGGGGGAGCCTCTCACTGTTGGCGTCTCGTTCGTTTCAAGATTGGGCGCCAAGGAGCATTATCTGAAGGGGGATCTCCGCCCAAGATGGGGAGAAATCCGGTCTGAATGGTGTTGGATCATTGACGACGAGCCGCCACCATACTGTGCGCTTCGCAAGACCCCAGCAGCGCGTGGCACAGACTGGAGCGATCTGGATCCCCAGGACAAAAAGCTGGAGATTGCCGCTACCAGGATCATACGGCTCAGGGAGGCCGGGCTCACCATAGGGATGGTTGGCGCAGACTTCCTCCGCCGCCGCATTGCTCCTCTGTAGCAGAGAGGAAGGCCGGCCTCTGATTGGAAGAACCCAGCCGATATCATGCGGCTGCGCCCTGGACTGATCAACAACTTCACAATTCTGCAGCACGACTTTTTCATGCGAGAACTGTTCAAGCAAGAGACAGATCCAGAGAAGCGCGACAAGGCGTTCACGCTGCCGAAGCACATCGTGCCCCTTTGCAACAACTCCGCATTGAGTGCAATCATCGCTATGATGCCGTTCTGCAATGCGCACAGCGTTGAAGCAACTTGGGACGTGCCGCTCGAAGAAGACGTGCGGCGATTCTTTGACTCCACGGTCGAAAAGCAGGTCCGGGAGGAGGAGTGGCTCGTCCGCAACACCACTGAGCAAGAAATAGAATTCATTGCTCGAAGAGTGGAGGAGGACAGGCTCGCCAAGGAAGCTGGCGATTTTGGTTATACTTTGGCAGAGCTCGACGAGGCACAAAAGGAGATCCTTGCCGAGCAGGGGATGCTTGCCGGGAAGGGTGAGCTCGCCGCACCCGGCAAGGATGTCGGGCCAAGCCAGCCTGCCGACGAGTCAGGCAGCTCGGAGGATGAGGGCTCCTCTTCCGAGGAGGGCACCAAAAGCCCACCGCAGTCAGAGTCCCCAGCCCCTCGGAGGAGGAAACGCCTTCGCAGGCTTGGCAAAGTGGCTGAGCGGCAAGAGGTTCAACAACCGCTGGAGCGCCGTTCGACGCGCTCGACCACGGCAAGGGCTGGTGCTGCGGGAGCGTCTCACGCGGCCCCGGCAACTGGAGCAGGGTCATCAAAGACCGCTGCTACTACTCCCGCCAAGCGGCCAAGGAGTCCAGCTCCCCCTCCTCACACGGAGGCGGACTTTGATTTTTCCGCTCTCAGCGAAGAGGACGACGAGGAAGAGTAAGTTCCCTTGCCGCGACCCTCAATCTTTGTAAGGTTTTGTTTCTATCCTCACTTGTCGCGCTCCGGCCTTGCTTCCGCAGGGAGGAAACCTTGGCGGAGAGGACAAGGAAGAGAGCTAAGGTCTCGACGAGCAAGACCGTGGTGGTCGTCGAAGATGAGCCCACGGCAACCACCGGGAGAGCGTCTGAGACCATGCCGACCAGCTCGGAGCCCAGCCCTCGTCGCAACCCCCAGCGCAGCCCCCAGCGTAAGTATTTCAACTACCTTTCGCTGGCGGTCGCTGAGGAACAAGCATTTTGTCACTGACATCTTTGGGCGTGTAGGAGAGGAGCAGCAAGTGGAGCCATCTGAAGGTGCTCCAGAAGTACCACCCCCCTCGACCACACCGCCAAGGAGAAGATCTCCGGTAAGGGCTCCCACTAGCGAGCCGAGCCACGAAGAGGAGCCGGCAAGCGCCGAAGTGCCAAGCACCAGCGCTGGCGACCCCACCCCAATGACAAACGTTGACGGGGGAGGGGAGCCCACCGCTCCTGAGCTCAACACGGGTAAACCCACTTGCTACAAAACTCTTTCTGCTTTCTTTCTTTTGTCTTCTTGAATTTCTTCCTGAAGCTCTTTTTGCCTTACTTCTCGGGTTGGCAGAGCCCTCCTCAGTGGAGCCAATGAACATTGACTCTTCTGCCGAGGAGAACACCACAGGGGCCGTCGACGACGAGGCCGCCAAGGCCGCCGCTGCCAAGGCCGACAAGCTGGCAGCCGACAAGCTTGCCGACGAAGAAACTGCCAATGCTGCCGAAGAGGCCGGCAAGGCCGCCGAGGATAATACCGCCAAGGCGCCCACCGATGAAGCCGCCAAGGCTGCTGAAGCTGAGGCCGCCCAGAAGGCTGCTGAGGAGGCCGGCAAGGGAGCCGGTGGTCGTACTGACGGCCCTGAGGCCACAGGAGCGCCAGGCGCTACTCCGACCACGGGTCCTTCAACCACTGACGAGGCGGCAGCGCCCAACTCGCCTCCGCCAAGCAAATACATCCGGGTCGGCGAGAACGTCTACGTCAGCCTCCCCTAGACGGTGGGCTCCAGAGCGCCAACCGAGGAGGATGTTGTGGACGAGGAGATCCTTGCCGCTGCCGGGCTCCAGCTTGTGGATGCGCAAGGCGCCAGCAGTAGCAGCACGTCTGAAGAGGAGCAACTGCTTCAAAAGCTGCTGAATCTTCATCGCGCCCGACGGGAGAAGCTAGCTTCCAGGGAGGCGCTCATCGAGAAGGCCGAAGCTGACATGTTGAGGCGCGCGGAGATCTTGGCGGACGTCCGCGCGCGATGTCTTAATGCGTTAGAGGCCAAGCGGGCACAGCTGGCCGAAGAACGGCAGGCCCTCCTCCTGATGAAGCAAGACATTGAACAAAAACAGGAGGAGACCGCCAAGGAGTTGTCTGCTCAGGCCGGTGATCTGAACCAGCGGAAAGTGGACCTTGATGCCCACGAAGAAGAACTTGCCGAGCGCAAGAGGAAACTTGCCGAAACCCTCCGACAGAAAGACGAGGAGGTGGCAAGACTTGTCGCAGAGCGGACCCAGGGGCAGGTACAAAAACACCAGAAGGAAATCGAAGCCTTGGCCCAAGAGTACGCCAGCAAGTTGGTGGAGGCCACCAACGCTATCGCTGCTGCAGAAGTGAACAGAAAGGAAACGGACGGGAAAGTGGCAAGACTAGAGGCCGCCCTCAAGGCAAACGGTGACAAGCTCTCAACGCTTGAAAGTGAGAGGGCAAAGGTGACCCACACTTTGGCGGAGATGCAAGTTACCATAGCCAAGAAGAACAATCTGCTTGCCGCCGCCAACGACTCCAGAGCAGACCTGAAGCTGAAGCTGACCACGCTGAAGGAGACGCTCGACACCACTAGAAAGCGCGAAGGGCTTCTAATGACAGAGCTCCAGAAGGAAAAGGGTCTGCTTCAAGACGCTATTGCAACCCACAAGAAGTTCAGGGATAACGTGGGGATCTTCACAGACAGGCTTGCCAGCGCCGCCGAGGACATCGACAAGGAGCTGACTGCCCTGAAGGTGCCGGACTTCGGGTACTCCACCGACAAGAACACGCAAACTAGCGTCAAGCTAGCCGAGTTCTTTGACGGAGTAGTAGAAGCACTCCAACAGCTCCAAGTCAATCACAAGGCTCAACTGGCCGACGAGTCACGCAGGCTTTGCCGGGGAGTTCTCCGGAGGTTGTTGGTGAAGATAGCATACAGAAACCCGGGCGTCGACTTCAGCAACATCTTCAAAAGCTTGCCGAAGGGATACGACCCCGCGCCACTAGAGGCCCTTGTCGCGCCCATCGTGGAGAGGGTGGACCAAATCCAGAGAGTCGAAGGCGAGCACCGCAATTAGAGAGCCCATTCTTCTCCCTCCTTGCCGCCGCTAGACATGTTAAAGAACAATCTGTTTAAGCCGCGGCAACTTATCTTGTAATATAACATGCAATATTTTGAAGTTAATGCATGTCATCTCCCTTGAGCAATTTCTTTCTTTGTGTGTACTTGCCCTACGCTTGTAGGGAACTTGCCGGTGCGCGCACCATCGCCGCGAGCGCTGGGTGCGGGACTCCAGCAGCCTGCTGGCGGTGCCGCTGCCGGCAAGCAACCTTGTCGCGCTCAGTGCAGCCACTTAGGTTGTTGAGCGGACTCGAAACAAGGTAAGGGCGCGACCGATTACGCTTAGGTTCCGTCGCGCACAGGTTTTCCATACAAAGAGTAGTATCGTTCAAGGAAAATAACCTTGAAAATAAAAAAGAATTTGGTTATTCAAACTTTGGCACTTAGCTTTGTCGCTAATCTCTCCGCGGCAAGGTCTTGTCACTGCTTGCCGCTACCTTCTTCCCGGCAAGGCAAAGTTTCTTTGAACGACGCCTGGTCCATATCATTATCCCATCCCCCCCGGCAAACTTGTGCGCGAGGGAAGCTTCTGTCTTTTTGAGAAAAAGAAAGAAGAGAAAATAAAGATATAGGAGCTTGGCGGCTCGTTAATGCTTACCGGGGAGGCTGTACTGCACAGTATGTCAGATAATCATGCAAAATAAAAGTAAACATGAAATCGTCAAAAACTGCGAAATACAAAAGCTTTATTTATGCACAGGGTCTGCGCCTGGCTTTGTACAAAGGATTACATGCAACAGCGGCAAGACTTGTACAAAAGGTGGTTGCCGGGGAAGGGCCCGGCAACCGCGCCTTATGGAAAAAACTTACGGAGATGCTCAATGTTCCAGGAATTGATCACTGGAATGCCATCCCCGGTCTCCAGGCGGACAGCGCCGGGCCTGGTGACTCGTTTCACCCGATAAGGGCCTTCCCACTTCGGCGTCAACTTGTTTGAATTCTTGGCCGACTGAACGCGCCGAAGAACAAGGTCGCCTTCCTCGAGACTTCTGGCATTAACTTTGCGGCTATGGTAGCGACGCAAAGCTTGCTGGTAGCGAGCAGCTCTCACAGCAGCCTGAAGACGATCCTCCTCGAGGAGCACAGCGTCATTTTGCCGCAATTGCTCTTGCTCAAGCTCATCGTAAGCGAGCACTCGAGGTGACCCGTATACGAGTTCCGTGGGGAGAACTGCCTCTGCTCCATAAACTAGAGCAAAAGGCGTCTGGCCAGTAGCTCGATTTGGCGTCGTCCTGATCGACCAAAGAACCACTGGCAGCTCCTCGATCCAGTTCTTGCCGCACTTGCGCAGCCTGTCGAAAGTTCTCGTCTTGAGCCCACGCAACACTTCAGCATTTGCCCTTTCAGCTTGACCGTTGCTTCGGGGGTGAGCAACAGAAGCGAAACAGACCTTGGCGCCAAGGTCTTCGACATACTGCATGAAGGCGTGGCTCGTGAACTGGGTACCGTTGTCGGTGATGATCCTGTTAGGAACACCAAGGCGACAAACAATTCCCTTGAAGAACTTGATGGCTGATTGTGCTGTCACCTTCCTCACTGCTTCCACTTCTGGCCACTTCGTAAACTTGTCGATGGCCACATACAAGTACTCGAAGCCCCCGGTGGCACGGGGAAAGGGGCCGAGGATGTCGAGCCCCCAGGCCAAAAATGGCCAGGAGAGAGGGATTGTCTGGAGAGCTTGAGCTGGCTGATGAATCTGCTTGGAATGAAACTGGCACGCTTCACACTTGGTTACTAGTGCAGTTGCATCCTGGAGGGCGGTGGGCCAAAAGAAACCTTGCCGGAAAGCCTTTCCAGCAAGGGCTCTTGACCCTATGTGGTGACCACATATGCCTCCATGAATCTCCGCGAACAGCTCCTGTCCTTCTTCCCGGGGAATACACTTCAATTTCACACCGTTTGGTCTTTTTCTGCACAGCATGTCATCGACAAATTGATACATATTGGACCATCGGGCTACTTTCTCCGCTTCTTCCTGCTCTTCGGGAAGTTCTCCTGTCTGAAGGAAACGGACGATCTGCTGCGCCCACGCTGGAGCCTGTGGCTCGACAACGAGGACTAAAGGCATTTCTTCTGCTGCGGGAACATCAGGCCCTACGGCAAGAGCTCGTCGCTCTACCAGAGCCGGCCGTTCCCCGACGAGCTTGGCGGGAACAGCCGCTTCAACGATAAGAGCCTGGGGCCCTGCTGGAGCGTGCTGTCCTTCAACAAGCTTGTCGGGAGTGGTTGCTTCAACGACGGAAGCCCAAGGCCTCGTCGGAGCATCTTGCTCCTCAGCGCTTCGATCAGGAGCGCCTGCTTCAACTACAAGGACCCGAAGTCTTGTCGGAGCAAGTTGCCCCTCGGCCTCTTGCCTAGGAGCACCCGCTTCAACGACAAGAGCGTGAGGCCTTGTCCGAGCAAGTTGCCCCTCTGCATCTTTGGCGCTGGCTTTGGCAGCCTTCTTGCCGGCGGCTTCGGGGAGCTCTGCCGGGAAGTAGTCGCCAGAAGCCAACTTCCTCTTCCTGCCTTGCCCTACTGATGGCGTCACGGATGGCTGAGTTAGTTGGAGCACAAAAGTGCCTGGTTCCACAGGCAATTTGAGTGCGGCGCGCTTTGACAAACCATCGGCAATGTCATTTTCAGCACATGGGACGTGCTCCATTTGTAGGCCGTCAAAGCGTTCCTCCAACTTCCTCACCTCATCTATATAAGCTTCCATCAATGGGCATTGGTAGTTCTTGTTCACTTGCCTGACGACAAGCTGCGAATCTCCCCTGACAATAAGCTTCTTGATCCCAAGGTCTGCCGCGACCCTGAGACAGGCAAGCAACCCCTCATATTCTGCAGTATTGTTCGTCGCCTGTTCCTTGGGAAAGTGCATTTGGACCACGCACTTGAGGTGCTCTTCGGTGGGTGCGACAAGCAGTACGCCAGCACCGGCGCCTTGCAGTGAAAAGGCACCATCAAAGTACATAAGCCACTCTTTGCTTGTCTCCTTGCCGGGGAGAGTCGTCTCTGGGATTTCTTCGTCTGGCGTTGGTGTCCATTCTGCGACAAACTCTGCCAAAACTCGGCTCTGTATGGTTGATGTACTCTCAAACTTGAGACCAAAGCTCGACAACTCCAACGCCCACTCGACAATCCTGCCCGTCGCTTCTGGATTTTGCAAAATCCTTTTCAGCGGGAAGCGAGTGACGACGGTAACTTCATGTGCTTGAAAGTAATGGCGCAGCTTTCTCGAGGCCATGAGAAGGCCGAAAAGCAGCTTCTGCACACCAGGATACCTTGACCTAGCTCCCTGCAGAAGAGAGCTCACAAAGTAGACTGGGCGCTGCACCATTTTCTTCTTTTGTATCACTTCGCCTGACTGCGCAGACGAATCCTTGTCGGCAGCAAAACTTGTTGCCCCCAGCTTGTCGCTGGTCGTGCTTGCCGCAGTTACTGCCTCCTCATCCACCTCTCTCTCCGCTACCAGCGCAGCACTAACCACTTGATTGGTTGCCGCTAGATACAGCAACAACTTCTCTTGTGGTTTAGGCGCGACAAGTATTGGAGGAGAGGAGAGGTATCTCTTCAAGTCTTGCAGCGCTGCCTCCGCCTCCGGAGTCCATTTCAATGGACCTGCCTTTTTTAAGATTCTGAAAAATGGCAGGGCACGCTCAGCTGACTTGGAGATAAACCTACTGAGGGCAGCAACACAGCCGGCAAGTCGTCGTACATCCTTGACGCGCTTCGGTGCTTCAATTTGCTCAATGGCTTTGATCTTGTCAGGATTGGCTTCAATTCCACGTTGAGACACAAAAAACCCGAGAAGCTTGCCGGAGGGAACTCCAAACACGCACTTCTCGGGGTTGAGCTTCAGGTTGATCTTGCGCAGATTTACAAAAGTTTCTTCTAGATCTTGAACCAAAGTAGCCCTGTCTTTGCTTTTGACCACTATATCATCCATATAGGCTTCCACATTTCTGTGCAGCTGAGGCTCAAAAGCAATCTGGACGGCTCTTGCAAATGTCGAACCAGCATTTTTCAAACCAAATGGCATACGTACGAAACAGTATGTGCCACAGGGTGTGATAAATGCGGTCTTTTCCTCATCTTCCTCAGCCATGAAGATTTGATGATACCCTGAATATGCGTCAAGAAATGAAAGCAAATCACATCCTGCCGTGGAGTCAACAATCTGGTCTATGCGGGGCAAAGGAAATGGGTCTTTGGGATAAGCTTTATTGACATCAGTGAAATCAATACAAAGCCTCCATTTTCCATTCGCTTTGCGCACGACAACAGGATTGGCCAACCACGTAGGATGGAGCACTCCTCTGACGAGGCCTGCTGCTTCCAACTTCTTGATTTCTTCCGCAATAAACTCTTGCCGCTCCACAGCTTGCTTTCTGGCTTTCTGTTTGACGGGCCTCGCGTGGGGACAAACGGCAAGGTGGTGCTCAATTACTTTCCTGGGAACACCAGGGATGTCGGACGGTTGCCATGCAAATACGTCGGCATTCGCCCGCAGGAAAGCAACGAGCGCGTTTTCCTATTTGTTGTCAAGTGTGGCACTGATGGTGAAGGAACCACCAGTGCCATCCTCCTTGGCGGGCACCTTCTTTGTCGCCGGCGGAGCGGCTTTGTTCTTCTTACACTTGCCGGTGGAGCTCTCTGGTGCGTCCTCGACGGCAGCGCAGCACTCCGAAGAGGTGCGCTTGCCGGAGTGGGCACAGGAGCTCTTGCCGGACTTCCTCTTGTTCTCCCGCCCGAGAGCTTCAGCGGCAAGTGCCTTGGCGGTAGTTGCGGCAGCTGCTTCCCGGTAAATCTTGTCGGCGCAAATAAGCGCATCCTTCTTGTCGCAGGGAACTGTGATAACACCTACTGGACCTGGCATCTTCAACACGTTGTAGGCATAATGAGAGGCTGCCATGAACTTGGCGAGCGCTGGACCGCCAAGTATCCCATTATAAGGCAATGGAATATCGGCAACATCAAAGGTGACCTTCTCGGTCCGGTAGTTCAGCTCGCCGCCAAATGTCACTGGCAGCGTGATCTTCCCTTTCGGCTTGCTCCTTCCTGGATTGACTCCTTGGAAAGTACCAGTTTCCTCAAGCTCGCCGTCAGAGATTTGAAGTTTCCGGAGCACAGCGGGCGAAATCAGATTCAAGCCGGCCCCATCGTCAACTAACATCTTCGTGACCTTGAGGTTGCGGATCGTTGGTGAAACCAACATCGGCAAGCACCCGACCGCCGTTGTGCGGTCAGGGTGGTCCTCAATGTCAAAGACGATAGGCGTGTCGGACCACTTCAGAAGCTTTCTGGCGTCAACAGATGGTTCCGCCGCATTGATCTCTCGCGCCCACTGTTTAAGTTGGCGGTGAGAAGAATGCAACGAAGCACCACCGTCAACACACAAGACTTCTGCGGCTTTCTGAAATTCGTGCTCACTGGATTCTTCATCATCTAGATCATCATCATCATCATCTTTGTCGCGGCCACGAGGAGGCCTGTCTCTCCGCTGCTGCTTGGCCTTGCCGCGACGCCCTCCTCGGGCAGTGCGCTTCTTGCCGGACCCGCCAGCACCTTCTGGGGCCTTCTCCTTGTCGCGCCTCTCATACTCAGCTTTCTGTTGTTCGACAAGCTGCTCGACTCGTCGACAGTTCTGGAGATCGTGTCCCTTGGTGCGGTGGATCTTGCAATATTGCTTGTCGGAGCCGTCCTGCTTGTCGGCAGCCGCCAAGGCCTGACAGTTGGCGCACGCGGCAATCTCCTTGCCGGAGCCCTCGACTTTGGCCTTGTCGGCGCTGCCGTTGCCGCTGGACTGCTCGACGGCAAGCACAGCTTTGCCCTTTTTCTTCCTGTTGTTCCGCCGCCGGCCCTTCTTTGCCGGGGCGGTACCTTCGCTGTCAGAGCTCCCCCCTGCGCCAACACCTTCACCGGGAAGTTTCCTTCCCTCTTCAGCGCGCGCACACTTGTTGGCGAGAGCATATAGCTGGCCAATGTCTCTGACCTTGGTCATCGCCATTTCCTCCCGCATCTTGCGGTTACGCACGTTCTGATGAAACGCGCTAATAACCGCAGCGGGGTGAACATCTGGGATGTTGTATTGTACGCGGCTGAACCTTTGAATGTATTTGCGCAGGGGCTCTCCTTCCTTCTGGGGGATGAGATGAAGATCACTCTCCTGGCCATGAGGTTGATGACCGCCAGTAAAGGCACCAACAAACTGATGGCACAAGTCCGCCCATGAAGAAATGGAGTTCTCCGACAAGTGCATGAGCCATGAGACGACGTTGCGCTTTAACACGAGCGGGAAGTAGTTAGCAAGAATCTTGTCGTAAGATGTCGGGGACGAATCCGCGATCACCTATGGGACCCAGGGAAGGACCCCTTTACGTTCGGCAGGGAGAGACGGTCGCACGAAGAGCAAATCTAGCGAAGAACACGACAGTGCACGAGAGAGATTTACCCAGGTTCGGGCCGCACGGATGCGTAAAACCCTACTCCTGCTTTTTGGTTTATTATCTGTATGATTGTTCTAGCTCCAGGAGCGCTACAGTACCGAGTAGCTGCGTACAATACTGGAGTTCTCCATCTCCCAGTTCCTCCTCCCTCTGCGCTTCAGCGGCAAGTGCCTTGGTCGCAGTTGCGGCAGCTGCTTCCCGGTAGATCTTGTCGGCGCAAATAAGCGCATCCTTCTTGTCGCAGGGAACTGTGATAATACCTACTGGACCTGGCATCTTCAACACGTTGTAGGCATAATGAGAGGCTGCCATGAACTTGGCGAGCGCTGGACGGCCAAGTATCCCATTATAAGGCAATGGAATATCGGCAACATCAAAGGTGACCTTCTCGGTCCGGTAGTCCAGCTCGCCGCCAAATGTCACTGGCAGCGCGATCTTCCCTTTCGGCTTGCTCCTTCCTGGATTGACTCCTTGGAAAGTACCAGTTTCCTCAAGCTCGCCGTCAGAGATTTGAAGTTTCCGGAGCACAGCGGGCGAAATCAGATTCAAGCCGGCCCCACCGTCAACTAACATCTTCGTGACCTTGAGGTTGCGGATCGTTGGTGAAACCAACATCGGCAAGCACCCGACCGCCGTTGTGCGGTCAGGGTGGTCCTCAATGTCAAAGACGATAGGCGTGTCGGACCACTTCAGAAGCTTTCTAGCGTCAACAGATGGTTCCGCCGCATTGATCTCTCGCGCCCACTGTTTAAGTTGGCGGTGAGAAGAATGCAACGAAGCACCACCGTCAACACACAAGACTTCTGCGGCTTTCTGAAATTCGTGCTCACTGGATTCTTCATCATCTAGATCATCATCATCATCATCTTTGTCGCGGCCACGAGGAGGCCTGTCTCTCTGCTGCTGCTTGGCCTTGCCGCGACGCCCTCCTCGGGCAGTGCGCTTCTTGCCGGACCCGCCAGCACCTTCTGGGGCCTTCTCCTTGTCGCGCCTCTCATACTCAGCTTTCTGCTGTTCGACAAGCTGCTCGACTCGTCGACAGTTCTGGAGATCGTGTCCCTTGGTGCGGTGGATCTTGCAATATTGCTTGTTGGAGCCGTCCTGTTTGTTGGCAGCCGCCAAGGCCTGACAGTTGGCGCACGCGGCAATCTCCTTGCCGGAGCCCTCGACTTTGGCCTTGTCAGCGCTGCCGTTGCCGCTGGACTGCTCGACGGCAAGCACAGCTTTGCCCTTTTTCTTCCTGTTGTTCCGCCGCCGGCCCTTCTTTGCCGGGGTGGTACCTTCGCTGTCAGAGCTCCCCCCTGCGCCAACACCTTCACCGGGAAGTTTCCTTCCCTCTTCAGCGTGCGCACACTTGTCGGCGAGAGCATATACCTGGCCAATGTCTCTGACCTTGGTCATCGCCATTTCCTCCCGCATCTTGCAGTTACGCACGTTCTGATGGAACGCGCTAATAACCGCAGCGGGGTGAACATCTGGGATGTTGTACTGTACGCGGCTGAACCTTTGAATGTATTTGTGCAGGGGCTCTCCTTCCTTCTGGGGGATGAGATGAAGATCACTCTCCTGGCCATGAGGTTGATGACCGCCAGTAAAGGCACCAACAAACTGATGGCACAGGTCCGCCCATGAAGAAATGGAGTTCTCCGGCAAGTGCATGAGCCATGAGACGACGTTGCGCTTTAACACGAGCGGGAAGTAGTTAGCAAGAATCTTGTCGTCTCGTCCCCCGGCAGCTTGCACCGCAATGGTGTAAATGCTGAGGAACTCCGACGGGTGTGTCTTGCCATCATACTTCTCCGGCACGTCAGGCTTGAAAGCCTTGCGATTGGGCCACTGGACCTGCCGCAGCTCACGGGTGAACGCTGGACAACTTACCACGTACGGCAAGTCGCCAGGATCCCCTGGCACATGCATGTCAACAGCGGGCCCTGCGCGTCTGTCGGACTGACGATGCGCTTCTCTCCTTCGCTCGATAGTGGTACGAGCGTCTTCTCCTCTGCGTTCCTGAAGAACGAGGCGCTGGTCACGACGAGCTCGCGGGTCAGACGACGCCGTGGAATCATCGCCACGGGCGTCGTTTCGACGTGTCGGCGACCGAGGCCGTCTGGGTGGGGAGTGTACGGTTGTTGCCCCCTCGCCGTTCTTGTTGGTGACAGCATTGTCACCAGTTCTCTTGTCGGCCACGCGCACCGGGTCGGCATCAGCGAAGCTGAGAAGGCTCTAAATGGTTGCCCTCCACTCGTCAAGCTTATCTGCTGGTGGAGGGAAGTTCAGGAGCAGCTGCGCACGCGCCAACGCTTCTGCTGGTGAGGGAGCTATCGAGTGGCGTGAGGACTGTGGGATGCTCTTACTCCTAACAGTGTTAGAAGGAGCATCTCCACGCCCAGGCGACCGCACCTCGACCCCGCCAACATGTTGTTGCGTATGGTGACCCCGCGCATCTCGAGATCGATGCGCAAGTTCATTATCCAGGGAGCGCCTGGCACCTGGGGCGTCAGGACGCTGCCTGTCACGGGCTTCTTGCGAAGGCCGCGGCGTCTGAACCGGCGCAGGTGTTCCAGAACGCGCAGCACCGTTTCTGGAGCTTGCAGGGCCAGCAGCAGCGAGCAGCGCTGCGTTCCCAGACCCAGCAGCGCCAAGATTGGCGTTGCTGGCCCGGTTTTGGACAGGTGGAGGTAATAGGAGCCCTCGCTCTCCAGTCCCCCCAGCAGCCGCAATCACGTCGGCACCCTCCTGCATGGGAGCAGGCGGGTTGGACGTGGACGCACCGATGGCTGAAGTCTTCTTTTTTGGAGCCATAAGACGGAGGATGGCCCAAAAACTAACGCGCAAATCACTAGATTAGGTTCACACAACCTCCTGCCCCCTACCTGGCGCGCCAAAGATGTCGGGGACGAATCCGCGATCACCTATGGGACCCAGGGAAGGACCCCTTTATGTTCGGCAGGGAGAGACGGTCGCACGAAGAGCAAATCTAGCGAAGAACACGACAGTGCACGAGAGAGATTTACCCAGGTTCGGGCCGCACGGATGCGTAAAACCCTACTCCTGCTTTTTGGTTTATTATCTGTATGATTGTTCTAGCTCCAGGAGCGCTACAGTACGGAGTAGCTGCGTACAATACTGGAGTTCTCCATTTCCCAGTTCCTCTCCTTTTTCACGTTGCCTATGGGCCTCCTTTTATACGCACAAAGGGGTCACCAACAGGTGGCAAACAGTAAAGGTAGAGGTGGAAAGTTGCTACAGTAAGGCCACTATTACCAGGATGACATGTCCTACCTACCACTGACGGCAGGGGACAAGGGCATTAAATGCCCATGCCTTTGCTGTCCACATACATGTACCCAGACGTCTTGGACGTGGGAAAAGCCTATCCCACCTGCTGCTGCACCGCTAGCTACAGTGCACCGCCGTCTACACAGTGCCCTGCCACGCACGCTTGGAAGGACCCAGAGCGCCACGCTGGCAGAGGCACCGGAGCAGCACAGTAGCACAGTGGTACAGTAACGCTTGCCGCACCTGACAGCTTGGCGCAACCCATAGTTTGCCGCGCAAGGTAACTTGCCGGGGCAAGTACCTTGCCGCAGCCAATGACTTGCCGGGGCAAGTACCTTGCCGCGGCAAGTACTCTGCTTCAGGAATGCCCAGGCTGGGCCTTAGCTGTCCCTCCCGGCAAGCTCCTCTTGCCGGGGCCTTAACTCTTGCTTTGTATACTTTGTTCTTGAATGGCTTAATAATCTTGAGCTTCTCTCTGGCTGTCCTCCCGCAAGCCTGGCCGCGGGATGCTACTACTGCCCGTGCACAAGTACGGGGTACTAGGGTACCCCTATTCTAGTACACCGACATCCTCCTTCCCTTCCATACAAAGGCGGACTTTCCACCTTTCCCAACTGCATGGGCCTTGTGGGACTTGTGTGTGCCTAACCCAATAAGGCCATAGCGCCTCCCCTCAGCCCATGGTGACCCTTGGGATGTGGTGGAACCCTTGGTGGACTTCTAGAGTCCTCTAGAAGTTTCCGGAACCTTCTGGAAGCTTCCCAGTACAATACCGAAAAAACTGAAACTTTTTCCGGAACCCTGAAAACAACTTTCCATATATAAATCTTTACCTCCCAACCATTCCGAGACTCCTCGTGACATCCGGGATCTCATTCGGGACTCCGAACAACATTTGGTTACCAATCATCAAATATCCCAATACTACTCTAGCGTCAACGAACGTTAAGAGTGCGACCCTGCGGGTTCGGGAATCATGTAGTCATGACCGAGACACCTCTCTGGTCAATAACCAATAGCGGGACCTGGATGCCCATATTGGTTCCTACATATTCCACCAAGATCTTTATCGGTCGAACCTTTATGACAACATACGTAGTTCCCTTTGTCTGTCGGTATGTTACTTGCCCGAGATTCGATCATTGGTATCTCTATACCTAGTTCAATCTCGTTACCAGCAAGTCTCTTTACTCATTCCGTAATACATCATCTTGTAACTAACTCCTTAGTCACTTTGCTTGCAAGCTTCTTGTGATGCTGTATTACCGAGAGGGCCCAGAGATACCTCTCCGATATACGGAGTGACAAATCCCAATCTTGATTCATGCCAACTCAACAGACACCTTCAGAGATACCTGTAGAGCATCTCTATGATCACCTAGTTACGTTGTGACGTTTGATAGCACACAAGGTATTCCTCCGGTATCCAGGAGTTGCATGATCTCATGGTCAAAGAAACATGTATTTGACTTTAAGAAAGCAGTAGCAAGAAACTAAACGATCATATGCTATGCTAACGGTTGGGTCTTGTCCATCACATCATTCTCCTAATGATGTGATCCCGTTATCAAATGACAACTCATGTCTATGGTTAGGAAACCTTAACCATCTTTGATCAACGAGCTAGTCTTGTAGAGGCTCACTAGGGACATGGTATTTGTTTTTGTATTCACACATGTATTTAAGTTTTGGTCAATACAATTCTAGCATGAATGATAAACCTTTATTATGAATAAGGAAATATAATAATAACAACTTTATTATTGCCTCTAGGGCATATTTCCATCAGTCTCCCACTTGCGCTAGAGTCAATAATCTAGTTCACATCGCCATGTGATTAACACCCAAAATTCACATCACCATGTGACTAACACCCAAAGAGTATACTAAAGTGAATAATCTAGTTCACATCACCATGTGATTAATACCCAAAGAGTACTAAGAAAAAAGTGTGATCATATTTTGCTTGTGAGAGAGGTTTAGTCAACGGGTCTGCCATATTCAGATCTATATGTATGTTGCAAATCTGTATGTCTACAATGGAGCTACTCTAGCTAATTGCTCCCACTTTCAATACGTATCCAGATTGAGACTCAGAGTCATCCGAATCGGTGTCAAAGCTTTCATCGACGTAACCCTTTACGACGAACTCTTTATCACCTCCATAACCGAGAAATATTTCCTTAGTCGTCTTAGGTAACTAAGGATAATTTTGACCACTGTTCACTGATCCACTCCCGGATCACCATTGTACTCCCTTACGAAACTCATGGCAAGGCACACAACAGGTCTGGTACACAGCATGGCATACTTTATAGAACCTAAGGCTGTGGCATAGGGAATGACTTTCATTCTCTCTCTATCTTCTGCCGTGGTCGGCCTTTGAGTCTTTACTCAACTTCACACCTTGCAACACAGGCAAGAACCCTTTCTTTGACTGATCCATTTTGAACTTCTTCAAAACTTTGCCAAGGTATGTGCTTTACGAAAGTCCTATTAAGCGTCTCGATCTATCCCTATAGATCTTGATGCCCAATATGTAAGTAGCTTCACCGAGGTTTTTCATTGAAAAATTCTTATTCAAGTATCCTTTTATGCTATCCAGAAATTCTATATCATTTCCAATCAGCAATATGTCATCCACATATAATATCAGAAATGCTACAGAGCTCCCACTCACTTTCTTGTAAATACAGGCTTCACCATAAGTCTGTATAAAACCATATGCTTTGATCACCTTATCAAAGCGTATATTCCAACTCCGAGATCCTTGCACCAGTCCATAGATGGATCGCTGGAGCTTGCACACTTTGTTAGCACTTTTAGGATCGACAAAAAACTTCTGGTTGCATCATATACAACTCTTCTTTAAGAAATCCGTTAAGGAATGCAGTTTTGACGTCCATTTGCCAGATTTCATAATCATAAAATGCGGCAATTGCTAACATGATTTGGACAGACTTAAGCATCGCTACGGGTGAGAAAAGTCTCATCATAGTAAACCCCTTGAACTTGTCGAAAACCTTTCACGACAAGTCGAGCTTTGTAGACAGTCATATTACCATCAGCGTCTGTCTTCCTCTTGAAGATCCATTTATTTTCAATGGCTTGCCGATCATCGGGCAAGTCCACCAAAGTCGACACTTTGTTCTCATATATGGATCCCATCTCAGATTTCATGGCCTCAAGCCATTTGTCAGAATGTGGGCTCATCATAGCTTCTTCATAGTTCGTAGGTTCGCCGTTGTCTAATAACATAACTTCCAGGACAGGGTTACCGTACCACTCTGGTGCGGTACGTGTTCTGGATGACCTACGAAGTTCATTAGTAACTTGATCTGAAGTTTCATGATCATCATCATTAGTTTCCTCTCTAGTTGGTGTACGTATCACGGGAACAGTTTTCCTTGGTGTGCTACTTTCCAATTCGAGAGAAGGTACAATTACCACATCAAGTTCTACTTTCCTCCCACTCACTTCTTTCGAGAGAAACTCCTCTAGAAAGGACCCATTTTTAGCAACAAAGATCTTGCCTTCGGATCTGTGGTAGAAGGTGTACCCAATAGTTTCTTTAGGGTATCCTATGAAGACACACTTCTTCGATTTGGGTTCGAGCTTATCAGGCTGAAGCCTTTTGACATAAGCGTCGCATCCCCAAACTTTAAGAAACGACAGCTTAGGTTTCTTTCCAAACCATAGTTCATAAGGTGTCATCTCAATGGGATTAGACGGTGCCATATTTAACGTGAATGCAGCTGCCTCTAATGCATAACCCCAAAATGATAAAGGCAAATCAGTAAGAGACATCATAGAATGCACCATATCTAATAAAGTACGGTTACGACATTCAGACACACCATTACGTTGTGGTGTTCCAGGTGGCGTGAGTTGTGAAACAATTCCACATTGTTTTAAATGAAGGCTAAACTCGTAACTCAAATATTCGCCTCCACGATCAGATCATAGAAACTTTATTTTCTTGTTACGATAATTCACCACTTCACTCTGAAATTCTTTGAACTTTTCAAATGTTTCAAACTTGTGTTTCATCAAGTAGATATAACCACACCTATTCAAATCATCTGTGAAGGTCAGAAAATAACGATACCCGTCGCGTGCCTCAACACTCATCGGACCACATACATCGGTATGTATTATTTCCAATAAGTCATTAGCTCGCTCCATTGTTCCGGAGAACGGAGTTTTAGTCATCTTACCCATGAGGCATGGTTCGCGAGTATCAAATGATTCATAATCAAGTGATTCCAAAAGTCCATCCGCATGGAGCTTCTTCATGCGCTTTACACCAATATGACCTAAACGGTAGTGCCACAAGTATGTTGCACTATCATTATCAACTTTGCATCTTTTGGCATCAATATTATGAATATGTGTATCACTACGATCGAGATTCAACAAGAATAGACCATTCATCAAAGGTGCATGAGAGTAAAAGATATTACTCATATAAATAGAACAACCATTATTCTCTGACATTAATGAATAACCGTCTCACAATAAACAAGATCCAGATATAATGTTCATGCTCAACGCTGGCACTAAATAACAATTATTGAGGTCCAAAACTAATCTCGAAGGTAGATGTAGAGGTAGCATGCCGACGATGATCACATCGACCTTGGAACCATTCCCGGCGCGCATCGTCACCTCGTCCTTAGCCAATCTTCGTTTATTCCGTAGCTCCTGTTTCGAGTTACAAATATGAGCAACCGAACCATTATCAAATACCCAGGCGCTACTATGAGCATTAGTAAGTATGAAAGGATCGATATGGTTGACTAGAGGGCGGGGGGGTTGAATAGGAAACTAACCAATTTTTAAATTTTCTTAGCAAATTAGGGTTAACAACAAATAGGTTGGCTAGATATGCAACTAGGTGAGCAACCTATATGATGCTAACAAAAACAACAACACGAGCAAGCAAGATAAACAACACAAGTAAAGCTTGCCCAAAGTAAAGGTAAGAAATAACCACAAGTGGAGCCGGTGGAGACGAGGATGTGTTACCGAAGTTCCTTCCCCTTGAAGGGAAGTACATCTCCGTTGGAGAGGTGTGGATGCACGATGCTCCCCAAGAAGCCACTAGGCCCACCGTATTCTCCTCACTACCTCACACAATGCGAGATGACGTGATTCCACTAGTGGTGCCCTTGAAGGCGGCGACCGAACCTTTTCAAACAAGGTTCGGGAGGAACCACATCTTGAAGAATGAACAAAGCGGAGTGATTGTATTGATTGTCCACTTCTTCTCGTGGGGTGAAGTTGTTTGGATCATGCGGGTAGAAGCCTTGCTCAATGATTCTCCAAAGATTTGTTGAGCTGTGATTAAAATGAGACTTGATGCGAAAAACCCAATTAGCAAAATCACCCTTAACAAGCTTAGGAGGAGGACCAAGGTTATTAATGCGTGGTGTAGGGACCGGTCCTCCATAGACCGGGGGAGGGGGAACCGAGGCAAAGGTTCCCGTCCCATTCTTGTCATGAGGGGAAGAAACATGAGTACCTTTAGCTGCTTCCTTAGCGGAATTGGCCTCCGACTCTGATGCGGTGGGATTAACCACAAGCAAAGGATCAGGAGAAGATTTCAACCCCTCAAGCAATTCCTTAAACATGGACTTGACTTCGGTCGTCATAGACGTCTTAAGTGAAGCCATAGCTTCATTTAAGCCATCTCGTGTGATCGAAGTCAACTCCATGGCCTCGGGCACTTCTTCCCCGGTGTCAACCATACTCTTCGGGTGGTGAAACCCTTAATAAAGAGATGAGGCTCTGATACCAATTCAAAGGATCGATATGGTTGACTAGAGGGGGGGTGAATAGGCAACTAACCAATTTTTAACTTTTCTTAGCAAATTAGGGTTAACAACAAATAGGTTAGCTAGATATGCAACTAGGTGAGCAACCTATATGATGCTAACAAAAACAACAACACGAGCAAGCAAGATAAACAACACAAGTAAAGCTTGCCCGAAGTAAAGGTAAGAAATAACCACAAGTGGAGCCGGTGGAGACGAGGATGTGTTACCGAAGTTCCTTCCCCTTGAAGGGAAGTACATCTCCGTTGGAGCGGTGTGGATGCACAATGCTCCCCAAGAAGCCACTAGGGCCACCGTATTCTCCTCACGCCCTCACACAATGCGAGATGACGTGATTCCACTAGTGGTGCCCTTGAAGGCGGCGACCGAACCTTTTCAAACAAGGTTGGGGAAATCTCTATAACTTAATTGGAGGCTCCCAACAACACCACGAAGCTTCACCACAATGGAATGTGGCTCCGAGGTGACCTCAACCGTCTAGGGTGCTCAAACACCCAAGAGTAACAAGATCCGCAAGGGATTAGTGGGGGGAATCAAATTTGTCTTGGTGGAAGTGTAGATCGGGGCCTTCTCAACCAATCCCTAAAAAATCAACAAGTTTGATTGGCTAGGGAGAGAGATCGGGCAAAAATGAGCTTTGGAGCAATAATGGAGTTTTGGGGAGGAAGAGGTAGATCTTCTTGAGGAAGAAGACCCCCTTTTATAGTGGGGGACAAATCCAACCGTTATGCACCTCTTAGCCTGCAGGCAAGTGGTACTACCGTTCTGGGACCGGTACTACCGCTCCTTGTAGGAAGAATAAGATATTAGAAGAGCAGGGGAGAAAACAAAGGAACGAGAGGTGGTAGCCGCGGTAGTAGGGGCGGTACTACCGCTTCTACTACCACTGCTACAACCACCAGCTTTCTAGGGGTGAACAGGTAGCACGGTAGAGACCCTGAGGTACTACTGTAAAACTGACACAAAAAAGTTGAGGCCCCAACTACGATCGGTAGTACAAGCGGGAGTAACAGCGATAGTACCGCTGCTGCCCGCGATACTACCGCTTGTAGCTCTTCTACCCTTCTTCGGCACAAACGAAGGACAACTCCAATGAAGCAGAAAGAGGCGATGGGTGCAATATGAGTGTGTAAGTGTTGATTTCACCTGAACCTTTCCGAAACGGACCCCCTCTTGATAGTACGGTTTTCCCTACGACTCAAATCCACCAGAAAAAAATGAGGGGAAGAAAACCGTCTTCACTTGAAACTCCGAGGGGCACGAGTCGTCTTGTGCCATATGTTTGAAAGCCTAAAAAGCTCAATGCAAATGATTAGTCTGCAAATACATTGTCATCAATCACCAAAACCACTTAGGGAGAAATATGCCCTAACATTCTCCCCCTTTTTGGTGGATTGATGACAACACGGGATTTGCACAAAGGATAAAGCAAAAAGGAGGTGTGCAACCCCACAATCTACAAAATATAGACAGGCTCCCCCTAGATGTGTGCACTATTTTAGATATGCTTTTGGAATGCAAAATACACACATATAGGATCCACACTCCCCCTATATTTTATATACCAAGCCATACTTGCATAAACATAGTACGATGAAAGCAGGCAAGAGATGTCATGTGAGCATATGAATAATAGCATAGGCATAAGATGCATCTCACAGGAAAATAATAACATAAAGTACTTGACATAATTAGATAGAGATAGGATAGCTCATATGTCTCACACCGTATGGTCTCGAACACACAGGACAACCACAACCAAAGCAACCAAAAGAAACGAAAGAGTTCGAGCGAGGAAAGCAACGACAAAGAGAGAAACACACGCTCAACTTAAGACACGCTGCAAATCCCTACCCTCTCTCCCCCTTTCGCATCAAGACACCAAAAGAGTAGAGAGGACACCTGAGAATGCCGGTGGTAGCAACCCTCTAGGACATCACCAATCATGCTCCTCCTCCTTGTCAGACTCCTCTGCAACAGGTGTAGGGCCTCCAGTGCCATCATCAGAATCGGTCCACGGGCGGTGCACATGGACCCAAGCCTCCTCATCAGTGATCCTCTCCTCGAAGCCATCTAAAATGGTGAGGCCAACCTGCCTCATAATGGCCTTGTCATGACAACGGGCCTTCTTTGCAGCTACATGAGCCTTATACTATCCCTTGGCCTGAAGGCAAAACAACTTCTTCATCTTCTGCTTGAGCTTCTTAGCCCAAGAGGGCTCCTCAGACGGCTCATAGTCTGGCCCATCATCATCATCCTCAGACCTAACTGTGTCATGCTCTCGTGGGGTAGGAACTGTCGTTCCCCACTTCTCCTTCTGCGTCAGCTGAACAACATCATGAGATACTAGGTCTCCAGTGATAAGCTCCTCATCAGGAAACGTAGACGCCCATGTCTCCTCAATGAGCTGCAGCAGGTAGGGGCCATAAATGATGCACTTGCGCTCCAAGATCGCACAACGAAGTTCTAACCACATGACATGAGAGACATCCAACACCTCCTGAGAGCCCTGCTGCTTCTCGCAGAAAAGAAGGAGGTCCACCAGATAGGAATGCACCATATCCTGATTGCCAACACGAGGTAACAGAGTGTTCCTGAACATCCGATGCATGATATCCAGAAAGGGCCAGAGCTCATAGGAGACGTGCCCAGTCTCAGACACCTTCCTGGTAGAGAAAGGCCACAGAGCCTCCTTGTGAGTAGCATTAGCCTCCCGGTGAGGGCGAAACCCAATTGGGGTTTGGGCGCCCTTATCTTCATACGACAGCAACTCCATAAAGTTCTTCCAAGAAGCAGACAGACGCCAACCATTGGTCATCCAGGAGTGGGTCCTATCCTCATCATGCCCAAAGTGTACTGTGGCATAGAATTGGGCCACAAGCTCCGCATCAAAATCCTTGTTGAACAAGATGATCCTCTTGATGTCCAGCTCCTCGCACCTCTGTAGTGCAGCTCCAAAGAACGGCAAGTCCCTCTCCATGTGAGAGAGATCAACAGACTTGACTTTCACAAACAGATTCTTCTTTCCCTTCAACACATCATGGAAGATTGACTGCTGAAACTTGTTCCAAAACATGCGATGCACAAGGGAAGGATCCTGAGGCTCCCGGTACGGGTTGCGCTTACGAGCCGTACCAAACTCTAGAGCAGACATCTGATTAGCGCCCTTGGGCCCGCTGTTCTTGACTGCAGTCACTTTGACTCTCTGTCTTGGCTGCTCACCGGAGCCACTCACAGGCACTGAGCCACTCTCTGGCAAGGTGATATCCACTGACACATCGGCAGAACGGTAGCGCTTGGAGCCACCGGTACGGACGGGATTCTTGCGACGAGCCTGATGCCCGGAGCTACTACCACCTAGAAAACACACACAAGAACACGAACGCAACAAATTGCATAAGCCACAAGAAAAAGAGAGACACAAGAGTGAAGATGGAACGGGGAAAAGCTGAAGTTGCCAGCTCAAAGCGGTAGTACCGCGCCTCCCGGTGGTAGTACCGCTTGAGGCGGATGTCAGCGGGGCTGACAACTTCCGCGGAGAGATCCGGTAGTATCGGAGGTACCAAATTCAATTTTTCGCGGTTAAACCTTCAATCTACCTACTCTAGCAGTCATCTATGTCCTACTCATGCCCCGATTTGGCCAAAAATCGAAGAATGCAACGGATATTGCCCTAAAACTTAGATCCAAGAACTAGAACCAAAGAGGGTGGGGATCGATCCCATAGGACGGAAACGCGGAAGACAGCCCGGAGGCGGCGGCCCGGCGGTGGCCCTCCGCTGCCTGTTCATCGCCTGAGAGAGAGATGAGGGAGCGAGTGAATGGGTATGGGGGAGAGAAACCTCCCCCTACCCCGATTCATAACCCCCCGCTCAAACTCACAGCGTGTTAGTACCGTGGAGCCGGGCGGTAGTACCGCTAATAAACGGTAGTATCGCGCTGGCTCAGCGGTAGTACCGCGCGGGCGAAAACAGGCAGGAGCAAAAAGGGAAAAAGGGGCTTATGCAAATGAGAAGACCAAGAAAGACTCGAGAGAGACAAGACAAGGAACCACAACAACAAGAAGAGACACCCCAAGCACAAAAGCAAAGGAAAAGAGAAGCGCGGGAGAAGTGTCTCAAACACACACAAAGACCTCAAGACTAAAAAGCAACAACAGTCGATCACTAGGAGAGGCCTCTCAAGGAGAGGGCGGGGGCCGAAGCCACCTATGTTTGAGTCAATTGGTATGGCACCGCAAAGATTTTAACCTTAGGCCCATGACCAAAACTCATCTTTGAAGCACAAGTACCATAAAAAATGGCTAATGTGAAAGACTTGATTGATTTATGCATAATGGGGGGAGGGATAGTTCATTGAGAGAACAACACTCCCCCTATGTCCATGCCTACATCTTGAACAAGATATAATGATGAGTGCGGTGGGGTGTGCCTAGTCTCAAGCCACATTGCTCGAATCAGTGATATTTAGCTCATGCCTTAACTCGCGAAATCTTGCTTCATCTAGAGGCTGTGAAAATATCCGCAAGCTGCTCTTGAGTGTTGATGTAGATGATGTCAATATCTCCACGCTTGATGTGGTCTCGAATGAAATGATGACGAATCTCAATGTGCTTCATCTTGCTATGTTGCACTGGATTGTGAGAAATCTTGATAGCACTTTCATTGTCACATAGAAGAGGCACTTAGTCACAAGTGACACCGTAATCCTTTAAAGTTTTCCTCATCCATAGCAATTGAGCACAACAACTTGTGACGGCTACATACTCGGCCTCGGTGGAGGAGAGAGATACACAATTTTGCTTCTTCGAGGACCAACTCACCAAAGAGCGACCAAGGAATTGGCACCCTCCGGAAGTTGACTTCCTCTCCACACAATCTCCCACCCAATCCGAGTCCGGATAACCCATGAGATCGAAGCTTTCTCCTTTGGGGGTACCATAGGCCAAAGTTTGGGGTATGAGCCAAATATCGAAAGATTTGCTTGACCTCCACATAGTGGCTTTCCTTAGGTGCGGCATGAAACCGTGCACAAATTCCCACACTCAACATGATATCCGGTCTAGATGCACAAAGGTAAAGCAAGGATCCAATCATGGAGCGATATACCTTTTGATCCACCGCTTTACCATTGGGATCACTGTCAAGCTTGCATTTGGTGGGCATGGGAAACTTGACCGGCTTGACATCATCTAGCTTGAACCTCTTGAGCATGTCTTGGGTATACTTGGCTTGGTTGATAAATGTTCCTTCTCTTCTTTGCTTGACTTCGAACCCAAGAAAGAACTTCAACTCTCCCATCATAGACATCTCAAACTTCTCCGTCATTAGTGTGGAAAACTCATCATTGAAAGATTTTTTAGGAGAACCAAAAATAATATCATCAACATATAGTTGGCATATGAAGAAATCCCCTTTGACCCTCTTAGTAAAAAGAGTGGGATCAATTTTCCCAATTTCAAACCCACGATCGTGCAACAACTCGGTAAGGTGCTCATACCACGCACATGGGGCTTGTTTAAGGCAATAGAGCGCCTTCTTGAGTTTGTATACACGATTGGGGAGCTTGGGATCCTAGAATCCCGGAGGTTGTTTGACATATACCAACTCATTCAAAGGACCATTAAGAAATGCACTTTTCACATCCATGTGTTGCAACTTAAAATCATGATGAGATGCATAAGCAAGCAACATGCGAATAGATTCAAGACGAGCGACGGGGGCAAAGGTTTCACCCTAGTCGATGCCCTTGACTTGGGAGTAGCCTTGTGCCACCAATCTTGCCTTGTTTCGAACAACCACACCATTCGCATCTTGCTTGTTCTTGAAGATCCATTTGGTTCCAATGACATTGTGTTCCTCCGTTGGCCTTGGCACTAACTCCCAAACTTGGTTGCGCTCGAAGTTGTTGAGTTCATCATGCATGGCTTCAAGCCAATCCTCGTCATCGAGCGCCTCATGTTCCTCTTGGGGTTCAACACACGAAACAAATGCGTGATGCTCAAAAAAGTTTGACAATTGTTTACGAGTAGTTACCCCTTTTCTCAAGCTTCCAAGCACATTCTCCATGACATGTTGTTGATGCTCGATCTTGGAAGTCACCTTAGCGGCACGGCGCTCCAAGAGTTCCTCAATGGACACTTGAGGATCATCATCTTGTTCATCTTGAGCACCGTCTTGAGCTTGCCCTTGATCTTGAGAAGTCTCTTGATCTTGAGCTTGCTAGACATCATGAACTTGATCTTGGGCATCACTTGGTGCAATACCATCATCATGAGGTTGATATTGTCCTTCATCTTGTTCACTTGGTTGAGGGTCTTCACATTTTTCTTCAGAAGCATGTGGGTCTAGTGTTGGTGATGGTTCCACTTGAGTAGAGCATTGTCCTTCTCCTTCAGCCACAAGGGGTTCCTCAATGGGGAGTGTTTGACCAATCCCCATTCTTCTTATGGCTTGGGGAGGAATTTCATCACCTACATCACAAAGACCACTTTGCTCCACTTGGGAGCTGTCATTTTCATCAAACTCCATGTTACACGTCTCCTCAATGAGTCTGGTGGACTTGTTGAGGACATGGTAAGCATGAGAGTTTGTAGCATAACCAACAAATATACCCTCTTGAGCTCTGGGTTTGAATTTAGACAAACGAACACCTTTCTTGAGAATGAAACACTTACAACCGAACACCCGGAAGTACTTGAGGTTGGGCTTGTTGCCGGTAAGTATCTCATATGGAGTCTTGTTCAAGCCTTTGCGGAGGTAGAGCCTATTGGATGCATGACATGCGGTGTTGATGGCTTCGGCCCAAAAGTTGTACGGAGATTTGAACTCCGCCATCATGGTCCTTGCCGCGTCCATCAACCTCCGGTTCTTCCTCTCCGCCACACCATTTTTTTTGAGGGGTATAGGGTGCGACATATTGGTGCTTGATCCCCTCGTCACTAAGAAACTCATCCAAGGTGTAGTTCTTGAACTCAGTGTTGTTGTCACTTCTAATCATCAAAATCTTTGCTTTCATGTTGACGTTGATCTTCATTTGCAAACTTGATGACGGTTTGTTGAGTCCCACTCTTCCTCTTGAAGAAGTATACCCATGTATATCTTGACTAGTAGTCCACAATTACCAAGCAATACTTTCTTCCACCAAGACTATCAAAGGATGGAGGACCAAAGAGATCCATGTGAAGGAGCTCCAAGGGCCTCTTCGAGTAGATGATAGTCGATGGTCGGTGAGCCGTTTCATGAAGCTTTCCTACGATACAAGCACTGCAAGCACGGTCTTTGGCAAAACTCACAATTGTTAGTCCACGGACGTGATCCCCTTTGAGGAGACTTTGCAAAGATCTCATATTGACATGGGCTAGTCAGTGATGCTAAATCCAACCCACATCAACTTTAGCCATTAGGCAAATCACGGTCTTAGTGGGTCGCTCCGAAAAGTTCACCACATAGAGACCGTTCTCAACATGCACAACAAAAGCTACTTTAAGAGTCTTGCTCCACAAAAGGGCCACGGTATCTAGATCAAAGAATGTTGCAAAGCCCATAAGTGCAAGTTGACGAACGGAAAGTAAATTGTGTGCAGGGGACTCAACAAGCATGACCTTCTCAATAGATAAATCTTGAGAGATGACCACCTTGCCAAGTCCCAATACCTTAGATGTCTCCGCATAACCGAATTGGACATGGGTGGGCATAGATGGAATTGGATTCACATCCACCACCAAGTCCTTGCTCCCGGTCATATGATTTGTTGCTCCACTATCAAGCAACCATGACACTCCACCAGAAGCAAACTCCTACAAGAGATGAATGCTTGGATTTATGTACCCATTCTGTAATGGGTCCTTTGAGGTTAGTAACAAGGGTCTTAGGAACCCAAAAAGACCATTCAATGTACTCATAATAAGAACCAACAAATTTAGCATAAACATGCCCATCACTAGCACGACATAAAACATAAGAGGGGTTAAAGTCGCCGGGTTTGTTGGTAGGGGTGGTTTTGCCCTTCTTGGCATTACCACCCACTTCCTTGTTCTTCTTCTTCTCATGAGTAACCTCACCCGCCTTGACAAAAGTTTCCTTGAGCGAGAGAGGTTGCTTGGTCTTGTTCTTCTCCTTCTTCTTTGACTTGGGTACAAACCCAAGTCCTTCCTTTCCCACAACTTCCTTTTGGTTACTCGAAAGGTCATTCCCTTTTCTCCTTGTATGCATGTCACAAGGCCCTTCTCAAGTTGCTATTTCAACTTGGCATTTTCCTCCACAAGATGCACATGCTCACAACAAGGGTTAGTAGCATGGGAATTATCAATTAGAACAAAAGGAGGACACGTGGAAATCTCCTTGGTTAGCTTCACTTGGAGTTGATCATGAGACTCTTTGAGAGAAGCACGAACACCCTTCAAGACCTTGTGAGCCTTGTCAAGTGTATCAAAATCTTCCTTGAGTATATCATGGCAAACCCCAAGTGCAACTTTCTCAGATTTAAGCACACGAGTAAGAACAATAGCATGATCAAGATCTTTTTGCAATTTAGCACGATCAACGTTGTGTGACTCCTCAAGAGTAAAACGAAGACCTCGCTCTTCCTCAAGAGTAATGGAAAGATCCGCAATCTCATCGGCATAGTCACGATTATGCCCCTCCAACTTGGAGATAGTATCCTCATGGGATTCAATGATATCATTGGCCTCACCAAGTTGTTCCAAGAGAGCAACAAAGTGCTTCTTGGATTCACCATTGAGCTTACTCACAAACTTGGTAAACTCATTCTCATCAACATTTACCACCTCACTATCATCAACACAATCTAACAATGAAAGAGTAGTAATGATGGTGGTTTTGATGTTTGAGGTTACCTTGTTGATACCTTTGGCCATGAGACACTTGGCAATGGTGTTCTCATTGGGGGCACCGAAGAAAGACACCTTGGAGGGGGAAGATGTGGCAATGGCAATGGTCGCCGTTGCCATTCCTTCTCCACTTGTATCTTCATCATCATCATCGGAGGCATACTCTTCATGTGCCACCAAGCCCTTTGGAGGTGTCTTCTTGGTGAAGTTGTTCTTGCTTGGGAATGAATTGGCTTTGTCTTTGCGAATGAGTTTGCCACCATTGTCTTCCCTCTTCTCGTAAGGGCACTCCACCACAAAGTGACTCACATTGCCGCAATTGTAGCAAGTCCTTACTCGTTGCTTGTTCTTTGAGCCACTTGAGTTGTTCTTGGTGAAGTTGGGCCTTGAGTTCCTCTTGTTGCTCGAAAATTGCCTTGACGCAAGACCCGTGTGCTCATGGTAAGCATATTTGGTGTCCTCGGGACAACACTCCTCTTCTTCCTCCTCTTCTTCTTCTGGAATGGCCTTGGCCTTCAAAGCAAGAGTGGATGAGCTTTTCTTTTACCGGACACGAGCAAGAGCATTGTCGGCGGTCTTGTTCATGATGTTCATGGCAATAAACTCATCCAACACTTCACTGGAGGTTTAGGTGTGAAAATCCGGCCTTTGACGAATCACGGATGACATGGCCTTGTTGAAAGGCATGATGGCCTTGAGAAACTTGCGCTTGATCCAATTGTCATCAGTATCCTTGCTCCCATGGTCTTGGAGAGCAACCGCAAGAGTTGTCACCCTCCGGTAGAGATCACGCGGATCCTCATCTTCTAGCATCACAAATTCATCGGCCTCATCAAGGACCACTTCAAAGTTGGACCGTTGGATGCTTGAGCTCCCCTTGTACAAGGATACGATGTGTTCCCAACAATCCTTTGCACGAGTGTAGGGACATAAGTGAGATAGATCTTCGGGAGGAACCACATCTTGAAGAATGAACAAAGCAGAGTGATTGTATTGATTGTCCACTTCTTCTCGTGGGGTGAAGTTGTTTGGATCATGCGGGTAGAAGCCTTGCTCAATGATTCTCCAAAGATTTGTTGAGCTGTGATTTAAATGACACTTGATGCGAAAAACCCAATTAGCAAAATCACCCTTAACAAGCTTAGGAGGAGGACCAAGGTTATTAATGCGTGGTGTAGGGACCGGTCCTCCGTAGACCGGGGGAGGGGGAACCAAGGCAAAGGTTCCCGTCCCATTCTTGTCATGAGGGGAAGAAACATGAGTACCTTTAGCTGCTTCCTTAGCGGAATTGGCCTCCGACTCCTATGCGGTGGGATTAACCACAAGCAAAGGATCGGGAGAAGATTTCAACCCCTCAAGCAATTCTTTAAACATGGACTTGACTTCGGTCATCATAGATGTCTTAAGTGAAGCCATAGCTTCATTTAAGTCATCTCGTGTGATCGAAGTCAACTCCACGGCCTCGGGCACTTCCTCCCCGGTGTCAACCATACTCTTCGGGTGGTGAAACCCTTAATAAAGAGATGAGGCTCTGATACCAATTCAAAGGATCGATATGGTTGACTAGAGGGGGGGTGAATAGGCAACTAACCAATTTTTAACTTTTCTTAGCAAATTAGGGTTAACAACAAATAGGTTAGCTAGATATGTAACTAGGTGAGCAACCTATATTATGCTAACAAAAACAACAACACGAGCAAACAAGATAAACAACACAAGTAAAGCTTGCCCAAAGTAAAGGTAAGAAATAACCACAAGTGGAGCCGGTGGAGACGAGGATGTGTTACCGAAGTTCCTTCCCTTTGAAGGGAAGTACGTCTCTGTTGGAGCGGTGTGGAGGCACAATGCTCCCCAAGAAGCAACTAGGTCCACCGTATTCTCCTCACGCCCTCACACAATGCGAGATGCCATGATTCCTCTAGTGGTGCCCTTGAAGGCGGCGACCGAACCTTTACAAACAAGGTTGGGGCAATCTCCACAACTTAACTGGAGGCTCCCAACAACACCACGAAGCTTCACCACAATGGAATGTGGCTCTGAAGTAACCTCAACCGTCTAGGGTGCTCAAACACCCAAGAGTAACAAGATCCGCAAGGGATTAGTGGGGGGAATCAAATTTCTCTTGGTGGAACTGTAGATCGGGGCCTTCTCAACCAATCCCTAGAAAATCAACAAGTTTGATTGGCTAGGGAGAGAGATCGGGCGAAAATGAGCTTTGGAGCAACAATGGATTTTTGGGGGAGGAAGTGGTAGATCTTCTTGAGGAAGAAGACCCCCTATTATAGTGGGGGGAAATCCAACCGTTATGCACCTCTCAGCCCGCAGGCAAGCGGTACTACCGCTCCAGGTGCGGTACTACCGTTCTGGGAGCGGTACTACCACTCCTTGTAGGAAGAACAGGAGATTAGAAGAGCAGGGGAGAAAACAGAGGAACGGGCGGTGGTAGCCACTGTAATATGGGAGGTACTACCGCTGCTGCAATAGCCAGCTTTCTAGGGGCGAATAGGTAGCACGGTAGAGACCCTGAGGTACTACCGTAAAACCCGACACGAAAAAGTCAAGGCCCCAACTACGAGCGGTAGTATAAGCGGGAGTAACAGCGGTACTACTGCTGCTGCCCGCGGTACTACCGCTTGCAACTCTTCTCCCCTTCTTCGGCACATCCGAAGGGCAACTCCAATGAAGCGGAAAGAGGCGATGGGTGCAATATGAGTGTGCACGTGTTGATTCCACCCAAACCTTTCCGAAACGGACCCCCTCTTGATAGTACGGTTTTCCCTATGACTCAAATCCACCAGAAAAGAAAAGAGGGGAAGAAAACCGTCTTCACTTGAAACTCTGAGGGGCACGAGTCGTCTTGTGCCATATGTTTGAAAGCCTGAAAAGCTCAATGCACACGATTAGTCCGCAAATACATTGTCATCAATCACCAAAACCAATTAGGGAGAAATATGCCCTAACAAAGGAACACATAAATAACATGTATATCAAATATACCTTTGTTCACTTTGCCATCCTTCTTATCTGCCAAGTATTTGGGGCAGTTCCGCTTCCAGTGACCATTTCCTTTGCAGTAGAAGCACTCAGTTTCAGGCTTGGGTCCAGTTTTGGGCTTCTTCATGGGAGCGGCAACTTGCTTGCCATTCTTCTTGAAGTTCCCTTTCTTTCCCTTGCCCTTTTTCTTGAAACTAGTGGTCTTATTAACCATCAACACTTGGTGCTCCTTCTTGATTTCTACCTCCGCAGCCTTAAGCATTGCGAAGAGCTCGGGAATCATTTTCGTCCTCCTTTGCATATTATAGTTCATCACGAAGCCTTTATAGCTTGGTGGCAGTAACTGAAGAACTCTGCCAATAACACTCTCAACTAGAAGATCAATTCCCTGCTGAGTCAAGTGGTTATGATACCCAAACATTTTGAGTACGTGTTCTCTGACAGAACTGTTCTCCTCCATCTTGCAACTATAGAACTTGTTGGAGACTTCATATCTCTCAACCCGGGCATTAGCTTGAAATATCAACTTCAGCTCTTGGAACATCTCATATGCTCCATGGCATTCAAAACGTCTTTGAAGTCCCAGTTCTAAGCCGTAAAGCATGGCACACTGAACTATTGAGTAGTCATCAGACCGTGTTAGCCCGGCGTTCACAACGTCTAGATTAGCGGGAGCGGGTCTGTCACCTAGAGGTGCATCAAGGACATAATTTTTCTGTGCAGCAATGAGGATAAGCCTCAAATTATGGAACCATACCGTGTAGTTGCTACCATCATCTTTCAACTTAGCATTCTCTAGGAACGCATTAAAATTCAAGGGAACGGTAGCACGGGCCATTGATCTACAACATAGATATGCAAAAAACTATTAAGACTAAGGTCATGATAAATTAAGTTCAATTAATCAAACTACTAATGAACTCCCACTTAAATTAACATCCCTCAAGTTATTTAAGTGATACATGATCCAAATCAACTAACCCTTGTCCGATCATCACGTGAGATGGGGTAGTCATCAATGGTGAACATCTCTATGTTGATCATATCTACTATATGACTCACATTCGACCTTTCGGTCTCCAGTGTTCCAAGACCATGTCTGTACATGCTAGGCTCATCAAGTTTAACCCAAGTATTCTGCATGTGCAAAACTGGCTTACACCCGTTGTATGTGAACGTAGAGTCTATCACACCCGATCATCACGAGGTGTTTCGACGAACTTTAGCAACGGTGCATCTCGAGTTTAGCAACGGTCCAACCGATCTAGTGCCGAAACGACGAACTTTAGAAACGACGAACTTTAGCAACGGGCCAACCGATCTAGTGCCAAACGGACGGCACCTCCGAGTTTAGCACACGTGCGGCTCGATGACGTGTCGTCCTTCTTGATCCAGCAAGAGGGAGAGGAGAAGTAGATGGGATCACAACCAACACGATGGCGTGGTGGTGATGGTGGTGCTGGAGCACCGACAATGCTTCGCTAAGCGTCGCCGGGACGAGGTGGTGGAACTACGGAGTAACGGGAGAGATAGGGGCGCCAAGGGCTTTGTGTGTCCTCTAGGGGTGCCCCCTCCCCTCTATATATAGGTGGAGGGGCGTGGGAACAGCCCCTCCAAACCCTAGGGGCATCCAAGGGGGGAGGAGGTGGAATCCTAGTCCTCCTCCTTCCCTTCCATACAAAGGTGGACTTTCCACCTTTCCCAATTGCATGGGCCTTGAGGGACTTGTGTCCGCCTGGCCCAACAAAGCCATGGCGCCTCCCCTCAGCCCATGGTGACCCTTGGGATGTGGTGGAACCCTTGGTGGACTTCCGGACTCCTCTAGAAGTTTTCAGAACCTTCTGGAAGCTTCCCAATACAATACCGAAAAAACTGAAACTTTTTCCGGAACCCTGAAAACAACTTTCCATATATAAATCTTTACCTCCCGACCATTCCGAGACTCCTCGTGACGTCCGGGATCTCATCTGGGACTCCGAACAACATTTGGTTACCAATCATCAAATATCCCAATACTACTCTAGCGTCAACGAATGTTAAGCGTGCGATCCTGCGGGTTCGGGAATCATGTAGTCATGACCGAGACACCTCTCCAGTCAATAACAAATAGCGGGATCTGGATGCCCATATTGGTTCCTACATATTCCACGAAGATCTTTATCGATCGAACCTTTATGACAACATACGTAGTTCCCTTTGTCTGTCGGTATGTTACTTGCCCGAGATTCAATCGTTGGTATCTCTAAACCTAGTTCAATCTCATTGCTGGCAAGTCTCTTTACTTGTTCCGTAATACATCATCTTGTAACTAACTCCTTAGTCACTTTGCTTGCAAGCTTCTTGTGATGCTGTATTACCGAGAGGGCCCAGAGATACCTCTCCGATATACGAAGTGACAAATCCCAATCTTGATTCACGCCGACTCAATGGATACCTTCGGAGATACCTATAGAGCATCTTTATGATCAGCCAGTTACGCTGTGATGTTTGATAGCACACAAGGTATTCCTCCGGTATCCGGGAGTTGCATCATCTCATGGTCGAAATAACATGCACTACAAAAAAAGACACATCCGTGACATTTTGGCCCGAACGAAAAGTTTTTTTGTCATGCTTATGACACTTCTATGACGATAATTGTGACAAAACCACGTATTATCATAGATGTGGTGGGCTCCTACTTCTATGATAAAAAATCATGACAGAAAATGGGCTTTTCGTCCTGGGTGGGCCGGGGACGCACCTGCATGACTTTCTTTGGGCCGTCCATGACGAAAAAAATCATGGTAGAAGCGAGGGCGAGGAAAATATCGGGGAGTTCCCGGTAACGGTGGGTGGTCAGGGCTGAGCGATGCACGGAGGTTTGCGCGTTTCTCTCGTACACGTACACGCATGTGTGCGAGGCGTTGGGCTCTAACTGAACCCGAGCGAGGCGTTCGCTTACTGAACCCGAGTGATTGCACTGCTAGCTATGTTACTGAACCCGAGCGATCGATCCCTTGGCTGTTAACTGAACCCGAGCGATTCCTTCGCTACTGCTGCTAACTGAAGCCGATCGAACCTGCTGCCTCTTGATGAACAGTGACCGTTATTGGGGGTTGGATGAATAGTTCCTGGTGGGGGTTGGATGAACAGGACCCCATGGTAGTAGAGGTCGTTGTTGTTGGATGAACAGGACCCTGATCGAGGAGGCCGCCACTCCCGAGCTGGTTGTGGGTGGATGAACAGAACCCGGTGGAGGGCTGGTTGAACAGTAGCCAGTGGAGGCTGGATGAACAGGACCCCGTGGAGGGCTAGTTGAACAGTAGCCGATGGAGGCTGGATGAACAGGACCCCCGTGGATGAACAGTAGCTGGTGGAGGCAGGAGGAAGTCGACGGTGGATGAACAGTAGCTGGTGGAGGCTGGAGAAAGTCGTCAGTGGATGAACAGTAGCCCGTGGAGGCTGGAGCGAGGCACTAGACGGTGGATGAACAGTAATCCATGGAGTCCTGTTTTCCGGTATGCCACACCCCTCCCGATGAACAGGACACCGTTTCGACCGTAGGCGCTCCTCTGTTTTGATTCCTCTGTTTTGCGGTACGCCACACCCCTCCCGATCAACAGGACCCCGTTTCGATTGTAGGCACTCGAACAGAAGTCCGTTTCCTCTGTTTTGCGGTACGTCAGACCCTTCCCGATGAACAGGACCCCGTTTCGACCGTACGCGGTCGAACAGAAGGCCGTCTCCTCCTTTTGTGGTACGCCAGAGCTCGTTTTGGCTATTCCGTCCAAGCCGGTTGGCTCTCGATGAATAGGATGTATGCCGACCCAGTCGGTTGCCTCCCGATGAACACGACGCTGTTTCCTACATTCTGACCCAGCCGGTTGGCTGCCAATGAACCGGACGCCGTCACTGTAGCCGTTCGAGACCACGCCCATATGTACGTACGTGGCCGTCTTTTTTGCAGCGTAGTTGTCGTATGTGTACAGGATTTAGACGGGACTGCCTGAACTGCTACCGCTCCTTAATCAGCCATGGTTCATCATGGCAGACAGATCGATCGACCGGTATGTACATAGACAACGCTACGTACGCTTCGACCGGGTCGGTGCCACCTGTCAGGGAGGACAAGGAGGCACTTCCTTGCGTGCGAATATATAGCTGGCGGGTCCCAGCGGTCAGGGGCGGAATCATATATTTTTTGCCCATAATAAGGAGGCACTTCACTGCGTGCAAAGATGTTGTTGGTGGGTCCCAGCTATCAGGGGCAGGAATAAGGAGGCACTTCCTTCCTTGCAAAGATATATGTGGTGGGTCCCAACTTTCAGGGGGAGGAATAATTTTATTTTCGCGTAATAAGGAGGCGGTTGCATGCGTGCGTCCATGGACCTGATGCGTCCCCACTATCAGCCTCTCCACGTACAGTCCTCTTCCGATGACTCTTGTTTGTTGACCACGTTGACCACGCCACGCCGAGCGCACCAAGGCGATGGACGACGGCGAGGCCCCGGACAGTAACGAGCCGGTGATGGAAAGACACGGCAGTGGAGTCATAGACGAAGAGGTCTACGAGAGTTAACTGGTTCTGGTGCGGCGTAGTTCTGCAGTCGGCGGAGAATAACAAGAGGTGTGGAGGGGTGGAGGGATGGCTTGGCCAGCGGTGGGGTAGCGCTTCGCAGCGAAGCGTGCTAAGCAGAGCTGCTAGTAGCCAGAGGAGGGAGCAGGTGGTCCTGGCGGCGCTGGAGGAAGAAGACGAGAGATTGAAGATGAATGCCGGCCGTTGGATGTAAATCCAATAGATATCGATGTCAGAATCATTTGTTGACTAAGTTGACAATGCCTTGCGTTGGCTTCGACCTATTGGCCCACATTTCAGCCTCTAAAAATGTCGCACATATTCAACCCATTTTTTTAGAATTTACAGTCCATTCGGTGCGCTGGGTGAACAAATAATGTAGTGTCCAGGCGGCCCATTTATTTTTTTCTAAAAAACTACAGCCCATTTGCACTTTCTAGAAATACACGAATTTCCTGGCCTTGGTGAACAAATAATGTAGCGTCCATGCGGCCCACTTATTTTTTCCTAAAAAATTACAGCCCGTTTGCACTTTCTCGAAATACACGATTTTGCTGGGCTGGTTCTTATTATAATGTTGGGTTGGACGCAACAATGTTATCAAAAAATAAACAGGGGCTGAGCATTTTGTTATAAATATATTTAAATAATAAGTGCTTTATTTACATTGGTCCTTAAATCTTACCAAGCTTTTGTACACAATCACCTATATTTTCGTTGACCTTAAGTAAAAAAAACCCAGGATTTTATTGTTAAACATTTATTTTTATAAGTTCATAATACGTGAGATATTTTTTTTATGTAAGTATCTATTAAATATATGATGATAATTACAATAATATATAATAACATATAAAATAATATAAATATATATAATATAGTTAGAAGGGAAACATAAGTGGACCTGGCGTTCTTATTCTTATATAGAAAAATAGAACAGATCTCTGCGTTTTCTTCAAAAAAATACATAAGTTGGGCTGCGGATGTTTAAGAAAAAACAAAACCTAGGATGGGAGGGCCATAGGCCGGTCGATACATGACGGCCCTCAAAAAAATACAAACCGACATGTCGTGGGCTGCCATGTTAAAAAACAAAGCCTAGACTGGGCAGCCCACAACGATACTTGTTGGCCCACTGATAATAAATGATACCTGCCAGCTTCCCGATGACTAGCTTCATTGTAAAGCTACGTTGACAAACCCGTGGTCCCCAACGTCAGTATAGCATTAGGAGGAAGTATTTTTTCAATGGGGCACTTACTTGCGTAGGGCCATGGACCTGGTGGGTTCCGACTGTCCACCTCTCCACGTACAATCCTATCTAGATTCCTCTCGGTTGTTGAGCATGTCGACAACGGCAGACAGCGGCGCCACGGCGAGCGCACAAAGGCGGATGATGACGTCCAGGCCCCAGATGAGAACGCACCGGAGCCGGGGAAGACGTGCTACAGTAGTGGTAGATGTTGTGCCTAATTTCTAGCGAAAGTACGGGAGTAGCTCAGTGGCCAAGTTCCACTCCCCAACCGCTGCTCCGCCCGGGTTCGATTCCACCTGATGCAGTGAAAATATCCACAAATTTTTGCCTCCGCCTCTGACATGTGGGTGCCCATTGTCATCTACGCACACCACCTCCAACACTTGCCAAAACTTCATCCCTCGGTTTCTCTGTCATTCGCATACTCAACATTGTGTGGGCATTTTGAAAATAGCATATGTTTTTGACTGTGCATCATATGAAGATGTGCTATGCATGAATGTTGATCAGCATGATGTTAACTGGCTGGTAGTTCCATTTTCGACCATGAATAAAACTTCCAACATGATGTTATCCCTGTTTGAAAAGGGCATGTTAATATAAATGCTCTGCCTCTAAAACTTGCAGTTTCTTATCTGAAACTGAAATTAGCAGTTTCTTCTCTGAGAATCACATTGTCTGCACTTTTATATGAAGCTACATTTTTTAAAGTGCTAAAAATAGATCTCTAGAATTCATAAAATACTTCATATGCTCAATACTGCAAATCTGAAATTCAAAAGACATTCATATATGAAAGTACTCTCAAATCTAAAACACAAAACACAATTCACAACCTGCAAATACTGACAACCCTAAGCTCCTCCTCAGACTATTGGGGGGGAGTCCTCTCCTATTCATTAGTGGCAGACAGCCGCCCCGTGGGACAAGGTGAACGGCGAGGGAGAGGATGGCGGGGAAGCATCGTCGCGCCAACTGTTTTTCTCCTCTTGCAGTTGGGTTCAGTCGACGAAGACTCCACCGGCTCGCTCTGCCACGGCACCCTCACAAATGCCACCGTGTAGATGCTCGATCCTTCAATCTCAGGTGGATGCTCCATCTTGGATCGATACTCCCACCACCGCAGCCTCATGATCGGATCCGGTGAATCTATTTGCTCGATGGCCCAGAGGAGTAGCTCTATGTACTCCCGCGTGACTCCCTCCCGGTGTATCGCCTCCTTTTTGCTCTTTTCCAGATATTTGGCCATCACTGTCGCCGTCGCTGCTAATTGCTCCGGGTTTTCAAACCAAGACTGTATCTCTAACATCCTAGCTAGCTTCACAAGGTCGCCGCCTGCGAGCCACACGTATCGGTTGTACTCCTCCATCGATCTACTTCTCCACAACACCTTCACTCGCCGGCGGTGGTTTTTGAATGGAAGAGGAGAGGAGCGGCACTGGTTTTGGATTAGAATGGGAGAGGAGCGGCACTGGTTTTGGATTGGAAGAGGAGAGGAGGAGCGCTGGTTTTGGATTGAAAGAGAGGAGCGATGGTGGTTTTGGATTGGAACAGGAGAGGAGCGGCGGTGGTTTTGAAATGGAACAGGAGAGGAGCGGCGCTGGTTTTGGATTGGAACAGGAGACGAGCGGCGGTGGTTTAAGAGGAGAGGAGCGACGCTGGTCTTGGAAGTATTTTTTTTGTTTTGCGTATTTTGGGTCAAAGTTTGACCACGTACTGTATTTGACAAGCAAAATGTGAATACATGTCATGAAAAATTGTATCGTTTGGTTCGTATCTGAATGTACTTTCAAATTATATTATTTTTGCAACGCATAACATATATTTTATTTGTGAAAATCATGGTCAAATATGACCCAGAATACAAGGGAGACTAGTTAATGTGGGGTCGCTTTCTTAATTGAAGGGTAAATTGATTTTGATTTTGATCCAGTCACAGCGCGCCGGCCCTCTCGTCCAATCCTAAATCGCTGCCGCACGCTCCTCTCCCTCTTCTCCATTGCAAAACCACCCCCTCTCCTCTCCATCATCTCCATTCCAAAACCACCGTCTCACCTCTCCCTCTTCTGCATTGCAAAACCACCCCCTCTTCTCTCCATGTTCTCCATTGCAAAACCACCGTCTCGCATCTCCCTCTTCTCCATTGCAAGACCACCGTCTCTCCTCCCATCTTCCAAAGCTAGCACCGGACCTCTCAGACGGACATCTATGGAGAGGATGCAGCAGCGAATCGGGCAGACCGCCGGCGGCAACCAGGCAAAGTTAGCCAGGTTGAAGGAGATCCTTACTTGGTTTGACAACAAGTGGGAGATTTCGAGGACGGTGAGGGCCATGTGGCATTGTATGCTAAAGAGCGAGACGGCGGCGATGTACTCCCCGGTGCAGTCACGCCGCGGTCCTTCGAGGTCATCGAGTATCTCCTTTGGGTGATAGAGCAGACAGATTCGCCCAAGGCGAAAGTCAGGCATAGGTGGTGGGCGTACAGGTCGAAGGTTGTGCATCCAGAGGATAACGAATCGATCGAGTATGGTTTGCCGTTCATGAGGGTGCAGTGCCAGCCGGAGCCACAAGAGTATTCGTTCTCCCACCACAAGAGGAGGCCGGATGGCGTGACGTCGCTTCCCCGCCATTCTCCATGGTTCCCTCGCCGCTCGCCTCATTTCAACGGCGGCGGTAGGGTTTAAGGTAAGCTTCGAACTAACCTAATCTTCCATCTGCTAATGCTTACAATCAGTGTGACGGCTAATGAAAATCATACAGGTAAGTACTGGGTAGTACTCCGAGTCTCTGAGTACTACGCCAATCACCCTAAAATAGCTCTGGACCAAAAACAAAGTTGTGACACTGTGTAGAAATAAAGAAAAATCGATTGGTGCTTCTTTCAGAAAAGAGTACTCCCTAGAAAAGTGCCAATATAAGCTACTAGTATTTGATTAGAGGATTTGCTGCCGAGAAAGATCCATCCACAGAGAGTGCCACCCATCCCACAGGCGGTGGATGCCAATGCTTAGATGGAGCATGGTTGGTGTCGGTAATTTTTACTTGGCACCTCACACTCTGCATATATGCCGGTTCCATCCGTACATTTGTGCAGTTCCACCAAAATGCAGCTGAATAACCCTGTTTGCACAGATTATGAAAAAGCGTGATTACATTATAGTGGCACTAGTTGATGAAACATACACTAATAAATAGTAGATACTTCATTTTCTTAATGGGAAAATATTGCGATAGTATCACAGTATGCCATGCTGCGAGGGCGAGATGGGCCCTGCGATGCCTCATACGGTAGTCCTCATACTGGAAATCGACCCAATTCTCCCCGATACACCTTCTGCCAGTGATGAACATCAGTGTACAGCGGTAGTACAAGGAGGGGCCTTGAGACATTCCAATCTCTATTTTTGTGCATATCAACTAAAATTAAGCACCCCAGTTTGCAGAAACACTTAAACATTAACAATGGGACTAGTTGATGAAACATATACTAACAAAGAGAAACACTTTATTTATCTACATTTGGAAATGAAATGATAGAGAGGACACTAGCTCTATTTTAACTGTATTATTACTTCATTTTATCAGTGGCACTAGGATCGAGCAGGTGGCAAGCGAGGTGTACCGTGCGTCGCAAGGATGGAGGTCGGGGGTGCTTAGACTGGGATGCTAAAGCTGGCTCTTTCAGTCCCTATCTTCCCCCCCTGATGTTTCTGTGGTAGCTTTTGGGTTGTAATCCAAACTTGGTCGATCTGGGGCTGCGTCCCCCTACCTGCCAAGCTTATGTGGCGAACTTGTCTCCTACTAGTACTCAGGTCGTTCTAGTAGTAGTTGCATAACTACCCGTTTACACTGAGATGTTGTCGGATAATGGTTCTCTATGGTTGGGTTTCTTTAATGAAATCGAAGGAAACCCCCTCTTTCGATATATAAAAAAAATCAGTGGCACTAGCGGTGCCAAAACATTGCCTCAAATTAATAGTGCCACTAGATTAAGGTGCAAAATAATAACATTACTGCTTTATCATGGCAGTGCCAAAACAATAGCACAAGAGCAGAGTCAACATGCAGGATCTTTGGCAAATGGTTGGACCAAAAAGGAACATACCTTGTGATGGGAACCATATCTGCAGTCAACGCCATCGTAGAAGGGATGACACCAGTCACCAACATGGATGATTCAATTCATGGGACCTTTTTGTGCAGTTCACCTAAAATGAAGCAGTGTTTGCATCATGCAGTTAGCAAGTACTTGGTCCCAGGAGCTAGCAGCTTCTTCTTCATTAGTTGCAATAAAATTGAGCAACATCAAGGTTGGTCGTGAAGCTCATGGAATGTTCAACTATAATTTGGATATCATTTTGTGCAGTTCAACTAAGATCAAGCATGAAATGTATATCTCTGTTTGCACAAAAAGGTGGAAAGGAGGGTGACTAACAAGTGATGAAACATACATCAAATGAAAAGAAGCATGTTCCTTATCTGAATGGCGATCCTACAAGGACAGTAGCAATTTCTAAAGCAGCAGCATTGCTAGATATTAGTGTGGGCATTAGGATTAACTATGACAACCGTTAAATACGACATTACTTTAATGGTGCCATTGCTTCATTTTACCAGCAACATTACATTAACAGCTGCTAAAGAGTTGGTATTTGGGCACGGGAGAGTAGGCGGACTAGGACAGTTGCATTTCTAACGAAAAGAAGCTACTTATCTTAATGGGAAATTTAGCAGGACATGAAAAACAGTGCCATTGATTCATATTACTGGAGGCATTACATTGAAAACAACATTGGTTTAAAGTGTCCTTACTTTAACAGTGGGACTGCTACATTTTACCAGTGGCATTACATAAGAGGGGCTCAGGGCAACAAACATCCAAACAAGATATCTGGGTTGGTCCCATTTTTGTTCGGTATAGCCACCTTATACTGTGTGAGGCTAGCAAATCTAGTGCTGGACATACTCTGTTGACTTGTCCCCCAGTCCCCACTTTCTTTCCTTTTTCAACCAATAGTTCGGTTTATATCGAGTTTGTACTGCGTTTCCCTTTATTTCCCTATTAGACCAAGAGACCAGTTGGATAGCCAGTCTCTGCTACTTTTCGCCCCTATTATTTCCTCTTTCGGCCAAGTGCTAGATTCAGGTAAGAAATCTTCCCCCACCCCACCCCCTTTCTTCCCTGTTTGAACCAAGTAGTACTAGATTCCACTGCATGAAGTAGTTTTACCTCTTAACAATAAAAATTTAGGTGGCTTTCGAACAGTCGATCGATCCTATCTACGAGGGGGCCTAAGAAATAGTAAAAGATACAAATGCAGCGACGTGAGGAGTTGGGGCAGTAGAGCAAGGCCGGTTTCGAAGGAAGTTATACCTGAGGGTCGCCGGGATGTCGCTAGGTGGGTGGCGAGAGGCCAGATCTGCCCACACTACGGCAACGAGGAAGAAGGGGTTGGAGGCCCTCGCTAGCCGGCGCTGCGTAGGAGAGAACGGCAAGGCACACTGACCGGGACGCGCCGGCAGTGGGTAAGAGCCGTCGCCGAGGACGACCGAGTGAACATTGCACCTTCTCACCTTCCTCGGCGGAGGGGATCCGGCCAGATCTATGACCAGCGGTGAGCAGAGAGAGAGTGTGGCCACCGCTGTCGTGTTTAGATCTGGAGAGGACGAGAGAGTGTGAAGAGAGCAACACTAGCAAGAAAGCACGGAGGCTCCTACCTATATAGTGTAGTATTTTTATTTTTTCTACCAGAGCCGACTTGACCTCATCAATGACTGTCGAGAAGTCTTCATGCACATGCCCCGGAGGCGCAGTTGTCGTCATTTTGATGTGAAGCACCGGATTAACATATAACATGAAAAAATGCCACATGACAAGAAACCATAACCTCACTGCCCCAAGGAGACAACATGAATCCCGACGGACAAACTAGACGAGGATCAAAGCTCAAATTAAAGACAAACTCGTAGAAAAGGGGTCAATCGATAGATGTCCTAATTAACATAGCCGGCTTGACCTAGATGGCAGCCGTGTAATCTTCGTGCATGTGCCCCCAATGACCAGTGCCTTGGAGGAACGCAGTTGTCGCTATTTAACCCTCGCAGTGATCCGAAGCACATGACACCTAATATTGTGAGATGACAAGAAACCTTTTTTTAGATTTCTCATCAGAACTACAGCCCTGTACAACACAACCTGCACGATATGTAGACGACAGCCAATCCAGCCGTCTGCTGGAGTCTGGTCACATGCATGGACGAAATGATCTCCCGTGTCGTGCAGGGATCATCCAGGCACCGACGTGTTTACAGCACTGCTCCAGTACTATCGCTCGTCTCTCTCTTCTATTAACTCAGCCGACTTGCGGGGACAGGGGAGTGTGCCTATGGTCGGTTCTCAATTGCGGTCTCACATGTGTGTGCAAACGCAATATGACGCGTGTTCCATTCAAAGAGCGGCGTGCCAGACCAACCGACCGTCTGGGGTGTGACGCGAACACGACGGGCGTGCTGTATACATGTGTACCGCCATTTTCTTTAGGCTTTGCTCCATGGCACAATCCATGAATACAAAATTATATTTAAAAGTCGAGGGTGGGGCTTTTCCCGCGCGGTAGGTGGGGCAGTTCCGCCTAGTCGGTTCGACAGAGAGGTGAGAAGATGTGGGAGTAGACTGCTACAAACGTAGGGTTGTGTGATTTGACAGCTCGTTACTGCTGGATAGGTGGGGCCCTGTGATTTGACTTGCCATTATCATTTTTACTGCAGCGCTACGACCGGCGTGAGTCTCCTGATTCCTGACCACCTCCATGGTGTACAGGTGCCAAGTACTATACTACTCTACAGTAATGGGCTTATAGCCCGCTTACATGGCACTTTTGCTTATATGTCGAGGAGAGAGACATGGGCAAAATGGTGGGAGTGGGCTCTTGTGGAACACCCTAGCTACTTACTCCTTGGCAAATGCAATAAATACTACAAAGAAAGAGATAGAGAGAAGTAAAAAATACTCTTATAGCCAACCTTATAGCTAACCTTGTTGTATGAGTGACTATAAGTGATGACTATGTATGACATGCCAACATCAGATAGCCTAAAGCACCTGGACTGAGGAAGTTGTTTCATGCATGCAAAGTAGGCAAAAAAAATGCTCATTTATAGCAGTCTAAAATCTCCAAGTGCGCGACCACGCGAGCGAGGCGACGGTCGTGGTAGGCGCGACCATGATACGTGACGCTGACAGTCCTTGGATCTAAGATCGAATGGTCGCATGCTAAGTTGCTAAAAATTTGCAGCATAACACTCCAGGATAGGATATTCACCCATAGGTCTAGACTCACGCCATGCAACCGTTCGATCTCAGATCCAAGGGCTCTCGGAAGCCTGTATCATGGGAGCGTGGAAAGCTTCATATCACCTGAAATTTTCCCAACGCTTGACGTGCGAACACGCAGATGCTATACTGTCATGCCTACAAAGTGGGTCTAGTAGACATGACATCTAATTGGACCCCATAGTACTATGCATGAATCCATTTATCCACCGGGCAAGCCACTACCCTGCCATTCGCATGCCCCACTCAGCATTTTTACAATCGGAAAACCGCTAGCAGTTCACTCCTACTCGTCCCGGCCATCCTTTAACATTACGGCAGTTCGCTACTAGTCGTCCATCCTTTCACATTACAGCAGTTCCACAAATCCTAACCCTCCTCCAAAATCCATGGCATAACAAATCTCCATGATCGGTGGTGAGTACAAGCTTAGAACCATCACCGGCGATGAGTTCAATGTCATCTACACCCGTTCTTCTGCGAAGGTGAAAGGATGCCTTGCTCGCTTCAAACGCATGTTCGAAAAGTCAGATGGTGATGAGTGGGTTGCTGGGCTAGATGTTGAGTACACCACAGTCCTGGGAAAAGAGAAGAATCTAAAGGAGGAAGAGAAGAAGAAGCCTGCCGTGATCCAGGTTTGCGTGCATAACTTGTGCTTGGTCTACCACATATGCCGTGCCGACGTTAAGTGCGAGGATTTTAAGAACTTCCTCGCGGACGACTGTCAAATTCGTTAATGTAGACTTTCGTAACGACGAGGAAGTCCTGGGTCGGATAGGCCTCATTGTAGGCCAGCCCTTCGACCTCCAGAAGAATAGGTTGGTGTCCTCCTGTCGGCCTTCAATGCTGACCCTGGCAGGAGCCATGGTTGATCCTTCGTACGGCAAACTGACAAAACCTGACCATGAGTTTCATCTTGCATGGGAGTGGAATTTAATAGATAAAGACCACATCTAGTATGTTGTAATGGATGCCTACCTTTGTTTCAATATCTACAAGGGTTGGATGAAGAGCGAGAGCCTAGTGTGCGGTTCAAGCAAAGAAGTATCGGCCAAGAGGAAGAGGGACAAGGACGAAGTCGTGGACGTGGACGAGGAGTCCGAGTAAGGTGGCAGTGTCGTTGCTCATGGTGGTTCTAATGCAGTGTCTACCGGATTAGTTGCTTAGTTTAATTTCAGGGTGCTTAGTTTTATTTCAGGGGTGTGTTGTGCTGAGCCCCCAGCAGAACTATGTTATGTTCTTCCTCGTTACTTTAACTCTTCAGTACATACATACTTGTATTTCTTACAGTTCATCTTGTAGTTGGTAGTACTACCACTCGTTTCTTCACATTATATAAGTACAATATATATGGCCAACATCATATAGCCAGCAGCTGGCTATACTATTAACCATGCTCTAAGCATGCCACATACGTAAAACACTTAAATGAGACATGTAATTCTAAAAAGAACTTAAATGAGAGAAGTTTACCCGAAGCATGAAGGAGTTTAGTTGTCAAAGAATTAAATAGGTATGCTAATTTCTTTAATAGACTTTAGCACCCCATCTAAGCACGTACTAGCTTTTTTAATAGTACTATATGCATAATTTGGCGACGAGCGCTCTTTATATGTACCACCTTTTTTCTTTAATTTCATCTTGTTAGTTTTGCTCCATGGCGCAATCCATCGATACTACTACTATACAAAAGTACATTTAAAATGCTAGAGGGTGGGGCAGTCTCGCTTGGTCGGTTTCACAAGAGGCGAGGGCCTTTGTGATTTGACGGCTCATTACTTCTGGAAGGTGGGGCCTTGTGATTTGACTGCTCGTATAAATGTTGCCGACGACCTGAGGAGGAGCAAAGAACCGTGCGGTATACTCAAGTTTTCCACTGGAGTAGGAGTAGTACGATGGAGGAGCATGAAACACGGCAGCCCAGTGCGATAAGGCGATAAAAAATGATCTAATTTGCTACTCATCGATCCCATGGCACCGCTCATCGTTAGCATTCTTCTATTCGTGCCTCGCAGAGAACGTGACACATGCAGCGAAACACCCAAAGCAAAAGAAGAAACACAAGAGCAAAAGAAGAAGGAAGATTACGCACAAAAAAAGAAGGAAGACGCAGACACAAGTCTGGGGCGCTGCTCTCTACTTCATGAAGAGTTGACCGCGGAGTCCTAACTGCTTCTTCATCGCCTCCACGACCTTCATCTCCTCGCTCATCTCCTCCGCCATCTTCTTCATTCTGTCCATGACATGTGATTTCTTGACGTGAGCGTTCATCATCTCTTCCACGGCCGCACTACGTACATTGACAGCAGCCGGGTGCTCGATGCGGAGCTTCGCCAACTTCTCCTTCGGTTCCATGATGAGGGCGTGCAGCATCTTCACTGAGGAACTACTCTTCTCATGCAGCTTCTTCCAGCCGGCGTTCTCCTCCTTCAGCAGGTTGAGCTCGTGACGGAGCTTCGCCTTGTCCTCCTGAAGTTGCAGGATTTCGCCAGTCGCCTTCTTACCCGAGGTAATGCTCTCCTTCAGCAGCATCACCAAGCCGGCGGTCAACTCCTCCTGCTTAATGAGCTCAGCGGGCATGTCGTCGAGGCTCTCCTTCAACAGCTCCACCAAGCCGTCGATGAACTCCTTCTGCTTATTGAGCTGATCGGGCATGTCGTCGAGGGATAACGACTCCAGCACCGCCAGCTCGGCATGTTTGCCTCCGCGGCTTGGGCGCTCCTGGGAGCCCTCGCCTGCATGTGAGAGATCTTTCGAGCCCCCCGCGAGGCGGCGAGCCCTCTCTTTTTTTTCACGGCCTTGGTCGCCGCTCCCTTCTTACTAGTAGTTCTCGACCTAGATCTCTGCACACCGGCCATGGCAGGGAAGGATGAACAAGAAAGACTTATGAGGAGGAAGGTACAATAATTTTTGGCTAGGTAGTTCCCATTTAATAACCTAGTAGTACTAGTACTAAAACCTGCATAGTGGGAACACATTCAGGTTTCATAGGTGTGAACAGGTTTGCACTTGATTATAGCATGGTAGTAGTACTACTAGTACTTTGGAATGTGATGGGAACAAGCTAAAGATTTATTGATGGTTTTGGTTTCGAAGCCCGAAACAGCTCCCGATGAGTTTCCTTGAACACAAATTTCAAGTACTGCTCAAATGCGGTTGCACATGTCAGTGATGTACATGGTCATACATGTCAGACCAAGCCGATGCGTGTCCCTTCGGTGAGACGCGGGTCCGACCGACCGTCTGTTGGTGCGACCGACCGTCAAGTATTACGAGATGGAGACTTGTGGCTATCGGGTGATTGTCAGGACCAAGCATTCAAAAACTCATGATAAATCAATTACCATCTTTTTCCAAACAACCAAGTATTTTCACAGAAATACAATACATATAGATGGAGTGATTGTCACGGTTGCAAACCGCCATGGCGCCGCAAGTTCACTGCAGGAGCAACCGAGTAGGTCACTGCATCGCTGGCGGGGAAGGAGGGCAGCTCACCTCACCTACGATGCATGCCCAGTGGCGCCGCTGCAACTGGTCCCGCGATTTGGCTTCTCCTACCGTCCATTTGAACAGTTGCACCGGCTGCTCATGCCATTCCGCAGGCATGCGCATTCTTTCCTCCGCGGTCGACTCCGTGAATATGATCTCTGCCATTAGCCCCAGCTCGAAATCAACGCAACGCTGCCAGATGCTGACATCCCTCAACATCTCTAGCCTGAGATCGACTTGTGCCTCCGCCTTGTGCTTCGCCAGGTGCAGCTCCTTCGAACTTGTCTCCAATTGATGGACACTTCCTCGATCCGATTTGCCCTTGCTGCCCACCACTTGAAACGTAGCCCTGGCATGTCCTCCGGCACCACCGATCTGTGATTCCAGAGCAATGGATCCCCTCTGAAATACATGTGGGTTTCGCTCAAAGGCAGCAGTGCTGCGGGCCGCAGCGAGAGGGCAGCCCGCGGGATCCTGGGATCTAAGGGATTATCCATGACGGGATCCTCCATGGCGGGATCCGGTGGGCGAGGCGGGGAGGCGAGCGTAGGCGCTGGGAGATCCCTACGAGGCTAAGATAAAGATAGTACTACTCCACTCCATCCATATTTAAATACAAAGGCCACCAACAGTAACCCAGGCAAAAATTGATCATGTTGCGTGCGTCCTGGTTTATTGGCCCCCTTTTTATTTTGTGCCAATTTTTGACCAAAAATTTAACTAAGAAAATGTTAATGCATGTCACCAAAAATTATATCATTGGAATCACATTTGAACATAGTTTTCGATGACATTACTTTTTATGACATGCATAAATATTGTGTTACTTCAAATTATGGTCAAAATTGGCAAAAAATACGAAGGAGACCAATGGAAGTAGCAACCCATGATTTAACTACTCGCATGCACGTAGTGGAGTAGTAATGTCATTCTCAACTACTTCCTCCCTCACGTCCACTCAATTTGCATGCGCTGTATTAATTGACCATCAATGAAGTGAACGACTTTACACGCGTCAAATTATCACATGGGGTGGATCTTCGTACAAAAATGCATCCCACCGTGTACCCGCGTGTGCGTGCGAGGGAATGAGTGCGTGCATGCACATCTTCGCTTCATGCACGTACTGCCAGTGTGTGTGAGAGAGGACGAGTACATTCTTCTGGAACCAGCAGCACGTCACTGTGATCAATCCACACAAGGAGGTCACGACAACGCCTCCACATGTGCGACGTGGCTTCATGGATGCCCCGCATCATTGTAATCATAATATATTAACTGAAAAAGGGAGAGACACTGTGTAGCGTGCCATTGGAATTCTAATTTACATGTTTTGCACATACTGGAAGTACTAGTAAGGTACACGTGCATTGCACGCATGAGATTTGGCAACCAAATTATGAATAAATACCACACTATAGCATGTAAGCTTTGAGTCATATATGCATGATGTAGATGTTCATTTAATTCTTATAGTTCATCTCATTCAAAATCAATTAGTTTTTATAAAAAAGTTAATCTATTTTATGATTCATGGAATTGTGCGTTGTAAATCATAAAGTAAAAAACCAATAATGGCAATTCAACTAGAAAAAACTTTGGGCAATTATGATACGGAAGATTCTAGAACAAAGGAGAAGTACTTGTGTTTTGAGGTTTGTGCATTATGCTTAAGTTCAACCATGGAGTCTTCTAGATTGTACATGTGGCAGAATTTGGTGGAATGTAGATGATATCCAACGGCCAGTAGTGCTCGGATTTGCCATCTCTGGACCGTCGGATTGGCTTCATCCAACGACCATCTTTCAAAGTTATTCGCACACTATATAGGGGTATAGATATAGATATAGAGGTATAGAAATAGACTAGTGGCACATCATCTAAAGCCTTTCTACACGCTCATTTTTTGTACAAATGTGCTCCACCGTGCACCCGCGCGTTTGTATGTGGGAACGAGTGCGTGTGTGCACCTCTTCTCTTTCGCACACGTAGTTCGTGTGTGTGAGAGATACTAAGATATGGTGAGGAATACGTGTCAATGCAATTTGTGTGAAGGAGAGGCCTATATACATACATGTATGTGCATGGCGCTGGGGTGATATACGAGAAGGGAGGGGAGGGGTCGACCACGCGAGATATTGATAGACACAGATAGAGGGAAGAGCTCTACGAGCATACAAGCACTGGGATATGGGGGGCTGGAAGATGGTGCGAGGGGCCAAGTGGAGGGAGACTATGAAGGAGTGCACAAGTGCGAGATCGATATTTAAAGAGAGGGGGCGAGATTGTGCGCGGTTGCGCGCAGTGGCGGAGGCATGAAAATTAAATGAGCTAGGTGGCCCAAGCATTGCTAATCTTTACGGGGAGGGCCAATTCATCAACTTAAACCATTTTACCAGCAATTGATCTATTGATCACATTCATATTAGCCTCAATATATAGTGATGTTAGGGGGGGCCAGGGCCCTTGCTGCCCCTGTCTTCGCCACTGTGTGCGCGTCTGAGAGATGAAGCGAAAGGCATGGATGATGAGAGGGAGACGATGGCTAGATAATGTGGGTGTATTAGCTATGTAGTTTTATATAGAGAGGTAGATTGATCGATGTGTACGTGGGAAAGAGGGTGAGACCTGACTAGATATATAGATCGATTGGTTTGTGTGGAAAACCGGGAAAGACCTAGCTATATATACACACACATAGAGGAACATCGATCGTTGCGCATGCATGTGAGAGATAAAGAATGCCCGAAGTGATGAAGAGGGGGAGGTGTGTGTGTGTGTGCATGCATGGGAGACCGACCTGAAGAAAAAGATTGCATGTGTGCGATGGATAATGCCGAGTGGTAGTGTGTGTGCATGCATGCACGAGAGAAAGTTAGTGGTACAATTATAAAGAGAAGACGACTGTGTGGGTGTAAAAGACTAGGTGAGGTCATAATCAATGTAAAGTTAAATTCAAATATTTGAATAAGAGATCATGATGTTTGAAACCCATGCATGCATGAATATAACTAAGATATGTGTGGTGTGGTTTGGAAACGAGCATGCTATATTGTATACACATTGAACAAGGTCAGACTGATTTGAATTTGAGATACCGATGGCAGGCATTGTTTGGCCACATTGCATCCGTGCATGGACACACTATTCAAATTGGAGATGATGGGTGGCTTTCGCATCACATATCTATACCCCTATATAGTGTGCGAATAACTTTGAAACATGGTCATTGGATGAAACCAATCCGACAGTGCAGAGATGGCAAATCCGAGCACTACTGGCCGTTGGATATCATCTACATTCCACTAGATTTTGCCACATGTACAATCTAGAAGACTCCATGGTTGAACTTAAGCATAATGCACAAACCTCAAAACACAAGCACTTCTCCTTTGTTCTAGAATCTTCCGTATCATAATTGCCCAAAAAAATTCTAGATGAATTGCCATTATTTGTTTTTACTTTATGCTTTACAACACACAATTCCATGAATCTTAAAATATATTAGCTTTTTTATAAAAACTAATTAATTTTGAATGAGATGAACTATAAGAATTAAACAAACATCTACATCATGCATAAATGACTCAAAGCTTACATGCTATAATGTGGTATTTATTCATAATTTGGTTGCCAAATCTCATGCGTGCAATGCACGTGTACCTTACTAGTCTAAATGGTGTGTGTGTGTGTGTGTGTGTGTTGTGCGTGTTAAACACATTGTACATAGTATCATACATGGGTTAGATTCCGAACATCTAGCTAGAGCATACGTGTACTATGATTTGAATTCAACATAAAATGGATACATATATTTGAATTCGAGATCGTATGTACATGTAGTTCATATTTATATGGGAATTTAGTACTCCTATATTCATGTCATGTGTTGTGAAGATAATATTTAGATGGTTGTATAACTAACCCGAGTACAATCCCATTCAAACAGGGAAAATGTACTCAAATTTAGTCCATATGCTAGACAACATGAATTGTTTTTTTATTGTTGAGGGAAGTGCAAATTGATTTGGTACTGTACACGTTAAGCTTATTGTCCCGATTTTTTTAGTTTGTTGTTGTATTTGAATGCATTTCTAGTAATATAGTAAAACAGGACATGGCTCTCTCTAGTGGGGTGCGAATTGTCTTTTTTTTTGTACACGTTAAGCTTGTTCTCCCAAATTTTCAAGCCGCGCCTTGTTATGCCGAAATTTCAAGCTAGCATCTCTATCTATCGTGCTGCGAAACTCCCGCCTCTTCAACCCGCGCCTTGTTTCCCCAAAATTTTAAGATATCTCTTTGTCTCATTGTGCTCCAAAAACTCCCATCATCTCAAACCGCGCCTTGCTATCCCAAAATTACAACGCGCGTGAAAACTCCCACCTCCTGTGAAATCCCGACACGCGAAATTCCCGTGATACCTAGGGATGGCAGTTTTGCCCATGGGTATGGGTACCCGCGGGTACCTTACCCGAAAACAACGGGCATGGGCAAGACTTGGAGATATTTTGTACCCACGGGTAATGGGTATCCATACCCGCAAAATATATGGGTAGGGCTTGGATATGAACTTGTGCCCATGGGTAACCCAATGGATACCCAGAAAATGATAAAAAAAATGTAAATAGTTCCTATGACATGTGGGTCAACATACAACTCCTATGGCCCAACCCTAAATCTCGTATTCCTTAAACCGTCCATAGCTCAAAGACCCGTAATCACCAGCTCACCACTCCTCCTACGGCTTATGTGACTCCTCAAAAAGATGAAATATCGACTCTTCTCTATTGGGCTGTTATCCAACGATCAAGCGATCCCCACAAACCTCTGCTCATACTCCATTGATGCCTCCCAGAGGCCTCCCACATGAGCAGGCTGTGTCTGTGCTATACTGCTTGCCCATCATCACTTGATTTTTAAACTCATTTCTCTACCTTTTAAAAATTTAATGTTATACATTTTACCCACTAGGTACCCATTGAGTATAGGATACCCGATGGGTATGGGCATGGATGTTAATTTATGCCCATGGGTATTGACATGGGTGGGTATAAAAAGTATATGTGGGTATGGGTTTGGGCAGAAGGAGGTTGTACCCGCCCATACCCTACCCATTGCCATACCTAGTGATACCCCTGAACCGAAAGAACCGCCTAGCTCAAATCGGTGGGGGTACTTTCGTAACTTACCCCACATTTTGGACAAGCACGTCCCTAAGCCATGGTTCCCCCCTCCGCCCCCCATTCGTACACCGAGGCCACGAAGCCCCACACTTTCCTCCGTCCGCCACCCAGCCGGAGCCTCTTCCCCGACGACGTCATCCACAGCAACACCTCGAGGTCCCTCATCCACCGCACTGGATGAGGATCCATCGTCGATCTCGTCGTCCCGCCGATTCAGCCACCCCGTCCTCCACCTCCAAGGAGCTGCCCCGATGTTCCCCTCGTCTTTCACGCCACGTCCATTCCCACAGCACCGTCTTCACCTGCACCACCGGAAGAGCAGCACCATCACCGATTCCTCGAATGAAGCTGAGGCCTAACCGGCGCCACCAAAGAGGTTCTGCACTAATAGCTGCATTTTCTTCTTGATTCGATCTCACGGTGCTGTCGGCGCTCGGTCCCGACCCGACATGGCGTGGCTCCATCTGCGGCGGCGTTGCTGGCCACTTCCTCCATGGCGTCGCTCCCTCTGCGGCGACGTCCACATCAGTAGGAGCTGCTACTACTTTGGCTCTCGCTCATGCTGCTGCTCTGCTCTTGCTCTCGGTCCCCTGCCTGGTCTACTCTTGCTCTTGCTCTTGCTTGCGCTGCTGCTCTACTCTTGCTCGCGCTGCTGCTACACGAGCAGCAGATCCTGCTCTCACTCGAGCCCCTGCAGTTGCTACCCAAGATACTGCTACACGACCAGATGCCCCGGCTCTCGCACGCGCTGCTGCTGCTACTGCTTTTCTGCTACTAGTGCGTTCAGTTTCGACAGTAAAATTCAGTTTCGACAGCAAAATTCTGTTCTGACAGTTAAATTCTGTTTCGACAGTTAAGTTCAGAGATGAGCGGCTGATGTATTTTACATCTAGCACTTTGTGGTTATGTATTTTACATCATCTGTTGGTGATGCTATTAGAATTCAACTCAGGTTAATGTTGTCTCTCTTGTCCTGCTTCAGCCTCGCCGTCGTACAACTCACCGGAGTTGCTCCAACGATGAAACCCTCCATCACAGCGGAGCAGTACCCTCGGCTCCATCTCCAGACGCCCAAGATCTTCCCCTCCTCCGACAGCCACATCAGCCGGAGCATCCTCAGCGAACAACCCAATCATGCTGAGATCGACATGGCTTCGCCAAAGAGGTTGTACACTTGTTGCATCGCTTTTTTACTCTGCATGTTATATATATTGTCCACTGAGCACACGTAGTAACGTGAAATACGATTAGTTTCTCCTACTATATGACAAGCAGTGAGGTACCAGGCAACTTAGCTATCCGCGATGGACTCTCTCAAACTCCATCATTATTTATTTCTACGTGTTTGAGCTGTGCATTTATAGATGGGCCTGGGAGCTGAGCTAGTAGGGCAGTGGCCTGGGTCCAAAGTAGTAGAAGTAGCACAAAAACATTTTTTGAGTGTAGGATTTCCCCTGTTCAACCCTGCCTACTAGAATCGCCAGTGCTTGAAAGGAAAAGTGAAGGAAAAACATAGGAATTGGAAATTTTCCTATGGTACTACTATTCATGCATTTGCTTCAAAGGAATGGAGAAAAGGAAAACTGTAGGATTTGTTCCTTTAGTGTCTCCTTGAAAGAAAAACCATAGAAATTTTAATATTCACTTGTCCTCCTTTTCAAATTCCTATTCATGAAGCACAAGACTAAGAGATAGTAGCATAATAGCATTATAACCATACATTTTCTTATGGTTTGACTTAATCTCACCATGCTTCTTTGCATTCCTGTGGTCTTCCAATTCTTGTGAACCAAACACCCAGATTGGCAAAAATACTATGTTTTTAAATTCTCTGTTTTGCACGTGCATTCCTATCCTATTCCTGTGTATTTCCTATCCCTGCATTGTTAGAATCCTCCAATTCAAACAAGCCCTTACAGAATTACTTCTGTTACAGATATGTGTCAAAGAAATCCTTGTGTGGTTTGTCCCGCTCCTGCTGCGCTGTGGTCCACCCCAGCTCAGCTGCTCCAATGATGGAAGGGTTCGCCACAGCAGGGATCCGCCCTCCAGACTGTCTTTCGCCGCCTCAGATCTTCTTCCCCACCGCCGGCAGCCACGACAACTACATTACCATCATCAACTGAGCAGATGGCCTTGAGGACTACACGGGTCCGCAAGAGAGGTCGCACTCTTTCGTGTCTGCTTACGTTATGCATCGCTTAATATGATGACATGCTACTTTATCGTCCTGTTCACCGATTAGACTCCGAGTCAGGTCCAAACTAATGCTCAAACTTGAGTTTTTAAATGGTTGTGGGGTACATATTGGGGCAGAAATCAATACTATCTGTCTACTATCTGGTTAATCTCGGGTGTCTACTATGAGTTTCATGTTGGGTGGAAACAAACATTAAAGGAGCCATTATCTGTATTTCTTAACTGAAGCTATTATCTGCCTGCTATCATTGGTTTTGGGTCTATCCACAGTTCGCTACCATCACTCTAGATTTGTGCATGCACTCCTTACATAATCTCACTATGTTTTATTCCTATGCATGTCAGTTATTGTACACAATGGTACTGAATATGTAGAGCAAAATAGACGAGCCTTCGTGGTAATAAAATTTCATGCAGACGTCGCTCCATGGTGGGCGCAAAAGCAACCCCCTTCCCTCATTCCAGACTGTAATCAATAGGAAGATAACTGTTCAGAGGGAGCAGACCACTCCTATTTACCCCCTGTGGTCTTTTGCTCTAACTTGGCATGCTGATGTTGGTCATATCATGCATATGGTGCCTTGCATTGCTTACTTTATACATAAAATATGTCATCTGCTTAGTTTAGACATGCATTGTGTGAATGCCATCTGTTTAGTTTCTATATCATATATGTGAATCATGCAATGCCATCTTGTTTAGCCAGGCATCATATATGTAAATTTTGCAATGCCATCCTGGTTAGCCAGTCATCTTATATGTGAATTATATCATGCCATCCTTTTTTTATTACGTATTAAATTTTTCAACAATTTTAGTACATTCAATTACTCTTCCTGTGCATCATCCATTCGACACGATCATGGAAAAATCTGGAGTGAAAACAAGGTCTTCAGAGCAGACAATGCTATCTGACGAAGCGCCTGTCTTGCTGATTATGGATAGCTCTTCAGAGGAGGATTCAGAGACAGATGACTAGTCCTATTTGCCCCCCCCCCCCCCGAGGTGCATGCTCTAACTTGGCAGGGTTATATTGCTCATATCATGCATATGGTGTCTTGCATTGGCATGTCATTTGCTTAGTTTAGACATGCTTTGTGAGAATGCCACCTGTTTAGTGTCTAATTACCATATATGTGAATTTTGTAATGCCATCTTGTTGCAATACATTATATATGTGAATTATGCAATGCTATCTTGTTGCATGGCATTATGTATGTGAATTATGCAATGCCATGCTGTTTAGCCAAGCGTCATATATGTGAATTATATCATGCCATCCTTTTTTTGTATTACATATTCCATTTGTCGACAATGTTTGTATATTCAACTGCTCTTCCTGTGCATCAGCCATTTGAATTGGTGATGGAAAAAATCTGGAGTGAAAACAAGGTCTTCAGAGCAGACAATGCTACCTGCTGAAGCAGACATCTTGCTGGTTACAGATAGCTCCTCAGAGGAGGATTCAGAGACATATGACCAGTCCTATTTTCCCCCTGAGCTATATGCTCAAACTTGGCAGGGTTATATTACTCATATCATGCATATGTTGTCTTGCAATGTTTAGTTTTTACATCATATACACAATATTGAATGCCATCTGCTTAGTTGACACATCATATATGCGATTGCCCTCTGCTCACTTGCTTAGTATATAAATTATATATTTGAATTATATCATGCCATGATGTTTACATAGACAGCATGTATCTGAATTATGGCATGCCAACCCATTTTCTAAAGACATAATATAGTTATATCATCTTATCATGTTTGCATAGTCATCATATTTTGAATTATGTCATTCTATCCGTGAATTATATCATGCCATCATGTTTCCATCGATGGCATGTTTGTGAATTATGGCATGCCAACCACTTTAATAGACACATCATATAGTTATATCATGTCATCCTGTTTACATAGTCATCATATTTTGAAGTATGTCATTCTATCATGTTTAGTTAGCCATCATATATGTGAAATGGTGTCATGCTATCCTGTTTAATTAGCCATCATATATGTGAAATTATGTCATGCTATCCTGCAACATAAATGTGAATTATTTCATGCCCTGTTTTCTTCCCTACTATCCATTGCACCTGTCTATCATACATTGTCTGTACATTCAATTACTTTTCTTGTTTATCAGCCATTTGAATTGGAGGGGGTGATGGCAGTATCTATGGGAGTAAAAACACGGTCTTCAGAAAAGATCGTGCTACCCGTCGATGCAGATAGAATCACGGTTGTACTTGCCCAAGAACCAGCCCCACCACACATAACCTAGACTCACGCAGATTGTACCCCTACCCAGTTGGACAGAGAACCAGCTACACCCCATCTAACCCCAACCCCAGCTGATAGTAACCCAGTTCTAGTTGACACAGCACCGTCTCCGCCACAGAGCACCCAAACACGAGCAGTTAGTAAGGCAACTACAGTGCCCAAAGCACGAGGACCACCACTCCGAACCCCAAGTCAACGCTTAAAGCAGAAGAAGAAATTTTCTCAGGTCAGGTTCCGTAACTATGGTTCATACTCCTTTGCTCTTGCATCACTGTATTTACTCATACCAACTAATTTCAAATTTGAAGGATGCAATTGAAACTCCAATGGCGCAACAGGTATGTTTTGAACCTGTTTCTTTAACGTGTTTGCTGTTGTAACTTGCTCTATGTTGATTTCAGTTTCAATTGAATAAATAGTTATGTTCTCATGCCATGCACATTACAAGTGTTGTTAGTGTTGTGTAGTTTCCCACACTTATATTCTGTCTATGCTGCTTTGTCTTAAACAGATATGATTTGAACTGTCTCTATCTTGATTTGGCAACATAAACTAGAATGATATAGACCATACAGTGACCATACTACATAGATATATGTTTGTTTCATGCTGTTATCTTGTCCACCTTACTACTGAACTGGTTTACCAACATGAGTTTCATATACAACATGGTAAACCTGTGATGTGTCTGCTTATTTCTCTTTTAGAATGCGGACAAAATATTGGAGAAGAGTACCCCGTTATGCAATGGTAAAGGAAGTAATACAGATAAGGTTCAAGATAGTGAGACATCCCTATTGGTCTCCAAGAAAGCTGATAAAAACTATCTTGAAGATAGTGAGACAACCCCAAAGTCCTGTCTTGATGTAGTGTTCGAGTTACTGGCCACTACTGCTGGCACCAGCTCTTCGAACTCGCTGCCTGAATCAGTTCGGCTTCTTGAGTCTCAACTTCAAGTTGAAAGACATCGATCAGATGTGCTGCGACAGGAAGCCAAAGGACTGAGGATGTCCCTGCAGAATTCAGATACATACTTTCTGGTGCAACGGCAAGCGCTGGAGGATTTAAGCACCAAACAAGAGAAAGCTAATAAGCTTGCTAAGCATCTTGCCAGCAAGGTGGATACCCAGGATACTGTTTCTTGAGCTCTTGTGAAGTGGTTTCAGTGCTAGACTTGTTTTGCTCCGGAGTTTATTTGCACTGGTCGCCAACTTTGACAACCAGTGTATGTAATATGCTGCTTTGTTCCCCATATTTGCACTGGTGGCGAACTTTGATGCCCAGTGGATGTAATATGTGTAATAGCCGTAATAGCCTAGCGTAAGTTGCTTGCTTATTTATTTCCTTGTTGTCTTGTTTATTTGTTTGCTTGTAGTCAATGCAGTTCTTTTTCCGCGGTTTGCTAGTGGCCGCAATAACCTATTTTTTAAAACTAGGCCACAATAACGATGGATTACATATCTACTGTAGTGACCATGGGCCTCCTACGGGCCGTAGAAACAATGGGCCTTCTACGGGCCGTATGGTCTATTGGCCAAACATGGGCCAATAACGGACCTCATTATGGGCCGTAAACGGGCTAGAGTGGGAACCGTCCGTTCATGGGCCGACCATAACGGGCCGTTAATAGGCCGATGAGTATAACGGGTTTGTTTCTATCGACAGGCATAACGGGTCGTTAATGGGCCGTATTTGATCACGCTATGAAAATGGCCCAACGGATTAATGGGCCACAAACAGGCTGACTTTAACCACAGGCTGAATTTGGCCCACAACCGGAACAGGCCAGTAACGGACCGTAAGTAATCGAATGCTGCAAATCAGCCCAAGAATAAATGGGCCCTGAGAAGGCTGAAAGATAACACGGGCTGAAAACGGCCCAATGGAATAATGGGCTGTTAATGGGTATAAAGCGATACACTGTTCATTACGGGCCAGTTTCACCATGGGCCGTTAATGGGCCAAGAGTTACAAAGGGCCTCATATGGGCCAAAAGACGTCATGGGCCATACATGGGCAAAAAGTTACAACGGGCTGGAATCATATTGGATGGCCCAGATGACGCTACTGGGCCTAATTTGGATAGGCCATAATGGGCCGTGAGTTAGCGGGTTGTAAATGGGCTATATGCGAACTGGCCGCTAACAGGCTTTAAGTGGGCCGGCCGTTACATTTTCACCAGGTCAAATGGGCCAGCCTTTTGACCTGAATGGGCCACTGTTGGGCCGAGTCACGTGTCGACGTATCCCAGGCGCGTCCCGTCCATTCGCTGGATGACAACTGTCCCAACGCTGAGCCGACACGTTGATCCGCCGATGAATGAGAATTTTACACGTGGAAAATCCCCATTGGTCCGGGCTATTAATGGGCTATCGGATCCAAACCGGAACCCGATAGCTTAACGGCGACCCGTTACGGTGGATGCCACATGTCAGTTACCCTTGACGAAAGCGCTTCCATGACGCGCCATTTATCGTCATGGAAGTGGACACTTCCGTGATGATAATTTTGGTATTGTCATGGAACACTTCTACGACAGCACAGGTATGACTATCTTGATTCTGTCATAAAATCGTCATGGATGTACATGCATGACAGAAAACGTGACCTACTGTGACAAACACATATCATCACGGAAGTGTATTTTTTTGTAGTGATGTATTTGACATTAAGAAAGCAGTAGCAATAAACTGAACGATCATATGCTATGCTAATGATTGGGTCTTGTCCATCACATCTTTCTCCTAATGATGTGATCCTGTTATCAAATGACAACTCATGTCTATGGTTAGGTAACCTTAACCATCTTTGATCAACGAGCTAGTCTAGTAGAGGCTCACTAGGGACACGGTATTTGTTTATGTATTCACACATGTATTTAAGTTTCCGGTCAATACAATTCTAGCATGAATAATAAACCTTTATCATGAATAAGGAAATATAATAATAACAACTTTATTATTGCCTCTAGGGCATATTTCCATCAAAAACATTAAAGAACACATCTTGAGATTGATTGATTGCAATATGTTTTACAATGGATGACTTGTGCGATGCACGATTACAAGTATGAATGGGATGGATGAGCACTATGGTGGTGGTGGAGATGGGTATGGAGATGGCGGTGGCGGTGGCTAGGGTTTGCGGATGAGGATGGTGATGAAGAGGTTCTGCCTTCTGTGCTTCATGCTCGTCTCTCTGTTGACATTTTGACGGGGTCCCTTCAACGAAAGTTGTTGGGTTGGAAGATCCGCCTCAGAATTCACGCCATACGGGCGCTTATACGGCGGTCGCGCCCATATGGAATACCGTTTTTTGTGTTGTCTTCATGCAGATATCTCCTGGTGATTCCTTCCTCCTCCATTCTCCTTTCATTCCATTTCCACACATGATTTCTTCCCTTTTTTGCCCATTTCCTGTGGAAACACATCAGAGAGAGGATTTGTGGAATCCTATGCATTCATTAGTCACTAGTACCAATATCGGAGCGAATATCTCTTTTTAACTAAAATATCCCGGTTTAAACAAAGGTGAAATGAGTGTAAAAATATTACTCATCAGCAGCATAATATAGGGTTCTTATAACTCCCATACACACATATAGCTCAGGCATTCTGCAAGATAACGACTTAAGCATAACAAAACAGATACTTGCCAAATGCGCTAAAGGGGAAATACTTTTTGTTACTCAAATATCAGGTGTACATTTCTCGTTAGAGTGGTTTACGACCACATCTCGTCCAGACTCTAGCAAGCAGGCTAGACGCTCCACCGATGTGTGTGATGTAGGTGATACATTGGTCGAGGAGTGTGGGGAGGTTCTTTGCGAGCATTCGGCTCGCTGCGGACCGCCTTCTCAAAGCGCTCTTTGTTACCGGAAGCACGATGTCATGCAGTGCCCATCAGCACATCGACATGTACATGTGTGTCTTCCCATCGCCTCCTGTGAGCGACGCAGAGGCTTCAACACGGGCCGATATAGCGACAACGGTTGCTGTGGTGTGGGATGCGCACTACTGTGACATGGGAGGGAGCACATCCAGGCAAGGTTACTCTTCTGTTGTGCAATGGTACAACGAAGCCGATGTCACTACAAAATTTGCTCTATTCAGTGATAAAAGCCCTGATGACAAAACATGAACCGTCGCCTAAAACCATTTTTCATGATGGTCCACCGTCACGAGGTGTTTCCCTCCCGGGGCAGGGCCCTAGCCAACTTTGGCGATGTTCCGAGCTGATTTGTGGTGACGTATTGGGTCGTCACTACGCATGTCCATTTTCTGGGACAAGTCTCAATGTCACAGTTAATGTTGGTGGGTCACTGTTTTGTAAATGTAAATAGAAAAATAACAAGTAATTGTCTTTCAGCTAAATCATTTGATGGGATCTCTTTTCATAATAGCGGGAACATGGAATTGGGATCGTCCGGTTCCCTCCTAACATAGGGAATTGGGATTGTCGACTAAGGGCCCTCCGTCATACCACGCCCCCAGCAGTGAGTTGAGAGGCCGACACGGCGAGGTGAATGTGGTTGTGAGAGTACGGCGAGGCTATGCGCCACAGTTGAAGGGTGAAGTCACGCGCGACAGTGGCAGCGTCAAACAGGGGAGATTTCAGGTGAGATCTGTTTAATGAAAAACATCATAGTAGCAAATATCAGATGCATTCTATTTGATGTTGATCTTATACAAGCAGTGGAGCGTGGTTGGATTACTCATGGAACGGTCCTCACGCCACCATACATGGCTGGCATGAATCAGTTTATGGAATTCGGGCTTGCTCACAACAATGGGGCCGAAGATATGTTGTGCCCATGCAGAAATTGCCATAATGGGATCCGCAAAACTATTGATATTATCACATGTCACGTAAATGTCACTGGTATGCTCAGGTCCTATATGATGTGGATCTATCATGGGGAATCAGGGTACATTGGTGCACGCAATTGTACTACCAATGATGATGGTTATGAATCTGACGACTTTGATGATTTTGAGTTGTACCAAAGTTCTATGTTTGATATGGCGGGAGCTCTAGTGGATGACATGGGCAGAACAACTAGAAATAAAGAAGATGCATCTGGTGGGTAGGACATTTTTTAAGAAGCTCAGTGAAGAAGCGATGAAGCCCCTTCATGAGAAATGTGGCAGTAATACATGGATGGCGTTCATTATCAGGGACTTCATTTCAAAACATATACGCGTATGACCAACAAGACATTCAATATGCTTTGTTAGCTGTTGAATACTGCTTTGCCTCAGGTGGAATTTCTGAAATCTTACGCTGATGCTAAGAGAGCTCTTTCTGATCTTGGTCTTGGATACCAGACAATTCATGTATGCAAGTATGACTGCATTTTGTATTGGGGAGACTATTCCAACAGTACTCATTGTCCCCACTATGGTACATCAAGGTGAAGACACATCGATGCGAAAAAAAGGTTCCTCACAAGATCCTCCAATACTTCCTGATAATCCCTTGTTTACAACGATCTTCGAGGGAAATAGCAGAGCACACCTGGTGGCACAAGGAAAAGAGGGTTCAACAGGCTAATGTAAGGAGGCACCCCGTTGATGGCGATGCATGGAAGTACTTCGATGCAAAACATGAAGGATTTCCTAAAGATGCCCGCAACTTGAGGTTAGGATTTGCAACTGATGGATTCAATCCATTTGGACACATTAGCAGTGCATACATTATGTGGCCTGTTTTTGTCATTCCATACAACTTCCCACCATGGATGTGCATGGACCAATCCAATTTCATGATAGCATTGCTGATTCCTATAAAATACTCACCAGGAAAGGATTTTCATGTATTTATGCAACTACTGATAGCAGATATACAGAAGTTGTGGGATGATGTGGAAACAACAGATGTATGCAGGAGAGAACCTTTCAATTTGCGTGTGATGCTTATTTGGTCCATTCATGATTATCCTGGATATGGCACTACCTCCGATTGGAGCACAAAGGGTTATTACGCATGTGTGCATTGCGATGAGAATCCTTGCTCTCAGAAACTGAAAAATAAAATTGGATACATTGGCCATCGACGATTCCTTCCTAGAAAACATCATTTTAGAAAGCAGAAAAAACCGTTTAATAACAATACAGAACATAGGGGTCCACCAAGGAAGTTCACAAGTGAAGAAGTTGATGAGTACTTACAGCTTGCTAAGTAGAATTTCAAACCAGGGAAGTACCCTGATAATGCTAGTAGAAAGAGAAAGCGCACGGATAATAATCCCACATAGCACCTGAGGGCGAGCTTACACGATTTGCCATACTAGAAGGTTATCTTGTTACCTCACAACCTGGATGTTATGCACAATGAGAAGAACATATGTGAGAGTATCATTGGTACACTCCTTGAAATTGATGGTAAGAACAAGGACACCATCAGCGCAAGGTTGGATTTACAACATATGGAGATGTGGGATGATCATTGGCTGCAAGAATATCCGAAGAAGAATGGTTCTTACAAAAAGGATCCTGCACCATGGACACTTAGTAAGGAAAACAAAATAAAGCTATGCAAGTTTCTGGCTAATGTCAAATTCCCAGATGGTCATGCTGCAAACCTGGCTACATATGTGGATGTTGAGACTAGTAAATTACATAGTCTGAAGACGCATGATTACCACATACTCATGCAGACTATCTTACTAGCTGGTCTTAGAGGCATTTTCTCCAAGGAGATGTATGAGGCTATCGCTTCACTAGGAAGATTCTTTAAGGAGTTGTGTGCCAAGACATTAAGAATCGACGTCACGAAGAAATTGAGTGATGACATTCCTGAAATTCTTTTCAAGCTTGAGAAGCTCTTCCCACCTGCTTTCTTCGACGTAATGGTGCACCTAGCTGTACACCTTCTGGATGAGGCACTACTAAGGGGACTTGTCCAGTATGGTTGGATGTTTCCTGTTGAGAGAAGGCTTGGGTACCTCAAGTCAATTGTGCATAACAAAGCAAGGCCCGAAGGCTCAATTGCGGAGTCCCATATCGGTGATGAGTGCTTGATAATTTGCTCTAGATATTTGAAAGAAGACATAGAGACCAGTTTTAACAAGCCAGATAGGAACATGAGTAAGAATGATAGGAATAAGAAAAAGCAGAAATCTGCGAGAGGAAGCATAGGCATGTTTTCAGATGGTGGTCCTATTGGCATTGGGGCTGCCCACAAGAAAACATGCTCTGAGGATTGGGGCAAAATGCATACATATATACTTGACAACTGTCCAGAAGTACAGAAGTACATGGAGTAAGTTTCAATCACCTAACTAAGTTGTACTACAATGTTGCTAATGAGTATATCTTAACTAAGTTCATGACTAGTTTACTTCTTTTCCACATGGTTCACAAGGAAGAACTAACGAAAAGGGGTGTGCGAAACTTGGAACAGAAGCACAAGGCAGAGTTCATTGACTGGTTTGCAGATCATGTAAGGAAGTTAAGAAATGTGCCCCAAGATGAAAAACTGCTATCAAAAGGGCCAAAGATGCGTGTACGTCTGTGGGATGCATGCACTGTCAACGGTGTTAAGTTTCGTACCATGGATTCTGAAAAGGACCGAAGGACTCAAAATTCGGGCGTCATGATGAAGGTAGGTGTTGAAAACTCTGAAGAAGATAGGGAACTATACAGGGTGCTGAGGCCAGTTCTTGAGGTTAATTATGGAGACATATCAATATTTATGTTTAAATGTGATTGGTTTGACCTTGATGGCCTGAAAAAGAAAAGCTTGAAGATGAAGTCTGATGAGTTTTTTAGAAGCATGAATACTTCCGCATTCTGGTACCAGGACGCTCCATTCATGCTGGCGTCCCAAGCTACCACATGTATTTATTTGGAAGACACAAAGTTTGGTCACCCATGGAAGGTGGTTGTGCCTATTGGGTCCAGAGGCACATATGATGTTCCAGAACATTTTGATGGTCAGCAGGATGCGACTGTACAAGCCTATCAACAAGATGGCCATTCTTCACCACATCGTTTTGCTGCAGATGTTGAGGATGAAGTGGAGGATCATGAAGCTACCGAAGATGTTGTGGATGAAGAGGAGGAAGATGATGGTGTACCAAATGTTCACCGTGAAAGAGATGAAGCATTAGGGGTTTCAGTTCCTGCTAGTGTTGTGGAAGAAATTTGGTGTAAATTTGAGCAGGGCAAGGAAGACTTTGACATGAGCGAGGATGAACGGGTCGGCGAGGAGGAAATAGGTCCAGATGAGATGGACAGTGATCTTGATTAAAAGTTGTGGTACTAGCACGTTGCTTGGCTCTTTAAGATGCTGATGCAATGTCGTATTAGGGAGACTCGTGTTGAATATCACAGACATTTCTTGAATTTGCTATCACATATTTATGAAAGTGCTTGAAACTAGTTCTGAAATTCCAAAAGGGTTTACAAAAAGTTCTGAAAGTAATCAGATCATTTTATATAATTCACCTGACAAAGATCTGTAGGAGAGCATACATAAGTACACATCCACATATGACAGTTAGTGCAGCTAAATCCCTTCTATCCCTGCTCTTAATGGCTCGCTTTAGGTATTGCCACGTTTCTCTCTTCTTTCATTCAAGCTATCTGCTTGTCTTTCTCCATATTTGATTTCTGTAGCACCAAATTTTCTTTAGCGAGCTTGTGGATTACAGTCCTTGCTCTCCCCTTCCATTCTTCGTCCATCCACTTCAAATATCCACACTTGTCATATCCCTATAGTACAGGAAAAAAGTGGAGTTAAATTGTGGATGTAACTGATGAACGCAGAACATAGAAAACAATTTGTTTTATTTCAAACCTCTTTTGGGCAGACCAGAAACCTACGCCCGAAATCAAATCCATCCGTGCAGACTCTACGGATTGGGGTACATAGCAGCTGGCATGTCTCTGTCTTCTGTATTCCGCTGAACCGAGGACTTTGCTCGGACATCGGAATACTATGGTTTACCACAGAGAGGATTTCACCATCCTAATCACAGATACTAGATCGTTCAGTGAACAAATAACGCACCGCGTTTCATGAGGGACATGGGTGCCGAGTTGACTTACTTGTGTTGCCTTTTTCCTTCCGAACAACAGCTACGATGTGATCTTCCATTCGCCACACAAGTCGCCGCCGCCGCCTCCGCCAGTGATGCTTTCGCCGTCGACGCCTCCTGTGATGTTGTCGCTGCTACTGACGGCGAGATGAGGATTGCTTGTCGCCCCCGTCGATCCTGCAAACCGACGACCCTCCTTCTTGCCTCCGTACACGGACATCTTTCACCCCTTGGAGGCTAGGGTTTCGCTCGGGGCGTGATAGTGTACGAGAAAGATAAAGATTTGACATGGTAGTATTCGAAGGTACCGCTTTTAAGGGCCGACAGGTACATTAATTGACTTAATAGTACAATACCACAAATGTTCATCACATTGGAACACACAACTTCAGCATAAATTGGCCAAGTTCAGCAGAATTTAAATTACATAAATCTTAATAAAACTAATCTATTCAAAACAAATATCTCCCATGCCGTGCCTTCTCCATTGTGCGTTGCATCCTCTCCGTCTTCTTGATGTTTTGATGGATGGCCAGCATCACTTGCCTTTCTTTCGCTTCTAGTCGACCCTGCTCGATGAGGTAGATCCGTCTCCATACGGCTATGCAAGCGTACACGTCCATGCACGCGTACACGATTTGTGCATCACACAGTGATACGTCTCCAACATCTCTATAATTTTTTATTGTTCCATGCTATTATAGTATCAATCTTGTATGTTTTATATACATTTCAAGCAACAACATATCATTTTTTGGGACTAACCTATTAACTTAGTGCCCAGTGCCAGTTGTTGTTTTTTGCCTGTTTTTGGTTTTTCCGAATATCAATACCAAATGAAGTCCAAATGCCACGAAACTTTTTGGAGATTTTTTTCTGGCAATAAGAGACCCTAGAAGCTTCGGGAGGGGATGAGAAGATGGAGCAGCGGCCCACGAGGCTCCAGGGCGCGCCCTGGTGGCTTGTGGGGCCCATGTGGCTGCGTTTGACCTAACTCCGCCTCTATAAATTCTCTAAAATCGTGAAACCAATAGAGGAGTCCACGAAATACTTTTTCCGCCGCCGCAAGTTCCTGTTCTCGGCAGATCCCATCTGGAGGCCTTTTTCGGCACTCTGCCGGAGGGGGCTTCGATCACGGAGGGGCTCTACATCATCCTTGTTGCCCTTATGATGATGCGTGAGTAGTTTACCACAGACCTACGGGTCCGCGGTTTGTAGCTAGATGGCTTGTTCTCTCTATTTGATCTTCAATACAATGTTCTCCTCGATGTTCTTGGAGTTCCATCTGATGTAATCACTTCTTGCGGTGTGTTTGTTGGGATCCAATGAATTGTGAGTTTATGATAAGATCTATCCATGAATATTATTTGAGTTTTCTCTGAACTCTTTTATGCATGATTGTTATAGCGTCGTATTTCTCGCCGATCTATTGATTTGGTTTGGCCAACTAGATTGATTTATATTGCAATGGGATAGGTGCTTTGTAATGGTTTCGATCTTGCGGTGCTTAATCCCAGTGACAGAAGGGACATGACATGTATGTATCATTTCTATTAAGGGTAAAAAGATGGGGTTTATTCATACGTGAGTTTATCTTGTCTACAACATGTCATCTTGCTTAAGGCGTTACTCCGTTTTTCATTAACTTAATACACTAGATGCATGCCGGATAGCAGTCGATGTGTGGAGTAATAGTAGTAGATGCAGAATCGTTTCAGTCTACTTGTCTCAGACGTTATGCCTATATACATGATCATTGCCTTGGATATCGTCATAATTATTTGTTGTTCTATCAATTGCCCACCAGTAATTTGTTTACCCACCATATGCTATTTTCAAGAGAGAAGCCTCTAGTGAAAACTATGGCCCCCGGGTCTATCTTTTATCATATATAAAAACCAAAAATACCTTTCTATGTTTTTATTTTATTTATTTTCTTTTGTATTTTTGTCCGATCTATCTATCAAATACCATACAATTTAATCTTGCTAGTAACCGTCGAGGGATTGACAACCCCTTGTTCGTGTTGGGTTGCAAGTATTTGTTGTTTGTGTCCAGGTGCTGATAACAAGTTGTTGTTTGGTTCTCCTACTAGATTGATAAGCTTGGTTCTTAACTGAGGGAAATACTTATCTCTACTGTACTGCATCATCCTCTCCTCTTCGAGGAAATCCCAACGCAGTTCACAAGTAGCACACAGCTCCACAGCCAAGCTTTGGTGATACTGCTCATCGAACAGATTCGTCATCTCTTCGTAGAATTCATCAATGATCAATCCAGCGGCTTCCCCGAGCGAATTCAAAGGCTTGTTTGAGTCATCCGGAATAGCCCATTTGGCCTAGATGTCCTTGTAGTTTGTGACCCTTAAGCCTAAGAGTTCCTACAGTTCTTTGTCATGCCGGATGGAAAAACCTACCAATGTATATTTTTCTTTTGAGGAGGAACTTCCGCAAGGATGTGCTCACCCTTGGCGACTGACATACCTGGTAAACGAGACAACTAGAGCCGTCGGAAAGCTGGATGACTGTTTCCTTATCCTGCGAGGGAGTGTACTCGAGGTCTATGCCGACGAAGACCAGTTCATACGCTCGCATGTATGCCTCGCTCTCTTGTATCCACGTGTCGATGATGCTAATATCGTTGGTGTACATGGTGTGGATGGTGCGGCCGCCGTGGAGGTCAACACGGCATTCCCGTGTGAACGGGGCTAGTAAGCCCGGCATCATCGTCCTGTCGCTGCCGAGGGCACCGAAATATCTTGCGCGAGACATGGTACTAGTGATATAAAGATGCGGGGAGATATTGAGAGTGTAATGCGTAGGGCGATGGAGAGGGGAGTTGGCAACTGCTTAAATCGCAGTGGGAGATGAGGAGGCCGCCGAAGCAGTTTGAACGACGGCCATACCAGGCGTGCGCCGTGTAGCCACTATCTGTCTGTGCCCCGTTCATATGAGGCAGACAAGGAGGCATCGGAAGACTTGACCGTCCGTTGCTTTTTTCTTTCTACACACGGAGACATGATAGTACATTCCTTAATTTCAACGCGCAAAGACTATGAAAGTGCTCCCAGTGTATTGTGGGATCCCTTGCTAGTATTTCTGAAAGGGCTCACACTATTCACAAAAAAACATTTGCAGAAAGTTAACAAAGATACAATCGCATATTTTTACATAAGCACCATAAATTTGTACATCATCACGCCACTTATTCTAAGTAAATAAGTATAATACAATAACACACGACATCTTTGACCTAGTACAATCATAGTTAGAACATATGATCGCTCAATCTAAACGAACATACTACTAGTTGAATGTAGACACCCAAGTTGTTGCAATAACACAAGACATCTTTGACCTATTGCAATCAAAGTTAGATCATATGTTTGCTCAATCTAAATAAACATACTACTAGTTAAATGTACACACCCAAGTTCTTGCAATTCTCCACCCATTGTTTCTGTTCTGGCGCTTCCAGCCGCTCGTAGATCCCTCGTCTTTGTTCTTACGGGGGCGGAGTCGCTCCCTCAATGGTGGTTGGAGAAGGTGACGTAGCTCGTCCTTAATGATTAGGATCCTACAGTACAACTCATAGCTAACATACCCGTCTTTTGCTGCGTACTCAAGGTGCATCGGGGAAAGCGGCTTCCACTCCCAGTACTGGTGCTTGTCCCTTGGGAATGATTTATTCATGTCTTGTACAATGGGTCGATGTTGGCCGCTGAAAGGTCATCCTTGGAGTCCCTTTCTCAACCACCTTTGATGCAGAACTTGTAGCGACCCGACCCGAATGGATCGAATCTCTGTGTTCAAGTGTCATCCCTGGATCGGTAATGTTGACACACACAGTACTTGAGGGATTTATAACAGAGTAGCAATCACACACTTATTACATCGAATGTCTCAAAAGAGAACTGATTACAATAAATATGGCTTAAGGCCATCTAAATAAGATAACAGCGGAAGGCTTGGAAGACAAAGTGAGTCCATCAACTCCAACGGCATAGCTGAGTGCACGACAACGACCTAGCACACCTTACTCTTCGTCTGAAAAGTCTGCAACATGATACGTTGCAGCCCGAAACGGGTCGGCACATGGAATATGCTGGCAATATAACACAGTAGAGCAATGAACAGAATAATTGCTAATACTACATGCATATTTGGCTGGTGGAAAAGCTCTAGGGTTATACTGTTTTGCGAAAAGCCAATTTTTCCCTACAACAAAGGAATATATTTTATTTAACTATCATGGTGGTTGTTGAACATTGAGAAGGTAAATCCCCCTCTCAATCCCAATTAAAAGTAATCATTAAACCCGACAAATTAATTTAGAGTGATGAGATTCAATATGAAAATCCAAGAACCAGATACTCAAGATGTCCATAACCGGGGACACGGCTAATCATGATTAGTTTGTACACTCTGCAGAGGTTTGTGCACTTTTCCCCACAAGACTCGATCTCCTCCGTTGGATTTCTCGCACTTCATGGTGTTTGAGAAACGGATGACCGAGACACAGTCTTTCAGAAACATTTACTCTTTACTCTGGGTAGACAGTTACACCTACTTTCCCCTACATCTGCTAGCCTACCACTGAAAGAGGTCATGTAACATACTCAACTATGCTAGAGCCCATAATAGCTTGTGGCTGCACACGGAAGTTTCTAGCATGAATAATCTTATGATCCCTTTGAGCCTGGGTGGCGGACCGTAGGAGGATCACACGGTATATCCCCGGGATCTCCTAGGACAACACTGGTATATCCCCAGGTGCCCAAACAAGCAATCCACCCAGATGTGTATTAAGGTTGCCACCTTAAGTTGAACCATTAATTAAAAATCTCACATCTGTCATGGATACACTCAAACCCAATCCACGTCTACGAGCATAGCATGGCAACATAAGCATAGCGTAGAAGTAACTCCCAAGGGTTTGTTATTAAAAAGGGCAATAGGTTCTACCTCATCATCTACTTCCCAGTACCCACAAGTTAATCACATCCTAATCATGCAATATTTGAGGGTCGAAACTAATGCATAAAAACTGGGTAACGAAGAAGTATGATCAATGTGTTACTTGCCTTGCTGACGATCTGCAAATCCTAAAGACTCGTAGTAGCACGCTTCGCACTCCGGGTACTCTATCGCAAACAAACAATAGCATACATAAGTAATCAAGCGAAGATGCACGGGTAAAACCTAGATAAGAAGATCTAACCAGAAAGTTCAACTGAAGAACTCCGGTTTGCAAAAAGAATCAAATCAAACAAAGCAACGAAACTCAAACTGCGAAAGAAACAAGCTTCGATTACTAATCTGGACTAAAGTCAAATTTTACAGTAGCAAAAACTTGTTTAAGTTGGTTAAACAGAAAGAGGGCTTCGAGACGAAGATCTAGGCGCTTGAATCGCCTGATTCCGACAAACGAGCGAAAAGTTATACTAAAACGAAAATCGGATCAGAAATCGCGATCGAAAATAATTGCGAAAAAGAAAAACTGACGAACAGGCTAACGAACGAACGTTCGCTGTCTGTGGTTAACTCACGAAAACCGACGGCGGCGGCGGCTACCTCCGGCGGTCGGCGGGACGGCGGCGGCGGCGAGCGGCGGCGGCGGCGGCGGCGGCGAGGGCGGCGGGGTCGGGCGGCGGCGGCGTCCGGCGGCGGCGGCAGCGGCTCCGGCGGCGGCGAGCGGCGGCAGCGGCAGCAGCAGCGTGCGGCGGCGCGGCGGCGGCTCCGGCGGGGGCGGGTCGAGAGAGAGGGGGGGCGGGCCTCGCCTTTTATAGGCGGGGTCTGGGGAGGCGTGGGCGAGGGGCCAGGGAGAGGTGCGGCGGCGGCGGACTCCGGGAGAGTCCCGGTCGGCCACGGGGAGGAAAGGCGGCGGCGTTGCCGGGCCGGCTGGGCTTCGGCCCAGTTCGGTCCGCGAAGTTTTTTTTTTTAAATAAATCCTGACGCAGAAAAACAAAGAAAAGAAATACTAAACGGACTCCAAAAATCCTGAAATAAATTTTCCCCGTCCTCTAAAAATCTACCGGACAAGGTGAACATTTATTTGGGACTCTAATGCAATTTTGAAAAATGCATATTTTTCTAAATTCAAATAAAATTGCAATAAAAATCCAAAAAAAATATTTATTTGATTTTAATATTTTTCCTCCAATATTCCACTTATTTTGGAGAAGTCATATTATCTCCTCTCATATATTTTTAATATGAAATATTTTCGGAGAGAAAAATAATTAAACCAAATTGATCCTTGTTTCAATATTTGAGAAAATTCAAATATGAAAATGGTGAAATCCCCAACTCTCTCCGTGGTCCTTGAGTTGCTCAGGATTTCGAGGATCGCAAAACAAAATGCATTAAAATATGATATGCAATGATGATCTAATGCATAACATTCCAAATTAAAAATTTGGGATGTTACAAACCTACCCCCCTTAAGATGAATCTCGCCCTCGAGATTCGGGTTGGCTAGAAAACAGGTGTGGGTGGTCCTTCCGGAGGTCTTCTTCGCGCTCCCAGGTGGCTTCATCCTCGGTATGGTGGCTCCACTGAACTTTGCAAAACTTGATAACTTTGTTGCGTGTAACTCGGCTGGCAAACTCGAGAATCTTGACGGGTTTCTCCTCGTAGGTTAGGTCACTTTCCAACTGAATTGCTTCCAGGGGCACTGTATCTCTTAGAGAAATATCAGCCATCTCCGCATGGCACTTCTTTAACTGGGAAACGTGGAACACATCATGAACTCCTGACAAACCTTCGGGCAATTCCAACTTGTAGGCAACTTCACCCATACGTTCCACAACACGATACGGTCCTACAAACCTCGGGGCTAACTTCCCTTTGACTCCGAACCGTTTAACTCCTCGAAGTGGCGACACACGTAGATATGCTCTGTCTCCGACTTCATAGGTTACCTCCTTGCGTTTTGGATCGGCATAACTCTTCTGTCTGGACTGGCTACTTTCAGTCTATCTCGAATCAGCTTAACCTTCTCTTCGGACTCCTTAATCAAATTCGGTCCAAACAACTGTCGGTCTCCAACTTCATCCCACATCAACGGTGTTCTGCACCTCCTTCCATACAAAGCCTCGAAAGGTGCCATCTTCAAACTGGCTTGGTAGCTGTTGTTGTATGAGAACTCCGCGTAGGGCAGATTGTCATCCCAACTAGATCCATAATCTAGCGCACAAGCTCTTAACATGTCCTCCAGGATCTGATTGACTCTCTCGGTCTGTCCATCTGTCTGCGGATGAAAAGTTGTACTAAACTCTAGCCTGGTACCCAGAGTCTGGTGCAGCTGGCGCCAAAACTTTGAAGTAAACTGGGTTCCTCTATCTGATACGATGGTCCTCGGAACTCCGTGCAGACATACGATCCTGGTCATATATATCTTGGCCAACTTCGCACTCGTATATGTGGTTTTCACTGGAATAAAGTGAGCTACTTTGGTCAAACGATCCACTACTACCCAGATAGAATCATATCCTGATCGGGTCCTGGGTAATCCGGTGATGAAATCCATGCCAAGTTTATCCCACTTCCATTCGGGTATTGGCATAGGCTGTAGCAATCCTGCGGGCTTCTGATGCTCTGCCTTCACTCTCTGACATACATCACATACGGCTACATACTCAGCAATATCCCTCTTCATACCCGTCCACCAGAAACGCTCTTTTAAATCCAAATACATCTTGGTGTTTCCGGGGTGTATCGAGTATGGCGAGGCATGAGCCTCCTGTAGTATCAACTTCCTGATCTCGGCATTATTGGGTACATACACACGGTCCTCAAACCATAAGGTGTCGTGCTCATCTTCACGAAAACCTTTGGCTTTTCCTTTGCGCATTCTATCCTTTATCTCGGCAATTTCTTTGTCATCTTTCTGAGCTTCTCGAATCCTTCCCAATAATGTTGACTGAACTTCCATAACTGCGACAAAACCTCTAGGGACTATCCCCAAACGAAACTCCCTGAGATCTTCGGATAACCCCTTTGGTAAACCTCCGCTTTTGAGGGTATTGACATAACTCTTCCGGCTCAAAGCGTCTGCTACGACATTGGCCTTTCCTGGATGATAATGCAACTTCATATCATAATCCTTTATAAGTTCCAACCATCTCCTCTGCCTGAGGTTCAGCTCCTTCTGAGTGAAAATATACTTCAAGCTCTTGTGATCCGTGTACACATCACAACGGTTCCCAATAAGAAAATGTCTCCAAGTCTTAAGTGCATGAACTACAGCTGCTAACTCCAAGTCATGCGTGGCATAATTCAACTCATGCGGCCGAAGCTGACGTGAGGCATATGAAACAACTCTTCCTTCCTGCATAAGTACTCCTCCTAGTCCTAAGCGAGAAGCGTCGCAATACACTTGGAAATCCTTGCGTATATCTGGCAGAATCAGAACTGGGGCTGTAACCAAACGTTTCTTCAGTTCCTGAAAACTTGCCTCACATTCATCTGTCCATTTGAACTTATTGTCCTTCTTCAGTAACTCCGTCATAGGCTTCGCAATCTTAGAAAAATTCTCGATAAATCTCCGATAATATCCTGCAAGTCCAAGAAAACTGCGGATCTCCCCCACTGAGGTGGGTGCCAACCACTCAGTGACAGACTGAACCTTAGTGGGGTCTACTACTATACCTTCGCCCGATATAACATGTCCAAGAAATCCAACTTCCTTCAACCAAAACTCACATTTGCTGAACTTGGCATACAACTGATGTTCCCTGAGCTTCTCGAGAACTAAACGCAGATGCTCCTTGTGCTCCTCTTCATTCTTTGAGTATACCAAGATATCATCAATGAACACCACGACAAACTTATCCAAGAACTCCATGAACACCTTGTTCATCATACTCATGAAATAGGCAGGGGCATTAGTCAATCCAAATGACATAACTGTGTACTCATATAGCCCATACCGGGTGGTGAAGGCTGTCTTAGGTATATCCTGTTCTCGGATCTTCAGCTGGTGATACCCTGATCTCAGATCGATCTTGGAGAACACTTTAGCTCCTTGCAACTGATCAAACAAATCATTAATCATTGGCAGTGGGTACTTGTTCTTGATCGTCACTTCATTCAATGCGCGATAATCAACAACCATTCTCAAGGATCCATCCTTCTTCTCAACTAAGAGCACTGGGGCTCCCCACGGTGATGAACTTCGTCGAATGTAACCTTTCTCCAATAATTCCTTGATCTGCTTCTTAATCTCCTCCAGATCATTTGCGGGCATCCGGTATGGTCTCTTTGATATTGGTCCGGTGCCTGGCAACAACTCTATCAAGAATTCAATGTCTCGATCCGGCGGCATGCTTGGTAACTCCTCTGGAAATACATCTGGGTAATCCTTCACAAAAGGCACCTCCTCCTGAACAACTCCCGTGAGAGAATTTACTTGGCTCCTTCTAGGCACATGCCTAGATACATACTTGATCCTTTTTCCCTCCGGGGTGGTAAGCAAAATCGACTTACTCGCACAATCGATGCTTCCTCCATACATCGATAGCCAATCCATGCCTAGTATCACATCCAATCCTTGTGACTTCAAAACTATCAGGTCTGAGGGGAAAACATGACTTCCAATGATCAATGGCATCTGAAAACATCCTTGTCTTGCCATATACTCCGCACCGGGTGATCTTACTAACATGGGTGTCCTAAGTACCTTAGTGGGCAACTTATACTTATCCACGAATCCCCTTGATATGTATGAATGCGATGCACCAGTATTGAAAAGAACAATTGCAATAAAAGACTTAACCAAAAACTTACCGATAACTGCATCAGGCTGCTCCTCAACCTCCTCCACGTTCACGTGGTTCACTTGTCCTCGGTTGAATGGATTGGGCTTCTTCCCAGCGCTTCCATTACCATTGCCGTTCTTCAATTCTGGACATTCGTTGGCATAATGTCCAGTCTTCCCGCACTTGAAACAGGTAATGTGGCTTTGATCCTTCTTGGCGGGTGTGGCTGGGTTAGAGCGGTTCTGATTGCTGCCTGCCCCATTTCCATTTCCATTCTTGTGGCCATTATGGTTGTGCGAACTTCCTCCATTGTGGTTATGACCTCCATGGTTATGAACAAGCCCTCCCGAGTTCGGGGTGAACCGGGGCTTCTGCTGAGCTCCTGAGTTGAACTTCCCTTGTCCATACTTCCTCTTGCGGCTATCAATCTGCTGCTGCTTCCCTTCAATCATAAGAGCTTTGTCTACCAACTCCTGGTAGTTGTTGAATGTTGCCACCATCAACTGCATACTCAGCTCATCATTCAACCCTTCCATAAACTTCTCCTGCTTCGCGGCATCAGTGGCCACATCATCCGGGGCATAGCGAGCTAATTTACTGAACTCATCCACGTACTGCCCCACAGTACGGTTTCCCTGGCGTAAGTTGCGAAACTCACGCTTCTTCATGCTCATAGCTCCTGCTGAGACATGTGCAGTGCGGAAAGCTTGCTGAAACTGATCCCAAGTGACATTGGCTATAGGGAATGTGGCTGTGTAATTCTCCCACCATGAGGCTGCGGGTCCATCCAATTGATGTGCGGCAAAACGCACCTTCTCAGCGTCTGTGCATCCTGCGGTGGTCAACTCCCTTCCAATCCTGCGTAGCCAGTCATCCGCAACTATTGGCTCGGTGCTACTGGAAAACACCGGCGGCTGCAACCTCAGAAAACGGGCTAAGTTGTCAACTGGTGGTGGTGGCGGTGGGTTGTTGTTGTTGTTGTCTTGGTTCTGAACTAGTAGCTGCATCAGGGTATTCTGCTGTTGAATCAACTGAGTGAGCTCCGGTGGGAAAACAAATCCGGTGTCGCGTCTCGGAGGCATCTGATGGGTTTAGAGGGAAGAGATTAGAATAGAGTAAGGTCTAGTGAGAAAGCACTACCCATATGCACATGAGACAAACACATTCATAACACACCTCTCAATTCAAGCAAGAGCATACAATCGATCTAACTACCGTTACAAAAGTGCTCGGACTATTACTATTTACATGGGGAAAATACTAATGATAATATGGTGGTCATCTAGAAATTTTGATCGGTGGAAGACTCCATGATATCCGCTCCAGCTTCGTCTTCATAATCATCATCACTACTGTCGGGGTCGGAGTCGGTGTCGTCGATGATGATGTAGTCTTCAGATCGAATTTCCTCAGGTTCGTCGTCTTCTTCTCCGGGCGCGGGGTCTCCCATGAATACTCCTAGCTTCCTTGTCAGGTCGTCATTCTTCTCCACTAGTATTGCGATTTCCTCCTCGTATCCATCGCGTGTAGACTTGAGTTCCTCTTCTAGCTCCATGTTCCTGGTCATCACCTTCTTCAAATCTATCATGCTTGCACACATCTGGTTCTCCTGTCGACGAATGTGCTGGTTTAACTCCTGGATGAAAGCTGCAATGGGCCTGTCCCTCCGGGTGCTGATCATCTCCCATTGCTCATCTCGGCGCCCACATAACTGGTAGATTGTGTCCTTAAGATCCTTGTGATACACCTCGCCGATGCGTCCCATGGCGATGTGGGCTGCCATGCTCTTTCCTAGACTCCAGGTTGGTGCATCAAAGGAAAACTCTATGGGCTCCGTAACTGGCGTGAATGTCCTTCCTGGAATTTGAACTCGAATCATCCAACGCTCCTCTTCTGGTACAGTGGTGGTGTAGGTCCCGGTGAAGCTTGGTATTCCGATGTTCAGGTACCTAGTGACTTCCTTCAAGTGTCGTCCAAAAGGTGTGTCTTCATCCGGTTGTGTAAACTTGTTCCTTGAGTCCGCCATCCTAGAGAATAGAAGATGGAGAGAAGTCAGAAATGAGTAGAGAAGAGTGACCTATGGCTTTTCTTAGTGGTCGTGTCCTACAGTCAGCGTGTGCTCTGATACCATCTTTGTAGCGACCCGACCCGAATGGATCGAATCTCTGTGTTCAAGTGTCATCCCTGGATCGGTAATGCTGACACACACAGTACTTGAGGGATTTATAACAGAGTAGCAATCACACACTTATTACATCGAATGTCTCAAAAGAGAACTGATTACAATAAATATGGCTGAAGGCCATCTAAATAAGATAACAGCGGAAGGCTTGGAAGACAAAGTGAGTCCATCAACTCCAACGGCATAGCTGAGTGCACGACAACGATCTAGCACACCTTACTCTTCGTCTGAAAAGTCTGCAACATGATACGTTGCAGCCCGAAACGGGTCAGCACATGGAATATGCTGGCAATATAACACAGTAGAGCAATGAACAGAATAATTGCTAATACTACATGCATATTTGGCTGGTGGAAAAGCTCTAGGGTTATACTGTTTTGCGAAAAGCCAATTTTTCCCTACAACAAAGGAATATATTTTATTTAACTATCATGGTGGTTGTTGAACATTGAGAAGGTAAATCCCCCTCTCAATCCCAATTAAAAGTAATCGTTAAACCCGACAAATTAATTTAGAGTGATGAGATTCAATATGAAAATCCAAGAACCAGATACTCAAGATGTCCATAACCGGGGACACGGCTAATCATGATTAGTTTGTACACTCTGCAGAGGTTTGTGCACTTTTCCCCACAAGACTCGATCTCCTCCGTTGGATTTCTCGCACTTCATGGTGTTTGAGAAACGGATGACCGAGACACAGTCTTTCAGAAACATTTACTCTTTACTCTGGGTAGACAGTTACACCTACTTTCCCCTACATCTGCTAGCCTACCACTGAAAGAGGTCATGTAACATACTCAACTATGCTAGAGCCCATAATAGCTTGTGGCTGCACACGGAAGTTTCTAGCATGAATAATCTTATGATCCCTTTGAGCCTGGGTGGCGGACCGTAGGAGAATCACACGGTATATCCCCGGGATCTCCTAGGACAACACTGGTATATCCCCAGGTGCCCAAACAAGCAATCCACCCATATGTGTATTAAAGTTGCCACCATAAGTTGAACCATTAAAAAAATCTCACATCTGTCATGGATACACTCAAACCCAATCCACGTCTACGAGCATAGCATGGCAACATAAGCATAGCGTAGAAGTAACTCCCAAGGGTTTGTTATTAAAAAGGACAATAGGTTCTACCTCATCATCTACTTCCCAGTACCCACAAGTTAATCACATCCTAATCATGCAATATTTGAGGGTCGAAACTAATGCATAAAAACTGGGTAACGAAGAAGTATGATCAATGTGTTACTTGCCTTGCTGACGATCCGCAAAACCTAGGGACTCGTAGTAGCACGCTTCGCACTCCGGGTACTCTATCGCAAACAAACAATAGCATACATAAGCAATCAAGCGAAGATGCACGGGTAAAACCCAAATGAGAAGACCTAACCAGAAAGTTCAACTGAAGAACTCTGGTTTGCAAAAAGAATCAAATCCAACGGAGCAACGAAACTCAAACTGCGAAAAAAACACGCGTCGATTACTAATCTGGACTAAAGTCAAATTTTACAGTAGCAAAAACTTGTTTAAGTTGGTTAAACAGAAAGAGGGCTTCGAGACGAAGATCTAGGCGCTTGAATCGCCTGATTCCGACAAACGAGCGAAAAGTTATACTAAAACGAAAATCGGATCAGAAATCGCGATCGAAAATAATCGCGGAAAATCCGAGAAAAAGAAAAACTAACGAACAGGCTAACGAACGAACGTTCGCTGTCTGCGGTTAAACGGTGAAAACCGTTCGTTAAAACGAACGTACGGACGAACGTCCGCTAAATAACTAAACCGACGGAAAACCGATCTAAAAAGAATAAACCGGAATTTAAAAAAAACCGAATCTAGATCTAGGGTTTGCCAAAAAAAACCGAACGGTTAACCGGAAAAAATCCGGGCGTCGGATCCGGCGAGCGGCGGCTCCGGCGAGGCGAGGCTGCAGCGGCGGCGGGGTGCGGCGCGGCAGCGCGAGCGGCGAGGCGACGGGGCGGGGCGCGGGCGACGGCGAGCGCGCGAGGCGGCGCGGCAAGCGGCGGCGGGGTGCGGCGGCTCGGCGGCGAGCGGCGGCGGCTGGCGCGGGCTGCGGCTGCTGCTGCGTGCGGCGGCGGCGGCTGGTGGTGGTGGGGGTCGGGGCGGCGGGGCGGGCGGCATATAAAGGGCCGGGGGGGTTTCTCCGCCTTGCGCCCCTTATTCTAGCCGCTTTTTAAAGTGCCTGTCCGTGCCATCTTGCTTTTGTTCTTCGTTACTCTGTCTTTTTTTCTGGTTGACTATTCGTTGTCGCTTCGCGATTAATTTTTTTTCCCTTAGCTGCCTATTTTTTTTTTTTTGCTTTGTGGCTTGGGGAAGGGGGACGGGGCGGAGGGACGGCGAGTGGTGCGGCGGCGGGGACGACCAGCGGCGGCGACGGCGGCTCGAGCTCCTGGCTCGGCGCGCGCAGGGGCAGGGGTGCTCGGGGCAGCTCAGGACGGGGTGAGGTGGAGGAGGAGGGGGTGGTGCCCTATTTATAGAAGGGAGGGGAAGGGAAGGCTTGGGGAAGGGGCAGATCGGAGCGGCGGCGGGCTTCCTGTACGAGCACGAGCTCGTGCTCGAACGGAGAAGAAGAGGCCCGAGCTCGGCTGGGCCTGGCCAGTCGGGCGTTTTTTTTTTTTTAAATCCGAAATAAATAAAAAGGGGAGAATAAAAATATTTATATAGGACATATATATATCAAAACGATCAGAAAAATAAATCAACAAGATGGACTATTTTTCAGAGGCAAAATAAAAACTAAAAAAAATGAAAAAAAAACATTTTTCTGAAAAATTCCAATAAACCATTTTTTTTTCTCAAAACAAATTTTCCAACATTTTTATCATACTTTTGGAGAGTCATATTATCTCCTCTCATTTTATTTTAAATGTTGGAAATAATTTGGAGAGAAAAATATTAAATCAAATTGATCCTCTTTTCAATATTTGAGAAAATTCAAATATGAAAACGGTGAAATCCCCAACTCTCTCCGTGGGTCCTTGAGTTGCTTAAAATTTTCGAGGATCGCAAAACGAAATGCAATAAAATATGATATGCAGTGAATGATCTATGTATAACATTCCAAATTGAAAATTTGGGATGTTACAGAACTGCTCTCGGATGTTGACATGGTGTTCTTCTGGAATCGTTATCCCTGCACGGGAAAGCATGATCTTCTACGGACCTGTGTCCACGCTTGCGAAAGTTATCGATTTGCGTTGCAGGAATTGAGCCAATGCCTGGCACCACACGGACCTGTAGTAGTGGTACACGAGGACATGCTCGCGCATTGCGAGTTGCCCGACGACAATCCCTTGTCGTCTGTAACTGCTCGAACGGGTGTACTCGAGGTCGAGTCAATGAACTTCTTCTTCTCCTCCTGGAGCCATTGCTCGTACATGGCGATGACTCGCTCCACAGTCCTAGGCTTGTTAGTGTACACCATATCCAGCATGGTTGTGCCATGGGCAATGATGTGGTGGGTCTCCATTGTTAGTTTCTTGTCGTCCATGGCTATAGAGAGGCGGTGGGGGATTGTGGAGGACGAGGAATGGCCGAGGAAGAAGATCCAAATGGATATGGTAAAAGGAATGAGATCGTTAATTTCTCGTGCAAAAAAGGTAACTGTCGCTGTAAAAACCGCAGATCTCGGGTAGGGGGGCCCGAGCTGTTAGATCGGATCGATGGGTAATAGGAGAAGAACACACATGGGATTTACCCAGGTTCAGGCCCTCTCTATGGAGCTAAAACCCTACGTCCTACTCTTTTTTATATTATGACGGTATCGAAGTACAGAGTTGATCTACCTCAAGATCGTAAGTTGTGGTCTAAACCCTAGGGGTATGATGAATGGGTGTATGGATGGATCTCCGTTTCTACGGACTAAACCTCCCGCCTTATATAGGCACCAGGGGTATCTAGGGTTACACATGGTTGGTTGCCATCTAAGGATTCACATGCTGAATCTAAATATACTTGAAGTACAAGACAAGTCTTCGGCCGCCACACGTCGAGGATCTCCTGAGTCTTGCTTCCTTAATGGGCTGGTAGTCCAGCCCATGCATTAGTCCGGTGGGCTAGGACCCCCTGGCCAGGACACTATCAGTAGCCCCCGAACTTGTCTTCCAAGCCGAGGTAGACAATCTTCCTAGGATAATATCTTCAACCAAATGGTCTTCAGCTTAGCAGGCAAGTTCCACATCCTCGGACAGGTGCGATACTTCTTGTGTCCTTCTAATGGATGGCTATCTTCCTTTGGCAGAGGCCCAAGTGAGTCCAGCTACATGAAGCTCAAGGCATACTGTTGTTTCTCCCAAGCACAAAGCTTCCTTAGCCCCGAGGACTAGTAACGTAGGAGAGCTCGGGGGTCAGTTATTGGCCGCCTTATACTAAAGCGTCACCAGTCCTGACACGGCCTACGTCAGGCAATACTTATTCGAATCATGGTTCGAGGCAAACTTCTTACTGGCACGTCGCATCAAAACAGAGATCATGCCCCACATTTTGGGGGATATCATCAATCCATTGATTCTCCCCATGCAGCCATAACGGCACGGTAAGCCAAAACATGGCGATTCTTACAGCGCTGAAGGGGGACGCTTCGCCTTTTACTAGCTTATAAAGAGCAGAGAGGGGTAAATCGAACTCCATGCTCTCCTCCTGCTCTAGCACCCAAATCCTCCAAACCTCCTCATTTCCAATCTCAAGCCCAAAGCTTCGCCCAAGCTTTCGCGCTCGCGTCAATGGCTTACACGAATGTGAAGGGGAGGTGGGTGGCCTCCAACATCGACGACGCCACCATCGTCGAGCTTCGCATAGCGGGTTATATCCCTGCCAAGGCCACCTGCCGAGCTCGAGAGCCCGGCCAGTGCATCCCGACTCCCAACCTAGGGGAGCGGGTCATCTTCATCCCCCACCTCGTCCGAGGTCTGGGGTTCCCCCTGCACCCCCTCATGGGGGGATTATGTTCTTCTACGGGCTAGATTTTCACAATCTAGCCCCAAACTCCATCCTCCACCTCACCACTTTCAATATAGTGTATGAGGCCTTCCTCTGCGTGGAGCCACACTTCAGCCTATGGCTGAAGACCTTCTGCGTCGAGCCGAAGAGTGGAGGTGCCAAATTTGCCGAGTGTGGCGGTGCCATGATTAGCAAGCTCCAAAAGCCGATCTAGCTGGAGGGTACCTTTATCGAGAACGTTAAGATTTGGCAACGCGAGTGGTTCTATGTCACCGAGCCACTCGCCCCGGGTCAAGCCGCGGCCCCTGTCTTCACTGGTGCTCCTCCGAGGAAGCTAGTGTCCTAGCAAAAACAGGGCCTCGAATGGGACAACCCAGACGAGGTCGAGGCACTCCAAGAGCGGCTCCAGGCCCTCGAGAAGAAGTTCAAGCTGGTGGATGTGGTGGTTGTGATGCTTCATAGGTACATCCTTCCCCTCCAGCTTCGGGCAAATCCTATGTGGATCTACAAGCCCGAGGACATGCCAACTCTTCAAACTTCTTCCGCACCAACATCGACGGGATGTGCACGGCTCTCTTCAAGCCGTCCCAAAATGAGTTCCTGGCTGACGGGCCAGACAACGGCTACAAGGCCGCGCATGGACCCTCTGAGGTAAACATCCATTATATGTTCATCGTCTATTTTGCATTCAGCACTCGTCTGAGTCTTCCCTCCTTATTTCCAGAAATGGGCGTCCAAGGCGGTGCTCATTGCGTGTCCGGCACCGCTGCCCGAGGACCCAAGGACCCCCGAGCTGCAGGCCCTACTAATACGTCTCTAACGTATCTATAATTTTTTATTGTTCCATGCTATTATATTATCAATCTTGGATGTTTTATATGCATTATTATACTATTTTATATCATTTTTGGGACTAACCTCTTAACCTAGTGCCCAGTGCCAGTTGCTGTTTTTTCCTTGTTTTTGTCTTTACAGAAAATCAATACCAAACGGAGTCCAAATGGAACGAAACTTTTTGAAAAATTTTGTTGGACCACAAGACACCCTGGAAGCTTCGGGAGGAGGCCAGAAGAGCCACGAGGCAGCGACAAGCTCTTGGGGCACACCCCCAAAGCTTGTGGGCCCCCCGTGGCACTTCCAACCCTAATTCTTCTTCTACAAATACCCAAATATTCCCCAAAGACCAGAGGGCACACCAAAAATACTTTTCCGCTGCCGCAAGTTTCTGTCTTCGTGAGATCCCATCTGGGGACCTTTTTCAATACTCTGTCGGAGGGGGATTCGATCATGGAGGGCTTCTACATCAACCTCGCTGCCCTTCCGATGATGTGTGAGTAGTTTACCATAGACCGACGGCTCCATAGCTACTAGCTAGATGGCTTCTTCTGATCTTCAATACAATGTTCTCCTCGATGTTCTTGGAGATCTATTAGTTGTAATCTTCTTTTGCGGTTTGTTTGTTGAGTTCCGATGAATTGTGGGTTTATGATCAGATTATCTATGAATATTATTTGAGTCTTATCTGAACTCTTTTATGCATGATTTATATAGCTTTGTATTTCTCTCCGATCTATTGTTTTGGTTTGGCCAGCTAAATTGATTTTTCTTGCAATGGGAGAGGTGCTTTGTAATGGGTTCAATCTTGCGGTGCTCAATCCCAGTGACAGAAAGGGACATGACACGTATTTGTATTGTTGCCATTAAGGATAGAAAGATGGGGTTTGTTCATATTGATTGGATCTATCCCTCTACATCATGTCATCTTGCTTAAGGCATTACTCCGTTCTTGTTAACTTAATACACTAGATGCATGCTGTATAGCGGTTGATGTGTGGAGTAATAGTAGTAGATGCAGGCATGAGTCAGTCTACTTGTCTCGGACGTGATGCCTATATACATGATAATTGCCTTGGATATCGTCGTAACTATGCGCTTTTCTATCAATTGCTCAACAGTAATTTGTTTACCCATCGTATGCTTTCTTTCAAGAGAGAAGCCTCTTGTGAAAAGTATGGCCCCCGGGTCTATCCTTTATCATATTATATTCAGATCAACAAAATCAAAAACACAAAAATACCTTGCTGCAATTTATTTACCTTTATTTTATTTTGCACTTTTACTTATCTTTTATATCCGTCACTATCAGATCTCATCCTTGCAAGTAACCGTGAAGGGATTGACAACCCCTTTATCACATTAGGTGCAAGTATTTGTTTGTTTGTGCAGGTACAACTATTGGAGACTTGTGTGTTCCTCCTACTGGATTGATACCTTGGTTCTTAACTTAGGGAACTACTTATCTCTACTTTGCTGCATCACCCTTTCCTCTTCAAGGGAAAAACCAATGCAAGCTCAAGAAGTAGCACCTCCAGGCCGTGGTGCCCCCAAAGGCCCCGGCCAAGGATAAAGGGCCGGAGAAGAAGAGGGTGGGTCTTCTGATCCGAGATCCGGCGGACACCAAGTCCGAGAACATCCGGGTTATTTCCTCAGATGACGAGGAGAGGAAGGATGAGGAAAGGGAGGAATGTTCCTCCTCCCCAAGCTCCACCAAGAGATCCTTCATTGTCTGGCACGCCGTCGAGCACCCAGCCGAGGGCATCTCAACCTCTGGTTTCTCCACTCACCCTTCTAATGCGCCCAATCACCCCCTTGACCAGCATCCCTCACCCACCAGCCTCCATCGCCTCCTGTGAGAAGCTCTGACGGTGAGCTGCTGGACAACGATATGTCACCCACCTTCTGTCGACACGGGAAATGCGGGGTGGCCTGAGGCGTGGTGTGATCTAGCATGATGCGGTGCTCTACTCCTTTCTTCTCTGTAGGCACGTCCATCTGCAGTTAATCAATCGAATCAGAGGGGATTACAACCCAATTTATTTCACTTGTCAAGACATGCTTCAGTTGGACGGAGGGATTGCCTATTGAGATTTTTCCTTAGAGGAACCCAGGGGAGGAGGGAGCACCAAAAATCAGAGAGATTGCATGTCGATCTATTTGATTGGAAGGAAATCAGACGGGGTGGGCTTAGTTTGGAAAAGGATCGGTGAGATTGGGACGTCCTTCGATCGATCAAGTGACTAAAGAACGAACAAAACGAAACCGGCCATCATGACCACAGACTTCTCCTTTAGGAGTAGAGATTAGTGTTTGTGCCAAGTAAAGCCTTTAGGATGGTTTTGGTGATAGTTGATTTGATTCTGTTGAAAAACAAAAACTTTTGCGCCCAGTTCTGGAATTTTGTAAATTCACAGAAACATGCTTTTGCTCTACACAAGATTGATATACAAATTACTTACGTTGTCCTAATTTTTCAGAATTTTTAGAGTTACAGAAGTTTCGCTAATGTCCAGATTACTACAGACTGTTCTGTTTCGACAGATTCTGTTTTCATTCTGTTGTTCGCTTGTTTTGATGAATCTATGGGTTGTATCGGGGGGGTATGAGCCATGGTGAAGTTAGAATTCAGTAGATATAATGAAAATATAAAATTGGAATGAGTTTACAATAGTACCTAAAGTGGTGATTTGCTTTATTATACTAATGGATCTCACGAGCTTCCTGTTGAGTTTTGTGTTGTGAAGTTTTCAAGTTTTGGGTGTAGTTTCGATGGGCTAAGGAACAAGGAGTGGCAAGAGCCTAAGATTGGGGATACCCAAGGCACCCCAAGGTAATATTCAAGGACAACCAAGCGTCTAAGCTTGGGGATGCCCTGGATGACATCCCCTCTTTTGTCTACAATCCATCGGTAAATTACTTGAGGCTATATTTTTATTCACTACATGATATGCGTTTTTCTTGGAGCGTCGTGTATTATATGAGTCTTTGCTTTATTTGCCACAATCATCCTTGCTGGACATACCTTTTTGAGAGGGACACACATTAATCGTGAATTTATTAGAATACTCTTTGAGCTTCACTTATATCTTTTGAGCTAGGTAGTTGCTCTAGTGCTTCACTTATATCTTTTAGAGCACGGCGATGGTTATATTTTAAAGAAATGGGTGAACTCTCATGCTTCACTTATATTATTTTGAGAACTTAAAAATAGTATGGCAATTTGCTTGGGTTATTAATTTAGTCCTAATATGATGGCTATTCAAGAGGGATATAATAAAAAAACTTTCATGAAGATCATTGAATATATAAGAAGTTTGATTCCTTGCATTTGTTTTGCGATATAAAGGTGGTAATATGCGGGTTACGCTAGTGAGTAATTGTGATTTAGTAAGAATATTGGTGTTAAGGTTTGTGATTCCCGAAGCATGCACGTATGGTCTCTCGTTATGCTATGAAATTGGAGCATGATTTATTATTGATTGTCTTCCTTATGAGTGGCGGTCGGGGACGAGCGATGGTCTTTTCCTACCAATCTATCCCCCTAGGGGCATGCTTAGTAGTACTTTGCTTCGAGGGCTAATAAACTCTTGCAATAAGTATGTGAGTTCACTACAAAAAAAGACACATTCGTGACATTTTGGCCCGAACGGATTTTTTTCTGTCATGGTTATGACACTTCTATGACGATAATTGTGACAAAACCATGTATTATCATAGATGTGGTGGGCTCCTACTTCTATGACAAAAAAAACATGATAGAAAATGGGCTTTTCATCCTGGGCGGGCCGGGGACGCACCTGCATGACATTCTTTGGGCCGTCCATGACATAAAAAATCGTGGTAGAAGTGAGGGCGAGGAAATTTTCGCGGAGTTCCCGGTTAATTACGGTGGGTGGTCGGGGCCGAGCGATGCACTGTGGTTTGCGCGTTTCACTCTCGTACGAGCGTGTGGTGCGCGAGCCGTGTTCGCTATAACTGAACCCGAGCGAGAGAGGCGTTCGCTTACTGAACCTGAGCAATCGATCGATCCCACTAGCTAGCTACGTACTGAAGCCGATCGATCCCTTCGCTGCTAACTGAACCCGAGCGATTCCTGGTGCTGCTAACTGAACCCGAGCGATTATTGAAGCTGGTCGAGCCCCCGTGCGAGACGTAGCCACCCGGTGTGTTGGGTTGCCTCTGGATGAACAATGCCCATTGCTGCCGCGCGTGCGATACGTAGAACAAGTTTAGACGTGGTGAGTCGACCTAGCCGGTTGGTTGGCTGTGGATGAACAGTTCCCGGTGGGGGTTGGATATGAACAAGACCCAGCCGTGTGTAGGCGGTTGCCGCTGGATGAACAGGACCCCGTGGTAGTAGGCGGTTGCCGTTGGATGAACAGGACCCCGAGGAGGCCGCCACACACCCAGCCGGTTGGGGTGGATAAACAGGACCCCATGGAGGCTTTATGAATAGTAGCCCATGGATGAATAGTGGCTTTATGAATAGTAGCCCATGGAGGCTGGAGGAAGTCGACGATGGATGAACAGTAGCCCGTGGAGTCCCGTTTTACGGTACGCCACACACCCCTCCGATGAACAGGACCCCGTTTTGACCGTTGGCGGTCGGAGAGAAGTCTGTTTCCTCCGTTTTGTAGTACGCCAGACCCCTCCCGATGAACAGGACCCCGTTTCGACCGTAGGCGGTTGGACAGAAGTCTGTTTCCTCCGTTTTGCGGTACGCCAGACCCCTCCCGATGAACAGGACCCCGTTTCGACCATAGGCGGTCGAAGAGAACTCTATTTCCTCTGTTTTGCGGGAGGCGAGACCCCGAATCGATGAACAGGACCATGTTTGGGCTATTCCATCCAAGTCGGTTGGCTCCCGATGAACAGGATGCATTCCGACCCAGTCGCTTGCCTCCCGATGAACACGACGCGATTTCCTTCGTTCCGACCCAGCCAATTGACTGCCAATGAACAGGACGCCATCGCTGTACGCATTCGAGACCCCGCCCGTATGTACGTACGTAGCCGTATTTACTTTCTTGCAGCGTTGTTGTACGTACGTGTACACGATTTAGATAGGACTGCCTCAACTGCTACGTCACACGTGCCGCTCCTTGCTCGGCCATGGTTCATCCTTGCAAAGAGACCGATCGACCAGTATGTACGTACATGTTCGCAACCAGAGAGACAATCCTATGTACGCTTCGACTAGGTGGGTCCCAGCTATCAGGGAGGATAAGGAGGCACTTCCTTGCGTGCGAAGATATAGCTGGTGGGTCCCAGCTGTCAGGGGGAGGAATCATTTTTTGCCTGTAATAAGGACACACTTCCTAGCGTGCGAAGATGTAGCTGGTGGGTCCCAGCTGTCAAGGGGAGAAAACATTATTTTTCAGCGTAAAAAGGATGCAGTTGCATGCATGCGTCCATGGGCGTGGTGCATCCCCACTGTCAGCCTCTCCACGTACAGTCATCTTCTGATGACTCTGGTTTGTTGACCACGTTGACCACACCGTGCCTAGCACACCAAGTTCGATGGATGACGGCGAGGCCCCAGACTAGAATGACCCGGAGATGGGGAAGACGCGGCAGTGGAGTCGCAGACGGAGAGGAGTGGGAAACTTGACTGGTCCGGGTGCGGGGTGGGCCTACACTCGGCAGAGAATAACAAGAGGTGCGGAGGAGTGGAGGGATGGCCTGGCCGTCGGTGGGTTAGCGTTTCGCTGCGAGGCACACGAAGCAGTGCCGCTGGACGCCGGAGGCTGGAGCAGGCGGTCCTGGCAGCGCTGGAAGAAGAAGACAAGAGATTGAAGAACAATGTCGGCCGTTGGATGTAAATCCAACGCCTTGCTTAGGCTTCGCCCTTTTTTTTGTGAAAGTGCTTAGGCTTCGGCCTACTGGCCCACATGTCAGCCAGTCCATTTGGTTTTTTTAGTCCATTTGGTGGGCTGGGTGAAACAATGATGTAGCGTCTATGGAGCCCGTTTATTTATTATGTTAGAATTTAAAGGCCATTTGCATTTTTTTCGAAATCCACGGACTTGCTAGGCTTGGTGAAAATATCATGTTGGGATGGACGGAGAAATGTTATAAAAACATGAACACATGATTGCACGTCTATTACTTCATTGGTCAGTAAAATCTTTGCAAGCTTATGTACGCAATCACCAGGAGTTAACTTGCCAAGTTATTGATAAACAATTATTATTATTATTTTGTAAGAACTTTCGATTTACAAAATGAGATATCATTTTAATTTGATGAGTTAATAGGACGTGGGAAAATATTATTTTTAGGCTATACGTGGGACAGTTGAGTTGGTTCTAGGCAAAAGTACTGGGAGAAAACTCAGATTACATCGAAAAAGAAAGTGGGAGAAAATTCAGATATAGGATTAATAAAAACGAAAAATGAAGGAAGTGGGAAGGTCTATACAATGGTTGGACGAACGACAGGTTTAACGGAACCGTATGTTGTTTCTATTATATATATGTAATAAAATAAGATATAAATATAAATATAAATATATATACTATTATAGAAGGGAAAACATAGGTTCAGTTTTGCATTCTTATAGTAGAAAAATAGAACTGTGCTTTGCGTTGTCTTGAAAAAACAAATATAACTTGGGTTGCTGATGTTATAGACAAACTAGGATGGGAGGCCCACAGGCCGCTTGATACCTGCTGGACCCCAAAAAAAGTTGAAACCTACCGGATCAACTGTGTCTGCATGTCGTGGGTTGCACATCTTAAACATCAAAACCTAGGCCATGGACCGGTGGGCCCGGACTGTCAGCCTCTCGATGAACAGTCGTATCCCGATTCCTCTTGTTTTGTTGACCATGTTGGGAACGACAGACAGCGGCGCCGCGGCGAGAGCACCAAGGCAGAGGATGACGTCGAGACCTCGGACCGGAACGAACTGGAGCCGGGGAAGACGCAGGCGGAGGGGAGTACGAGGGTTGACTTGTTCGGGTGCAGGGTGGGCCAGTGGAGCTGCCGTCGCTGGAGAATGTGTGGGAGTAGAGGGATGGCCTGGCCAGCGCCATAGGCTAGGATGGGTCACCGAGGCGTGCGCGGCAGCGCCGCCAGCCGCTATAGGAAGAGGACGAAAGATTGAACAAAACAAAGAAATACAAATGGATAGGTGGTTGGTCCCAGATGTCTGTGTACGAGACCTGTTGGGTCCACCTGAGAAGGGGAATATGTTGGGAGAAAGGAGACGAATGGATGGGCACAAGGTCTAGTCCCGCGACCTTGTGCTTTCTCCTCCTGTAGGTACTGCTTGAACTTGGTGAGGCAGAGCTTCACCGAGTCCGGATCGTTGGTGTACATCACATTCAACTTGGTGGTGCCATGGGTCTGAACGGCGAACTCAAAGGTGAACTCCTTGCTGAAGTCCATATCCAGCAGGTTCACCCCTCGGATCGCCATTGGAGTCTCTTTCTCACGCAGAGTTGATGTGGCGGCTCTCGTTTTGTGGGGATTGGAGGTAGACGATCGGTGTGTACTGGGGTGTTCGTTTTCCAATCTTGGGGAACTGCAATCGACGGTGAACGAGTGGGTTGGCCGCGGCAGCAGTTCGTTTTTCAGCTCTTGGGGAACTGCATTCAACAGTAAACTGAGTGTGTATAGGCGACAGTATATACTACCCCTCCCTCGCCCGCTGCACACCCGGCAAAACATGCCCCCTCGACGCATTCAAATGCCTCCATTAAACCCGTGTGGAAGCCGAGAACCCTATTCCGGCCACACGTCGGTTCACGAGCGGGTCTGTATTGGTACTGTAATAGAAAGTGTTAGTGGTCACTTTACTTAAATTTTATTAGCTTTGACTAAAATTTATTCTTAAAACAAGCAAAGCATTGGCTCGTTCTATCAGTGCCACAGGATCAACATTCACAGCAATTAGAATTATTATTCTCAGGACGCACACGATCAGCTCATTTGTTGCACTTTCACACAGACAATACTACAAAGTTTGAATAGCTTGTTATGGTTGTTGTCCTCTGTATCATCATGCCATGTTTCCCAGCTTGCAAGATTCAGAACCAACCAATAAGATTCAAATAATAAGTACAACAAAGATGCCTACACATCTCAAAGATTCCCAGCTTGCAAGATTCAGAACCAGCCCATTAGATTCAAATAATAAGTACAACAAAGATGCCTACACATCTCAATGATTCATAGATCAGAGCCAATCGTAACTGTACAACTCAAACACTATGAGAATGTGAACAAATAAATAAAAATTGATTGATGCTTCATGTAAGCAATTTGATCCAAGGATTTGCTTAAACATTGAAACTAGTCCTTTTCAAGGACACGCAGGTCAAACATTGGCGGCTGAAATGTTCTGCATCACTGGTGGCACTACCACTTCCAATATATGCATAAGAGGGCCTTCTAGATTTTGAAGTAGTGTATAGAGCCTCATCCTTAGTATTTAACAAATACACATAGCAGAATCTAGTGGAATCATCAATCAATGTCCTGAAATATTTCTTTCCACCTTGCACACACGCATGGCACTTTAGAGCCTTTGGATAAAGTGAATCTTGGGATTAAATCCATCTTGGCTAGCCGTGTCATACAACCCAAGAACTTGGCGAATGCTTTTGACCATCACAACATCTGTAGTTGAGTATTCCTGTTTGCACAGATAAGAAAGAGCATGATTACTATAATAGTGGCACTAGTAGAAGCGACTTTATTTCCAAAACGAGAAAAGGTTGCGATAGAATAGCTTTATCAGTGGCAGTAGCGGTGCCAAAATATTGCCTCAAATTATTAGTGGCATTAAATTAAGATGCAAAAACAATATCATTATTGCTTTCTCATAGCAGAGCCAAAACAGTAGCACAAGATCACTAGCTGGATGCAGAGTCAAAATCAACCAAAAAGGAACATACCCAGTCATGGGAACCATAACTGAGAGAGGGGACCTAAGCTGCCATGACTCGATCCTCCCGGATACGCCTAATGCAAGTGGTGAACCTACAGCTCCACTCGGATGATTCAATCATGCGCCTTTTTGTGTAGTTCACCTGAAATGAAGCAAAGTTTGCATCATGCAGCTAGCGAAGTACTTGCTCTCATGAGCTGGCAGGTTCTTCTTTAGTAGTTGCACTAAAATTGAGCAACATTAAGGTTGGCTGTCCTGCTCATGCAAGGTGCAACTATAATTTGCTTATCCTTTTGTGCAGTTCCACTAAATAAAGTGCCATTGTGGTGACGGTGATGGCTCATCTTGCAAAGGCTAACAAAATGTTGCACGAGATTACTGGCAGAGCTTGACGGAGATGTTGGAAACTCCGATCACCATTTTGTGCAATTCCACCAAAATTGAGAGACGTTGGCCACGTGACATTTTAGTTTAACTGCACAAGACACTCATTCCAAAAAAAAGTGTTTTGTGCAGTTCACCAAAAGGTCACAATAGCAACAAGGTGAAATGGATATCCCTAACCGCACAAAAAGATAGAAAGAAAACAGTTACTAGTCAATAACAAGATACGGAACATACACGAAACAAAAAGAAGCATCTTCATTATGTTTATGGAAATCACGCAAGGACAGTAGAAATTTTAAAACAACAACATTGCTTCATGTTCCCGGAAGTATTACGACCAACAATGACATTCGTCAAATATGGGATTACTTTAATGGTGGCATTGCTTGTTTACCAGATATGATAGATCAACAGCAGCTAAAGAGTTGGTTTAAGGGCATGGGACAGTGGGGACACCAGGACACTCAGCAGCGTAAAGAAGCAACTTACTTATCATACTTGGAAAAATAGCAGGAGTACCATTTGTAACACAGTTTAATTGCATCATAATAATGGAGGCATTAGATTAACTATAACATTGGTTAGACATGTCCTTACGGTAACAGTGTGATTGCTTCATTTTACATGCGCCCTTACATTAACAACAACAAAAAGTTGGTATAAGGACATGCGACAGGGGACACATCAGCACAATGTACCTACAAGGAGCCATAAAGTGGAGATGTCGAGTTTGTTCATACTCTGTGAGGGCAGCAAATCTAATGTTGGAGACCTTTTCTATGTGAGGGCAGCAAATCTAATCCTGGACATACTCTGTTGACTTGTCCACCAGCCGCCACTTTCTATCCTTTTTTCAACCAATAATAGATATGTTTCTTATCCAGTTTGTACTGCCTTTTCCCTTTATTTCCCTTTTCAACCAAGAGATCGGTTGGGTATCCAGTCTCTACTACTTTCCCCCTGTTACTTCCTCTTTGAATCAAGTCCTAGATTCATGCTACAACTTTCCCCCCTTTCTTTGCTGTTTGAACCAAGTCCTAGATTCGACTGCATGAAGTAGCTTTACCTCTAATAATACTAAAAATTTAGGTGGCTTTGGAAGAGCTGATGGAAGTAGAAAAAGATCCACATGCAGACTCGTGGGGTGCTGGGGCAGTAGAGCAAGGCCGCTTTCGAAGGAACTTATACCTGAGGGTCGTCGGGATGTGGCTAGGAGGGCGGCGGGAGGTCCGATCTGCCCACAATACGGCAGGGAGGAAGAAGGGGTCCGAGGACCTCCCGAGCCGGTGCTATGTCGGAGAGAACGTCATGGGCAGAGGATCGAGACCCGCCGGCATATGTGGGTTTCCTCCCTCACCGCTGATGACCGCGTGAACGATGGACCTAGTCCCCTAAACACCCCGGCTGAAGGGATCCGGCCGAATCTGTGACCAACAGTGAGCAGAGAAAGAGAGAGTCGCTACCGCTGTCTTGTTTAGATCTGGAGAGGATGATCGAATGAAGAGAGCAACTCTAGTAAAGCAAGCGCTCAGGCTCCTGCCTATATATATAGTGGAGTGATTATCTTTTTCTCTCCACAACAAACATTTCAATTTGTGTACGTGGCATTAAAGAAAACAAACTCTCTATTTAACGTGACTAACTGCACGTCACACTTTGTACTGTACTGTACTACTCGTACTATCTAGTAGTATTGTTCACTTGTGCTCCCCGACCCTCCATTCATTGAGCAACCCCACGGGTGAATAAACATATAGTACTAGTACTATTTATACAGAACGAACAAGCTCGAACTATTTTGGCTTTGAGATATCGATGGTACAGTTTGACCACATTGCATCAATGGACTCAGTACTTTGAAGTAACCTATACGTATAAACACATGCATAGTTTACATTCTGAATCGCTAGCTAGAGCTTGAACTCTAATATTTGTTTACATGTACCACCTTTTTCTTTTGGTTTTCTGCTCCATGGCGCAATTCATCGATACAAAATTATACTAGGAGTATTTAAAAGTTGAGGGCGGGGCTTTTCCCGGGCAGTACGCGCGGCAGTTTTCGCGTAGCCAGTTTGACAGAGAGGCGAGGAGGGTGAGGGAGTAGCGGATTCAACTTACTGCTGGAAAGGCAGGGTTGTGTGATTTGACGGCTCATTACTGCTGGAAAGATGGGGTCTTGTGATATGACTGCTTATTATAGTCATTATTACTGCGGCGCTACGACCGGGGTGATGCCCCCCTTTCGTTCCCCACTCTAATCTTGTGCATGACACGTCGACCCGGGTGCTGGCCCTCCCACATGTCGGCGACGTAAGAAGGAGCAAAGAATCAAGTGGTATATATAGTACTACGTAGGACTAGTATATACTACTACTCACGTCAGAGGAGTGCGAAACACGGCAACCCTGTGAACCAGCAGACGATAGGCCATATAAAACAATGTGGTGATATGGCCATAAAAAACAATGTACTACAGTCCAGTCTCTAGCATATACAGTACTCCTCCTCTTCCTCCTCCTCTCGGTTCATCGCCATCATACTTTCCCCATTCCTGTGTTTTCGGTATCCTGTGAATCAAAGAGGCCTTAGACTGGTTTAGGTCCAGTCATTTTTTTTCAATGTGTTACGTCCAAAATTTAATGAACGTGCTCCTGTTTGTATGAAAATAATCCAGTTTGCATGTAGTAATTCATTCATTTATTTATTCTTCTGCGGGAGGGTTTGCATGTAATTCGTCAGGTCTGAAATGTAAAGTATGCCGGCATGGTTGCATATGCTACGAGTCGTGCATGCACTACGACCCAGATGCTCTATGTCTCACATGTCGGTGAAAGGAAGCACGTGGAAATAGCCTATGAGTACATATAGGAGGAAAAATGCGTGAAAAATTATGTACTATGAAGCATAGCTGCGGTTTGAACAGGAGACCTAAAGTGATGACAGGTATAGGTCGCATGCACCCAACTAGTGGTAATAGACGTACGAATACTCAGTACTCCTATTCTATCAACACGAGTCCCATCTGACAACAGCGTCCGTGCTACAGCTAGCTCTTCTTCCTTGTTTCTCTCTTCTAATTCTAACTCAGTCGACGCGTGGTGCGCAGGGTGGGGATTTGCCGATAATTGGTTTGCTCAACTGTGGCCCCACCTGACAGTGAAAATGCTAAGACAACAAGCGTTCCCTAGCATGAGTGGCATGCCCGGCAGACCATGTGGGGGTGCGACGCGAACGCGGCAATCTTTACCTTTTTAACTTGTACAAATGCCAAGCCAATGCGCGCTGAGCGGCGGGCCGGACCGACAGTGTGGGGTGCGACGCGAACGGCACAGGCGTGTTGTACTTGTTTCACTTTCTCGTTTTGATCTCGTGACATGTAGTAACGCTCAGTTTTGAATACTCCTTATATAATTTTGGTTGTCGCGCCAATACATATATACTCCCTCCATGTAGGTTGGGTCTCGTACTTAAAGCTGAAGTCAAAATTTGGCCCAACAAGTGATGGTGACCAGTCTACCTCTGTCCTGGTTTATTGGTCCCCATCGTAATCTGTGCCAAATCTTGACCATAAATTTGACTAACAAAATGTTCAAGCATGTCACCAAAATTATATCATTGAAAACTATGTTCAAATACGAATCCAAGGGTATAATTTTTGTTGACATGCACTAACATTTTGTCAGTTAAATCTTTGCTCAAAATTTAGCACAAATTACAAAAGGGACTAATAAACCAGGACGTACGTAGTAAACCAGGATGAAGATAGTGATACTACACATAATTAATGCCAAATAAGAGCAAGGGATCACAGATGTCATTTACGACTGGAATAAAAATGCCATACACTAACACATTAAGGCCATGAGGCGATGCAGTGTTGGTTATAGTAGGCAAGAAGAAAGATGCATCTATCGACGACCTCCTCCTCAACTCAGGGCGCTGGCCCATCGAACAGCGGCTAAGTAGCAATGGCTTTCGTGGCCAGGTCAACATGCTTCCGAACAATGGCGTCGAAAGATTCCATCCGGTGGAAGAAAGCCAACGTCTTTCTATCCTCGCTGGCCTTGTAGTGGCCTATGTAGATGATTTCCTCGTAGACGTGGATGTGCAGGTCGACGGTTTCTTGCATGGCAAGGCGTTGTGCGGCGAGCGCAGCCTCGAGGTGCACATTCTTTGTCGCGACCTCCGGCAGCTGCAGGGCCACCAGTGCTTCAAAGAGTTCGTCACCTTAGAGGCCGATGAGGGTGGCAAGGAATGAGGAGCCTGAGCGCGCGGGCTGGAGGAGTACAGCAAGGTTGTCCGCACGCTTCTTGACGGCGATGAACTTCGGATGGAGCGGACCATCATCTTGCCCATGCGAGAGGCGAAGCCGGCGTCAACGAGGGCTATGCCGCCGGCGGTCACCAGCACCGTCTGGAAACACTGCGCGGTGCGGGGCCGCAGGCCGGTATCTTGGATGATCTGGCACAACCGACTACCGCTCGCGTCCATCGACGCCATGGGTGCTTGTGGCTTTTGGTCACTTGGTCTTGGTCTTGGATTGGAGTGAGCACTGTTGCGTAGAGACTAGGAGTAGATGGATTGGAGTGGTGGGGCGCCTTTATATGAGAGTCCAAACTATGTTGCATTCACATCGTGCTGGCTCCATTCTGCTTCTCCAATTACTTCCCTCTACATGCTAATTGAATGAGGAGGCACCATTGACCGTTCAACGTTTCAGGAACCGCTACCCTCTCTCTCGTTGGCATTCAAGCCGTATCAACGTAAATGCGTGTCAAAAAGAGACTTGTCAGTAGTAGTACTCAATATTGTGCACCGCGGCCAAGGCAGAGAGGAAAACGAGAGAACTTAATATTTACTCCCTCTGTTCCTAAATATTTATGGTGCAGATTCACTCATTTTGCTCTGTATGTACTCATTTATGGTGTAGTCACTTGTTGAAATCTCTATAAAAAGACAAATATTTAGGAATGGAGGGAGTATTTGCTAATTAATACTATTGCATGCAATGAACTGACCGTTGCATGCCGTGCTAGGTACGTCTCAAGGCATTAAAAACATACATGGCCCACGTCTCTTATTGGTTGATTCCTATTCATGTCTAGAAACAAGAAACATGGTCGGGTTTGTTCTGGGATTATTTGATTTTCGTAAGATGACTATAACTAGCAATCGTCACAATAACCGTAAGATCTGCATCCAACGGTGGCACCTATTGGACGCAAACATCAATAGAAAAGAATTGCCACAAAACTGGCACACCACGCCCCACCCCTACACATAAGACTGCCACGCGAGCGTTCGCAACTGCCACGTTCGGGTTGCGCTTGGCTCTTCGCCTCTTCGAGAAGTCAAACAATGATGTTACTACTTCTACAGTATCGAATCAACTGTTGCATGTCCGTCCACCGCGTGGGGGAGGGAGAGCTTGTTGTAGTAGTAAGCAAGAGCTTCTCCTTGTTGTACGAGTTGACGCGACACATCATAGCACGTGCCCACATGCTTGCCTCTAAACTTGGCTAAAAGACCTACAGGGTACAATATTTGCTGCAACCTCTAACATTTACCCCACCACAAATTAAAATATATATTCCTCTCTTGACCAGATCAGCGTGCAAACTACAATCACCAGGATGACAGGTAGGGCCAGAAGATTATTTTAATCAAAAAATGCTTTGAGACGGCCTCATAGCATGGAGCCGACTCCAATGATTTTAAGCTTAGAGGCATGGTACACGCTATCCTAGACTATGTTACTACTACCTACCCTACGCATGAAACTGCCACACGAGCGTTCTACGAGCCGTATGATCGATTGGCTAAATATGGTCCATACTATTCATGGACCAATAACGGTCCGCAATATGGGTCGTAAACAGGCTAGAGTGGAATTCGTCTGTTTATGGCTAGACCATAACGGGCCGTTAATAGGCCGATATGTATAACGAGCTTAATTCGATCGATAGGCATAACGGGTCGTTAATGGGCCGTATTTGATGACGCTTTGAAAACAACCGAACGGGTTAACGGACCACAAACGGGCCGGCTGTAACCATGGGCTGAATTTGGCCCACAAGTGGAACAGGCTAGTAACGGACCGTAAGTAACCGAATGCTGCAAATGGGCCCAAGAATAAATGGGCCCTTAGAAGGCCGAAAGGTAACACGGGCTGGAAGCGGCCCAATGGAATAATGGGCCGTTAATGGGCATAAAGCAATACATTGTTCATTACGGGCCAGTTTCACCATGGGCCTTTAATGGGCCCAGAGTTACAAAGGGCCTCATCTGGGCCGAAAGACGTCATGGGCCATACATGGGCTGGAAGTTAAAATGGGCCGGAGTCATATTGGACGGCCCAGATGATGTTACTGGGCCTAATTCGGATAGGCCATAACTGGTCGTGAGTTAGCGGGTTGTAAATGGGCTATATGCGAACAGACTGTTAATAGGCTTTCCGTGGGCCGGCCCGCTTCCTTTTGACCAAGTCAAACGGGCCGGCCTTTTGACCTGAATGGGCTGCTGTTGGGCCTTCCCACGTGTCGATGTATCATAGGCGCCTCCTATCCATTGCGCGGTTGACATCTGTCTCAACGCGGAGGTGACACGTGGTTGCTACGGCCAATGAGAATTTTACACGTGGAAAATCCCCATTGGTTCGGGCAGTTAACGGGTTATCGGATCCAAACCGGAACCCGATAGCTTAACGGCGACCCACTATGGTGGATGCCACGTGTCGGTTACCCTTGACGAAAGCACTTCTATGACGCGCCATTTATCGTCATGGAAGTGGACACTTCCGTGATGATAATTTTGGTATTGTCATGGAACACTTCTACGACAGCACAGGTATGACTATCTTGATTCTGTCATAAAATCGTCATGGATGTACATGCATGACAGAAAACATGACCTACTGTGACAAACACGTATCATCACGGAAGTGTATTTTTTTGTAGTGGTTCTTTATGACTAATGTGAATCCATGGATTATACGCACTCTTACCTTTCGGCATTTTGCTAGCCTCTTCGGTACCGTGCATTGGCCCTTCTCACCTCGAGTTGTGGTGCAAACTTCGCCGGTGCATCCAAACCCCGTTATATGATACACCCTATCACACATAAGCCTCCTTATATCTACCTCAAAACAACCACCATACCTACCTATTATGGCATTTCCATATCCATTCCGAGATATATTGCCATGCAACTTCCACCGTTCTGTTTTATTATGACACATATCATCATTGTCATATTGTTTTGCATGATCATATAGTGGACATAGTATTTGTGGCTCACCCACTGTTCATATTTTTTATACATGTTACGCTAGATTATTGCACATCCCAGTACACCACCGGAGGCATTCATATAGAGTCATATTTTTGTTCTAGTATCAAGTTGTAATTTTCTTTTGAGTTGTAAGTAAACAGAAGTGTGATGATCTTATTCATTATTAGAGCATTGTCCCAGTGAGGAAATAAAAAAAAAAGAAAAAAGGCCAAAAAGAGCCCAACAAAAAAAGAGAAGAAAAAAAGAGAGGCCAAAAAGAGCCCAACAAAAAAAAGAGAAAAGAAAAGAAATGAGAGAAAAAGAGAGAAGGGACAATGCTACTATCCTTTTCCACACTTGTGCTTCAAAGTAGCACCATGTTTTTCATGATAGAAAGCCTCCTATTTTGTCACTTTCATATATTACTAGTGGGAACATTTTCATTATAGAACTTGGCTTGTATATTCCAATGATGGGCTTCCTCAAATGCCCGAGGTCTTCATGAGTAAGCAAGTTAGATGCACACCCACTTAGTTTTGTTTTGAGCTTTCATACACTTATAGCTCTGGTGCATCCGTTGCATGGCAATCCCTACTCCTTGCATTGATATCAATTGATGGGAATCTCCATCGCCCGTTGATTAGCCTCGTCAATGTGAGACTTTCTTCCTTTTTGTCTTCTCCACACAACCTCCAACATCATACTCTATTCCACCCATAGTGCTATATCCATGGCTTGAGCTCATGTATTGCGTGAGAGTTGAAAAAGTTGAAGCGCGTTAAAAAGTATGAACCAATTGCTCGGCTTGTCATCGGGGTTGTGCATGATAAATAATTTGTGTTAAGAAGATGGAGCGTGACAAGACTATATGATTTTGTAGGGATAACTTTCTTTAGCCATGATATTTTGAAAAGACATGATTACTTTTTAGTATTCTTGAATTATTATTGTTTTTATGTCAATATTAAAGTTTTGTTTTGAATCTTATGGTTCTGAATGTTCATGCCACATAAAGAAAGATTACATAATAAACATGTTAGGTAGCACTCCACATCAAAAATTATGTTTTTATCATTTACCTACTCGAGGACGAGCAGGAATTAAGCTTGGGGATGCTTGATAGGTCTCCAATGTATCTATAATTTTTTATTGCTCCATGCTATTATATTATCAATCTTCGATGTTTTATATGCATTATTTTTCTATTTTATGTCATTTTTTGGGACTAACCTATTAACCTAGTGCCCAATGCCAGTTGCTGTTTTTTCCTTGTTTTTGTCTTTTACAGAAAATCAATACCAAACGGAGTCCAAACGGAGCCAAACTTTTTGACGGTTTTTCTTGGACCACAAGACACCCTGGAAGCTTTGGGAGGAGGCCAGAAGGGCCACGAGGTGGCAACAAGCTCAGGGGGCGCGCCCCCAAGCTTGTGGTCCCCTCGTGGCATTCCAACCCTAATTCTTCTTCTATAAATACCCAAATATTCCTCGAAGACCAGAGGGCACACCAAAAGTACTTTTCCGCCGCCGCAAGTTTCTGTCTTCATGACATCCCATCAGGGGACCTTTTCCGGTACTCTGTCGGAGGGTGATTCGATCATGAAGGGCTTCTACAACAACCTCGCTGCCCTTCCGATGATGTGTGAGTAGTTTACCATAGACCTGCGGGTCCATAGCTACTAGCTAGATGGCTTCTTCTCTATCTTTGATCTTCAAAACAATGTTCCCCTCGATGTTCTTGGAGATCTATTCGTTGTAATCTTTTTTTGCAGTGTGTTTGTTTAGATCCGATTAATTGTGGGTTTATGATCAGATTATCTATGAATATTATTTGAGTCTTCCATGTACTCTTTTATGCATGATTTATATGGCTTTGTATTTCTCTCGGATCTATTGATTTGGTTTGGCCAACTAGATTGATTTTTCTTGGAATGGGAGAGGTGCTTTGTAATGGGTTCAATCTACCTCTAGTATGCCTACAAAGGAATTACTCACACATGATTGTGAGCATCATGAAATTGTTAATGGAGAAGGGTTGGTGATGACGGCAGCGATGATTCCCTCTCATCGGAGCCACGAACGGACTCCAGAATAGGACTCACGACGAAGAGTAGGAGGAGGCGGCGGCTCCGTATTGTAAAACATGATAAAACTTTCTCTCTAATTTTTCTCTCCGGAAGACGGGATATACAGTGCTTGAATTAGGTCAGGAAGGGGTCCAGGGGTCCCACTGATACGTCTCCAATGTATCTATAATTTTTTATTGTTCCATGCTATTATAGTATCAATCTTGGATGTTTTATATGCAATTATATATCATTTTTTGGGACTAACCTAGTGCCAGTGCCAGTTGCTGCTTTTGCTTGTTTTTGGCTTTTCGGGAAATCAGTTCCAAACGAAGTCCAGACACTACGAAACTTTTCGACGATTTTTTCTCGAGCAAGAGAGACCGTAAAAGGTTCTGGAGAAGACCAGAGGAGCCACAAGGTAGCGGCAAGCTCACCAGGGGTGCCCCAGGGGGCACCCGTGGCTTGTGGGCCCCTCGTGGCACATCTTAGCCTAATTCCACCTCTATAAATTCTCAAATATTCCCAATACATCAGAGAGCCACTTGAAACACTTTTTATTTTGCCACAAGCTTCTGTACTTCCATGATCCCATTTGGAGGCCTTTTTCCGTACTCTGCCGAAGGGGGAATCGATCACGGAGGGCTTCTACATCATCCTTGCTACCCTTTCGATGATGCGTAAGTAGTTCACCACAGACCTACGGGTCCATAGCTAGTAGCTAGATGGCTTCTTATCTCTCTTTGATCTACAATACCATGTTCTCCTCGATCTTCTTGGAGTTCTATCTGATGTAATCTTCTTTTGCGGTGTGTTTGTTGGGATCCGATGAATTGTGGGTTTATGACAAGATTATTCATGAATATTAATTGAGTCTTCTCTGAATTCTTTTATGCATGATTGTTATAGCTTTGTATTCACTGGTACAACAAGCTGCTATACAAACGGTTTTTAACCCCTTTCCGCGACGGCATTCTGAACCGTCGCTAAGTGAGTGTGTGTGATACAGGGTTCCTTCCCACACGACCCAGAAACCGTCGGGGATAGGCCCTCCGGTTACACACGCTGGGCAAAATGAGATCGTGTGTGACGGGCGAGCGATCAAATACAATTATACAGGCACAATTGGTTCCGGTCGTAAGTACATCCCACACAGTCAGTCCCAGACAAATGATTCCGTTTGTATGTACATTCCACACAGTCAATCGAAGGAATACCTTTCCGTTCTTATGTACATCCCACACAGTGAATCCAAGAAGTACGTTTCTGTTCTTATGTACATCCCACACAGTCAATCCAAGAAGTACGTTTCCGTTCATGTACATCCCACACAGCCAATCGAGGGAAAACATTTCCGTTCGTGTATACATCCCACACAGATTTATGTATAGCTTCGTGTGTGATAGGTGTAACGATCACACACGCTCTGCCTCGGTTAACCATTTGCTTTTATTCAACTACATCACACATGATTTAATGAAGAAAACTGTATGGCATTGGGCTATTCATCACAACCGCTTTTACTGCTAGAACCATTTGCAAAGTTCCATGACCCATTTAGCAGGTTTATTAGTTTACAATTAATAATTCCAGTATTACACAAATTCACATTTCATATCAAACAGTTGTTTGCCAATTTCATATCAGGCACATAAATATATTTTAACATCACAGTACGATAGCTACCTGAAAACAGCACAGTACAACATATAGCTAGTTCACCTTCATAAGAACAATATTAGAACAATATATTCATTTCCCTAATCAAGATCAGCCAGGCTCGTCTTATCCACCTCTGCTTTCAGTTCAGTAAGAACCTGTTTTGCAATAACCAACTGGGAAAGTGCCTCCTCCTTCGCCAACACCATCTTAGCAAAGTCTAATTTAAAAAATCTAAGTGCATTCTCCATCTTCCTCTTTTTTCCCCGCATCTTGAAATATTCTTCAGCGTTGACAACACTTTCTCTAAGCCTATCTCTGTTCTCTTCCTCATACATGCTCCAGAGCTTTGCTAGGCACATCTTCAAAGACTGTGGCCACTCTTGATCAACCCACTCCAAGTAAGAACACTTCCATTCATCCTATAATATTTAAAACTAGATCAGTAACAATTGTGGGGGAAATGGGTTTCTAGCAACATAGAAAATCACCAAATACATATTTTGAAAAACTGAAGAAACAGGTTAATTATGACATATCTTCTCAAAAAGATCAATGTGCAAATGAATTAATTGCTACTGAGACAACAACCAAATTCTGAAACATCAGAAGCTATAATTAACTACAACAACGCTACAAGTTCTTAGTCATGTACTATAAATAACAAATTGAACATTTTATGAGGAAGCTAAATATAACTGCAACGGCATAGCGACAGTGTTTGGATGACATCAAATTGGTAATAACTGGTGTGAACATGCACAAATTTGGTAACATAGAACTAATAGCACTAAGGCCGTCCACTATGTATGCCAAAACTGGTGTCAAGACAACTGTTGCTACATTTGGCACTGGTGCCCTGCACTGGCGAGCCGATGCAACGGAAAAAATCAAGGAATCAAACTCCGGAGCACCTAGTTGCTCCGATGCCCAGTTCCTTCGTGCCATAAAGATTTAGTATTTACAAAAGTGGGGCTAACCTTCTCTGCACATGCCAGAAACTTCCTCCCACTGTCCACAGATTCAAACGCAACTAACTTCATGCATGGAGATTGATGGTGACAATGAGCAGGCAGATCTTCAGCCACCCCGCTCCATTCGTTGCAATTGATGGTCCTAGGGAGCTACAAGAGGAATAAATGACTCAAATCGACCACTGGGTTAAAATCCTTCATTCCAAATCATAACCCAAGAGAGAGAAGAGAGGCATACCCGGGTGGTGAAAGAGTCATCGTCGGAGGAGGAACCGCTGGAGAGGTCATTGAAGAAGCCCATGGCGACCCTGGCGGTAGGATGCGAGACGGCGAGAGCGAGGAAGCGGCTATAGCTTGGGAATGAAGGAAGGAGGAAATAGGGGAAATGTGACTTGTGGTCGGGGAGAAAAGGAGGTGGGGAGGGGGTAGATATTTCGGCGGTAGGCCAAAAATTTCGAAAGGTGGAGGGAAACTTTGCGCGCGGTGCCACCGGACACGAAACACTTTGAACGAATGTGTGCATCGCAAATGATTCTTCTGCTTTACACGCATGCGATGAGTTTGATCATTCAAATATTGGTGGAAATTTCCCTAGGTACTGTCCTCATCCACGTCATTGCATAATTTAGCATCGCTTGCTAATTTGGGCACACAAAAGAGCCTACACCACAGAGACCAAAGTTACTGAATCAAGAAATTTTAGTAATTAAACAGAGCCAGTTGACCTAAACATTGCTCTAACAAAAGACCAGCGTCATAAACAAAGACTAAGCACGCATAATTTTAACAAAGTCGCCGCCGCACCGCCCTACGCCTCGCCGGTGTAAGATGAGACGTCGATGACTTGTCCTGGCAACATGCCGCCGTTGGTGGACTCCGCGTCCCCCCGGCAGAAGTCGACCGCGTTGTCGTCCTCTTCCTCATCCTTGATGCCGCCCTCAAGGTTGTAGTACTCGTAGTAGTGGTTGTGCCAGAGCTCGTGCTCGTACTCCACCGCCGATTCCTGGACGGACGGGCTCTTCTCAACCTCATCCTGAGCCACGCGCAACTCCTCCTCCTGGTGCTCCTCGATCTACGCCGCCTCCTGCATCTCCAGCTCCCGCTCGGCGATCTCATGAGGAAGCAGGTGCTCCATGGCCTCTGTCGCCTTTTCGGACGTGGGTTGCATGCTTGATTCCGAGGTGGCATGGAATATATTGGCGCACTGGTGCAGAGACCTGCTATACAAACGGTTTTTAACCCCTTTCCACGACGGCGTTTGGAACCGTCGCCAACTGAGTGTGGGCGATAGGGGGGTCCTTCCCACATGACCCAGAAACCGTCGGGGATAGGCCCTCCTGGCACACAGGCTGGGGCAAAATGAGCTCGTGTGCGATCTGGCGAGGCATCGAAACCCAATCGTTTCCGTTCGTATGTACATCCCACATGGTGAATCCCAGAAAAACATTTCCGTTTGTATGTATATCACACACAGTTTTTTGTGTGGAAACATTTGTGCAAGGTGGCCTAACGCAAACAGTTCTTTGCCGAAAGCCGTGTGTGATTGTTAGTTGATCGAACACGCCTACTTTCTAGAAACCGTGTGGGTTGTTTGTGTTCATCGCCCACGGTGCTGTCTGAGTAACCGTCTACAATAGAAAACCCCAATAAGCAGGGTAATTAGCCTATTATTGACAATCCATGTAGTAATGAAATTGATATTTCTTATAAAACACACCAGATATTTCATATCCGTATAATGGCAACCAGGATTTCATAATCGAATTACATCAGATAGCTTCGGCACTCAGTTACGCCATTACGCAATAGCACCAAGTTTCACATGCAACATTGAAAACCTTTGGAAAGTAGCATCATACACGGTAAATAGACAGATGAATCTCATCTGGGAAACTGCAGAAGCGGAAGGCAAATATTGAGCCTTCAGTGATGTTGAATGTCCTTGCAACTTTAGGCCAGTGGCTATGGATAATTGCCCGCCCAACCTTCATCCTCTTCAGGAAGACTTCAATATTGTACCATGGGTGTTGAATGAATACCTTCCTCGCCTCTTGACCATGCAGGTGGTTTGAGAGGTAATCATCGATGAACTACTTTGAAAAGTACTGAAAACAAAGATATGCATAAATCACTGTTATAAATTTTGAAATGGCGCAAGGGGTAAAAACAAGGTAAAAGAGTTAGTACCATCCTGTAGTTGACTGATGTCTTCTTCATTGTGCAAACAAAGATCTTGCTATTATTCGTCGCAAGTTTCTTCATCCTAACCATCTTTCTGAGTTTCTTGACTTGACTGATATTCATGGACATCTCACTTCCCCATATGCAAAATGGGTCGAACAGTGGGTCTAAGCCTCTGACAGCAGGACCTACATGTGCAAGACCAAATTGTAAGAAACCTAAATATTAGAATGATTCCTGCAACTACACAATAATGTGCTATTAGCGAAAGGACCATGCATGAGCAAACCTCGATGGTAAACCGCAGTGTCTCCCATTGTTTCCCTGCAACACACATAAGGAAGATCTTGATCAGGTTAATTGAGAGTTGTCATACTATCAGTAGAATATGTATTGAGTACAGCCACATTCGATTTATTTCTCACATGCAAAGCAATACAAAATTGTACCCATAGCAAATGAAAATCAAATTGCAGAATTGAACCAAACAGTTAAATGGACAGCAGACCAAATGAACCAAAACAGTTAACTGAGCACGACATTGCAGAATAGAAACATGTACTAGAAGATAAGACAGTTAACAAAACAAAGAATGCTTGAGAACAGTACTACGAAATGTAGCAATTGTTGGACCAAACTGTTAACTAAAAATTACATTTCAGAGGACCAAACTGTTAACTGAACATTACATTTCAGAGGACCAAACTGTTAACTGAACAAAAGATTGCATATTAACATTACAAAGGACAAATCACTAGAAGGCACTGGCGGTGGCCTCGAGAAAATAGCATGAACTGTATTTTAAAGTAGACAACCGCGTGGCGGTGTCGACGATGGCCTCGAAGACGAGGTGCTCCTCCAAGATCTGGCGGTCGGCACACATGGCAGCCATAGCGACCTCGTGCGCGCGTGCGGCCGCGATTTGCTTCTCCGCTGTCAGATGCTACTGAGCTCCATGTTATACTGCATGCAAAATGGCTGTGGGCGGCGCTTAATTGGAGGACGGGGACAGTGATTTCGGCGGAAGGTGTCGCGCCATAGGTCGGGGCATGTGGGACGGGGAAGGAGGAGGATGGTGTGGGTGGGGTGTGGATTACCTGACCATATCGACGAGGCCGCGTAGCAAGAAGAAGGGTCGGCGGCGAGGAGGCCGCGCAGCAAGAAGAAGGGTTGCCGGCGAGGAGGCGGCGCTGCAAGAAGAAGGGTCGCCGGCGAGGAGGCGGCGCTGCAAGAAGAAGGGTAGCCGGCGAGGAGGCAGCACTGCAAGAAGAAGGGTCGCCGGCGAGGAGGCTGAGCTGCCAGTAAGCAGCAGTGAAGGTTTGAACTTGGAAAGCAAGGAGGAACAGTGGAAATGTGGCTTTTGATGGGAGGGAGGGGGCGGAGAGATAGATATTTCAGCGGTGGCAGAAAAATTTCGCTCGGTGCCGCGAGAAACTGGCGCGCAAGTGTGGTTCAAGCGCGGGCGGTGGACTGTAGACGACGAAGCTTCCTGCGTAAGCCAGACAAGACGGTGCGCCAAGATATTTTATATCGCATCCCACACGATTCTTTCTAGTAAACTGTTTGTGGTATACCTGATTTTTTCATTATGTTTTGAAAGACAAAATGGTGTTACGGAGGGAAAGGATGGTGTTTGAATTGCTAGAACATTTATGTACAGTGAACATGCAACTACATGAGTGTCGTGTTTAAATTTGGAATTATTCCGGGTTCGTTTGGCATTTTTATGCATTAATTGAGTTTCTAGGCATTTAATGTGCATAATTCAAATTTGAACTAAAAGCACATGCTCCAGTGCACCAAAGTTTGTTGAAAAATCACATGTGTGTCTTTGGGTGAATTTATAGGTCCCATGCAAGAAATGGGAATGAAATTCAAACATCTGGGCGTCGTGGCTTGGCCGGGAACATTGAGAAACTTGGTTTTTAAATTCCTGGAAATTCAAAACTCACATGAAAATCATGAAACTTGGCATGGTGTCATTTCATGGCACCAACATGATGTGGTAAAAAATTGGCCGCATTTGGACAAGTTTTGGTATAAGCTTCTTGCAAACCGGAGCTTCTCTCGAAAAGACTCGTGGTTCCCGAGGGGGGACGTGTCACCTTTGTGTGCGAAACGATATACGCTGCCTCCCCACCCTTGATTTTTTACAGAGGCAACATAGAACTATATGAGTGCCGTGTTAAAATTTGGAATTATTCCGGGTTTGTTTGGACTTTTTTATAAATTAATTGAATTTCTGGTCATTTAATGTGCATAATTCAAATTTGAACTACAAGCACATGCTCCAGTGCACCAAAGTTGGTTGAAAAATCACATGTGTGTCCTGGGGTGAATTTCTAGGTCCCATGCAAGAAATGGGAATGAAATTCAAACATCTGGGCGTCGTGGCTCGGCCGGAAAGATTGAGAAACTTGGTTTTTTAATTCATGTAAATCCAAAACACGCCTGAAAATCATGAAACTTGGCATGGTGTCATGACATGGCACCAACATGCTGTGGTAATTTTTTTGGCCAAATTGGGACAAGCTTTGGTATAAGCTTCTTGCAAACCGGAGCTTCTCTCAAGAAGGCTCGTGGTTCCGAGAGGGAACGTGTCACCTCCGTGTGCGAAACGACATACACTGCCTTCTCCCGCCTTAATTTTTTTACACACGCAGATTAGACCAAATAGAAGTATCATGCTAAATTTTGAAATTATTCCGGGTTCGTTTGGCCTTTTTTATACATTAATTGAATTTCTGGGCATTTAATGTGCATAATTCAAATTTGAACTACAAGCACATGCTCCAGTGCACCAAAGTTGGTTGAAAAATCACATGTGTGTCCTTGGGTGAATTTGTAGGTCCCATGCAAGAAATGGGAATGGAATTCAAACATCTAGGCGTCGTGCCTCAGCTGGAAATATTGAGAAACTTGTTTTTTTAATTCCTGTAAATCCAAAACACGCCTAAAAATCATGAAACTTGGCATGGTGTCATGACATGGCACCAACATGTTGTGGTAAATTTTTTGGCCAAATTGGGACAAGCTTTGGTATAAGCTTCTTGCAAACCGGAGATTCTCTCAAGAGGGCTCATGGTTCCGAGAGGGAACGTGTCACCTCCGTGTGCGAACCGACATACACTGCCTTCTCCCGCCTTGATTTTTTTACACATGCAGCTTAGACCAAATAGGAGTTTTTTGCTAAATTTTGGAATTATTCCAGGTTCGTTTGGCCTTTTTATACATTAATTGATTTTCCAGGCATTTAATGCACATAATTCAAATTTGAAGTACAAGTGCATGCTCCAGTGCGGAAAAGTTAGTTGGAAAATCATTTATGTGTACTTGGGCGAACTTCTAGGTCCCATGGAAGAAGTGGGAATGGAATTCAAACATCTGGGCGTCTTGGCTCATCCGGAAACATCGAGAAACTTGGTTTTTAAATTCCCGTAAATCCAAAACTCGCCTGAAAATCATGAAACTTGGCATGATGTCATGACATGGCACCAACATGATGTGGTAATTTTTCTGTCCAATTTGCGAAGGCGCACACATTAACAATCAACAAAGTCATTTTTGGAAAAAGTGTTGTCACATTACAAACCAGAAACACAAGTATTATTGAAACCGTGGGCGTTCTACTAACCAATTACGTGCCGCCACGCGTCCCCTTTTTTTATTGGCTAGGAGGTGTCGTGCGGGGTAGCTATTTGAGTACGAGAGGTGTGCGATCAGACCCCTGTGCATGCTCATCGGGAGGGGAGCCCTTTGACCTCTATCCGACGCCCACCTCCCTCCCAACGTCTCCATTAATGGCGCCCGAGCCCCTATTTCACGGCGTGGCTATGTCTCACTCGACTGAGATTTAAGAGAGAAAAAAGAAAATCTGAAAAGAAAGTTTTGCACGGATCTTGATGTAAGATCCGACGGACCTATATAGCATCGACTACGACTTATAGCAAGACTGATGAATATAAGGACGATGATAGTGGATAATAATTGTCTTACATATTTAGGAAGATAATTAAAAAAGCCACATGCGGCAAAGCCCGAAATACACAAGGGCAAAAGAAGAAGGAAGACAACGATCTGGCTCGCTGATCCCTACTTTCTTGATGCGTTGCTCCAGGCCGCGGGAACTAGTCTCCACGGCGAGCGGCGATGAGCTCTTTCGTGTCCTCAAGACGCTGCTTGAGAGCATCCACGGATTCCTCCACCAGCCTTTGGCGCTCGATGCGGAGCATGTCATTCTCATCCATAAGTTTCTTGACGATGACACCGGTCCTCTTCAACAATGCAGTGGTCTCCTCCTACTGCTCCGCACTTCCGACGATCTTCGCCCTCAGCAAGTCGCGCTCGGCCCAGAGCTTCGCATTGCCCTCACTTAGTTGTCGGATGACGCCGGTAGCCTGTTCAAACGAGGCTTTCATGTCGTCCTGCAACCTCGCCCAGCCGGAGATCTGATCCATCTGCCTATGGACGATCGCATTCATGCGCCTGTAAGAGTCCTCGCCTGCCCGTGAGACATTTTCCCAGGTCGCCGCGGCACGGGAGGACATCTCTGCTTCATTCGCGGCACGGCGGGACATCTCTGCTGCTTCCGCGGCACGGCCGGACCAGTCTGCTGCATCGACTGCGCGGCGGGACCTCCGTGCTGCTTCGGTGGCACGGCGGGACCTCTGTGCTGCTACGGCCGCGCAGCGGGACATGTCGGCTGCTTTCACGGTGAGGCGGGACATCTCTCGTGCTTCCACTTCCATGCTGGCCTCTCCCTGGTGGTAATCACTTGACCCAGAACTCACGCTGGCCATGGCAGACGCAAGGGAACGATGATGAATGACTTGTTTGTTTTTGTGGATGAGGAGTTGAGGAGGAATGTGCAGTCATCTTGGAGTAGTAGTATTTATAACCGAGTACTAATACGCTCCTAAGTGGGAAACCATTTAGATTTATAACCGAGTACTAATACGCTCCTAAGTGGGAAACCGTTTAGATTTTGATTGGTGTGAACAGGTTTGCAATTAAATATAGCGTGGTAGTAATTTGGAATGTGACGGGACGCAGGCTCAAAATTTATTGACAGTTCTATAATTTCTAAGTGCGGCACTATTCCCAAACGGCGTAACGTGGGCACGCTTTCTCGGCCGCGTACGTGGCGTTTGCACCATAGGGTGCACCGCAATAGGCAATGTCATCACACATCTTGTTCCAACAACCGTGCGCGCTCGTTATTACCATCGCGAACATTTCTTTTAATTAGAATGTGTGCCTGTCTAGCGCACACACGTTGATCTGTCTAACTGTTTCTGTTTGTTGTGGCTAATCGCAAACAGTTCATCCGTGTGAAGTGTATGCCGTCAATCGCAGACACTTTGATCTGACTGACCGTTTCTGTTCTGTTGCCTAATCGCAAACAGTTAATCCTTCTGAAGCGTATGCCCTCAATCGCACACACCTTTATCTAGCTGCCCGTTTCTGTTGTTCCGCCTCATCACAAACAGTTAATCCGAGTGAACTGTATGCCGTATATCGCACACACCTTCATCTGGCTGCCCGTTTTTGTTCTTCTTCCTCATCACAAATAGTTAATTGAACTGAATCGTATGCCCTGCATCGCACACGCAACTAAAATCGGAACCGTGTTTGATGGCTCCGCCATCGCAAATGTTTTGCATCTTTTTTGACGGTTTTTTACATCACCATTTGCGATTAATGCATCGCACACAGTTTCGTCAAAGGGTCTCTGATCGTAGTGTCGCGTTAGCAGCATCCTGCAGTAGTGGCGTGTGCGTCCTCGATCTTGGCATGGATGGCCTCGACCCAGGCCAAGGCGACATCAGCGGTGCGGACGGCAGCTCGAGCGCTCTCGGTGTTTGCAGCCACCGTCGCAGCAGCTATTGCAGCCGTCTCGGCTGCTGCAGCTGCCCTGTCGGCTGCCGCAGACGCCCTCTCGGCGGATGCGGCCCCGCTCAATGCGGATGCGGTAGCGCTCTTGGCATAGGCGGCCACGCTCTCGGCGCAGGCGGCGGCACTCGGGGAGGACGTGGCCACCGTATGGGCCCTCACGAAGCGTTTCCACGGCGTCATTCTTAGCAAGAAGGGGTTGCGGGAATGGGGATCTAGGATTCATGGATTCAAGGGTGACCACCACAAGAGCAGACGAAGCAGGCGAAGCTTATGGAGGAAGACTTCAGTAGACCCACGAATTTTCATCGCAAACGGTCCCTACAACAAAGTGTGTGTGATGTTGTTGATATTCTGTATTAGCTGTGAAAGACAAAATTGGGGTACAGTGGCAACGGATGGTGTTTTAACTGTACGAGAAAATTTGGAGTACTAATACAACTGTCATGTCAAAATTTGGAAACTTTCAGGGGTCATTTGACCTTTTTAAGACATTTAAGTGATCTTCTAGCCATTTAATTACCGTAATTCAAATTTGAACTACATGTACATGCAACAACTAACCATAACAGTTTGAAAAGTCATATTTGAATGTTTGTGTGCGAGTTAATTCCATGTGCAGTAAATTGGATGGAATTTTCAAACATATTGGTGTCACGGCTTGGACACAAAGCATCGAGTGCCATGGCATTGAAATTCCAAAAAATTCAAAAATGATCAGAAACACATGAAACCTTGCTTGACGTAATGGCATGGCACCAAGATAGTGTGGTTAAAAAATTGGCCAGTTTGACGAAATTTTGGACACACACCCCTCACAAACCGGAGCTACTCACTAGAAGGCTCGTGGTTCCGAGAGGACACAATGCATCTTTGATGACGAACCGGTGATAGCTTCCTCTTATGGCCTTCAAAATTTTTCTATAGTTAACGTGCACTAATACAACTGTCATGTCAAAATTAGGAAAATTCCAGGGGTCTTTTGACCTTTTTAAGACATTTAAGTGATTTTCTAGCCATTTAATGACCGTAATTCAAATTTGAACTACATGTACATGCAACAGCTAACCATAACGGTTTAAAAAATCATATTTGTGTACTTGTGTGTGAGTTAATTCCATGTGCAGTTAATTGGAAGGAATTTTCAAACATATTGGTGTCACGGCTTGGACACGAGCATGGACTGCCATGGCATTTAAATTCCAAAAAAATAAAAAATGATCAGAAATACATGAAACCTTGCTTGACGTAATGGCATGCCACCAGGATGCTTTGGTAAAAAAATTGGCCTGTTTGACGAAACTTTGGACACACACTCCTCACAAACCGAAGCTACTCACTAGAAGGCTCGTGGTTCCGAGAGGACACAATGCATCTTTGATGATGAACCGGCGATAGCTTCCTCTTATGGCCTTCAAAATTTTTCTACAGTTGACATGCACTAATACAACTGTCATGTCAAAATCTGGAAAATTTCAGGGGTCATTTGACCTTTTTAAGACATTTAAGTGATTTTCTAGACATTTAATGACCGTAATTCAAATTTGAACTACATGTACATGCAACAGCTAACCATAACGGTTTGAAAAATCATATTTGTGTACTTGTGTGCAAGTTAATTCCATGTTCAGTAAATCGGAAGGAATTTTCAAACATATTGGTGTCACGGCTTGGACACAAGCATGGAGTGCCATGGCATTTAAATTCCAAAAAATTAAAAAATGACCAAAAATACATGAAACCTTGCTTGACGTGATGGCATGCCACCAGGATGTTGTGGTAAAAAAATTGGCTTGTTTGACAAAACTTTGGACACACACCCCTCACAAACCGAAGCTACTCAATAGAAGGCTCGTGGTTCTGAGAGGACACAATGCATCTTTGATGACGAACCGGCGATAGCTTCCTCTTATGGACTTCAAAAAGTTTCTACAGTTAACGTGCACTAATACAACTGACATGTCAAAAATTGGAAAATTTCAGGGGTCATTTGACCTTTTAAAGACATTTAAGTGATTTTCTAGCCATTTAATGACCGTAATTCAAATTTGAACTGCATGTACATGCAACAGCTAACCATAACGGTTTGAAAAATCATATTTGTGTACTTGTGCTCGAGTTAACTCCATGTTCAGTAAATTGGAAGGAATTTTCAAACATATTGATGTCACGGCTTGGACACAAGCATGGAGTGTCATGGCATTTAAATTCCAAAAAATTAAAAAATGATCAGAAATACATGAAACCTTGTTTGACGTAATGGCATGCCACCAGGATGCTGTGGTAAAAAAATTGACCTGTTTGACAAAACTTTGGACACACCCCTCATAAACCGGAGCTACTCAATAGAAGGGTCGTGATTCCGAGAGGATACAATGCATCTTTGATGACAAACCGGCGATAGCTTCCTCTTATGGCCTTCGAAAAATTTCTACAGTTAACATGCACTAATACAACTGCCATGTCAAAATTTGGAAAATTTCAGGGGTCATTTAACCTTTTTAAGACATTTAAGTGATTTTCTAGCCATTTAATGACCGTAATTCAAATTTGAACTACATGTACATGCAACAGCTAACCATAACGGTTTTGAAAATTCATATTTTGTACTTGTGTGCGAGTTAATCCCATGTGCAGTAAATTGGAAGATTCTCAAACATATTGGTGTCAGGGCTTGGACACAAAGCATCGAGTGCATGCCATGGCATTTAAATTCCAAAAAATTCAAAAATGATCAGAAACACATGAAACCTTGCTTGACGTAATGGCATGGCACCACGATAGTGTGGTAAAAGAATTGGCCTGTTTGATGAAAGTTTGGACACACACACCCCACAAACCGGAACAGCTCACTAGAAGGGGCGTGGTTCTGAGAGGGCACAATGCATATTTGATGACGAACCGGCGATATCTTCCTCTTATGGCCTTCAAATTTTTTCTACAGTTAGCGTGCACTTATACAACTGTCATGTCAAATTTTGGAAAATTCCAGGGGTCATTTGACCTTTTTAAGACATTTAAGTGATTTTCTAGCCATTTAATGATCGTAATTCAAATTTGAACTACATATACATGCAACAGCTAACCATACCGGTTTGAAAAATCATATTTGTGTACTTGTTGTGTGCGAGTTAATTCCATGTGCAGTAAATTGGAAGGAATTTTCAAACATATTGGTGTCACGGCTTGGACACATGCATGGAGTGCCATGGTAACACAAAATAAGCATTCGTCCCTTATATGAGGAAAGAAAATGTAAATATCTGGCAAGACAACTGGGCCCCACACAATTGGCACTCTATTTTGCGCCTCGAGGTTTGGAAGGTGAGTGACGCGGGTTATTAATCAGACGCGGTTCTGTATTGGAAACCGTCAGCTATTAAGTTCACACGTGGCTTTTGCTACGGGAATCATGTGCAATTCAAACTACAGTACTTGTAAATTCCGGCGACCGGCGTGTGTATTGTTCCCGTCGATCTAGATTCCGGCCGCCAATAAATACTACCTTGCTCACGTCATCCCACCTGCATTCTCATCTACATCCTCCCCTCGCTCGCCCTCTCTCTCACACACACAAATCTCTTCCATGGCGCCGCCGATCTGCCACGTGCCGACGATGAGGCGCCGCCCCCCGAGGACGTTCAGTCAAAGAGCAGCCACGAGGAGGACCCCTACGGGCCACCGGACGAGGTTGCGCCGGACCCCCCAAATTTGGAGTGGTTTTGGGGCCAGTACAATCTTTGTCTGTGGAAATCGTTGCCGTCGGCTGAGAAAGCCAGGCAAGTGGCATTCAAGAAGGAGCTGGCGGTGGAGGAAGCTAGGTACCAGGTGGCCTGTGAAGCCTGTGAGGCCGCCTGGAAAAAGAAGGCGGTGGAGCTTTGGGGGCGGGCTCGTCGTCGTGCGGAGGAGGTGTACGAAGACGGGTACTTCACAAGGAAGGTCAAAGGCGCTAGGCGCCTCACCGCTGCATGGAGGTGGGCCGATAAGCTCCAGCGTGCCACCGACGAGGAGCTCCGGTGGGTGCCCAACGAAATGGCAAGATCATTCGTGCTCGTCCGCCAGCAAGAGGCAGATCGGTACGTCAAGCGCTGCGAGGCGGAGGAGGCGGAGTACTGCCTCCGCACTGGGAAGATGCCGCGCACCAGGGATACTGCCCCCAGGAGGGATTATTAGTTTTAGTATTGTTCATTTTCAATTCTATGCATTGTACATGGTAGTTAAGTATCATCACGTATAAGTGATGATATTATATATATTCAATGATGAACTAATGAATAATAAATATATATTATCATTCCATTTTTCTATCTGTTTCCGTATACTAATTTGTATGTAGCTGTTATCATCCACATATACAGAATGAAAGCATATATACACGCATTGAAATAGAACATATAAGAACGGAAAACAGAGTACACACATTGAAACAGAGCAATAAACAAAGCAATATTATGATTGTTGTGAATACATAGCGCTCCACGTCGAAATGAGTCAACAAAATAAATGTGTCCATGACCAGCAGCCCTTGCCTACGGTAGCTCTTGGCTTTGCCTGAACTCGTGCAGGCGTTCGTCCAAGCGGTCGACACGCTCGCGGTACATCTGGAGCGCGATCTCGAGCTCCAAGTTGGCTATTTCATCGGAGATCACCAGCTCGAGGATGCGATGGTCATGTTCCTCTACTGCGCCCAGGTGGACACCTAGGCCAAGGAGGCGGTCGAGCCTAGCGACCAGCGCGTTGGCATCGAGCGGGCCACGGACAAGGCGAATGGCGCTACCCATGCGAATGGCACGGCGGGCGTCTGGTGCAAGTACGGCGCGGACGGCCTCTGGTACAAGTATGGCGCAGACGGCCTCTGCCCACTCCTGGCGAGGAATGGGGGTACTGACGGGACGTGTACCCAGCTGCGATGCCCTGTCAACAGCAGGCTAGCGCCGATGGATCCGCTCTTGCTGTACGGCGCGCCGTGCCTCTCGCTCTGCTACGCTCCAACAGTCTTGATGTGCGGCGAGCCGCAGCCTATCGGCGCGGATGTGCCTAGCTTGCTCTGCGGCGCACCATCGATCATGTTGTGCGGCGAGCTACAGCCTCTCGGCGCTGACATGCCTATCTTGATCCGCGGCGCTGAAGCACCATGCGACAAGGGTCTGCTCAACCCTGGCGATGACGCGCATCACGGCGTCATCCATCCCGTTGCCGGGGAGCGCCTCGGCCTTGACGGGCCGTGGCGCCTTCTTGTTTTCATTGTCGAGGAGGTTGACGGCAGAGGCGACACTTTGGTGGGTTGGCATGCTTGGAAAAGGTGGATGTGCTACAGGCTGCGCTTGTTGCCTCCGTGCGTCATGCACCGCTTAGGTTTATGCGCAATATCGCTGGGTAGCATCGGGAAACCGGTGAGGAAATGGCGGGAAACGGTGGCGTGTTCATAAAATGCCATCAATTAATGGAAACTTAGCATAGAAGGAACAACGAGCTAGCACGACGCGTGCGGGCACATTGCTCGCCCAAGGCTATGATCCATATACTTGTGTGCCCAACAGAGCACACTATTTCACAGTAAAGAATATTGTTCCGTTTATCCTAGTAGAGCAGTGGCGGCAAGCGTCACAAGAAGTAGATGATGATCAGATGATCGTTTATCCTAGTTAATTATGCATGTAATAGTTTACTTTGGTGTGTGGAATTGTCATGTGTGTACTAGCCACCTATGTAATTGGATGTTTGCCGTGTATCACACACATCTTGTTTACATGAAACATTTCTGTTCTCTTGGCTCAACACAAACAGTTTATCGGAATGAACTGTATGCCCTCCATTGCACACACTTTGATCTGGCTGAACCGTTTCTGTTGTGTTGCCTAATCGAAAACAGTTCATCCGAGTGAACCGTATGCCGTATATCACACACACCTTGATCTGGCTGACCGTTTCTTTTGTGTTGCCTAATCACAAACAGTTCATCCGAGTGAACTGTATGCCATATATCGCACACACCTTCATCTGGCTGCCCGTTTCTGTTGTTCCACCTCATCACAAACAGTTTATCTGAGTGAACTGTATGCCATATATCGCACACACCTTCATCTGGCTGCCTGTTTCTATTGTTCTGCCTCATCGCAAACAGTTCATTAAACTGAACCGTATGCCCAGCATCGCACACGCAACTAAAGTCTGAACTGTTTTTGATGTATCTGCCATCGCAAACGTTTTGCATCTTTTTTGACGGGTTTTTTACATCACCGTTTGTGATTAATGCATCGCACACAGTTTCGTCGAAGGGTCTCTGATTGTAGTGTCGCGTTAGCAGCATCCTGCAGTAGTGATTTCTCTCCCATCTATCATTTTGGTTTGGCCAAGTAGATTGATTTATCTTGCAATGGGAGAGGTGCTTTGTGATGGGTTCAATCTTGTGGTGCTCTATCCCAGTGACAAAAAGGGAAAGGACACGTATTTTTATTGTTGCCATTAAGGATAAAACGATGGAGTTTATTCATATTGTTTGGATTTACTTTGTCCACATCATGTCATATTTGCTTAAGGCGTTACTCTGTTTTTATAGCTTAATACCCTAGATGCATGCTGGATAGCGGTCGATGGGTGGAGTAATAGTAGTAGATGCAGGCAGTAGTTGGTCTACTTGTCTCGGACATGATGCCTATATACATGATCATTGCCTTGAATATCGTCATAACTATGTGCTTTTCTATCAATTGCCCAACAGTAATTTGTTTACCCACCGTTTGTTTGCGTCCGAGAGAGAAAACTCTAGTGAGAACTATGGCCCCTGGTCTACTTTTATCATATATAAAATCCAAAAATACCTTGCTGCACTTTTTCTATTTTATTTTATTTTGCAATTTATTTTATCTATCTACCACTATGAGATTTGATCCTTGCAAATAATCGCCTAGGGTATTGACAACACTCTTGATCGCGTTGGGTGCAAGTATTTGCTTTTGTGTGTGCAGGTGTTGCTAATGAGGTTCTGTGTGGTTCTCCTACTGGATTGATAACCTTGGTTCTTAACTGAGGGAAATACTTATCTCTACTATACTCCACCATCCTCTCCTCTTCGAGGAAATCCCAACACAACTCACAAGTAGCAGGAAGAATTTCTGGCACCGTTGCCGGGGAGACATCACCAAAACCTATCAAGTACCTTCCCATACACTATCATCTACTTGCTCTTACTTTCATTTGCCTTTGCCTCTTGTTTTCATCTCCCTCACTTCTAAAACAATTTTGCAAAAACACAAAAATATTTTTGTTTGCCAATTTTCGTGCTTTACCATTATGGCTAGTTCTTCGCTTGTTATGTCTACCCCTGAAAATGAAGTGCTCAATTTTAAACAAAGGGGAGGAGAGAATTTAAAAATGCTTGGTATAGAATTTGCGATGCTCAAAATAAATCAACTCGTAAGCAATCTACTACCGTTCTTCTTCGCAATTTTTATGTGAGCGTCACTACTTGGTATAGGTTTGTGCTCGACACTATTACTGGAGGGAATTTCTTGAGTAGTCACCCTATGGATGCTTTCAATGCTATGGGAAATTTAGTGGGATCACCACCTATCACTATTAATGAAACATCGTTGACATTGGAGCATGTTAAGCAAAGGCTAGAAATTATTAAAAATAAAGTGCCTACCATAGAACATATTGAAGATCTAGATAAAAGATTCATAATCGTATTACTCAATTAGGATCAAAGGTACGAACCGCATTAAAAGTGCTAAAAGAGAAGGAGTCGGTAATTAATGAGAGGATAGAACAAAGTCCCACTAGAATTGATAAGTTGGAAGAAGTTATTAATAATTTGGGTTCCATTTTTTCTTCTGTTAAAAATATTGAAAGGACTCCTCCTAGCAAGAAATGCAAGTTTATGTATGTTCCTAAGAACAAGGGTGCCACATCTAGTAGTGGAAGTGAAGATCTTAAAATGATTAGTGTTCACCCCGACTTCATTGATCTAATAAAGGAACCCATCTATGCGAAAAAATTACTCAACTTTGTCCCTAGGAGTGTGATCATTAAAAATATTCATACTAAGCCTCTTAGGAAGCATGGTTGTGTAATTGAGGAATTGGGAACAAAGGATGACAACACTTGAAACAATGCCTTACGCCTAGCTAGGGGCGTAAAGCAATAGCGCTTGTTGGGAGGCAACCCAATAGTTATCTTTATTTTTCCTTTTTATTTTCTGTTTTTGAGTGTGCACACAATTATGCTACTATTGTGATTGTATTTTGTGTTTTAATTAGTGTTTGTGCCAAGTAAAGCCTTTGGGATGATTTGGTTGATGGTTGATTTGATTCTGTGAAAAAACAGAAACTTTTGCGCTCAGTCCAAAAAATTCTAAAAATCACTCGACGTGCTTTTGATCTGAATTTTTTTTACACATGATTGATATAGAAATTGCCCATGCTTTACTAATTTTTCAAAAAAAATGGAGTTGCAAAACTATTGTGTTTGTTCAGATCATTACAGACTGTTCTATTTTTTACTGATTCTGTTTTCATTGCATAGTTTGCTTGTTTTAATGAATCTATAGATTGTATCGGGGGGTATAAGTCATGGAGAAGTTAGAATACAGTAGGTATTATGCAATAATAAAATATGAATGGGTTTACAACAGTACCTAAAGTTTATGATTTGATTGTGATACTAATGGATCTCACGAGGTTTCTGTTGCACTCTCATGCTTCACTTATATCATTTTTAGAGTCTAATAAATAGCGATGGAAATATGCACGGACTATGAAATTGGTCCTAATATGATAGGTATTCAAGAGGGATATAATAAAAACTTTCTTGTAGATCACTGAATATGATAAGTTTGATTCCTTGCAATAGTTTCATGATATTAAGATGGTAATATGGGGGAGGTATTAGTGAATAATTGTGGTTTAGTAAGAATATTGGTGTTAAGGTTTGTGATTCCCGAAGCATGCATGTATAATCTCCCGTTATGCTAAGAAGTTGGAGCATGATTTATTATTGATTGTCTTCCTTATGAGTGGCAATCAGGGACGAGCGGTGGTCCTCTCCTACCAATCTACCCCCCTAGGGGCATGCATAGTAGTACTTTGCTTTGAGGGCTAATAAACTTTCACAATAAGTATGTGAGTTCTTTATGACTAATGTGAGTCCATGGATTATACGCACTCTCACCTTTCCGCAATTTGCTAGACTCTTCGGTACCACGCATTACCCTTTCTCACCTCGAGACTTGGTGTAAACTTTGCCGGTGCATCCAAACCCCATGATATGATATGCTCTATCACACATAAGCCTTCTTATATCTTCCTCAAAACAGCCACCATACCTACCTACTATGGCATTTCCATAGTCATTCCGAGATATATTGCCATGCAACTTCCACCGTTCCGTTTATATGACACACATCATCATTGTCATATTGCTTTTCATGATCATGTAGCTGACATAGTATTTGTGGCTCAGCCACCATTCATCATTTTTTATACATGTAACTTTGAGTTGTAAGTAAATAGAAGTGTGATGATCATCATTATTAGAGCATTGCCCTAGTGAGAAAATAAAAAAAGAGGCCAAAAAGAGCCCACAAGTAGCACCATGTTTTTCATATAGAGAGTCTCCTATGTAGTCACTTTCATATACTACTGGGAATTTTTCATTATAGAACTTGGCTTGTATATTCCGATGATGGGCTTCCTCAAATGCCCAAGGTCTTCATGAGCAAGCAAGTTGGATGCACACCCACTAAGTTTATAGTTTGAGCTTTCATACACCTATATGTCTTAGTGCATCCGTTGCATGGCAATCCCTACTCCTTGCATTGACATCAATCGATGGGCATCTCCATAGTCGATTGATGAGCCACGTCGATGTGAGACTATCTTCCTTTTTGTCTTCTTCATATTAATCTCTACCACTGTATTCTATCCCACCCTTAGTGCTATATCCATGGCTTACGTTCATGTATTGCATGGGGGTTGAAAAAGCTGAAGCGCGTTAAAAAGTATGAACCAATTGATCGGCTTGTCATCGGGGTTGTGCATGATAAATACTTTGTGTTAAGAAGATGGAGCATGACAAGGCTATATGATTTGTAGGGATAACATTCTTTAGCATTTTTATTTTGAAAAGATGTGATTGTTTGTTAGTATGCCTGAGTATTGATGTCTTTATGTCAAATTATATACTTTTGCTTTGAAGAATTCAGATCTTAATATTCATACCATAAAAGAGAGAGATTACATGATGAACATGTTAGGTAGCATTCCACATCAAAAATTCTATTTTTATCAATTACCTACTTGAGGACGAGCATGAAATAAGCTTGGGGATGCTTGATACGTCTCCAACGTATCTATAACTTTTGATTGTTGCATGCTATTATAGTATCAATCTTGGATGTTTTATATGCAATTATATATCATTTTTTGGGACTAACCTATTAACCTAGTGCCCAGTGCCAGTTGTTGTTTTTTTGCTAGTTTTTGGCTTTTCAAAAAATCAATACCAAACAGAGTCCAAACGCTATGAAACTTTTTGATGATTTTTTGCTGGACCAGGAGAGACCCTAGAAGGTTCGGGAGAAGACTAGAGGGGCCAAGAGGGAGCGACAAGCCCACCATGCACGCCCCCTGGGCTCGTGGGCCCCTTGTGGCACATTTTGATCTAATTCCACCTCTATAAATTCTCAAATATTCCCAATACATCAGAGAGCCACCCCAAACACTTTTTTTGCCGCCGCAAGCTTCTGTTCTTCCGCGATCCCATCTGGAGGCCTTTTCCGATACTCTACCGGAGTGGGAAAGATCACGGAGGGCTTCTACATCATCCTTGATACCCTTCCAATGATGCTTGAGTAGTTCACCACAGACCTACGGGTCCATAGCTATTAGCTAGATGGCTTCTTCTCTCTCTTTGACCTTCAATACCATGTTCTCCTCAATCTTCTTGGAGTTCTATCCGATATAATCTTCTTTTGCGGTGTGTTTGTTGGGATCCGACGAATTCTGGGTTTATGATCAGATTATTCATGAATATTAGTTGAGTCTTCTCTGAATTCTTTTCTGCATGATTGTTATAGCTTTGTATTTCTCTCCGTTCTATCGGTTTGGTTTTGGCCAACTAGATTGATTTATCTTGCAATTGGGGAGGTTCTTTGTGATGGGTTCAATCTTGCGGTACTCCATCCCAGTGATAGAAAAGGAAAGGACATGTATTTGTATTGTTGCCATTAAGGATAAAACGATGAGGTTTATTCATATTGCTTGGATTTACTTTGTCTACATCATGTCATCTTGCTTAAGGCGTTACTCTTTTTTTATAGATTAATACCCTAGTTGCATGCTGGATAGCGGTAGATGGGTGGAGTAATAGTAGTAGATGCAGGCAGTAGTTGGTCTACTTGGCTCAGACATGATGCATATATACATGATCATTGCCTTGAATATTGTCATAACTATGTGCTTTTCTATCAATTGCCCAATAGTAATTTGTTTACCACCGTATGCTTTGAGTTCGAGAGAGAAGCCTCTAGTGAAAACTATGGCCCCCGGGTCTACTTTTATCATATATAAAATCCAAAAATACCTTGCATCACTTTTTCTATTTTATTTTATTTTGCAATTTATTTTATCTATCTACCACTATGAGAGTTGATCCTTGCAAATAACTGCCAAGGGGGTTGACAACCCTCTTGATCACGTTGGGTGCAAGTATTTGCTTTTGTGTGTGCAGGTGCTGCTAACGAGGTTCTGTGTGGTTCTCCTACTAGATTGATAACCTTGGTTCTTAACTGAGGGAAATACTTATCTCTACTGTACTGCATCATCCTCTCCTCTTCGAGGAAATCCCAACGCAGCTCACAAGTAGCACCCACAAGGTTGCGAGGCATAGCCTCGGGATGTGGTCGCGCCCATGGACTTGTGGGCCCTAGGTGGCCCCCTCTAGCACTTCTTTGCTCTGGTATTTTTTATTTATTCCAAAATAAATCGGCGTAAAGTTTCATACAATTCTGAGAACTTTTTATTTTCGCACAAAAAAGAACACCATGGTAGTTCTCTAGAAAACAGTGTCAGTCCGGATTAGTTTCACTCAAATCATGCAAATTGGAGGTCAAAACAAGAGCAAAATTGTTTGGAAAAGTAGATATGTTGGAGACGGATCACACCACGGAACTTTAAGTTTACAACTCATTACAATAAATCATCGAATGAAGAACAAGAGTTGTAACTTAATCAAAATATTCCCAAAGGAAGACCCACTTGAAGACTAACTCATATTTCCCACCCCTTGTCATTAGGTGACCAAAAGGTCAAGGAAATAGAGAACTAACGACCTGAGAAAAATCATGAAGATGATTCATGCGGGGTGTTGTTCTCGGAGTCGAGTGTTGGAGATGCACGGCCTAATGCAATGTCGTTCATGTCTTCAGCTTCATCGGTCTCGCGTGATGAAGAATACAAATCTGCCACCATCCAAGGAACTTGACAACGCTTGAATTTCTTCGGAGGTGGTACAGACCAATCAAAGTTTTGCTTGAAGCCTTGTTCTTGAAGTTCATCATTCGACTTTAGATGACTAAGAATAGCCCAATTGTGCACAAAGTTCTCATGGCATAGTAGTGATTGTTCTTCGCAGTATTCTGGGTGACTTTCATGGAGTAAAGAATTTCACCAAATTGGCGCTTGACTCAATCGTGATTTTGATCACCTTTCTGATGCAGACCGATAAGAAGCTCATGATCAGAAATGATACGAGGAACTTTAGCTTGAGGTTCTTGGGGTGAAGTATTTGCACCCGTGGTCTGCGAGGTATTTTAATTGCCAGTAGATCGCTAAGTTGGGTTGACGAAATTGACCATCCAGGGATGAAGTCCTTCAACAATCACCGTATTGCCTTTTCCTAGAACAAAGGCAATAGTAGTTTGAAGAATTTCAATGGGTGGCAGGAAAGCTGAGATGATTTGGTCGATTGGCCTGGTAGTTGATGGTGGATCGATATTTGATGAATCACATGATCCATGATGCATAGGGTTTCAAGTCAAATGGTGCTTGAGCAACAGTGAGCAGAATCAGAGTGATGTCCTGCAAGTGCACATGGCTGTCGTAGCACTTTCCTAATAAGTAAAGTGTCAAGCCCACAGGGAGCTGATAGGAAGGCACCACAAACCCCGCAGCTACGTTGTCACTTAACGCAGTCACGTATGCACCCAAACCAGAGTTTGTGAATTGCCTACTCTATAAGTTTCTAAGAAACTGGATAAAAGCGGTGTTTACTGCACTACAAATTAGAAGGTAAAAACAGGAATAAAAGGAGACTAAGTTAGTTGAACGGTGCTTGAGAAGTAAAGTGTTCGGAAGTCATTACCACAAATATGACTTGCGCATCAAGTGCGAAGCAAACACTCTCTATTGTATCCTCTATCCCTCCTTCATGTGCATAAGTGGGCGTTTCCTAGTACAAAATATGTTCTACTCTAACGTTGACTTCATGCCACATACGCCACCAACAGTAGCTTCCCCACATTGGTTATCACATACGGTCAATTAAGGGTTTCCCCATGGATGCAGCTAGATGTGGGTTTACATGTGCTCTCCTATCAATTGCAGAGGCGAGAAATTGAGGCTTTTACTATCACGTCCAATTACCTCAACATCCTAAACCCTACAACAACAATAGTGGCTCCATGGCCAATCACGGCGATAGTGCGAGCGAGGCATCCTCTCAACACTCGTGAAGGGTACTAACTCGAACATGAACAAACCATATTGGATCGCTTGGAAATAATTATTCTAATCATAAAATAGTTCATCCGTGTCCCCAAGAACAAATACAACTACTCAAACAAGTTAATGGTACACACAGAGGAGAGGGTCAAGTTACAAGCCGACATCGAGCCAGTGAAGGGAGAAGGCATGGCGGTGCTGGTGATGATGATGATGATGGCGGCGACACCCATGGTGGTGATGGAGATGGCGTCGCCGGTTGAGGTGTCGGCGTGATGGATTTGGCACCGGCCCGGAGGCCGGTGCTCGCGTTGGTGGTGCCTCCTCTTCTTCCCTTGATCTTGTCCCTCTTCTATGGTGGTGGATGGAGCAGCAATGGAGATGAACTTGGATGTGGTGTTGATGAATGAGATCAGGCAACGGGTGGTTAGGGTATGGAGGTGCATATATAGGACACCTCCTCGATCTCCTCTATTGATGTGATGCATCCAAGAGCTCAAGATCAGCCTTATCCTCTCCCAAACACTTCTTTATTGTCCAAGTGTCTCGTGGGAACAAACAGGGACGAAATCAGTGAAGAATACCGTATCAAAGGGCAACTATCGGAGCTGTTTGCAGGTCATATGACCATCCATATGACCTTGAATCGTTGTATGGTACGTCGTATTCTGTTCTGTTCCTCTCCGGTAAATCGGCACCATTTCTTCTTACAAACTCCGATTTTGACATTTTTTGGCTCGCTGGATTCGCCTTGACGCCGATCCATTTCTAGGATTAGATCTTGATTTGGAGCACTTTGCAAAAATCACCTTTTCCGCCTCCTGAAACGCCTAAGTATGGTATTGTAAGTCCTCCATATTGAGCCCATCCTTGGTCCTTTCATCGTGCTTAGTCCTAGGTTGCTCCAAAACACATGTAGACACAAGAAAAAAACTAATTAAATCCAAATAAAATACTAAATGTGCAACGCTCATAAGGAAAAGTGTAAAAAGCGGTAATCATGCAGAATGGACAACTATCTGGTTCAATGGGACATAATATATGAAGAGAACATGCAACAAATGAGCTCTAAAAATAGGTAAATTATAGAGCCATCACATAGACGTCTGCTTTGATTGATCATAAGGTGATTCACCTATGAAGAAAATCTTCTCTTCTAAGAAATCAGTAGCGACGAATTTGGGTTTGACTCAGCCTTCTTGCCAGTGATTTTTAGCATAACAGGCTTGAGTAGAAGATTTATCTTCTAAGGCCTCACATCAAGTATTGGCCTTGAAAAGCTAACTGAATCATTTTTGTCAGTGACTTTATCTGCCTTAGCCATTTCTTCAGCAGTAGCATTAAGAACTCTCTCTGTGTCATTTAAAGGCACATAAGCTTCAGTGAGGCTGTAGGAGGAGCAGATTCTTCAGAAGTGGCCTTTGGTCTGGCAGCTTCATCAGCAGTGACTATAGTCACATTTTCTTCAAGAATGGTCTGAAGAGGAGTGTGTCTTTGTTCAGAATCACCCTGAATTTCTTTAGTGTGGCATGACAAGTAAGATACTTGAGCAACTGGAGTGTAGAGGGGCAAATTTCGGTGTGCCTCTTCCCAATATTCTTCGTGGATGAGGAGAGTTGTGGCTTCTTCGATATCCACATCTTCTTCAACACCAGTGATACGTCTCCAACGTATCTATAATTTTTTATTGTTTCATGCTATTATATTATCAATCTTGGATACTTCATATGCATTTTTATGCTATCATTTTTGGGAACTAACCTATTAACCCAGTGCCTAGTGCTAGTTGCTATTTTCTGCTTGTTTTTGGTTTTCGAGAAAATCAGTACCAAACGGAGTCCAAACGCTACGAAACTTTTGACGATTTCTTTCTGGACAAAAGAGACCCTAGAAGCTTCGGGAGGAGACCAGACGCGAAGTGAGGAGATGGCAAAGTAACAGGGCGCGCCCTGTTACCTTGTGGGTCCCACGTGGCTCTGTCTGGCCTAATTCCACTTCTATAAAGAGCCACCCGAAACACTTTTTCCGCCACTTCAACCTTCTATTCTTCCATGATCCCATCTAGAGGCCTTTTCCGGTACTCTGCCAGAGGGATAATCGATCATGGAGGGCCTCTACATCAACCTTGCTTCCCTTCCGATGATGCATAAGTAGTTCACCATAGACCTATGGGTCCATAGCTAGTAGCTAGATGGCTTCTTATCTCTCTTTGATCTTCAATACAATGTTCTCCTCGATCTTCTTGGAGTTATATCCGGTGTAAACTTCTTTTGCGGTGTGTTTATTGGGATCCAATGAATGGTGGGTTTATGATAAGATTATTCATTGAAAGTAATTGAGTATTTTCTAAACTTTATTATGCATGATTATGATAGCTTTGTATTTCTCTTCGATCTATCCTTTGATTTGGCCAACTAGATTGATTTATCTTCAATGGGAGAGGTGCTTTGTAATGGGTTCAATCTCAAGGTGTCTTCACCTCGTGATAGAAGGGGTAGCAAGGCACGTATTTGTATTGTTGCCATTAAGGGTAAAACGATGGGGTTTATTCATATTGCTTGAGTTACTTTATCTACATCATGTCATCTTGCTTAAGGCGTTACTCTATTTGTCACGAACTTAATACCATAGATGCATGCTGGATAGCGGTCGATGGGTGGAGTAATAGTAGTAGATGTAGGCAGGAATCGGTCTACTTGTCACAGACGTGATGCCTATATGCGTGATCATTGCCATGAATAACGTCATAACTATGCGCTTTTCTATTAATTGCCCAACAGTAATTTGTTTACCCATCGTATGCTATTTTGTCAAGAGAGCAACCTCTAGCAAAAACTCTGGCCCCAAGGTCTACTTTTATCATATTATTAAAACCAAAAATACCTTGATGCCATTTAATACTTTTTATTTTACTTTTCTTTTAATCTATCTATCACTATCAGAATTAATCCTTGCAAGTAACGAGTTCAAGGGGATTGACAACCCTCGTGCCCCCATTGGGTGTAAGCATTTGTTTTTGTGTGTGTAGGTGCTGAAGACGAGAATTTAAGTGGTTCTCCTATTGTTTTGATAACCTTGGTTCTCATTGAGGGTAATACTTATCCCTACTGCACTACTTCACCCTTCCTCTTCGAGAAAAATCCCAACACAACTTACAAGTAGCAACCAGCCTCTTCAGCAATAAGCTGAGGCTAGGGCGATGATACCATATGTGAAGTCTTATTTGCTTCGGCATCAATCTCTTCATGAACCCCCTCCTCATTTGACTTTGCTAATGGTTTCATACACCAGGGGTGGCTCACCATCATAGAGCTCGGCTGCGGGACTATCAGTAGGCCCAAGAGGCCCACTATTTATCCAGCAATAGGAGGAAGCTCAAAGGAGGAGGGAGATAACCCTGGATCATCTTGCTCCCCAAGCTGTTGGCGGCGGCCACTAGATCGCATCTCCCTTTTTAAAACCCTAGCCCCCACCGTGTATATAAGGGAGGGCTAGAGGTCTCTCATTCCAAGATCTACTCATAGAACAACTCCCGATAGCAATCTACGTCTACACCATTGTAACCCCTCGCACGAGGTATCCCACCATGAATAACCACAACAAGCAGGATATAGAGTATTACTCTTCGGAGGCCCAAACCTGGATAAACTCCCTGTGTGACCTCTGATCTGTGACTTACGCTAGGCACCCTACCGAGGGATTTGACGGTTTTTTGCACCGTCATCCGCCGTGAGGGCGCCCCAATCGACAGGGTTGGCTCCGGACGAGGAATTGCTGCCAGATCTAGACATGGTATGGCGAGGGAGGGGAGTGGAGAGTGAAGCGGAGTGGATGGTGAAAGGATAGTGAAGCAAGGCGAACGAGGAGAGTGAAGAGAAAGTGGCTAGGGTGTTGTCCGGTGGGGTGCGGGGTCTGTGTGGGACAAAACATGCCTAATTCATCATGGTCATCGTGTTCGGACGCGTCCGGACCGCTCCATATCTGCCCCCACATATCAGCTGGATATGAGGGGTGCCAGACAACCCTTGACAGTTCTTGTTGGGTATTGTCCCATATCCGCACAGTGACGGAGCTAGCGAATTGTCGAAGCCTAGGCACACCATAAGCTAAAATTTACTTTAGGATATCAAACACCACAAGCTTCTCATTTCTATGATGTTCTCGGTGGTCGAAAAGACATTACCGACTCCGTCACCATCCGCTTGAGCCGGAGTTGAATTCCCACGGGAATTGGAGGATCCACCGACTTGGTATGAGCAAGGCTGACCCAAAATGGAAGAAGGCGCTCAGGCTGGCCTAGTTGGAGCAACTTACGTATTTTTCATTCTAGATTCGTATTTTCCAACAATGTTGAGGAATACGACAACTTGGGATGCTTGCCATAGTTTAGAAATTTGTCGACGTCGAGCCCGAGTATGTGCCCATTGTGCTTGGTCGGTAATTCACCCATGTATCCACCCCACGTATGAACTAGATATGAGGGGTGTCGGATAGTCCAAACGTTTAGACTGGATTTTAGGGGGTCCGGTAGGGTGGCTTGATTTGATTTTGGGAGTGTTTGAACTGTCCACCCGGACATTTAGGGAAGAAGTAGGACGTTCGGTTGGAGACCCTTTTATTTCCTCTCACATTGTTGTCTGACAAGTTTCCTTAGTTGCTCCTACAGTATTTTTTCCCCTCCAACAACCCCAAGGAGGCACAATAGTCTTCCTAAAAGATTACTATTGTCACACATATGAGTTGGATATGAGGGGTGTCAGACAACCCAGACTTTTGGATTGAGGCTGAGAGGTCCGGTAGGGTGGCTTAATTTGATTTTGGCAGTCGGTGGACTGTCCGCCCGGGTGTTTAGGGGAGAAGTAGGACGTTCGATTGGAGATGCTTTTATTTTCTCTCACATTACCTTCCGACAAATTTCCTTTGCTTTTCGTACGGTATTTTTTCCAGTCCAACAACCCCAAGGAGGCCCGACTGTTTTTGTAAAAGATTACTATTGACTAGTACAAATCTTCTACGGTCAAACTCCCTGGAAAGAAATATTCAAGAACACGTTAGGTGCTACGAAAAAACCAAAAGATTGCAATGACTTATTAGAGTATGTATTTACATATGCTTCTGTACGTAATTGTATATTATATTTGTATATGTGTTGTACGTCTATATATATAAAGAGCCACACCCGTAATAGGGTGTCGTGCATTATTCCCTCAACCCTAATTATCACATGGTATCAGCCTAACTTACGATCGCTACCCTAGCCGCCACGCCGCCGCCACGCCGCTCCACCTCGTCCCGCTCGCTAGCTACGCGCGCCCGCGGGCTGCTAGTTGCTGCCGCTGCTTGCACGCTAGCTGATGCGGTGATGCCGCTGATTGCTAGCCGCTGCTAGGTGCTGTCGTTGATTGCTAGCTAGCTATAGCTACCGCTACGCACTAACTAGATAGTTGCTGCCACCACACCGGCTACTGCCGCTGTATCATATTAGGTTTTTCGATCAATGTCTTCCGCCCCAATCGCCTCTACCTCGACTGCCGCCGCCCCGGCCGCCGCCGCTTAGGCTGCCGCCGCCTCTCCGTTTTAGTTGTCTCGCCGCTGGCCTCCATGGTCGGCACCTCCACAGCCGCCGCCGCCGCTCCGCCGCCTTCGATCTTCTACGACGCCGCCGCGTCGTCGCCCGTCCCCGCCGCCGTCAACCCGCCTCCAGGCTTTACTCCGCCGTCGCCGCAGACCTACGGGGCTGCCGCGCCCTACGGCGCTCCACCCGCGACCAACCCGTGGTGGGGGCATCCCGCGCCCTACGGCACCCAGCCACTGCCGCCGGCCCACGGCGCTGCCTCCTACGGCACCTAGCCACCGGCGCCGGCCCACGGCGCTGCCTACGGCGTCTCCACACCGGCGCCGACCCACGGCGTCGCCTCCTATGGCGCTTCAGCGCCGCCGCCGCGGCCAACCCGTGGCTGCCTCACGCCGCGCTACCGGTGCCGTATGGCTCCTCTGCCCCGTTGGCATATGCCTACCCGACGGCCTCGGCGACCGCGCCTCCTCATGGTGTGTCTCCTTCGTATAGGGAGCCCTACGACGGGCCATCTACGGAGTTGGTGGCTTCCTCTGTGCTACCGAGTGCTACTCCGGGCTTCTATGCGCCACCGCCGCCTTCAGATTATGGTGTGCCTAATGCGCCGTTCTACTTCTCGCATCTCATCCTGGTGAAGCTCACGTAGGATAACTACCTGTCGTGGCGTGCTCAAGTACTGCCACTTCTCCGCAATCGCTACTTGGAGGGCTTTGTTGATGGCACACTGTCGTGCCCTCTGCCATATCATCCGGGGCATCATGCTTGGGTGGCTCAGGATCAAGCCATCCTCTCTGCTATACAGTCATCTCTCACAGAGGGAGTCTCGTCACTTGTCATCTTCGTCGCTATGTCTCGGGACGCGTGGACGGCCCTTCATACCAGTTTTGCTTCGCAGTCCTAGGCGCGTGTTCATGCTATTCGCACGACGCTTGGGGAGGTGAAGCTTAATTACCTTACCATCACTGAGTACTTCAACAAGGTGGCGGGTATGGCTGACACACTTGCCTCCATTTGCAAGGCTCTTGGTCCGGAGGAGTTCACCTCTTATGTGCTCAATGGCCTGGGTGACGACCATGATAATTGGTGGAGAATATCAATGGTCGCGACACTCCCATCCAGCCGCGTGAGCTGTATGCGCGCCTTCTTGCCATGGAACAGCGCATCTAGGCTCGCCGCTCTACGCCGAGTTTCCCTTCTGCCAACGCTGCAACACGTGGAAAGGGCAAGCCCTACAAGCCACCCACTAGTGGCAAACCTTCGCCGGCTGCGCCTAATCCGCGAAACACCACTACCTCTGCGGATGGTCGAGTCCGTGCCTGCTGCCCTTCATGTGGTGCTCAGGTCTCCTGCCAGCTATGTGGTCTTGATGGTCACCTTGCTTCTCGTTGTCATCGTTGCTTCAAGCAAGATTTTTTGGGGATCGGGAATAATGGCAATGGTAATGAGAAGCAGGCTGCCTTGGCGAGTAATGAGCAGGGACATACTCCTTCCTATCGAGTTGATGCATCTTGGTACATGGATACGAGAGCTACCAATCACCTGACGAGTGAGATGGGCAAGCTCTCTACACAGGAGCCGTACCATGGACATGATTTTAGAGAAAAGACGCCGGCCGAGCCCGAGGAGAGCTCGAACCTAACCCGACTTTGAATTAACAAAGCCATCAACCGGCCAGGATTACATGGGAGCAACAAACACAAAGGGACAAAGCGGAAAAAGGGATACAAGGTGCAAAGTAGGACAACTCTAAGGCAACAACCCGTGGGCAAGAACACACCACGACGTTGCCAACACCTGCCGCTACACCTACACCAGCAACCTACTAAGGCCACGGGAGGAGGGCACCACCGTGCGAGTATTGTGATCGCTGACTACCACCGAAGGACCAAACATGGGCAACAAAGATTTGTTTCTGCCGCTGCAAAGGGCCACTACCCTTTCACCCTGGCTCAATGGGTGCCGCACCGGTGACCAGCAGAATGGTTCCCCAAGAACCCAAATCAAGGTATCCAAGTTGCCTAAGGGGAGACATCAGGAGCAGACCCACACACAACAAGGACCCTACCACCCAAGCACCATTGACGGTAGTGGTAAGACAGAGTGTCGGACGAGAGATGTTGAATGAAGGCGCCGAACCACGGAGAAGGCCGAGAATGGCAGCCCAAAACTGGCTGCCGACGATGAAGCCTGGCCACCACACACCGTCCTTGAACCGCCGCCAACACCACCACCGCTCGAGCAGCCCCCAAGCGACGCCTTCAGGAAGGAACACGCCACCACGGTGCCGTCGTCGCATGGAACAGGGGGGTCTGAGGCTTTCACCTGAGCTCTAGGGAGGAAGGGGATCCTCGCCGAAGCCTTCAGCAAGGGAACAGCACCCAAAGGCGCCGCCTTCGGTGTGGCCGTCGCGCCGGCCAAGGGATTCCCCCGGATTCGCCTCCAGCCACCAGATCCGCAGCACCAGCACCCAAGGGCAGCGGCCGGAGCCACCAGGGACCGAATCCAAAGCAGATCGGAGTAGATCGAGGTCGGGGACGAGCTTCTCCATGGCGATCCAGCAGCCCGCAGGGGGCCGCCGTGGCAGCCGACGCCCACCGCCTCCACGCCGCCCACACGGCCGGGGAGGAGGCCCACACAGGCCGCGCCGCGCGCCACCACCCAGGGCCGCCGCCCTGGAGACTGAGGCGCTCCACCCGTAATGGAGCCGCCCGGATCCCCGCCGCCACCTTCACCGGTGCCACGCGGCCGTGCCGGTGATCACCTCTAGCAGCAGCGAGAGGAGGGAGGCGAGGGCGAGACGAGATGGGGAGGCTAGGGTTCGCCCCCGAGTCGCCTCAGAGGAGGAGGCGCAAGGGGGAGGGGGGTACCGTGGACATGATCAGGTTCGCACTGCTAACGGGGAAGTTATGCACATCTCACATATTGGTCAGGCATCACTTCTTACCCGTCGATCCAAACAATTACGTCTTCTTAATGTCCTTCGGGTTCCCTCTGTTTCACGTAGTTTGTTGTCAGTTCCTAAACTTACTCGTGATAATGATGTATTTGCTGAGTTTCACCCATTTCATTTTTTTGTTAAGGACCGGGACACGAGGGATGTACTTCTTAGAGGTCGACTGCACCATGGTCTTTATGCACTTGATGTGCCATCAGCTCCTTGTGCTTTCAGCGGTGTTCGTGTGTCTTCGACGCATTGGCATGCGCGCCTTGGTCATCCTGCCACTCCCATTGCCAGCCATGTTCTTCATCGTCATGAGCTCCTAGTTGTGTTTTCGGATGTATGGGGCCATGCCCAAACCTCTGTTAGTGGTCATAATTACTATGTCAGTTTTATTGATGCTTACAGTCGGTTTACTTGGCTTTATCTTCTCAAGCGCAAGTCTGATGTGTTTACAATTTTCTTGCAATTCCAAGTGCATCTTGAGCGTCTGGTCGGTCACAAAATCATTCATGTGCAATCCGATTGGGGTGGTGAGTACCACAACCTCAATGCATTCTTTAATAAGTTTGGAATTACGCATCATGTGTCTTGTCCTCGTACACATCAGCAAAACAGTGTAGCTGAGCGTAAGCATCGTCATATAGTTGAGACTGGTCTCACCTTGATTGCTCATGCCTCCGTTCCTTTTTGGTTTTGGAGTGATGCTTTTTCCACCGCCTGCTTCCTCATTAACAGGCTTCCTACACATCTTCGTCAGATGAAAACGCCACTTGAACTCTTGCTGAATGAAATTCCTGATTATACGTTTCTCAATGTTTTTGGGTGTGCGTGTTGGCCACATCTTCGTCCATATAACAAACGCAAGTTGGAGTTTCGGTCTAAACAGTGCGTGTTTCTTGGTTATAGTTCTCTTCACAAAGGGTACAAGTGTCTTCATGTCCCCTCTAACCGCGTCTACATTTCTCGTGACATGGTGTTTGATGAGAATGTTTTTCCTTTTTCCGCACCTCCGGTCACTCCCACCACTCGCACTGCACCTGAGAAATATGTTTTACCTTCGCCTGGTTAATTTGTAGATGTTGCATATCCCCCCTTGTTGCTACCTAACCATGGTGCAGGTACTGGGCGAGGAGCACGCCTTGAGCTTCTGGATGAGCAGCCGCCGGTGGTTCCTCGGGCGTCCGACGATGGGTGTGCGTGGGACGTCGATCGCGAGTGCATGCCCCATGCACCCGATCGTGACGCCTCGGTGCCACCTGGCTCAACGACAGAGCCAGCCAAGCCAGCCTTGGCCTCTTCGGCTCCGAATGGGCCGGGCCCGACGCCAGCACCGGCCGAGCAGGGCTCTGCCCCATCCTCACCGGGCGCCTCTTCGGCCTCGCCTGGGCCGTCCTCACCAGGCCGGTCGCCTGGCCAGACCAGGTCGCCCCGCCTGCCTACCTCGCCCGCAACGAAGGCCTTTCCCTCGACGCCTGCGTTGTCCCCCGTCCCGCAGGACGTGTCGCCGGTGCATGTGGCTTCTGAGCCCGGGAGAGGTCTACGTCATTGTCACCATCCTCATCGACTTCGTCTCCGACACCACCTTCGCCGCCTACCGCTGTTCTGCGTGCTTGTACACATAGTCAGAGTGGTATTTTTTGGCCGAAGGAGCGCACTGATGGCACGGTTGCGTGGGTTGCGGCATGTATGGCAAAGGCAGATGCTGACCCCACTGCCGAGCCTCGGCATTTTCAGGCGGCTCTTTGGATTTCTCACTGGCATAGTGCCATGGAGCAGGAGTTTCAGGCGCTACAGAGGAACGAAACTTGGCGTTTGGCTCCTCTTGTGTCAGGTGTCAATGTTATTGACTCCAAGTGGGTGTTCAAGGTCAAGAAGCATGCTGACGGTTCTATTGAGCGCTACAAGGCACGGCTTGTGGCCAAAGGGTTCAAGCAAAGGTATGGTCTTGATTATGAGGATACCTTCAGTCCAGTTGTCAAACCTACCACTATTCGTCTACTTTTGTCCTTGGCGGTTGCCAAAGGGTGGACTCTGCGTCAGCTTGATGTTCAGAATGCTTTTCTTCATGGGGTCTTGGAGGAAGAGGTTTACATGCGACAACCTCCAGGTTTTGGTGATCCTGCTCGTCCAAATCACTTGTGCCGTCTTGTTAAGGCACTTTATGGACTTAAGCAGGCTCCGCGTGCTTGGCATGCACGACTTGGTTCGGTTCTTCGACATCATGGATTTATTCCGTCCACTGCTGATACGTCTCTGTTCCTGTTCCACCGTCCTGAGGTTACTATGTATCTGCTGGTTTATGTTGATGATATTATTCTTATCAGCTCCTCAGTGACTTCTGCTGATCGTCTGTTGTCTGCTCTGAGTGGACACTTTGCTGTCAAGGACCTGGGGGTTCTGCATTATTTTCTTGGCTGGAGATCTCACGGTCCTCTGCAGGCCTGACTCTCACTCAGCATAAGTATTCTCTGGACTTGCTGCGACATGCTGGTATGTTGCAATGCAAACATGCTACCACTCCTATGTCTGCAACTGATCGATTATCATCTCTGGACGGTGCCTTGCTTCCTTTGGATGATGCTACTGAGTACCGCAGTGTTGTTGGTGGCTTGCAGTACTTGACTATCACACGGCCGGACATCTCCTATGCGGTAAATCGTGTGTGCCAATATCTTCATGCTCCTCGGACTTCACATTGGTCAGTTGTGAAGCGTATACTGTGTTATCTCTCCCATACTGTCTCATATGGCTTGCATCTTCGGTCTGACTCGTCGAGTGCTCTCTCGGCGTTCTCTGATGCCGATTGGGCTAGGAGTCTAGATGACAGGCGAGGCTATGTTGTCTTCTTTGGTTCCAACTTGATCGCTTGGAGTGCGGTCAAGCAGGCCACAGTGTCTTGGAGTAGCACTGAAGCAGAGTATAAGACAGTTGCCAATGCCACAGCTGAGCTTATCTGGGTACAATCTCTGTTGAGAGAGTTGGGAGTCTCTCAACATCAGCCACCGGTCCTTTGGTGTGACAATATTGGTGCGACATATCTGTCATCCAATCCAGTTTTTCATGCTCGAACCAAGCACATCGAAATTGACTATCATTTTGTGAGGGAACGTGTTGCACAGAAGCTTCTTCATATCAAGTTTATCTCCTCCAAAGATCAACTTACTGACATCTTCACGAAGCCACTTTCACAACCTCAGTTTGAAGGTTGTAGACGCAATCTTAACTTGCTTTGGACTTCAGGCCACAGTTAAGATTGATGGAGGGTGTTAGACTATATATTTACATAGACTTCTGTACGTAACCGTATATTGTATTTGTACATGTGTGGTACCCCTATATATATAAAGAGTCACACCCATATTAGGGTGCCGTGCATTATTCCCTCAACCCTAATTATCACATGACTAAATTCCCATAGAAGATGGATTCTTCATTCCTTTTATTTTAAATTATTTCGGAAGAATTTAGGCCAACTCCAGCGCACGACCCCATCCCGTCCGGCCCTGTCCGTTTGGGGCAAAACGGACAAACCCCACGGCCCAGCGCGCGACTGCCTGGACCCATCTTGTCCGTTTTGTGTCCGGCCCGACCCATTTCCAGCGCAAACATGCGCTCGGTTTGGGTCCAAGCGGACAGCAAACGGACGCGTCTCTCGTCCGCATCAGGGCCGCGTGGCAGGCGGCCACCTATCTCCCACCGCCAAAATTAACTGCGCACGCACGGTCGGCCCCACCTGTCATCCGCCCCAGGCGAGCGGTCGTCGTCCTTCTTAATGGGAAGCCGTCGACCGGTCACAGTCCACGATCCCACTCCAGTCCTGCTGCCTCCTCGAAACCCGACACCCAAACCCTAGTTCTCCCCTCCCCTTCCTCGAGCTCGCCGCCCGCCGGCAGCCATGGTGTGGTGGAGCACCGGTCGCAAGGGGGCGCACGACCACGAGGCTGGTTCGTCCTCCGGCCGCCGCCACCCTGCCAGCTCAGAGCCCGCACCTCCCCCACGGAGGGCCCCCACACCGCCCGCATTCGCCATTGCCCCTCCGGCCGCCGGCGCGCGCGACCGGCACTACATCCACGCGGATGTTTGCCGGCGTTATTGGGAAATACAGACGCCGCTCCCCTGGAGCGACGTTCACCTGCCCAATAACTGGCATCTGTCCGCGGATCGGGTGCCGATCCCGATGAGCGGCCGTGCCCGCCGCGAGGAGATCGACCGCCGCCGCCTGCCTGACGACCTATACTACGACCCAAGGTACGCCGTCGATTCCGCGCTGTGGGACACTTGGTTTCGAGACGAGCACGACGTGCGGCGCGCGTCATACTTTGCTGGGCACCCAGCTAGCCCGCGGCGGCCACGGACAGAGCCCCTAGCGCGTGCTCCGAGCCCTCCCCAGGTGCGCGGGCGTACGCGGGTGCGCGGCATCACGCCGACGCTGTCGCCTTCGCCCTCTCCGTCGCCACCACCACCTCCTCCCATGATAGAGGAGGAGGAGGCCTGGCTCATTCAACGTGTCATGGAAGACTCCATGAACACGCACGATGAGCGCCAATGGGAGGGTCTGGACACCATGCTGGCCCTCTCTGCGGCCGGCGACGTGGTCGTACCGGAGCTGGAGATGATGGACGTCAAGGAGGAGGTGAAGGAGGAGGTGCTGGAGGAGCAGCCCGTCGCCGCGTTCCACCCGCGCCTGGTGGGCCAGCGGTGGAGCTGGTCGTGCATGGCCATGGACATAGCCGACGCCGTGGGGGGCGGGTCTTGGTGCCCCACGCCGCCGCAGTCACCGGAGCACGAGCCGTCGCCACGGGGGGAGGTGGTGCAGGCGCCACCCACCTTTCAGGGACCACCGTCCCACCTCTGGCCGCCGCCGCCCTACATCGACCTCACTGGCGATGAGGACGACAACGGCGGCGCGTGAGACGGCGACGGGCACGGCATCGACGGACCGTCTTTTTTTTTAGTTTTTATGTTAATTATGTTCTAAGCACTGTAGAGGGCGTGAAGACTATATTGTTTAATTATGTTTTAATCATTATGTTTACGTATTATTTGATTTTTTTGGCATTTATTTGAGTTTTGCGATTTTTTTTATATCATGTACACCTCGGGCATGATTTAGGATGCGGTCACGCGTTGGACGCACCGACACGGCAACAGCCCGGTCCGGACATGGGCTACCCCATTGCCAACCCAAAGCGGACAAAAGCAGATCGAAGCGGACGTTCGTTTGGAGTCACCGGGGTTGGCCTTTACCTCTGTGCTTGGGCTGAAAGTCGAAACGCGAGAGCTCGAGCAAAAGATGCCGTGGAATTTCGGGGTGAAGCACGGGGCGCGCTTTAGCGTTTTGGTACCGGGCCTTGTCCATTTTCGCCCGCACCACGTGCTCCTTGAAGAAGGGTCCAAACTCCTAGATGCTTTGGTGGTAGTCCAGACATAGACTTGGACAAGGCCCCTGTGACTTGATCACCTGCGCTGCCATGCCCTGCAGGTGGGGCCAGCCCTCCTCTTGTGTATAATCCCTGCCTCTTTTTCTTGGGCTCTGAACCTCGCGGGGTTGGTTGCTCGTGCCCTGCGCATGGACGAGAATCGGAGTCTGTTCAGTTCAGGTTCTTTTTTGGTTAGATTAGAGATAGATGGGTTCGGTTCAGGGTTGGTAAAGTAACAAACGTGGATCCGTTGGTTGTTACATATGGCAGGGGAAAATGAACAAATGGCCATAATAAAAAGAGGCTGGTCGTAGCAGAGCTTTTCCATTTCCATCTCGAGCTTTTCAACGCCGATTCATGCTCCGTGACTTGGTTCCACCACGTCCACCGTGCAAAGGAAAGGAAATGGAGCATCAAATTCGCGTTTCTCAACGGCCAGGGGAGACCGCCATTGACTATATATTCTCGACCCCCCGCCCGGCTCGTTGAGTGGGTGCCCGATCGAGGGAGGCGCGCGTGAAACGGACGCGCGCCGGTTGCATGCCACGTATATAGTATCATGGTATCATGGGAATGCATGGTGCTGGTCTCAGGAGTTGAGGAGTGTACGCCAGTTGATCCACTTGGCTGCTCTCTTCCGTCCTTGATCGCCTCATTTCCGATTAATGCGTATCCACGATCTTGTAGTACGTACTGTACTAGACTCCGTGGCTGAGCGTGGCCTGGGCCACCGCAAGCCACAGCGCGCTCGGCAAAGTCGCGTGGAGAGAGAGACTGCCGAAACAGGAGAGGAGGGGCGTCGCTGCGGGCGCGGGGGGCCGGCACCCGGCAGCGCGCGCGTAGCCACGAAAGGCTGTGGCGCTGCCGGCCCGACCGACCTGCCTCTGCATCAGCTGAGCCGAGGGCGAGGAGAAACGCATCCTGGGATCCCCGTGTCCCGCCGTTGCCGGGTCGGCACGGCGCGCGCGCTCGCTCGCTGGACGCCGAAGGCCCTGGTCGCTCTCGCCGAGCTGATCATTGTCCCCCGCGCCAACGGAACCACGTCGGACCGGCGGAAACACCGGTCAAACACTCCATCGCTCGCTCACGCCGTGCGTCGAGTCGACTAGCAGCCCACTTGCTCTCACCCTTCAGGTCTCGGAGTGCTGCGCTTCAGCTTCCGAATCCACCCCTGCGTCCGATACATGTGGCCTACATACAGACACAGTCCATACTCCACTCCAATCCTGCGGCTCGGCCGCCTCCTCATCGATCAGTTCCCAATTTGGGAGTGCATCCAAACAACTACGTATTGCTTTGCTACTACGGCTCATCCACCAAAATCAATTGGCATCTCCACTAGATTTTGCTCCTTTATATCCATCTGCGTGTTGTGTTGGAGTGTCTGTATCTTCAGATAGATCCATGCAGTACCACGGTGGGGTTGCAGAGTTTCAGCAGCTCTGCATCTCATTTCCGGGGAGTCCCTGTGTTCCCTCCGATTCAGCCCTCCTTAGAGCATCTCCAGCCGTTCGGCCCCCCCAGGGGCTTGAAATAGCGCTGCCTGAGGGCGCGCCGGCTGAAAAATCGGCGTGAGAGCGATCGGGTTCCCAGCCGCCGCCCCCAGGTCGTCTCAGGCGTCGATTTCGGCCCACTTTCGACGCAAATTGGTGTTGGAAATATGCCCTAGAGGCAATAATAAAATGGTTATTATTATATTTTCTTGTTCATGATAATTGTCTATTGTTCATGCTATAATTGTATTAACCGGAAACCGTAATACATGTGTGAATACATAGACCACAGCATGTCCCTAGTGAGCCTCTAGTTGACTAGCTCGTTGATCAATAGATGGTTGTGGTTTCCTGACCATGGACATTGGATGTCGTTGATAACGGGATCACGTCATTAGGAGAATGATGTGATGGACAAGTCCCAATCCTAAGCATAGCACAAGATCGTGTAGTTCGTTTGCTAGAGCTTTTCTAATGTCAAGTATCATTTCCTTAGACCATGAGATTGTGCAACTCCCGGATATCGTAGGAATGCTTTGGGTGTATCAAACGTCACAACGTAACTGGGTGACCATAAATGTGCACTACAGGTATCTCCGAAAGTGTCTGTTGGGTTGGCACGAATCGAGACTGGGATTTGTCACTCCGTATGACGGAAAGGTATCTCTGGGCCCACTCGGTAATGCATCATCATAATGAGCTAAATGTGACTAAGGAGTTAGCCACGGGATCATGCGTTACGGAACGAGTAAAGTGACTTGCCGGTAACGAGATTGAACGAGGTATGGGGATACCGACGATCGAATCTCGGGCAAGTAACATACCGATGGACAAAAGGGAATTGTATACGGGATTGATTGAATCCCCGACATCGTGGTTCATCCGATGAGATCATCGTGGAACATGTGGGATCCAACATGGGTATCCAGATCCCACTATTGGTTATTGACCGGAGAGATGTCTCGGTCATGTCTGCATGGTTCCCGAACCCGTAGGGTCTACACACTTAAGGTTCGGTGACGCTAGAGTTGTTATGGGAAATTATATGTGGTTACCGAAGATTGTTCGGAGTCCCGGATGAGATCCCGGACGTCACGAGGAGTTCCGGAATGGTCCGGAGGTGAAGATTTATATATGGGAAGTCCAGTTTCAGTCACCGGAATGGTTTCGGGGGTTATCGGTATTGTACTGGGACCACCGGAAGGTGTCCGGGGGTCCACCGGGTGGGGCCACCTGCCCCGGAGGGCCTAGTGGGCTGAATATGGGTGGGGACCAGCCCCTTAGTGGGCTGGTGCGCCCCCCCTCCCCCAAGGGCCCAAGGCGCCTAGGGTTGGAAACCCTAGGGGAGGGGCGCCTCCCACCTTGCTTGGGGGGCAAGTTACCCCCTCCTGGCCGCCGCCCCCCCTCTAGATGCATCTAGGGGGGCCGGTCCCCTCTCCCCTTCACCCTATAAATAGAGGGGGGAGGGCAGCCGCACCCCTTCCCTGGCGCAGCCCTTCCCCCTCTCCAACACCTCCTCCTCCTCCGTAGTGCTTGGCGAAGCCCTGTCGGAGAACCACGAGCTCCTCCACCACCACGCCGTCGTGTTGCCGGAGCTCTCCCTCAACTTCTCCTCTTCCCTTGCTGGATCAAGAAGGAGGAGACGTCCCCGGGCTGTACGTGTGTTGAACGCGGAGGCGCCGTCCGTTCGGCGCTTGGATCGGATCTTCCGCGATTTGAATCGCCGCGAGTACGACTCCATCAACCGCGTTCTTGTAACGCTTCCGCTTAGCGATCTTCAAGGGTATGAAGATGCACTCCCTCTCTCTCATTGCTAGCATCTCCTAGATTGATCTTGGTGACACGTAGGAATTTTTTTGAATTATTACTACGTTACCCTACAGTGGCATCATGAGCTAGGTCTATGCGTAGATTCTATGCACGAGTAGAACACAAGTAGTTGTGGGCGATGATTTGTTCAATTTGCTTACCGTTACTAGTCCTATCTTGATTCGGCGGCATTGTGGGATGAAGCGGCCCAGACCGACCTTACACATACGCTTACGTGAGACAGGTTCCACCGACTGACATGCACTTGTTGCATAAGGTGGCTAGCGGGTGTCTGTCTCTCCCACTTTAGTCGGATCGGATTCGATGAAGAGGGTCCTTATGAAGGGTAAATAGCAATTGGCATATCACCGTTGTGGCTTTTGCGTAGGTAAGAAACGTTCTTGCTAGAAACCCATAGCAGCCACGTAAAACATGCAACAACAATTAGAGGACGTCTAACTTGTTTTTGCAGAGTATGCTATGTGATGTGATATGGCTAAAAGGATGTGATGAATTATATATGTGATGTATGAGATTGATCATGTTCTTGTAATAGGAATCACGACTTGCATGTCGATGAGTATGACAACCGGCAAGAGCCAAAGGAGTTGTCTTAATTTATTGTATGACCTGCGTGCCAATGTAAACGCCATGTAATTACTTTACTTTATTACTAACCGTTAGCCATAGTAGTAGAAGTAATAGTTGGCGAGACAACTTCATGAAGACACGATGATGGAGATCATGGTGTCGTGCCGGTGACGATGGTGATCATGCCGCGCCTCGAAGATGGAGATCAAAGGCGCAAGATGATATTGGCCATATCATGTCACTTTATGATTTGCATGTGATGTTTGTCATGTTTACATCTTATTTGCTTAGAACGACGGTAGCATAAATAAGATGATCCCTCACTAAAATTTCAAGAAATGTGTTCCCCCTAACTGTGCACCGTTGCGAAGGTTCGTTATTTCGAAGCACCACGTGATGATCGGGTGTGATAGATTCTAACGTTCGCATACAACGGGTGTAAGCCAGATTTACACATGCAAAACACTTAGGTTGACTTGACGAGCCTAGCATGTACAGACATGGCCTCGGAACACGAGAGACCGAAAGGTCGAACATGAGTCGTATGGTAGATGCGATCAACATGAAGATGTTCACCGTTGATGACTAGTCCGTCTCATGTGATGATCGGACACGACCTAGTCGATTCGGATCATGTATCACTTAGATGACTGGAGGGATGTCTATCTGAGTGGGAGTTCATTAAATAATTTGATTAGATGAACTTAATTATCATGAACTTAGTCTAAAATTGTCTTTACAATCTATCCTGTAGATCCAATGGCCCACACTAATGTTGCCCTCAACTTCAACGCGTTCCTAGAGAAAACCAAGCTGAAAGACGATGGAAGCAACTATACGGACTGGGTCCGTAACTTGAGGATCATCCTCATAGCTGCCAAAAAAGCATATGTCCTTGAAGCACTGCTAGGTGACGCACCCATTTTCCCAGCAACTCAAGACGTTATGAACGCCTGACAGTCGCGTAGTGATGATTACTCCCTGGTTCAGTGTGGCATGCTTTACAGCTTAGAATCGGGGCTCCAAAAGCGTTTTGAGCAACACGGAGCATATGAGATGTTCCAAGAGCTGGAAATGGTTTTCCAAGCTCATGCCCGGATCAAGAGATATGAAGTCTCCGACAAGTTCTACAGTTGTAAGATGGAGGAAAATAGTTCTGTCAGCGAGCATATACTCAAAATGTCTGGGTTGCACAACCGTTTGTCCCAGCTAGGAGTTAACCTCCCAGATGACTCGGTCATTGACAGAATCCTCCAGTCGCTTCCACCTAGCTACAAGAGCTTTGTGATGAACTACAATATGCAAGGGATGGAGAAGTCCATTCCTAAGTTATATTCGATGCTGAAATCAGCGGAGGTGGAGATCAAAAAGGAACATCAAGTGTTGATGGTGATAAGACCACTAGTTTCAAGAAAGGCAAGGGTAAGAAGAACTTCAAGAAGGACGGCAAGGGAGTTGCCGCGCCCGGTAAGTCAGTTGCCGGCAAGAAGCCAAAGAATGGACCCAAGCCTGAGACTGAGTGCTTTTATTGCAAGGGAAATGGTCACTGGAAGCGGAACTGCCCCAAGTACTTAGCGGATAAGAAGGTCGGCAACGCCAAAGGTATATATGATATACATGTTATTGATGTGTATCTTACCAGCGCTCGCAGTATCTCCTGGGTATTTGATACCGGTGCGGTTGCTCACATTTGTAATTCAAAACAGGAGCTGCGGAATAAGCGGAGACTGGCGAAGGACGATGTGACGATGCGCGTCGGGAATGGTTCCAAGGTCGATGTGATCGCCGTCGGCACGCTACCTCTACATCTACCTTCGGGATTAGTTTTGAACCTCAATAATTGTTATTTAGTGCCAGCTTTGAGCATGAATATTGTATCTGGATCTCGTTTGATGCGAGATGTCTACTCATTTAAATCTGAGAATAATGGTTGTTCTATTTATATGAGAGATATGTTTTATGGTCATGCCCCGCTGGTCAATGGTTTATTTTATTGAATCTCGAATGTGATGTTACACATATTCATAGTGTGAATGCCAAAAGATGTAAGGTTGATAATGATAGTCCCACATACTTGTGGCACTGCCGCCTTGGTCACATTGGTGTCAAACGCATGAAGAAACTCTATGCAGATGGACTTTTGGAGTCTCTTGATTATGAATCATTTGACACGTGCGAACCATGCCTCATGGGTAAAATGACCAAGACTCCGTTCTCCGGAACAATGGAGCGAGCAACCAACTTGTTGGAAATAATACATACTGATGTATGCGGTCCAATGAGCGTTGAGGCTCGCGGTGGCTATCGTTATGTTCTCACCCTCACTGATGACTTAAGTAGATATGGGTATGTCTACTTAATGAAACACAAGTCTGAGACCTTTGAAAAGTTCAAGGAATTTCAGAGTGAGGTAGAGAATCAATGTGACAGGAAAATAAAGTTCATACGATCAGATCGTGGAGGAGAATATTTGAGTCATGAGTTTGGCACGCACTTAAGGAAATGTGGAATTGTTTCACAACTCACGCCGCCTGGAACACCTCAGCGAAATGGTGTGTCCGAATGTCGTAATCGCACTCTATTGGATATGGTGCGATCTATGATGTCTCTTACCGATCTACCACTATCATTTTGGGGTTATGCTTTAGAGACAGCCGCATTCAATTTAAATAGGGCACCGTCTAAATCCGTTGAGACAACACCGTATGAATTATGGTTTGGGAAGAAACCTAAGCTGTCGTTTCTGAAAGTTTGGGGATGCGATGCTTATGTCAAGAAACTTCAACCTGAAAAGCTCGAACCCAAATCGGAAAAATGCGTCTTCATAGGATACCCTAAGGAAACTATTGGGTATACCTTCTACCTCAGATCTGAAGGCAAGATCTTTGTTGCCAAGAATGGATCCTTTCTGGAGAAAGAGTTTCTCTCGAAAGAAGTAAGTGGGAGGAAAGTAGAACTTGATGAGGTACCCCCTCTTGAACCGGAGAGTAGCGCAGCTCAGGAAGATGTTTCTGTGGTGCCTGCACCGACTAGAGAGGAAGTTAATGACGATGATCATGAAACTTCGAATCAAGTTGCTACTGAACTTCGTAGGTCCACGAGGACACGTTCCGCACCAGAGTGGTACGGCAACCCTGTCCTAGAAATCATGTTGTTAGACAACGGTGAACCTTCGAACTATGAAGAAGCGATGGCGGGCCTGGATTCCAACAAATGGCTTGAAGCCATGAAATCCGAGATAGGATCCATGTATGAGAACAAAGTATGGACTTTGGTGGACTTGCCCGATGATCGGCGAGCCATAGAAAATAAGTGGATCTTTAAGAAGAAGACTGACGCGGATGGTAATGTGACCGTCTATAAGGCTAGGCTTGTCGCTAAGGGTTATCGACAAGTTCAAGGAATTGACTACGATGAGACCTTCTCACCCGTAGCGAAGCTGAAGTCCGTCCGAATCATGTTAGCAATTGCCACATTCTATGATTATGAAATCTGGCAAATGGACGTCAAAACGGCATTCCTTAACGGTTACCTTAAGGAAGAATTGTATATGATGCAGCCGGAAGGTTTTGTCGATCCTAAGAATGCTGACAAAGTATGCAAGCTCCAGCGCTCCATCTATGGGCTGGTGCAAGCATCTCGGAGTTGGAACATTCGCTTTGATGAAATGATCAAAGCGTTTGGGTTTATACAGACTTATGGAGAAGCCTGTATTTACAAGAAAGTGAGTGGGAGCTCTGTAGCATTTCTCATATTATATGTGGATGACATACTATTGATGGGAAATGATATAGAACTTTTGGAAAGCATAAAGGCCTACTTGAATAAGTGTTTTTCAATGAAGGACCTTGGAGAAGCTGCTTACATATTAGGCATCAAGATCTATAGAGATAGATCAAGACGCCTCATTGGTCTTTCACAAAGCACATACCTTGACAAGATATTGAAGAAGTTCAATATGGATCAGTCTAAGAAGGGGTTCTTGCCTGTATTGCAAGGTGTGAGATTGAGCACAGCTCAACGCCCGACCTCGGCAGCAGAAAGAGAAAAGATGAGTGTCATCCCCTATGCCTCGGCCATAGGCTCTATTATGTATGACATGCTGTGTACCAGACCTGATGTGAACCTTGCCATAAGTTTGGTAGGGAGGTACCAAAGTGATCCCGGTATGGAACACTGGATAGCGGTCAAGAATATCCTGAAGTACCTGAAAAGTACTAAGGATATGTTTCTCGTTTATGGAGGTGCCGAAGGGCTCGTCGTAAAGGGTTACGTCGACGCTAGCTTTGACACAGATCTGGATGACTCCAAGTCACAAACCGGATACGTGTATATTTTGAATGGTGGGGCAGTCAGCTGGTGCAGTTGCAAGCAAAGCGTCATGGCGGGATCTACATGTGAAGCGGAGTACATAGCTGCTTCGGAAGCAGCGCAGGAAGGAGTCTGGATGAAGGAGTTTATCACCGACCTAGGAGTGGTTCCCAATGCGTCGGGCCCGATGACTCTCTTCTGTGACAACACTGGAGCTATTGCCATTGCCAAGGAGCCTAGGTTTCACAAGAAGACCAAGCACATCAAGCGCCGCTTCAACTCCATTCGTGAATATATTCAAGATGGAGATATAGATATTTGTAAAGTACATACGGATCTAAATGTCGCAGATCCGTTAACTAAACCTCTTCCACGAGCTAAACATGATCAGCACCAGAACTCTATGGGTGTTCGATTCATCACAATGTAACTAGATTATTGACTCTAGTGCAAGTGGGAGACTGTTGGAAATATGCCCTAGAGGCAATAATAAAATGGTTATTATTATATTTCCTTGTTCATGATAATTGTCTATTGTTCATGCTATAATTGTATTAACCGGAAACCGTAATATATGTGTGAATACATAGACCACAGCATGTCCCTAGTGAGCCTCTAGTTGACTAACTCGTTGATCAATAGATGGTTGTGGTTTCCTGACCATGGGCATTGGATGTCGTTGATAACGGGATCACATCATTAGGAGAATGATGTGATGGACAAGACCCAATCCTAAGCATAGCACAAGATCGTGTAGTTCGTTTGCTAGAGCTTTTCTAATGTCAAGTATCATTTCCTTAGACCATGAGAATGTGCAACTCCCGGATACCGTAGGAATGCTTTGGGTGTATCAAACGTCACAACGTAACTGGGTGACCATAAAGGTGCACTACAGGTATCTCCGAAAGTGTCTGTTGGGTTGGCACGAATCGAGACTGGGATTTGTGACTCCGTATGACGGAGAGGTATCTCTGGGCCCACTCGGCAATGCATCATCATAATGAGCTCAATGTGACTAAGGAGTTAGCCACGGGATCATGCGTTACGGAACGAGTAAAGAGACTTGCCGGTAACGAGATTGAACGAGGTATGGGGATACCGACGATCGAATCTCGGGCAAGTAACATACCGATGGACAAAGGGAATTGTATACGGGATTGATTGAATCCCCGACATCGTGGTTCATCCGATGAGATCATCGTGGAACATGTGGGATCCAACATGGGTATCCAGATCCCGCTGTTGGTTATTGACCGGAGAGATGTCTCGGTCATGTCTACATGGTTCCCGAACCCGTAGGGTCTACACACTTAAGGTTCGGTGACGCTAGAGTTGTTATGGGAAATTGTATGTGGTTACCGAAGGTCGTTCGGAGTCCCGGATGAGATCCCGGACGTCATGAGGAGTTCCGGAATGGTCCGGAGGTGAAGATTTATATATGGGAAGTCCAGTTTCAGTCATCGGAATGGTTTCGAGGGTTATCGGTATTGTACCGGGAGCACCGAAAGGTGTCCAAGGGTCCACCGGGTGGGGCCACCTGCCCCGGAGGGCCTAGTGGGCTGAATATGGGTGGGGACCAGCCCCTTAGTGGGCTGGTGCGCCCCCCCCCCCCCCCAAGGGCCCAAGGCTCCTAGGGTTGGAAACCCTAGGGGAGGGGGCGCCTCCCACCTTGCTTGGGGGGCAAGTTACCCCCTCCTGGCCGCCGCCCCCCTCTAGATGCATCTAGGGGGGCCGGCCCCCTCTCCCCTTCACCCTATAAATAGAGGGGGGTGGGAGGGCAGCCGCACCCCTTCCCTGGCGCAGCCCTTTCACCTCTCCAACACCTCCTCCTCCGTAGTGCTTGGCGAAGCCCTGTCGGAGAACCACGAGCTCCTCCACCACCACGCTGTCGTGCTGCCGGAGCTCTCCCTCAACTTCTCCTCTTCCCTTGCTGGATCAAGAAGGAGGAGACGTCCCCGGGCTGTACGTGTGTTGAACGCGGAGGCGCCGTCCGTTCGGCGCTTGGATCGGATCTTCCGCGATTTGAATCATCGCGAGTACGACTCCATCAACCGCGTTCTTGTAACGCTTCCGCTTAGCGATCTTCAAGGGTATGAAGATGCACTCCCTCTCTCTCGTTGCTAGCATCTCCTAGATTGATCTTGGTGACACGTAGGAAATTTTTTGAATTATTACTACGTTACCCAACAATTGGCCCACTTTTCAGCCCACTTTCGGCGCAAATTGGCCCACTATCGGCGCAAATTGACCAATTTCGGCTCATATTCTGTGTGCTTCGGCGCAAATTCAACAAAACCTATTTTTTATGACATAGTTCATCACAGAAAATCAATAGAAATCAAATAGTTTAACAAGTAGTTCAATACAAATTATATAGTTCAACAAATAAAAACTCATATTTCATCACACGTCGAGCTAAGCGTTGTCCTTGAGCCTCCATAGGTGCTCCACCAGATCCTGCTGCGGTTGTTGATGCACCTGTGGGTCTCGGATCTCCTGACGCATATTGAGGAAGGCAGTCCAGGTTGCCGGTAGCTGGTGATCAACTTGGGCAAGAGGACCCTGCCTGTAATATGGTTCGGTGTCAAACACTGGCTCTTCCTACTCGCTCTCAATGATCATGTTGTGCAAGATGACACAGCAAGTCATGATCTCCCACATTTGATCTTTCGACCAGGTCTGAGCGGGGTACCGGACAACAGTAAATCGAGATTGGAGCACACCAAATGCCCGCTTGACATCCTTCCTGCAAGCCTCCTGACACTTGGCAAAGTGCGAGTTCTTGCCTCCTGCACAGGGCTCGAGATAGTCTTCACAAATGTGGACCATCTCGGATAGATGCCATCTGCTAGGTAGTATCCCTTGTTGTAGTGTCGTCCATTGACCTCGAAGTTCACCGGAGGAGAATGACCTTCAGCAAGCTTGGCCAAGACAGGGGAGCACTGCAGTACGTTGATGTCATTGTGAGTTCCTGGCATACCAAAGAAGGAGGCCACTGCCTCAAGTACCACACTGCAACCGCCTTTGGCGCCTTTGTACATCCCCTGCCAAGCAAATGGATAGTTTTTCCATTTCCAATGCATGCAGTCGATGCTTCCAAGCATCCCAGGAAATCCTCTTGTTGCATTCTGTGCTAGGATCCGAGCAGTGTTTTCAGCATTGGGTGATCGCAAGTATTCCGGTCCAAACACTACCACCACTGCCCTGCAGAACTTGTACAAATAGTGAATGGTTGTGGACTCGACCATGCGTCCATAGTCTTCCAGTGAATCACCGGGAGCTCCGTATGCAAGCATCCTCATAGCTGTCGTGCACTTCTGGAGTGAGGTGAATCCAAGTGCGCCCGTGCAATCCTTCTTGCACTTGAAGTAGTTGTCGAACTCACGGATGGAATTCACAATCCTGAGGAAGAGCTTTCGGCTCATCCGATAACGACGCCGAAATACTTTGTCGCCGTGCAGTGGAGCGTCAGCGAAGTAGTCGGAGTAGAGCAAGCAATAGTCTTCCAGTCGATGCCTCTGCTTTGCCTTCAGCCGGCCCGACGCCGAGCCACCTCGCCGCGGCTTTGCATTGCTCGCGAGCAGGCTGGCCAGGGCGGCGAGGACCATGAGATGCTCTTCGTCCTGGGCGTCGGCATCGGCTTCCTCCTCCAGCAGCGCCGCGAGCGCCTCCTCGCCGTCCGAGTCCATCGCCGACACCTGGCGGGCGTGGTTGGCGCGCAGCCGCTGGTATTCCAGCCCTGCGTGGCCGGAGCGCTGGAAAGCTCGCCCAGGAACGGGGTGGAGGATGCCGCGGCGGAACCCTCTCTTTTTCCGGCGGGGGAATGGCCTATCTAGCGGCGGTGGGTGGGTGGGCGGTGCCGGGATCGGCAAGGCGCGGGAGGGCGTGCGCGCAGGGGGGGCGAATCTGGACGTGCAAGATGCGTTTTTGCCTGACAGTGGTGGCCCAGGCGCGGGTTTTCCTTCCGCCGTAGCCCCCAAGCGCCCCCTCCCAGTGCGCTGGGTTCGGCCTGGGATCGCCGGGCCAAAAAACGGGCCGAGTCGGCGGATTTCGTCGTCCTGAGACGCGACTGGAGGGTTTTTTCGGCGCCGGCGCGAAAAAACTCACCCTGGGGGCATGTTGAGGGCGCGAGTGGAGATGCTCTTAGCTCCGCAAGTTAAAGTACACCCTCCGAGGGAGCAGTATTAGTCCACACAGATGGAGAATTAATCTGGTTCATGATGGTTCGGCTGCCATTTCTGCGTCAGGACTCATCAAACCTTTCTTTGACTGGCAAATTAAGCGTGCTTACGGCTGCCATTTCTGCGTCAGGACTCATCAAACCTTTCTTTGACTGGCAAATTAAGCGTGCTTAATTCCCGTCCAAGTCCGCATCTACTACTAGTATCGACCATGACACGATGCCAATCAATCGCTCTGGATTCTGAACCACACTTGCTGACTTGCTTTTAGCTCACCCTACTACACGCTTCCATTTCCCTCTCAAAAAATACTTTCGAGACAGAGAGATCCACCGAGTGCCATCACGACTGCGAACTCATTCCCTCTCAACAGCCGCTGAATCTGCAGCGTGCAGTCCCTCTCATTCTTGAAAGCCGGTGTACAGTAGACCAAAACGCGTAGGTCGCTGTTCCTTCACGACCCGGTGTCCCCAGAACGCAACCCACTGTTTGATGATCTATCTACTACTGTAACTCCCATGGTCCTTGGGCTCCATGAGACCATGATTCCACCGTCACGCGCACTAGTAATGCATCCACCGATTCTCCACGGACCACACAAGTGGATGGCACAAGATGCCCATCCATGATCCATCAGCTGGCTGGGAAGTGCCTCCAAAATTCTCCTGTCTTCTAGCTATGCCCACTCCCTTTCACTCACTCCCCTCCACGCTTGCGGTCCAAGGACTCGCCATCATCTCACTGACCCCCGTTGAACGTGGAGGCCGAACAATCTTATTTGAGATACGAACATGGAATAAAGCAAGATTTGAACATGAATATATCAAGATAGTCTAGACCTTTATACCAAGTATCTTTAAAAAGGTGAAGGCACAGGGGATTCGCTATCATCCGTTGACCGAACAGGCAGACGACGGGACAGAGAAACAAATAAGGAACCACCATTTTTGCAGAACCACTAAGAGAAATGCTGCTTGTTTTGACAGATCGATTTCGATTAAGACATCCCTCTAGGAAAGTGTCGTGAGGACTGTTGCCTCGTCAATTCGGCGTTTCAAATCACTGTAAATTGTTGGATGAATTTTTGTACAGAGTTTACTAGAAGAAGAAAAAAAGGATTGGCGCGAAAGAGAAATCAATCAACCATGAGCAAACCAAGTCATTAATTGATAACAACTGAGCAGTTGCGTGCTTGAGATTGACAAGCTGTCAAACAATTTTAGTGAGCCAAGTAGGCATGTCCATTGTTACCAAAGGCAACCAGAATAATTTTACATGTCTGTCCAAAATGAACTAGAAAGCGAAACCACCTATCGCCCAATTCCTCGACAGAATAATGGAACAACGGCAGAAAACATCGTTTCATCACTTTTTTGACAGGGAAGAAATCAAGAAAACATGGCTTTAGTGACAAGGGAATCCAGCAGCGAATAAAGGAAGAAAAGTGGGCGGCATGTACGCGATAACTGGGAACGGAAGCAGAAGAAATCACCTCATCTCACCTAGTTTCTGATGCAGGTGACAGGATGACAGACGGTTGAAAATACGGCCAGAAAGATACAGGGAGGGAGTCATCAAGCTCCAACCAACAACAGCCTACTGTATTTATTAGGTGCACATCTAAACACTTATGCGTCGTGGCCAAATCTGTTGAACCGGTCCAGTGGTTCATTCATACTCAACTAATCTCAAATTAAAACCAAAACGGGAAACAGTCCAACCAGACCACATGCTGAGCATAAAATACATATTTGGCCCTAACATAAGAATTGTCCCGTATCTTGAAAAAAATGGATATGTGTTGTACAGGAGTTGTGCGCAACTGGTGAGATTCAAGATCATAAAATCTAAGTTGCAACTTTATAATCAAGTTGTCTATAGCCCCAATATCTGATAGGGATAAAACATACATGTTCAACAAATGCCAAGCAACACACAGCTAGTCAATAAGGAATTTGACATACAGAGAATACAAAAGGACAGCCTGCATTAAGGTACAGCCCTCAGAGGGATGTGCAACAACAATAAAACAACCACCAATAACTATGCCGTATATTGTAGGGAATACCCTGAAGCTCATGAAATACATGCCAGTGGAAGAAGCGCCAGAAATATCTTCCTTACAGAGTCCGTGAGATGTTCTTGAACTCGCTTAAACAGGACAGCAGAATCTTTTGACGCTTCAGCAGAGACTGGCGCTCATTCTGGATACAATCAATCGCGCCGGGAGACACAAACATGTCCATGAACTTCTCATCATTTACAGCAAACAGCTCGAATCCAAGTGCTAAAAACAACCTTTCACGGCTGCATTGCATCAGTAGAGCAAAAGTGTTAGAAAAGAATAACACTTCACACATGGTGGATACACCTGTTCAACTAGCACTGGGAAACAAAGCACATTCAGTTCATATCTATCACTGGATTAATAGTGATTCAGATGGTTATTCTTGATACTGAATTTAGAATTTATGCCTAGTGGAAGTGTCTTTCATGTATAACTTAGGTTGCTCAGTTTGTGCTCATCTAGTTACAAACATTAAAAGAACTGCCTATTTTTCAGTCCACGACTACTCAGCAGATGTGCTAACTTAGACATGAATTACAATTTAGATGCCATAGTTCACTTCAAGGCTAAACAAGCAGAAAGAGAAACGTGTGCTATAGCCCACAAGTTCGAACATACCATGGTGTTAAGAATCCAGAATTCAATGCAGAGGGAACATTCCTTTCAATCAGGACTTCTCGCATTTTGGCAAAATACTGAGCAGATATTGAGCATATGCTGGAGTACGATGACCCTGATCTTGAGACCAGATCATCGCCACCAACAGTCACATTGTTATGGTGACTCCTGTTTGCATATGCTGCCATCCTTGCATGTCTTTTCCTTGCCCCACCGTCATTCATATTTCCATTGTCTTTCTTCTTACCGCCATGCATATCGGCCGGCAGATCAGGAGAAGGCGTCTCAGGAACCGTCAGCTGGCTTTCTTTCAGAATTTCCCTCTCATTTGCTTTAGCAGGTGGAGTCATATGTTGCTGATCTCTTGGTGGTAGATTCTCCTGGCCTTCCTCCAGTGATCCACTGTCTGATAGGTCAAAAGATGCAACTCCACTGAACTGATTAAACCTGTGAAGGGTGTTTGCTACAGTTCCAACGCCACCGAGAAAGTCGCTCTCATAACAAATATGGGAGTAGGGGCTCGTGACTGAATCAAGGTGATGTCGTACTATCTGCTTGCATTGCTTGGACAAATCCTTGACAAACTTATAATAGGAGCACCGGAGAGCAGCAAGGAAGCCAACATATCCATCCATATTTTCAACATTTTGATCTGATAGGAAAAAAAGAAGGTGAAATCACCAGAACTGTTTAGCAAATTGATCCTGATGTTCTCCAAGAACTTCTAAAAGTATGCAATGCCCCTAGTTGTATTCCAGTGGAATGATGAAGATAATAAGAGAACAAAAGAAAAAACTGATGATATGGTACCTTATAAGCTTTCTAAAAAGTAAGATGCACATATACACAGTAGTATCAATATAAGAGTAGCTCAACAGTAAATGCCCACACTAATTATTGACTGAATAAACTCTGTATGGAGACAGTGATCAACAGTAATAGGAAAAACATGTGTGTAAGTTAAGGGATCCAAACACTTAATGGCACACATTTGGTTTAGAAAATGCTATTGGCAGTTCCCTTCTGTCATTAGAAAAACTACTACACAATAGTAATTGGACTACTAAATAAGGCTAGAAGCCAGATGAAACCCAGCATAATAAAAATGCAAATCTTACATCTTGAATCATCAGTGCGGCTGCGCTCCATTGCAAGGTCAAATAGGCTTTGCAGGACGAATGCAAGCCGATCACAAGCAGTTTCAGTAAGAGGAGCAAGCCATGATCGTGCAGCTGCGCGTGCTATCTCAGCAGCTGCCTCAGTCATCCCACTGCTCCCACCTCTTCCAGCATGGGCAAGTAATATGTTCGCAACCTGATGACATCAACATCTCAATTTCAGCTAACTTACCCAAAATGATATACGGAAAATGATATACGGAGTAGCTACAACTTTCCAATCTAAATTGTACCTTCTCTCTTGACACCTGTGGGCACTCCATGGAATATGTCGCACAGCGGAATTCGTGCATTACTCTCTCAAAAGCCGCACCGCCATACAGCTTAAGGCTAGAGTTGGGAGGTTTTACAGGAACGCTGATGCCAGGCCAGCTGTTAATACCACTGTGCATTTGCTCCTCTTCAGTAGTTTTCCCCCATACCTCTGGGGCTGGATCAGCTGCTCCATCAAGTAATGCACGCTTTCATACAAAAAAAATATAGTGCCAGTTAGCTCCAGTACAAAAAATAGCAACCTAATTACAAAGAAATGTTATGCAAGCACAGATTGTGCTTTATTTACATACCAAATGGGTGCAGATAGAAGCAGCATGAAGCATTGCCGATCTCCTCAGCTGGGAGACATCAGAGGTTGCTTGCAGTTTGGAGTCCAGTCTGGATAGGTCCATCGAGACATCACTGCATCTCTGCTCCAACAATGCTAGGGTGGCTGGAGCTGCTTCTTTGTACCTCTTCTGAAGTTCAGACTCCAGGTACTTCCTGAGGCAGCTAAACCCAATGTACGGACCAAACTTCTCTTCATTGAAACCCCCTTTCACACCATCACGCAAGTGTCGCAGCACATCAATATCTACCTGACATATTTGCCGCCGGAACTCGTCATTGGAGATCGTTCCTCGATCCTTTGGAAGAGCCACAAAGAATGGGTGGATATTGTCCCCAAGGTAACCGCTTGCGCTCAGGTAGCTATCGACCTCCCACCTTTCGGTAAATTCCTTGAAATGATCAAAACAGGCGACAATATCAGAAGACACGATACCAATTTCATTTCAGTAAATTCCTTGAAATGATCAAAAACAGACGACAATATCATAAGACACAGTACCAATTTCATTTCACAATTTACAGTGAAGAAGCAATTGAACCTCACAGTGTACTGATTGTTCTGCAGGCTAGCAAGCATACCTTGAGTCGGTTGTCAAACTTGGAGATGACTATCATGGTGCGCCTGAAAGTGGGATCGATCTCTCTAATCGCATCGAGCCAGAGCGAAGAGCACCACTCGACGCTGCTCTGCTGGAGGAACAGAATGAGGCGGTGGGGCGGGCTCGCTAGTGTCTTCACCATCGACAGGATCTCCTCAGGCGTCCTCTCCGGCTCACCTTTCTTAGCCTACAGCAGTCACGAATTCCATCAAACAGCTGACAAACAGACTAAACAACCACCACCCTTTGTTGAGAAGTGGAAGCCCCAATTCATCAAACAGCTGACAAACTGAAAAACTGACTAAACAATCACTGAACTGAAGTGCCTCTACCTACCTTAAGCACGAAACCTGGGGTGTCGATGATGGTGAGGTTGGGGCAGTGGGCGTACTCGGCCCTCATGACGATGGGCTTGGACGACACGGCGGCCTGGATCGTCCCAAGGTGCGACTCGGTGCGCTGCTTGATGAGGTCGGCTATCGCCGCGGCCTGCACCATGGGGTGGCCGTACTCCTCCGATTCCTCCTCCTGCGATGCGTCGCACAACCCACGCAAATCAGCCGCTCGCTCGCGTTCACCGGAAGCACCAGACTCGATCTGTGAGGGGAACGAAGGGGGAAACCCTAGAAGAGATGAAGCGGAGCGCGCACCTGGAAGCGGCACCGGGGATCGAGGGCGGTGGGGTCGTGGACCATCTGGAGGACGAGGGGGCGACGGGTGCCCATCTCGACCTCCCGGACGTTGAAGCGGAAGCCGAGGAGCGCCTCCAGGAGCGAGCTCTTGCCGTCCGACTGGCCCCCTATGGCCACTATCTCCGGAATCGGGAGCTTCTCCCCGAACGCCACCGCCGCCGCCTGCAGCCGGTTGTACGCCTCGAACCGGGCCTTGGTGTCCGACGCGGCGGCGGCGGCGGCGGCCGAGGCCGAATCCGCCACGGCTCGGCGGGCGGACGGGGACGGCGCCGCCTTGGGGTTGGGCGTCCTGCCCGCCGCCGGAGACATCGCCATGGGTAGGGGAGCCACGGTGGCAGCCGAGACGACGGGGCTTGAATTTGAAATGCGGGAGAGGTGTGGAAAAGGGTTGCAGAGTACAGACTGTAGTGCGATGCGATGCGAGAGCCGTTTGGGATTGTGATATTTATTTATACAGGAGATGGGCCGATCTCGAATCGTGTCTTCCACGCCTCCATTTTTGCCAGGATCGCATCGAGGTCACGCGTCCAGCCCATCCAGCCGTCGTTAGTGGGCTTGTGTTCTCAAGGCACAAGCCCAGTAGCCCACAAAGCACTACACTCCCTGGTCTCACAATTTCTTTTGCTCAAAACAAGAAAAATCTGACAGTTCTCTCCTGGGGTAGTGAGAGCATCTACAGCTGGATTTGACAAATCCAACCCCCTAAACATCCACGGACGCATCCCCACACTGTGTTAAACGGCCTCTTATATGTCCTATCGAACAGCCGCACTCCTCATATCTAAACCCCCAATCATGCAATACATGCACATGGATCATATAAAACAAATTCATCAGGATTTAAAAATTCAAAAATGCTACAAAGCAAAGTAAATCACAGTTCAACAATTCGGACATGCCAAAATAAAATTTAGGTCCGGGCCACGGCTAATCAAAAAGGACACATCTTCAAACATATTTGGAGTAGCTCCAACAGGCTCAAGCACAATATATTTTTGTGGCTAATAACACATGACAGGGTCAACACAAGACATATGTTAACGAGAAGGGGCATGCATTTGGATGATTTTTTTTGCCCAAACTGTAACCGGTAGGCTGAAGAAACCTTTCTGCACTTGCTTTCAGACTGCACATTTGCCCAAAGATGTTGAAGCACTTTGATGCCTAATAAAAAGAGAGGCACATCTGTTTTTGAAGAAACATTATTTGCAAAGCAGAACTACTAGCTCACTTTGGTCTGGCGGTGACTATCCTAGGATGTTGGAGCATTTGGATTCAGAGAAATGGGCTGGTCTTCTGAAACATTCAGCCAACTGTCCAAAATTAGAGATTTACTCTTAAACATGAATTAAAATTGCTCAAATAAAGATCAAGAGTAAATATGCAGCAGAGTTCAAATCTTGGCTAGCTCAGACCTTCTGATATAATGATGATCTTGATCCAAAAAACTCAAATTGGATAAACTTCTTTTTTTCCTCTTGTAGGATCTTTTGTTAGCTTTCCTCCTCTCTTTTTCTCTACCATTGTAACATACTTTTTATAGTAATGAAGATGGGAGCCTAAGAAGAGATGAATCACTCGTCGGACACCATCCATGCCGCGTTCGTTGTTGCGCCCCCTCGTACGCTCTACGCATGTTGGTCTCCTTCTTCCCCTCAAGCCACATTTTGTCTTTCTCATCCAAGAGGCTTGCGTCCTCCAACATTATCATCGAATCCTCCGCCTCTCGAGCAAGTTGCGACCTCTCCTTCTCGAGCTCTATTGATCCAAAAGTACGGGCCTTCTTGAGCTCCTATATGAGTCACATCTCTTTCTTCTCCAACTCTATTTTCTCTCCCAATTTTCAAATAGTTGCTCTCAATTTGTAACTTTTTGTTCACCCTCTCTCAGTCCCAATCCATCATTTCCTTTTGTTCATCCAACATGAGCTTGTACCTCTTCTCTTTCTTGTCCTCGCTTGTGGAAAAAATGTTCGTTCATGTGTTGGACATTTTTGGCGCCGCGGCGTCACGGGCAGCTCCCCCCTTCTCTCACTTATTTCCTATCAGTTGTGGGTTATTCATTAGCACGATGGTTCATCCAATCTCCCCTACAACTTCTTCCTCTTCATCATCAAATCCAACGGATTGGTGGGAGCTTTAGCCATCAGTTTTCTTCAACCTCTTGTTGCCGGTCTTGAGCTCTTCACAAGTTGTACCCACTTTGGTTGGCCATTCAATTTCATCCAATAATGGCTAAAACCGAATAGCTTCTTCTCGTTTGTTGGTACACAGTGTCAACCAACACCATCTATCAAACATAAAGTAATCATGATAGTCCGACATAAAAAACTACCAATGCAAATTATGACAAAAAGAAGCAATTCAACATATGTGACTTTGGACTCCAATCTCACTTTGATTTCGTCCAAGCACGGAAGCATAGTGACCAACAAACTTGTTCATGTTGTCTTGGATTGCAGACCATCTATATTGGAGAGAGGCCACATTACGGGTGGTATTGATAGGATGCTGCTCCACATATTATTTGCATTCATGATATTGTGGATCTTCTTCCAATACTTGTTGCCATTTTGCTCGGTACCACATAGAGTCCATGCTTGTGGTCAACCAAGATTCAACCAACAAAACATCCTCAGATGTTGTGAATGTCGGACCTCTTGCTTTGGATATCTTTGTCATTCTTTTCTTGTTAGTGTGCGATGTTCCCCCAATATCAAACTAGGACAATTTGGATCCCCAAAGTCATTCCATAGGGTCCATAGACTCTTGACCATCATTGATCATGTTTGATATGATATTGTCCTAAAATGACCATGATTCGAAATAAACTAGCAGAATATGCACAAAAAATGATCCAATGGCACAACGATATAACGAACGAAGTGATACAAAATAGAGCAAAATTTGTACCATCTCCTGCTAGGACATTACCTTGATCAGGACCTAGGCAAACCGGGCGCCGGAGTTGCCCGTGCTTTTTCGCACCATTTGGAATTGCGGCGAGTTCGCACACCTCGTCGTCGGGCACCACCGTTTGCGTAAATGCATCCGGAATCGCCCATTTGGCTATCGGGTCGTTGTCGGTCGTAGGTGGGGCAGACGACAGCTTCCTTGTCAGTGGTAGGATGGACGAGCTTGGGGCGACCGGGCTCAGTGGAGGCGGCACATCCTCCTCGACATCCACAACACCCTTGGCCGAAACTTCCTTCGTTGTCGCTTCCCGCTCGTGTTGCTTCCTTTGCCGCTCCCTCCGGATGACGTTCTCCGCCTTGCAACTCGTCGCCACGGTCAAGAGCTCCATGATAACGTCGAGGCAACATCTATGCCGTCGGTGGGGGACGAGGTACCAAAGACGACATCTAGGGCGACGGATGGGGGTGGTGGCGCGGATGGGGGAGCAAGGGTGGAGGACGGTGATGGTTGAGACGTGGGAAACGGAGGCGTGGGAGGACGATGGATTTGGTGGACTTGTCAATTTGATGCAATTAGAGGTGGGTCCGATCTAGTCTGACATGGTACACGCCACCAGACACATCCGGGCCTTCCATATCCGCCCCAGATATAGGGAGTACACGTCAACCATGATGTATAGGTCCAATTTGAGGAGCCCAACTAGGTCACGATTTTATGGCAGGTCACTGACCCAGCCGCCCGGCCGGATATATATGGGGCGTTTGACGAGCCCTGAGCGTACAACACAAAAGGAACCTCTCCTGGGACACAGGAACAAAGATTTCTCCTGGGCTAGAATATGATCTCATTTGAAGAAGAGATTAAAACAGAACGAGAACCAAGAGCACGATCGTACTCTTCTAGTAAAGTGAAATTGCATGTCACAGATCCCAGATAGGATGTCATTGATCTCGTTTCATTAAACACCCAGGAAAAAAATGAAAGGAACAACTCTCAATTCACAGCATGTTTACAAGATACAACCGAAACAACGGTTCGCATCAGTTTCTCTCAACATGGCTACCCATCAAGATGATACAAGAACATGGCAAACAACAGTTCTAATGTCCACTACAGTCTACAGGCTACGCTAATAATACTGTTACACCCAGCTTAACCCTTGTTGTGGATGAAGCACTTCAGATTCCAGGTGTACCCAATCGGAAATTAAAGGCTCTATAAAGAAACAGGGCAACGATAAGCAGGCTTGTCAACTGATGAACTTGAAACAGATGAGGCACAACAATTCGGCTGTCAGTCATCTTCTCTGGTTGCGAAGCAATCCAGAATTCAAACTTGTCGAGTAGCATCTAAAACTTGACTTGCACTGAAGGTTCAGAAATGGTTCAAATGATACCTCTCTGGTAGCTTCACCTGCCTGCGGCCTTCATCTTCCTCAGCTCCCGCAGTATAGCCTTCCTCCTTGCCTCGTCTACATGCTCTAGCCCAGGAATGTTCTTCTCAGCAGACCCGCGTCTTGGGCTTCCAACACTCCTTGGAGAGTTATTAAGGCGCTTGTTTCCTCCAGGCACACCTTTCGGTGACCCGACATTGCTCGAGCCGATAGTGCAGTTTTGGTTGACAGCAGCCACGGTTTGCTCACGGCCAATATCTTGTCCGAGTGGGGTATCTTCTGCATTCCTCGAGGTGCCACTTTGCTGGTTTCCTCCAGGCGCACCAATTGGTGAGTCAACTTCTCTTGAGTTGGCAGTGTTGTGTTTGTTAGCAGGAGGAGTCCCATCTAGTGTCTGCTCACAGCTGATATGTTGTCTGAATGGAGTATCTTCTTTCTCACCTTCATCAAGATTTTTTTGCGCCATCCTTTCCTCCAAAACAATACCGTTTCTATCTACATTTGGTTTGCCCAATACACTGCCATTGGGTTCTCTCTGTTGTATGCTATCCGCAGCAATGCCATCGTTGTTCTCAGCAGTATAGTTTTCTGAACGCTTCCCTTTTTTGGCAGCAGTAACTCTTGAGTAATGACGAGTACTAGAAAACCATCTAGTGATCTGTCAACAGAAACTCTAGTGAGGCAGGAGAAATACAGTGGCACCCCCAACAACAGTGCAGCTAACATTGATAAAAAGGGTGTGGCCAGAAATGCATGTTGAGATGAAAGGACAAACTGGCATTTCAAACCTGATGGAATGTCAGGCCAAGCTCTTGTGCCAGACTTTCTTTTGCTGGGCGACTAGGGTAAGGTTCTTTTTCGAAATATGCCTTGAGCTTCTGCAAGAGAAATGGAGTGCGAATGACATAATTTAGAATGCAGCTGATATAAACTTTCAGCACCAATATAACTGTAGAGGTGCATAGTTAGCTATTCTATACCTGATTAACAATAGAACCATAACCTTTTTTCCTGGCCGTGCTACTGGTGCCATTGGAAAGCACTTCAGGATGCTGTTCACTTACTGAACCGCTGTGCCGTTCACTCTGTGGAGTACGCTCATTGTTCTGGCGCCCACCTCGTGCTCTTCTGGTTTTTGCCGGCTTAAGTGGTCCAGCAAATGAATCTGTATCACTGTCTTCTGGATTTCCATTTGGGCTATGTCCAGACCACTCTTCTTCATCGCTTGAATCAGTGTTTTCTTTTCCATAAGACTCCTTTAGATTCCAATATAAAATAAATAGAAATAACCCGAGTAAGGTCCATGCATGCATTATTGAAGAACAGGATTAGCTTTAATGAATGATGTGATTTTCACAAACAATGCACTGATTACTTAGTGAAAATATGTATAATTCAATAAAGCAACAACCCCAAACTGAGCCAAAATAATTTGTACAACACTCCCAATAAGGCAACAACCTGAAACTGAGCCAAAATTACCCACACACCACCACAATAAGGGAACAACCCGACTCAACATGCAGAAGGGTGACGACTTCTGTTATATCATAAATATATTTCTAATACTGAATGGCCTTTATTTCCCGAGTAAATTAGGGCTTTATTCTTCAGGTCAACAGCATGCCAAAATAAAGAGAAAATGCTTTCAGGTAGGAATTTGAATATAAGAAACATGCGTTTTTTAGGTGAAGAAACATGCATTTATGGTACGGAGAAATGCGAGGAAAAGACATACATCATAAAGCTTTTTGTAATCCAAATGCCCAACTTGTCGCCTATTTGAAGCTGGTAGCACAGAGTCTTGCTCTAGCTCTGCCTCCATAATGTCCACTCCATTAGTTTGGTCTGAGAATGAAGGTGCCGAAACTTTATCCTTGCCAGAAGATTTAGAAATCTCGGCACAGAAATCATCAGAATCAGATGTAAAGTCTGACTCGTCCGAGTATGTTTTGGTCTTTTGGTCTTCACTGGAATTTGGACCTTCTGGATCAAAGTCATCATCCTCTGAGTCATCCGAAGGCAACGCAAGGTCATTGACGGTATTTTTGTTCTTTGATTCAGACCTTTTCTTCTTTGAAGGTTCAGACTCATCGGATGATGTTATAAAATCCAGGTCATCAGAATCTGATCCTTCGTCCCCATCCTCTGCAGATGATTTGTTTTCATCTACCGTGTCCCCTTCAGCTAAAGTAGGGTCATAATCCTCCTCTGAATCATCGGATGGAAGATCAGATGCTCCAATTTGGTTTAAGCCATTTGAAGTTGACTCAGGAAAAACTTTCTGCGGAGAACAAACAGTCTTGTTTATATCGAGGGGACGCTGGCGATAGAGGACTGTACATTACTTTATCAAACAAGGCACTCAGTAGGTATTTACCTCCCATGAGTCATGAATAGCAAGTGTGCTCCCTTGGAGTTCATTTAGTAAATCTATACAATCTAGCTTGCAATCGCACGCAGGGCAAAGCCATCCTTCATCCCCCTGAGGAACTAGAAATAAACGTTATTAAGTACATGAGCAACATAGGGAATGGTGCTTTCTATATCAAGGGAAGAGAATTAGGTATTACTATCTTCTGCCAGCAAAGGAGGATTCAAACATTTCTGGTGGAATCCTCTATCACACACTCCATCGCAAAGAATGATATCATTTTTTACTGTAACATGCTTTGAAGCACATATGGCACAGAAAATCTGCAAGACAAAACAGATTATGTCTGTTAAAGTGACAACAATGAGTATAAACAAGCAAGAGTGAACAAAATAAGATGGCCTACATCTTCACTAGATATTTCTCCCTCAGAATCAAACAAAGATTCGTCAAGCTTCCCCTCCAATAGAAGAAAATCCATATTACGAAAAGCTTCCCGAATTCTTAACTTGCATCGCAAGATTTCTGCCTTGGCTCGCTCAAGCTCCTTCTCAGGTCTTATTTTTTCCAAACTACATATGCAAGTATCGAGAAAACATAGCGTTAGAGGGTGGAGATGTTAAACGACATCAAAGAGAACAATAGATACACCCATATCTGAATTTATAGATCACAAGGACACATTACATGACTAATGACTTACTTATGTAACCTCTCATCCCCCCCTGTGCCATAAACCCAAACTCATATTTTTATTTGCACTGGCTAATGTTTACCAAAATTTGCCTCACTAAATTGATCCTTTTCTGAGATGTACAACACCAGGTTCCAGCAAACAAAGAAATGAGAGATCAAAGGGAGTGTGAAACATAGTGATTAGAGAGACAAACCTTTGACCTTTCCAACCTTCACCAGCGTATGCTTGAATGAAACTTTGTTCATAGTTCATTCGATTCAAAATGTATCTAACTCGCTGGCGAATTTTGATGCACTCATTCTTGGGACTCGCTGCATTTGAGGGCCTGCCTCTTTTCCTTTTCCTGGCAGCTGGTTGAGCAGCAGTACTGTCGTTTACTGGCTCATTAGGTACCTTTTTCTTCAAGGTAGAGCTAAGCACCCTGGCACTACTATGTGCGGACCTCAATGAATTTACTTGCTTTTTAAGTGTCTTGCTCTTGTTTTTAGGGGTAGATCGAAGAACCCTGGGACTACTATGAATGGATCTCAATGGACTTACTGGCTCATTAGGCGTCTTACTCTTGTCTTTTGAAGTAGACCGAAGCACCCTGGCACTACTATGTGCAGATCTCAGGGGATACTTTTTATTTGCTATAATCTGGGACCCTTTCCTTCCCCTTTTCCCCTTGGTAGGAGAAGAGGGTGAACCATTCCCAACTTTTTCATTCTCCTGAACAACACCAGAAGCAGATGTTTTGCCCATATCGATGATGACCACAGACCGACCTTCTCTGCGGGAACTGATAGGCCAATCCTGGGAGATTTAGGGTAAGCCTTGTAGAACCACTTTCTGTAGGGGAAGATGACCCAGTAAGCTTTTTCAGTCGATAGAAATGTGCCGGGGCCTACATCAATAAAGTAAATACAAATATGGTTATTAGCAAAAAATTAACAAAAAAAAAAAGGATAGATCAAGTGCTAGAAGCTCCCACACCAGTTGGGGTCCGGGGAAGGATTATACGAGGCAAGCCTTACCCCTGCACAGTGCAATGCAGAGAGGCTGCCTCAAACCCAGGACCTCTTGCCACAAGTGTGGAGTACTTCACCACTGCGCCAGGCCTGTCCTTCAAATATGGTCATCAACACCATAAACAAAATGTTGGAGGCAATTGTTCATGTGCATCTTCTAAGTACTTGATTTGGATGGACTTGTCGTTTCTCTTATAGTTCACAGTGGAGTGTACGTAATACCTATCTGGTCAAAAGAGGCATGACACGAAGCAAGGAGTGCAGGACCAAAGGGAAGAACCACAAGACACACATCTTTTATGTGGTATTATCATCAAACTGAACTGATGCACCATATTAACAGCTGATTGGATACATGTGGATGGGTATCTCAGATACTTCACCTGAAACACGATCCAGCTCTGCAGCTATAGGCAATTAGGTATTGCAGTTTCCTGTGTCATCACAATGCATGTGTTATGATAGTGCCTAAATGTACAAACATTTGCAAGCTTACCATAAAATTACCTTTTAGACCTAATTTTATAACCCCAAAAAAGAGGAAGTGTTGAGAAACGTGAGTCATAAGCTAGTCCGACTTGACAAGTATGATTAAATTAAATTATTCTAAGAAAGAAGGGGAAAACAGTTACAGTGTACTGTAAGATGGCGTGTGGATTGTGGGGAACATATAATGCTATGAAATGTGGTCGTGACACAAGGAATCCAAAGCAAGGTAGAAACAATTAATGTTACTTGAGAGGATCAGAAGCTAGATTATTCTGTGGCACTAGATACAGCAAGAATCCGAGAGCCCAAATAGGTTTGATGGGGATGTGTGAGACACAATCCCTTGCAACTCAGAAGGACTTGCTTTAACAAATATGTGGCTGGCTTCGCCAAAATTTCTCCCTTGTCATGATTGTTCATCGCTATTATTTGGTTCTCTCAATGCACATTATTTCATATCTCACGGTATCATACCAGATTCAGGAGTTACTGTACAAAAGATGAGGCATCAGAGGGTATTAACAGGGAAAACATGCTTTGAGATGGCAAGAAAACTCGGCAGTATACTAGCGGCAGCGTTTCAGCAACGATTGCCACATTTCAGCAAACTAGCTAACCAGCTTGAGGCGGATTCAAAGTATTCCCCTACCTCTCCATCCACCACTCCAGATCCAAAGCTTCCTACACCACCTCCTTTCATGCAAAGTAGGAGTATACTAAATCGCCTAATATACTGCCGAGTCACGGCAGCGTTGCAACTGTTATAAATCCGCAATGAAGAAAACTAGCTCAAAGCAACAAAATATACACCGTTTTGTACACGAAACCCTAGATTCGCAATTAGCAATCGCAAGTATCATAATAGCCTTTGCACGTCCGCAGAATGGGCACTGGCAAGGAGGGGGAAAAAGACAGAAAAGCACGAGCGGTAGAATTGGGCACGGAAGATGAGAAAAACATTCTTTGCGGGGTATGGAGATGCGAGGCCTGCTTGTCGGGGGGCATGAAAGCGGATAAGTCAGCGGGGAGTGCGGCCGGGGCACGGATGCGATCGGCCGCATAAGAAAGCGGTTGGAGAACGGCGGCCCCCGAGGGTAATTCAGTGGGCGACGAGCCGTCGCGCGACAGGATTGCGGAGGAAACAGTCCGCCTTCCCACGGGGACGGGGATGGGGACGGCACGGCACGGCAGGCTCGGTCCGGCGGGGGCTAAGACTGTCGGATGCTGCCGCCCGGCGATGGAGAAGGACGGGGTAAGATGGAGGTCAGACCTGCGGGCAGTTGACGTGCAGGAGGCAACGGGGCGGTGGAGGGGGGAGCAGGGACGGCGGGGGCACTGACCTCGCCGGTCGCCGGTCGCCGCGGCCTCGGCACGGCGCGCCTCGGGTAGATTTCGCAGCTTCCAGACACCCTCCCGCGAGCGTCGCCGGGTACGCGATGGACTGACCCGCTCACGCGCTAGGGCTTCCCTGTTTATCGAGTCTCCGCCGCGTAGCGGTTGCCGGGCCTCGGTGGACCGGGAGGGTGATGGTTCGTGAGAGCGGGCCGGCTAGCCCAACCGTCAGCGTGTTTTGGTTCGTGGGAGTTAGAAATGGGGAATGGGGTGTTGTCAAAAAAATAAAATATAAATGGGGAATGGGATTGAGGGGCGAAGAGATTAAAAGTCCAGTGACTAATTAGAGAGAATGCATTGTGCTCATGAACATACACATTGTGCTCTCCGCTCCAAAAAAAGAAAGAAATACTACATTGTGCTCGTGACAACATGGCAACACGAGTACTTTTTTTTACCCGTAAAAAAAAGCACGAGTACATTTTTTTTAACCACATACGCCCACATACACATGCTGGAATTTAGTCTATTCTAGACCAGCCCAATAGCATTTTTAGAATTCCTAATAAATTCTAGAGGCCCACGCAGCCCATTCGTGCAAGGCAAGAGGTGGAACCAAAGTTTAGTCCCACATTGCTAGTTTGGTGGGAGTTGGACCTCCTTATAAGGGAGGTTGTTTCCCCACATATATGAAGAACAAAAGGGACATTCACGCGCGCTCCTCCTTCGCCGCCCGCTGCGGATTGCGACATGGCTGGCGAAGATGTCGACCCCATGACCAGTGCTTCTGTCGTTGTTCCGTACGTTCTCATACTCTTTCTGTTTGATAATGTCTGCTCTAGATATGTTTCGTTCTAGTTCATATATGCAGATGTCATTTACATTCTCTCTGTTAGATTGCATGACTTGTTTTATCCCTGCTATAATAGTCATGTTTTATCTAGTATTTTTGTTAATAAAATCATTTAGTAAAATGCTCATATTTCCAACAAGACACACATACACTCATCCCTATGAACGCACGCAGCTACAAGACACTGAGTCGGCATCATCTCCAACACAAGTACCCTTGTAACATCACCAGTGAACAACACTTATGATCAGGACTAGAAGCACGAGTCCTAGATGCACACAACAAACCTTCATTAAACCTAATATTCCCCTTGAATTAATATACCTACCATCAACATTGACATCTTTGCGATTGTGTAGCTTGTTTTCTCTGTCCATCTTGCATTGGCTTTATCTGCACGATTCAATTATCGGCGGATTGGCATTCAAAGGATGCAATATTAGGTCATTTCCATCCAATTTATATTCATACACATCGGCCCATATTCAAAATCACAATCACCATTTTCACAAATGCAGTACATCACATGACTAGAGCGATCATAACAACCAAACCGGGAGCAATTGGGGCACTTGTGGTAATCCTGGTACTTGTTGCCCAAGAAACCCTAGTCGGTACGGTAGTCGGCTACAGAGGAAGATATATCAGGGGAGGGGAGAGTTAGGGTTAGTGATTTGGCAATATAATTGGGAAAGTTGGGAGAGAACTATATAGGCCAACTTAGGGGGGTTATTTGAAAAAAAAATGACATGAACTGAATTAAAATGAGACACACAAACAAGTTCAATGTACCGAATTAGCATTTCTCGAGTCTGAGGTTCGACAATAAGTGAAATTTTTAGACAAGTACAATGACATTAGGTGTATTTGACTCATCCCATTATAGCAATGCCAAAACTTTTCAACATTCACTCATTTCCCAACTAATCTAAAAAAACTCATTTAGTAAGTCTAGCTAGTGATTGGCAAATCTATTTCGGCTATGAACAATGATATCACTTGGTTGGCATGGAAGATCTAGACAACCTAAGAGGGCACATCTTTATATTGGCCTCAACAGAGTCACGGACCAAAGAGTTTGTCATTCCCAGGCATAGGGGTGAGCAATTGGGTATGCAAATCAAGCACCCTAATTTTAAAAACATCAAAGGAAATGAGGTGTAACGTGGGACGTCTTCAACCGTCTAATGGAACTCACTGTAAGGCCTCGAATGCGAAACTATTCCAAACTTAGCGCGTTACTCTCAAATCCAGAATAGACGCATATTGGATACATGCCCGATTCATATAGCTTCGACACATAAACGCATGGCTAGACGGATTGAGGTGAAACATTATCGTTATCATCACATTAACAAACTAATGAAGAAGCAATATATGGTAAATAGGTTGTTGGAAATATGCCCTAGAGGCAATAATAAATTGGTTATTATCATATTTCCTTGTTCATGATAATCATTTATTATCCATGCTAGAATTGTATTGATCGGAAACTCAGATACATGTGTGGATACATAGACAACAACATGTCCCTAGTGAACCTCTACCGGACTAGCTCGTTGATCAAAGATGGCTATGGTTTCCTAGCCATAGACATGAGTTGTCATTTGATAACGGGATCACATCATTAGGAGAATGATGTGATCGACAAGACCCAAACTATGAACGTAGCATATGATCGTATCAAGTTTATTGCTATCATTTTCTGCATGTCAAGTACATGTTCCTATGACCATGAGATCATGCAACTCACTGACACCGGAGGAGTACCTCGTGTGTACCAAACGTCGCAACGTAACTGGGTGACTATAAAGGTGCTCTACAGGTATCTCCGAGGGTGTCTGTTGAGTTGGCATGGATCAAGACTGGGATTTGTCACTCTGTATGACGGAGAGGTATCTCAGGGCCCACTCGGTAATACAACATCACAGTAAGCTTGCAAGCAATGTGACTAAAGAGTTAGCCACGAGATCTTGTATTACGGAACGAGTAAAGAGACTTGCCGGTAACGAGATTGAACTAGGTATGGAGATACCGACGATCGAATCTCCATACCTAGTTCAATCTCGGGCAAGTAACATACTGATGGACAAAGGGAACTACATACAGGATTAGCTGAATCCTTGACATCGAGGTTCGACCGATAAAGATCTTCGTAGAATATGTAGGAACCAATATGGGCATCTAGGTCCCGCTATTGGTTATTGACCGTAGAGGTGTCTCGGTCATGTCTGCATAGTTCTCGAACCCGCAGGGTCTACACACTTAACGTTTGGTGACGATATAAGTACAGTTGAGTTGTTTTGGTGGTAACCGAAGGTTGTTTGGAGTCCCGGATGAGATTCCGGACACGATGAGGAACTCCGGAATGGTCTGGAGGTGATGATCGATATATTGGACGAAGGGAATCGGAGTCCGGAAGTGTTCCGGGCGCACCGGGTTATGCCCAGGATGACCGAAAGGGGTTTCGGGGGCTCCCGGCAAGTGTTAGGGGGCCTCATGGGCCAAGAGGAGGGGGCACACCAGCCCACTAAGGGGTTGTGCGCCCCTCTCGCCCCATCCTACGAGGCCAGGAGGGTTGGTGCACCCCTAGGGCTTCCTCCCCCTTACTTTGGGGGCAAGGCACCTAGGGGGGCCACCCAAAACCCATCTAGGGTTGCCCTTGTGGCCGCCGCCCCCCTAGGGGAAACCCTAGGGCGCCCCTCCTCCTCCCTTCCTCCTATATATAGAGGGGTAGAGGGAGGGCAGCCGGACCCCATCTATGCCACGGCGCTACCCTCCCTCTCCCTCGTAGTCCTTCTTCTTCTCCGTGAGGCTTGGCGAAGCCCTGCTGAGATTTCTCCACCACCACCGCCATCACGCCGTCATGCTGCCGGAGGACTCGAGCTACTACTTCACCATCGCTCGTTGGGTCGAGGAGGTGAAGGTGTCATCAAGCCGTACGTGTGTTGAACGCGGAGGTGCCGTCCGTTCGCCACTTGGATCGGGAGTTCGCGGGATGGATCATGATTGGATCGCGAAGACGTTCGACTACATCAACCGCATTTCTTAACGCTTCCGCTTAGCGATCTACAAGGGTATGTAGATGCAATCTCTCCTCTCGTAGATGTTCATCTCCTAGATTGATCTTGGTGAGCGTAGGAAAATTTTTGTTGCCCGTGCAATGTTCCCTAACATAGGTCTCACGTGAAACATGATCCGAATTACATCCAAGTCACAATTACATCACATTCATTACATAGCAGAAACATGGTGAGTATGAGTACAGACGAAAGCTAGAATGCCTAGAGAGGCTAAAACGGAAAAGCAAATCGGTCCCATCCCAGAGGTCTCAGGCTACCACCCAGGATCTACTATCTACTCGTCGGTGTAGTAGTCCACGTAGTATCAACATAAAATGTCATTGTAATAGTAGTCCTCTGCAGTAATGGTTATAGCAAGGGCGAGTACATGGCATACTCAGAATTTATTTATATTATTCAGGACAAAAATACTTTACCTATTTAAATTTTATGTCTAATTGCAGAATTACCGGACACTTGTACAAACCATCCATGATGATGAATCAAAGGGACATGATTATGTGTGTACAGTAAGTTCTCCAACTTCGCTTTAGGCCCAAAAGAAATTAGAGACCAAGCCCCCCACGCGGTGGACTCATATTTGGACTGCACAGACATGCATGACTTCAAACATTGATAATTTTTGCATCTCAGCTCCAAATTGGATGGTTTTTTGTTGGAAAGCTTATCGGCTTGCTCATTCCAAACCAAGCTATAGACCGAGTAGGAAACAGCTAAAGGTTCTGGTCCAAAGGTAAGAAGATCTGTTGGTTGAAAATCCCCCGTTCCGTCATACATAAGTTCCTGATGTCTACTACGCAACATTTCTCCTTGTAGACGTTGTTGGGCCTCCAAGTGCAGAGTTTTGTAGGACAGTAGCAAATTTCCCTCAAGTGGATGACCTAAGTTTTATCAATCCGTGGGAGGCGTAGGATGAAGATGGTCTCTCTCAAACAACCCTGCAACCAAATAACAAAGAGTCTCTTGTGTCCCCAACACACCCAATACAATGGTAAATTGTATAGGTGCACTAGTTCGGCGAAGAGATGGTGATACAAGTGTAATATGGTTGGTAGATATAGGTTTTTGTAATCTGAAAATATAAAAACAGTAAGGTAACTAGTAACAAAAGTGAGCAAAAACGGTATTGCAATGCTTAGAAACAAGGCCTAGGGTTCATACTTTCACTAGTGCAAGTTCTCTCAACAATGATAACATATTTGGATCACATAACAATCCCTTAACGTGCAACAAAGAATCACTCTAAAGTTTCTATCGGAGAACGTAGGACGAAAACGTGCATCAACCCCTATGCATAGATTACCCCAATGTCACCTCGGGAATCCACGAGTTGAGTGCCAAAACATACATCACGTGAATCAATAGAACATCCCATTGTCACCACAGATATCCCATCGCAAGACATACATCAAGTGTTCTCAAATCGAATACTCAATCCAACATAACGACACCTCAAAGAGGAAGACTCAATTCATCACAATAAGAGATAGAGAGGGAAGAAACACCATATGATCCAACTATAATAACAAAGCTCGCGGTACATCAAGATCGTGCCAAATCAAGAACACGAGAGAGAGAGAGATATCAAACACATAGCTACTGGTACATACCCTCAGCCCCGAGGGTGAACTACTCCCTCCTCATCATGGAGACCGCCGGGATGATGAAGATGGCCACCGGTGATGGTTTCCCCCTCCGGCAGGGTGCCGGAACGGGCTCCCGATTAGTTTTTCGTGGCTACAGAGGCTTGCGACGGCGGAACTTCCGATCTAGGTTTCTTTCTGGGGTTTTCTCTATTTATAGGAGTTTTTGGCATCGGGGACAAGTCAAGGGGGTCCACGAGGCGGCGGCAAGGCAGGGGGGCGCACCCTAGGGCGGGCGCCCCCACCCTTGTGGTTGCCTTGGGACTCCTCTTTGGTATCTTTTCGCTCCAATATTTTTTATATTTTTCAAAAATATTCTCCGTAAATTTTCAGCTCATTCCGAGAACTTTTATTTCTGCACAAAAAACGACACCACGGTAGTTTTGCTGAAAACAGTGTCAGTCCTGGTTAGTTCTAATAAAATCATACCAAAACCATATAAAATTGTTGTAAACATGACATGAATACTTCATAAATTATAGATACGTTGGAGACGTATCAGCATCCCCAAGCTTAATTCATGCTCGTCCTCGAGTAGGTAAATGATAAAAGAAATAATTTATGAAGTGTGAATGCTAGCAAGTGCACAAGTTTGATCAATAATAATTTTAACCACTTTTTCTAGCATCATTATATATCATAACAGTAGCTCATATCATAAAACTTCTCATGATCAAGTAGCAAGCTATTCACATGTTAAAGCATAGACCATAAACTTTCTTAAAAACTAACAAACTATGTTCTCAGTCATCAAACAATTGCAATTCATCTTATTTTCAGGAAGGGTCTATGTAAGAGCTTTGATTTAGCAAATCCCACATACTCAACTATCATATAGTCTTCCATGATTGCTACCACTCAAAGCATATTTTTAGAACAAATAGCATCCATTGAATATAGAGAAAGATAGGGGCTTAGTGTTTCGCCTCCCAACTTATTTATCATATAGATAATTGTCAACAATAATAATTCATGATCAAATATATTTGAATGGCCATATATGCTTAGATCTTTCCCCACCACATGATGCTTGCCGACTAAAGAATAGGTTGGAATAAGAAATTGACTCAACAAAATTAAAACTAAAAGATAGGCCCTTCGCAGAGGGAAGCAGAGATTTGCAGAGGTGCCAGAGCTCGAAGCTTTTAAAACAGAGATGAACATAATTTTGAGAGGTATACTTTCATTGTCAACATAACAACCAAGAGTTCTCACTATCTTCCATGCTAGATACATTATAGGCGGTTCCCAAATAGAATGGTAAAGTTTTTACTCCCCCTCCACCAACAATCACACTCCACGGCTGATCCAAAACAACGGGTACCGTCCATACCAACAACAATCCTGGGGGAGTTTTGTTTGATGATTATATTTTGATTTGATTTCGAGCATGGAACTGGGCATCCCGATTACCAGCCACTTTCTCGTGAATGACAAGTGAATCAACACTCATCGTGAGAATAACCCACCTAGCATGGAAGATACTGACAGCCCCTAGTCGCTACATGAGCGATTCGGGCATACAAAATAGATTATTATTTGAAGGTTTAGAGTTTGGCACATGCAAATTTACTTGGAACGACAGGTAAATACCGCATACAGGTAGATATGGTGGACACTCATGGAGGAAACTTGGTTCAAGGATTTTGGATGCACAAGCAGTATTCCCGCTTAGTACAGAGATTTTGGCTAGCAAAAGATTCTAAATAGCAAGCACCACATGTTGGAGGATCCATAACAATATAACTTCTATACAAATATACCCAAGCATAACTCATTACGTTGTCTTCCTTGTCCAACTTCAACTAATTTGCTCAAGTTTAAAAATAATTAATGGGGCTCACAATCATAGAAGATGTCCAAGATAGTATATTTATATGTGAAATCTCTCTTCCTTCAATATTCTTTCATGAATTATTTAAGTGACCAATACTATGTTTGCTAACTTTCAATAAATTTATCACCTCTATCTCTTATATGTGAAGTCATTACTCCCCATGGGATAAGCAGATGAAACATATATAATTTCAGATTTATGATATTCAATTCATTCAACCATTTACTCATAGGATATAAGTGAAGCACATGAGTAAATGACAAACTACTCCAAAAAGATATAAGTGAAGATCAATGAGTAGTCAAATAATTAAGTAGCTATGTGAAGACTCTCTCTCATAAATAAAACTTTAGATCTTAAGTATTTTATTCAAACAACAAGCAAAACAAAATAAAATGACATTGCAAGGATAGCACATATCATGTGAAGAGGCAAAAACTTAGGCTCAACCAAAACTGACCGATAGTTGTTGAAGAAGAAAGGTGGGATGCCAACCAGGGCATCCCCAAGTTTAGATGCTTGAGACTTCTTGAAATATTAACTAGGGATGCCTTGGGCATCCCCAAGCTTGAGCTTTTGTGTCTCCTTAGTTCCTTTTATATCATGGTTTCCCTAAATCTTAAAAACCTCATCCACACAAAACTCAACAAGAACTCGTGAGAAAAGTTAGTATAAATCAAATGCAAAACCTTATCATTATCTACTGTAGTAAATCACTAAAATTATTATTTAACATTGCATACTAAATGCCTCTGCATATTTAATACTCCTATCCTCAAATAGAATCATTAAACAAGTAAACATATGCAAACAATGCAAACATAACAGCAATCTGTCTAAACAAGACAGTCTGTAAAGAGTGCAATTGTACTCATACTTCCCTAACTCCAAAAATTCTGAAAATTTACCACACTGTAGAAAATTTGTTGTAGCTTATTGTGAAAAACTTTTAAGATTTTACCACGTTCTGACTTCCAGAAAAATTCAGACAATGATAGAAAACTTTCTGTTTTCAAATCAGCAACATATATACTTGCAAAATAAGCATGGTAAAGGCTATACTTGACATTTTTATTGAACTAAAAGATGAAAAACATTATTCTAAATAACACAAAGCAAATACTAATAAAATAAAATGACGCTCCAAGCAAAACTCATATCATGTGACGAATAAAAATATAGCTCCAAGTAAGGTTACCGATAATGTTGGAGACGAAAGAGGGGATGCCTTCCGGGGCATCCCCAAGCTTAGTTGCTTGGATCTTCCTTGAATATTACCTTGTGGTGCCTTGGGCATCCCCAAGCTTAGTGTCTTGCCACTCCTTGTTCTCCTCATATCGATATCTCACCCAAAACTTGAAAACTTCAATCACACAAAACTTAACGGAACTTCGTGAGATGGGTTAGTTTGATAAAACAAATCATTCACTTCGGTACTGTCAAGACAATATTCAAATTTTTTATCACATGATTCCTATTTTACCCTATCATTTCTATAATTTATATTAAGAAATATAAGCCATAGAAACTAGAAAACAAGCAAACTATGCATCGAAAACAGAATCTGTCAAAAATAGAACAGTCTGTAAAGATCTGAATTAAGCTCATACTTATGTTACTCCAAAAATTCTTAAAAATTAGGAAAACGTAGAAAATTTGTATAAAAATAAACTGTAAAAAATTCAGAATATTTACACGTTCCAGTGAAATATAGTAATTTCTGTACTGGACACAAAAGTTTCTGTTTTTGCACAGAATCAAATCAGCTATCAACCACACTATCCCAAAGGCTTTACTTGGCACTTTATTCAAACAAAAGCTATAAAACATGATTAATACAGTAGCTTAATCATGTGAACACACAAAAATAGTAGGGGTAAATATTGGGTTGTCTCCCAACAAGCGCTTTTCTTTAATGCCTTTTTAGCTAGGCATGATGATTTCAATGATGCTCACATAAAAGATAAGAATTGAAACATAACGGGAGCATCATGAAGCATATAACTAGCACATTTAAGTCTAACCCACTTTATATGCATAGGGATTTTGTGAGCAAACAATTTATGGGAGCAATAATCAACTAGCATAGGAAGGCAAAACAAGCATGACTTCAAGATTTTCAACACATAGAGAGGAAACTTGATATTATTGCAATACCTACAAGCATATGTTCCCCCCTCATAATAATTTTCAGTAGCATCATGAATGAATTCAACAATATAACTATCACATAAAGCATTCTTTTCATGATCCACAAGCATAGAAATTTTATTACTATCCACATAAGCAAATTTATTCTCATGAATAGTAGTGGGAGCAAACTCAACAAAATAACTATCATGTGAGGCATAATCCAATTGAAAATTAAAATCATGATGACAAGTTTCATGGTTATCATTATTCTTTATAGCATACATGTCATCACAATAATCATCATAGATAGCAACTTTGTTCTCATAATCAATTGGAACCTCTTCCAAAATAGTGGATTCATCACTAAATAAAGTCATGACCTCTCCAAATCCACTTTTATCAATTATGAAAAGATTCAACACCCTCCAAAAATAGTGGGATCATTAGTACCTAGAGTTGACACTCTTCCAAACCCACTTTCATCAATATAATCATCATAAATAGGAGGCATGCTATAATCATAATAAATATTCTCATCAAAACTTGGGGGACTAAAAATATCATCTTCATCAAACATAGCATCCCCAAGCTTATGGCTTTGCATATCATTAGCATCATGGATATTCAAAGAATTCATACCACCAACATTGCAATCATGCTCATCATTCAGAGATTTAGTGCCAAACATTTTATTGACTTCTTCTTCTAGCACTTGAGCACAATTTTCCTTTCCATCATTTTCACGAAAGACATTAAAAAGATGAAGCATATGAGGCAACCTCAATTCCATTTTTTAGTTTTATTTTATAGACTAACTAGTGATAAAACAAGAAACTAAAAGATTCAATTGCAAGATCTAAAGATATACCTTCAAGCACTCACCTTCCCGGCAACGGCGGCAGAAAAGAGCTTGATGTCTACTACGCAACCTTTCTCCTTGTAGACGTTGTTGGGCCTCCAAGTGCAGAGTTTTGTAGGACAGTAGCAAATTTCCCTCAAGTGGATGACCTAAGGTTTATCAATCCGTGGGAGGTGTAGGATGATGATGGTCTCTCTCAAACAACCCTGCAACCAAATAACAAAGAGTCTCTTGTGTCCCCAACACACTCAATACAATGGTAAATTGTATAGGTGCACTAGTTCGACGAAGAGATGGTGATACAAGTGTAATATGGATGGTAGATATAGGTTTTTGTAATCTAAAAATATAAAAACAGCAAGGTAACTAGTAACAAAAGTGAGCAAAAACGGTATTGCAATGCTTAGAAACAAGGCCTAGGGTTCATACTTTCACTAGTGCAAGTTCTCTCAACAATGATAACATATTTGGATCACATAACAATCCCTCAACGTGCAACAAAGAATCACTCCAAAGTTTCTATCGGAGAACGTAGGACGAAAACGTGCATCAACCCCTATGCATAGATTACCCCAATGTCACCTCAGGAATCCGCGAGTTGAGTGCCAAAACATACATCAAGTGAATCAATAGAACATCCCATTGTCACCACAGATATCCCATCGCAAGACATATATCAAGTGTTGTCAAATCCAATACTCAATCAAACATAACGAAACCTCAAAGAGTAAGACTCAATTCATCACAACAAGAGATAGAGAGGGAAGAAACACCATATGATCTAACTATAATAACAAAGCTCGCGGTACATCAAGATCGTGCCAAATCAAGAACACGAGAGAGAGAGAGAGAGAGAGATCAAACACATAGCTACTGGTACATACCCTCAGCCCCGAGGGTGAACTATTCCCTCCTCGTCATGGAGACCGCCGGGATGATGAAGATGGCCACCAGTGATGGTTTCCCCCTCCGGCAGGGTGCCGGAACGGGCTCCCGATTGGTTTTTCATGGCTACAGAGGCTTGTGTGACGCCCCGGCTTAATCGTGCACTAGTCATACACGCAAATGCACATGATCAAGCCTAAGGACTCACTTGAAGGAATCACAACACAACTCTAAAACATAAATAAAGGCATACAAGCATTATATTACAAGCCAGGGCCTCGAGGGCTCGAATACATAAGCTTGATGTCAACAAGCATCAGCGGAAGCATTAGATATCTGAGTACAGATATAAAAGAGAAACAGATAAGCCTTTAAGAAGGCGGTGCAAAACAAAAGCTACGATCGAAAAGGTGCAGGCCTCCTGCCTGGGACCCTCCGAACCTACTTCTGGTCGTCGGTCAACTCGAAGTAGTAACCACCCTCGGGGTGGTAGTAGTAGTCGTCGGCGGGGGCAGCTGTCTCAGGGGCTCCGTCATCTGGTTGCATCAAACGGATATGGGGAAAAAGAGGAAGCAAAGCAACCATGAGTACTCATCCGAAGTACTCAGCAAGCAAGGATCTACACTACATATGCAACATTATCAAAGAAAGGCTGTATATGTGGACTGGGCTGCAGAAATGCCAGAATAGAGGGAAGGCCTAGTCCTATCGAAGACTAGCATCTTCAGCGGTCTTGCAGCATTAGAAGAGTGTAGATTAGTACAGTATAAAGTAATAGCAGTATTAAGTATCAACCTCGCCCAGAGATCCTTCCTCGACTCCCTGCGAGAAAGCGATCCCAGAGCCCTAATATCCATTTCTTCAACCTCACCCAGAGATCCTTCCTCGACTCCCTGCGAGAAAGCGATCCCAGAGCCCTAATATCCATTTCTCATCTCATCATTAAGTTCTAGTTGTATCGATCGGGATACAACTCCGAGCATCTGTTACCGAGGATACGGCTATGCATAGTTTAGTTCTTCCCTGCAGGGGTGCACCAACTTACCCACCACGCTCGATTAACTCCGGCCGGACACACTTTTCTGGGTCATACCCGGCCTCGGCCAAACGATACGCCGCAACCCGACCTAAGCTTAACAGAGAGGTCAGCACGCTGGACTATCCCTATGCACCCAGGGGTCTTGGGCCATCGCCCCGGGCGCTCCTGCATGTTGCGTGGGCGGCCGTGAGCAGACCTAGCAACCCACACTATCAAGGCGGTTGCTTAACGCGGTCCAACCCGACGCGCGCCGCTCAGTCGCTAACGTCCATTAAGCTTCGGCTGATGCATATGACGTAGAGTGCCCATAACTTATCCCACGTGATGGTTAGTGCTATCGGGCCAGAGGCCCACTCGGATCAAATATCCAAATCGTTAGTGTATTGGGGGTTTACGGTAACGAGCAGAGACTCACGATCGATGTGACCCCGTCGCCCCGTCTCGAGGACTTGCGGCAAGGGCTAAGAATGCCCGGCCATGCCTCGTAATTATCTCATGAGCACCCTCCAGGTCAACCTGTCTCCACATCACTCGCATCTTATGCTCGCTCGGGTACCCCTCAGGGTCGACCCGACTTTCCAAGTAACAGTTGTAAAGTCCAAGTATCCGTGTGTCCATAACATCAGGGAAATCTGAGGTATCACCCTCGTTGGATTCCTACTCGATGTATCCGTCAAGGTGAACTCGGAGGAATCACCCTCGATGGGTTCACACTTGAGGTGTTGCACGACAGCGTCGTTATCGGGAGTGGTGAAGGAGGAATCACCCTCGATGACCACGACTGAATAGCTACTCTACAGAGTTAACATCAGAAGTGCTAAACGAGGTATCACCCTCGGCACTCGATAGTAACACTGCAGTGTCGTACAACTAGGGGGGGTGATGTGCGGTGCCGGGGCCTGGTTATCGATCACGTTGATCGAGTCATCTGATAATCCAGCTGGGGCAACTGGGTCAAAGTGGGGTCTCTAGTGGGTCTCTACCGAGCCTATACTAAGCAGTTTAGGATAAGCAGGTAGGTATCAACAGCAGTTACAAAAATAGGCTATGCATCAGAAATAGGATAAACAGCAGCAGCAGCAATTTCTAATGCAAGCATAAGAGAGAAAGAATAGGCGATATCGGTATGTTCAAAGGGGGGGTGCTTGCCTGGAAGCTCTGCGGCAAGAGAAGGGTTGTCAACAGTGTAGTTGGACTCCAGAGCTGCGTCGGCCTCAGGGACTACGTCGGTGTCGGGGTCTACCAAGAGAAAAGAGGGGGAGGAAACAAATAAATAAACAGCAAACATATGCAACACAGAGCATGTCATGCTATGGTGCAGTGCAGGGTTGCCTAAAAGCATGTCTAAGTCATATTAGTTATTTTAGGATTAAAGTTGGATTTATTAACCGGTATATATACACTATTCATCTACCGGAAACAGGATAAAAGTTGTGGATTCACCTCCGTAGAGGGTCCCGACACGGAAACAGATAGCACGGTCGGCTTCGTTTCGTCTTTCTGATCAACTTTCATGTAGAAAGTTTTTCGATCCGAGCTACGGTTTATTTTCTATGAATTTTCAAAGATTTTAGCATTTTCTGGATTATATAATTAACAGAAAAGAAATATTGCGTCAGCGTTGCATCAGCATGACGTCAGCAGCCAGCTGACCCGCTGACTAGGTCAAACCTGACCAGTGGGTCCCACCTGTTATAGACAGCGGGGCTAATAGAGTTTTATTTTAACTAAACATAGTTAATTAGCTACTGGACCCCACCTGCCAGTGACTAATTAACTTTTATTTATAAAAATGATTTAATTAACTAATTATGCGGTGGGGCCCGCATGTCAGTGGCTCTGGGCTGCCCAGTCAGCACGTTGACTGGGTCAACCCAGTCAACGGGGTCCCCAGGACCCACTGGCAGTGAGCCAGGGGTGGTGCCCGCCCAGCCACGTCGGCGGCGGCCGGCGTTTCGCCGCCGGCGACGCCAGAACGCGGCGGAGCTCTCTGGATGTCGCCGGAAATCGTGCTCCGACGTCCATTTGGTTCGGGAACGGGCGCGCTCGAACGAGGGGTCCGAGCCGCGTCCAACCGCGGTGGTGGCGCGGACGGAAACGGGCGGAATGAGCGACGGCGAGTGGCGGAGGCGGCGCCGGAGTTCGGGCCTCAGTGGTTTCGGCGCTACGGAGCACGGCAAGTGACGCGGATGGCGGCGTTCGAACGAGCAGTCGACGTTGCGTCGAGGGGTGGTGGTGTCGTGGCCGGAGACGAAGTGTGGAGACGGCGGCGAGCAGTGCGACGGACGCCGACGTTCGACCGTGGTCGGAAATGGAGCTAGAGACTGCGGTGAGGCGATCTAACGACACGGGTAGCCTCACCGTGCTGTCTTGAGCATGCTCGCGTGCTCGGGCGAGCATGACATCGGCTGCAGCGACGGCGACGAGCGCCATGGCGGAGCAGCGCTCGGGCGGCAATGGTGAGGGTGGCTACGGGCATCTATCAACGACGCAGAGTAAGGGGAAAGAAGCGCGAGCTCACCGAGAGGGCACACGTAGGCCCGGTGAGGGCTTAGTAGCAGCAGCGGCGCCGGAATCGAAGAGGTTCGCCGGCGACAGTGGCGGAAGGGGGCGGAGGAGAGCAGCCACGGCAGGGCCTCCCAGCTCCTGCTCGAGGTCGGGGACGAAGGAGTGGAGGATGACGGAGCTCGTGGTCGTCTTGACGGAGCCCGGGGTCGACGGTGGCCATGGCTACGGCACGGCCATGGCGGCGGTGGCGCTCAGTGGCAGTGGATCTGGAGGGAGAGAGGGGAGGAGAGCGAGCAGAGCGCTGGAGAGAGGAGGGGAAGTGGCGAGGGAGGGCCAGGGGGATGGACGAGGGGGGTCCTTATCCCCTCGGCGTCGGTGGCGTCGCGCTGTCACCATATCGCCGGCGCGCGCGCTCGCAGCCACGGGCGCGGCGACAACGCGAGGGAGAGAGAGGGAAGGAGGGAAAAGGGGGCCCAGTGGGCTGGGCCAGTGCACTGTGCACTTAGGCCCAGTTGCACAGTATCGTTTCAGCCTTTTTCTATTTCTTCTCTGCTTTTCTTTTTACAGCAGAGATTAGCAAAATATTTGAGGTGCCAAATGTATTTAGAAAAATGTGAAACTTGTCCACAAAATACAATGGAATATTCTGCTCTGCCACAAAAAGTTTGACCAAGATTGGAATTCATTTGAATTTTTCATAAATGGAATTGGCATTTTAAAATGCTGTTTTGCATTGTAATAATTGCTACTGTCCATCTTAGCATTGAGGTAATGTTGTTTTCCTTAACAATAAATTGTTTTGGAATATTTGCTAAATGATGAACATTTTTCCAGCAACTTTTGTGCAACTTAAAATTTCACTTTGAATTTGAATATAATTCAGAGAAGGAATTTGAAATGAGATGTTAATCCGATATGATTAAGCTTTGTAAATCAAGATGACTTGGCACTGATCATAAGGGATTACTGCAGTGTGATGCTGGGGATGTTACAGCTTGCGGCGGCGGAACTTCCGATCTAGGTTTCTTTCTGGGTTTTTCTCTATTTATAGGAGTTTTTGGCGTCGGGGACAAGTCAAGGGGGTCCACGAGGCGGCGGCAAGGCAGGGGGGCGCGCCCTAGGGGGGGCGGGCGCCCCCCACCCTTGTGGTTGCCTCGAGACTCCTCTCTGGTATCTTTTCGCTCCAGTATTTTTTATATTTTCCAAAAATATTCTCCGTAAATTTTCAGCTCATTCCGAGAACTTTTATTTCTGCACAAAAAATGACATCACGGTAGTTCTGCTGAAAACAACGTCAGTCTAGGTTAGTTCTAATAAAATCATACCAAAATCATATAAAATTATTGTAAACATGGCATGAATACTTTATAAATTATAAATACGTTGGAGACGTATCAGTTCCCCCCTTTCAGCCGAGTATGATTCGACATTGGAATGTCACCTTTCGAAGCACTCTACGAGAACCTTAGTCTTACCCTGATTTGTTGGGTTTGGCACGTACCAAATGATGGGCTAAGATTAGACTAGGTTTGTTAAAGACCACTCACTATAGCCAGTCGACACGCTTTCTCCTTGACGCAACAAGAAACCATCTTCCAACACAATTGGATTCCCCTTCAAATTCCTTACGAGTTGGAGTTGTTGCAGAATTCAAGTCCAAATCCAAGTCAAAAGGTGTTGCGTCATCTCCACTTCCGTCCATGTGCCTTGTACGACCTAAGGTTGGTTTTTTTTTAGGGAATGCCATCATGGCTAGCTTTATTAACTTAGATAGGAATTACATCATCCACGAGGTTTGAGACAAGACAGCCTGGGGGCTCGTCCGTCCAATGACTTGGGACGTGCATCCACCTCTTTGGCTGCCTTGGGACGTGCATCCACCTCTTTGGCCGCTACCTCTTAGTCCTACATAAGTAAACATATCTCATACCATTTTCTTTGGGTTTTTTTAGTTAAAAGTTAACCATCGCTGAATGTGTTTTTTTTTCGAGCCCCCCACCCCCCCCCCACCAAAAAAAACCTTTTATTTATACTTCATATATATACTAGTACTCGCAATATTCGTATTGCTTTTTATCATAGCTCTTGCATGTTCTTCGATTGCTTGTAGGGACTAGACCTTCGCGGGTTAGGCTGACCATGCTTTCGGCATCGTCGGTAACTCTAGAAGATTGGTTTAACGACTGCTAAGGCACAACATCGTTGCACGTTCGTAGTCGGATCGTCAAAGTCGTTCTCCGACTAAGTCGACATAATGAGATTCTCATCAAAAGATCAGGACACCCAATTATCGAGGCCAAGACCACTTTCGGAACCCCAACTTTTATTTGTGCATTATCCATATAGTCACAATATTCACATTACTTTTATCACAATTTTTGCTTGCTCCTCGATTGCTTGCGTGAAATAAACCAATATTTTGTCGTGTCTCGAGTTGGTCTTAATATTGTGACGTTGCAGAGGCTAGATGTATTTGGTATCATCTTAATATTAATATATTACACTTTATGGAAAAATTTACATAGAACCTACAAGGAAGAATACACTACATGCAAAGGCCATTGTGGTGGCAAATATCCTCTCTAGCAAGATAGGAGACGTCCCCTACCTCTACCTGAAGGGAGGCATTCCAATAAATGTGACGGTTTCACTTCTTCTACACATTTCATTCCACACATTTCAAAGAACATACATGCCAACTTTGCTGGAAATATTTCGCCTCCACAAAACGAGATGCTCTTTGTTCTTATTCCACCACTTCTCCACGTAGGAAAAATCCAGCGCCGGCACGCTTGCACAACATATTATTCCTCGAACCGAAACAGCCGGGCATCTAAGTGCAGATGGATCACAATTTCGGGTGTTACAAACTGTAACAAACCATATCTCAAGAAAAAGATTCAGAAGTCCTGGTATCACTAAGTAATCATGAAAACGGCTTCAGTATCCATTCACGTGGATGTAACATATAAACATCATTTTTATTCTGTATACGAATCTCAACTCCTTGAACTACATATAACAACTAACACCAGCAGTGTATCACACAACGAACAACCCATCCACAGACCACACCATGACAGCACCAACACAACGTCCGGTCCGATTCGTACGGCATCTCAGAGCACCAGAGCACCTAAAACCCCGACGACAACGCCGACGACCATCACGTCCAAGTCCAACCGTGCCGCGCTCGCCGTCGGCGGTGGCGCCTTCAGCGAGCTGCGCGACATCCCCTCGTCACCAGGGCTCATGTCCGGGGCCTCCGCGTGCTCTGGCGCCGAGGCCCAGAGCGGCGGCGATCCGGGCGCCGGTGCGAGCTCCCACTCCTGGGACCGAGGCGCCATCACGACGACGTACAACTTCTTTCCCTTCTGGCACCGGTCCTCGTCGCCGCTGATGAAGAAGAAGGCACCCGACCGGTCGAACCGGAGCTCCGGGCGACCACCGGCGTCCTCTAGCCGGCGGACAGGGCTGCGCGTGTTGCACGCGTCGAAGTCCAGCTCGGTCACCAGCAGCACCGACTCCGCGCCCTCGCCCTCGCCGCGCGCAAACACTGCGAGCGAGCCAAGAAACATGCATGTACGATTTACACTTTGATTCATGATAGTTACGCGTGAGAATGGATTAGTCGATTACAATATCGACGAGGAGGAGGTCGTGTACGTACCGATGGTGTCGTTGATCTGAAACCGGTTGCGCTCGGCCCAGTGGTTGTAGCTCTCGGCGGGGTCGACGACCCAGCCATCACGGCCGCCGGCGTAGAAGACGTACGCCTCCGACGAGGAAACCATAGCCGTGAGGCCCAAAACGAGCAGAAGCCACTTAGAGTCCACCATGGTGTTGATCAATAGTTCGATTGATCAGAGTAGCGTATATGTATCTGGTTACGGCTGAGCGCCGCCAAACAAAGAACGCCGGGAGGTGATAGACATGGTAGGAGAGGCGGGATTGGATGCCTATATGGGCACGCTGGATGTGGTTGCTGACCTATGGTGGAACAGGTGTAGGCTCCCAAGAAACCCTCATCTATGACTACGCATGGAACCAACGGGAGCGCACCGCTTCGTTGAATCAGTTGCTGTCAAGCTGGATTTTCTTGCGGCGCTCGGTTCGCCGTACGCGCGGATGCGACCGCGGGAAATCGTTGGAGACTGAACAATCTAACTTTTCCTTCTCTTTCCTTTCGGATTTCGCTACAAATTTGATGGCATATATTGTTGCAAGCATGTCAAATTTTTTTCCAGCAAGCCACGCTCAGTTTACCAAGATTTGCCATGTTTGCTGAAAACAATTGTCATGATCCCGACAACATAATTCGTCGTCCCGACGTGGGACTTATCATGCTTTAAAATTTGACGTCAAATTTTTAGCAATCTCGTTTCTTTGACAAGACAAGACACTAGGTTATTTCTCTTTTCCCTTCATTCATTCAGACTTTAGATCATCTCCGGCAGTAGCTCCTAAAACAGAGCCCCTAAACAACATTTTGGATGTCTCAATTCTTTAAGTATTAATATAAGGGCATCTCACTATTAGGGAAAATTTTATACACAGAAGCTTACCAGTAACGCATGTTAAAAAGAAGCGCTACTGTTACTTAGCAGTAGCGCGTTCTCTCAAAGGGCGCTACTGCTATTAGCGCGTCAGGACGAAAGAGCGCTAGTACTATAATTCCCACACTGTTGCCGGCAGGCTAGAAATAGTAGTAGCGTTGTTGGGCAAAACGCGCTGCCGCTAAGATCGTTGTAGCAGTGCGTTTCTATGGACAGCGCTACTGCTAATGAAAATAAAATAAAATAAAAAACAAATAGAAAATGAAAGAAATAGAAAAAGGAGAAAGGAAAAAAATGTAAAGAAAAAGAAAAATTAAGGAGAAAGGCATAGCAGTAGCGTCTGTACCCAACAAGCGCTATAGCTACTTCCTATAGCAGTAGCGCGTTTTATGTATCAGCGCTATAGCTAATTTAGCTATAGCGCTTTTCCCGACCAGCGCTACCGCTACGTTTGACTTAACCCCCTGCGCGGTCCTCCCCCCCCCCCCCCCGGCCACTTCTCCCCCAAATCCCCACTGTTGTCGCCGCCGTCGGCCTCCGCGCGCCCTCCCATCGCCCTCCGCACGCCGCCTGCTGCCCTCCGTCGCCGTCTGGTGCCCTCCCTCGCCGCGCGCCCGAGCCCCGACCCCGACCTCGATGCTGCGCGCCCCCTCCCTCGGCCGCTCTGCCTCCTCCAGCTCCCTAACTCAGCCGGCGCCTGGTAACCCACAAGTACAGGGGATCGTTTGTAGCCTTCTTCGATAAATAAGAGTATCGAACCCAACGAGGAGCTAAAGGTAGAACAAATATTTCCTCAAGTTCTATCGACCACCGATACAACTCTGCGCACGCTTAACGTTTGCTTTACCTAGAACAAGAATAAAACTAGGAGTACTTTGCGAGAATAAAATTACGAATAAATTGCAAGGTAATAAAAGTAGATAGCTTTTGTCAACAAGAAAATCATTTGTCCCTAGGCAATCGATAATTAGACCGGTAATCATTCTTGTAATTTTATATGAGGGAGAAGCATGAGCTAACATATTTTCTCTACTTGGATCATATGCACTTATGATTGAAACTATAGCAAGCATCCGCAACTACTAAAGATCATTAAGGTCGTAAAACCCAACCATAGCATTAAGCATCAAGTCCTCTTTACTCCCATACGCAACAACCCACCTATCCGTGTTCAGGCTGCTGTCACCCCTGCAACCGATAATAAGCGAATCATGAACATATTGCAACACCCTACAACCAGGATACCTCATGTTTGCGCGAGACGGAGGGCACCGTAGGATAGCACCATAAATAAAATATACACTCATACCAATCAAGATCACGATTAGCCCACAGTACAAAACGAATCTACTCAAACATCATAGGATAACCACATATCATTGGGAAATAATATATAGTGTTGACCACCATGTTTAAGTAGAGATTACAGCGGAGAGAAAGGGTGTTACACCACCGCATAGAGGGGGAGAAAGTTGGTGTTGACGGTAGCAAGATTGTTGATGTAGATCGCCGTCACGATCCTTGCCCAGGCGGCGGCACTTCGGCGCCATCGGGAGAGAGGGGGAGAGAGCCCCCCTCCTCCTTCTTCTTCTTCTTCCTTGGCCTCCCCCCTAGATGGGAGGAGAGTTCCCCCTCTGGTCCATGGCCTCCATGGCACCGGAGGGGCGGGAGCCCCTCCGAGATTGTATCTCCCTCTCTGTTCTCTTCTGTTTTGCGCTCCCCAGATCTGGCCGAAAACCGTTTCTTATATTCCTGGAGATTCGTAACTCCGATTGCGCTGAGATTTTAACACGATTTTCCCCCGGATATAAGCTTCCTTGCGCCCGAAGTAGAGCCCCAACCGACGTACGAGGTGAGCACAACCCACCATCGTCCGCCTGGCCCCTGGGGCGTGCCCTGGTGTCTTGTGGGCACTGTGGGCCCCCGTTTGCGTTGATTCCAAGTCCCAAAAATCACATATATTCCAAAATAATTCTCCGTAAATTTTTATTGCATTTGGACTTAGTTTGATATGGATATTCTGCGAAATAAAAAACATGCAAAAAACAGGAACGGGCACTGGGCACTGGATCAATAGGTTAGTCCAATAAATCATATAAATTGTTGCCAAAAGTATGTAAAAATTGTATAATATTGGCATGGAACAATAAAAAATTATAGATACGACGGAGACGTATCAGCATCCCCAAGCTTAATTCCTGCTCGTCCTCGAGTAGGTAAATGATTGAAAAAGATAATTTTTGATGTGGAATGCTACCTAGCATAAACTTGATCATATATCTAATCATGGCATGAATATTAGGACATAAGTGATTCAAAGCAATAGTCTATAATTTGACATAAAGACATTAATACTCAGGCATCCCAACAAACAATCGTGTCTTTCAAAATATCAACACTAAAAAAAGTTATCCCTACAAAATCATATAATCTTGTCATGCGCTGTCTTCTTAACACAAAGTATTTATCATACACAACCTCGATGACAAGCCGAGCAATTGGTTCATACTTTTTAACGCGCTTCAGCTTTTTCAACCCTCACGCAATACATGAGCGCAAGCCATGGATATAGCACTATGGGTGGAATAGAGTATGATGATAGGGGTAAATATAGAGAAGACAAAAAAAATAAGAAAGTCTCACATCGACGCGGCTAACCAACGGGCTATGGAGATGCCCATCAATTGATATCAATGCGAGAAGTAGGGATTGCCATGCAACGGATGCACTAAGAGGTATAAGTGTATGAAAACTCAATATGAAAACTAAGTGGGTGTGCATCCAACTTGCTTACTCATGAAGACCTCGGGCATTTGAGGAATCCCATCATCGGAATATACAAGCCAAGTTCTATAATGAAAAATTCCCACTAGTATATGAAAGTGACTAAATAGGAGACTCTCTATATGAAAAACATGGTGCTACTTTGAAGCACAAGTGTGGTAAAGGATAGTAACAATGCCCCTTCGCTTTTTTTTCTTCTTCTTTTTCTCTCATTGTCCGAAATCTCATCCCGACTTATGGAGGAATCATAGTCTCCATCATCCTTTCCTCACTGGGACAATGCCCTAATAATGAATAATGATGATCATCACACTTCTATTTACTTACAACTCAAAAAGAAATAAAAATTACAACTCGATACCTATAACAAAATATGACTCTATATGAATGCCTCTGGCAATGTACCAGGATGTGCAATGATCTAGCGTAACATGTATAAAAAATAATGAACGATGGCTGAGCCACAACTACTATGTCAGCTATATGATCATGCAAAGCAATATGACAATGAATGCTCAAGTCATCAAACGGAGGTGGTGGAAGTTGCATGGCAATATATCTCAGAATGACTATGGAAAGGCCATACTAGGTAGGTATGGTGGCTGTTTTGAGGAAGATATAATAAGGCTTATGTGTGATAGAGCGTATCATATCACGGGGTTTGGATGCACCTGCGAAGTTTGCACCGACTCTCGAGGTGAGAAAGGGCAATGCACGGTACCGTAGAGGCTAGCAAAATGCGGAAAGGTAAGAGTGCGTATAATCCATGGACTCACATTAGTCATAAAGAACACATATACTTATTGCAAAAGTTTATTAGCCCTCGAAGCAAAGTACTACTACGCATGCCCCTAGGGGGATAGATTGGTAGGAAAAGACCATCGCTCGTCCCCGACCGCCACTCATAAGGAAGACAATCAATAATAAATTATGCTCCAACTTCATAGCATAACAAGAGACTATACGTGCATGCTTCGGGAATCACAAACCTTAACACCAATATTCTTACTAACCACAACCGTTTACTAGTACCTCCCACATATTACCATCTCTATATCGCAAAACTATTGCAAGGAATCAAACATATCATATTCAGTGATCCATAAGTTTTATGTAGGATTTTATGACTAACCATGCAAATGACCAATTCCTGTTGACTCTCTAAATAGATATAAGTGAAGCAAGAGAGTTTAATTCTTTCTACAAAAGATCATGCTCTAATAAATATAAGTGAAGCAAAAGAGCATTCTACAAACAACGGTTTTCCATATGTAGAGAAAGGGGCAATCCAGACTTCAAATGATATAAGTGAAGCACATGAAGCATTCTATAAAGCCATACTCAAAAGATATAAGTGAAGTGCAATGAGCATTCTATAAATCAACCATGGACTATCTCATACCATCATGGTGCATAAAAGAAAAATGAAAACTAAACACAAAAGACGCTCCAAGATTTACACATATCACATGAACAAAACGAAGACGAAAACATACCGATACTTGTTGAAGAAAGGTGGGATGCCTTCCGGGGCATCCCCAAGCTTAGACGCTTGAGTCTACTTGGATATTTACTTGGGGTGCCTTGGGAATCTCCAAGATTGAGCTCTCGCCTCTCCTCCTTCTCCTCATATCGAGATCTCCTCAATCTTTGACCGCTTCATCCACACAAAACTTAACAGAAGACTGGTGAGATCCGTTAGCATAATAAAGCAAATCACTACTTTAAGTACTATTGCAAACCAATTCATATTTTATTTTTGCATTATCCCTGCTGTATTATAACTTTTTCATAGCTTATACCACCGATAAAATCGATAGTTTCATCAAAATAAGTAAAACAATGCATCAAAAACAGAATCTGTCAAAAACATGACAGTCTGTAGTAATCTGAACATTCACCATACTTCTGTAATTCTAAAAATTAGGAAAAATTAAACATTTTGTATAGAAATACTGCACAAAAAGTTTCAGAAGCTTTTGACGTTCCAGTAAAAAATGTAAAATCATGCACTACAGCCAAAGTTTCTGTTTCTGCACCGCACATACCAACAAGCAATCTAATCATCCTAAAGACAAATCTTGGATTATTTTTATAATACAATGGATTTGTACAAGGGGATAATTATTTTTGTTGAAAAGTTTTTGTAATTAAGATTCAAAAAGTTTCCGTGGGCATGAGCAAAGTTCAAGGCTATCTCCCACTTTCACAATGCCCGTCTCTCTCACTTTCACTTCTCTTTTTGTGAAGTTTTAAGTTTCCCTCTATATTTTTTTGTTTTTAAACTTTATAAAAGCACTCAATAGAATAAAATGACTTTCTAAAACTTCCGGGTTGTCTCCCTGGCAGCGCTTTCTTTAAAGCCATTAAGCTAGGCATAAAGTGCTCAAGTAATGAATCCACCCGGATCCCAAGGTATATCAAAGCCAATTTTAATTAACAATGATTTGGCATTTAGTAGTGAGCACAAAGCAACGTAAATCATGCAATGACGAAGTCTAACTCTCTTCCTATGCATCGGCATGTCATAAAGAAACAATTCATGCACATCAAGTAAATGCCAATACAGAGCATAAGCAGTTTCTTGTAATTTAATCGTGTTGGAAATATAGAGAGGGGGAGATGTAGTTCCTCTCTCATAATAATTGCAAGTACGAGCAGCAAGCACATGCATATTATATTCATCAAAATCATCATGTGTAGTAGTAAAACGCAACCCATCAATGTAATCCCTAATAAGTGCAAACTTCTCCGATATAGTGTAGTTGGGAGAATTCAAAAAGATAATAGGACTATCATGTGTGGGTGCAATAGCAACAATTTCATTCTTAACATAAGTAACTATAGCAAGTTCATCTCCATAAGCATAATTCATATTGGCATCTTGGCCACAAGCATAGCAAGCATCAATTTCATCAAAAAGGGATATTTCAAATGAATCAATGGGATCATAGCATTCATCCTTCGGTAAGCATGAAGGGACATTAAACAATGCATGAGTTGAAGGGTTACTCTCATTATAAGGTAGGCACGGGTGATCAATCCGCTCTTCCTCCATTTGTTCTTCGCTCTCCTCATCATCTTTTTCATCCAATGAGCTCACAGTTTCATCAATTCCTTCTTCCATAGACCCTGCAAAATATTAGTCTCTTCTTGGACAGCGGAGACTTTCTCAATAAATGCATCAATCTTAGAATTGTATTTATAATTCTCATAACAATATTTAAGTATAGTAAAATTTTCAGGTCTATAAACTGAATCATCAAAATCTTCATACTTTTCAAACAAAGATTCAATTTCATAAGCACCCTTAAAAGCAACAAATTCTTCTTTTCTTTCCACATCATAGTAATCATATCTACGATTAGCATAAGAAGCTAAGGTTTCATTATCATTAAATTTGCATTAAAAGGGAAGATGTGGAGCCTTCATCCTAGAGCAACAAGTATAATCATATCTCTGGCATAAATTACAAGCATACTAATGCAACATATCAATTTGATCCCATAATAGTTTCCCTTTTTGTGTCAAGCGATAATCCCTAAAGTATTCACGTTGATCCAACGTGTCTCCCATTATCAAGTTGAACGGGGTTTTCTCAGGATTATCAAAGTGGTGCATAATATTTTTCACATAACGAGCATCGAGGGTTTTAGGAGGTTCCCCTTCTCCATGAGTAGCAAGTACAACTAATTTTTTGGTGTTTCGTGTTCCATATCCATAACTAAAGATAGAAAACAACTTAGAACAGAAAATAAAAACTACTTAGTGATAAAGCAAACAAGCACACACGAGAATATTCACCCCACGCTATTGCTCCCTGGCAATGGCGCCAAAAAAGGTTTTGGTAACCCACAAGTATAGGGGATCGTTTGTAGCCTTCTTCATTAAATAAGAGTGTCGAACCCAACGAGGAGCTAAAGGTAGAACAAATATTCCCTCAAGTTCTATCGACCACTGATACAACTCTACGCACGCTTAACATTTGCTTTACCTAGAACAAGAATAAAACTAGGAGTACTTTGCGAGAATAAAACTATGAATAAATTGCAAGGTAATAAAAGTAGATAGCTTTTGTCAACAAGAAATTCATTTGTCCCTAGGCAATCGATAACTAGACCGGTAATCATTCTTGAAATTTTATATGAGGGAGAGGCATGAGCTAACATAATTTCTCTACTTGGATCATATGCACTTATGATTGGAACTCTAGCAAGCATCCACAACTACTAAAGATCATTAAGGTCGTAAAACCCAACCATAGCATTAAGCATCAAGTCCTCTTTACTCCCATATGCAACAACCCACCAATCCGTGTTCAGGCTGTTGTCACCCTCGCAACCGACAATAAGCGAATCATGAACATATTGCAACACCCTACAACGATGATCCCTCATGTTTGCGCGAGACGGAGGGCACCGTAGGACAGCACCATAAATAAAATATACACTCATACCAACCAAGATCACGATTAGCCCACAGGACAAAACGAATCTACTCAAACATCATAGGATAACCACATATTATTGGAAAATAATATATAGTGTTGAGCACCATGTTTAAGTAGAGATTACAACGGGGAGAAAGGGTGTTACACCGCTGCATGGAGGAGGAGAAAGTTGGTGTTGACGGTAGCAAGATTGTTGATGTAGATCGCTGATACATCTCCAACGTATCTATAATTTTTTATTGTTCCATGCTATTATATTATCTGTTTTGGATGTTTTATATGCATTAATATGCTATTTTATAGTATTTTTGGGACTAACTTATTAACCTAGAGCCCAGTGCCAGTTTCTGTTTTTTCCTTGTTTTTGAGCTTCGCAGAAAAGGAATACCAAACGGAGTCCAAACGGAATAAAACCTTCGCGATGATTTTTCTTGGACCAGAAGACACCCAGGAGACTTGGAGTGCAAGTCAGAAGAGCCACGAGGCGGCCACAAGGGGGAGGGCGCGCCCAGGGGGGTAGGGCGCACCCCCTGCCTTGTGGGCCCCTCAGTGACCCCCTGACCTAGATCTTCCTCCTATATATTCACATATATTCCCAAACCACCAGAAGCATCCACAAAAACACTTTTCCACCACCGCAACCTTCTGTTCCCGTGAGATCCCATCTTGGGGCCTTTTCCGGCATCCTGCCGGAGGGGGATTCGATCACGGAGGGCTTCTACATCAACTCTATTGCCCTTCCGATGAAGCGTGAGTAGTTTACCTTAGACCTACGGGTCCATAGCTAGTAGCTAGATGACTTCTTCTCTCTCTTTGATTCTCAATACAACGTTCTCCTTGATGTTCTTGAAGATCTATCTGATGTAATCTTCTTTTGCGGTGTGTTTGTTGAGATCCGATGAATTGTGGATTTATGATCAGCTTATCTATGAATATTATTTGAATCTTCTCTGAATTCTTTTATGCATGATTTGATATCCTTGTAATTCTCTTCGAACTATCGGTTTGGTTTGGCCAACTAGATTGGTTTTTCTTGCAATGGGAGAAGTGCTTGGCTTTGGGTTCAATCTTGCGGTGTCCTCTCCTAGTGATAGTAGGGGCAGCGAGGCACGTATTGTATTGTTTCCATCGAGGATAAAAAGATTGGGTTTACATCATATTGCTTGAGTTTATTCCTCTACATCATGTCATCTTACTTAAAGCGTTACTCTGTTCTTCATGAACTTAATACTCTAGATGCAGGCAGGAGTCGGTCGATGTGTGGAGTAATAGTAGTAGATGCAGGCAGGAGTCGGTCTACTTGACACGGACGTGATGCCTATATTTCATAATCATTGCCTTGGATATCGTCATAACTTTGCGCTTTTCTATCAGTTGCTCGACAGTAATTTGTTCACCCACCGCATTATTTGCTATCTTGAGAGAAGCCTCCAGTGAAACCTATGGCCCCCGGGTCTATTTTCCATCATATTACTTTCTGATCTACTATTTTGCAATCTTTTATTTTCAGATCTATAAACCAAAAACCCTAAAAATATTTACTTTATCTTTTGTTTAGTTTTATCTATCTCTATCAGATCTCACTTTTGCAAGTGACCGTGAAGGGATTGACAACCCCTTTATCGCGTTGGGTGCAAGTGTTTGATTGTTTGTGTAGGTATTGGTGATTTGTGCATTGTCTCCTACTGGATTGATACCTTGGTTCTCTAACTGAGGGAAATACTAATATCTACTTTGCTGCATCACCCTTTCCTCTTCAAGGGAAAAACCAACGCAAGCTCAAGAAGTAGCAAGAAGAATTTCTAGCACCGTTGTCGGGGAGATCTACGCCAAGTCAAGACATACCAAGTACCCATCATAAACTCTCATCTCTTGCATTACATTATTCGCCATTTGCCTCTCGTTTTCCTCTCCCCCACTTCTAAAATGATTTTCGAAAATATTTGCCTTTTTATTCGCCCTTCTTCCGTTCGTCTTTTTCGTTTGCCTTTTTGTTTGCTCGTGTGTTAGATTGCTTGGTTTGTCACGATGACTCAAGAGAATACCAAATTGTGTGACTTTTCCAACACTAATAACAATGATTTTATTAGTACTCCGATTGCTCCCGGCACTAGTGCGGAATCTTATGAAATTAATGCCGCTTTGCTGAATCTTGTTATGAAATATCAATTTTCCGGCCTTCCTAGTGAAGATGCCGCATCCCATCTGAATAGTTTCGTTGAGTTGTGTGATATGCAAAAGAAAAAAGATGTGGATAATGATATTGTTAAATTGAAGCTATTTCTGTTTTCACTTCGAGATCGTGCTAAAACTTGGTTTTCATCTTTGCCTAAAAATAGTAATGATTCATGGAATAAGTGTAAAGATGCTTTTATTTCCAAGTATTTTCCTCCCGCTAAGATCATCTCCCTTAGGAACGATATTATGAATTTTAAGCAGCTAGATCATGAACATGTTGCACAATCTTGGGAGAGGATGAAATTGATGATACGAAATTGCCCTACTCATGGTTTAAATTTATGGATGATCATACAAATTTTTTATGCCGGATTGAATTTTGCTTCTAGAAATCTTTTAGATTCGGCCGCGGGAGGTACTTTTATGAAAATTACTCTAGGAGAAGCTACTAAACTCCTAGATAATATTATGGTTAATTATTCTCAATGGCACACCGAAAGATCTTCCACTAGTAAAAAAGTGCATGCAATTGAAGAGATTAATGTTTTGAATGGAAAGATGGATGAACTTATGAAATTATTTGCTAGAAAGAGTGCTCCTATTGATCCTAATGATACGCCTTTGTCTACTTTGATTGAGAATAATAATGAATCTATGGATGTGAATTTTGTTGGTAGGAACAATTTTGGTAATAACACGTATAGAGGTAATTTTAATCCTAGGCCGTTTCCTAGTAATTCCTCTAATAATTATGGTAATTCCTACAACAATTCTTATGGAAATTATAATAAGATGCCCTCTGATTTTGAGAATAGTGTTAAAGAATTTATGAGTTCGCAAAAGAATTTTAATGCTTTGGTTGAAGAAAAATTGCTTAAGATGGATGATTTGGCTAGGAACGTGGATAGAATTTTTCTTGATGTTGATTCTTTGAAAATTAGATCTATTATTCCCAAGCATGATATCAATGAATCTCTAAAGGCTATGAGAATCTCCATTGATGAGTGCAAAGAAAGAACCGCTAAGATGCGTGCTAAATGAGATTGGTTTGTAAAATCGTGTTCTTCTAGTTTTTGTGAAAATAATGATGAAGATCTTAAAGTGATTGATGTGACTCCTATTGAATCTTTGTTTTCCAATATAAATCTTGATAAATATGGGACTGGAGATGAGTCAACTTTAGTTAAATGGCGTCCCAATGATTCAGAGTTTATAGATCTAGATGCAAAAATTGATAAAAATGGGATTGGAGAGGTCAAAACTTTAAGTAGCAATGAACCCACTCTTTTGGATTTCAAGGATTTTAATTATGATAATTGTTCTTTGATAGATTGTATTTCCTTGTTGCAATCCATGTTGAATTCTCCTCATGCTTATAATCAAAACAAAGCTTTTACTAAACATATCGTTGATGCCATGATGAAATCTTTTGAAGAAAAGCTTGAATTGGAAGTTTCTATCCCTAGAAAACTTTATGATGAGTGGGAACCTACTATTAAGATTAAGATTAAATATTATAAGTGCGATGCTTTGTGTGATTTGGGTGCTAGCGTTTCCACGATTCAAAAAAAATTATGTGATGTGCCAGGTTTCCGTGAATTTGATGATTGTTCTTTAAATTTGCATCTTGCGGATTCCACTATTAAGAAACCTATGGGAAGGATTAATGATGTTATTATTGTTGCAAATAGTAATTATGTGCCCGTAGATTTCATCGTTCTTGATATAGATTGCAATCCTACATGACCTATTATTCTTGGTAGACCTTTCCTTAGAACGATTGGTGCAATTATTGATATGAAAGAAGGAAACGTTAGATTTCAATTTCCGTTAAGGAAGGGAACGGAACACTTGCCTAGAAAGAAAATTAAGTTGCCATATGAATCTATTATGAGAGCTACTTATGAATTGCATACCAAAGATGACAATACCTAGATCTATGTGTTTTTATGCCTAGCTAAGGGCGTTAAACAATAGCGCTTATTGGAAGGCAACCCAATTTTATTTTTGTTCTTTGCTTTTTGGTTATGTTTTTCAATAAATAATTCATCTAGCCTCTGGTTAGATGTGTTTTTGTGTTTTAATTAGTGTTTGTGCCAAGTAAGACCTTTGGGATGGCTTACGGTGATAGTTGATTTGATCTTGCTGAAAAACAGAAACTTTTGCGTCCAGTCACAGAATTGTTTAGATTCACTGGAGGGTGGGAAAACCCTGAAGTTTTTACAAAAGATTTATATACAAATTTCCTACGTTTTCCTAATTTTTAAAAAAATTGGAGTTACATAAGTATTAGAACAATTCAGATCTTCGTAGACTATTCTGTTTTTGACAGATTCTGTTTTCTATGTGTTGTTTGCTTATTTTGATGAATCTATGGGTAGTATCGGGGGGTATGAGACATGGAGAAGTTGTAATACAGTATATATTACACCAATATAAATAAATAATGAGTTCACAACAGTACCAAAAGTGGTGATTTATTTTCTTATACTAATGGAGCTTATGAGATTTTCTGTTGAGTTTTGTGTTGTGAAGTTTTCAAGTTTTGGGTAAGGATTTGATGGACTATGGAATAAGGAGTGGCAAGAGCCTAAGCTTGGGGATTCCCAAGGCACCCCAAGGTAATATTCAAGTACAACCAAGAGCCTAAGCTTGGGGATGCCCCGGAAGGCATCCCCTCTTTCGTCTTCATCTATCGGTAACTTTACTTGAGGCTATATTTTTATTCACCACATGATATGTGTTTTGCTTGGAGCGTCTTGTATGATTTGAGTCTTTGTTTTTTAGTTTGCCACAATAATCATTGATGTACACACCTTTTGATAGGGACATGCATGAATCGTGATTTATTAGAATACTCTATGTGCTTCACTTATATCTTTTGAGCTAGGCAATTTTGCTCTAGTGCTTCACTTATATCTTTTTAGAGCACGGCGGTGGCCTTATTTTGTAGAAATTATTGAACTCTCATGCTTCACTTATATTATTTTGAGAGTCTCTAAACAGCGTGGTAATTTGCTTTGGTTATGAATTTAGTCCTAATATGATTGGCATCCAAGAGGGATGTAATAAAAGCTTTCATATAAAGTGCATTGAATACTATGAGAAGTTTGATTCCTTATGATTGCTTTGAGATATAGAGATGGTGATATTAGAGTCATGCTAGTGAGTAATTATGAATTGGAGAAATACTTGTGTTGAGGTTTGTGATTCCCGTAGCATGCACGTATGGTGAACCGTTATGTAACGAAGTTGGAGCATGAGGTATTTTTTTATTGTCTTCCTTATGAGTGACGGTCGGGGACGAGCGATGGTCTTTTCCTACCAATCTATCCCCCTAGGAGCATGCGCGTAGTACTTTGTTTTGATGACTAATAGATTTTTGCAATAAGTATGTGAGTTCTTTATGACTAATGTTGAGTCCATGGATTATACGCACTCTCACCCTTCCACCTTTGCTAGCCTCTCTAGTGCCACACAACTTTCGCCGGTACCATAAACTCACCATATACCTTCCTCAAAACAGCCACCATACCTACCTATTATGGCATTTCCATAGCCATTCCGAGATATATTGCCATGCAACTTTCCACCATTCCGTTTTATTATGACACGTTCCGTCATTGTCATATTGCTTTGCATGATCATGTAGCTGACATCGTATTTGTGGCAAAGCCACCTTTCATAATTCTTTCATACATGTCACTCTTGAGTCATTGCACATCCCGGTACACTGCCGGAGGCATTCATATAGAGTCATATTTTTGTTCTAAGTATCGAGTTGTAATTTTTGAGTTGTAAGTAAATAAGAGTGTGATGATCTTCATTATTAGAGCATTGTCCCATGTGAGGAAAAAATAAAAGGGAGGCCAAAGAAGCAAAAAAAAAAGAGAAAAAGAGAGAAGGGGCAATGTTACTATCCTTTTTTTTCACACTTGTGCTTCAAAGTAGCACCATGATCTTCATGATAGAGAGTCTCCTATGTTGTCACTTTCATATGCTAGTGGGAATTTTTCATTATAGAACTTGGCTTGTATATTCCAACGATGGGCTTCCTCAAATTGCCCTACGTCTTCATGAGCAAGCAAGTTGGATGCACACCCACTTAGTTTTCTTTTGAGCTTTCATAAGCTTATAGCTCTAGTGCATCCGTTGCATGGCAATCCCTACTCACTCACATCGATATCTATTGATGGGCATCTCCATAGCCCGTTAATACTCCTAGTTGATGTGAGACTATCTCCCTCTTTTTGTCTTCTCCACAACCACCATATTCTATTCCACCTATAGTGCTATGTCCATGGCTCATGCTCATGTATTGCGTGAAAGTTGAAAAGGTTTGAGAACACCAAAAGTATGAAACAATTGCTTGGCTTGTCATCGGGGTTGTGCATGATTTGAATACTTTGTGTGATGAAGATGGAGCATAGCCAGACTATATGATTTTGTAGGGATAAACTTTCTTTGGCCATGTTATTTTGAGAAGACATAATTGCCTTGTTAGTATGCTTGAAGTATTATTGTTTTTATGTCAATATTAAACTTTTGTTTTGAATCTTATGGATCTGAACATTCATGCCACAATAAAGAAAATTACATGGATAAATATGTTAGGTAGCATTCCACATCAAAAATTCTGTTTTTATCATTTACCTACTCGAGGACGAGCATGAATTAAGCTTGGGGATGCTTGATACGTCTCCAACGTATCTATAATTTTTGATTGTTCCATGCTATTATATTATCTGTTTTGGATGTTTTATATGCATTAATATGCTATTTTATATTTTTTTGGGACTAACTTATTAACCTAGAGCCCAGTGCCAGTTTTTGTTTTTTCCTTGTTTTTGAGCTTCACAGAAAAGGAATACCAAACGGAGTCCAAACGGAATAAACCCTTCGCGATGATTTTTCTTGGACCAGAAGACACCCAGGAGACTTGGAGTGCAAGTCAGAAGAGCCACGAGGCGGCCACAAGGGGGGAGGGCGCTCCCCCTGCCTTGTGGGCCCCTCGGTGACCCCCTGACCTAGATCTTCCTCCTATATATTCACATATATTCCCAAACCACCAGAAGCATCCACAAAAACACTTTTCCACCGCCGCAACCTTCTGTTCCCGTGAGATCCCATCTTGGGGCCTTTTCCGGCATCCTGCCGGAGGGGGATTCGATCACGGAGGGCTTCTACATCAACTCTATTGCCCTTCCGATGAAGCGTGAGTAGTTTACCTCAGACCTATGGGTCCATAGCTAGTAGCTAGATGGCTTCTTCTCTCTCTTTGATTCTCAATACAACGTTCTCCTTGATGTTCTTGGAGATCTATCCGATGTAATCTTCTTTTGCGGTGTGTTTGTCGAGATCCGATGAATTGTGGATTTATGATCAGCTTATCTATGAATATTATTTGAATCTTCTCTGAATTCTTTTATGCATGATTTGATATCCTTGTAATTCTCTTCGAACTATCGGTTTGGTTTGGCCAACTAGATTGGTTTTTCTTGCAATGGGAGAAGTGCTTGGCTTTGGGTTCAATCTTGCGGTGTCCTCTCCCAGTGACAGTAGGGGCAGCGAGGCACATATTGTATTGTTGCCATCGAGGATAAAAATATGGGGTTTACATCATATTTCTTGAGTTTATTCCTCTACATCATGTCATCTTACTTAAAGCGTTACTCTGTTCTTCATGAACTTAATACTCTAGATGCAGGCAGGAGTCGGTCGATGTGTGGAGTAATAGTAGCAGATGCAGGCAGGAGTCGGTCTACTTGACACGGACATGATGCCTATATTTCATAATCATTGCCTTGGATATCGTCATAACTTTGTGCTTTTCTATCAATTGCTCGACAGTAATTTGTTCACCCACCGTATTATTTGCTATCTTGAGAGAAGCCTCTAGTGAAACCTATGGCCCCCGGGTCTATTTTCCATCATATTACTTTCCGATCTACTATTTTGCAATCTTTTATTTTCAGATCTATAAACCAAAAACCCTAAAAATATTTACTTTATCTTTTGTTTAGTTTTATCTATCAAATCTCACTTTTGCAAGTGATCATGAAGGGATTGACAACCCCTTTATCGCGTTGGGTGCAAGTGTTTGATTTTTTGTGCAGGTATTGGTGATTTGTGCGTTGTCTCCTACTGGATTGATACCTTGGTTCTCTAACTAAGGGAAATACTTATCTCTACTTTGCTGCATCACCGTTTCCTCTTTAAGGGAAAAACCAACACAAGCTCAAGAAGTAGCAATCGCCGTCACAGTCCTTGCCCCGGCGGCACTCCGGCGCCACCGGGAGAGAGGGGGAGAGAGCCCCCCTCCTTCTTCTTCTTCCTTGGCCTCCCCCCTAGATGGGAGGAGATTTCCCCCTATGGTCCATGGCATCCATGGCGGCGGAGGGGCGGGAGCCCCTCCGAGATTGGATCTCCCTCTCTGTTCTCTTATGTTTCGCGCTCCCCAGATCTGGCCGAAAACCGTTTCTTATATTCCCGGAGATCCGTACCTCCGATTGCGCTGAGATTTTAACACGATTTTTTTTGGATATAAGCTTCCTTGCGCCTGAAGTAGAGCCCCAACCGACGTACGAGGTGAGCACAACCCACCACCACGTGCCTGACCCCTGGGGCGCGCCCTGGTGTCTTGTGGGCACTGTGGGCCCCCGTTTGCGTTGATTCCAAGTCCCAAAAATCACATATATTCCAAAATAATTCTCCGTAAATTTTTATTGCATTTGAACTTCGTTTGATATGGATATTCTGCGAAACAAAAAACATGCAAAAAACAGGAACTGGCACTGGGCACCGGATCAATAGGCTAGTCCAATAAATCATATAAATTGTTGCCAAAAGTATGTAAAAATTGTATAATATTGGCATGGAACAATAAAAAATTATAGATACGACGGAGACGTATCAGCGCCCGAGGTGAGCACGCCTACACCTCCTCCTCCTCCCCTACCTCTGCCTAGCTAGGGTTCCTATGGTTCATCAAATTAGCTAGGGTTCATCTAATTAGTTAGGGTTCATCAAATCAGCTAGTACTTGTAGATGCTTAAGTAGTTGTATAGTTGTTGTGCACCCATTGTAGTTAACTAAATATAATTTTTAGGAAAAATTTGTATATGCTTAAGTAGTTAACTAAATATAATTTTTAGGACAAATTTGTATATGCTTAAGTAGTTAACTAAATATATTTCAGGGTTGTATAGTTGCTTAAGTACTATGGCAGTAGGGTTTAACTAGAAATGTTAGGGCAGTAGGGTTTAACTAGATGTTAATTAGGGCAGTAGGGTTTAGTTTAGAGAAAAAATTCAATATAAAAATATAAATTTCTATTACTGCTGCAAGTCCAGTAGGTTAACTAGGTTGGCTTGGTTAGAGCAAAAATTTAGTTTGGAGCAAAAATTTAGTTAGGGTAGTAGGGTTTAACTAGGGCAGTAGAGTTTAGAGCAAATATTTAGTTAGAGCAGTAGGGTTTAACTAGGGCAGTAGGGTTTAATTGTGGTTTTTGTTTTCATAGATGTTTTTTTAAAAGAACAAATTGGAGAAAATGTTGCAGCAATGCTGCTAGTAATATATAGTGGTACTAGTAGATGTTAATTAGGTTAGGGCAGTAGTGGTAGTAGTAGATGTTAATTAGATGTTTTTTAGTTAGGGCAGTAGGGTTTGTAACACCCCCAGTGGTTAGCCACAGTAATCCCCTTTTGATTATGCCATGTCATCATGATCAATAGTGCTTAAACATCATTTGGATCCTATCTCTTTTCAAATTCAAAGTCAAATGGAAACTCAAACTAAAAGTGAAAAATAAAAGTTGCTTAACATAGAAACTAAAATGTTCATTTAGTAATAAGTATTCCAGAGACTATTCTAAAATTGTAATCAACAATTAATAAATTAATTAGGTGGCTCTAACATTATCAAAGCAGTAAGGTTTAATACCTTTTATTTATTATAAAATTTGTGTGAACTCCAATTGTCTCCAAACCAATTTTTGGCAGTAGTAGATAGTGCCTAGCATTTAATGGCACAAGTGCCATATTTTATAAAAGTCAGTTTGAGGCCTAACTATTTACAAAACAGAGTATAGGAATAAGTAAAAAGAAAAAGGCAGAAGGAATAAAGCAAAAATAAAAAGAGAAGAAAACCCCCCTGGCCTAACTGGGCCTCAGCCCAGCCGGCCCACCCACTCCCCCTTTAACCCCCTGGGCGACAGAAACCCTAGGCCCACCGACACCAATTCCCCCCCCCCCCACTCGCTCTCTCCTCCCCCCTGATCCAGATTTGGATCGGGGCACTCGACACCGCTGCCCCGCGCTCGACCCCGTCGCCCTCGACGCCCGTCGGCGGAGCCGCCACGCCCTCGCCGCCTCGTCCATACCGCCGCCCCCGTCCTCCTTCTCGAGCTCGAGCCGCTGCCCTTGACCCTACACCTGGGGTGAGGAACCCCGTCTTCCCCTTCCCCTTGGTCGCCGCCGTCGCCCATGGCCGTTCCGCCCGGCGCTCGCCGCGCCTATGCGCCCCACAGCTGCGCGCACACCCTGCTGGCCGCGCGCTACTGCTACCGCGCTCCGCTGCTGCATCCTCCGCGCCGCGCCACCCGCTGTCGCGCGCGTCCGTGCTCGCCTGCGCCGCGCCACCCGCTGTCGCGCGCGTCCGTGCTCGCCTGCGCCGCTCGCTGCACGCGCCCAGCCCGCCTCACGTCGACGCGCTCGCCACCGCGCCCGGCAACCCAACCTCGGCGGCCTGCGCCTTGTCCCGCGCTTGCTGCGACCCGCGCGCGCGCCCCGCGCCGTTCGCCCCTGCTCCGCGTCCACCCTCAGCCGCCACCACGCCACTGGCCGTCGCCGCTCCGGCCAGCCACCCCCCTGCTCGCCGCTGCCTGGCCCTTCGCTCGCTGCGGCCCCGCGGCGCCGCCCGGGTCCGTCCCCTCGGGCATGCGCCCGTTCGGGCGCCCGCGCCCGCTCGCCCGCGCGCCCGTGCGCCCGCTGTGGCCGCATGGGCCACTAACGGCTGGCCCCCACCACCCCTCTGTGCCACTGACCGAACGGGCCCACGGCCCAGAACGTTTAAAAAAATGAATTAATAAAAATAATAATTAATTAATTAATTACTCTGTTTAATTAATCTAATTAACTAGTTAGTTTAATTAATCTGTAATTAGTTTAGTTAATTCCTAATTAACCTGACGTGACACTAACAGATGGGACCCACTGGTCCTGACGTCACAGTGACGTCATGATGACGTCACAGTTACTGTTTCAGATAATGTCGGAATTAAATAATTAAATAAATTTCAGAAAATTATTAAAACTTTGAAAAATCATATAAAATAATCCGTAACTCCGATCGAAAAACTTTATACATGAAAGTTGCTCAGAACAACGAGGCGAATCCGGATACGCGGTCCGTCCGTCCGTCACGCGTCCCTAGCTACCCGAACATGGAACAGTTCCCCTCCGATCATCTGTCTGACAACTGTCTGGAACCGGGAAAACATTCCCGGATGGATTCCCCCTTCCTCATTGTCATGCAACCATACGTTAAGGCACACCCGACACTGCGTATTGTCATGTCATGCTCTTGTTTGCTTTATATTTACTGTTTCCTCCCCCTCTTCTCTCTCGTTAGACCCCGACGCAGTTCCCGGTACCGACGCAGCTCCGGAGCCCGGCGCCACCGTTGACGACCTTGCCTTTGCCGCAAAGCAACCAGGCAAGCCCCCCCTTGAGCATACCGATATCGCCCATTCTATTTTCTCATGCTTGCATTAGAATTGCTGCTGCTGCTTTACCTATTCTGATGCATAGCCTGTTTATTGTAACCTGCTGTTGATAATTACCTGCATAACCTAGACTGCTTAGTATATGCTGGGTAGAGACCTATCAGTGACCCCACTAGTCCCGACTACACCGCTGGATTATCAGAAGACCCGATCAACGAGATTGAAGACAAGGCCCCGGCACCGCACTTCACCCCCTTAGTTGTAATGACACTGCAGCGTTACTATCGAGTGCCGAGGGTGATACCTCGTGTAGCGCTTCAGATGTTAACCCTGTAGAGTAGCTATTTGGTCATGGTCATCGAGGGTGATTCCTCCTTCACCACTTTCGATAACGACGCGGTCGTGCAACACATCAAGTGTGAACCCATCGAGGGTGAATCCTCCTACGTTCACCTTGACAGTTACATCGAGTGGGTATCCGTCGAGGGTGATACCTCGGATTCCCTTGATGTTATGGACACATGGCTACTGTGACTTTACCCCTGCACCCTGTTAGAAATGGGTCGGCCCCGAGGGCGACCCGAGGGAGTTACTTTAACTGCAGGACTGGAGGGACAGGTGGTACCGCCCAGTAGAGGTGGACCTGAGTTCCCGACAGTCTTTTGTGAGACGGGTTGACCTGGATGGTGCCCGAGTGAGAATACGAGGCATGGCCGGGCATTCTTGGCCCTTGCCGCAAGTCCTCGAGCCGGGGCGACAGGGTCACATCGATCGTGAGTCTCTGCTCGTTACCGCACCCCCAAGGTACTAACAATTTGGATATTTGATTCGAGTGGGCCTCTAGCCCGATAGCACTAACCACCACGTGGGCATAGTATGGGCGTTCTGCATCGTATGCATCAGCCGAAAGCTCTGTCAGATGTCCAGTTCAGCAGTGCGGCATGGAGTGATTGGCGCCATTCACGACAGAGGTGGTGCTTGGATCTGAGCCATGTGCGCAATGACCCGGAGGGCAAGGGGCGATGGCCCAAGACCCCCTTGCGCTTAGGATGTAGACCGGCGGGGACCTCTCTGCTGAGCTCTAGGTAGGGCTGCGGTGTGTCGTTTGGCCGAGGCCGGGCATGACCCGGAAAAGTGTGTCCGGCCAGAGTTAAGCGAGCGTGGTGGGTAAGTTGGTGCACCCCTGCAGGAAAGAACTAATCTATGCATAGCCGGATCCTCGGTAACGGACACTCGGAGTTGTATCCCGATTGATACAAATAGAATTGGATACTATGGCTCTGGGATTGCTTCTCGCAGGGAGTCGAGAAGGGATCTCAGGACGAGGTTGATGACTGTATGGCTCTGGGATTGCTTTCTCGCAGGGAGTCGAGAAAGGATCTCTGGGTGAGGTTGATATCATTACTGCTACCTTATATTGTATTGTTCTACTCTCTTCTATTGCTGCAAGACCTCTGAAGATGCTAGTCTTCGATAGGACTAGGCCTTCTCTCTATTCTGGCTTTTCTGCAGCCCAGTCCACATATACAGCCTCCCTTTGAAAATGTTGCATATGTAGTGTAGATCCTTGCTTGCTGAGTACTTCTGAGTACTCACGGTTGCTTTGTTTTCCTTTTTCTCCCCATATCAGTTTGTCGTGACCAGAGGACGGAGCCCCCTGAGACAGATGCCCCGTCGATCGACTACTACTACTACCCCGAGGATGGATACTACTACAAGTTGGCTGACGACCAGAAGTAGGATCGGAGGGTCCCAGGCAGGATGCCTACGCCTTTCGATCATAGTGTTTTATTTTGCCCCGCCTTCTATAGGCCTTTCTGTGCTTTCTTTTATATCTGTACTCAGATATCTGATGCTTCCGCTGACGCTTGTACGCAAGCTTATGTATTCGAGCCCTCGAGGCCCCTGGCTTGTAATATAAAGCTTGTATGACTTTATGTATGTTTTAGAGTTGTGTTGTGATATCTTCCCGTGAGTCCTTAGGCTTGATCGTGTGCATTTGCGTGTATGATTAGTGCACGATTGAGCTGGGGGCATCACAAGTTGGTATCAGAGCCGACTGACTGTAGGAACCCCCTTTCCAACTCCTTGGCCGAAGTTGAGTCTAGTGGTCCAAAACTGTTTTACTAACATGGCTGTGTGGCTTACGGGCCCACGTCGCCAAATGGGTGGTATTAGGATCTTTTACTCCTCGACCTTTACTCTGGGACTCTGTTCTCTCTTCTATTCGGGTTAAAATTTTACTAACTCCAACATTAGGTTCTCGTGATCACATCCTCCCGGTGTTCTGAAAATTTCCCCCCTTCCTTCAAGATTGCGGGCCAGGTTCTGTTCGCAGGATCCTCTTATCGAGGGCACCCTGTTTTGTCACTTGCAGATTCCTCGCTCCAATAGTTTTCTCCGACGTTGATGTAGCCTTTGCTATTTCCCGTTGTGTACTTCCTTGCCGCATGCCTGCGCGCCGCCTAGTTGTCTAGCCTTCCCCTTTCAGCTGTCGTATTGCCGGATTGTAATCGAGGCTATGCGTGGCTTTGAATGTCTGGTGCGAATATGCTGAAGCATCTATTGCACTTCCTTCTGTTGTGCGTGTTACTTCATGAATCATTCCATACACCTGCAGTTCTTCTTGCTAAACTGCCCCTGTTGATTTGGCAGGATGGCTGACGATCCTCCACCTCCACCTTATATTGCCGCAATGATGCAACAATTTGAACTGAACCGTCAGGTTATGACCGGGATATTGGCTCAGTTCCCAAACCAGAATGCTCATCAACAACCTACACCAATAACACTGCCAGAATTCGTGCGCCTCAATCCGTCCACTTTTCGTAGCTCGACTGATCCAATGGATGCTGATGATTGGCTCCGTGACATCGCCTTCCAGATGAAGTCGGCCAATGTTATCCCTGACAGTTACGTCACCTATGCGACGTATCACCTGAGGGGATCAGCTGCTTACTGGTGGGAAAGCCACAAGGGTATGTTGCCTGCTGAAACAGTAACCACTTGGCGGGAATTCCAGTTAGCTTTTCGTGCATGGTACATTCCTCAAGGTCTGATGGACCAGAAGAAGCAAGAGTTCCGCAAACTCTCACAGGGCAAAATGACAGTGGAGGAATATCAGAGGAAATTCCTTGAATTATCCCGCTGTGCTGCGGATGACGTCTGCACTGACGCACGCAAGCAGGAGAAATTCCGTGAAGGACTACGTACTGATATAAACCTTGCACTTGCTGTCCATGATTGCATAGACTTCGTAACGCTTGTCAGCAAATCTTTCCAAGTTGAAACAGCTCTGACTAAATACCAGGAGTCGCTCAAGCGTACTCGAGATGTCGGCTCGTCTTCGGGTCAGCCCGTTCAGAAACGTCGAGTGTGGATTCCACACAATGTTCATCACCGACCTGCCCCTGTACCCAGGCCATCTTATGCTACACCTCGTCTGCCTCCACCACCAAGACAACTGAACATCGCAAGTGGACAGCCCAATGTTGGTGTTTCTCCCCATAATGATGGTCTGTGCCACCAGTGTGGACAGCCAGGGCACCGTACTATCTACTGCCGTCAGAGTCAGCCTCAACACGCATCACGTCCTTCTGTTGGTTGCAGGAAGAGCCGTCGAAAACATCCTTCTAGGAACGTTGAAACCAGACTACCTACTAGTCAACTTGTTCATGTCAACCAAGTCAACATTGAAGAAGCCCGACAGGACCCCAAGATTGTGATGGGCACCCTTCTAGTGAATTCAATCCCAGCTTCAGTCCTCTTTGATTCTGGAGCATCGCACTCCTTCATGTCTGAAAGTTTTGCGCGAAGCCATGATATACTTTTCGAGGAGATGTCCACTCCATTCGTAATCCAGTCACCTGGGGCTAATTGGCAAACTACCATGGTAAGCCACGGTAACCACATTGTGATCGGAGGATTGATGTTCCCCGTTTCTCTCATTGCTCTCAAGACCTCCAACATAGACATTATTCTGGGTATGGACTGGTTGAAGCCTCATAAAGCTTTGATTGACTGTGCCACTGAAACAGTCCGCCTCACACACCCTTCTGGTCAGACAGTCAGATACTCAGCTCGAACAGTGCAGGACGCCGAAGCTCAGATTTATGTCCTGAATGCATTGAATGCTTCACCTCTTGAAGGCATCGAGAACGTTCCAGTTGTTCATGATTTTCAAGATGTCTTTCCAGAAGAACTTCCAGGAATACCGCCTGCTAGAGCTGTCGAGTTTGTCATCGACTTGAAACCTGGCACAACTCCTATTGCGAAGCGTCCTTATAAGATGCCTCCGCATCATCTTCTCGAGCTTAAGGAAGAAATCGACACGTCACTTAAGAAAGATTTCATCCGTCCCAGTTCCTCTGCTTGGGGAGCACCTTCACTCTTCGTTAAGAAGAAGGATGGAACTAACCGATTGGTTCAGGATTATTGGCCCATTAACCAAGCAACAATTCAAAACAAATATCCGCTTCCTCGGATCAATGATTTGTATGATCAGCTTGCTGGATCATCGGTGTTTTCTAAACTCGACTTGAGGTTGGGTTATCATCAGATCCGTGTTCGTGAAGAGGATATTCCGAAGACTGCATTTGTTACTCGCTATGGCTCTTATGAGTATACTGTAATGTCATTTGGCTTAACAAATGCTCCAGCCACATTCTCCCGTCTGATGAATTACATCTTCATGGATTATCTCGATAAATTTGTCGTGGTTTATCTAGATGATATTCTGGTCTATTCAAAGAATAAAGAAGAACATGCCGAACACCTCCGTCTTGTACTGGAAAGGCTTCGAGAACACCAGTTGTATGCCAAATACTCCAAATGTGAATTCTGGCTTTCTGAAGTAACCTACCTTGGTCATGTGATTTCCAAGGATGGAATTGCTGTTAACCCAGAACGAGTTCATGCTATTCTTGACTGGACACCTCCAAAGAACGTCAAGCAAGTGAGAAGTTTTCTCGGCCTTGCAAGCTATTGTCGTCGGTCTGTTGAGAATTTTTCTAAGATTGCTAAGCCTTTGACTGATCTGCTTCACAAGGGCGTTAAGTTTGAATGGACCGACAAATGTCAAGAAAGTTTCCAAACACTCAAAGACAAGCTGACATCTGCCCCAGTACTTGCTCCTCCAGATTCTCGCAAAGATTTTATGATTTATTGTGACGCATCCCGTGAAGGATTAGGCTGTGTCCTAATGCAAGAGCGTAAAGTGATTGCCTATGGCTCTCGTCAGTTGCGCCCACATGAAGAGAATTATCTGGTACATGATCTAGAACTGGCTGTTGTCATCTATGCATTGCAGTTGTGGTGACATTACCTCCTCGGTAATCGTTGCGAGATCTACACGGATCATAAAAGTATGAAGTACTTGTTCACTCAGCCATCTCTAAACCTCCGTCAGCAAAGATGGATGGAGGCCATTGCGGAATATGATTTGGGTATTTCCTATACCCCTGGCAAGGCTAACGTGATGGCTGATGCCTTAAGCCGTAAGTCCTATTGCGACAACCTCATGGTTAAGCAAGCTCAACCTCGTCTTTTTGAAGAACTGTGCAAGCTGAATCTGCGTATTGTTCCACAGGGTTCTCTTAATAACCTTGTGATACAACCAGATCTTGAGAAAGCTGTTAAGAATGCGCAAGCTAAAGATGCTGAAATTGATCTGATGAAGAAAGACCTTCACCTTGTAAAGTACAGGGATTTCTCACTGTCTGAAGATGGAACCTTGTATTTCAGAAACCGCATTGTCGTACCTCACTTCGAACTTATGACCGACAAGGTCATGAAGGAGGCACATGATACCCCGCTGTCTATTCATTCGGGTAGCACCAAGATGTATCATGATCTCCGTCAAAGGTACTGGTGGTCTAAAATGAAGCAGGATATTGCTCGATATGTTGCTGAATGTGATGTGTGTCGTCGTGTTAAAGCAGAACATCAGAAGCCTGCTGGAATTCTGCAACCACTTCCCATTCCACTATGGAAATGGGATAAGGTTCAGATGGATTTCATTACAGGACTTCCCAGGTCACAGAAGGGTCACGATGCTATTCTTGTCGTCGTCGCCAACTCTCTAAAGTTGCACACTTTCTGCCCGTCAAGGAAACTATCACTGCTAGTCAGTTAGCAGAGTTGTATATCTCCAGAATTGTTTCACTCCATGGTATTCCGAAGGAGATCAGTTCGGACCGTGGCGGTCTTTTCACCTCAAAGTTCTGGGAAAGTTTCCAAGAAGCTATGGGAACTCATATTACCTGGAGTTCAGCTTATCACCCCCAATCCCAAGGCCAAGTCGAGCGAGTCAATCAAGTGCTTGAAGACATGCTTCGGGCTTGTGTTATATCGTTTGGCAAGAAGTGGGAAGAATCTCTTCCGTATGCCGAGTTCTCTTATAACAACAGCTATCAAGCCAGTTTGAAAATGGCTCCCTTCGAAGTACTATATGGACGTAAGTGTCGAACCCCTCTAAATTGGTCAGAAACTGGGGAACGACCGCTCGTGGGTCCGGATATTATTCAACACGCCGAAGAACAAGTCCGTATCGTTCGAGAAAATCTCAAGGCGGCTCAGGACCGCCAGAAGAGCAACTATGATCGCAAATGATGGGGTTTGACTTATCAACCTGGTGATCAAGCTTATCTACGTGTCACTCCTATGAAGGGCACTCACCGTTTTGGAATCAAGGGCAAACTAGCTCCGCGCTACATTGGTCCTTTCCGCATTATTGCTAAACGTGGTCAGGTGGCATATAAATTGGAGTTACCGCCGCAATTCTCTCATATCCACGACGTCTTCCATGTGTCACAACTTCGTCGTTGCTTCAAGGAACCTCCTCACCGCGCAGTGGATCACGAGATGCTCGAATTGCAAAATGATCTATCTTATAAGGAGCATCCGATCCGCATTCTCGATGAGACTGAACGTCGGACCCGTCAAAAAGTTACCAAGTTCCTCAAAGTGCAGTGGTCAAATCATGCTGAAGATGAAGCCACTTGGGAACGCGAGGATAATCTTCGTGCGGAATACCCCGATCTTTTCCCGTCTACCTCTTAATTCTCGGGACGAGAATTCTTGTTAGTGGAGGATATTTGTAACACCCCCAGTGGTTAGCCACAGTAATCCCCTTTTTTTATGCCATGTCATCATGATCAACAGTGCTTAAACATCATTTGGATCCTATCTCTTTTCAAATTCAAAGTCAAATGGAAATTCAAACTAAAAGTGAAAAATAAAAGTTGCTTAACATAGAAACTAAAATGTTCATTAAGTAATAAGTATTCCAGAGACTATTCTAAAATTGTAATCAACAATTAATAAATTAATTAGGTGGCACTAACATTATCAAAGCAGCAAGGTTTAATACCTTTTATTTATTATAAAATTTGTGTGAACTCCAATTGTCTCCAAACCAATTTTTGGCAGTAGTAGATAGTGTCTAGCATTTAATGGCACAAGTGCCATATTTTATAAAAGTCAGTTTGAGGCCTAACTATTTACGAAACAGAGTATAGGAATAAGTAAAAAGAAAAAGGCAGAAGGAATAAAGCAAAAATAAAAAGAGAAGAAAACCCCCCTGGCCTAACTGGGCCTCAGCCCAGCCGGCCCACCCACTCCCCCTTTAACCCCCTGGGCAACAGAAACCCTAGCCCCACCGACACCCATTCCCCCCCCACTCGCTCTCTCCTCCCCCCGGATCCAGATTTGGATCGGGGCACTCGACACCGCTGCCCCGCGCTCGACCCCGTCGCCCTCGACGCCCGTCGCCGGAGCCGCCACGCCCTCGTCGTCTCGTCCATACTGCCGTCCACGTCCTCCTCCTCGAGCTCGAGCCGCTGCCCTTGACCCTACACCCGGGGTGAGGAACCCTGTCTTCCCCTTCCCCTTGGTCGCCGCCGTCGCCCATGGCTGTTCCGCCCCGCGCTCGCCGCGCCTATGCGCTCCGCAGCTGCGCGCACACCCGGCCACGGGCCCGTGGCCGCGCACCTCCGCAGCCGCATGCCTCGCTCGCTCCCTCCCCTGCTCGCCGCGCGCTACTGCTACTGCGCCCCGCTGCTGCATCCTCCGCGCCGCGCCACCCGCTGTCGCGCGCGTCCGTGCTCGCCTGCGCCGCTCGCTGCACGCGCCCAGCCCGCCTCACGTCGACGCGCTCGCCACCGCGCCCGGCCACCCAACCTCGGCGGCCTGCGCCTTGTCCCGTGCCTGCTGCGACCCGCGCGCGCCCCTGCTCCGCGTCCACCCGCAGCCGCCACCACGCCACTGGCCGTCGCCGCTCCGGCCAGCCACCCCCCTGCTCGCCGCTGCCTGGCCCTTCGCTCGCTGCGGCCCCGCGGCGCCGCCCGGGTCCGTCCCCTCGGGCATGCGCCCGTTCGGGCGCCCGCGCCCGCGCGCCCGCTGTGGCCACATGGGCCACTGACGGCCGGCCCCCACCACCCCTTTGTGCCACTGACCGAATGGGCCCACGGCCCAGAACGTTTAAAAAAATGAATTCATAAAAATAATTAATTAATTAATTAATTAGTGAAATAATTAAGTTAATTACTCTGTTTAATTAATCTAATTAACTAGTTAGTTTAATTAATCTATAATTAGTTTAGTTAATTCCTAATTAGCCTGACGTGACACTGACAGGTGGGACCCACTGGTCCTGACGTCACAATGACGTCATGATGACGTCACAGTTACTGTTTCGGATAATATCGGAATTAAATAATTAAATAAATTTCAGAAAATTGTAAACACTTTGAAAAATCATATAAAATAATCCGTAACTCCGATCGAAAAACTTTATACATGAAAGTTGCTCAGAACGACGAGGCGAATCCGGATCCGCGGTCCGTTCGTCCGTCACGCGTCCCTAGCTACCCGAACATGGAACCGTTCCCCTCCGGTCATCTGTGTGACAACTGTCCGGAACCGGGAAAACATTCCCGGATGGATTCCCCTTCCTCGTTGTCGTGCAACCATACGTTAAGGCACACCCGGCACTGCGTATTGTCATGTCATGCTCTTGTTTGCTTTATATTTACTGTTTCCTCTCCCTCTTTTCTCTCGTTAGACCCCGACGCGGTTCCCGGTACCGACGCAGCTCCGGAGCCCGGCGCCACCGTTGACGACCTTGCCTTTGCCGCAAAGCAACCAGGCAAGCCCCCCCTTGAGCATACCGATATCGCCCATTCTATTTTCTCATGCTTGCATTAGAATTGCTGTTGCTGCTGCTTTACCTATTCTGATGCATAGCCTGTTTATTGTAACCTGCTGTTGATAATTACCTGCATAACCTAGACTGCTTAGTATATGCTGGGTAGAGACCTATCAGTGACCCCACTAGTCCCGACTGCCCCGCTGGATTATCAGAAGACCCGATCAACGGGATTGAAGACCAGGCCCCGGCACCGCACTTCACCCCCTTAGTTGTAACGACACTGCAACGTTACTATCGAGTGCCGAGGGTGATACCTCGTGTAGCACTTCAGATGTTAACCCTGTAGAGTAGCTATTTGGTCGTGGTCATCGAGGGTGATTCCTCCTTCACCACCTCCGATAACGACGCGGTCGTGCAACACATCAAGTGTGAACCCATAGAGGGTGAATCCTCCTACGTTCACCTTGACAGTTACATCGAGTGGGTATCCGTCGAGGGTGATACCTCGGATTCCCTTGATGTTATGGACACACGGCTACTATGACTTTACCCCTGCACCCTGTTAGAAACGGGTCGGCCCCGAGGGCGACCCGAGGGAGTTACTTTAACTGCAGGACTGGAGGGACAGGCGGTACCACCCAGTAGAGGTGGACCTGAGTTCCCGACAGTCTTTTGTGAGACGGGTTGACCTGGATGGTGCCCGAGTGAGAATACGAGGCGTGGCCGGGCATTCTTGGCCCTTGCCGTAAGTCCTTGAGACGGGGCGATGGGGCCACATCGATCGTGAGTCTCTGCTCGTTACCGCACCCCCAAGGTACTAATGATTTGGATATTTGATTCGAGTGGGCCTCTGGCCCGATAGCACTAACCACCACGTGGGCATAGTATGGGCGTTCTGCATCATATGCATCAGCCGAAAGCTCTGTCAGACGTCCAGTTCAGCAGTGCAGCATGGAGTGATTGGCGCCATTCACGACAGAGGTGGTGCTTGGATCTGAGCCATGTGCGCAACGACCCGGAGGGCGAGGGGCGATGGCCCAAGACCCCCTTGCGCTTAGGATGTAGACCGGCGGGGACCTCTATGCTGAGCTCTAGGTAGGGCTGCGGTGTGTCGTTTGGCCGAGGCCGGGCATGACCCGGAAAAGTGTGTCCGGCCAGAGTTAAGCGAGCGTGGTGGGTAAGTTGGTGCACCCCTGCAGGGAAGAACTAATCTATGCATAGCCGGATCCTCGGTAACGGACACTCGGAGTTGTATCCCGATTGATACAAATAGAATTGGATACTATGGCTCTGGGATTGCTTCTCGCAGGGAGTCGAGAAGGGATCTCAGGACGAGGTTGATGACTGTATGGCTCTGGGATTGCTTTCTCGCAGGGAGTCGAGAAAGGATCTCTGGGTGAGGTTGATATCATTACTGCTACCTTATATTGTACTGTTCTACTCTCTTCTATTGCTGCAAGACCTCTGAAGATGCTAGTCTTCGATAGGACTAGGCCTTCTCTCTATTCTGGTTTTTCTGCAGCCCAGTCCATATATACAACCTCCCTTTGAAAATGTTGCATATGTAGTGTAGATCCTTGCTTGCTGGGTACTTCTGAGTACTCACGGTTGCTTTGTTTTCCTTTTTCTCCCCATATCAGTTTGTCGTGACCAGAGGACGGAGCCCCCTGAGACAGATGCCCCGTCGATCGACTACTACTACTACCCCGAGGATGGATACTACTACGAGTTGGCTGACGACCAGAAGTAGGATCGGAGGGTCCCAGGCAGGAGGCCTACGCCTTTCGATCGTAGTGTTTTATTTTGCCCCGCCTTCTATAGGCCTTTCTGTGCTTTCTTTTATATCTGTACTGAGATATCTGATGCTTCCGCTGACGCTTGTACGCAAGCTTATGTATTCGAGCCCTTGAGGCCCCTGGCTTGTAATATAAAGCTTGTATGACTTTATTTATGTTTTAGAGTTGTGTTGTGATATCTTCCCGTGAGTCCTTAGGCTTGATCGTGTGCATTTGCGTGTATGATTAGTGCACGATTGAACTGGGGGCGTCACAGGGTTTTACTAGGTTAATTAGGTTAGTAGTGCTGCTAGTAGTAGTGGTACAGTACGTTAATTAGGTGAAGTTAAATGAATGACCTAAATGAATGAAATTAGTAGTTAACTGAATTTTTTTCATTTCATCATTATAGAGCACTAAAGTTAACTGAATTTTGTTCTATTAGTACTTAACTGAATTTTCTTCTACACTTAGTTTTTGAATTAGATGTTAATTAGGGTAATAGGGTTTAGTTTAGAGAAAAAATTCAATATAAAAATATAAATTTCTATTAGTGCTGCAAGTCCAGTAGGTTCTTAATTTTTACTGATTTTTTATTATGACAGAAATTTAGGACATAATTTGAATTGAGTTCTAGGGTTCATGATTTGAAATTTAGGACAAAAATTGAGTTCTAGGGTTCATAATTTTTATTAGGACACATTTTTTATTAGTTGCTCATGTACAGGTTCTTAAGTGGTCCTGTTATATGGAACATTGAAGTGGTTCGATTGTGCCCAAGTGGTCTTTTGTTGTTTGCAGGGAATGATTCCGAGTGGCCTATGTTTTGCCGGAATGTTGATTCATTTCCGTTCGGGCAAATTTTAGGCGCTCGATTTGTCCACTTTGTAGCAAAGGTCATGCCGAAATTTTTCGTGAATTTTGGCATGACTTATGCTACAAACTAGGACATATCGAGTTCCCGGGATTTGCCGCAACGGGAATGAATCAACATTCCTGCAAAACATAGGCCTTTTTTATGTCATTATTCATTTTATTAGGTCTAGAATTAATTGACTAGCTTTAATCATAGGAAACATGGCTAGCAACGATGAAGGACAGGGTTCTGGTGATTGCAACATCTACGAGGCGGCAGGTGCCTTTTTGAACTATCTCGAGGAGCAACAGTTGTTGTAGTGCCCACCTGTCACATCCGGGAGCACACCCACGACCACGCAGCCTCAACAAGGTATGAACACCAACACCCCACCTACCCAATTAGCGTCGCCTGTCGTGCCGGGTGATAGCGGACGGCGTGAGGAAGAGGCTCCATTAGTGGCTGATGACGTCGCCGCCGTCGAAGAAGCAATGCATGATGCCATCGATGAGGATGACGATGACCCTCTACAGTATCTCAATACCGGTGCCTATGACGACGGAGGATTGATGGCTCGGCAGTATAAGTACTTAGGGTTTGAGCGTGATGAGTTGGTGCCTGAATTACCGGAGGATGAACGTATGATAGGCTTAGTTCCAGTAGCAAAGAAGCATAGGAAGAGACCGAAGAAAGGCAAAGCTGCTTCTATGAGCTAGCCGCCTCCGCAGCCTCGGGTTGAAGATTGTATACCTATCATAGGTGCGGCAAAATACCATATCCCCGGTGATCCGATCCTACCTAAGGCAGCGGTAGAGGTCATATACGGCGATCTAAGGAGACTTCATGATGATGTGCTGCGGAGAGAGAAAAGCCTGATCGCCTCGAAAAATCCAGGATACCCGCTCTACGTGGTTAACGTGCCGCAGCAAAGGTTGTACATCGACACATTCCCCGCGAAAAAGTTCTTCCTTCGATTTGATTACATCTTCGACATGTTTCACTTGAAAAAGCTGGATTTTACGTTTGTCCGCCTTTTTGCCTTGTACATGAACTACATCATCAGGATTGAGCAAATACCTTATATCTATGTCGCTGACCCGTACTTCATGCAGGAGGGCTTCTTGGCAGTCTGCCCAAAGCACCGTGAATACGCGAGTAACTACATCGCCGATTTCATGGTCGGCAATAAGGACAAGGAGACGATTCTCGTGCCTTATCATCCCATGTAAGTCATCCGCGGATATCCTTCCTTCGATTTCAATCATTCATTTGCACGCGTGGAGGCTAATTTGAGGTGTACTTATTTTGCGCAGTGACGGGCGCGCCGTCCTTATCATCCTTTACCCCCGATTCTTCCACGCTCTTTACTTGGACTCGTCGAAGAACATGAAGAAAAAGGATTACACCCACATCAAGTCTGTTCTCAATAGTGCTATCTTAAGCTACGGCCTACGGGGTGGAGAGATCGCGCTCAAGAAGACAAGGAACCGTGCGCCCGCCTTCGGCCATAAGACTGACTTCTGCTGCATCCAGCAACTGAGTGGTACTCTCAGTGATGGATTCTATGTCCTCCACAACATGCTGGAGTACAGGCGGGATCACCAGAACCTTCGCATGTCACCTAGATCCGGTGATGCCAATATTCTGCAATGGGCAAAGAAACTAGGAGATGTCCCGGATCATCGACTCTGAGCTGAGTTATATCACATCCAGCGTGAACTTACCCAAATCATCATGAAGGAGGTCCTCGAAAAAACAGGGCTGTTCTATGAAGAAGGGCAAATGTCGCGGGAAGACGTCCGAACACGCGTAGCCGCTCAGCGTCTCGACATGAAGCCTTTCACTTTGCTTGGGGACTATCTCCCTGATTTGGATGGATGGCACGACATGTTGGAGTGATTGATGATATATGACAATGTGTCCGTTTAGTCCATACTTTCTCTATGACGAAACTTTGAGTTATGCACGACGAAACTTTGTGATGTAATTAAACCGTCCTCCTCAACTAGCAAAGATCACTCTAGTTAGGGCATTTTGGGTACGATGAACTTTGTTATTTATGCTTATGATATGTTGCTTCTATTTTTGCCAACTCTGCCTCTTTCTGTTGCTCAACTATATATGTTGCATATTATCGACTCATGTGACGATGCAGGTACATAGATCATCGATTGCGAAGAAGTGCTACGCCAGGAGTATACGAAGAGTGGCCTGAGTGTCAGGCCTAGGTGTACCGGTTTCCGAGCGACAGCCAGAGAGGGTTCGATAGCAGAGCCAAAGCAGAAAATAGTTAGTTTAGGTTCACGCTAGTGCGAGAGAGGGATCCGAACCGGCGCCTCAAGAAGTACTACATTATGTATGATGAGACATGTCAGTTAACTTGTATCGCTATATCGTGATTATGATGTGACAACATGATTTGTGTTGGATGATATGATGAGACTATTATGTGTATGATATGATGAGCATATTGCATGTTTATGATATGATTAGAATACTATATAAAACCTGTACAAAAACATCGCAAATACGTAGCAAAAAAAAGATATGTGAAAATATAGTAGTAGCGCTCTTTAGCGCTGGACAGGAAAATGCTACTGCTAAGCCACTTAGAAGTAGAGCTAGTATGGACAGCGCTACTGCTAAGTAGGTATTGCAGTAGCGCTGGTCAAAACGCGCTACTGCTAAACATTAGCTGTAGCGCCGTATCAGTAGCGCGGGTCCCCGCGCTACTGATAGCCCTTAGACCCACGCTACTGCTAGGCTTTTCCCTAGTAGTGAGGGCAACTTCGGCCCCCATATGTCCACGGATAACAAAGGGTTGTGCCCGCTTTCTTCTCCCTTGAATGACAAACTCATTTCGATGCATCTTGTATGAGCATCCGATGTAGATCGTCAACACATCATGCGACACAACATAGGACATCACACGACATAGTACATACACTATAGTATATATAAGACATAGTTGAAATACAACATAGGGCATAGTTCAAATACAACACAAGATATGACATAGTTCAAACTTGTTCATGGCAGACTAGATCATAAGATATAGGACATATCGTCGGGACATCATACAAAGGACACACTGGTGTTTTCCAAAGTGAAGGTGAATGTTGAAGGCGTCGGAGTCCTCCTCATCTTCCTCCTCCTGTCCGGCGAGGGCTTGGGCAGCGCGCTTGTTCTTTGTCGAGGGCTTTGGCTCGTGCGACCTTTTGTCGACTTTGTGTTAAGAATCATGTATATCTTCCTGGAGGGCCTTCATGTTTTTTTTGACGACAACGGCGAGGATGGACTCTTTTCGTGGTCAATGACTGCTAGAGGATGTCGTGGACCACTTGTTCATCCTCGAACGAGGACAACACGAGCATCGCAGAGGGGCTGGACATGGCGTGTAAGGGGTGTCAAACGCGCTACCACCCCACCAGCACCAGTGTGCTAGGGACAACGCTACCTCTCGGCCCATGCCATAGTGGAGACAAAGCGCAGCGGGTGAGAAACCAGTGTCAGGGTGGCGGGGATGGCCTATTGCCGCTCAATCCGCGCCGGGGTGGCGGCGATGGCGCCCGGCTTCTCGACCATGTGGGAGACCTCCGGAGGCATGGACTTATCTGTAGAGGATGAGCTCCTTGTTGCCATCTACCTCTAGGAGCTCTGGATTGACGTCGTCCAACTCCGACCCGGGCATGGCGACATATCGAGCTAGTGTGTGTGTGGGAGAAAGAGAGAGAGAAATCACAAGGTTCTTGTGGCGGCTGGGATGGTCTCTGCATGTAAAGCCGACGTGGTGGACAACCGGGCATGTCCTGGCGACCCCATTTATCCCTCACATATTGGTTGAGTTTGGAGGCGTCCAGTCAGTCCATACATTTGGCCTGGGTTTGGAGGAACCCGTTGGGCTAGTGTTTCTATGTTTGGACATGTCCGCTCGGACATATAGTGGGGCATGGGCCTTTTCGGTAGCAACCCCGATTTCTTTTTATTTCGCATTTCCACCCAAACTCCATAATTCAGATCACAGCAATTTAAGTAGAAACAAATCTAATGCATAATTCAACAATATTCAAACACCATAATTTTAATTCAGAATCGAAATTTTGGAACATAAAAATGGTATATCCTACTCGCAAATATCATGCACACATCACCGAATAGTTGAACCATCACAAAAGTTCAAAAAAAACCTACTGAGCACCATGAACCACCCAAAAATGCTCGATCAAATACTTTCTCGATGGCTCATGTGCCCACCTGTTTTTCATCCTCCTACGTATTTCCAAGAATTCCCACAAGAGCAATTTTAACATGGTCCCTCTTATCTCCTCTTTTCACATAAGAGATGAGAGTATATAATAGATATGAGCTATTGATTGATAACCCACAAGTATAGGATATTGCAATAGTTTTCGAGGGTAGAGTATTTAACCCAAATTTATTGATTCGACACAAGGGGAGCCAAAGAATATTCGCAAGTATTAGCAGTTGAGTTGTCAATTCAACCACACCTGAAATACTTAATATCTGCAGCAAGGTGATCAGTAGCAAAGTAGTATGGCAATTTGATAGTAACGGTAACAGTAGTAGCAGAAACAGTAGCAACTTTGTAGTGATTGTAACAGTAGCAACAGCGAAAATAACTTAGCAAAGATCAATATATGAAAAGCGTAGGCATTGGATCAGCGATGGATAATTGCATTGGATGATATTCATCATGTAGCAGTTATAACCTAGAGCGACACAGAACTAGCTCCAATTCATCAATGTAATGTAGGCATGTATTCCGTGTATAGTCATACATGCTTATGGAAAAGAACTTGCATGACATCTTTTGTCCTACCCTCCCGTGGCAGCGGGGTCCATAAGGAAACTAAGGGATATTAAGTCTCCTTTTAATAGAGAACCAAGACAAAGCATTAGCACTCAGTGAATACATGAACTCCTCAAACTGCGGTAATCACCAGAAAGAATCCCAATTATTGTCACCTTGGGGTATGCGGATCATAATACGTAATAGGTGCATATAACTTGCAAGATAGGATCAAGAACACACATATATTCATGAAAACATAATAGGCTCAGATCTGAAATCATGGCACTTGGGTCCTAGTGACACACATTAAGCATAGCAAAGTCATAGCAACATCAATCTCAAAACATAGTGGATACTAGGGATCAAGCCGTAACAAAACTGTTGGGAAATGTTGCATGGAAAACAAAAAAAATTCTACGCACACGCAAGATCTATCCATGGAGATGCATAGCAACAAGAGGGGAGAGTGTGTCTATGTACCCTCGTAGATCGTAAGCAGAAGCGTTTAATAACGCGGTTGATGTAGTCGAACTTCTTCGCGCTCCAACCGATCAAGTACCCAACGTACGGCACCTCCGCGTTCTGCACACGTTCAGCTCGGTGATGTCCTCTGCCTTCTTGATCTAGCAAGACAGCGAGGTAGTGGATGAGTTCTGGCAGCATGACGGCATGGTGACAGTGATGGTGAAGTGATCTCCGCAGGGCTTCGACTAAGCACTACGAAAATATGACCGGGGGTGTAAACGGTGGAGGGGGGCGCCGCACATGGCTAAGCCATTGTTCTGGGAGTGCTAGGCGCCCCCCTCCGACATATATATAGGTGGGGGAGGGAGGAGGCAGCCTGGAGGCGCCCCAAGCGGGGCCAATTCCCACTTGGGGTCCTGCCCCAAGCCGCGCCCCCCTGCCATGTTTAGGTGCGGGGGAAAGGCAGGGGAGGGAGGCGCCCCCCTCTTTCCTTTCTCCCATGAGAAGGGGAAGGCAGGAGGGGCTAGCCCTCCCCCCTTTCCTTCCCTAGGGCCGGCCGGCCAGGGAGAGGGGCGCACCAGCCCCCTGTGGGCTGGTCTGTCCCCTCCTTGGCCCATTAGGCCCATAACACCTACCAGGGGTGTCTGGAACCCCTTCCGGTGACCCGATGACTACCCGGTGCATCCCGAAACTCTTCTGGTGTCGGAATACCATCGTCCTATATATTAATCTTTACCTCTCGACCATTAAGAGACTCCTTGTCATGTCCGTGATCTCATCCGGGACTCCGAACAACATTCGGTCACCAAATCATATAACTCATATAACACTATATCGTCAACGAACGTTAAGCGTGCGGACCCTACGGGTTCGAGAACTATGTAGACATGACCGAGACACCTCTCTGGTCAATAACCAATAGCGGAACCTGGATGCCCATATTGGCTCCTACATATTCTAAGAAGATCTTCATCGGTCGAACCGTTATGACAACATATGTATTCCCTTTGTCCATCGGTATGTTACTTGCCCGAGATTCGATCGTCGGTATCTTCATACCTAGTTCAATCTTGTTACTGGCAAGTCTCTTTACTCGTTCCGTAATACATCACCTCGTAATGAACTCCTTAGTCATTTGCTTGAAAGCTTATGATGTGTATTACCAAGAGGGCCCAGAGATACTTCTCCGATACTCGGAGTGACAAATCCTATTCTCGATCTATGCCAAATCAACAAACACCTTCAGAGATACCTGTAGAGCATCTTTATCATCACCCAGTTACGTTGTGACATTTGATAGCTGATAACCCACAAGTACAAGGGATCGCAACAATTTTCGAGGGTAGAGTATTCAACCCAAATTTATTGATTCGACACAAGGGGAGCCAAATAATATTTGTAAGTATTAGCAGCTGAGTTGTCAATTCAACCACACCTGGAGATTAATTATCTGTGGCAAGGTGATCAGTAGCAAAGTAGTATGATAGTTTTGATAGCAGTAGTAACAGTAACAGTAACAGTAACGGTAACAGTGATAGCAATGATTTTGTAACAAGTGTAATAGTAGCAGCAACAGTAGTAACTTAGCAAGAACAAGATATGGAAAATTCATAGGCATTGGATCGGTGAATTCGTTGGATGATATTCATCATATAACAATCATAACCTAGGGCGATACGGCACTAGCTCCAGTTCATAAATATAATGTAAGCATGTATTCCGTAAATAGTCATACGTGCTTATGGAAAGAACTTGCATGACATCTTTTGTCCTACCCTCCCGTGGCAGCGGGGTCCATAAGGAAACTAAGGGATATTAAGGCCTCCTTTTAATAGAGAACCGGAACAAAGAATTAGCACATAGTGAATACATGAACTCCTCAAACTACGGTCATCACCGGAAAGTATCCCGACTATTGTCACTCCGGGGTTTCCGGATCATAACATGTAGTAGGTGACTATAACTTGCAAGATCGGATCTAGAACATAGATATAATGGTGATAACATAAATGGTTCAGATCTGAAATCATGGCACCCGGGCCCAAAGTGACAAGCATTAAGCATGGCAAAGTCATAGCAACATCAATCTCAGAACATAATGGATACTAGGGATCAAGCCCTAACAAAACTAACTCGATTACATGATGAATCTCATCCAACTCCTCACCGACCAGTGAGCCTATGAAGGAATTACTCACTCCTGGTGGGGAGCATCATGGAATTGGCGATGAAGGAGGGTTGGTGATGACGAAGATCGGAGATCCACCTCTCCGGAGCCCAAAACGGACTCCAGATCTGGCCTCCCAATGAAGAACAAGAGGTGGCGGCGGCTCCGTATCGCGAAATGAGATAATTCTTCCTCCCTCATTTTTTCTGGAAAAATAGGATTTTATAGCGTTGGAATCAGGGTCTGCGGGGCCACCAGGTGGGCACAACCCACCTGATCGCGCCTGAGGGGGGGCGCCCTGGTGGGTTGTTCTCACCCAAGGCCCCCCTCCGGTGGTTATTGTCTCCATTATTTTTCTTTTATTATATAAAAATTCTCCAAAAAGTTTTGTCCTAATCTGAGAACTTTTATTTCTGCACAAAAACAACACCATGGTAGTTCTGCTGAAAACAGCGTCAGTCCGGGTTAGTTTCATTCAAATCATGCAAATTAGAGTCCAAAACAAGAGGAAAAGCGTTAGGAAAAGTAGATACGATGGAGACGTATCAACTCCCCCAAGCTTAAACCTTTGCTTGTCCTCAAGCAATTCAGTTGATAAACTGAAAGTGAAAAAGAAAAATGTTTACGAACTCTTTTGCTCTTGTTTACATAAATAAGCTTAAGTAGCACCAAGGTTTTCAGCAAAGATTATAACTAACCATGTCAACAATAACTCTTAAAAATTATATTAACTCATATCAATGACATAATCAACTAGCAAGCAATAATAAAACATCTCAAATAACAACACCTTGTCAAAACAATCATGATATAATATGACAACAGTGGTATCTCGCTAGCCCTTTCTGAGACCGCAAAACATAAATGCAGAGCACCTCCAAAGTTCAAGCAGCAACTAAACATTATAATTCATGGTAGAAAAGATCCAGTCATGATGCATCCAACATTAACTATACACAATGCATGAGGATGACAATAGTGCTCTCAGGGTTTGGCGCTTATTTGAGAAGGTGATGACTCAACATAAAATTAAATAGATAGTCCCTTCGCAGAGGGAAGCAGGGATTTGCAGCGGTGCCAGAGCTCAATTTTTAAAACAGAGGTAAATGAAATTTTGAGAAATGCACCCTTCTTGTTTACTTCATGACCATCAGTTATCGATATCTTCCATGCTAAACACATTTGTGGCGGTTCCCAAGCGATAAAAGTAAAGGTTTACTCCCCCTCCACCAACAAACACACTCCACAGCTGGCCGTATCCACAGGTACCGTCCAAACCAACATCAGTCCTGGGGGAGTTTTGTTTTATTATTTGCAATTTGATTTCGGGACTGGGAATCCCTATTACCGCCCGTCTCGTGCAAGGACGAGTGAATAAACACTCATCATGAGAATAACCCGCTTAGCATGGAAGATACCGACTACCTCCTGTCACTCCATGAACAATCCAGGCACACAAAAAGGATATTTATTTGAAGTTTTTAGAGGTGGCACATGCAAATTTACTTAGAACATCAGGGTAATACCGCATATACGTAGGTATGGTGGACTCATCTGGAACAACTTGGGTTTTAGGATTTTGATGTACAAGTAGCATTTCCGCTTAGTACAGGCGAAGGCTAGCAAATAGGTTGGGAAGCGGCCAGCTAGAGAGCGAAAACGGTCATGAACATGCATTATCCATAATGAACATTGGATACTAGCATGAGTAGGATATGGACACCATGAACATAAATATCATAGAGGCTATGTTGTTTTGATTCAACTACATGCATGAACATGTGCCAAGTCAAGCCACTCGAACATTCGGAGGAGGATACCATATCATCATACTACATCACAATCATTTTAACGCAATGTTGATATCCAAGATAAATCATTATCCACTCCTAGCTACTTAAGCATGGCATGAGAAACTGTAATCTCTAATTGTCATTGCAAACATGTTTGATCATAATATGCTGAATCATGGATACTAGGTTAAACATATTTACAAAAACAGAACAATTTGAGTTCATACCCGTTTCTCTCTGCCACAGCCAGTTCACCAAATATCGTCATTATTGCCTTTCACTTGCACGACCGAACGATTTGAAAATAATAATAGTGCAAGAGTGCCGTGGACTAAGCTGGAATCTGCAAACATTTTATTCAAAGGAGAAGACAATGTAACTTGGGCTCTTCGTTAGATCAGCAATAATGCATATGAGAGCCACTCAACATTTTCATCGTGGTCTTCTCCTTGGTATGGCTCAATAAACGAAAAAGAAATTCAGAGAAACACGCTGAAATATTTTTGGAATTTTTAGTTTTTCTAGAAGAAAGCAAATTAAAGAAGGAAAAACAAAAATGAGAAAAATTATTTACACGGGAAAGCTCCCAACAAACAAGAAGAAGAATCGAGAAATCTTCTTGGGTTTTTATTTTTTAATACTACACCTAATTAAACTAGAAAGAAAAAAACAAAAAGAAGCAGGAAATATTTTTGGGTTTTCTCAAAGTTTTTCAAACACACAAGAAGAAGGCGAGAAAATAAATCTAGCATGGATAATACAATGAAAAAGTGTGGACACCGACAACTGGAATGAAATGTGTGAACATGAATATAATGTCGGTGGATATATGTACTCCCCCAAGCTTAGGCTTTTGGCCTAACTTGGTAATCATCGTCAGTAGCCTGCGTAGTAGTTGGAATGATAGCTCACGGAGGCTCTAGGTGCGGCCTCCTCAGCTCGCCGAGCAGCTACAACCTCAGCGTTGTGCGCGCGGGCCTCGCTCTCAAGAACATAATATCTTCCCTTGCTGTGATAATCAAAGAGAGCAGGAGCAGGCAAAAAGGTGTGCACCACAGAATGTTTATTAAACAATAAATTATAAATATAATCAGTGGTATCGCCTTTGAGGATTTTATAGCGCTTCATGGCCTCAAAATCTAAGTACTGTGTGGCCAGGATAGGGTCATTAGGCCAAGGTGATACGCCCAGCCCCCTTGCTAGACGTGAGGCATAAATCTCACCGTAAAAATATCCACTACCAGCGTTGTGTTGCAATCTGCGTGCAACAATCGCTCCGAGGTTATAACACTTATTACCGGTGAGAGCAGTGTGTACGATACTCAAGTCAGGGGCACAAAGTATGCTGCAATCCTGCTTGCCTACAACGCATTTGCCATTAAAGAGTGCAAAGTATTGAATTGATGGGAAATGAATGCTCTTTATTCTACCCTGTGTCACTCCTCTAGTTTCACCATAGCAGAGGCTAGTCAAGAATGTTTCGTACTCAGATCTAGGTGGCTCGTCTAGTGAGCCCCAAAATGGGATTTTGCAGTGGTAAGCAAATCTCTCTAGAGGTATGGTAAATGGGTTGTCATACAGTTGGAACGACACTCTAGACTCACGAGGATGAAATCTAAATTCTTTAGTAAATGATTCTGTGAGGCTGAGATGTTGGTTGCACTTATTTTCCAGGTAGGGACCGAGCTCGGTGTTATGAACATATTGCTCAAATTCTTCTTTAATACCTGCTCTCACCATAAAATTGTTGCATGGCCATAAGCAGGATTTGGTAGCTGCTTCTCGTATCAAACTTGCGCTTGGTTCAACATAAGACCGGCGCACTGAATCACTACTAGATGATGCCTCCGAAGACCTCCTCCTCGAAGAACTCCTAAAGAAACTCATCTTATTCCTATGAATAAAATTATGAAATTTTTAGTTCTCAAAATTTTTGTCAATAAAACTTCACAAGATTGGTAGCAACTACTCATAGACATGCATAGAGGCTATATTGAGCATTCAAACTACTTAGGACTCTAAGAATTCAACATGCAAGCCCATCTACAGTAGCACCAATAGCAGCTAATTATTCAAAATATAAGACACTAAAGCAAAAACTAATTGGACAAATGGAGGAGTCACATACCAAGTAGCAATCCCCCAAAACAGTTTCGGAAATGGAGCTTTGAGCAAAGAGATCGAAATCCGCGGGTTTGAGAGCAAGAACACGAGAGAGAGAACAATGGTGAATTTTTTCTGGAGGTAGGTGGTGACATGGGCTAAAGAGAGAAGTGAGGGGGCCCACGTGGGGACCACAACCCACCAGGGTGCGCCTGGGGGGTGCTGGCGCGCCCAGGTGGGTTGTGCCCACCTGGTGCACCCCCCTCTGATGTTATTTGCACCAAAAAATCTTAAATGTTCAGGAAAAAAAATCGTATTAAATTTTCAGGGCATTCTGAGAACTTTTATTTTTGGGTCATTTTTTATTGCACGGGAAATTCAGAAAACAGACAAAACATGGCATTTTATTTTATTTAACTAAGAAAAACAGAAGACAAAAGGTAAGGACAGAAGGTGGTGCCTACTAAATTCATCAACTTCATACCTCTCAAAAGTGATCCATTAATAAGGTTGATCAAGTCTTATTAACAACCACCTTCGATTAGCATGAAACTGAAGAACTTTCGTAAAACACCAAGTTACCTCAACGGGGATATGCATGTCCCCAACAATAAGCATTTCATATTTCTTTTTGGCAGTAGGTAGAGGTAGTTGAAAACTTCCAATAGTGAGTGTCAAAGATTTTCCAATAACATTAATACCATTCACTTGGAATTGTTTCTTCAGAAAGTGCACCGCATGCTCATTACCATTGATATGAAAAGTGACCTTGCTTTTATTGCAATCAATAACAGCCCCTGCAGTATTTAAGAAGGGTCTACCAAGGATAATCGACATGTTGTCATCCTCGGGCATCTCAAGTATAACAAAGTCAGTCAAGATAGTAACATTAGCAACAACAACGGGCACATCCTCACAAATACCGATAGGTGTGGCAGTTGATTTATCAGCCATTTGCAAAGATATTTCAGTAGGTGTGAGTTTATTCAAGTCAAGTCTTTCATATAAAGAGAAAGGCATAACACTAACACCGGCTCCTAAATCACATAAAGCAATTTTCACATAGTTTCTTTTTATGGAGCAAGGTATAGTTGGTATTCCCGGATCTCCAAGTTTTTTAGGTGCTCCATCCTTAAAAGAATAATTGGCAAGCATAGTGGAGATTTCAGCTTCCGGTATTTTTCTTTTATTAGTGATGATGTCTTTCATATACTTTGCATAAGGGGCCATCTTTAAAATATCAGTCAAGCGAGTGCGCAAAAGACTGGCCTAATCATTTCAGCAAAGCATTCAAATTCTTCATCATCTTTCTTCTTAGTTGATTTAGGTGGAAAGGGAATGGGTTTCTAAACCCATGGTTCTCTTTTCTTTCCATGTTTTCTAGCAACGAAGTCTCTTTTATCATATCTTTTATTTTTAGGTTGTGGGTTATCAAGATCAACAACTGGTTCTATCTCAACATCATTATCTGGTTGTTTATCATTGTCTGGTTGAGTATCTTCATGAACATCATCATTATCTTTTTCATTATCACTAGGTGAATGTTCATTACCAGATTGAGTTTCAGCATCAGAGATAGAAACATCATTATCATTATCAGGAGGTTTCTCTATTTCAGGTTCACTAGAGGCATGCAAAGTCCTATCATTTTTCTTCTTCTTCTTCTTCTTAGAAGGACTAGGTGCATCAGTGTTAATTCTTTGAGAGTCTTGTTTAATTCTTTTAGGATGTCCCTCAGGATAAAGTGGTTCCTGAGTCATTCTACCTCCTCTAGTCATTACTCTGACAGCATGATCATTGACATTATTATTCATTTCATCAAGCAATTCTCTTTGAGATTTAGCAACTTGTTCTAGTTGAGTTTGAACCATAGAGGCATGTTTCCTACACCTCTAACATCATTGGAGATTCTAAATAACAAGTCACTCAAGCGAGCAATCATATCAGAATTGTATTTCAATTGTTTAATAACATTTGCATTGAAGTGATCTTGTTTTCTAATATAGTTATCAAACTCATGAAGGCATTGACTAGGATGCATATTATAAGGATTGTCATTATCATTAAATTCCATTAAAGAATTTACCTCTACCACCTTGGGTGGTGGTGTATCAAGCCCATGTATTTCTTCAATAGGAGGTAAATTTTTGACATCCTCAGCTTTAATACCTTTTTCCTTCATAGATTTCTTTGCCTCTTGCATATCTTCCGGACTGAGAAATAAGCTACCCCTCTTCTTTGGAGTGGGTTTATGCGGTGTTTCAGGAGGAGTCCAATCATCATGATTTTTCAATATATTATTCAATAATGCCTCAGCTTGTTCAACAGTTCATTCCCTGAAAACATAACCAGCACAACTATCTAGGAAGTCCCTAGAAGCATCGGTTAGTCCATTATAGAAGATATCAAGTATTTCATTTTTCTTAAGAGGATGATCAGGCAAAGCATTCAGCAATTGGAGAAGCCTCCCCCAAGCTTGTGGGAGACTCTCTTCTTCAATTTGCACAAAGTTAAATATTTCCTGTGAGGCAACTTGTTTCTTATGAGCAGGAAAATATTTTTCAGAGAAGTAGTAAATCATATCCTGGGGACTACGCACACAACCAGGAGCAAGAGTATTGTACCATATCTTAGCATCACCCTTTAATGAGAACAGAAATAATCTGAGAATATAATAGTAGCGAATTTTCTCATCATGAGCAAATAGGGTGGCAATGTCATTCAGCTTAGTAATATGTGCCACAACAGTTTCAGTTTCATAACCATGGAAAGGATCAGATTCAACCAAAGTAATCAACTCTGGATCAATAGAGAATTCATAATCCTTATCATCAACAAAGATAAGAGAAGTAGCAAACTTAGGATCACATTTCATTCTAGCATTCAAGGATTTCTCTTTCAGTTTGCATAACAATTTCTTAAGATCATCTCTATCATTGCAAGCAAGAAAATCTCTAGCTGTCTCCTCATCCATAACATAACCTTCATGTACCTTAGGCAATTCATATCTAGGAGAGCTAGGCCTAATAGGTGTTTCAAGATTTTTAGTTTCAAGTACTTCATCAGTTTCAATAATTTCATCAGTTTCGGCATTCTCAATATCTTTGGCTCTAGCAATTTGTTCTCAAGAAAATCACCTAGTGGCACACCATCATCAAGCAAGGTACTAGCATCATCAAGAGTAGCATTCATAGAAGTGGCATTATCAATAACTTGCGACATATCAGGATGAATAGCATGTGGTGGTGTTGCAAGTCTACTCAAAATAGAAGGCGAATCAAGTGTAGAGTGTGATGGCAGTTCCTTACCTCCCCTCGTCTTAGAGGAAAAAAATCTTAGTCTTGGTATCCTTCAGATTCTTCATAGTGATAAATTGATAATAATCCCAAGTGACTCAACAAATATAGCTATGCTCCCCAGCAACGGCCCCAGAAAAAGGTCTTGATAACCCACAAGTATAGGGGATCGCAACAGTTTTCGAGGGTAGAGTATTCAACCCAAATTTATTGATTCGACACAAGGGGAGCCAAAGAATATTTGTAAGTATTAGCAGCTGAGTTGTCAATTCAACCACACCTGGAGATTAATTATCTGTGGCAAGGTGATCAGTAGCAAAGTAGTATGATAGTTTTGATAGCAGTAGTAACAGTAACAGTAACGGTAATAGTGATAGCAATGATTTTGTAACAAGTGTAACAGTAGCAGCAACATTAGTGACTTAGCAAGAACAATATATGGAAAATTCATAGGCATTGGATCGGTGAATTCGTTGGATGATATTCATCATATAACAGTCGTAACCTATGGCGATACGGCACTAGCTCCAGTTCATAAATATAATGTAAGCATGTATTCCGTAAATAGTCATACGTGCTTATGGAAAGAACTTGCATCACATCTTTTGTCCTACCCTCTCGTGGCAGCGGGGTCCATAAGGAAACTAAGGGATATTAAGGCCTCCTTTTAATAGAGAACTGGAACAAAGCATTAGCACATAGTGAATACATGAACTCCTCGAACTACGGTCATCACCGAAAAGTATCCCGACTATTGTCACTCCGGGGTTTGCGGATCATAACACGTAGTAGGTGACTATAACTTGCAAGATCGGATCTAGAACATAGATATAATGGTGATAACATAAACGGTTCAGATCTGAAATCATGGCACCTGGGCCCAAAGTGACAAGCATTAAGCATGGCAAAGTCATAGCAACATCAATCTCAGAACATAATGGATACTAGGGATCAAGCCCTAACAAAACTGACTCGATTACATGATGAATCTCATCCAACTCATCACCGACCAGCGAGCCTAGAAAGGAATTACTCACTCCCGGTGGGAAGCATCATGGAATTGGCGATGAAGGAGGGTTGGTGATGACGAAGATCGGAGATCCCCCTCTCCGGAGCCCAAAACGGACTCCAGATCTGGCCTCCCGATGAAGAATAGGAGGTGGCAGAGGCTCCGTATCACGAAATGAGATAATTCTTCCTCCCTCATTTTTTCTAGAAAAATAGGATTTTATAGCGTTGGAATCAGGGTCTACGGGGCCACCAGGAGGGCACAACCCACCTGGGCGCGCCTGAGGGGGGGGCACCCTGGTGGGTTGTGCTCACCTAGGGGCCCCCCTCCGGTGGTTCTTGGCTCCAGTATTTTTCTTTTATTATATAAAAATTCTCCAAAAAGTTTCGTCCCAATCCGAGAACTTTTATTTCTGCACAAAAATAACACCATGGTAGTTCTGCTGAAAACAACGTCAGTACGGGGTTAGTTTCATTCAAATCATGCAAATTAGAGTCCAAAACAAGAGGAAAAGCATTAGGAAAAGTAGATACGACAAAGACGTATCAATAGCACACAAGGTATTCCTCCGATATCCGGGAGTTGCATAATCTCATAGTCGGAGGAATATGTATTTGACATGAAGAAAGCAATAGCAATAAACTGAATGATCAATATGCTAAGCTAACGGATGGGTCTTGTCCATCACATCATTCCCCTAATGATGTGATCCCGTTATCAAATGACAACACATGTCTATGGTTAGGAAACCTTAACCATCTTTGATCAACGAGCTAGTCTAGTAGAGGCTTACTAGGGACACGGTATTTGTTTATGTATTCACACATGTATTTAAGTTTCCGATCAATACAATTCTAGCATGAATAATAAACCTTTATCATGAATAAGGAAATATAAAATAACAACTTTATTATTGCCTCTAGGGCATATTTCCTTCAATCTCCCACTTGCACTAGAGTCAATAATCTAGATTACATAGTAATGAATCTAACACCCATGGAGTCTTGGTGCTGATCATGTTTTGCTCGCGGAAGAGGCTTAGTCAACGGGTCTGCCACATTCAGGTCCATATGTATTTTGCAAATTTCTATGTCTCCATTCTTGACCTTTTCACGAATGGAGTTGAAGCGTCTCTTGATGTGTTTGGTTCTCTTGTGAAACCTGGATTCCTTCGCCAAGGCAATTGCTCCAGTGTTGTCACAAAAGATTTTCATTGGACCCGATGCACTGGGTATTACACCCAGATCGGATATGAACTCCTTCATCCAGACTCCTTCATGTGCTGCTTCCGAAGTAGCTATGTACTCTGCTTCACATGTAGATCCTGCCACGATGCTCTGCTTGGAACTGCACCAACTGACAGCTCCACCATTCAATAAACATGTATCCGGTTTGTGACTTAGAGTCATCCGGATCAGTGTCGAAGCTAGCATCGACGTAACCATTTACGACGAGCTCTTAGTCACCTCCATAAACGAGAAACATATCCTTGGTCCTTTTCAGGTACTTCAGGATGTTCTTGACCGCTGTCCAGTGATCCACTCCTGGATTACTTTGGTACCTCCCTGCTAGACTTATGGCAAGGCACACATCAAGTCTGGTACACAACATAGCATACATGATAGAACCTATGGCTGAGGCATAGGGAATGACTTTCATTTTCTCTCTATCTTCTGCAGTGGTCGGGCTTTGAGTCTGACTCAACTTCACACCTTGTAACACAGGCAAGAACCCTTTCTTTGACTGATCCATTTTGAACTTCTTCAAAATTTTATCAAGTTATGTGCTTTGTGAAAGTCCTATTAAGCGTCTCGATCTATCTCTATAGATCTTGATGCCCAATATATAAGCAGCTTCACTGAGGTCTTTCATTGAAAAATTCTTATTCAAGTATCCTTTTATGCTAGCCAGAAATTCTATATCATTTCCAATCAATAATATGTCATCCACATATAATATCAGAAATGCTACAGAGCTCCCACTCACTTTCTTGTAAATACAGGCTTCACCGTAAGTCTGTATAAAACCATATGCTTTGATCACCTCATCAAAGCGTATATTCCAACTCCGAGATGCTTGCACCAGTCCATAGATGGATCGCTGGAGCTTGCACACTTTGTTAGCACCTTTAGGATCGACAAAACCTTCTGGTTGCATCATATACAACTCTCCTTTAAGAAATCCATTAAGGAATGCAGTTTTGACGTCCATTTGCCAGATTTCATAATTATAAAATGCGACAATTGCTAACATGATTCGGACAGACTTAAGCATCGCTACGGGTGAGAAAGTCTCATCATAGTCAACTCCTTGAACTTGTCGAAAACCTTTCGCGACAAGTCGAGCTTTGTAGACAGTAACATTACCATCAGTGTCAGTCTTCTTCTTGAAGATCCATTTATTCTCAATGGCTTGCCGATCATCGGGCAAGTCCACCAAAGTCCACACTTTGTTCTCATACATGGATCCTATCTCAGATTTCATGGCCTCAAGCCATTTATTGGAATCTGGGCTCATCATAGCTTCTTCATAGTTCGTAGATTCGCCTTGGTCTAGTAACATGACTTCCAGGACAGGATTACCGTACACTCTGGTGCGGATTGTGCTCTGGTCAACCTACGAGGTTCAGTAGCAACTTGATCTGAAGTTTCATGATCATTATCATTTCCTTCCTCTCTAGTTGGTGTAGGCATCACGGGAACGGTTTTCTGTGATGTGCTACTTTCCAATTTGAGAGAAGGTACAATTACCTCATCAAGTTCTACTTTCCTCCCACTCACTTCTTTTGAGAGAAACTCCTTCTCTAGAAAGGTTCCATTCTTGGCAACAAAGATCTTGCCTTCGGATCTGTGGTAGAAGGTGTACCCAATTGTTTCCTTAGGGTATCCTATGAAGACGCACTTCTCCAATTTGGGTTCGAGCTTATCAGGCTGAAGCCTTTTGACATAAGCGTCGCAACCCCAAACTTTAAGAAACGACAGCTTAGGTTTCTTGCCAAACCACAGTTCATACGGTGTCGTGTCAACGGATTTAGACGGTGCCCTATTTAGCGTGAATGCGGCTGTCTCTAATGCATAACCCCAAAACAATATTGGTAAATCGGTAAGAGACATCATAAATCGCACCATATCTAATAAAGTACGGTTACGACGTTCGGACACACCATTACGCTGTGGTGCTCCAGGTGGCGTGAGTTGTGAAACAATTCCACATTGTTTTAAATGAAGGCCAAACTCGTAACTCAAATATTTGCCTCTGTGATCAGACCGTAGAAACTTTATTTTGTTGTTACGATGATTCTCCACTTCACTCTCAGATTCTTTGAACTTTTCAAATGTTTCAGACTTGTGTTTCATCAAGTAGATATACCCATACCTACCCAAATCATCTATGAAGGTCAGAAAATAACGATACTCGCCGCGTGCTTCAACACTCATCGGACCGCATACATCAGTATGTATTATTTCCAATAAGTCATTAGCTCGCTCCATTGTTCCGGAGAACGGAGTTTTAGTCATCTTGCCCATGAGGCATGGTTCGCAAGTATCAAATGATTCATAATCAAGTGATTCCAAAAGTCCATCTGCATGGAGTTTCTTCATGCGCTTTACACCAATATGACCTAAATGGCAGTGCCACAAATATGTTGCACTATCATTATCAACTTTGCATCTTTTGGCATCAATATTATGAATATGTGTATCAATACAATCGAGATTCAACAAGAATAGACCACTCCTCAAGGGTGCATGACCATAAAAGATATTATTCATATAAATAGAATAACCATTATTCTCTGACTTAAATGAATAACCGTCTCGCGATAAACAAGATCCAGATATAATGTTCATGCTCAACGCGGGCACCAAATAACAATTATTGAGGTCTAAAACTAATCCCGAAGGTAGATGTAGAGGTAGCGTGCCGACGGCGATCACATCGACCTTGGAACCATTTCCGACGCGCATCATCACCTCGTCCTTAGCCAATCTTCGTTTATTCCGCAGCTCCTGTTTCGAGTTATAAATATGAGCAACCGAACCAGTATCAAATACCCAGGCGCTGCTACGAGCATTAGTAAGGTACACATCAATTACATGTATATCAAATATACCTTTTTCACTTTGCCATCCTTCTTTTCCGCCAAGTATTTGGGGCAGTTCCGCTTCCAGTGACCATTCCCTTTGCAGTAGAAGCACTCAGTTTCAGGCTTGGGTCCAGCTTTGGGCTTCTTCCCGGGAGTGACAACTTGCTTGCCATTCTTCTTGAAGTTCCCTTTCTTTCCCTTGCCCTTTTTCTTGAAACTAGTGGTCTTGTTAACCATCAACACTTGATGCTCCTTCTTGATTTCTACCTCCGTGGCCTTAAGCATTGCGAAGAGCTCAGGAATCGTTTTATTCATCCCTTGCATATTATAGTTCATCACGAAGCTTTTGTAGCTTGGTGGCAGTGATTGAAGAACTCTGTCAATAACACTATCAACTGGAAGATCAACTCCCAGCTGTGTCAAGTGGTTATGATACCGAGACATTTTGAGTATGTGTTCACTGACATAACTGTTCTCCTCCATCTTGCAGCTATATAACTTGTTGAATACTTCATACCTTTCAACCCGGGCATTTGCTTGAAATATTAACTTCAACTCTTGGAACATCTCATATGCTCTATGACGTTCAAAACGTCTTTGAAGTCCCGGTTCTAAGCCGTAAAGCATGGCACACTGAACTATCGAGTAGTCATCAGATCGAGCTTGCCAAACGTTCATAACATCAGCTTCAGCTCCTGCAGCAGGCCTTTCACCTAGCGGTGCATCAAGGAGATAATTCTTCTATGCAACAATGAGGATAATCATCAAGTTACGGACCCAGTCCATGTAGTTGCTACCATCATCTTTCAACTTAGCTTTCTCTAGGAACGCATTAAAATTTAGGGGAACGGTAGCTCGGGCCATTGATCTACAACATAGATATGCAAAACTATAAGACTAAGTTCATGATAAATTAAGTTCAATTAATCAAATTACTAATGAACACCCACTTAAATAAACATCCCTCAAGTTATCTAAGTGATACGTGATCCAAATCAACTAACCCATGTCCGATCATCACGTGATATGCGGTAGTCATCAATGGTGAACATCTCTATGTTGATCATATCTACTATATGACTCACGTTCGACCTTTCGGTCTCCAGTGTTCCGAGATCATGTCTGTACATGCTAGGCTCGTCAAGTTTAACCCAAGTATTCTGCATGTGCAAAACTGTCTTACACCCGTTGTATGTGAACGTAGAGTCTATCACACCCGATCATCATGTGGTGCTTCGAAACGATGAACTTTGGCAACGATGCATACTCAGGGAGAACACTTTTATCTTGAAATTTAGTGAAGGGATCATCTTATAATGCTACCGCCGTTCTAAGCAAAATAAGATGCATAAAGGATAAACATCTCATGCAATCAAAATATGTGGCATGTTGCCATCATCATCTTGTGCTTTTGATCTCCATCTCCAAAGCATCGTCATGATCTCCATCGTCACCGGCTCGACACCTTGATCTCCATCGTTACATCGGGGTCGTCTCGCCAATTACATGGCGCTTGCATTTCATACAATAAAGAGACAACCCTAAGGCTCCTGTCGGTTGTCGATATTACAAAACATGGTCATCTCATACATCAACATATATCACATCATATCTTGACCATATCACATCACAACATGCCCTGCAAAAACAAGTTAGACGTCCTCTACTTTGTTGTTGCAAGTTTTAAGTGGCTGCTACGGGCTTCTAGCAAGAACCGTTCTTACCTACACAAAAACCACAACGGTGTTTCATCAAGTTTGCTGTTTTAACCTTCTTCAAGGACCGGCCGTAGTCAAATTTGATTCAACTAAAGTAGGAGAAACAGACACCCGCCAGCCACCTTTGTGCAAAACTAGTTGCATGTCTGTCGGTGGAACCGGTCTCATGTGTGCGGACATGTAAGGTTGGTCCGGGCCGCTTCATCCCACAATACTGCCGAATCAAAATAAGACGTTGGTGGTAAGCAGTATGACTATCACCACCCACAACTCTTTGTGTTCCACTCGTGCATATCATCTACGCATAGACCTGGCTCGGATGCCACTGTTGGGAAACGTTGCATGGAAAACAAAAATTTTCCTACGCACACGCAAGATCAATCCATGGAGATGCATAGCAACGAGAAGGGAGAGTGTGTCTACGTACCCTCGTATACCGTAAGCGGAAGCGTTTAATAACGCGGTTGATGTAGTCAAACTTCTTCGCGCTCCAACCGATCAAGTACCAAATGTACGGCACCTCCGCGTTCTGCACATGTTCAGCTCGGTGACGTCCTCCGCCTTCTTGATCCAGCAAGACGGCGAGGTAGTGGATGAGTTCTGGCAGCACGACGTCATGGTGACAGTGATGGTGAAGTGATCTCCGCAGGGCTTCGACTAAGCACTACGAAAATATGACCGGGGGTGTAAACAGTGGAGGGGGCGCCGCACACGGCTAAGCCATTGTTCTGGGTGTGCTAGGCCCCCCCTCCCACATATATATAGGTGGGGGCAGGGAGGAGGCAGCCTGGAGGTGCCCCAAGTGGAGCCGAATCCCACTTGGGGTCCTGCCCCAAGCCGCGCCCCCTGCCATGTTTAGGTGCGGGGGAAAGGCAGGGGAGGGAGGCGCCCCCTCTTTCCTTTCTCCCATGAGAAGGGGAAGGCAGGAGGGGCTATCCCTCCCCCCTTTCCTTCCCTAGGGCCGGCCGGCCAGGGAGAGGGGCGCACCAGCCCCCCGTGGGCTGGTCTATCCCCTCCTTGGCCCATTAGGCCCATAACACCTACCGGGGGTGTCCGGAACCCCTTCCGGTGACCCGATGACTACCCGGTGCATCCCGAAACTCTTCCGGTGTCCGAATACCATCGTCCTATATATTAATATTTACCTCTCGGCCATTGAGACTCCTCGTCATGTTTGTGATCTCATCCGGGACTCTGATCAACATTCGGTCACCAAATCATATAACTCATATAACACTATATCGTCAACGAACGTTAAGCGTGCGGACCCTACGGGTTCGAGAACTATGTAGACATGACCGAGACACCTCTCCGGTCAATAACCAATAGCGGAACCTGGATGCCCATATTGGCTCCTACATATTCTACGAAGATCTTTATTGGTCGAGCCGTTATGACAACATATGTAATTCCCTTTGGCCATCGGTATGTTACTTGCCCGAGATTCGATCGTCGGTATCTTCATACCTAGTTCAATCTCGTTACCGGCAAGTCTCTTTACTCGTTCTGTAATACATCACCTCGTAACTAACTCCTTAGTCATTTGCTTGCAAGCTTATGGTGTGTATTACCGAGAGGGCCCAGAGATACCTCTCCGATACTCGGAGTGACAAATCCTAATCTCGATCTATGCCAACTCAACAAACACCATCGGAGATACCTGTAGAGCATCTTTATGATCACCCAGTTACGTTGTGACATTTGATAGCACACAAGGTATTCCTCCGGTATCCGGGAGTTGCATAATCTCATAGTCGGAGGAATATGTATTTGACATGAAGAAAGCAATAGCAATAAACTGAACAATCAATATGCTAAGCTAACGGAATGATGTGATCCCGTTATCAAATGACAACACATGTCTATGGTTAGGAAACCTTAACCATCTTTGATCAACGAGCTAGTCTAGTAGAGGCTTACTAGGGACACGGTATTTGTTTATTTATTCACACATGTATTTAAGTTTCCGATCAATACAATTCTAGTATGAATAATAAACCTTTATCATGAATAAGGAAATATAAAATAACAACTTTATTATTGCCTCTAGGGCATATTTCCTTCAAAAACTAACTCGATTACATGATAAATCTCATCCAACCCATCACCGTCCAGCAAGCCTATGAAGGAATTACTCACTCCCGGCGGTGAGCATCATGAAATTGGCGGTGAAGGAAGGTTGATGATGACGACGGCGATGGATTCCATCCTCCAGAGCCCCGAACGGACTCCAGATCAGCCCCCCCCCCCCCGATGAAGAACAGGAGGTGACGACGGCTCCGTATCATAAAACATGATGAATCCTTCTCTTCGATTTTTTTTGGCGAATAGGTATATATGGAGTTGGAGTTAGGGTTGCCGGAGGTCCAGGGGGCCCACAAGCTCACAGGGCGCGCCCTGGGGTGGCGCCCCTGAGCTTGTGTCTCCTGGGTGGCCCCCCACTGGTATATTATTCTGCCAATATTTTTTATATATTCCATAAATATTCTCCGTAAATTTTCAGGTCAATCCGAGAACTTTGATTTCTTCACAAAACAACAACATGGCAGTTCTGCTGAAAACGGCGTCAGTCCGGGTTAGTTTCATTCAAATCATGTAAATTAGAGTCCAAAACAAGAGTAAAAGTGTTTGGAAAAGTAGATACGATAGAGACGTATCAACTCCCCCGAGCTTAACTCATTGCTTGTCCTCAAGCAATTCAGTTGACAAACTGAAAGTGACAAAGAAAAACTTTTACAAACTCTGTTTGATCTTGTTGTTGCAAATATGTCTAACCAATGTTCAGATTTTCAGCAAAGATTACGAACTAACCATATTCACGATAACACTTAGGTATCACATTTACTCACATCAATGGCATAACTAACTAGCGAGCAATAATAAGATATCTCGGATGACAACACTTTTTAAAAACAATCATGATATAATATGATAATATGGTATCTCGCTAGCCCTTTCTGAGACCGCAAAACATAAATGCAGAGCACCTCTGAAGTTCAAGCACTAACTAGACATTGTAATTCATGGTAAAAGAGATCCAGTCACACTCATACTCAACATCAACTAAACACAAAACATATAAATGACAATAGTGCTCTTCAGCTGGTGCTTTAATGAGAAGATGATGACTCAACAATAAAAGTAAATAGATAGGCCCTTCGCAGAGGGAAGCAGGGATTTGTAGAGGTGCCAGAGCTCGAAGCTTTTAAAACAGAGATGAATATAATTTTGGGAGGTATGCTTTCATTGTCAACGTAGCGACCGAGAGTTTTCAACATCTTTCATGCTAGACACATTATAGGCGGTTCCCAAACAGAAAGGTAAAGTTTTACTCCCCCTCCACCAACAAACACAAGCCATGGCTAACCAAATCCTCGGGTGCCCTCCATACCAACAATAATCCGGGGGAGTTTTATTTCATTATTATATATTTTTTATTTTGATCATAGGACTGGGCATCCCAATTACCAGCCACTTTCTCATGAATGACAAGCAAATAAACACCCATCTTGAGAATAACCCACCTAGCATGGAAGGTGCTGACAGCCCCCTATCGCTTCATGAGCGATTTAGGCATACAAAACAGATTATTATTTGAAGATTTAGAATTTGGCACATGCAAATTTACTTATAACGGCAGGTAATTACCGCATATAGGTAGGTAAGGTGGACTCATATGGAATAACTTTGGGTTTAAGGATTTGGATGCACAAGCAGTATTCCCGCTTAGTACAAGTGAAGGCTAGCAAATAGATTGAGGAGCGACCAACCAGAGAGCGACAACGGTCATAAATATGCCTTGAGATTAATCAACATTAAATACAAGTATGAGTAGGATATAAAACACCATGAACATAAATATCATGGAGGCTTTGTTGGTTTTGATTCAACTACATGCGTGAACATGTGTCAAGTCAAGCCACTCGAATCATTCAGAGGAGGATACAATCCTATCATATTACATCATAACAATTTTAAATGCATGTTGACACACAAGATAAACCATTATCCACTCCTAGCTATTTAAGCATGGCATGACTAACTATGATCTCTAATTGTCATTGCAAACATGTTTATTTTTATTCATAATAGGATGAATCAAGAACAATGAGCTAATCATATTTACAAAAACAAAAAAAGTTGAGGTCATACCAGCTTTTCTTCATCTCAATCAATTCATCAACTTTCGTCATTATTGCCTTTCACTTGCACGATCAAACGATGTGAATAATAATAAGAGTGCACGTGCCATGGACTAAGCTGGAATCTGCAACCATTTATTCAAAGGAGAAGACAAGGTAATATGGGCTCTTTGTTAGATCAACAATAATGCATCTGAGAGCCACTCAATATTTTCATCGTGGTCTTCTCCTTACGACCCAAAGAAAAGAAAAGAATTTCAAGGAAACACACTATTTTTTTTAGTTTTTGTTTTTCTGAAGCAAGCAAAATGAGAGAAAAGACGAAAACGAGAAAAACTATATACACGGGAAAGCTCCCAACAAGTGAAAGAAGAACGAGAAATCTTTTTGGATTTTCTTTTAATATTACAAACTACTAAGCAAATAAACCAGAAAGAAAAGACAAAAAGAGCGAGAAATATTTTTGATTTTTTCGTAATTTTTCAAACACACAAGAAGAAAGCAAAATAAAACTAACATGAATTATACAATGAAAAAGGATGAACACCGACAACTGGAATGAATGTGTGAACATGAATGTAATGTCGGTGAGAAATACGTACTCCCCCAAGCTTAGGCTTTTGGCCTAAGTTGGTCTATGGCCACGACTGGCCTGGTTGATACCCGTAGTTGTAGTTCGGGTTGTACTGGATTGCAGCCGCCACCTCTTGGCGAGCTGCCTCATTGAGGCGAGCAGTCTCCCTCGCCCTCTCATACTCCTCTGCCTCCTCCATAAGTATGAAATATCTCTATTTTCCCTGAAAGTTAAAGAAGGAAGGAGCGGAAAGCGTAATATGGAAAACGCGGTGCCTGTTAAAGATTAGTCTGTACTGAAATGGTAGGTCGCCCCTTTCAAGAAATTGGAAACGTTCCATAGCGGCATAATAAAAAAAACAGGCGGCAACTGGGTATCATTTTATTTTATCGACACCCCAAGATAATTAGCTAAACGAGTGGCATAAATTCCACCATAGAAATCTCCATCTAAAGCATTATTATGTAACCGACGTGCAACAATAGCCCCCAAGTTAAATTGTTTATCGTTCATTACCGTACTCTTAAGAATGCTCAAATGGTCCAGACACCATAATCCGGAAATGAGACACTTCAATTAGCACCTAGGCGTGAGCCAGACGTCCTATTCCCAATGCATGGCCATGCCAGTGATTGTGCTTCAGTAGGCTAATCACGCTTCAGGCCATGCTATCCAAGATACGAACCAAACTTTCTCCAAGCTAGTCCCAGGGAAGTTTCAGGCCGGATAATTTTTTGACAGGTCAGCAACCAAACAAGACCTCATAGTCCTCCTTCGATACCACCTGTGCATCCTCTTGGTCACACTCGAAGTTCTCATCTTTGTTTCACTCGCTCTCATTGACCATGTTATGCAAGATCACACGGGAAACCATGATGTTCCATATAGTATGCTCGTGTGACCATCTCGCAAGACCCTTCACCATTGCAAAAGCAAGTCTGTGGAGCACTAAATTCTCTTTTGACATCCTTCCTTGCCCCTTCTTCAACCTAAGCGAGTTGAAATTTCTTCTTGGCTTGTGTATTGGTATTGGTCTTCATAAAAGTGGCCTAAGCAGCGCAGATGCCATCAACAAGATAGTATCCCATGATGTACTTGTTACGCTTCACCATGTAACTCCACCTCCATGGCTAGTTGCCCCAAAAGTGAGTCTTTGGAACAGCGATGAGTGTTGCGGGACATTGATATGATCGAGGGAACTTGGTAGGCCAAAGAAGGGGTGCAAAATCCACAAATCTTGTGATGTAACACTATCATGAATCATCTCCAATGCAATACAGTCAAGAGATCTCTACAGACAATGATTCTTGAAGTTGTTGCATACCTAAAATCATCTCCAATGCATACAATCAAGAACTGTCCAAACATGTCCCTTGGAACAACTATGTTGCTTGTGATTGATCCACGACACCTCTTCTTTGTTGTACAGATGCATCAACACCAAGACTAGGGGTAACTACTTCTCTTTTTGGTGGACTTCATTTGTCTTATTCGGATAAAACAAATTGTATGTTCATTAGATGTCTGCTCAGTAAATGGTTGTACAGGCTTTTGGTTGAGACCGAAGGTATGTGGGTACAGATTAAGTACCTGCAATCTAAGACCTTGGCCCAGGTTACCGTTAGACCCAATGATTCACCATTCTGGAAGGGGCTAATGAGGACGAAAGGAGCCTTCTTTCATAGGGCTAAATTGATCATCAGAAACGGTAATTCCACTAGATTTTGGGAGGATACATGGTTAGGGGAGATGCCTCTAGCTATCCGATATCTGTCTCTTTATAATATTCTACAGCGTAAGGACGCCTATGCTGCTACAGTATTACAGTATGTCCCTCTAAACATCCAGGTCAGGAGACCTTTAATAGGAGACTGATGGGTCGCATGGTTGCATCTCGTGCGGAGGTTGATGGACATCCACCTTTCTGATGAACTAGATGCGATTCACTGGAGACCATCTGTCAATGGTATTTTCTCGGTGAAATCTATGTATTTAGATTTAATTGACTCTGGCCCAATCCCGAAATCGTTACATATTTGGAAGATTAAAGTACCTTTAAGAATTAAAGTCTTCATGTGGTTTGTTCACAAGAAGGTGATTCTGACTAAGCATTACTTAGCAAAGCGAAGATGGGAGGGTAGTCAACGTTGCTGCTTTCTGATCGGGATGAAACTATTAAGCACCTCTTTCTCAATTGTCCTCTTGCCAAACTTTTATGATGCTTGATTCATATAGCCTTTAATGTCAGCCCTCCAAGTAGTATTAACACGTTATTTGGGACGTGGCTAAATGGAGTGGAGCCAAATACTGCGAGACATATTCGGATAAGAGTATGTGCATTACTATGGGCTATATGGAACTACAGAAATGACATGGTTTTTAATAGACAAACTCGTATATTTTTTTTTCAGATTATTTACAGGGCCACAACATAGATCCGTACGTGGTCGTTACTCACTCCTACAGAAGCCAGTGAGCTTTTAGATATTGGGTGTACCTGGTGAAAGATGGTAGCTCGGGATATCTATAACCGGTTTGGATGGCGGTCCAATAATAGGCTAGGTGTTTAGTCATCTCGTCCTATTTTCGCCGGTTGTGGCAAATTTTATCTTCTTTTATTTTTGACCTTCGAGTGAACTTGTACTTCATCGCAGACCTTTTGATATTTCGTTTAATAATATGGTTGCATACATCATTCTGATGCAGAGGCCGGGGTAATCCTCCTCTTTAAAAAACATCAGACTAAGCACTCTGTAAAAGTGCTCAACACTTGTGCAGCCACACAAACTCACGGATCTACAATACAAAAACCATGAAGCAATTATTATTTTTCTTGTAGAGAAAAGGACTAAAACCATTGTGCGACTTTTCTTAAGAAGGTGCACCACCATTATTCCTAAGGAGAAAGACCACAGACCAACGAGTCAAAGCATGAAGGGCTAATCTATTTTGCATGGATTTGTCCCGGCTTCTTGTCGTATTGGTTTTGCTCATGAAGTAGAACGGAACGCTCTCATCCCTATCCGGCACAAGGTTTGTTAACCTCCACCTTTAGCTCGGAACTTGGATTATGGCTACAATTATTTTTAAACCATACAATCATGTGCTTATTATTATCTGATAGAAGTTATACTACTTCCTCCGTTCCATAATTCTTATAGTGGTTTTAGAACTACAATCACGATATGAATTATGGGACGGAGAGAGTACCATATAATATGTAAGTAGTAGAATGCCCGCGTGCGTTGTCACGGGCTTTAGAAATATTTTGCTAGAGTTTTATATAAACATGTGTTGGGCCCTATGTTAACTTGCTTGTTTGTATGAATGTGTAGTTCACTTCTTCATCATGTTTGCAAACCGCACTTTTAAGTGACGGGTATGTTGCCCTGTTTTTTTATCTTCTCGACCCAAAGATGCTAAAATGCCCGTGTGTTGCCACGCACCAACAAATGAATCTATAACGAGCCTCACGGCTTTAGCTCTTCAGTCAATGTGTCATTGCTTTGCTATGTTATCACACCGCCCCAAATCCTACATAGTTTTCAAGTTCGCCAAGTTCGGATGGCTTGCAACATTCGTTATCCACTCCCTCAAAGATCTGAAAAATTCAGCAGTTTACCAAATTTTTTTTTTGCAATGTTACACATCAAAAATACCAACGTCGTCTCGTTCATTAGCATTGCATGAGAGCTGATAGTTGTAGCCATAGTTGTAGCCATACAAACGCTTCTACCTAATAACTGAAATCACACATATAGAAGAATAGGCTAAGGCCCCATTTGGATGTATGTTTTGAAGCGCACCTTGTATTCATTGGAAACAACCTCCACTCCTTCACCCTTCTCTTTCCCATTTGTCTTGACACAAGCCATGCAAAGCCGACCGCCGCCAGCCTTTGCCGCAGCCGAAGATTCCCATCTTCTTCCTCATGGACCGCGTGGCTTCGTTCCCGCTCGCATCCATCAATGAAAATGTTGATCCAAAGCATGACAAACATCATTGTTTCTCTCCTCTCCCTTAACCTCTTCGCATGCAACATGTCTGGTTCATGATTGTCTTGCTTTATTCAACATAGCTCTGATGTGCTATTTTTTCTTCTCCAACTCTAACGAATATCTCCATTGTGTTTTGCCTTCTACAACTATAACCAATATATTTATTGTGTTCCTTTCTTGTCACAAGACAATGCTACACATTAGGCATCTTACCTTGATATTAAGGATAAATTAGGACATATACCACCATTATTTGTGGACCACATTCACCCGTATAAATATATTTAGTGGGGGCAACCAAATCAGCCCGCCTCTATCTTCTATGCTTTAGATAATATGTTTTCATGGTCCACATCAGCACTATTTAAAGTAACAAAGTTTGATGGAAGGAGTACTCAACAAGTATAATGCACCACATCACCATGTACATATTTCAGCTACAAAGGATTTTGAAACAATGGCATGTTGAAATGTCCGAAGTGTTAATCCCAGAAAATAGAGGAAATAAGCGAGCATATGTGCCTCGCTTCTTAGCTCTTCTACCATGGTGCACTACCTTGATGGATATATCAGCTGATACCAGTCTTTACATGAGACCATGAGACCAACTTGCAAAATTCAAATTTAAACATGTCAAAAAATCTGAAAAAAAATCATGGATGTTCACAATACATATGTCGACAACCCCTAAAAAATTCAGATCAAAATTCAAAATGCATAAAGAGAAACAAAAAAGACAAATACATCATTAATAGTTTCAAAAGAAGACAAAAGCAAGAATGACACTATTCACATCTGAATTTTTCTTTTTTGTTTCTCTTTGTGTATTTCGGATTTCGATTTGAATTTTTAGCGGTTGTCGACATGTGCGTTGTGAACATCCATGATTTTTTTCAGAATTTTTTGACATGTTTAAATTTGAGTTTTGCAAGTTGGTATCATGGTATCGTGTAAGGAATGGTATAACCTGATACATTCCCCTACCTTGATACTCTTTCTCTCGGCCACACGCTTATTCTTGATTCTTCATTGGGACGAATTCTCCATCCGAATCTCCTTTCTCTTTGTTGTTTTCACTCGAGCTCCTCCTTCCTAAGAAATTTCAGTAGAGGGGGAAATTTCAATACCTTGTAGCTTCAAAAATATTTTGGTAGAAGGATAATTTGAATAACTTTGAGCGGAATTTCTGTATGAGTATGATTTAGAAGTCCATATGAATATGATTTAAAAGTTGTCCCTGATCAAAGAAAAAATAACAACAAGGTGTGCATCATATAAATTAGAATCAATTGTGATGGTAAAAACACAAACAACGCTAAAAAAGGGAATAAATCACCCAAGCTTTGTTATCGATTCAAAGAAACCTAGAGAAATAATACGACACTGAGAGGTCTGTAACCTACACGTATTCACTTGTTATTCCACAAGTGGTCGTTGTTGCAGACAATTTCAGACATGCTTTGTAAGCGGTTAAAGAATATACTTTTATATTCTGATAATTTTCCATACATCTCAAAATTCCCATCTTTTATTTAGACAGAACAACTAAGATGCCCTAGAACCTCAAAAGTCCTTCAGTAAAAACAGGAAAGCAATCTGTAAAATGATATAACTATGAAGATTTGAGGACAAACTATTTGACCACCATTATTGGACGGGCATGAACAGAAAGGAGCACAAGGGAGATATCATATATAAAAATGTACACATGTGTCTAAAACATGGATAGAAATTAGCTGAAGATGGTGAATCCATATGCAAGTTTAGATCCAGGTTATGATTGACATCCTCCTCATCTAGTCTCTGCGTAAGTTTGGTCATTAGAGACGAACTTCTTGCGCATCTCCATAACTGGATGCAACGAAAGCGGAACTAAGTGAACACGACAGTCATCAAATATAATTTATAGCAAGATCATGCTTCTTCATATATCAAAAAAATAAAAAATGTAACTACATCTGGGTACAAAAAATGGAGTAATGCTACGATATCAAAACAATTTAGCTATCAATTATGAAATGCACATGTAAAGTAAGCTAAATATAAATATATGTTGCACAAAGGTGAAAAACCCAGCCTGTTGGGGACCATCGTATTAGAAACCAATTACAAAAGGTGGAGACATCAAAATATTCTCCTGAGTGCTCACCTAAGCTTTTATTGGCACCTGGTTTAAACTAATACGTTTTAGATCCTGCAAGTACACTCTTCTCCTTCGAAAATAGAGCATGTATGTCTGTCAGAAATAAGTACATAAGGAAGAGAAATATATCTGAGAGAGGATTCTTACTTGGTAAATTCCATTATATATGAATACTTCATATGAAGAGTACGCCAAAAAAATAGTAGTTTTATCTGCAAGGCCAGCTCCTGGTTAATTAATTTATAACCCATTTGGCACAGGTCAAAATGATCTTCTATCAAGAATATTTCCAGCCGATAACAACGCAATCTTACTCATATTGGTTCACAATATTGATTAATGCTTACACTGCCCATTTGATGATGCCCTGTAGCAGAAGAATAAGGAACTGTTAACATGGGAACCCTCTATCCAAACTCTTCATGTACATCAAAGAAGTCTGCATAGGAACAAGCGATTGCTTTCCTTTTGTCCCATCGAGCACAAGAACAAGATTATGGAGCTAGTAAGGCTAGCTTTTTCCAGGAAGCTCGTGAAGACATCAGGCTATGTACACAAATTCCTTTATAGATCGAAGATCTAACATGCACCACATACCTCATATCTAAACTGTACTGCTTGTCAACTATATTCCTTTGAAAAACACTCTAGTATTCTAAAATGTAATGTATGTCATTCGGTGGAATTTTCTCCTGACGTCTACCACGATACATACCATTTATAGTAAAAATTTACATAAAGACCAATTTCTGGAAAAAAGAACATTACTTCTGATAGTACATGAATAAGTATAACACACAATTACCTCTTCAGAAACATGTATTCTACAAGTTGGAACTTGGAACAGGAAACCGAGACAATTCTAGAACATAAACGGACATTAGAAAGTATCTAAAGTTAATAGATGGGAAATACATCAGGTTACTCTTACCTAGGTGGTGGAGTAGTATAACTGCAGAGCGGCGGCTGCCGACCATCACCTAGGGACACACGAGGACGTGAGTCCCAGCTCTCACCTGGAACTACAATTAAAGGCAGCAGTTAGGCAGACATATTCAGATATATGTCATGAACACACATTTTTGCCCATGAATAGTTTTTCACTATATAGGATCGGATCAAGCACAAAGATCAAAAAAGGGAAGTGCACGAAAATAGGATCTGAAGCAAAAGAAATCGAAGGTTTATGAGCAGCCAGAGAGGTTAGGGACTCACATGGCGCTGAGGCCCCCTGTTGTCTCCTTCAGTTCCCGGCCTCATATGATGTTTCTTTTGCGGGGACGGCCTCATCTGATGTTGCCGCTTCTCGTGGAAGAGAGGGAGGCTCGGGAACGGAGAACCCCTCGCGAACACCCGAGGAGGAAAGGAAGACCAATCCGCTGGAGGCCGCTCTCTGCTCATGGCAGCGCCGTGGAATGACTGCAGCAGCGCACGACGACACGACCTCGAAAGAAAGGACATGGAAGAGGGACGTGAAGCCAATCACTTCCCCTTTTGGTCCACATATAAGCTCTGCCACACGAGACGAGGAGGCAATCAGGCATGGAAATCAAGTACCTTGGCGAATCCCTCGGTCTCCACTGGCGCCGGTCTGCGTCTCGAAGAAGAGGGCCACCCGCTAGTGGCCGTCATCCAAATCACGTTCTTGTTCCTTCTTCGTCTCGAGGGGCTTCGCCTTGGTGGCCTGCTGTGCGCCTATGCCAGGGTCACGGAGAAGGCAGTGAGGCGCCGACGGAACAGGATCAGGATCCCTTCCTAGGTGGGCGGCGCCATCCACGTCGGGCATGAAGAGAGCCGATGGGAAGGAGGGGAGGGGAGGGAGAAGGGGAGACCAGCGGGCTGCGGCCGCTAGGGATTGCGGGCAGGGGACGTGCGTAATTTGTTGGTTTTTCTCCATCAGTTTTCTGTTGCGTTGCGTGCACGGATATAGGGAAAAATCGGTGGATTGATTCCTTCCATCAGTGGTGTGGAACGAAACAAGGAAAAAAAATCAATCGGGTGGGGAGGGGGGGCGGGGAGTCCTGTCGATCGATGGGAGAAGTACGAACGAACGAACAACGTACGAACTCCTTCATTAGGAGCAGGAGTAGAGATCAGCCCGGCCAGTCCGATGCAATGAGCATGGAAAGATTAACGAGACTTCTTTTTCTTTTTCTTTTTTTACCGAACCCACCGCAAGATCTTTGATCTTCCCTTGAAACTAATGAAAAAAGTGATTCACTCTTTATATACTCGCTCATGATGATTCTTCTCCATCTATAGTTCATGACCTATTTGAAGTGGAAGGTGCAATCCATACCGGCGGAGAAAGATTGTAGTCATATTGATAATAATCAAGGGACATTACTTGGTCAGTCCGAACCAAGGAATCCGCTAGAAATGTTTGAAATGGATATTGCTCTCTCCTTAATTAGGAATTGCCATATGAAACGAAGGGGCCACCCACCCACACTCAGTCATCTCATAACCAATACAACAGTCTATGTTTCCCGAAAACCCACTCGACCTTGCCGATTTCCACAGGTCGAACTGAACCCTTTTTTTAAGACGCGAACTGAACCTTCATAGTGGCGGAAGTTATCAAAAACGTGTTTGTTGCGCTCTGCCCAGATGAAGCGCAGGCAAGGGAATTGAGCTCCAAGGCTCCACCTTGAGGCCCGCGCCGGTAGCCAAGCTAATCGAGTACCACCAGTCAGCTGATGATCCAAACTCTGCTTTTGAGTCAAACTGACCCCCAACAGGATTGTGGCCAAAAGCACTCTTGGTGATGGAAAAAAAAAACATGATGATTTCAGTTGGCTGCAAAACCGATGGCATTGCAATCACAAACGATAAAAACAGAATGCCCCCGAGAGGTCATTGTACCCCAAAATTAATTGCCCATAAGTTTCAACATGCCACAACCAGCTCAAATGAAGCTTAATCAACAAATCAACAAAACCATATTATTAACATTTAGGCCATATCCTCACCACAAAGTCACAATTAACAAGACGGGAGAAGATTTCGAAGGTTGCATATCTTGTCTTTTTTGCACAAAAATGAATGATGAAGGACGGAATAGGTGGCCAATACAAGTGTACTTGGAGATAATAGTAATGTGCTTACCATCAGAGGGTAAACATCAACTCTGAAATGGAAAAAATATTAGATTTTGTACTCACGTAAAGATATCGAGCTTAGCTCTCCTGACTAAGAACTTTTATTGCATCCACTAGCCAGTAATTGTACCATGGCCAAGGCTCTGTTATCTTATACCCAACTAAAACAATGATGCAGCTTCAGAGTGCAATGGTTCAACGAAACAAACAACAACATTCATGCAATATTGGCTACTTAAAGAACACAACATTCATGCACAAATTCATGTAGACAAAGACATAGCCTACATTATACATCAGAACAAAACCTACTAAACTATCTCTGTTTATGCTTCTTCTCCCTCCATTTGCACGAGAGCCAAATAAAGGAAATGTACACAAGTAGTCAATTTATTACTTCAAATTATGCCTGTTTGTTCTGTAGTTCAGTGTCGATTCACTGTTAGATGAATTCCCAGAGCTACACTCCATAGCTTCCTCTCCAATTTCACCAACCACTATATCAGTTTCTTCTTCTGCCACGCAACTACTGGCACCATTTCTTCCTAAGCTCATATCCCAGACAGGGACGAACGATCAATCAAGTATCAACAACAAAGCTCAGCCCAGGTGCTCCTCGATCCAATTGAACATCTCGTCAGTTTGCAAGCTTGTCATCTCATGGTACGCATAAGCAAGATTCAACTCCTCCTGGATGTGCTCAGCCCATTGGGATGCCTCCTCCCAGAACCCCTTGTTCACAACTGCATCCTTCCATGGAGTTGCCCGGCCATCCTTCCTCATGTAACCCCTCTCATCGACGAATCCTACCTCACTGAAAACCTTCCAAATCCTTTCAGACAACCCATGATCCAGCCCTGGTATCCTATCGGACAGCAGCGTCGGCGTCAGAGGAAGCTCCAGGCTCTGAAGCTCCCTCGCCTCAACGCCATTGCTCCTCAGCATCTTCACATTCCTTCCCACCAGCGCGGCCGTCTTATGGTCCTTGGGCATGTGAAGGAACATGGACGGCGGATAGCCCGGCGGCGCTCCCGCCAGGTCGAACACGCCCTCAGAGATCATCATCACGACGGCGGCTAGTCTCATCTTGGCTGCAAGCCGGGAGACGAAGTACCCACCTGACGACGCGCCGAGGGCAACCACTGGCAGGCCTCCGAGGCCGTTCTTGGCGGTCCAAGACTGGATCGCCCGCTTGGCCGCACCCACCTCCTTCCCCAGCGACCAGCAGTCCCCGGCGCTCGCCACTGCCAGCACCGCGAACCGCCTCCGTAGCGCGCGGGCCGTGATGGCGACGTCCTCCGGCAGCCCGACACACCCAGGGCAGCGCTGGGACGGCGTCCAGAAGTTCTCCGGCCGGCAGCTGCAGCCGTGGGCTACAAAGAGGACCCCCCTGGCCGGCGCCGCGGGGAGCTCCCAGATGGCGCGCGCGCCCTCGATCGACTCCACCGTCGGGGAGGAGGGCGCCGTCGACGCCGTACTGGATCCCTTTGAGCGGCCGACGATTTGGGACGCCGGGGTGGGTTTGGAGTAGAGGAGGACGCCAGCGGCGGCACATAGGAGGAGGGCCAGCGACGCGAGGGGGGTGGTCAGACGCAGTGCTAGCCACTTCGCGGCGTGAGATGGCGGCGGCGGCTTGCCCGGCCGGCGAGTCGTGCCAGCCATCTGGATCTGGCTGGCCGAGTGGAGCGGTGACGAGGAGTTGGGCACGAGTGACATGACACGAGGGGGATGAGATCTCGTTCCCGGGTTTCAGTTGCCATTTCCGGGCACCCGCAGCTTCGAGGAGAACGGCTGAGTGATGGGCTGAAAATCTGAGGACTAGTTTTTTTTTTAGGACTAGTGTGCAGGCCGAATATGGTGGACTGCATTCGGCAGAGGCAACAAATGGGCTTCTAAGGACCCGGACACCGCTCCGCCCCGGCCCACCGTGAATGAACGTGGGGCGGCACCGCGGGACACGATCTAAAAATAACAACAATTGTTTCTGCCGAGTTTTCCCCTAGGGTTTTCTAGGGTCCACCTTTCCTCAGGCGATCTCGTCAGAGTCCACGTAAATTCCTCGCCGGCCGCCGGACCCCTTTGGTCGCCCGAGAGATCTACCTCTTTCCGTCACACGCTCGCGTTGCATGGCGGAACCAACACAGCAGGAACTTGGGGGGAAGGGGGAAGTAAGGGAGGCGGCAGCAGTACTGGTGGCGGCGGAGGGGGCGAGCGGATCTGGAGTCCATAAGGGTTTAGACGGGAGGAGGGAATCAGACGAAGCTAGGGAGAAGGAAGGTTTGGGACAAAATTCGCAGGAGAGGAAGAATCCATCGGACGGGTTGGATGATGAGTTTGGTGAGTACCTTGGTCCCGAACCTGACCTAGAGGACCAATTTGCTGGGATGAGGCAGCATGGGAAGGAGGAAGAAGATCTTGATTTCTCGGCGGTGGTGGAGGATTTGGTGAAGGACGTCCGCTGGCTTGCCCTGTTTCGTGTCCATACGACTAAACCTTTTAGTCATGCGGCGCTCCTGTCGCAGATGCGGAACGCTTGGTCGGCGGCGCAAGGAGTCACTTTCAACATTAAGGGGCCCAATTTGTTCCTTGTTCAATGCCATTGTTTGGGTGACTGGAGGAAGATTATGGATGGAGGACCATGGTTATTTAAGAGGGCGCCGGTGGTGCTTCAAAAGTACGATGGATTTTCAGATGTTAATGGATATAGGCTCAACAAGATTCCGGTATGGGCTAGAGTCAAGGGGCTGCCAGATGGTCTCACGAGGAAGAGAGAGTTGGCTGAGAAAGTTGCTGCAAAGGTAGGCGACCCTCCGTTCGCTGTGATCATGAACGAGGGGAGGATCAATCCTGCTAGTACCCTACGAGCTAGGGTTTTTGTGGATGTCAATACCCCGCTGGTTCGGTTTGTTCTAATAACTTTGAAGGAGCACAAAAAGTATAGTGTCTACTATGAAAGACTCGCAGACTTTTGTTTTGCATGTGGACGGATGGGCCATCTCGCTGATGAATGTGGCGACGGGGTACATGACCCGAGCTCGTTTGAATGGGGCGACTGGTTGCTGTGGGAGCCGGAGATGCCTATGGCTCAGTCGTTCGGTGGTAGAGGGAGAGGAGATGGTGGAGGCAGAGGTAGGGGTAGGGAAGTGAAAGCATAAGTGCTCCCTGGGTGATTTTGATAATTAATGTCAACATATCTCTTGTTGGACTAATACTTTTATCTAGTATATTTCAGATAAGTTCAACAGTGGAGTGGCAGGACAAGAGGATGTGGAACCTCTTCAAGATGCTAAGGACACATATTGGCTCAAGCTCAAGACTCTACTCTTTTCATTTTAGTGATCCAAGATCACATTAAGTCCATAGGAAAGCCAATACTATTAAAAAGGGATGAGGTGTTGCTTAATAGCTTGCTTGCTCAAAGTGCTTAGTGATATGCTCCTAAAGCCCTCAACCACTTTCTCATATCCACATATGTCCTAAACCTAAAGTCAAACTCGGCCCCACCGATTTGATCTATCCGGCGCCACCGAGTTCACTTGACATAGCCACTGCCAGAAACCCTAATCAGTTCGGTCTCACCGATGGGATCTCAGTCTCACCGAGATGGGCTTGCAAACTCTTTGTTGCCTACTGCAATTATTTCGGTCTCACCGAAATAGGTAGTCGGCCCCACCGAGTTTGCTTGGCCAACTCTCTGTTTGCTTATTACTAAAATCGGTCTCACCGAGTTTGTGTAATCGGTCAAACCGAGATGAGGTTTTACCCTAACCCTAGCACATCGGTCCCACCGAGTTGATCATATCGGTCTCACCGAAAATCCTAACGTTCACATTTTGAACTAAATCGGTCTGACCGAGTTTCACTATTCGGTCCCACCGAGTTTGGTAAATTGTGTGTAACGGTTAGATTTTGTGTGGAGGCTATATATACCCCTCCACCCTTCCTCCATTCATGGGGAAAGCCATCAGAACGTGCCTACACTTCCAGCATTCATTTTCTGAGAGAGAACCACCTACTCATGTGTTGAGATCATGACATTCCAATCCAACCATAAGAATCTTGATCTCTAGCCTTCCCCAAGTTGCTTTCCACTCATATCATCTTTCCACCAAATCCAAATCTGTGAGAGAGAGTTGAGTGTTGGGGAGACTATCATTTGAAGCACAAGAGCAAGGAGTTCATCATCAACACACCATCTATTACCTTTTGGAGAGTGGTGTCTCCTAGATTGGTTAGGTGTCACTTGGGAGCCTTCGTCAAGATTGTGGAGTTGAACCAAGGAGTTTGTAAGGGCAAGGAGATCGCCTACTTCGTGAAGATCTACCCTAGTGAGGCAAGTCCTTCGTGGGCGATGGCCATGGTGGGATAGACAAGGTTGCTTCTTCGTGGACCCTTCGTGGGTGGAGCCCTCCGTGGACTCGCGCAACCGTTACCCTTCATGGGTTGAAGTCTCCATCTACGTGGACGTACGATAGCACCACCTATCGGAACCACGCCAAAAATCTCCATGTCTCCAATTGCGTTTGCACACTCCAATCCCATCCCTTTACATTCTTGCAAGTTGCATGCTTTACTTTCCGCTGCTCATATACTCTTGCCATGCTTTCTTGATATGTATTGTGAATGTTTAAACTTGTGCTAAAACTCCACCTTAACTTGAAGAACTTAAAAATTGCCACCTTTATTTGTTGAGGGTCTAATCGCCCCCCCTCTAGACACCTCTTCTCGATCCTTTCAATTGGTATCAGAGCATTAGTCTCCATTGCTTTGGTTTAATCACCATTGGAGGAAGATGGATGAGTCTACGATGGGGAGTTTTAGACGTAGAGTGCCTATGCTTGATGGAGAGTTCTTTCATGCTTGGAAAAATGAGATGCTTGAGATTTTCAATGAATATCATTTGAACAAGTACATTGCTAGCCCGTGTGCACCCCTTGTTGACCCATTGCATCCTACCCATGATGAGTCTATTGACATGATCCGCAATCTTAGAACTATCAATCTTATCATTAGAGGACTGCCTAGAAATTTGATTGTTTGCGTGCCTGCTCTTGATTGTGCTTATACTATATGGAGATTTCTTGAGGAACGATTTCCAAACTACTCCTTGAAAAACTTAGATGAGATTCTTCATAAGTCCATTGCTTTAAATAAGATGAGCCCTAATGATCCTAAGTTTGGTGATTGTCTATGTGAGCTTCGTGACCTTATGCATGCCAAAGGAGATGTTGGAATCATTAGCAATATCATTTCCGAAGTCATTGTAATTCATAAAGATGCACATTGTCATGGTCATAAAACTAATGAATCACTCTCTCTAGGTAATGATCAATCACAAGACGATGTTGAACATGGATACTATGATAAGGATGATGATAGTGACTTTGATCTCGATGAGTCTATGAGACACTTTGGTCTTATGGCTAATCTTCGCGGCTACATGGCTGGAGGAAAGGAATGGGTTCTTGATAGTGGATGTACCGATCACATGACCGGAGACAAGGATACGTTTCGTGAGCTTGCTGAAAACGACGGCCCTCGAAAGTTTGTCACTTTTGGTGATAACTCAAAGGGTAAGGTGGTTGGCCTTGGTAAGGTGGCCATCTCACATGACAGCTCCATCCAAAATGTTATGCTCGTTGAATCTCTTGGATGCAATTTACTTTCCGTATCTAGACTAGCCGATTTCGGTTTCAACGTCCTATTTACTGAAGTAGATTGCCAAGTGTTTCGAAGAGATAATCATAATATGGTCTTTACCGGTATACGTAGAGGTGATCTATACATTATTGACTTCACTAAAAAGGCTCAACCTAGAACTTGCTTAATTGCTAAATCTTCTAAAGGTTGGTTATGGCATAGAAGGTTAGGTCATGTGGGCATGCGAAATCTTGATAAGCTTATTAAAGGTGATCATATCCTTGGTGTTAAAGATGTTATATTTGACAAGGATAGACTTTGTAGTGCTTGTCAAGCAGGAAAATAGGTTGGAGGAAGTCATCCCGTGAAAAACATCATGACCACGAGAAGACCGCTCGAGCTACTTCATATGGATCTTTTTGGTCCCAATGCCTACAAGAGTCTCGGTGGTAACTCGTTCGGTTTAGTCATTGTCGATGATTTTTCAAGATTTACGTGGGCGTTCTTTCTTGATGATAAATCGCAGGTCCAAAAGATCTTCAAGAACTTCGCTAGGAAGGCCCAAAATCAGTTTGAAGTGAAGATCAAGAAGGTTTGCAGCGACAACGGAACGGAGTTCAAGAACGCCAATGTGGACACCTTTCTTGACGAAGAAGGGATTTCACATGAGTTCTCGGCTACGTACACACCTCAACAAAATGGAGTTGTTGAGAGGAAGAACCGAACTCTTATTGAGATGGCGAGAACGATGCTTGACGAGTACAAGACGCCAAAACACTTTTGGGCGGAAGCGGTTGAGACAGCCTGTCATACCACAAATCGATTGTATCTTCACAAACTTCTCGGCAAGACGGCATACGAGCTTATCACCAGTAACAAACCCCAAGTTGGATACTTTCGAGTATTCGGCTCAAAGTGCTATATTCTTGATAAGCATCGTCGTTCGAAATTTGCTCCTAAATCTTATGAAGGTTTCCTACTCGGTTATGGCTCAAACTCTCACACTTACCGTGTCTACAACAACTTCACCCAAAAGGTTGAAGAGACGGTAGATGTGAAGTTTGATGAATCAAACAGCTCGCAAGTAGAGCAATTGCCAATTGATGTAGGAGACAAAGACCCTTCGGAAGCAATCCAAGACTTGTCTATTGGCAAGATTCGTCCAATGGAGGTGAAGGAGAGTACCTCGTCCGTCCAAGTGGAAACTTCTACCTCACGACAAGGTGAACCACGAGTTAACTCGGAAGCATCCACAAGTGGGACACGCCAAGATGATGAAAACGAGGATGTACACCAAGATGAACCTCATCAACCTCCTTCTCCACCTCCACAAGAGAACAACAACACCAACAACGAAGAAGGCCAAGAGGAAAAACAAGATGATGAAGAAGATGTTCCACCCCGACCCAAACAAAAGCTCTCACGAGTTAGAGCAAGAGTCTCAAGAGATCATCCCGTCGAACAAATCTTTGATGATATTCAAACCGGGAGAATCACTCGCTCTAAAACTCGTTTGGCTAATTTTTGTGAACACTATTCATTCATCTCTAGCATTGAACCTATGAAGGTTGAAGAAGCGCTTGATGATCCGGACTGGGTGAACGCTATGCATGAAGAGCTACACAATTTCGAGAGGAACCAAGTGTGGATGTTGGTTGAAAAGCCCGATGAGAAGCACAATGTCATTGGTACCAAATGGGTGTTTCGGAATAAGCAAGATGAAGATGGACAAGTTGTACGCAACAAGGCCCGTCTCGTCGCTCAAGGCTACACTCAAGTCGAAGGTATGGACTATGGTGAGACATATGCCCCTGTTGCTAGACTTGAGTCCATACGCATCTTACTTGCTTATGCCAATCATCATGATATCACATTATATCAAATGGACATTAAAAGTGCTTTTCTAAATGGTGAAATTGAGGAGAAAGTTTATGTTAAACAACCTCCCGGCTTTGTTAATCCTAAGAAACCCAACCATGTTTACAAACTTCACAAAGCTCTTTATGGTCTTAAACAAGCTCCTAGAGCATGGTATAAATACTTGACTAAATTCCTTATTGAAAAAGGCTTTGAGATTGGAAAAATTGATTCTACTCTTTTTACTAAAAGGGTTAATGGTGAATTATTTGTGTGCCAAATTTATGTGGATGATATCATATTTGGTACGACTAACCCTCATTTTAGTGAAAAGTTTGGAAGGCTAATGTCGGAGAAGTTTGAGATGTCTATGATGAGTGAACTCAAGTTCTTTCTTGGTTTGCAAATCAAGCAAACTAAGGAGGGTACCTTTGTTTCCCAAACAAAGTATACCAAGGACCTATTCAAGAAGTTCAACATGCAAGAAAGCAAAGGTATGAATACACCCATGCCTACTAGTGGACATCTTGACTTGACTAAGGATGGCAAACCGGTTGACCAAAAGGTTTACCGCTCTATGATTGGTTCATTGTTATATCTATGTGCCTCCCGTCCCGATATTATGCTAAGTGTGTGCATGTGTGCACGATATCAAGCGGCCCCCAAAGAATGTCATCTTAAGGCTGTGAAAAGGATAGTGAGATACTTAATTCACACACCAAACTTTGGCATTTGGTATCCTAAGAGGTCTTCTTTTGATCTTGTTGGCTACTCCGATTCGGACTATGCCGGAGACAAGGTTGATAGAAAGTCCACTTCGGGTACTTGTCAATTTCTTGGTAGATCTCTTGTGTCTTGGTCCTCCAAGAAACAAAACTCGGTATCCTTATCCACTGCCGAAGCGGAATACATTGCCGCCGGTTCATGTTGTGCTCAATTACTTTGGATGACCCAAACTCTTAAAGATTATGGGATATATGTGAAACATGTTCCATTGCTTTGTGATAATGAAAGTGCTATTAAGATTGCTCACAATCCCGTGCAACATTCTCGAACTAAGCATATTGAAGTTCGTCATCACTTCATTCGAGATCATGTTTCTAAAGGAGACATCGATCTTAAGCATGTTCGTACCGATAAGCAATTGGCGGATATTTTCACCAAACCGCTTGATGAGAAAGTTTTTTGCCGGTTGAGAGGTGAATTGAACATCATTGATGCTTCAAACTTGGAGTAGAAACTCCATTTGGATACATGCAAGGCATGAGTTTTGACTAATCCTTGATGTTTCTCTTATGAAGATGATCATATGTCTTGGATCTATATTTGTACTCTTGCATGTCATCTAACCCTTGTAGGTACTTGGATAAGTCAAAGTCTATGAGATTGCAACTCACTCACATCTTGAGATATCTCTACATCACCAAGTCTCTACAATATGGTGGTTGAAGACAAGGAAGCATGAATCCTTTCAATATATCCTTTGACAACTTCTTTATATCAAATTTCATTTGGTATCAATATCATGTTTGTCATTTTGGATACACAAGTGCTTTTCCTTGCAAGACTAACCCATGTAGGAGGATGAACTCAAACTACAAGTGATGCTCCCAACTCTTGATGAACTACATCAACCTTGAGCATACCACACAAGTTCAACTACATGATCAAGATCAACACCACCACCCAAGGTATGATATTCCATCCTAGAGAAGCTTTACCCCAAGACATGGGTTAAAGCAGCTCAACAAGATGAGAATACATCAAAATGCTTGAACAAAAAATGGTAACCCCATTTTGAGCTTAAACGACGAGTATGACCTATGATCAAGTGTCTTCACTTGACTCCTAAGTCAATATACTCTAACATAGGTGACTTTGTCACCGACTAATTCTAGATGAAGCTCTCTTGTGTTTTTCTGTGTTTTTGCATTTGTTTCTTGCATACATATTCCCCTTTCAAAAAAAAACTTCATCTAGATTTCTTTTCTTTTCTCTGATTATTTTCTGCATTTCCTGCATCCAATTCATTGCAAATCTTTCAGTTAATTCCTTGCAAATCCTTGTGAGATCTAATTTGCCTAAGTGAGCTGAGATGACAATTGTTTTCTCTCTGTGTTGAAATCAGCCTCACCGATTTGTTCTTCTCGGCCAAACCGAAACAACTCGGTGCCACCGAAGCAAACAACTCGGAGTAACCAAATTCAATACTGAGAAAACACTTTGCCATTTGCATCCTGCATATTTGTTCCAGCTCCACTCGATGATTCTTGTCCTCTACCAGCATCTTATATTACATGTTGCTTTGTACTGTGACTCAAGGACCAAACCTACTTGACTCATGCTCCAGAAGATCCCTTCTTGGAAATTGATGTCAAAGGGGGAGAGAGAGCACATCAAAGCTTATCACATAAGAGAGAATGCACACCTTAAGCTTCTCCATATGCTTATTTTCCATAGAGGAGAGAAGTCACATGTCTTCAAGAGGGGAAAGACATGTTAGTATGTGTTATGTTTATTATGATTGTTTTACTCTGATTTTGTTTTTGCTCTGATTTTCTTTTCCCTATCTTCTCCCATTATCTAATATATAAGATTCAGGGGGAGAGAGAGCTCATTTCTAAGGGAAGAAAATCTTTGGAATTCATTGCATATCTTTACTCTTTGGGGACATGTCAATATCCAAATAGAGTACTAAGTACTCACTCACTACATGTCATCCCAATCTTGGTACTCTTATGGTTTCCTGTTCTTGCTCTGCTTAGTAGATATTCCTGTGTTATCTAACCTTGTTTACTCAGGTTCATCTCTTCCAAAGCCAGCTCATGACCGCAAGGTAAGTATATGCATCACACTCATGTGCATGATGATCTCTTGCTGATGTACATATTGTTTGCAAGAAGGAATCATGAACATTGAGGTACACTTCCTATATTCACACCATTTGCTCTAATGCATATAGCCAAGATACATGTAACTCATTGCCTGCTCTGTCATGCTTATGCATTCACATGGTATTATATTCTATCTTCACATGATTGCATACATGTAGGGGGAGCCTATGCATGTTACATGTCTTTCCAAAGCTTTACTTGCTATTCCTTGTATCTTTATCTAAAGCTTTGATGTATGTTGTCATCAATTACCAAAAAGGGGGAGATTGAAAGCACAAGTGCTCCCTGGGTGATTTTGGTAATTAATGTCAACATATCTCTTGTTGGACTAATACTTTTATCTAGTATATTTCAGATAAGTTCAACAGTGGAGTGGCAGGACAAGAGGATGTGGAACCCCTTCAAGATGCTAAGGACACATATTGGCGCAAGCTCAAGACTCTACTCTTTTCATTTTAGTGATCCAAGATCACATTGAGTCCATAGGAAAGCCAATACTATTAAAAGGGGATGAGGTGTTGCTTAATGGCTTGCTTGCTCAAAGTGCTTAGTGATATGCTCCTAAAGCCCTCAACCACTTTCTCATATCCACGTATGTCCTAAACCTAAAGTCAAACTCGGCCCCACCGATTTGATCTATCCGGCGCCACCGAGTTCACTTGACATAGCCACTACCAGAAACCCTAATTAGTTCGGTCGCACCGATGGGATCTCGGCCTCACCGAGATGGGCTTGCAAACTCTCTGTTGCCTACTGCAATTATTTCGGTCTCACCAAAATAGGTAGTCGGCCCCACCGAGTTTGCTTGGCCAACTCTCTGTTTGCTTATTACTAAAATCGGTCTCACCGAGTTTGTGTAATCGGTCAAACCGAGATGAGGTTTTACCCTAACCCTAGCACATCGGTCCCACCGAGTTGATCATATCGGTCCCATCAAAAATCCTAACATTCACATTTTGAACTAAATCGGTCTGACCGAGTTTCACTATTCGGTCCCATCGAGTTTGGTAAATTGTGTGTAACGGTTAGATTTTGTGTGGAGGCTATATATACCCCTCCACCCTTCCTCCATTCGTGGGGAAAGCCATCAGAACGTGCCTACACTTCCAGCATTCATTTTCTGAGAGAGAACCACCTACTCATGTGTTGAGATCAAGACATTCCAATCCAACCATAAGAATCTTGATCTCTAGCCTTCCCCAAGTTGCTTTCCACTCATATCATCTTTCCACCAAATCCAAATCTGTGAGAGAGAGTTGAGTGTTGGGGAGACTATCATTTGAAGCACAAGAGCAAGGAGTTCATCATCAACACACCATCTATTACCTTTTGGAGAGTGGTGTCTCCTAGATTGGTTAGGTGTCACTTGGGAGCCTTCTTCAAGATTGTGGAGTTGAACCAAGGAGTTTGTAAGTGCAAGGAGATCGCCTACTTCGTGAAGATCTACCCTAGTGAGGCAAGTCCTTAGTGGGCGATGGCCATGGTGGGATAGACAAGGTTGCTTCTTCATGGACCCTTTGTGGGTGGAGCCCTCCGTGGACTCGCGCAACCGTTACCCTTCGTGGGTTGAAGTCTCCATCAACGTGGACGTATGATAGCACCACCTATCGGAACCACGCCAAAAATCTCCGTGTCTCCAATTGCGTTTGCACACTCCAATCCCATCCCTTTACATTCTTGCAAGTTGCATGCTTTACTTTCCACTGCTCATATACTCTTGCCATGCTTGCTTGATATGTATTGTGAATGTTTAAACTTGTGCTAAAACTCCACCTTAACTTGAAGAACTTAAAAATTACCACCTTTATTTGTTGAGGGTCTAATCACCCCCCCTCTAGACACCTCTTCTCGATCCTTTCAGGAAGCAGGCAGAGGGGAAAGAGGAGGAAGAAGAGGTTGGGTCCGGTAGGAGGGAGAGGGGATACAGGAGGAGGTTCAAATCCTATTGGCTCGCAGCGGATGGATCTGGATGTGCCTGAAGATGTTTATGGAGGAGGAGGTGAGAAGGGTGCTCGGAAAAGGTTGGTAGCTGCTGATGGCTCACTCAATATTAGGGGGCAAAAGATTTCAAATCTAGCCGGGAAAGTTGCAGGGACGGTTATGCTTTTAGAAGGGACAACTCCATCGGCAAGCTCTAATGATGCGGCTTCTACTCCAGAGAAGATTCAGATCGTTAAGAGAAGGCGATAGGGAGAGGGGGAAGGTGGAGATATGGATCTTGCAGAAGAGGCGGCCTCCTTCGAGGAGGGCCGTCGGGCCTGATGAGGACTCTATGCTGGAACTGCCGCGGGATTGGCGACCCTACGACAATCCATGAGCTCCGCGATCTCGTGGAGGCTAGTGCGCCGTCGGTTCTTTGCATTGTGGAGACTCAAATTGCAAAGAATCAAGTGGAGGGTTTGGCGGCTTCGTTAGGATTTCATAGTAGTTTTGCAGTAGCTAGTAGTGGGCGGAGTGGAAGTCTATGTATCTTTTGGAAAACAGATGTTAATCTGGTAATAAAAAACTTTTCTCAGTATCATATTGACTCATGGATTTCTGAACCAGGAGTTGAAGAATGGCGTCTCACTTGCTTCTATGGGGAGGCCAACAGAAGCTTGATATATAAGACTTGGGACACTATGAAAAGATTGCGGGGAGAAAGTACACTGCCATGGATGTGCATTGGTGAATTCAATTAGATACTCATACTGGAAGAACAGATGGGGCCAAATACTCACGACAACTCCCAGATCGCGGGGTTCAGAGAAGCTTTGGATGTGTGTGGCCTGTCAGATTTAGGATACAAAGGCTTGGACTGGACCTTTGAGAAACGAGTGACAGGAGGACAGTATTGCAGGGTTCGTCTCGATCGGGCTTTGGCATCACCTAGTTGGTCGAACCTATTCCCATTTGCGAGTGTGGAGCATCTGACTGCGGCAAAGAGTGATCACAACCCTATTTTGCTTATGAATGATCTCGGGTCTGCAAATCCGAGGTTGGAAGTAAAGAAACCTTTCCGGTATGAGTGCGCTTGGGAAACTGACGGACGGTTTAGAGACATAGTACAAACAGCCTGGAACGGAGAAGGCCCCGCCGCGTCAGTTACTGAGCTGGCCAACAAACTCAAGGCAGTTTCGGCGTCGTTCTCACGATGGAGCAAGTGTACCTTTGGCTTTGTTCGTCAGGAGTTGCGATCGCTCCGCCGCCAGCTCGCCTTGCTTTGGGCGAACCCGCTACGCACGGGTCCAAGTCAGGAAGAGAAGAGGATTGAGGATCGTATGATTGAACTAGCTTACAGGGAAGAGATAATGGCAAGGTAGCGCTCACGAATCTCGTGGTTATCCGAAGGCGACAGTAACACGATTTTTTTTCAAAGGAAAGCAAGTGCCAGACGGGCGAAGAACAGGATTACACAGCTGGTTCGGAATGATGGTTCAATTTGCATAGATCAAAACGAGCTAGCGGGAATGGCCAAGGAATTCTATGCTAATTTTTATACCTCCGAGGGCATCATTGGTATGGAGGAGGTTTTGTCCCACATACCTGCACGGGTTGACGGAAATATGAATGCTCGGCTCAATAAAACGTACAACAATGAAGAGGTCAAGGAGGCTCTTTTTCAAATGTTTCCGACAAAGGCTCCCAGCCCGGATGGTTTCCCCACGCATTTTTTCAGAAGCATTGGGATTTATGTGGTGATGAAGTCACAAGGATGATTATACGAGTGCTTGATGGAGTAGATTCACCGGAGGAGATAAACAACACGTTCATCGTTTTGATCCCCAAGATAGCTAGTCCAAAAGTTTTAGGACAATTTCGGCCTATAAGCCTTTGCAATGTGATCTACAAGATTGCGTCGAAGGTCTTAGAAAATCGGCTGAAAACTATTCTCCCCGATATTATCTCTGAAGAGCAGTCAACTTTCGTTCCCGGACGTCTCATTACTGATAATTTCATTACAGCCTATGAATGTTTGCATTATATGAAAACCAGGAGGGTAAAAGGCAACGGATTTTGCGCGCTCAAGCTAGATATGATGAAGGCATACGACCATGTGGAGTGGTCTTTCTTACAGGCAGTTATGACTAAAATGGGTTTCAGCAGCAGGTTCATTGAAACTATTATGAGGTGTGTATCATCAGTTTCCTTCGCCGTTTTGTTTAATGGTGGGAGCTTGGATGTTTTCAGGCCTTCACGAGGGTTGCGGTAAGGTGACCCAATATCGCCATATTTGTTCCTGCTTGTAGCCGAGGGTTTATCATGCTTGTTAAAGGCAGAAGGAGCTGTTCGGGGGATAGAAGTTGCACCCAATGCCCCACCGGTTAATCATTTACTTTTTGCCGATGATAGTTTACTCTTTTTTGAGGCCACCGATGCTAGCTCCATCCGTGTTAATGAGATTCTTACAGCATACTGTAATGCCTCTGGCCAAAGGATCAATGTGGAGAAATCCTCCATCTTTTTCAGCAAGGGAGTACCTGACTCTACAAACGACACGATCAAGAATACCCTCCAGGTCCACAATGAGTCTCTAACAGAGAAATATCTGGGTCTGCCTTCGGATGTGGGTAGAGCAAAGGAAGGATCTTTCAAATATCTAAAGGATAGAATATGGAAACGAGTACAAGGGTGGATGGAGAAGTGTTTATCAGTCGGAGGTAAGGAAGTCCTTATCAAGTCAGTGGCCCAGTCCATCCCTACATACTCGATGGCATGCTTTAAACTTCCTCGCGGTCTATGCGAGCATATTAACAACATCATTTAGAAGTTTTGGTGGGGGAGTAAAGATGGCCAAAGGAAAATAGCTTGGGTTTCATGGGAAACAATGTCAAAACCAAAGTTTATGGGGGGTTTGGGATTTCGGGATGTGGAGCTATTCAACTTGGCTCTACTTGCGCGACAAGCCTGGAGGTTATTGCAGGAACCGGAGTCTCTGAGTGCACGTGTGCTAAAAGCCCGCTACTATCCTAACACTCACCTGTTGGAGGCCACTTTGGGATCGGCCCCTTCCCAGGTCTGGCGGTCTCTCTTGGAAGGCAGGGATGTGTTGTCTCTGGGGCTTATCAAAAGAATTGGTTCAGGCTCGAGCACTCATATATGGAATGAGAACTAGTTGCCAAGGGATTTCAAGCTCCGCCCTATTTGTGCCCTTTCAGCCAACCCTCCTATGTTGGTCTCGGACCTTATAGACCCTGTCACTCGGTCATGGGATAAGAAAACCATCACAGAGCATTTCATTGATCATGATGTTGAAGTAATTCTTAACATACCCCTTAGTACTTGGGTACAAGAGGATTTCTGGGCCTGGCATTATGATAGACGTGCTATCTTCTCTGTACAGTCAGCCTACAGAATGATCTCCTCGATCAAGGTACAGAGGGAAGATTGGTTGGAACATAGGTCAGGTCATTCCAATATTGCAGCAGACAAGAACTCATGAACGCAAATGTGGAAGGTAAAGGTTCCATCTAAAATTCGGATTTTTGTGTGGAGGCTAGCGCATACCTCGATTCCTACAGGACAAGTCCGACATAAGAGGAACATGGCAGACACTTCGGGTTGCTCTATTTGTGGTGCGGCCGAGGATACATGGCGACATTCTCTACTCAGTTGTCGAATGGCCAGGTGCGTGTGGGCTTTGGGAGATGAAGAGCTGCTTGAGCATGTGATATCAAACCAAAATGAAGACGCAAGGTTATGGCTGTTCTGGCTCTTCGAATCTACAAACCAACAAGATCTTGCTCGAGTTTTGGTGACCATGTGGGCGATATGGTGGGAGAGACGGAAGGCGATTCATGAGAATGAATTTCAGAGTCCGTTGTCGACTATATGTTTCATCAATAGGTTTCTGGAGGAGCTAGAGATTGCTGTGGTGCGCACATCGCAAGTTCGGGCAAGTGGAGTGGCAAGGCCCCGAGTGCATGCATGGTTGCCACCAACCGGCGAGGCTGTGAAGATGAATTGCGATGGTGCTCTTTCCACTCTGGGGGAGCGAGGAGCAGCGGGAGCAGTGTGCAGAGACAAGAATGGGAAATACCTGGGTGCGTCTGCAGTGGTTTTCGATGGCCTTGTCGAACCTGCAAGCTTAGAGGCACAAGCCTGCAGCGAGGCGCTAGCCCTCGCACAGGACCTACATTTGCAGGATCTGGTGATTGCTTCGGACTGTTTAGAAGTGATCTCCAACATCAAGAATGGAGGATCACCAACTTATGTACACATCCTTACGGAGATTAAAACTAGTAGCAATAATTTTTCTTCTGTTGATTTTCGTTTCGAGCGTAGAGAAAATAATTTTGAGGCCCACTCGCTAGCTAAAGGAGTTGCGTCTCTTGCGGTGGGCCGCCATGTGTTGCTAGGGGTTTTGCCTGAGATTGCTTGTATCCCTGATGTTCTGAACTTTGAATAAATCCCCTAGTTTACCCTAAAAAAAATCTAAAAATAACAACAACACAAGTCTTGTCTTTAAAAAATGAGATCCATGATTCTCAAAAAAAAAGAGATCCATGGGCACTGGCACCCAGGACATAGTTTTATAGAAGAAGCCCACCCGGGTGAGAAACCAGAAATTCGACCCTGACAGGATTCGAACCCTGGCCGCAGGGTGTGCCACCGCCCCCCTTGCCACTAGGCTAGAACCTAGTTCTCTCAAGTCTTGTCTTTCAAAATCCAGAAAGATGAGACGAAGCACCTCACAAGGCTCCTAAGAGCTTAGAGCATTTCGACCGTCCGATCGTTTTCTTGATGTGTTTTCGGCCGTCGGATCGAGCTCTTGGATCGCCTGCGCCGTCGGATCAAGTGATCGCCCCTTAGCTATGAATAGTCCCACTCCCTGGCTAAAGATCTCGTGCCACCACGGGTAATTCCCAGAGCCCGCCGAGGGCACTTCCGACATTTCGCCTGGTTGGGAAAATATCCAATACGGGTGGGACAATGTGCGCCGGTCTTGAACCCTAGCCGCTGCCCAATCGCCGCGGGCCTCTCTCCTCCACTCCCCATTGCGCACCTCTCCTCCACTCCCTGCGGCCGACGACGAGCTCTCGCCCCCTCTCTCTTCGCCGAGCTCGCTCGTCCCTCCTCCTCCTCTATGCCTCCTCCACCCAAACCCTAACCCTAGCAGCTCCCCACGCCACCGCCGTCTCCTTCGCTGAGCCCGCCAGACCCCCGCCGTCCACTTCCCTGCGCCGTCGCCGTCGTCCACCACCACCACCGCGCCCTCCTCCTCTTTCCACCTCCTAGCCCACGCCCAACCTCCGCAGCTCTCGTTCCCTCCCCGCGCCTGAAACCCGAACCATCATCGCCGTCGTCCTTGCGTGCCCCTCGTGCCGCCTTCCCCGCCTCCTCCCTTCCCGTTGAGGGAGTCCTGGATTAGGGGGTACTCGGGTGTCCGGTCTATTCGATATGGGCCGGACTGATGGGCCGTGAAGATAAAGCAGAAGACCATCCCCCGTGTCCGGGTAGGACTCCTATATGCGTGGACGGCAAGTTTGGTGTCCGGATGTATTATTTCCTTCTTCTGTAAACCGACTCTGTACAACCCTAGGCCCCTCCGGTGTGTATATAAACTAGAGGGTTTAGTCCATAGAGGTAATCAGAATAATCATAGGCTAGACAGCTAGGGTTTAGCCATTACGATCTCGAGGTAGATCAACTCTTGTAACCCCTATACTCATCGAATACAATCAAGCAAGACGTAGGGTTTTACCTCCATTAAGAGGGCCCGAACATGGGTAAACATCGTGTCCCTATTGTCCACTGTTACCATCGATCCTCAGACACGCAGCTTGGGACCCCCTACCGAGATCTGCCAGTTTTGACACCGACATTGGTGCTTTCATTGAGAGTTCCGTTGTGTTTTCGACAGAAGAATCGATGGCTCGCCTCGTTGTCGACAACGATGTTGTTTCCAGGGAGACTTTTCTTCCTGGTCAACTCTTTGTGTTTGGCGGCTTCACGCTACGTGCCAACTCGACCGGACACCTTGAGCAGGTCGACAGCTACGCCCCTGGTCACCAGATCAGGTTTGGAAGTTTGAACTACATCGCCGATATCTGAGGAGATCTAATCTTCGAGGGGTTCACAGCCTCGGCCGCCGCTCCCCACCCATACAAAGAAGGCCCTTCAGATCCGCTATTAGATCCCGTCCAGGGATCGACTATCATGCCCACCCTGGCCTTAGATCCAGAGCGGAACACTTCGTCCGAAGACGGGAGGGTGAACCCCGCCGAACTCTCTCCCATTACGGAGCTTCTAGCTGGAGATCCAGATGCAACCCAGCCGTCGGCGGACCCGGAGTCAAACGGGACTCTCCCCGTCATCGGGAAGCCGGATTCGCCTCTGGACGTCAACTCCAAACTCTCGAGGTCTGCGTCTAGCGGGCTCGGCCAAGTGGTTATTACCGAACCCAGCTCCGCAGATCCTCAGACGCCTGTCCAGCTTTCGCTCTTAAACGAAACACTGGACCTAATGCGATCTCTCGCCATCACGGAAGTATTACCTCCGAACTACGCCCAGCTTGAACTGGGGGCTGAGAGTAGGGAATTTTGCGTCCCACCCACCACCCACCTAATAGCCACTGTTGGGGATTTAACCGACATGCTAGATTACGCCTCCGATGACATCGACGGCATGGACGACGATGTCGGAGTTGAACCAGGCCAAAATCCACCCATCACTGGGCGTTGGACGGCCACTTCTACTTATGATGTATACATGGTGGACACACCTGAAAAGAAGGACGACGATGGCACTCAAGATCCAGATGAGAAGGAGCCCGTCGACGAACCACCAAAGCGTCGGCGTCAGCGGCGCCGCCCATGATCGCGTCGGGCAAAGGAAAGTAATACCGGCTCCGGAGATAATGATACTCCGGACAACGCCGAAGATTCTGACCACCTCGCTGAGCCTGCGTTCGAGCAGGATGAGAGGGAAGAGGGTCAAGTCAACCCCGACGAACTTGCCGATCACGGGGATTCGGAAGATAGTAACTACTTACCTGTCTCCGAAGAGGATATTAGCCTCGGTGATGAAGATTTCATCGTCCCAGAGGAACCCCTCGAACAAGAATGCTTCAAGCGACGGCTGATCGCCACTGCACGGAGCCTGAAAAGGAAACAACAGCAAATTCAAGCCGGAAAGGATACGTTCAACGACATATGGACTAAGGTCCTGGTCGCTGAAGAGGGATACGGCTATGAGCGCCAAACAAAGAGCTATCCTAAGCGCAGGCTCCTGCCACAATTCGACGAGGAGGCCTTTGAGCCAATACCGTCAAAATACAATCATGCTGATCAGCCGGACCGACCACCACGTGGACGGGATAAAATGACCAATTATGCCGAACACCAGCCCGCGCCCCCTCGTAACAGAGGCAAGGAAGCAGCGGCTCCGCGCTACACGTACGACCTACATAAGGACCTGACCAATAGAGCCGGCCAGACCAGATCCATCTATGGATCAAGGGGACGTGCCCCCACACGAGATGACGGCCATCAAGCCTGGCATGACAAACCTAACCAAGTCCGGGGTCAGCACCGGACACAGATGTCATCCGAACTCCGTCATGATGTCGCCCGGTATAGAGGTGCCGCACACCACATGTGCTTTACCGATGAGGTAATGCAGCACCAATTTCCAGAAGGGTTTAAACCCGTGAACATCGAGCAATACGATGGAACGACGGATCCCGCCGTATGGATTGAAGATTTTCTTCTCCACATTCACATGGCTCACGGAGATGATCTCCACACCATTAAATACCTCCCTCTAAAGCTGAAAGGACCAGCACGGCACTGGTTGAATAGCCAACCAGAGAACTCCATTGGAAGTTGGGAAGATTTAGAGGATGCTTTTCGGGACAACTTTCAGGGCACTTATGTCCGGCCACCGGATGCTGATGACTTGAGTCACATAGTCCAGCAACCTGGAGAGTCAGCTCGCAAACTTTGGAATCGGTTCTTAATTAAAAAGAACCAAATCGTGGACTGTCCAAACGCCGAAGCCCTAGCGGCATTTAAGCACAGCGTCCGTGAAGAATGGCTTGCCCGACACCTCGGTCAGGAAAAGCCGAAGACTATGGCAGCTCTTACTGCACTCATGACCCGCTTCTGCGCGGGCGAAGACAGCTGGCTGGCTCATAGAAGCAACAGTACCAGTGACCCCGGCACCTCTGAGGCCAGGGATGGCAATGGAAGGCCACGACGCAACAAAAACAAGTGCCGGAACAACAACGAAGAAATAGAGGATACGGCGGTAAACGTCGGATTCAGTGGCTCTAAACCCGGTTAGTGGAAGAAGCCATTCAAAGGTACTAGGGACGGTCCGTCCAACTTGGACAAGATACTGGATCGACCCTGCCAGATTCATGGCAACCCTGACAAGCCTGCCAACCATACCAATAGAAACTGCTGGGTTTTCAAACAGGCCGGTAAATTAAACACCAAACATAAGGGGAAAGAGACTCCAAGCGAGGACGATGATGAGCCTCGCCCACCGGGCACCGGGGGACAGAAACAATTTCCCCCCGAGGTAAAAACGGTGAACATGATCTACATCACCCACATCCCCAAGAAGGAGTGCAAACGCGCGTTAAGGGACGTCTACGCCATAGAGCCTGTCGCCCCAAAATTCAACCCATGGTCGGCTTGTCCGATCACCTTTGATCGCAAGGACCACCCAACCAGTATCCATCACGGAGGTTTGGCGGCCCTGGTACTCGATCCTATCATTGACGGATACCATCTTGCTAGAGTCCTTATGGACAGCGGCAGTAACCTCAACTTGCTCTACCAGGATACTATCCGTAAGATGGGTATCGACCCGTCAAGAATCAAACCTAGCAACACTACCTTTAAAGGAGTGATACCTGGCGTAGAGGCCCGCTGCACGGGCTCCTTAACACTGGAAGTCGTATTCGGCTCTCCAGATAACTTCCGAAGCGAAGACTTGATCTTCAACATCGTCCCTTTTCGCAGTGGTTATCATGCACTGCTCGGACGAACGGCCTTCGCCCGCTTTAATGCGGTCACGCACTATGCTTATCTGAAGCTCAAAATGCCTGCACCTCATGGCTTCATCATAGTAAATGGGAATATGGAGCACTCCCTCCGTACTGAGGAGCATACTGCGGCTCTAGCAGCCGAAGTACAGGGCGGCCTCATCAAGCCGGATAATCCATTGGTCATCAAGACCCACGACTCTGCTAAGCGAGTCCGATCCGCACTACAACGCGATAGCCCAGTGGAGCCGGAGCTTAAATAGCAGTTTAGCCTCCGCCGACTGCCCCACAAGGTTGCGGCATACGTACCGCGCGTACATAACTAAGCACTTAAAATACCTTGGGCAGCGCCGGAGGCACACTGCGGAAAAGGTCCATAGTACGGTTTGACCCTATTCGGACCTCAACTTTTTTTTCCACTATAGGTTCATTAAAAAACCTACCTCATCTACGGAGGCTCTTTTCCAGGTCCCTCTTTCTTACACACAACCATCACCTCCTCCTCTTAAAGGATTTCCCACCAAGGAGAAACGACGCAGACGTGCGGCAGGACACCATTGGGATCTTCAAACCACTACTTTTAGGCCCTGTGTAAACCTTTTCCTTGTGTAAAACTTTTGGCATGTAAAATAGCCTTGATATTTATGGCATTATCTGTAATAATACGGCTCGACGTACTTATCAGGGTATAAAGGAAGCAGTTGATCACCACTTTTGTTTGGCACTCATTTATTTTTGTCATCTGTATGCCCTCCCTACTTCAGACTGCCACATGTGCTTTAGTCCAGCCTTAACACCGGGGGTTGTATTCGGTCCTGCACGCTTCAAAGTCCGAACACCTATAGGGTACTCTTCGGTGTCCCGGATATTGCATTATATGCATCGGCTCCGAATCATGTATTTGGTCTATAGTTGGATTGCCCGGCTCCTGTGCTTACCACCTTACGTTCCGCTTGTTCGGCTAAGGTAGTAAAGGGAGAACTACTGCGATTGTATTTCTGGTTCGTCCGATCAAGTACCTCAGTAGATAAAGCCGAAAACTGACTGTCATGATAAGCGCGAGCTGGTCGGCGATTCGGCGACTTAGTATTATACTACAAATCGTTAGCGATTTACTCCGTGTTATACGAGGGGCTGGTCTTCGTCCAGCCGCGTGGAAAAGGCACCGTAGTCCGGATAGCCGCACACGCAGCAGGGGCTAGTACTTAGCCCCACAGTCAAACTCCTATGGCTAAGTGAAAGTAATAAAGCCGCATAGTCTGATTGCCTGGTTCACCACGCTGACACCTCCTTTACGGACCAAGACATTGGATAAAGTGTGGTCACGCGTTACGCCGAACACCCCTGTAGCATCTACATGGGGGCTGAAGCCGACGACTGGCAACTTTCAGAAATAAAACAATAAACGGCCGCACAAGAGGAAAAATCGCTTGAAAGAAAAGGCGCAAACATAGCTAGATAAACAGCATGGGTTCATCGCGTTGTTTGTACAACCCGAACACACTTAATCAAATATTACGTCCTTAGAGCATTGACCCTCGATCACTCGGGCTCCTTCTAGGACGTCATCGAAGTACCTCTCCGGCTTCCGGTGATCTTTGCCTTCGGGCGGGCCTGCGGTTGCCACTTCAGTGGCCTTCATCTTTGCCCATTGCATCTTGACGCGGGCGAAGGCCATCCGGGCACCCTCTATGCAGGCCAAGCGCTTCAATGCATCAATCTGAGGCCGCGCGTCGATAAGCCGCTTCACCAAACCGAAGTAGCTACTAGGGATTGGCTCGGCCGGCAAGAGCTAGACTATCAAGTCCTTCATGGCCAAACCTGCCACCCTATGCAGCTCAGACAGCTGCTTCAGTTGGTCACCCAGGAGAGGCGTCGAGTGTTCAGGCGCGACAAATTGCGACCATAACAGGTTCTCGGTCGAGTTCCCCTCCTGGGATCGAAAGTACTGTGCGGCATCAGCGGCACTCTTCGGAAGATCCGCAAACGCGCCTGGAGAACTCCACACTCGGGTCAGCAAAGCATACCTCTGACCTCCAAAGATACTCTGCAAAAGAAAGGCCTTACCAGCCGCTATCTACCTCGCCTGATGGATCTCTTCACGAGCACTCCGGGACTCGATCCGTGCCTCTTTGGCATCATGGAGAGCCTTGGTGAGCTCGGTTGACTGGTCCAAAGTCTTCTGCTCTAAAGCTTCGCATTTGCTGATGGCATCCTTCAGCTCCTGCTCTACTTCGGCCACCCGAGCTTCGTGTTGGCGGCAGGCATCTTGCTCGGTCTTCAGTACGGCAGCCGCCTTGTCAGCGGCTGCCTTATTCGCCTCCGCCTCCTTTTTGGCCTGGGCAAGGGCGCTTTTGAGGGTCTCGACCTCGGCCGCGCCATCTGTGATTATAATCAAAGCATTCCATGAGTTAATCTCTAAATATACATATCACTTCTGATATCAAAATAAACTTTTAACATTATACGCATACCTTGTGTCTCATCAAACCGCTTATTAATGCGGTTGATTTCCTCATTGGCCACCTGAAGCTTCCGATTGAGTTTGGAAACTTCTGCGGCCTAGGCGGTTGTCTCCAACATGGAAGCCTGTTACAATAAACAACACAACAGGTTAACTCTCCCGAATACTATATGGATCCTCTGTCCGGTTTCTTTTAACCGAACAGAGCCTCAGGGGCTACTGTCTGTACACAGGTATATTCCTCTATATGAAAAGTTTTTAGAACATTACGTCGCATACCTCAAAGCCTGTCAGTAGGCTGGTGAAGGCTTCGTTTAGTCCGCTCTTAGCAGACTGAACCTTCTCCACCATCGCACCCATCAGGGTGCGGTGCTCTGCCATGATGGAAGCACGCTGCAGTGCTTCCTCCAGAGCGTTGGGCGCCTCCGGATTAGTGGAGGTCGCCGATGGAGCTGATGCTCCTCCCCCCTCCTTCGAAGAGGGCTGCTTATCCCATCCCGGAGCCGTGTTGGTCTCCGGAATGGTGTCCGTCTAGGGCCCAGATTGTTGGGGGTCCCCACCGTCGGTTGTCATAGGGGTCGCCTCCCCTAGGTTTTCGGCGACCGAGGTATTAACCTCGGGCACTTTCTCGGCGGCTTCGTTCGCCCCCCCTCTGCCAAGAGAGGTCCTTTGGGACGACACCTCGGTGTCCTCCATGACGATAGGCAAGGTGGCACGCGTCGGCGTGTCACTCTCTGCCATTTCGGGTGGCAGAGAATTCCCCTTCGATGATGGGGTTTGCGGGAGCTCGCGGGGAGGGCTGAAAGGCAATTAGGAAAATAACTTATATAATGGAAGCAGGTAGACCGAAGATAAACAGTAAGTTTTCGAATACTTACGATTCAGCTAGAGGCTTCACCCTGGGTGGCTTCTTGGGGACTAGTTCGGTCTCTGAGTCCGAACTATCCGGAAGGGCCAGCTTCCCTCTCTTGGGCGCCTTCTCCTCCGGGTCTTCGGAGGCCGCCCTTTTCTTCTTCCTCCCCTTACGGGGGGAGTCGCTCTCCACCTCCTCCTCCTCTTCTTCCTCATCTCCTTCATGGGAAGAGAGGGCTTCGGTCTCTCCGGACACTGTTTTCGAAGGACCTTTATGGCGGGGGCCGCCCTTGGCCTCCTTGCCTTTCTTCTTCTTGGTCTTCCTCTCCGGCGCCTGATAGGGCGCCGGAACCAGCATCTCCGTTAGCTGGGGTATGGCCGGATCCTCAGGCAGCGGTGCCGGACAGTTGATCCGCTCCGCCTTTGCCGTCCAGGCCTGTAAAGAAAGCAGGCAATATTATTTCTATCATATCCTAAATATTGATCGGATAGGTCTTCGAAAAGACTATGCTTACCACCGTGGCTAGGTTCTCGATGTCGAGCCCGATGTCTTTATTCTTCTTCGGCCACTTTTTCTGAGCCTTGAAGAGCTGCTTCCATATATCTTCGTGCGTGGTGCCGAAGAAGCGCTTCATGGTCCGTGGCTTCTCCGGATCGAACTCCCACATGGGGGAGGCCGGAGCTGGCAAGGAAGGATGCGGCGGTGTAACACCCCCTGTAATGAACAACAGTGATCACCTTAGTTAATGCCATGTCAGCAAGATTAACAGTGCCTAATCATCATTTGCATCACATTGCATTTCACACTCCTAATTCAAACTTCAAATTAAATCAAAGTGGAAAATAAAAGTTTTTCAAAACAGAAACTAAAATGTTCAATAAATAACAAATATTTCAGAGGCAATGATAAAATTGTAACCAACTTTATTGAGATTGGATAAGTAACTCTAACAACCTCAAACAGTGACTGAAAACAACATTTAATAACCTTTTAATTAATCCAAAATAAAAATGAAATGGTGTTTTACCCAAACTAGTTTTTGGTGCCAGGATATATTACACTGTGATTTATGGGCTAGGTCTCATATTTTACAAAAACCATTAAGTGCCTAAGCAATACAGAAACAGAAAAGAAAACAGAAAAATAGTAGAAGAAAAGAAGGAAAAAGAAAAGGCCCGTGCTACTGGGCCTAAGTGCCACAGTGCCGGCCCAGCCCACTCCCCACCTCGTCTCCCTCCTCTGTTCACCGCCCGCGCCACTATCGCCCGCACCGCGCCCGCGCGTGCTGGGCCCCCCTCTCCCGCTGCTCGACAGCGCACGCCCGCGCCCTCTCACCGTGGATAAGAGCCCCTCTCCCTCTCCCTGAACCCTAGCGCGCCCCCATTCCCCCTCGCCCCCTCTCTGCGTCGATTTGCTGAGATGCCCGAGCACCACCCTCGCCGCCGTTCGCCGTAGCCGTGGCCACCGCCAACCGTTCGCCTCGCTGACACGTCCAACAGCACCGCCGTGGTCCTCTGCTTCGACTACGCTGCCGGATCGAGCCCGGGAGCCCCTCGCGTCGCCGCATTCTTCCTCGCCTCCGCCTCGGCCACCGCATCAACCTCGCCGTCGATCTACGCCACCGGACCACCCCGAGCCCACTGCCCAGTCCCCACGCTCCCCCGGTGAGCTCCTGCCTGTGACGCGCCCTCCCCTGCCTCCTCGAGCAGTCCCTAGTTGCTGCTCCGCCGAGGCCGAGCCCCTGCCTCCGCCATTGCTCGTCGCCAGCATCGATCCGGCGACCAAATGGCCTCGCAACCGAGCCCGTTGCATTCGCCGCATCGAGTAGACGCTGTAGCCATCTCGCGCTGCTCATTTTGCGCCTCCTGGCCCCGATCCCGACGAGTACCGAACTCCGGCGACCGCCTCGTCGCTCGCCGTCGATGATACCGACCACCGTAGCCCCCGCCATCACCCCAGATCGCTCCGCCGCCATCTTGCCGTTCGAACGAGCCCGGCCGTGCTCGAAATGGCGCGGTGTGGACGAAACCCGACCCCCTCCTGATCGCTCCGCCGCTGGATTTGGTCACCGGCGTTGCTCTGGCCGCCGCGCTGACCTGGCGCCGGTGGGTCCCGCCTCGTGCCACTGACTGTGGGCCCCCGCGGTCCCCTGTTGCCCCGTTGACTTGGGTCAACGTTGACTGGGGTCAACGTTGACAGGGCTGGCCCCTGTCTATGACATGCGGGCCCCACTCCATTAAACTGTTTTAAATAAGTAGATAATTAAGTTAATTAATTAATTAGTTAATTAAAACACTAAACCCTCACTGACTGCTGGGGCCCACCCGCTAACTATCCTAATTAGATTAAACTAACCCTGTTTAGTTAGCACTGTCACTGACATGTGGGTCCCACTGGACCCACCTGTCTGGTTTGACTAGTCAATCGATCAGTTGACCTGCTGACGTCACTCTGATGTCATGCTTGCGTCATCATACACTATTCTGGATAATGTTGGGTTTAATGGATTAAATAAATTCAGAAAATAATTAAAACTTTAGAAAATCATATAAAATAATCCGTAACTCCGATGAAAATAATTTATATATGAAAGTTGCTTAGAATTTCGAGACGAATCCGAATACGTGGTCCGTTCATCTGTCAGATGCCCCAAGCTATCTAAACATGGAACTTTTGGACCAATTTCGGTAAATGAATAGTGCTCAACTTTAATTAAATAAATCCAAATAAATTCCTAAATTAACTAAATCATTTAGTTAGGCAGTAGAACACCTCGGCATATCATTTAGGCATGTCATACATATTGTTTGCATTTTTGCCGTGAATTTATTGTTTCTCTCTCACCCCTCCTCTCTCGATAGACGCCGAGACCGACGCCGTTGCAGCTGAGTACGACTACGCTCCAGACGAGCAGCCCGTTGACGACCCCTCTTTCTTGCTAGAGCAACCAGGCAAGCCCCCCCTTGAGCATCCAGATATCGCCCATTCCATTTCTCCTGCTTGCATTAGATTTTGCTACTGTTAATGTTTGCTCCTATTCTGATGCATAGCCTGCTTTTGTAACCTGTTTATTGTTACCTTACCTGCCTATGTTAAACTGCTTAGTATAGGTTGGTAGTGAACCATCAGTGACCCCCACCACCTTACCCTTGTTGCCCCTGCTTGATCATCAACGACTCGATCAATGTGATCGTCGACCAGAGACCGACACATCACTTCACCCCCTTAGTTGTACGACTCTGCATAGTTACTATCGAGTGCCGAGGGTGATACCTCGTAACGCACTCCTGATGAATACTCTGCAGTATAGCTGTTCGGTCGTGGTCATCGAGGGTGATTCCTCCTTCTCCACTTCCGATACGACTCTGTCGTGCAACCCCTTAGTGTGAACCTTGAGGGTGATGGCTCATACGTTCACCCTGATGATTTCATCGAGTGGAATTCACCGAGGGTGATTCCTCGGGGTTTCCCCCTTGATGCTATGACCACACGGTTACTTTGACCTTTGTTACAGGCGGGTCGACCCTGATGGGTACCCGCAGGGGATCTATGATATCGGGTGTGCCGGAAGGGCACTCGAGTGTGATATTGTGGCGGAGCTTCAGAAACTCTGATTGTCTCCGTGTGTTATTAAATGAGCATATCGGATTTGGGTATTTGATCTGAGTGGGTCGACGTGCCCTATACGCACTACCACCACGTGGGATTATGGTTTATGGGACCCTCTACATCGTACGTTCCTCCCGAAAGCTCTTCAGACGTCACGGTTCACCATGCGGGCTGATTGTCGGGAATGGGCTGGATACTTCACTGACGAGTTCAGTGTCGCACCTGCACCCCGGCCAGTCTCGCAATGCGCAGGGTGCCCAGGGCGATGGCCCAAGACCTCTGGGTGCATAGGTTAGTCCGGCGAGCTGACCTATCTACTGAGCCTAGGTAGGGCACTGCTTCGTGTTGATCTCCCGAGGCCAGGCATTACCCAGCAAGTGTGTCCGGCCAGAGTTGATCGAGCATGTTGGGTAACAGTAGTGCACCCCTGCAGGGAAGAATAATCTATCGATAGCCAGTCCCACGGTAGAGGACACTCAGTTTGTGTATCCCGATCTACTACTTGAACTGGATACTTGTTACTTAATTGAAGCTTTGGGATCTCTTTCTCGCAGGGAGTCGAGGAAGGATCTCTAGGCTTTACTTCAACATGTTTGCTTAATAAAATGCTTTTCTACTCTCTTCTATTGCTGCAAGATGGTGGCTTCGTGAAGATGCTAGTCTTTGATAGGACTAGGCCTTCTCTCTATTCTGGCATTTCTGCAGTCCAGTCCACATATATAGCCTTTCCCCTTTGATAATGTTGCATATGTAGTGTAGATCCTTGCTTGCTGAGTACTTCGGATGAGTACTCACGGTTGCTTTGCTTCCACTTTTTCCCTATATTCCCCTACTTGGTGATACAACAAACGATGGAGCCCAGGAGCCAGATGCCACTGCAGGAGCTTACTACCAGATGGTTCCAGACGGTACTTACTACTGGATCAAGCCAGCCGACCAGGAGTAGGATCAGAGGCTCCCAGGCAGGAGGCCTACGCCTTTCGATCTAGAGTCGTTGTTTGTGCTAGCCTTCTTAAGGCAAACTGTCGGCGTACGACACCTATGGGATCCGAGGGACCCCTTTATGGTTCGGTAGGGAGAGGGGTATGCACAAAGAGCAGAACCGACGATCAACACGAGGGGATTTTTACCTAGGTTCGGGCCGCTGATCAGCGTAAAACCCTACTCCTGCTTGGAGCGCTTGCGATGAACAGTAAGTTTGAGTAGCAGCTACGCATGCAGAATGGGCTGAAAATCGTCCTCCTCTGTAGCAGTTGTCTTGGGCCTCCTTTTATATGATCAAAGGGGTCACCACAGTCGCGAACTGCTTATTTGCGAGGTGTAAAGTAGCTACATGGTTATCATACCTAACCACTGACGGTTTTGGACAAATGCATTTAATGCATCGTGAGGTGTCCGTTTAGGTGTCCCTACTTTCTTGGGGATGGAAAAGGAGCCATCCCATCAGCACCGCTTAAACTCGCCTCCACTAGTGCCTTGCCACGCATCCAGAAGTGGGGCCAGAATGCCAGGCCGGTCACGTACTGGAGCGGTGGCGCAGTGGCGGAACCTTGTCGGGTGCGAATCTTGCCGGGCTTGGCGGGCTACCCCGGCAAGATCTTGCCGGGAGCCAAGCCCTTGGTCTTCAGTCCTCCTTATCTTCCGATCCTTGGCGTGGATGTCTCTTGATAACCTTGGATCGATCTTCAGCTGTTCCCCCGACAAGCCTTGCCGCAGGTACGGCTACAACCGCCCGTGCACAAGTATGGGGTACTAAAGGCCCAATATTTAGTACACCGACAGGAGCCCCCGGGCCTAGGCCACACACGGGTGCGAGGCGTTGTTGGGCTAGGCCCAAACAGTGCACGGGCATGCGTGGAAGGGATTAACTGCTTGTAATCATTCCGCCTACTACGCTTCCCCACTAGCGCGTTGAATGCGCGACATGGGAAGCGTGCGCTGAACGGCCACGGCCGCAACGCGCTCGTATAGGCGTGTTCACATTGGGCAGTAAAAGAAACAGCCTCGCTCCTTCCCCATAAAAAGGAATCCGCAAAGGCGCTGCCCTTCCACCCCCTGTTCTTTCCAATATGAAATCTGCCATTGCCCTCTCTCTCCCGAGCCCACAGCAGAACTTCTCCTCATCCGCTCATCGCCTCTACACCCGCTCCATCCTCAGCATCCGCCTTCGCAACCACCATGCTGCCCAAGGCTAGCAAGAGCAAGGGCAAGGAGACGAAGGCCGATGTCCCGGAGAGCGAGTTGGTGAAGAAGCGGAAGAAGTACATCGTCTTCGCTCCGACGCTCAACGCGGAAGCCTTGAGGAACCGGTACCAGTGCATGTGGGCGAGGGAGACGAAAGCTCACCCTGTGACTCGCGTGGCCCCAGGTTCTTCTTCCAAAAGCGGCCCTGATAGATATCCCTTCTTCGCCGCTTACTTTTATTGCGGGCTCTGCCCTCCATTCTCTGATTTCTTCAACGATATCATGTACACATAAGGCTTCCATCTCTTAGACTTCACGCCGAATGCCGTAACTTGCATGGCTATCTTTGCCCATCTTTGCGAAAACTTTGTCGGAGTAGTTCCCAACATCGCCCTCTTCCGCCATTACTTCATTCCTCACGTCAAAAAAGGGGATGCCCTTGCCGGTTCTATCGCCTGGATCCCAAGGGCATGGAACAAGGAGATATATCCGGACGGGGTTTACCGCGAAAAGTGGGAAGAATGGCGGTCTGAGTGGTGCTAGATCAAGGAAGCAGACCCCCATCCCTTCTGTTCGCCCCGACGACAAAAGGCGGTTCGTGGCGAGGACTGGAGTGATCTTGATGCTCAAGATGACAGGCTCACAATCGCCACGACCAGGATTCTCCGCTTGAAAGCCGTCGGGCTCACAATAGAGATGATAGGCTCTGATTTTCTTCGCCGGCGCATCGCCCTTCTGCAGAACAAGGGGAGACCGGCCTGGGAGTTTCGGAATGCGGCAAATATCATGAGGCTGTGCCTCGGACTGAACAACAACCTGACGATCATGCAGCTTGGCGCTCTCCGCCACCGGTTATTCCAGCGTGAAGACAAGCAAAAATTGCCGGCAAGAATTCTTCCCTTGTGCAACAACTCCGTCCTGGGGTCGATCATTGCCGCAATGCCAGTGTTCAACGCCCACGGCCTTGACGCGACCTGGGTCGAGCCATCCGCAGAGGAGGCACAAGAGTTCTTCGACAACTTGTCGGAGAGGGCCGTCCGGGAAGAGACAAACCTCATCCGCGCCACCACTGACGAAGAAGTGGCGTATATTGCCACTAGAGTGGAAGAGGCGAATCTTGCCGCGGAGGCCGGCAAAGTCGGCTTCACAGAATGGGAAACCAGCGACGTAGAGGTCGTGTTGGAGGAAAAACCTGCCGGAAAGGATGAGGTTGCCGGGGAACAGAGCGGCGTAGTCGCTGAGAGCTCATCAGACGAGGAGGTAGCCGAAGAGCAGCCGCAGGAGGAGCCCCCAGCTCCAAAGAAGGCAAAATGCGTCCTTCGGAAAGCTGCCTCTGGCGTCCCGGCAAGTCAGGCTTCTTCGAGCAGCGAAGCTCCCGGCAAGGGGGCGGCCGACAAGGATGCACCGCGGCAAGGGGTTCGACAGCAACCCGCGCGGCGCACGAGACACACACCTGCGACAACAACTGGGGCAGCAGGGGCGTCCAATACAGCAGCACCGGAAGCTGAGGTGGCAGAGCCACACCAACCCCCTGCACCTGCCACAGCCAAGCGACCCAGGACTCCTCCTCCACCTCCCCATACGGACATTGCAACGGAGGTCGACCTCGACATCTCCGGCTTCAGCCCGGAACAAGAAGAGGAAGAGTAAGTATCCCGTCACAATCTTTATTTCCCAAATTCTGAATTCAATCGATCTCATCGCCTTGCTTTGTCTTGTCTCTGCAGGGAGGCAGAAACTTTAGTGGAAAGGATGCCGAAGAGGGCGAAAACCTCTAAGGGCGACGAGCCACCGACAAGCTCTACGAGCGTGCCAGAGACTATCTCCATCAGCCCGGAGCTTAGCCCTCGACGCAGCCCCCAACACAGCCCCCAGCGTGAGTTCATTACGTGTTTCCCGCTGGCGGGTGCTAAGATTTCTACCTTTGCCGCTTACATATTTTGGGCTTGCAGGAGAAGAACGGCAACAAGGGGAGGCGTTGGAGGACGCCCCCGTCGTGCCGCCCCACCAACCGTGCAGCCCGCAAGCGCATCTCTGGCAAGAGCCCCCACCGACGAGCCCACCTTGGAGGAGGAGGAGCTGGCGAACAAAGGCACCGGCAACCTCTCCCCGGCAAGCAATGTTGCCGAGAGGGGTGAAGCTACTCATCAGCTCGACACAGGTGACTGCTAGCCTCAGAGCGCTTGTGATTCTTTCTTTATCTTTCTGAACCTTGATCTTGATATGATGTTGCTTCCCTCCTTCGTCCTTTAGAATTCCCTGTGATGGAACCCATGGACATCGACGTCGTCATCGAGGAGACCGCCAGAGATGCTGCCGCCGAAGCTGACAGGATTGCTGCTAGCGAGGCCACCGAAGATGCCACCGTCAAGGTCAGCGAGGCTGCTGCCGAGGAGGCCGCCAAGAAACCTGCCGAGAGGGCCGGCGAGGAGGTCGATGACCGTACTGACGGCATTCCTGCCGCAGGAGCGCCAGGCGCTACGCCGGACACAGAGCCCCCAGCCACCGGTGAGACGCTTGCCAAAGATCAACCATCGACATCTGAGGCCCCCTCATCGAGCAAGCATCTCAAGTATGGCGACAACTTGTTTGTCAACCTACCGGGGACGGCAAGCATAGAGGCGCCGACCGAAGGAGAAACTTTTGATGAAGAAGTCATCACCGCTGCCGGGCTCAAGATTGTCGATGAACCAAGCGCCAGCAGCAGCAAATCCAAAGAAGATTGGCTCCTCCAGGCCATGGGCGATAACTTCCGCAAGCTCCAGGCGCTCCACCGTGCTCGAAAGGAGAAGGTAGACGCCAGAGCTGCAGTTGTCGAAGCAGCCGAGGCGGATTTCCAGAAACGCATCGAGCAAGTGCAGATCTGGTACACCGAGGCCTTCCAAGAATTGACTGCCGGCCGGGAACAAGTGAGCCAAAGCTGGACGGAGCTCCAATTGAAGCAATCTGATATGGAAAGGGCGCAAGAGGAAGCCGCGCAAAAGGTTGCCACTGAAGAAGCTCTCTTGATGCAGCGCCGCATTAGGCTTGACGCTCATGAAGAAGACCTTGCCATGTGCGAGCAGGCACTTGCCGCCAAACTCCGCGGCAAAGACGAAGAGATTGAGAAACTTGTTGCGCGGCGGACCTTGGAGCTGGAGCAGAAGCACAAAGAGGTGCTCGAAGCTGCAACTGCAGATCATGCCAGCAAGCTCAAGGAAGCCGTCGATGCCACTAAGGCCGCAGAAGCTGCCAAGAACGAGCTGAGCGACAAGGTGAAGAAGCAGGAAGTGGACCTTGAGGAACACAGCAAGGAGCTCTCGACGCTCAAAGCCGACAGGGAGAAAACTCTCCACAGCCTGGCGGAGATGCAAGTTGCTATGTCCGACAAGACCAAGCAGCTCTCTTCAGCCAACGATGCCATTGCCGATCTGAGGCTGAAGCTGACCACGTTGGAGAAGTCTCTCAAGGACGACAGGGCCCGCGAGAAGGCCCTGAGCAAAGATCTCCAGGAAGAGAGGAACCTGCTCAAGAGCGCTGCCGCCGCCCAAGTTGACTACGAGAAAGGCGTGCAAATCTGGACTGAACGCCTTGTTGACACTGCGGAGAGGCTCACAGCACGGCTGTCAACCATGGGCCGGGAGGGCCTGCAAAACTTCAGGTATTCTTCTGAAGAAAGAATATCCCCGAGCGCCAGGTTGACCATGTTCTTCGAAAGCATCATTGATGCTCTGAAGCTGCTCCAGTCCAAACGAGCGACCCAGCTGGCCAACGAATCCCGCAAACTTTGCCGGGCCGTCCTCCACAAAGTGCTCATCAAGGTGGTGCATAAGAACCCCAGCATCGACCTCACCAACGTGCTCAATCGCTTGCCGAAGGATGTAGATCTCCTGGCCCGATAAGGTGGATTCTATCAAGAGGGTCGAAGGCCAGCGCAGGGACTAGCTGTCTCGCTTTTTTTGTTTTGCCGCCACCATTCCATGTCAAAGACAATTTAGTCTTAGGTTAGAACCGCGGCAACTATTGATGTAATATAACTTGCTATGATTGAATATATGCATGCCATTCCCCTTGTTCGATTTCTTTCCGTATGATTACGCCTTATGCTTGCCGGAAACTTGTCGGCACGCAACCTGCCGCGAGCGCTGGGTGCGGGACTTCAGCAGCCTGCTGGAGGCGCAGCAGCCGGCAAGACACCTTGGCACTCTTGGCACAGCCACTTATACTGTCGAGCGGACTCGAAACAGAACAAGGGCGCAGCCAATTACGACAAGGGTTCCTTCGCGTGCAGGTTTTCCATACAAGGGCCGAAATCATCCAAAGGAAATAGCCTAATAGTAAAAACTCAAGAACTTGCTCAAAGTTTCGAACTTAGCTTTCTGTCGCTGTATTCCTTCCGGCAAGAAACCAATCCTGAACATCGTCCATTGGTATCCATACCTTCCTCCCCCCGGCAAACTTGCACACGAGGGAACCTTCTATCCTTTGAGAAAAAGAAAGAAGAGAAAATAAAGATATGGAACCTTGGCGGTTCGTTAATCTTACCGGGGATCAAGTGTCATACAATATCTCAGATAAACATGCATATATATAAACATGGAAATCAACAAGAAATGCACAACACTTAAGCTTATTCAACTGCGCACAGGGTCTGCGCCTGGCTTTGTACAAAGGATTATATGCCTTGCCGGCAAGACTTGTACAAAAGGAGGTTGCCGGGGGCCCCCGACAACCGCGCCTTACGGGTAAAACTTGCGAAGATGTTTGATATTCCAGGAGTTGCTCACTGGAACGCCATCCTCGGTCTCCAGGCGGACAGCGCCGGGCCTGGTGACTCGTACTACCCGATAAGGGCCTTCCCACTTCGGCGTCAACTTGTTTGAATTCTTGGCGGACTGAATCCGCCGAAGAACAAGGTCGCCTTCCTCAAGGCTTCGGGCATGAACTTTGCGGCTATGGTAGCGGCGCAAAGCTTGCTGGTAGCATGCAGCTCGCACAGCAGCCTGAAGACGATCCTCCTCAAGGAGCACAGTGTCATCTTGTCGCAGTTGCTCTTGCTCAAGCTCATCATAAGCGAGCACTCGAGGCGACCCGTATATGAGTTCCGTGGGGAGAACTGCTCCCGCTCCGTAAACCAGAGCGAAGGGTGTCTGGCCAGTGGCTCGATTTGGTGTCTTTCTGATTGACCAAAGAACCACCGGCAACTCATCAATCCAGCGTCTTCCGCACTTTCTCAGCTTGTCAAAAGTTCTGGTCCTGAGACCGCGCAGCACTTCAGCATTAGCCCTCTCCGCTTGGCCGTTGCTTCTCGGGTGAGCAACAGAGGCAAAACAAACTTTGCTACCAAGGTCTTGGACATATTGCATGAAGGTGCGACTTGTGAACTGTGTGCCGTTATCGGTGATGATCCTGTTGGGCACACCGAAACGGCAAACTATCCTTTAAAGAACTTGACGGCTGATTGTGCTGTCACCTTCCTCGCCGCTTCCACCTCCGGCCACTTTGTGAACTTGTCGATTGCAACGTACAAGTACTCAAAGCCCCTGGTAGCATGGGGAAAAGGGCCCAGTATGTCGAGCCCCCAGACCGAAAATGGCCAGGAGAGAGGGATTGTCTAAAGAGCTTGAGCTAGTTGATGCGATTTCTTTGAATGAAACTGGCACGCTTCACACTTGGTTACTAGTGCAGTTGCATCCTGGAGAGCGGTGGGCCAAAAGAAACCTTGTCGGAATGCCTTTTCGACAAGCGCTCTTGACCCTATGTGGGAGCCACATATGCCTCCATATATCCCTGCCAACAGCTCCAGTCCATCTTCTCGAGGAATACACTTCAATTTCACACCGTTCAGTCTTTTTTGTACAGAACGCCATCGACAAACTGGTACATGCTGGACTGACGGGCTACTTTTTCCGCTTCTTCCTGCTCCTCAGGGAGTTCTCCTTTCTGAATGTAATGGACAATGGGCTGTGCCCAAGCTGGAGCCTGGGGCTCGACAACTAGGACTAAAGGCATCTCTTCTGCCGGGGGAACGTTTGTCTCGACGGCAAGGGCCTGAGCCCCTGCTGGAGCCTGTTGTTCCCTGGCAGGCTTGCCGCTGACTCCGGCAACCTCCTTGCCGGCGGCTCCCGGGAGCTCTGCCGGAAAATACTGACCAGAATTCAACTTCCTTCTCTTTGCTTGTCCTATTGATGGCACTACAGATGGCTGAGTCAAATGGAGCAACAAAGTTCCTGGTTCCACAGGCAACTTAAGGGCAGCGCGTTTCGACAGGTCATCGGCAATACTGTTCTCAGCACGAGGAATGTGCTTTGTATGCAGACCGTCAAAGCGCTCTTCCATTTTTCTCACTTCATCCACATAAGCTTGCATCGATGGACTCTGATAATCTTTGTTAACTTGCCTGACAACAAGCTGCGAATCACCTCTGATGACGAGTTTCTTGATACCAAGGTCCGCCGCGATCCTGAGACCGGCAAGCAGGCCCTCGTACTCCGCAGTGTTGTTTGTCGAGCTCTCCCAGGGAAAATGCATCTGAATTACATACTTGAGGTGCTCTCCGGTGGGTGCGACAAGCAGCACGCCAGCCCCGGCGCCTTGCAGCGTAAAAGCACCATCAAAGTACATAATCCATTCTCGATTTGTTTCCTTGCCGGGAAGAGTTGTCTCTTGAATCTCCTCATCTGACGTTGGGGTCCATTCCGCAATGAACTCTGCCAAGGCTCTGCTTTGAATTGTTGAAGTACTTTCAAACTTGAGGCCAAAGCTCGACAACTCCAACGCCCACTCTACAATCCTGCAGGTTGCCTTTGGATTTTGTAAAATCTGCTGCAGCGGGAAGCGAGTGACGACGGTAATCTCATGCGCTTGGAAATAATGGCGCAGCTTCCTCGAGGCCATGAGAAGGCCGAAGAGCAATTTCTACACACCAGAGTATCTTGACCTAGCTCCCTGTAAAAGGGAGCTGACAAAATAAACTGGGCGCTGCACCATCTTCTTCTTCTGTATTGATTCCTCTGACTGCGCAGATCTTGTCTTGTCGGCACCAGATCTTGCCGGGAAAGATCCCGGCGCGTCAATTGACAGTCCTGCCACTGCCGTTGCCTCCTCGTCAACTTCTCTCTGTGCCACTAACGCAGCACTAACCACTTGATTTGTCGCCGCTAGATACAGCATCAACGGCTCTTGTGGCTTAGGTGCGACTAGTGTCGGCGGAGAGGAGAGGTACCTCTTCAAATCTTGCAGCGCTGCCTCCGCTTCCGAATGCCATCTCATTGGACCTGCCTTCTTCAAAATTTTGAAAAAGGGCAGGGCGCGCTCAACAGATTTGGAGATAAACCTGCTCAAGGCAGCAATGTAGCCGGCAGGGCGACGTACATCCTTGACGCGTCTTGGCGCTTGAATCTGCTCGATAGCTTTGATCTTGTCGGGGTTCGCTTCGATCCCACGCTGAGATACAAAGAACCCGAGAAGCTTGCCGGAAGGGATGCCAAACACACATTTCTTAGGATTGAGCTTTAAATTGATCTTGCACAGATTCGTGAATGTTTCTTCTAAGTTTTGTATGAGCATCGCTTTATCCTTGGTTTTGACCACTATATCATCCATGTATGCTTTCATATTTCTATGTAGCTGAGGCTCAAAACCGATTTGGACTGCTCTCGCAACTGTAGAACCAACACTTTTCAACCCGAAAGGCATTCGTATAAAACAATACGTACCACATGGGGTGATAAATGCGGTCTTTTCTTCATCTTCTTTTGCCATGAAGATCTGGTGATACCCCGAATAGGCATCAAGGAACGACAGTAGGTCACAACCGGTAGTGGAGTCCACAATCTGGTCGATGCGCGGCAAGGGGAAAGGATCTTTTGGACATGCTTTATTGATGTCTGTATAATCAATACACAGCCTTCATTTCCCATTCGCCTTGCGCACTACGACTGGATTGGCCAACCAGGTTGGGTGAAGCACCCCTCTGACCAAACCTGCCGCTTCCAACTTCCTGATTTCTTTGGCAATAAATTCTTGCCGCTCCAAGGCCTGCTTTCTCACCCTCTGCTTGACGGGCCACGCATAAGGACAGACAGCAAGGTGGTGCTCAATTACTTTCCTGGGAACACCGGGGATGTCAGATGGTTGCCATGCAAACACATCTACATTCGCCCGCAGGAAAGCAACGAGCGCGCTTTCCTATTTGTCATCTAGGGTGGAACTTATGGTGAAAGTTCCTCCCGTTCCATCCTCCCCGACAGGCACCTTCTTGGTCTCTGGCGGAGCAGCCTTGGACTTCTTGTTCTTGCCGGTGGAACTCTTTGGTGCGTCCTCAACGGAAGCGCAGCACTCCGAAGAGGCGCGCTTGCCGGAGTTTGCGCCAGAGATCTTGCCGGTCTTCTTCTTCTTCCCTCCGGGAGTTCCAGTGACAGGAACAGATGCCTTGGCGGCAGGTGCTGTGGCTGCCTCCCGGTAGAGTTGGTCAGTGCATATCAGTGCATCCTTTTTGTCGGAGTGAACAATGATGACACCAATCGGTCCAGGCATCTTCAACACATTATACGCATAGTGTGATGCCGCCATAAACTTGGCGAGCGCTGGGCGGCCAAGGATCCCATTATATGTCATGGGGATCTTGGCGACATCGAACACTACCCTCTCTGTCCTGAAATTGAGCTCGCTACCAAATGTCACCGGTAGCGTAATCTTGCCTTTTGGCTGGGTCCTTCCTGGATTGATCCCTTGAAACGTGTCCGTTTCCTCGAGATCTTCATCAGGAATTTGCAGCTTCTTGAGAACGTCCGGCGAGATTAAGTTCAGCCCGGCCCCACCGTCAACTAGCATTTTTGTCACCTTGAGGTTGCAGATTGTTGGTGAGACCAACAAAGGCAAGCACCCGACCGCAGTTGTGCGATCAGGGTGATCCTCGGGTCAAAAATGGTAGGCGTGTGGGACCATTTCAAAGATTTCCTTGCCTCAGGAGACGGCTCCGTTGCATTAACTTCATGCACCCACTGTTTAAGCTGGCGGTGAGAGGAATGCAACGAGGCGCCCCCGTCGATACACATGGCCTCTGTGACTTTCTGAAACTCGTGCTCGCTAGATTCGTCGTCTTCATCATCATCATCGCCTCCCCCGTCCTTGTCGCGGCCTCGGGCGGGCCTCTCCTTCTGTTGCTTAGCCTTGCCGCGGCGGCCTCCTCGGCCACCATGCTTCTTGCCAGATCCCTCAGCACCGTCCTGGGCCTTCTCCTTATCTCGTCTTTCGTACTCTGCTCTCTGCTTCTCGACAAGTTGCTCAACTTGCCGACACTTTTGGAGATCATGGCCCTTGGTGCGATGGATCTTGCAATACTGGTTGCCGGAGCCTTCCGACTTGTCGGCAGCCGCCAAGGCCTGACAGGAAGCGCACCCGGCAACTTCCTTGCCGGGGTCGTCAACCTTGGCCTTCTTGGCGGTGCCAGGGTTGCCGGATCCCTCGACAGCAAGCACGGCCTTTCTTCGACGGGGTGGCAACATCTTCATCTTCAGATTCGCCTCCTGCGCCAACATTCTCGCCGGGGAGTTTCCTCCCTTCTTCAGCTCGAGCGCATTTATCTGCCAAAGCATAAAGCTCGACAATACTCCTGACCTTGTTCATCGCCAGCTCTTCGCGCATCTTGCGGTTACGCACGTTCTGATGAAACGTGCTAACAACAACGGCAGGATGAACGTCTGGAATATTGCATTGCACCCGGCTAAACCTCTGGATAAACTTGCGCAGTGGCTCGCCCTCCTTTTGAGGGAGGAGATGCAAATCACTTTCTTGGCCAGGAGCTTGGTGGCCTCCAACAAAGGCGCCAACAAACTGATGGCACAGATCTGACCAGGAAGACATGGAATTCTCCGGCAGATGCATCAACCACGACCTGACTTGGGTTTGAGCACCAACGGGAAGTAGTTGGCAAGTATCTTGTCGTCTCGGCCTCCGGCAGCCTGCACTGCAATGGTGTAGATGCTCAGGAACTCCGAGGGATGAGTCTTGCCGTCATATTTCTCCGGAACCTCTGGTTTGAATGTTCGGGAGTTGGGCCACTGGACTCGCCGCAGCTCACGGGTAAACGCTGGACAACCTACCTCATAAGGCAAGTCGCCTGCGTCCCCTGGCACAGGCTTGTCGACGGTAGGCCCTGCACGTTTATCGGACTGATGACGCGCCTCCCGTCGGCGCTTGATGGTAGTTCGAGCGTCTTCTTTGCTCCGTTCCCGAAGAACTTGACGCTGATCGCGGCGCATCCGCGGATCGGACGACGCCGTGGAATCGTCATCATAGCCTTCGGCCCGCATTCCTTTGAATATCTCTGTTCCTTTGAATGTCTCTTTTCCTTGCTTCAGATGTGCTGTGCGTTTTGGCAGGAGGGCGTGCCGTCGCATTCGTCGTTGGCTTCAGGCCATGTATCAAAATTGACAAGGTCGGTCAGTAGGAATGGAATCCTTTGCTTCGTTGTTGTACTTGTATCTATTAGTGGGTCACTAGGTGCTCTGTACTTTGCTATATGATTGGAAATTGATGCCAAGATTCTTTGGTGGATGCTAATCGTTTCACTGTGGTGTCATTCGCAAACTGACTACTATTGTAAAATAAGGAAACCACGTTCAGTGATACATTTATCTATACTGCTATATTGTCACCTGCAATCACCAAGTTTAGGCGCATCTGGCATTAACACCATCGTTTATCTAATACGTTTGTTTTCGCAAACTCCTAGGGTAAAGTTAAAAAGATTGTTGGCTCTACTCTCCGGGATGCATCGAATGATGGCACGGCATGGGTGACAAACTTTGAATCAGACAAGTCTCCAGCAGAATTTGCAAATATTTACAAAGAAGATGGACTAGCCGGTGGGCATGTCATAATGCTTGGCGGAGACCCTGCAAGCTGCTATGCTGCCCTGGAAGCACTCCTCCTCTTCCTGCCTTACAGCTCGGCTTCCTCCTTTTCCTCCCGAATGACCTCACTCCTTTTACAGTGCTTAGCAGGGGGAGCACGGGCGGCTACAGCACCGTGCAAGAGCAACCCCTAGGCTGCATCACAGAAGGACCTTGACGTTGTGACAAGGAGAGCCGCCTCCATTTCACTGTGCAGGACGTCCACATTGTAGTTCACGCTGGTGCTTTCCCCATCGAGCTTGTGCGTCTCCATGGTGATATCCCCCTCTCCCTCCTTGCCTCCTCCTCCTCTATCAATTTCTCTCTCTCAATTTAATTCTCAAATTTTTTTCACGGCTGATTCGGTTTTCACGTGTATGCCCACAGTCTTTTTGACAAAAATCCAAGCAGTCTGCACTGAAGATTAAACATCACATAGATTAAGCACAAATATGTGTAGAAATATGTGCTGGTTTGGATTTGATATGAACTGAAGTAACTATATTTGTCATGGGATCTTGAAATATGTGCAAGTTTTAATTTGATATGAACTGAAGTAATTGTATTTGTCATGGGATACTGCCATAGAACAAATGTCCTATCACCAGCTCTGCGTTCCACGTGATGTTGTTTTACCAGAGTAACTAATTAGTTTGTTTATGATTTCCCCCTTCTGCCATTGTCATCATGCATGTACTATAATTTTCATCTGGACTAATTATGAATGTGGAGCTCTTGATTTGGTTTCTATGTGTCCCCTCTTTTGGAATAAGCCATCACTACTGCCTTATTATTATTGTTTGTATATATACGACAAATGTGCTTCGGTTTTATATTGGTAAAACACGCTTTTAGTCGTACTGGCCAAGAATAATGCTTATAGTTTACTGCCAACTACTTCTACTGATGGCTTATATTTTTATATAGATTCCCACCATATTGTGAGCCTTTTGGTACGCCACTCACAGGATAAATATAATGGACCGGAGTGGTGGATTGAGTAACTTCCGAAATTGACCTAATTATCTTGGTTTCTCCTTTCACGACAAGATGGTGTTGGATGTGGCATGACGTTGTGTAAGGTACTGATGCTCTATGAGGTGAGCTGTTTATGTGATTCTAATGACACTCTGTCTCCCTATGCAAGTATAACTACGATTTAGTTGTTCTGAATTTTGTGTGTTGTAGACTGGAAGTCAAGGTTCTGGTCGATTGATTTATATGTCTCTGAATATACTTGTACTTCAAAATGTCGACCACTTTATATAGGTATTATGTCTTCCTCATTATTCTTTAGTATTTCCTCTATTTGGCTACATGACATTCTCTTCGCTGCTACTTCTCTTACAGTCATCTAGCTACTATATGACTTGGTTAACTGTATTACTGTCGCTTATCTTACAGTCATCTAGCTACTATGTGACTTGGTTAACTGTATTACTGCTTCCATACTGCCTACAGATGAAGAAGTAAAAAAGATACAATTTGTGTTATTTCTCCAATAATCCTAAGGAATGTTTAGGTTCCCCCTACTAATGTTGTCATGTCGTTGCTGTCATTCGATCATTTGCTCTCCTCAATAGTTAGGTGGTTATCCATTTGATCTCTGCCATTGCAGCTCTTTATTTGGTAGGGAGCTACAAATTATATATATACCATTTGGTGCTTTAGTTACGAATCATATACACCTGCAAAGTATGAGGAGCAGTTCTTGATATGCATTGAGGGGCATAATTTTGTTACAAAAAAGTCTGTTACTTATCTCTAATTTTCATGGATGGTTGGATTATGGGGTGCATGTGTTGTTTCAGTAGTGACATAATTTTGGTTGGCTCAAGAATTATTTGTTTACGAACTGTTGGATGCTCAGTTCAGTTTAAAACAGCATGCCATGTAGCTTTCACTGTTTAAGACCGCATCAAAGGATCAAAAGAGGACCTGTCGATTAATTTATCGGCATGTTGTCTCTAAGCCTGCACAAATCCCACTCTATGTTGCATTTTCTGCTATTTAAATCATTTACATTCACTTCTCTTATGTATGAGTTCAAGTACAAACAGTGACATGCTTTCACTCTTGCTAGGGCTCCAGTAGTAAATGCATTGAGGGGCAAGGAGCGACGGCCCGATATACATCATTGAGTATACAATATGTAGCAAACACTGTTGTCTTCGACTTCATGTTTGACTTATTCTTATTCAATCTCACATTTTCATTTGCCTGACATCAGAACTGGGAACATCAAAATTGACATTTGGATATAAGCAAGACCATGAATTATATCGGCTTTAGTGCTCCATAATTAAAAGTGACTCTTCTGCCTTGCAACCCCAACTTGGTGACATGTGTATATTGTAAAAGCAGTGTGTTCGTGCGTATCTATTTTGAAGCCCTTTACTTGCTGACATGAGTGACATCTAAGAATCAAAGTCCACTCATGAACAATTAATTATAAATGCATTGTATATCCTTTTTCTTGGGGGTTATTTGTTAGTCTTCTCTGATATTAACCATAAAATGCATATTTCATCATTTAACTGTAGTCTAATACTGAACTTAAACATGTATTCTTGCATGATATGTGTGAGTTGTGGACTTCCTGCCCTTTATCACAAATCAACAGTACGTACTTCAGAATTTAGTTGGCATAAGATTAATCGTACTTTTTATTTTGAGCAGGAAAAAGTACCTTGTTGAACCAACTATTTGGGACTGATTCTAGGGAGATGGATACCTTCAGGGGAAGGTATACTCAATTTTCTTTACCTATCTTTCTTTCATTTTTTCACTTCTCTTATCATGAAATCGTGCTTTCAAATGTAGTACACTCTTAGATTTGATAGTATATTTCTGTTGCTGGGAGCCAAACTACCAAAGGCATCTGGATGCACACTATGTTGGGTGTCGAGCCCTGTACTTCTGTAATGGATTTGGAAGGTACTGATGGAAGAGAAAGAGGAGAGGTATGCTTCTTACTTGCAGTTTGATTCCCTTGCTCTTTTGACCTTTCGAGTAGCAAAGTGCAACATTAGAGAGATACTGGGCAAGAGGACCAAGTGTGGGCGGGTGAGCATCAGCAAGGTGGGCTGTCAGCATGGTGTAGGAGTTGATCAGTAGCGGTGCACCTACGCCATGTATGGATCAGTGGCGGTCACTAATTAGTTGGTCTGGGCGTTTGGCTTAAGGATTGCCTTTTGAACCGGGTTAGTCTCTGATTTTGTTCTTTGGCTTTAGGATTAATTGCTTGCTGAATTGTGTAAGGCTAAAATGTGTCCCAAATTTGTTGGTTCGGGTGTTTGGCTCGAGGATTGATTGTTGGTCTGGGTTGGTCTCTTGTTTAGTTCTTTAGCTTAAGGATCGATTGCATGACTGGTTAGTTATAATGAAGATTAATTGTTGGTCTGGGTTAGTCTCTGGTTTCGTTCTTTGCCTCAAGGATTAATTGGGTGGATTCATAGCTGGCTGTTTAGAGTTCATTCCTCTGATTCTTATCAATGGGCAAAATTACTAATTTGTTAGGCTTTTGTGCAGCAGAAGAATTAACGGTTGGTTGCACTATTTATCCTCGATATCAGTTTCATCTATATATGTCCCTCACCTAGCTATTAGCATTAGGTGTTACAACTTGCATGTCCTATGAATTCATCGTTGGTACGTCTCTTTCATAGTTAGATGATATCCTTTTTCTCGATCTATGTTAGATTGCTTGTCTTCTTGCACAACACTCTGTATAGGAACTGCCTGCATTTTGTAATCGTGAGCTGGTGATGGGAACGAGCGGTGCCCTGGCCAGATGTGTGGTGATATTGCTGCTGTTGTGTGCATGCCTTGGTGGGAGGCGGGCAGCTGTGTGGTGTTGTTGTGGTGAGAGACTGAGAGAGAGAGATTGGGAGGTAGCAGGTTGTGAGAGATCGAGGGATGAGAGAGGCTTACACTGGGATTGGGATTTCTACTGATTAGATATTACTGTAGTTTGTGCTACTGTCGACACTGAATGTTTCTACTATTTCTAGCATGCGCAGATTGTGTGATGGCTTTGTGGTGGTGGGTGTAATTCAGAAAAGAAAGGATACAACAAAGGTAAAGAGTAAAGCTATAGATTTGTGAAAAAAATTACATTATCTGAATTTGTGATTTGTGTTGTAAAAATAGCTTGACAATGTACAATTCAGAAACCTTAGTGGTATTTTTGTATTGAGAAAGTGGATTGCCATTATAATTTAATTTATGCTTTAGTGCTCACCCTGCCTCAATTTTTTTCGTCCTCCGCCAGTCTCTCCCCGCACGATGATGGGCGAAGGAGGTGCGTGTCTCCGGCGAGCTCATCATGCCTCCCTCCAGTTCCATGCTGGACGACGGTGAGTTGGCCACTGGTGAGCTTGCTTCCTTGGCTTCCTTTCTGTTTCCATGATTCAATTTATGATCTCCTGCTGCTGATCTAGGTTGACAGTCGAGCCACAATCTAAATTTGGAGTGTGTCCTTTCGTTGGTGCCGTCGCTCTCTCGACCATGAACGTCGTCGTCATGAGCCCAAGTATCTTGGCTGGGTATCGACATCATTGGTGCAACTAGGTCCATCTCTCTCTGTCTCAAAAAAAGTGCAACGAGCTATCTACATTTTGTCTGTATGTAATTCTATTCTTTTTTCCTGCCAATTTCTAAGTCATGATGGCCATATACAAGGTTGTAATTTTTTTGGGACGACACACCTATAGTAAATCAAGGACAAAATACTAACTGAAGATGAATAAAAATCATTGGTCAGGGAACAAAATAAGAAAGAGGTGGCCATTGAGTTGTCATGATAGATCAAAATAATGATCAGTTATTTATTTGTTTCTCCAATAACATTGCATGTAAATGAATCTTAATATATTTCAATTCCAGTTTTTCTTTTCCACCTTTTCAGTTTGGTAAATATTTAAGTTCTGTTTTGACAAAGTTTGTACTAAAGTGGCACATACTTTCAGTTATTGCAGAGCAGTCGAATGAGTACCTCAGACTGAAAGCACTTTTTGGAAAAGGAGGCTTGCCCCCGGCCTCTGCATCTAAGCGATGCATCTCAGACTGAAAGCATGAATGAAGAATTTGCAAACAACCCAACAGTAAGTTATTTATTCTACAGTTACCTTCGAAGATGAAGCGAACTATTCTATTTTTACATAAAATTCAACATATGAAGCGTGAAATGTACCTTTTGGACTAGGTTCACCGATCACCAGAAATCAAATTTGTGTATCTATTTCAGTGAAGTAAGTTTGTGTAACTTAGATTTTGTTTTGCGGGACATGTAATTTAGGTTAAACATTGATTAACTGATACACACTACTTATGGTGGTCTTCTAATTGAACGGGACATCTACAGAAATTTGGCTGGAGAAGCTCTCAGGACACTCGCACCAAATAGTTCATGTTTCTATCATCTGTTGCTACTCTCTGTTAGATGATCATTAGCCATATATTGACTGTGTGATTTATCAGGCAACATGAGTTATTACATATTGTTGTGTAATGTATGACATGCCAGATACACTTATTCACATATATCTATCTTGCTCTTCCTTCTGCAGTAAACCTTCTGGTTAAGTTTTACAATCACCTCATGTTCTGCCTTGCAATATTATCTCTGTTTGATCAAACTGCATGATCTCTAGACACCATAACGTATCTTAGAATATAAAGTGTTGCTGCAAAAATATTCCTGAATTGATACTAGCTCTGGTTAATATTGCCAAACTGATGTGGAAAAAGGGTGCCCGATCCTTTTATATCACAAACTTTTAGACTTATTCAGCGGTAACACACAAGTGGTGGCTGGCCCTTTTCTATGTTGTTAGCTTTAGAAAATTGTAGAAGCTACCTTAGGCACATGTACCTTTCATAGGAGGAATTGTGCCCTTGCCCTTGCAATTGTTATTTATCATTGCCTTTTAGTCCCGTTCCCTAAAAGTATGCACTGATGCTAGCTCCTTTTCTACAATATTATATCTACATGATTATATAATCTCTCTTATTGCTATATTTTTTGCAGCGAACCATGCCCATGTGACAGTACTAAGCGAAGTTGTGCACATGGTTGTGGACACTCTACACGAAAGAAATTTGTATAAATGTACAATGCTCCGTTTGAAGCCTCCTGGGATGATATTGGAAGGAACTTGAGCGGAAGGCCGCCGGCGGAGCCTGTATCAGAGGACATGGAAGAAATGAGCCCAAGCCCAATGTAACTTTTCTTTCTCTGAAGCAATGCCTATTTATTGCTTTTGGGTTGGTGCTTTTAGTTCCTTGAGATTCTCATTTGTGCAGAAACATCAGTGATGTGGCAGAGAAGGTGGATTGTAGCAGTAGCGTGAAAGTATGCACATAACAATTTGCCTAACAGATGAGAATGTCTAGGAACTGAAAAGAGTTCTAACATTTTGCTTTATGTACATTGCACTACATACGATAATAAAGATGGATTTGGTTACAAATACTCTACTGATTACTATGTGTATGTGCTTTACAAAAGTAATGGTTGGTTATACTAAAAATATGAGCTAATTTCTTCGTTATTCACTCACCCGTTGCAATGTAGGTAATATATATTGTAAATAAATTATCGTGAACTACTGAACCTTTGCACTTTTGTTGTAACATACTGAACCTTTGCACCATTGCCTTTCATTGTATAAATGTATGGAATAGAAAATGTCTCATATCAGGTTGGATATTGCTGGGGCGGGTGGGGTGCGGCAAGTGAAAGTGCATTATTGCACTAAATTGTTTTTGACATTTATGACAACTTCATTTGTGTTTCTAACCACATGCTCTAGTGTAAACAACACCGATTAAATTAAAGTGAAGCATGGATGGTTATTTCCCCTCCTATCGGAAAAAGGAAAAGCGGAATGCCCAAGAAAAGCGGAGTACCATAGTGTTTTCTTATTTCTTGAGTCCTTAGGGCAGCCACACTATTAAGAGGGGGTGCATCATAAAAACATCTGGGAATCAACTTGTCCTCTCACGTGGTCTGAAAAATCTCACAATGAAAAGCTTCTGTTCAGGCCGGAACTTTCGGGACGGCCGGAACTTCCGGGGACCGGAAGGTCCGGGAAGCTTCCGGGGCACCCAGAGAAACTGCACTTTTGTGCAAACTCTCTGTGTAGCCCGGAACCTTGCCGGACCTAGGCCGGAACTTCCATCCTCCGGAACTTCCGGGACGTCCAGAACTTCCGGGCACCGGAACTTCCGTCCCCTATTCTAACAGCTTCCGGGGTACTATAGAGTGGATGCAAACTCTCTGTGTAGCCCGAAACCTGGCCGGAACTTGGCCGGAACTTCCGTGCATGGCCGGAACTTCCGGGATACGCAGAAATCTACCTCCAACGGCCAGATTCCATCCCCACCTATAAATAGTCTTCTTCTTCCTCACGAAGAACTTGACGACTCCATTTCTCTCACCTCCATTTTCAGACCTCGAATTCTTGGAGATCTCCCTCCTTAGCCACCCAAAGCTCTTGATCTTTTGGGAAGCAAAGGAGAAGTGCTCGATCTACACATTCACCAAAGCGAAAGTTGATTCCCCCTTGTTTTTTGTGGTGCATCTTGTTACTCTTGGAGGTTGGAGACTCCTAGGCGGTAGGAGTGCTCCAGCGAGGAATCAACCATTGTGATTTCCTCCTGGAAAGTTTGTGAGGGTTTGGAGACCACCCCAAGGTCTACCACTAGTGGTTGAGAAATGCCTTCGTGGTGTTGTCTCAAAGGGAGAATAGGGTGAGCCTTCGTGGCGTTGGTGTGCCTTCGTGGTAACATCCACCTCTCTAACGGTGACGTAGCTTCCCTCCAAGGAAGTGAACATCGGCATACATTCTCGTCTCTCAGAGTTGCGGTTATTCCTAACCCTAACTTCCTACTTGTGGTTACTTGTCTCTTAGTCTTTACTTATATCATATTGTGCTTGCTTACTCTCATACTTGTGTTACTTGTTTACCTTGCTTAGCTCTTAGCATCATACTTGCAATTGTTAGGCTCACTTTCATATTCCGCATTATTGCCTAAAATTGCTAAGTAACATTTAAAATTTGTAATTGTACCTATTCACCCCCCTCTAGTTCCATCTCGATCCTTTCAACTGGTATCAGAGCCTCATGCTCTATTCTTGTGGCTTAACCGCCCTAGAGCGAGATAAACCTCGATGGGACTCCCCTTGTTGCGGATCCGAAGGATAAGGGCGCGGCTTCCACGGAAGCCAAGTCCTTCACTTCTGAGGATCTGGAACAGGCTCTTGCTAAGCAAATGGAGGAGCATGATGCTTCTCTTGAGGCCTTGGTCCAAATGAGACTAGCCACATTAACCACGATGCTTGCACCACTTTCGGGTGGTATGGCCTCGAGGCCAACTGTGCCTACTCCTTCACTTGGCCAACAACCTCCTAGCAATGATCACTCCAGTGTTCCATGGCTTTATGCAAGACCTCAAATAGAGAAACGAAAGTATAACCCTCAAGGCAAACCTCCTTTACTTGATGACACTACTGATTTTGCTTTGTGGAGAGTTGCTATGCAGGATCATCTTCGATATGGAAACGATGAGATGTTGGAGATCTTGGAGTATGGTTACCAAGTGGTTGACCCAAAGAACCTTACACCAAGAGAAATATATGACAAGAATCTCAATGACACCGCAACCATGTGCATAAGGAGAGGTATGACTGACAAGCAAAGGAGACCATACATACACATCACAAGTGCCAAGGAATTATGGGATAACATTGTGAGGACCAAGACCGGTACCTCCACTCTCCGGCTTGCTCAATATGAAATTGCCAAGGGGCAATTGCAAAACTTTTGTATGGAGAAAGGTGAATCTCCCAAGCAGCTCCTTGAGCGTCTGATGACTCTCACCGCCGACATTGAGTCCTGTGATTGTGACAAGACACAAGATGGATTCAACTTGACTAAACGATTTCTTGTGGACAAGTTACTTCATGCTCTTGCTTCGTATCATCATCAAATGGTGTGGGACGTAAGACAACATCATGGTTTCAAGGAAATGACTCCGGATGACATCATATCCACTTTCCAACTATTTGAAGAGTCAAAGGCAAATGCTACAAAACATCTTGCCATGCATGGTACCTCAACATCAAAGATCAACCTTGCTTTGAAGGCCAAGCATGTATGTGAGGAAGAGCAAAGTGATGAAGAAGAAGATGATGATGATGATGAAGATGGTGATGAGATTGACTCCGGTGAGAGCCCTTCATATGAAGACATTGCCCTCTTTGTCAAGAAGTTTAGCGCGGGAAAATTCAAGGGAAGATTCCAGAAGAAGAAAGTGAGAAAATGCTACAACTGTGAAGAAACCAACCACTTCTCCAATGAGTGCCCTTATGAGAAGAGAGAAGATAAACCAAGGTTTCCCAAGACCTTTCCCAAGAAGAAGTTGCCAAATCCTTTGAACTCCAAGCTCAATAAGAGAGATGGGAAAGCAATGGTTGCTCATGAAGAATCCGATCCGGATGATGTTAGTGGTGTTGCCGGAGTAGCTCAAGATTCTCAAAACACCTTGAGGCTAGTCAACAAGAGTGGTGATGTTGTCACCTACAACTATATGAAAGACTACAAGGGCAACGCTCACAAGTGCCTAATGGCAAAGGCCGTGGTAGAAGATGGAGAGGACCAAAACTCTCCTGACAAGGTCAAGGTAACTCCACGGTCAAACCCTCCTCTTTTCACACCTTTTACTCCTTGTGATGAGTATCTTGATGCGGAGGATAATTATGATGATGATGATATAGATGATCCTATGCTTGCTAAACTAAATAAGTTCATGTGCTCCCTCAAAGGAAAGAAGCTCACTATGTTTCGTATGCTTATGGAGATGGTGAGTAAGCACACCATCACCATTAAGGAACTCGAAACCCTCGTCACCGAGGAAAAGGAAAAATATGAAATCCTTGAGCGGAAAGTCCAATATGAGGAAGCATGAAATGATGAACTATGCTTGAAAATTGGTACAAACATTGATGTTCATGCTAAAGAACTTGCCTCCTTGAAAAAGGCTAAGGACTCTTGCGAGGAGTTGATGAATGATAAAAGTAAGCTTGTGAAATCTCATGCTTCTCTCTCTAAGGATTGTGAGCTTCTATCTGTGTCCCTCAAGACTAAGGAAGAAGAGCTCACCCTTCTTACAAAGAGTTTTGAGATGCTCAAGCTTACTTATCTTGAAACTCTAGCCAAGGTTTACTCTTCTCCTATTATCAATGTTGATGCTTGTACTACTAACTCTAGTGGTGACCTAGCATCTATTCTTGAGGAGAATTGCTTTCTAAAGGCACAACTCGAGAGAGGACTCATGACATGTGCTCAAGGACAAAAGAATCTTAATGAGGTATTGAGCCAACACAATGAGGTGTTTGCCAAGGAAGGGCTCGGGTTTGACCCAAGCACAAGCAAGAAGAAGACGTCTTCTCAAAAGTGCACCACCCCTCTTAAAGAAACATTTGTACGAGAAGGGCACAAGGAGAAAGGTAAGGTTGTGAGTGGGAAGGCCACAAGGGGCATGCCCACTCTCAACAAGCCAAAAGAGTTCATGCCTCCATCCTATGTACTTCGTAAAACTAAGGATGGAGAAGTTTATGCGAAATTTGTTGGTCCTCGTAATGCATTCCGTTTTTATGCTATTTGGGTCCCTAAGACCCTTGTGACTAACTTGAGAGGTCCCATTGCAAAATGGGTGCCTCTAACCAAGTCATAATTGTGTGTAGGTTGCTTTCTCTGGTGGAGTCAAATGGGTGATCGATAGTGGATGTACCAACCATATGACTGGAGATAGCAAATTGCTTTACGATTTCATGGAAGCTATTCAACCATTTATGAGCATTGTGTTTGGTGGAGGATCAAAAGGACAGGTACTCGGGTTAGGCAAGGTGCCTATCACAAATGACATGTCTCTTGCAAATGTGATGCTTGTCCAATCCCTTAAATACCATTTGCTTTCTGTTCATCAATTGGCTTCTATTGGTTATGATACACTATTTGGACTAACAGATGTGAAAGTCTTTAAGAGAGATACTCTCGAAGTGGCCTTTGTTGGAGAGTTGGATGGCAACCTTTACACGATTGATTTCTCGAAAGAGAGCACATTCCATGCAACTTGTCTAATGGCCAAGGCCGACAAGGGGTGGCTATGGCATCGCCGGTTAGCCCATGTCGGCATGAGAAATCTTCAAGATCTCTTAAAGGGTAATCACATCCTTGGACTAACCAATGTCTCTTTTGAGAAAGATCGTGTGTGTAGTGCATGCATAGCTGGGAAGCAACATCAATCAAAGCACCCACCCAAGAATATTGTATCTACTTCAAGGCCTTTGGAGCTCCTTCATGTGGATCTTTTTGGGCCTCCTTCATGGGATAGTCTTGGTGGGAAAAATTATGGACTTGTCATTGTTGATGATTACTCAAGATATACATGGGTGTTTTTCCTCAAGTCCAAGGATGAGACGAAGATCACTTTCATTGATTTTGCCAAGCAAGCACAACGCAAGTTTGATAAAGAAATCTTGGCAATAAGAAGTGATAATGGCTCCGAGTTCAAGAACTACACCTTGGAAGAATTTCTTAGTGATGAAGGGATTGAGCATCAATATTCCGCCCCATACACTCCTCAACAAAATGGTGTAGCCGAAAGGAAGAACCGTACACTTGTGGAGATGGCAAGGTCCATGTTGGATGAATACAAGTCACCACATAGTTTTTGGGCCGAGTCTGTCAACACCGCATGCCATGCATCAAACCGGCTCTTCCTCCGCACGATATTGGAGAAGACTCCATATGAGCTCCTAACCGAGAACAAGCCAAATGTCAAGTACTTTCATGTATTTGGGTGCAAATGTTTCATCCTCAACAAAAGAGAATGGTTAGGAAAATTTCAATTCAAAACAATTGAGGGCATATTTGTTGGTTATGGATCAAACTCGCACGCCTATAGAGTCTACAACAAATCCAATGGATGTGTTGTAGAAAATTGTGATGTGGTGTTTGATGAATTTAATGGCTCCCATGGGGAGCATGTTGATCTAAGTGATGTAGGTGAAGAAGATCCTTCTCAAGATTTTTTGACCATGGGTGTTGGTGCTCTTCTTCCAATGGAACAAGAACCTCATGATGAAGAAGAAGAAGAAGGAAGTTTCACACATCATCAAACCATTTCAACACCCATACCACCACAAGCTCCTATTGCTCAACCGATGCCCGTTGTTCAAGAACAAGAAGAAGATCAAGTCCCTCACCATGATCATCTTCAAGAACAAGATCATCACCAAGGGCAAGAACAAGAAAGTGCAATCATTGATGATGAACCTCAACAAATGCAATATGAGGAAGAAGATCTTCCACCACACATTAATGATCCATATGTTGATGATGTGGATGATGGACATGAAGTTGAACCTCGTGAAACCCTAACCTCCATCATGCCCCGAGTGGCCGGTCGTGTTGATGTTGATCAAATTCTTACCGGCATATCAGAAGGTAGAGTCACTCGTAAACAGTTGACAAACTTTTGTGCTCACTTCTCGTTTGTCTCTAGTGTTGAGCCACTCAAGGTACAAGATGCATTGATGGACAATGATTGGCTCGTTGCTATGCAAGAAGAGTTGAACAGTTTTGAACGCAACCAAGTGTGGTCATTAGTCAAGAGACCAACTACGGAACACAATGTCATTGGAACAAAATGGATTTTCAAGAACAAGCAAGATGAGAATGGTGTAATCATCCACAACAAGGCAAGGTTAGTGGCACAAGGGTACTCACAAGTTGAAGGTTTGGACTTTGGTGAGACCTTTGCTCCCGTTGCCCGTCTTGAATCTATTCGCATTTTACTTGCCTATGGTGCTTTCAATGGTTTTACATTACATCAAATGGATGTGAAGAGTGCTTTTCTTAACGGTCCTCTACAAGAAGAAGTATATGTATCACAACCACCTGGGTTCGTTGATCCCGATCACAAAGACTATGTGTATAAACTTCACAAGGCTTTGTATGGCCTCAAACAAGCACCTCGTGCTTGGTATGATCATCTTAAGAAGTTTCTACTCGATGATGGTTTTGTGAGAGGGGTGATCGATCCCACTCTTTTTACTAAGAGGGAAAAGGGTGATTTGATCTTATGCCAAATCTATGTAGACGACATCATTTTTGGTTCTCCTAACATTCATTTGTGCAAGAAGTTTGCGACTTCCATGACCAAGAACTTTGAAATGTCACTCAATGCGGACTTGAAGTTCTTTCTCGGATTTCAAATTCAACAATTTCAAGAAGGAATTTTCTTGTCTCAAACAAAATACCTCAAGGGTATTCTAGAGAAGTTTGACATGACAAATGCTATCCCATGTAAGACACCCATGCCAACAAAAATTGTACTCACTGAAGACACAAATGGTGTCCCTTTCGACCCATCTCTTTACCGCTCTATGATTGGTTCATTGCTTTATATTTGTACATCTAGACCAGACATCATGTTCAGTGTATGCATGTGTGCTAGATTTCAAGCTTCCCCTAGGGAAAGTCATCATAAAGAGGTTAAGCATATTCTTAGATACCTTGTTCACACCCCAAAGTTGGGTCTATGGTACCCCAAGGATGCCAAGTTTGATCTCATTGGGTACACGGATGCGGATTGGGCTGGAGACAAAGTGGGACGGAAGTCCACCTCCGGTGCATGTCAATTTCTTGGACGCTCCTTGGTAAGTTGGTCCTCGAAGAAGCAAAATTGTGTCGCCCTCTCCACCGCCGAAGCCGAATACATTGCAACCGCCAGCTGTGAAACTCAATTACTATGGATGAGGCAAACTTTGAAGGATTAGGGTATCACCTATAGACATGTGCCTCTTCTATGTGATAATGAAAGTGCCATCAGTATTGCTGAGAATCCCAAAGATCATCTTCGCCCCAAGCACATTGATATTAGGTATCATTTCTTGAGAGATCATGTGGAAAAGGGTGACATTGATATTGCTCATGTTGGTACAGATATGCAACTTGCAGACATTTTCACCAAACCATTGGATGAAGCAAGGTTTTGTCAACTTAGGCGTGAACTTGGTATCTTGGAGCTTGACAACATTATGTGAAATCTAGTACCCATGCATGCATTTACTTTATGTCTTGTCTAGATGTAGGCATGTGTTTAGGGGGAGACATTCAACTCATGAGTTATCTCGCCCTATATGATGCATAAACAAACCAAACACTCTCAAAGTTACTATGTTTTCACTATTGTGACTTAGTACTTTAAATGATGGAGATGTGATGTTGGGCTCAAGGTTAAAATCTTCGCAGTGCCAAGTCACATATACTCAAACATGGTGGACTCGTCCACTGCCCTCTCTTCGAGAGGTTGGACTTATTCTTCATCTCCTTTGGTGTTTTTTTTGTCCGGTGTTTTCTCTCTGGTTGAGTTTTCTCGTTGTTGCTCTTGAGTGTTGTCGACTGTGTTGCCCATAGCTTAGGTTCTACCCAAGCCTCTCTCATCTCGCAACCCTCTGATATTTTTCTGGTTCACAAGCTTCAATCCAGCCACATAAACGTTGATTGGGGGTGTGGTGGTCTTGGGAGCTTTCGTACTCCCTCCCTCTAGTTCTCAGGAGTTTAGAGAGACCGTATTCTCTCTGGATATCCCGGAACTTCCGGGGTGGTGTCCAGAACTTCCGGACGCCAAAACTTCTGGCCTTGCCCGGAACTTCCGGGCGTCGCGGGTTTGGGGCACATAACGTGGGCAGGGGATGTCAAAGGGGTATTCTCCCCCCTTTCCTCTGTTCCTCCCTCTGCTCTCTCCCTGCGGCGCCCCTCACCCATCGACGACTTTCGGGCGAGCTGTCGGCCCCCGGAACCTCCGGCCCCTTCTTCCCCTTCATCGTGTTTGGAGGGCATATGTGCTCTCCACCATCTCCATGGAGGAAGGTAACCTAAGCATTCCTCTGCTCTCTCTGGATTCTCCTAGGGATTGTAGATCACGCTTATGGTAGTAGGATAAACACAAGCATCAAATCCCTAGTCCTGCATCCACATTAGATCTGCAGTGCTCCCTCTCATTTATCATCTATTGTACGATATATGCCTGTCCCCTCCTCAGATTCGGAAGGAGCCCTGTGACCATGCCGGTGCCCGGAACTTTCGGGCAGGCCAGAACTTCCGGCCTCACTAGGGTTTCCACGTCCGGGCCAGGGCCGGTACTTCCGTCAGCCAAAACTTCCGCCCCCCCCCCCCCCCCCCGGAACTTCCGGCCGCCAGAACTTCCGGCCTAAGCAGAGTTCTGTCATATTTTCGCATAATGAGATTCTTTGATTTTCTGTTTTGAAGGCCGTGTACTTATTCTATCCCCATGCTATTTCTCTCATCTCTGTCAGTAGGAGGGTCTGGCTCGCGTGCTCGCCCATCCAAGGTGTATGAACGGAAATCCAAAGGACGGGTCAAGAATACAAAGGCTGTTGTTTTGGGGCGTGAGAACATGTTTGACTGCCATCCTGAGGAAGATGCTGAGGCTGAAGACAATGCATCTCCTCCTGCTGCTCCCGTTCACTCCAAGAAGCGGAAGACCGCTTCCAAAAAGGCCAAGCCTGTTAATGTTCATCCTCCTCCACCTGAACCGGTCACAATGAGGGAGATGCCAGCACCTGAGTCAATTGCTCTTCGCCGAGCCAATCCTTATCGCCACGACCATGACAACGTGGCTGATCCCAAGTTCTGGACACTCTTCCAGCAATGCACCTATGAGGAGATCTTCACTCAGTTTGTCAACAAGTGTGTCATTCAGAAGTGCATCAACATTGCTCACTTTGACAAGACTCCTACAAATGCTGCTTATTTTGATGGGATCCAGTCCATGTGTGTTAAGCTCAACCTCCTTCCGCTCATGCGTTTTCAACATGATGTGTCTCCGCCTCTTGTGGCTCAGTTCTATGCCACTTTGCATTTTGGGACTGATATGCAGCGCACTCTTACTTGGATGAGTGGTGAGGAGAAGTGTTCTGCTCTGTTCTCCGTGCTGGCCAGCCTATTGTGATATGAGTATACTGACACTACTGTTGACCGTGGCTACAAGATCCATGACAAAGGGGTCTATCAGGCTCTTCACTTGGCTGATTTATATCCTCCGTCCGGAAAGGTTGGCTCTGTTGGTGATCTTCTGCCTTTCTATGACATCATGCACTGGATCTTTCGGGAAATTCTTGCTGTGAAAGTGGGTGACAAGAACAAGATTCGTGGCCACCTCATCAACCTTCTTCACTACACTTGTCACAACTCCGAGCAGGGCCCCATTGATGTGATGGACTTTCTGTGGCATGAAATGTACAGTGTGGTGATGAACCGCAAGGTTCCTATCTATGCTCCCTATATTACGGCCTTGATTGCTAAGATTGCTCCTGATGCATTTGCGGGTCGGCGTCTGACTGTTCACTCCAGTGTTAGCTTGTTGGTTAAGAAGGGCAAGGCGACTGCTAATGAGGAAGAGGAGCTACATGCTGGAGATCCACACCACTTTAAGCTTCGCCCTCACTCTCATGTTTCTCGTCGCGGGGAGCCTAGTGACTCCAGGTCAAGGAGGAGCAACAAACTTTGGCGTCTTCTCAAGAACATGTTCTGTTTGTAGCAAGATATGCACAAGAAGTAGTGGGAGGAGCACAAGTCTAGGAAGGAGGGCATGAAGGCTCTCAAGGATGGTATGCGTGCATCTGGTATGGATCTTGCTCACGGTTCCGAGTCTAATGTGACTCCTTTTGAGAAATACCAGTCCAAGTTTGCTCGGTTTGATGTTGAAGCCGGAGATGAAGCCTCTTCTCACCGCCCTCACAGCCCAGGGTCTTCTGGAGAGTCGTCGGACGACCCCTCTGCATCTCTTTCCTAGGGGCTGTTTGTGGTAGCCTCCATTTTTCCTTTTTGCCATCTTGATGACAACAGGGGGAGATGTTGTGGTACTTGATAGGCTTTTCGTTTATCATTCCCATCTTTTTATCATTTGCCTATTTTATGTTGCTTGGTGAACCGTTGAACCTTTGCTCTTATTTGCTACTTTTTGAATCTTAGCTTGTTATTTGAACCTATTATGTTCCGTTAACTATCTATCTTTGTGTGAGCATTTTATGGCAAGTGGTTTACATGGCATATTCTATACTCTCATATTGTGAGCAACATCTATCAGGCAATGATATATCCATATTTGTCTTTTCACTATGAAAAACAAGGTTAGTAAAACGTTCCATGTCGCTATATCATTCTTGTGTGGGTATGCACAGTGATAGGGGGAGCTTCTTCTAACCATGTAATTTGACTCAAATGCAACACTAAAATAAGGCATGGGTTGTGGGGGAGTATCTACCGTTCATTAAGATTGCTTTATATCATATATACTTTATGTGGCTACCCTCTCAAGCTTTGTTGTCATCTATGTCAAAAAGGGGGAGATTGAAAGTGCATTATTGCACTAAATTGTTTTTGACATTTATGACAACTTCATTTGTGTTTCTAACCACATGCTCTAGTGTAAACAGCACCGATTAAACTAAAGTGAAGCATGGATGGTTATTTCCCCTCCTATCAGAAAAAGGAAAAGCGGAGTGCCCAAGAAAAGCGGAGTACCATAGTGTTTTCTTATTTCTTGAGTCCTTAGGGCAGCCGCACTATTAAGAGGGGGTGCATCATAAAAACATCTGGGAATCAACTTGTCCTCTCACATGGTCTGAAAAATCTCACAGTGAAAAGCTTCTGTTCAGGCCAGAACTTCCGGGACGGCAGGAACTTCCGGGGACCGGAAGGTCCGAGAGGGTCCGGGAAGCTTCCGGGGCACCCAAAGAAACTGCTCTTTTGTGCAAACTCTCTGTGCACTTCCTATCTAGTAACAAATGCTACGACACACCCACCATGATTCTGTTCCTCCTCACTTCAGATGGCACATTTCCATCCTAGCTGTGGTGAAAAACTACATGAATACGGTGACAAAGAAGAGAGAACCGGTGGAACAAAAGTGGAAGAGACCAGAGGCACGGTTTATAAAACTTAATGTGGATGCTTCATTCCACAATGATGAAGGGGCGGGCTCTATTGCAGGTATACTGCGTGATGAGAATGGAAGTTTTATTGCAGGGATTTGCAAATTCATACCATTGGCAGCGGATGTTGTTACGATCGAAACAATGGCAATGCGAGATGGATTAAGTTTGGTGAACTCCTTGGGTTTCAACAGAGTAGAAGCGGAGTCGGACTCGTTGAGTGTCATCAATTGTTGCCGAGGACAAGATCAATGGTGGGATGCAGCTGCAGCCATCTTTGCTGAGTGCATACATTCGGCTACTTCTATAGGAAAGGTCATCTTTACTCATTGTTTTCGTGAAGCGAATTCAGTGGCTCATGAGCTAGCAAAGTTTAGTTTTTGTAATAAATGTGATAACAGTTGGACTAACGAACCTCCTGAGTTCTTAGTTAGCCAATTGGTGAACGATGTAACTATTATTTGAGGTTAATAAAGCTAGCCTTGATGGCCTTTCCCAAAAAAAATGCTACGAATATGCTGAGGCTCTGAAATCAGTGTTGGATTCTTATTGTGCAGCTTCGGGGCAAATGATAAGCGTTGAAAAGTCTAGTATATTTTTTAGTCCCAATACAAAGGTGGAAGATAAGGCAAATTTGTACAATTCTAAATATTATGACTGAAGCCCTCAATGATAAATATTTGGGTTTGCCTGCTAATGTTGGTATGGACAAAAGTGATTGTTTTCAATTCCTGATTGATCAAACTGTTATAAAAATTAGTGGATGGAAAGAAAAATTGTTATCCGCCGGAGGAAAGGAAATTTTACTCAAAGCTTTTGTTCAAGCTATACCAACTTATGCCATGTCCGTCTTTAAAATTCCTAAAAAAATGTAAAGGAATCATTGACGCGATGTCGTAATTTTGGTGAGGTGATGAGGACAACCAGAAGAGGATGCATTGGATGGCATGGTGGAAGATGTGTTCCCAAAAAGCCAAGGAGGTATGGGTTTCAGAGATATACATTGTTTCAACCTGGCTTTGTTAGCCAAACAAGCGTGGCGTCTACTTGATAATCCCGAATCCTTACGTGCTTCTATCTTGAGAGCTAAATACTTCCCGGAAGGTGATTTAATGAATACTAGCCTAAAAAAGGGTTCCTCTTTTACTTGGCAAAATATTATGGCGGGAGTGAATTCTCTAAAAAATGGTTACATCTGGAGAGTTGAAAATGGACAAAATATTGATATTTTGAGAGAAGCATGGATCCCGAAATGTGCGAATAGGAAAATCATTACTCCTAGGGGGAGCAACTTCTGTCAAAGGTTTCTGATCTTATTTATCCGGTCACGAGTTCTTGGGGTGAAGATTTGGTGAGACAAACTTTGTGGCCAATTGATGCTCAAAGGGTGCTCACGATAACCCTTCCAATGCATAATATGTCGGATTTCATTGCTTGGAGCTATACACAAAATGGTCTTTTCACTATACGATCAACTTATTTGGAGGAATGGAACAAACAACATGGGACAAAATTGCAACATTCAAATAGTATAACCAATGTTAATCCTATTTGGGGTAAGATTTGGAAATTATCTTGTCCGGCAAAGGTAATTTTTTTCATTTGGTGTACTTTGCATGGAACCCTTCCATGTTGGGTTACGCTTGCTAATAGACACATGAAAGTTTCGCCCGCTTGCCCATCATGCTTGAATGGGCCAGAAGATACAAAACACGTCTTGTTTCTGTTCCAGAAGGCGAAAAATGTTTGGGGCAAGTTAGGATTGCACGAGGTGATCAATAAAGCTTGTGTTGTTGATCATGCGGGAGAGGCGGTACTTGAGTTCTTACTTCTTAGAGCAACTCCAACCGGGCGACCCAAACGGATGCACCCTTTGTCTACTCTTTGTCCGTTTGGGTCGGCCCAACGGACACCCATGTCCGCTTTCGTGTTTGGGTCGGCGCTTGCGTCCAACGCTGGCCCGACCCATTTTTGAGTTCACGAACAAAAAAATAAATAATGCAAATATTTTGAAATTAAAAATGTCAATTAAACAAAAATGCCGGCCACAAAGGCCGGCGAGAGTCCACGAGTCCACATTACATTAATTAAAAAAATTTAAAAAAACTAAAAAAGAGGAGGCGCGCTGCCCTAGGTGTCCTCGTCGTCAGTGTCGGGGCTGGTGAGGTCGACGAGCGTCGGCGCCATGCCAGCCTAGGGGAACGCCGTCTCCTGATACGTCTTCGTCGTATCTATAATTTTTGATTGTTTCATGCCAATATTCTATAACTTTCATATACTTTTGGCAATATTTTATATTATTTTTTGGACTAACATATTGATCCAGTGCCCAGTGCCAGTTCCTGTTTGTTGCATGTTTTTTGTTTCGCAGAATATCCATATCAAACGAAGTCCAAACGCGATAAAAATTTACGTAGATTTTTTCTGGAATATTTGTGATTTTTGGGAAAAAGAATCAATGCGAGACGATGCCCGAGGGGCCCACAAGCTCGAGAGGCGTGCCCCCTACCCTGGGCGCGGCCAGCAGGCTTGTGCGGCCCCTGTAAGGCAGTTGGTGCCCTTCTTTCGCCGCAAGAAAGATAATATCCGGATAAAAGTCGTCTTAAAATTTCAACTCAATCGAAGTTACGGATCTCCGGGAATTTAAGAAACGGTGAAAGGCCAGAAAACAGGAACGCAGAAACAGAAGAGAAGAGAGAGATAGATCCAATCTCGGAGGGGCTCCCACCCCTCCACCGCCATGGAGGCATGGACCAGAGGGGAAACCCTCCTCCCATCTAGGAGGTAGGCCAAGGAAGAGGAAGAAGGAGGGGGGCTCTCTCCCCTCTCTCCCGGTGGCGCCGGAACGCTGCCGGGGCCATCATCGTGACGGCAATCTACACCAACAACTTCGCCATCGTCATCACCAACTCTCTCCCCCTCTATGCAGCAGTGTAACACCTCTTCTACCCGCTGTAATCTCTACTTAAACATGGTGCTCAACGCTATATATTATTATTCAATGATATGTGGCTATCCTATGATGTTTAAGTAGATCCGTTTTGTTCTATGGGTTGATTGATGATCATGATTGGTTTGAGTTGTACGTTTTATTATTGGTGCTGTATTATGGTGCTCTCCGCGTCGCGCAAGCATGAGGGATCTGTTGGGAAACGTTGCATGGAAAACAAAAAAAATTCTACGCACACGCAAGAACTATCAAGGATATGCATAGCAACGAGAGGGGAGAGTGTGTCTACGTACCCTCGTAGACCGTAAGTGGAAGCGTTTGACAACGCAGTTGATGTAGTCGAACTTCTTCGTGTTCCAACCGATCGATCACCGAACGTACGGCACCTCCATGTTCAGCACATGTTTAGCTCGATGACGTCCTCCGCCTTCTTGATCCAACAAGACGGCGAGGTAGTGGATGAGTTCCAGCAGCATGACGGCGTGGTGACAGTGATGGTGAAGCTATCTTCGCAGGGCTTCGCCTAAGCACTACGAAAATATGACCGGGGGTGTAAACTGTGGAGGGGGCGCCGCACACGGCTAAGGGATTGTTGTGCTTGTGCTAGGCGCCCTCCTCCCACATATATATAGGTGGGGGGAGGAGGGAGCAGCCAGGAGGTGCCCCCAAGTAGGCCGAATCCTACTTGGGGTGCCTTCCCAAGTGGCGCCCCCCTGCCTTATTTGCCGGAGAGGAGAAGGAAAGGGGGGAAGGAGAAGGAAGGGGAGGCCGAATCCTCCCCCCTTTCCTTTCCCCACTCGGGCGGCTGCCATGGGGGGTGCGCCAGTCCCTTGTGGGCTGGTGTGCTCCCCTCTAATGGCCCAAAAGGCCCACTTGCCTCCCGAGGTGACCGGTACCCCCTCCGGTACTCCGATGACTATCTGGTTTTCTCCGAAACACTTCCGGTGTCCGAATATCATCGTCCTATATATCAATCTTTACCTCTCGACCATTTTGAGACTCCTCGTCATGTCCGTGATCTCATCCGGGACTCCGAACAACATTCGGTCACCAAATCATATAACTCATATAACACTATATCGTCAATGAACGTTAAGCGTGCGGACCCTACGGGTTCGAGAACTATGTAGACATGACCGAGACACCTCTCCTGTCAATAACCAATAGCGAAACCTGGATGCCCATATTGGCTCCTACATATTCTATGAAGATCTTTATCGGTCGAACCGCTATGATAACATACGTAATTCCCTTTGTCCATCAGTATGTTACTTGCCCGAGATTCGATCTTCGGTATCTCTATACCTAGTTCAATCTCGTTACCGGCAAGTCTCTTTACTCGTTCCGTAATACATCATCCTGTAACTTACTCATTAGTCACTTTTCTTGCAAGGCTTCTTATGATGTGTATTACCGAGAGGGCCCAGAGATACCTCTCCGATACTCGGAGTGAAAAATCCTAATCTCGATCTATGCCAAATCAACAAACACCTTCGGAGATACCTGTAGAGCATCTTTATGATCACTCAGTTACGTTGTGACGTTTGATAGCACACAAGGTATTCCTCCGGTATCCGGGAGTTGCATAATCTCATAGTCAAAGGAATATGTATTTGACATGAAGAAAGCAATGTCAATAAACTGAACGATCATTATACTAAGCTAATGGATGGGTCTTGTCCATCACATCATTCTCCTAATGATGTGATCCCGTTATCAAATGACAACACATGTCTATGGTTAGGAAACCTTAACCATCTTTGATCAACGAGCTAGTCTAGTAGAGGCTTACTAGGGACACGGTATTTGTTTATGTATACACACATGTATCTAAGTTTCCGATCAATACAATTCTAGCATGAATAATAAACCTTTATCATGAATAAGGAAATATAAAATAACAACTTTATTATTGCCTCTAGGGCATATTTCCTTCAGTCTCCCACTTGCACTAGAGTCAATAATCTAGATTACATTGTAATGAATCTAACACCCATGGAGTCTTGGTGCTGATCATGTTTTGCTCGTGGAAGAGGCTTAGTCAATGGGTCTGCTACATTTAGATCCGTATGTATCTTGCAAACTTCTATGTCTCCATCCTTGACATATTCGCGAATAGAGTTGAAGCGTCTCTTGATGTGTTTGGTTCTCTTGTGAAACCTAGATTCCTTCGCCAAGGCAATTGCTCCAGTGTTGTCACAAAAGATTTTTCATTGGACCCGATGCACTCGGTATTACACCCAGATCGGATATGAACTCCTTCATCCAGACTCCCCTTCATTTGCTGCTTCCGAAGCAGCTATGTACTCTGCTTCACACGTAGATCCCGCCACGACGCTTTGCTTGGAACTGCACCAACTGACAGCTCCACCATTCAATATAAATACGTATCTAGTTTGTGACTTAGAGTCATCCGGATCAGTGTCAAAGCTAGCATCGACGTAACCATTTACGACGAGCTCTTTGTCACCTCCATAAATTAGAAACATATCCTTGGTCCTTTTCAGGTACTTCAGGATGTTCTTGACCGTTATCCAGTGATCCACTCCTGGATTACTTTGGTACCTCCCTGCCAAACTTAGGGCAAGGCACACATCAGGTCTGGTACACAGCATAGCATACATGATAGAACCTATGGCTGAGGCATAGGGAATGACTTTCATTTTCTCTCTATCTTCTGCAGTGGTCAGGCTTAAAGTCTGAATCAACTTCACACCTTGTAATTGATACGTCTCCAACGTATCTATAATTTTTTATTGTTCCATGCTATTATATTATCTATTTTGGATGTTTTATACGCATTAATATGTTATTTTATATTATTTTTGGGACTAACCTATTAACCTAGAGCCCAGTGCCAGTTTCTATTTTTTCCTTGTTTTTGAGTTTCGTAGAAAAGGAATACCAAACGGAGTCCAAACGGAATAAAACTTTTGCGATGATTTTTCTTGGACCAGAGGGAAACCAGGAGACTTGGAGATGAAGTCGGAGGAGCCATGAGGCAGCCACAAGGACGGAGGGCGCCCCCAGGGGGGTAGGGCGCGCCCCCCACCCTTGTGGGACCCTCGTGCACCTCCTGACCTAATTCTTTTGCCTATATATACTCATATATCCCCAAACCAACAGAGGCATCCACGAAAAGACTTTTCCACCGCTGCAACCTTTTGTACCCGTGAGATCCCATCTAGGGACTTTTTCCGGCACCCTGCCGGAGGGGGATTCGATCACAGAGGGCTTCTACATCAACACCATTGCCCTTCCGATGAAGCGTGAGTAGTTTACCACAGACCTACGGGTCCTTAGCTAGTAGCTAGATGGCTTCTTCTCTCTCTTTGATTTTCAATACCATGTTCTCCTCGATGTTCTTGGAGATCTATTCGATGTAATACTTTTTTGCAGTGTGTTTGCCAAGATCCGATGAATTGTGGATTTATGATCAGCTTATCTATGAATATTATTTGAATCTTCTCTGAATTCTTATATGCATGATTTGATATCTTTGTAATTATCTTCGAACTATCGGTTTTGTTTGGCCAACTATATTGGTTTTTCTTGCAATGGGAGAAGTGCTTAGCTTTGGGTTCAATCTTGCGGTGTCCTTTCCCAGTGACAGTAGGGGCAGCAAGGCACGTATTGTATTGTTGCCATCGAGGATAAAAAGATGGGGTTTTCATCATATTGCTTGAGTTAATTCCTCTACATCATGTCATCTTACTTAATGCATTACTCCGTTCTTTATGAACTTAATACTCTAGATGCATGCTGGATAGCGGTCGATGTGTGGAGTAATAGTAGTAGATGCCGAATCATTTCGGTCTACTTGACACGGACGTGATGCCTATATTCATGATCATTGCCTTAGATATAGTCATAACTTTGCGCTTTTCTATCAATTGCTCGGCAGTAATTTGTTCACCCACCGTATTATTTTCTATCTTGAGAGAAGCCTCTAGTGAAACCTAAGGCCCCCGGTTCTATTTTCCATCATATAATCTTCTACTTTTCATCATACAAGTTTTCGATCTACTATTTTGCAATCTTTTACATTCCGATCTATAAAACAAAAATACCAAAAATATTTACTTTATCATTTATCTATCTCTATCAGATCTCACTTTTGCAAATAACCGTGAAGGGATTGACAACCCCTTTATCGCGTTGGGTGCAAGTTGTTTGATTGTTTGTGCAGGTATTCGGTGATTTGTGCGTTGTCTTCTACTGGATTGATACCTTGGTTCTCAAACTGAGGGAAATACTTATCTCTACTTTGCTGCATCACCCTTTCCTCTTCAAGGGAAAAACCAACGCAAGCTCAAGAAGTAGCAGTAATACACTCAAGAACCCTTTCTTTGACTGATCCATTTTGAACTTCTTCAAAACTTTATCAAGGTATGTGCTTTGTGAAAGTCCTATTAAGCGTCTTGATCTATCTCTATAGATCTTGATGCCTAATATATAAGCAGCTTCACCGAGGTCTTTCATTGAAAAATTCTTATTCAAGTATCCTTTTATGCTATCTAGAAATTCTATATCATTTCCAATCAATAATATGTCATCTACATATAATATCAGAAATGCTACAGAGCTCCCACTCACTTTCTTGTAAATACAGGCTTCACCGTAAGTCTGTATAAAATCATATGCTTTGATCACCTCATCAAAGCGTATATTCCAACTCTGAGATGCTTGCACCAGTCCATAGATGGATCGCTGGAGCTTGCACACTTTGTTAGCACCTTTAGGATCGACAAAACCTTCTGGTTGCATCATATACAACTCTTCTTTAAGATATCCATTAAGAAATGCAGTTTTGATGTCCATTTGCCAGATTTTATAATCATAAAATGCGGCAATTGCTAACATGATTCGGACAGACTTAATCATCGCTACGGGTGAGAAAGTCTCATCGTAGTCAACCCCTTGAACTTGTCGAAAACCTTTCGCGACAAGTCAAGCTTTGTAGACAGTGACATTACCGTCAGCGTCAGTCTTCTTCTTGAAGATCCATTTATTTTCTATGGCTTGCCGATCATCGGGCAAATCCACCAAAGTCCACACTTTGTTCTCATACATGGATCCTATCTCAGATTTCATGGCCTCAAGCCATCTGTCGGAATCTGGGCTCATCATAGCTTCTTCATAGTTCGTAGGTTTGCCTTGGTCTAGTAACATGACTTCTAGAACAGGATTACCGTACCACTCTGGTGCGGATCGTGCTCTGGTCGACCTACGAGGTTCAGTAGTAACTTGATCTGAAGTTTCATGATCATTATCATTTGCTTCCTCTCTAGTTGGTGTAGGCATCACGGGAACGGTTTTATGCGATGTGCTATTTTCCAATTAGAGAGAAGGTACAATTACCTCATCAAGTTCTACTTTCCTTCCACTCACTTCTTTTGAGAGAAACTCCTTCTCTAGAAAGGTTCCATTCTTGGCAACAAAGATCTTGCCTTCGGATCTGTGGTAGAAGGTGTACCCAATTGTTTCCTTAGGGTATCCTATGAAGACGCACTTCTCCAATTTGGGTTCGAGCTTATCAGGCTGAAGCCTTTTGACATAAGCGTCGCAACCCCAAACTTTAAGAAACGACAGCTTAGGTTTCTTGCCAAACCATAGTTCATACGGTGTCGTCTCAACGGATTTAGACGGTGCCCTATTTAACGTGAATGCGGCTGTCTCTAATGCATAACCCCAAAACGATATCGGTAAATCGGTAAGAGACATCATAGAACACACCATATCTAATAAAGTATGGTTATGATGTTCGAACACACCATTACGCTGTGGTGTTCCAGGTGGCGTGAGTTGTGAAACAATTTGACATTGTTTTAAATGAAGGCCAAACTCGTAACTCAAATATTCGCCTCCGCGATCAGATCGTAGAAACTTTATTTTCTTGTTACGATGATTCTCCACTTCACTCTGAAATTCTTTGAACTTTTAAAATGTTTCAGACTTGTGTTTCATCAAGTAGATATACCCATATCTACTCAAATCATCTGTGAAGGTCAGAAAATAACGATACCCGCCGCGTGCTTCAACACTCATCGGACCGCATACATCGGTATGTATTATTTGCAATAAGTCATCAGCTCTCTCCATTGTTCCAGAGAACGAAGTTTTAGTCATCTTGCCCATGAGGCATGGTTCGCAAGTATCAAATGATTCATAATCAAGTGATTCCAAAAGCCCATCTGCATGGAGTTTCTTCATGCGCTTTACACCAATATGACCTAAACGGCAGTGCCACAAATATGTTGCACTATCATTATCAACTTTGCATCTTTTGGCATCAATATTATGAATATGTGTATCACTACAATCGAGATTCAACAAGAATAGACCACTCCTCAAGGGTGCATGACCATAAAAGATATTATTCATATAAATAGAATAACCATTATTCTCTGACTTAAATGAATAACCGTCTTGCGATAAACAAGATCCAGATATAATGTTCATGCTCAACGCGGGCACCAAATAACAATTATTGAGGTCTAAAACTAATCCCGAAGGTAGATGTAGAGGTAGCGTGCCGACGACGATCACATCGACCTTGGAACCATTTCCGACGCGCATTGTCACCTCGTCCTTAGCCAATCTTCATTTATTTCGCAGCTCCTGTTTCGAGTTACAAGTATGAGCAACCGAATGAGTATCAAATACCCAGGAGCTACTACAAGCATTAGTAAGGAACACATCAATTACATGTATATCAAATATACCTTTGTTCACTTTGCCATCCTTCTTATCCGCCAAATACTTGGGGTAGTTCCGCTTCCAGTGAGCATTCCCTTTGTAGTGGAAGCACTCAGTTTCAGGCTTGGGTCCAGCTTTAGGCTTCTTCCCGGGAGTGGCAACTTGCTTGCCATTCTTCTTGAAGTTCCCTTTCTTTCCCTTGCCCTTTTTCTTGAAACTAGTGGTCTTTTTAACCATCAACACTTGATGCTCCATCTTGATTTCTACCTCCGTGGCCTTAAGTATTGTGAAGAGCTCGGGAATTGTTTTGTTCATCCCTTGCATATTATAGTTCATCATGAAGCCTTTGTAGCTTGGTGGCAGTGATTGAAGAACTCTGTCAATAACACTATCAACTGGAAGGTCAACTCCCAGCTGAGTCAAGTGGTTATGATACCCAGACATTTTGAGTATGTGTTCACTGACAGAACTGTTCTCCTCCATCTTGTAGCTATAGAACTTGTTGGAGACTTCATATCTCTCAACCCGGGCATTTGCTTGAAATATTAACTTCAACTCTTGGAACATATCATATGCTCCATGACGTTCGAAACGTCTTTGAAGTCCCGGTTCTAGGACGTAAAGCATGGCACACTGAACTATTGAGTAGTCATCAGATCGAGCTTGCCAGACATTCATAACATCAGCTTCAGCTCCTGCAGCAGGCCTTTCACCTAGCGGTGCATCAAGGACATAATTCTTCTGTGCAGTAATGAGGATAATCCTCAAGTTACGGACCCAGTCCATGTAGTTGCTACCATCATCTTTCAACTTAGCTTTTCTAGGAATGCATTAAAATTCAGGGGAACAGTAGCTTGGGCCATTGATCTACAACATAGATATGCAAAAATATAAGATTAAGTTCATGATAAAGTAATTTCAATTAATCAAATTACTAATAAACTCCCACTTAAATAAACATCGCTCTAGTTATCTAAGTGATACGTGATCCAAATCAACTAACCCATGTTCGATCATCACGTGAGATGGGGTAGTCATCAATGGTGAACATCTCTATGTTGATCATATCTACTACATGATTCACGTTCGACCTTTCGGTCTCCAGTGTTCCGAGACCATGTCTGTACATGCTAGGCTCGTCAAATTTAACCCAAGTATTCTGCATGTGCAAAACTGTCTTACACCTGTTGTATGCGAATGTAGAGTCTATCACACCCGATCATCACGTGGTGCTTCGAAACGACGAACTTTGGCAACGGTGCATACTCGGGGAGAACACTTTTATCTTGAAATTTAGTGAAGGGATCATCTTATAATGCTACCGCCATTCTAAGCAAAATAAGATGCATAAAGGATAAACATCACATGCAATCAAAATATGTGACATGATATGGCCATCATCATCTTGTGCTTTTGATCTCCATCTCCAAAGCATCGTCATGATCTCCATCGTCACCGGCTCGACACCTTGATCTCCATCGTTGCGTCGGGGTCGTCTCGCCAACTATTGCTTCTACAACTATCGCTAACGCATAGTGATAAAGTAAAGCAATTACATGGCGCTTGCACTTCATACAATAAAGAGACAACCCTAAGGCTCCTGCCGGTTGTCGATATTACAAAACATGGTCATCTCATACATCAACATATATCACATCATATCTTGACCATATCACATCACAACATGCCCTGCAAAAACAAGTTAGACGTCCTCTACTTTGTTGTTGCAAGTTTTACGTGGCTGCTACGGGCTTCTAGCAAGAACCGTTCTTACCTACGGCAAAAACCACAACGGTGTTTCATCAAGTTTGCTATTTTAACCTTCTTCAAGGACCGTTCGTAGTCAAATTTGATTCAACTAAAGTAAGAGAAACAGACACCCGCCAGCCACCTTTATGCAAAACTAGTTGCATGTCTGTCGGTGGAACCGGTCTCATGTGCGTGGACATGTAAGGTTGGTCCGGGCCGCTTCATCCCACAATACCGCCGAATCAAAATAAGACGTTGGTGGTAAGCAGTATGACTATCACCACCCACAACTCTTTGTGTTCTACTCGTGCATATCATCTACGCATAGACCTGGCTCATGATGCCACTGTTGGGAAACGTTGCATGAAAAACAAAAATTTGTCTATGCACACGCAAGATCTATCAAGGAGATGCATAGCAACGAGAGGGGAGAGTGTGTCTACGTACCCTCGTAGACCGTAAGCGGAAGTGTTTGACAACGCGGTTGATGTAGTCGAACTTCTTCGCGTTCCAACCGATCGAGCATCGAACGTACGTCACCACCACGTTCAGCACACATTCAGCTTGATGACGTCCTCCGCCTTCTTAATCCAGCAAGATGGCGAGGTAGTGGATGAGTTCCGGCAGCACGACGGCGTGGTGACGGTGATGGTGAAGCTATCTCCGCAGGGCTTCACCTAAGCACTACGAAAATATGACCGGGGTGTAAACTATGGAGGGGGGCGCCGCACACGGCTAAGGGATTGTTGTGCTTGTGCTAGGCGCCCCCTCCCACATATATATAGGTGGGGGGAGGAGGGAGCAGCCAGGAGGCGCCCCCAAGTAGGCCGAATCCTACTCGGGGTGCCTTCCCAAGTGGCGCCCCCTGCCTTATTTGCCGGAGAGGAGAAGGAAAGGGGGGAAGGAGAAGGAAGGGGAGGCCGAATCCTCCCCCATTTCCTTTCCCCACTTGGGCGGCTGCCATGGGAGGTGTGCCAGCCCCTTGTGGGCTGGGGTGCTCCCCTCTAATGGCCCAATAGGCCCACTTGCCTCCCGGGGTGACCGGTACCCCCTCCGGTACTCTGATGACTATCCGGTTTTCTCTGAAACACTTCTGGTGTCTGAATATCATCATCCTATATATCAATCTTTACCTCTCGACCATTTTGAGACTCCTCGTCATGTCCGTGATCTCATCCGGGACTCCAAACAATATTCGGTCACCAAATCATATAACTCATATAACACTATATCGTCAACGAACGTTAAGCGTGCGGACCCTACGGGTTTGAGAACTATGTAGACATGACCGAGACACCTCTCCTGTCAATACCAATAGCGGAACCTGGATGCCCATATTGGCTCCTACATATTCTACGAAGATCTTTATCGGTCAAACCGCTATGACAACATACGTAATTCCTTTTGTCCATCGGTATGTTACTTGCCCGAGATTCGATCGTCAGTATCTCGATACCTAGTTCAATCTCATTACCGGCAAGTCTCTTTACTCGTTCCGTAATACATCATCCTGTAACTAACTCATTAGTCACTTTGCTTGCAAGGCTTCTTATGATGTGTATTACTGAGAGGGCCCAGAGATACCTCTCCGATACTCGGAGTGACAAATCCTAATCTCGTTCTATGCCAACTCAACAAAGACCTTCGGAGATACCTGTAGAGCATATTTATGATCACCCAGTTACGTTGTGACGTTTGATAGCACACAAGGTATTCCTCCGATATCCGGGAGTTGCATAATCTCATAGTCGAAGGAATATGTATTTGACATGAAGAAAGCAATAGCAATAAACTGAACGATCATTATGCTAAGCTAATGGATGGGTCTTGTCCACCACATCATTCTCCTAATGATGTGATCCCGTTATCAAATGACAACACATGTCTATGGTTAGGAAACCTTAACCATCTTTGATCAACGAGCTAGTCTAGTAGAGGCTTACTAGGGACACAGTATTTGTTTATGTATTCACACATGTATCTAAGTTTCCGATCAATACAATTCTAGCATGAATAATAAACCTTTATCATGAATAAGGAAATAGAAAATAACAACTTTATTATTGCCTCTAGGGCATATTTCCTTCAGGATCCCCGTTGTAGGGTGTTGCAATATGTTCATGATTTGCTTATGGTGGGTGGCGTGAGTGACAGAAGCACAGGCCTGAGTAAGTGGGTTGTTGCGTATGGGAGTAAAGAGGACTTGATACTTAATGCTATGGTTGGATTTTACCTTAATGATCTTCGGTAGTTGCGGATGCTTGCTAGAGTTCCAACCATAAGTGCATATGATCCAAGTAGAGAAAGTATGTTAGCTCATGCCTCTCCCTCATATAAAATTGCAATAATGATTACCGGTCTAGTTATCGATTGCCTAGGGATAAATAACTTTCTTGTGACAAAAAGCTCTCACTTAATTGTTTCTTTATCTAAACAGCCCCTAGCTTTTATTTAGGTGTTCTTTATTATCTTGCAAACCTATCCCTTTACACCTACAAAATACTTCTAATTTCATACTTGTTCTAGGTAAAGCAAATGTAAAGTGTGCATACAGTTGTATCGGTGGTCGATAGAACTTGAGGGAATATTTGTTCTAACTTTAGCTCCTCGCTGGGTTCGACACTCTTACTTATCGAGAAAGGCTACAGTTGATCCCCTATACTTGTGGGTTATCATCTCCTAGGCTGTGGCGACGTCCCGCTGCGCCGGCGTGACCACCGCCGGCTGGGCAGCGTGGGACCGGCGCTCCTCCTCCGCGTCGCGCTCCCACTGCTCAAGGCACTCACCCTCACGGTGCTCCTCAGCCAGCCATCGAGTTCATCACTGCTTGAGGTAGAGCTTCTCTTGTGCCGGCGTCGCCCCAAATTAGATGGGTGGCGCGCTGACCCACTCGCGCACCTCTCTTTGCCAGGTGTACCGCTGGGGCATCAGCAGATCCGGGGACGGCGCCGGCTCGGTCTTGATGGGGGAAGGCGGCATCAGTGGCGGCACGACGCAGTCGCCGGAAGCGGAGAGTGCGATGGCCTCCGGCAGACGCGCCTGGTACGCCGCCTCCTCCTCCTCTGCCTTGCACCGCTCGTCCTCTTTGCTTTCCTGCATGGCAGCCGCCAATGCCGCCTGGTAGGAGGCCTCCATCTCTTGGTCCTCGTGGCGCACGACGGGCGGCAGCGGGGTGCCAGCCCGCACGTGCTGGACGTCGCGTCGACGCTGCTCCTTGTGCTCGAGGGCGAACCAGACCTCCCAATCGGGAGAGTCTACTGCGTAGGTGGGGTTGAGGCGCTGCTCCGGCGTCTGCAGATCGCGCCGGCGACGCACCTCCTCTGCGTGCGCCCGCGCCGTCCGTGGCACCGCCGGCACTGGTATCCTATCTAGATCCAAATGCCAGTCATGTGGCAGGGTAACATCGGGGTACCGGAGGGGGATGCGGTGCTCCTAGTGCCACCTCGCCTGGTGCACTGGGACGCTTATCCGCTGCCTCGCCGGGCGGGCCGACGCCGGCGGAGGCGGGGGGACCGCGAGCACGCGCGAAGAGGATGAGGCGGGGACCTTGCCCTTGTTCTTGCCGGCGAAGAAGACCATGATGGTGCGAGCTAGGCTAGGGTTGTCACCGGTAGGGGAGCAGAAGGGTGGCTAGATGCGGACGGGAGGCTGGAAGAGGATGAGCCCCCCATGCTCGGATTAAAAAAGGACACTCGGCGTCGTTGAGGCGTGGGCCCGCATTCTGTGGTCGTCGTTAATAAAGACACGGGAGGTAGTTGATCGGCCGCCATGTGGGGACGCGGCGGACACCGAGCATACGCGCCGACGCATTTGAGACCCAAATTTGGGACGGGCAATGAGTCCGCTCGGACAAAAAGCGAACGCGTTGGGCCAACAATTTTTGTCTGCGGTGACCCAAATGGACGTGGGCGGACGAAATAGGTCGTCGCGTTGGAGTTGCTCTTATGCCAGATCTAGAGTTAGCGATAGCGGGTTCCCAAAATACACGTGAATTGATTGCTATAACTGCTTGGTATTTGTGGTGGGATAGATGTAAACTGGTTCATGAAGGAAAGTTTCAAGATGCACACCTAACTTTCATGGGTGCTCGTGCTATAATAGCAAATTATGTTAATGCACAATCCCCTAAGGCAACTATCAAAGCAGGGGATGGATCAGACCTCCTATGAGTTTTGTTAAGCTGAATGTTGATGCCTCTTTTGATCATGATTTTCTTAGGGGTACAACTGGGGCTGTCCTCAGAGATGATAAAGGAATGTTCATTGCCGGAGGAAACTGGAGAATTGACTGGTGTGCTGATGTAGTAGCAGCAGAAGCTTTGCCTCTAAGGTTCGGTCTAATTCTTGCACAGAAGGTGGGTTGGAATCGTCTTGTCGTTAACTCTGACAATATGGAAGTGATTGACACAATGAAGAATGAAGGACAATCGGCGAGAACAGAGGCAAGAGTGCTTGATGATTGCTATTTCATAGCTTGCGATTTTTCTCTTGTTAGGTTGAAACATCGTAATAGGGAAGCAAATAAAGTGGCTCATGAGCTAGCTAGGCTAGCGGAATTTTCAGTCACTAGGGATTGATTTGAGGATCCTATAAATAAAATTGTATCTTTACTTATTGACGATGTAACTACTATTTCTAATTAATAAGTTTGAAGTTTTATTTCAAGAAAAAAACGAGCCAAGCTTGCTTTCACTCCACACGTCATTTTTTTGAACCGGGCAAGTTATATTGGCACTATGATGACATGAATATACAAAAATATAACTGCCTGAGTTCACTAGAGTTTAAAAGGAGCAAGAAAGGGAAGAGCGAGTTCAAGGCACCACCGGAAAACCCACTTCAACTGCAAGTACTCGCCGTCGAAATACTTGCTATGAGACAAAAATCCGACGACGCCAGCCAAGTAAATCCCTAGAAGACAGATCAAGTTCAAGGATAAAGCTCATACATGAGCCACATCTAACAACAGCTCACACAGAGGTAGGTAAGGGTATGACCAATGCATAGCCTCATGGTGATGCCCCATGTGACATGTAGGACCGAATGTTAGAGAAAGTAGATTCGGATAGGGAAGCGGGATCCTCTGCAAGAGGCGGGTGCTTGAAAAAAAAAGTATGGTCCGACGTAAAAAGCTGAAAAGGTTGAAGTGAAGAGTAGAGATGCATATGTATTAAAGTTTCTATTTTCTATTTTCTATTTCTTGATGAGTTCCACTACTAGTAGCTTGTGATAGTGAGAAAAAAAGTAATTACCTCAAACTATTTTTTGTCATGGGCCATCTGTATCCATATACTATCATTGTATATGCCCTAACAGCAAAACCAAAAAAGCAGGTCAGAAGTGCCCACACTCCACACGTCCACATCGTATCGTCGGGATATGCACGGACGCCGAGAGCCGCAGTGGGCGGCTGGGCGGCGGAGTCTGGTTCCCTAGCGTGTAGTGGTAGTCGAGCTAATCTACCCACCCCGCGCGACTCTTAAAATAGACTTTCATCTCGCTTTATAGATAAAGTCATTATTATGTCCGTACGATAAGTTCAAGTGTAAAAAATAAAATGAAAACACTAAAAATCTGACGTCAGATTTTTAGATATGACAAATCTAAAGTTTTTTATAAAAAAATATATTGGTGTGATGATGATAAATTTAATGTGCAAGCATGGCACTTTTCTGACAAAAAGTGAACTAAGACGGATTTGTCATGCTCGCCAAGTAAACTTGCCATCCTCGGAGAACATAATTTTATATGAAAACGTTTGATTTGCCGTGGTCAAAAACCCGACATCATTTTTTTTAAAGGAGGATATACCCCCGGCCTCTGCATCTGGATGAGGCATGCAGCCATTTTATTAATTATTCACAGAGACCTTACAAAGTAATACATCAGTAAGCCTGAAGCCACCATCTTGGCAACACATGTCGCTACTCCTATCCCCTTGATGAAGTGGTGCCGAATGTCCGAGCCAAATACCAAACAGACATCGCATCAAAGTCTACCATCTAAAGCTGGATGCCCCAGCCAAGCCACATACCGAGACTGGGTCGCACACCGGTCGGACGCAATCTCATTGGCCGCCGCCGCCGTCTTCCACCGATCTATCTCAAAAACAGGTACTGACGCACCGACCTTGCCAGGCCTGCCATCGACGCCACCACAGCGACATACAACTCCATCATCCTGCACGTGTCCATCCACACGCGCCCGTCGCCGAAACTCCGCAACGCCATGCAGCCGGGATCCGCCGTCGGCCTTGCGGTAGATGTAACATTGCTCCTCCTCTTGTCCCTCCAACCTGCACTTGCTCCAAAACGATGCCCCCAGGAGGGAGAACGGCGCGGAAGGCGTCGTCATTGTCCGATCCGGTAGACCCAGATCTAGGGTTTCCCTCGAAATATCCCGATCGATTTGACGTGACCTGCAACAACAATGTCTCGAGAAGGAAACGACGTCAGGGACGCCGCCATCGTCCGCCAAGACCTCAGTCAGGCGCGGTTTTCACCGGAAGTCGCGTCGTCCCGATCTCGCGGCTGGCTGGAACCGCGCGGAGCCTCGCCATGAAGACGGATGCCGCCGCCGGTACTCCGGTAGAGATTCTCCACCCCCTCACCGGTCCGAATGGGACGCCGGATCTGCGGCCACCGTCGCGACCCATCTCCAGTCAGAAACAGCCTACCTCGCAGGATGGGGCGCTTGCCACGGCCGCCATCCATCTCCAGGGCAGCCGCTCCGCCAGCCATGGAACTCCGGTCACTGCCGCGCAGCATAGGGGCGCCACCCTAGCTGCTGGCCTCGGACTCCCCACGAGAGGTGCCCCTGCCGCCTCAGAGAGGATCCCGCTGCGACTGCCCGCCCTGGTGCCTTTGGCGCCGGGCCCGCCGGCGGCAGCGGCGGCGGGGGAAGGCGTGATGTTAGACTGGCGGCGCTAGTTTTCGGGAGCCCCTAGCGTCGCCCAGGGGAGGCGACGCGAGGGGGTACGGGGCGAACGAGGCCTCAACTTCACTAATATTACAGATTTATAATGGAGTCCAAATAAAATAGTCCGCTGGGACCTCAACACAGATATGCCCAAAAAACAAAACAAAAATATAGAAAAAAGATCACCAAGTGGGCGAAGGCTGAGGGGACCTGCTGCGAGGCGGGTCGGCAAGCGGCAGCATGCAGCGCAACCATCATAAGGCTGAGCTGATCGCAATCGTGCTACCTATGCAGTAGGTGCCAGTGAAGCAAAATTGCAACAAATTTGAATATTAAGTCAGAGACCCGTATAAGAAAGACCTGCTCAATAACCTAAGGGTGTGTTTAGTAGCATTCTTAAACTAGCATGGTTGTTCTCCTATGATACATGTAGAGTGTAGACATGCTTAATACATGCATTTGCTGTTGTTTGATAGCGGTGTATCTACTAAGACATGCTAAGTTAAGACTTTGTTTGGCAGTATGCACCTATTTAGACATGCTGAACAATTTTGAATTCTGAATATTTTTTTCGAATGGTGAACTAAATCTTAAAAAGTGAAAAAAATTAAAACATGAACAAAAAATTTGAACATTTTTTGTAAATTTAAATAAAATTTGCAATTCGAACATTTTCTGAAAATTTATACAAAATTTGATTTTTTGAATATTTAAACAAATTTTGAAAATCAGAGATGATGATGCGCCCCTTCATCAGCCGGATGGCCTGGTCCTGCTGCTGCTTGAGCTTGGTCACCCTCGCCACCTCCGTCGCTGCCTTCGTCGCCTCGCGTTCTGACTGTTCAATGGCTAGCCGGAGCGCCTTGGTGTTCTTCCTCCGGAGCCGGCGAGCGTTCATCTCCGTCGTCATAAGCAACGGCGGTAGACCCAAGCGAGGAGCCGCTCTTCCTTGTCGGGCTCCGCCGGCAACCCGCGGCGGCGGCGAACAGATTGCTCCGCCGCGTCCCTCTCCCTTACCTGCTGCCTCTCGCGGTGGACGGCGCGCGTCTTCGATTCTGGTGTGCGCATCTGCGGGGCTGGCGGAGCGGGCACTAGCACCCATCGCTGCCCCCATGCGGAGCAGCGGCCGGTGCGGGAAGGGGACGACGGTGGGGCGGCGCGGACCGAGCAGCCCTCACAGAGCTACACGCGGGCCAGGAGGGGCCAGCTCCAGCGTCCGCGCTGTGCTGGCAGGGGACCGGCGACGGGGCAGATCCGGAACAGCCCCCGTGTCCACCTTGGCCCACTCCAGCGCAATGCGGAGGGCCAGCTCCTCGTCGACATCTAGGTCGGAGTTGGAGCGGCTGTCGGAGCTCGACATGCTCGCCGGAGTCGTCGGATTCGATCCAAATCGAAGAAATCGGAGGAGGGGGGAAGAGGGACGGAGCGAGAGCAGAGAGTGAAGTGAGCTAGGGTTCCAGATTGGGGTTTTTGTGAGGATGAAATGGGGTCGGTGGTTGGTCGGGCTGACGTGGCGGGTACGCCCGCGCTCCATATCCGTACTACATTTAGGCTGAATACGAGAAGGTGCCGGATGGCTTGGGCGTTTGAACAAGTTTGAGGCGTCCGGTGGGTCGGATTTTCTTGACCGGCGAGTGACCGATCGGCCCGTTCGGGCTAGAACTGTTTGGGATGCGCGGCTATAGATGCTCTAACATGGTTGATCGGTCCACAAGTTTGCCTAGCTACCACCACACTACATGCACTAGTGGAATGCCCGTGCTTTGCCATGGGCTTCTGAACTATTTTGCGAAAGTTATATAAAGATATTAAGTATAAAACAGAATTACTTCCATACGGAATATCATTTGTCTCGTAAGAAAGCAAGAGCTTAAAATTTCCCCAGGTATTTCTTTCTCAACAGCCTCAAAACCACTTACTCTATTGTGAGACATGCTTGACGATACAACACTTTTCTCATCTTTATGTCCATTTATGCGATTCCTAGATGATTAAATCGTCGCTCCAGTTGCTAGATTTAAGTGGTCTACGAGGTGAACATCGAAAAATATGTCCCCTTTCTTCGAACTGTGAGAAGGTAATCACACATCAATTAACAATACATCGTAAGCTGGGGTGGAATTGAATTTAAGTAAACCCAGTTGTATGATATGCCAACACATGTCTATTCTTTTTTACGAGAATGTGAGGCTTCAGTGAACACTTACCTTAATTGAGTTCCCGAAAAGTTTGTAATTATCTGACGCAACCTTGAAGGATCACCCAACAGGATTCCGGGAACTCCTTCAGATACATATACAAAGAAATTAGGTTACCAACCAATGACTTAACTAAGCAATTAGGAGTACACAGAAATTCCTAGAAAATGCCCCGGTCAGCGAGTTGAAAATTAACCTCGGAAGTGAGGTTGGAGGAAGTGGGACGGTAGGTGAAGACACAATCCCATATATGGTCATACTCAGAAAAATATCAATACTCAACATGTACCAAGTAATCATGCATGCACTTGTACTTGGACGACAAGGACACATATCTGCGAGATCCTAGCTGAAGAACAAATTTAAAAAAACACACACAATGTAAGATTTCCCGTGCGTTGCAACGGTGAATACATGACTAAAACATGTCATGGAAGCGAAAGCGGGCTACCCTAACAAAAAATCCTAACTGGACCATGGTAATTAGCACATGACACCCAATTATCATATTACAAGAACACCATGCGACCAATGAATCATGCCAAATTGGTTTGACGAATATGGCCTGGGCTGAACTTGATGGAACAGGGACACGACTTTACCTTGCGGTGGCCCTCCTCAACTGCAAGTTACCGCAAAAAATAATTACATGTCAGCAGATGCATATTGTTCCCCGAATCAGTAGGTGGATTTTGCTTCCTTGTTTGAATTTTCGGATGGTTTCCATGTGTAAGTACAATCCTAAGCTTGAATTTTATTTCGTCAGGAAACACCCAAAAGGAATTTCTACTGAACTGTGTGATCAAAAGATGGGGAAATGAAGGGGAACACAAAGTATAGGTTCTATATTAGATAGATAGATCAAGTAATGCAGCCAGTAGCTAGTGCACCTTACTAATTCAGTATCAGTGAGGTTTATGGTATGGTACTAAACAAAGATTTCTAAGTTGTTTCTATTTTCTCTAGTGCATAATTAAATCTAAAAGGACATTCCCTACTCATAACAATCATTATTAGGGTCACATTGCCACATTAATGCTTCTGAGCCTGCAAATAATAATACGAAATTAGTATTTCACACAGAAAGGGGAGAATAAGATAGGAACATATCTTGTACTTTCTTTTACCGGAAGAACAACTCTAGTGTTGCCAAAGAAGAGGATAAAAATAGCTAATATTTAGTTTAAACATGACAAGCTGTTCCTGAGACTTGTAAATTGTTGTAACTTCCACATGGAAACCATCCGAAAATTCAATAAATCTTGATTGGATTTACTTATGAGATACGTACATTCACATGATTCTGCATATGTAGAGAGACAAAAAAATTCCAAGCTTCCTTTCCTGTCCAAATAAATGTGCAAGCAAATAACCAAGTGAAAGTTCAGGTCACGGTTATACACAAAACATGAAGTGGAGTATAGTTTATTATGAAGAAAATATTCAATCTGAAAAGATAACAAATAAATGAGAGCAATAAGATATTATTATTAAAATTACATCCAGACCTTATATATTGAAATTAGTCTGAAGGAGAAACGTGTCATACATATTAAAACGAAAATAGTGTTCAACTTGTAACTTACCGGAGAATATGTCCTTTAATCATATGCATCGAGGCATGTAGCCATTCAGTAAATGGTTGAATTATAAGCATAAACTTGTATGTTGTACCACTTGCAAGGATCTGCTCTACCAATTCGTCCACAATGAATTCACTAATGCTGGGTGCATGTATAATCTGAATGGCTTTGTTTATGGAAAAAGAATCTCTACCAACGAAAGAGTGGGTCATGATTTCTTCAGTGATTTGTCCCTCCTTTTGATATCGTGTAGCCATAGAAAAACAACATGGGACACAACCTAATCAACTACTCCCTCCGTCTCATAATATAAGATGTTTTTGCAAGCTAAAACAACTTGCAAAAAGGTCTTATATTGTGGGACGGAAGGAGTATTAGATCTGGTCATCTGGAGAGTAAAAGCCACAGCTTCAGATCTGATTTTGACGAAGAAAATTCGCCCGGCTTGCCACTCGTGTCAAGTGCTACTTACGAACGACGGATAAACAAAAAAATTAGAAGAGAAAACAGGCAAACAAACTTGAGAAAGTACACCCAGGAAAATAAGTCTTTGGCTTTTCTGAAAAACATGACACATATAACTTGTTCGAAGGTAACCATATTAGTGGCTAATGTGTAGTTATTTGCTCCAGATTTGAGGTAAAGGCATCCATGCCGGTGAGAAATTATAACACAATATGATAGGTCACGGACAACACCTACAATAATTGATACAGTAAGATATTAAAAAGTGTGGATGTTCTATAAACAATCACCCATTAAGCAAATGGGTTTGGAGTACCTAGTACCTAGCTCCGGGAAAGAATTTATCGCTGGGAGGCTTCCACGTCCTCTCGATTGTCTTTGCAGAGGTTAGTTTGATAGGCTTCTGCAGGCACAACTGATGATCAAAATCAAAATATATGGGAAGGATTGCAAAGAGACGGGGCAACACCTATTAGAAAATCAACGGGAGCGCATCCGGCTAGGGCATAAGCCGCAGCGTCAGCTTGTCCGGATGCATACATCCTCATGGCGTGGAGGCAGTGAGCATCCGGCTGGGGCCACGGTAGCTGTAGCTCGTTGTCATGACCCAAACACACTCGTCCGGTTTGGGCGGCCGTTCCCCAACGGAGTGTGCAGGTTGCCGCACCCCTAGGCCAGACGAGAAGCCCCCTTCACCAACCCCCGCATCAACCCAGGCAGCCTCGTTGGCTGCTACGGCATCCTGTAGGCCCCGACCTGCCCACTGGTAGGTCAAGGAAGGAGTTGGTGATGCCGAACATGACCTGCCGCCGCGCCAGCCGACGAACAGCATGTGGTTGCGCCGCCGTCAACGACCTGCAGCCCAAGGCTTCAAGCGCCGCCGTATTGAAGCCATGCACCCTTGCTCCTCGACATCCTTTCTTGGTTCTTCTTTGCCGAACTGAACTCGAGGACCAGTGAATGGGAGACGGCCGCGACGTTGACGGGGAGGAATTGTCGGGGTCGTCGGCTGCGGCGTGGAGAAACAACCGGGTGAGCTAAGGCGGCGACGTCCTGGTGTTCCTGATCCGCGACGGCCGCGTCCTGGTGATCCACGACAGTCGCATCTTGGTGATCCGCGACGTATCCGAGGCGCCGGTGGTGGCAGTTGAGACGGCGGCGTCCTGGACTCCTGGTGATCCGCGACGGCTGCGGCGGTCGCCGGCGTCTGAACGGTTCGGCGGTGGCGGCTGCATCATGTCCGGAGAGGAGGAACAACGGCTTGGGATCTCGTCCTAGTGATCCGCGACGTATCCGAGGCACCGGCGGTGGTGGTGGAGACAGCGGCATCCTGGTGATCCGCGACGGTGGAGGCGGCGGTCGCCGGCGTCTCCCCGGTTCGGCGGCGGCTGCGTCTCCTCGGGAGATGAGGAGGAGCGGATCGGGATCTCGTTCAGGACAGGAGGAGCGGTGATATGGTTTTTTTTTATTTGAGTGATTTTTTAGATAGATAGATAAAAACCAAAGGTACGGGATGATGGAAGATGGGGGTCGAAGAAAATAAAACCAAACGAAAATAAAACCGACGTGTCACGCTACCGACTGGTCCATTAGGAGAATAGAGATTAACGCCACAACGCTATGCCAGGACCTGTAGGTACGTGGTTCTGATCGATCGATCGTCATGTGGATCGATATCACGCTGGACTGGAACTTTCCATGCATGCAGCGCAGGCAGCAGTGCGAGCCTAAGCCTCGACCGCATTTACGCGCCTCCACCAGCGAACCGTACTACATCACCGCCTCAAGGCACGCCAAATTCAAGGATCGAGAGCAGGGTAGAAAGCACTGTGGCATGTGGCATGTGAGATCCGTTGGGGCCTACGCATCATCGTTCTGCCGGTGCTTGCACCAAGAAGTCAAGCTATCTCTACCAAAACGGTGCAATAAATTTGGAGTTACACCCTGGTCAAAACCCAGCAGTGCTGCTCATCCATGTATGTGGATGTGGTTGTTTTTTCTTTAAACAAGTTGCCATTTTCATCAATTAAGAAGGTTCAAGACAAAGGATTTGCCTAGGTCTCAGTCGACTGAGACTTAACCAAGTCATAGTCAAGCGACATAACATATAAGAAAAAAGAAAGAATAATTAAAAGAAAATTTTGCATAGATCTTAATGTAAGATCTCACTAATATAGCATCAATTGAGATATAACCAAGTCTCATTTGACTGAAAATTAGCAAGATTGTAAGACAAATGACCGCAAAGTGGGATATAAAGAACCACTCGCGGGACATAGACACATGGTAGCCTAGATTCAGGCCGCTGATGTGGTCGATGCAAGTAAATATAGATAGATGGGTATGAAGGCACGCACATGTGACTCGAAGCTCCCATGTTGCAAAGGCTGATATGCAACATTTTTTTCCTCTAAAACCGCAATGCACGTATACTCGAGTCCCCTCATATGAACACCCGTAATGACACACTGACACATGATTCATTGAATTTTCGAACCAACACATATCAAATTGGTCAAGGCTTGCCTTACAATCTTGCTAATGACACACTGACACATGATTCGTTGAATTTCCTCTAAAACCGCAATGCACGTATACTCGAGACTGGACCGGAATTCCTCGAAAGACGTCGTCGGCAAGCCTTTGGTCATGATGTCGGCAAATTGTTGGGAGGTGGGTACGTGTAGAACACGAACATGGCCAAGAGTCACCTCATCCCGAACAAAATGAATATCAAGCTCAATGTGCTTGGTGCGACGATGGTGAACCGGATTGGCGGAGAGGTAGACGGCGGAGACGTTGTCGCAGTAGACGACCGTGGCCTTCTCAACAGGACACGAGAGCTCGTGGAGAAGCTGACGAAGCCAGGAACACTCAGCAACAACGTTAGCCACAGCGCGGTACTCAGCCTCGGCGCTAGACCATGAGACGGTGGGCTGCCGCTTGGACGACCACGACACCAGGGACGGTCCAAGGAAGATGCAGTAACCCGAAGTAGAGCGACGGGTGTCCGGGCAGCCAGCCCAGTCGGCGTCGGAGTAGGCGACCAGATCAGTGGCAGTGGAGGCGCGCAGAGTAAGACCAAGATCCATAGCACCGCGGATGTAGCGGAGAATCCGCTTAACGGCAGTCCAGTGAACGTCTCGAGGAGCATGCATATGCAGGCAGACCTGCTGAACCGCGTACTGAAGCTCCGGCCGAGTGAGAGTGAGGTACTGGAGAGCACCAACAATGGACCGGTAGAAGGCAGCATCCGGAGCGGGAGTACCATCAGTAGCGGAGAGCTTGGCCTTCGTGTCGACAGGCGTGGAGGCCGGTTTGCAGTTAAGCATGCCAGCACGGTCGAGGAGCTCATGAGCGTACTTCCGTTAATGAAGGAAGAAACCATCAGGACGACGCACCACCTCAACACCGAGGAAATAGTGTAACGGACCCAAGTCCTTGATGGCAAACTCAGCACGGAGACGATCAGTAAGCCGGCGAAGGAGCTCAGAAGTGCATGCTGTCAGGATGATGTCGTCAACATAGAGAAGCAGATATGCCGTGTCGGTGCCCTGGTGATAAACAAACAGCGAAGCATCGGAGCGTGTAGAGCGGAAGCCAAGTTGATGAAGAAACGCTGCGATGCGCTGGTACCAGGCACGAGGAGCCTGCTTGAGCCCATATAAGGAGCGTGAGAGCAGGCACACATGATCAGGATAGGCCGGATCAACAAACCCCGTGGGCTGCTGACAGAAGACCTGCTCCTCAAGATGACCATGGAGGAAAGCGTTGGAGACGTCCATCTGATGAACCGGCCAGGCACGGGAAACCGCTAACTGTAAAACAGTGCGGATCGTCCCGGGCTTAACAACCGGAGCGAAGGTGTCGGTGAAGTCCACACCGGCGCGTTGCCGGAAACCACGAACAACCCAACGCGCCTTGTAGCGATCAAGAGTGCCGTCGGACGAAGCTTGTGTTTGAATACCCACTTCCCGGTGATCACATTAGCGTGCCGGGGACGGGGAACAAGCTGCCAAGTCCGGTTCCGCTGCAAAGCGTCGAACTCCTCCTGCATCGCGGCCATCTAGAGGGGATCGCGAAGAGCGGCCCGAACCAAGGACGGCAGCGGAGAGGGAGCGGACGTCGAGGCGGTGCAGACGTAGTCATCCGCATAACGCGAGCTCGGCCGGAAGACACCGGTGCGCGAGCGCGTGACGGGCCCGGCCATCGGAGCAGCCGCGGGTGGCGGCGAGGCTGCAGGTGCACCGCCAGAAACCGCCATGGCATCCACAACGTCCACGGGAGAAGCGGGCCGATCTGGAGACGAGGCCGCGGCGTTGGGAGAACAAGGCGACGTCGGGGCAGCGGTCGCGCCAACAGGCGACTGAGGCGGGGTCGGGACGGGCGACCGAGGCGGGGTCGGGGCAGCGCCAGGAGAGGCCGGCCCAGCAGGCGGCCCAACATGCGACCCAGCATGCATGGCGGAGGACCGGGACGACGTCGACGCGGCTCCAGGCAACGAGGGCGTCGAGCCGGAAGGAGCCGCGGACGTCCCCGATCCGGAGGAGGGCGCCGCGGGCGGGGGTGCCGGAGCACCCAAGGCCGGCAGCGGGCGGCGGCGCGGAGGAGAACCCGCCGCGGGAGGGGAAGACGGCGCCACCTGTTCCTGTGCAAAGGGAAACACAAGCTCATCAAAGTACACGTGCCGTGAGGTGATGACACGGGGTCATAGCAACGATAACCCTTAGTGTTGGCCGGGTAACCAAGGAAGACACATGGAACGGATCGAGGAGCGAGTTTATGAGATGTGGTGGCGGTGGTGTTGGGATAACAACGGCAACCGAAAATACGGAGACCATCGTAGGAGGGAGGAGTGCCATATAAGAGATGGTGAGGCGCATAGTTCCAGCGCGGACGACATGGTCGGAGGTTAAGGAGTAGGGTGGCGGTGGCGAGGGCGTCAGGCCAGAACCGAGAAGGCATGTAGGCATGGAAAAGAAGGGTACGCACACACTCATTGAGGGTGCGAAGGATGTGCTCGGCACGGCCATTCTGCTGAGAGGTGTACGGACACGTGAGACGAAACACAGTGCCATGGGAGGAAAGAAGATGGCGAATGGTGAGGTTGTCGAATTCTTTCCCGTTGTCGGTTTGAAGTGCGAGTATGGGTCGCCCGAACTGTGTGGAAACATAAGCATAAAATGCGATGAGGGTGGCTGCAGCATCGGATTTTCTACGAAGAGGAAATGTCCACACAAAGTGAGAGTAATCATCCAGTATAACAAGATAGTAAAGATAACCAGAATTACTGGGTACTGGAGATGTCCATACATCATTGTGAATTAACTCAAACGGAAAAGAAGCAACTGTGGAAGAGGAACTAAACCGAAGGCGAACATGTTTGCCTAACCGGCAGGCTTCACAGGAGTGAGCGGCCGTTTTATTACAAGAAAAAGAAAATCCTCTCATTATTTGACGAAGTGAAGAAGTGCTAGGATGCCCGAGACGAGCATGCCAAAGATCGACGCCGGCGGAAAGAGCTCGAGGACCACCCGGAGATGACGGTGACTGAACTGGGTAGAGGTCGCCGGGACTGTCACAGCGGTGAAGAATCATCCTGGTGCGAGCGTCCTTAACAGAAAAGCCAACTTCGTCAAATTCCACAGTTATAGAATTATCACGAGAAAGATTACGAACAGAAACTAAGTTCTGAATAAGATTAGGAGAAACAATGACATTATTAAGAGAGAGAGGTCTAGAGTTAGAGGGAAAAGGTGCAGAACCAACATGAGAGATGGGAAGACCAACACCGTTGCCGATGATGATGCGAGAGGGAGTGGAGGTGCGATGGACGGAGGAGAGGTTACCCGGATGGGCGGACATATGAGCGGTGGCACCGGAGTCCATGATCCAATCGCCGCCACCACCAGAGTAGGGTGGCGGCTGCTGCAGCGCCGCTAGGAGGGCCGGGTCGTAGTGGGGGGCGTCGTACGCGCCGGTGGCGCCGTACGCGCCGTAGGAGGCCACGACAGGAGGGGCGGGAGCTCCGCCGTAGGCGCCGAGAGGCGCGGCCAGAAGCGCCTGGTGCGCGCTCGGGCGGGGGCCGAGGATGCCCGGGGCGGGGGGCCGCGGCACCGGCATGCTGTATGCGTGCACGACCCCCGTCCAGGGATTGTAGCCGCCGGCCCAGGTGGCGGGGGCTGCTGCTGGGGATGTGGACCGCCGCCGCCACCTTTCCCTCCTCCTTGGCGTTGACCACCGTGACCGCGGCGACGGTTGCCGCCGTTCCCACCGTTGCGCGGTGGTTGGGGCGGCTGGGGCACCGGCGTGGGTTGCGGGACAGCCGGAGGGCGAGACGCCGAGGGTGGTGTAGAGGCGCCGTTGGAGAGGCCGGCAGCGAGAGCGGTGTGGACGGCACGGGTGCGGAGGTGCTTCATCCGCCGCTCCTCAAGACGAAGATAGGCCACCGCCCGCTCGTAAGTAGGGTTGGCCATGAGGGTGAGGTTGGAGGCGGCGTTGCCGAAGTCCTCGTTGAGGCCGGCGGTGAGCGTCGAGAGGAGGAGCTCGTCGCCCACCTTGAACCCGACGTCGTTGAGCTCGTCGGAGAGGGTCTTGAGCCGGAGACAGTAGGCGTCGATGGTGGAGTCGTTTTGATGACACCCAAAAAAATTCCTGCTGCAAGAAAACAATCCGCTGAAGCTTGTTGTCGGTGAAGAGACCATTGATCTTGGTCCACACCGTGTAGGCATCGTCCCCATCGCGAACGACGGTGTGGAAGATGTCCGGAGAGACGGTGAGGAAGAACCACCGGATGAGGGTGGCGTCGATGGCGAGCCAGTTGGCGTCGTGGTTGCCGGCGAAGAAGTTGGCGAGACCGTCCACGTGATCACGAAGGTTGTACTCACGGAAGAGGAGATTGAAGTAGGTTTTCCAGGCATAGTAGTTTGCGGAGGTGTGGGAGAGGATGATGGGGACGTGATCGGAGAGGTGGATGTTGCGGATGTCGGTGGCTCGGGGCTCATCGGGTTCGGACCCATAGGAAGAGTCGAACGGGTTGCTAGGGGGAGCGCCGGAGGAGGAGGAGGTGCCGAGGGCCGACATGGCAGCAAGGGGAGATGGCGGCGCGGGATGGGTTCGGTAGGGTTTTAGGGTTTTGGGAAGGGGGCGGCTCGGGTGGAGGGTTGGGAGGGAGGAGGCCGGCGGGGGGGGGGGGGGAAGGGGTGTGGTGGGGGGGGGGCAGGCGGCGCGGCGGCCGGGGAGGCGGCGGCGCAGATCAGCCGGAGCGGCGGCGGCCAGGAGAGGCGACGGCGGCGCGGCTAGGGCTGGGATCGAGGGTTTAGGCTGATACCATGTAGAGTAATAGGATGCAACTCTCAATGTATTGATGGGTGCATATGCACAAATATATATAATACATAGGGCAAGTCATATCCTCAACTATACAAAAGAAGGAGACTTAGAGTACAAGAATACATGTGCTAAATATATATCTCAACACTGTCCTCTTGAATACTCACTCACTCAGACGGAAACGACGAATGACGCCGGCCGACATCCAAAGTCCAGGCCTGACGTGAAAAACACGAGCCGGCACTGTGTCTGTGTTACGGTGCGACCTGCAAATCCCCCGGCCATCTCACAGTCCTTGCACTGCAGACTGCACCACGCATGCCGCCGGCGCGGCACCACCACCACGGTGTTATCCCGACGCGTGCTGATCAATCAATACGGCCCCACGGCGCGGCTCCGACCCAACCGTGACTGCTCCAACCATGCACATGCAGAGGTAGCCAGGTCCCGATGACTTCCGGAGCGTCTCCACTGCAGCGCTACAGCAGCCGTTCACTCCAGATCGAGCGCGGCCCGGCCATTACATGATCTAGCACTAGCCACCATCAACCAGCTGCCCTATAAATACAGCTCGAATGTGCCGGTCTCTTCCGGTCGATCACACATTTCCTCCGCCCACCTACCCAGCCCGTCCGCCGCCGGCCGGCCTCGAACCTTCCAAGCTAAGCAGCTAGCTAGCTAGCGCGGCGGCGAGAAATGGAGCGTGCCTCGCCGTGGCTGCTGCTGCTGGTTCTGGTGGCCGCGTGCGGGCGGAGTGCGCGCGGCGATCCGCAGGTGCCGTGCTATTTCGTGTTCGGGGACTCGCTGGTGGACAACGGGAACAACAACGACATCGCGTCGCTGGCGCGGGCCAACTACCCGCCCTACGGCATCGACTTCCCCGGCGGAGCCACCGGGCGCTTCAGCAACGGCCTCACCACCGTCGACGCCATCTGTAAGACCCCGCTCTCATCTCTTTTCTTTTCTTCCCCCGTGTTTAGCTTCTGTAAAGTAAAGGTGCTCGTCAAATGAAGGGTCCTTTTAGCTCGATCGATCAATATGCATGTGATTGCAGCAGCTCTGTACGTAGCTAGTAATTTCCTAGTCGAGTTAAGACTGCAGAGATCGGCTGAATGTACGAAGTGTTTATTTGTGGTCAACCCGAGACCCCTTCACTTGTGGTCCTGGTGATGACGATGTCTCCATATGCTAGTAGGTTGGTAGTCTAAAAAAGGAAAAACATCCATGACGCGCACGGGCGGCCACGATTTTAGTAAAGGAGCGCGCGGACGGATGCAGCTGCGAGGCTCAACCCAGTTAAGCAGCGCCCCGTGACTGTGCCTGGAGCCAGGTGATCGCTGGAATAAGGCTAAGGCTAAAGGAGGCCACTGCGCATCTGTACTCATGCGTGTAGCCCGCGTGGCAATCCGTTAAAGACTAATAATAAATCGTTTGTTATCAAGTCCACCTGCATATCTATGTCGATTTTGTCTGCCGTACTAACGAACTAGTGACCAAATTAGTTTAGTGATGTACTAGATGTCCACCCTGCTGTCTAGGTCTACTTCCATTCTATGCATGCATCATCAAACACTGGTAGAAAACACGGCTTTTGTCTCGGTTCCAGGAACCGGGACTAAAGGGTCGGAACTAAAGCCTCTAACCTTTAGTCCCGGTTCGCTTACGAACCGGGACTAAAGGGGCTCCACGTGGCCGTCTGCTGGAGCGGGGCTGGAGGACCTTTAGTCTCGGTTGGTGTTAGGTGGAGCCTTTACACCAACCGGGACTAAAGGAATTTTTTTGAAAAAAAAATTGAATTTTTTGACAATTTAATCTCTAATCACCCCTCCCTCCTCACTGCTTCAGAATTTAATCTCTAATCTCTAATCAGCACTCATTCCAAATCGTCTAACTTCCCGGCCGGTCACCCATCCTCTCACTACTCCAGCCTGAGCACGCTTAACTTTCGAGTTCTATTCCCACTAGTTTCCAAGTCTGCATTTGTTGTTTTCCTGACAATACTAAGCTATCAATCCTATTAACCCTTAGGAGTTGAACTTGAGCATTAAGCACCGTTTGAGTTTGAAACTATTATTCTAAAAAACAATAATTATTTAGTAACACTAATATTTCTTGAATAAGTAGTTTGACCACAGTTTGACCAGATTTGACCATAGTTTGACCACAGTTTGACCAAAATTCAAAAAAACTAAAATAATTATTTAGTAACACTAATATTTCTTGAATAAGTAGTTTGACCATAGTTTGACCAGATTTAACCAAAATTCAAAAAAACTGAAATTTGAGCATAACTTTTTTTCCTTTAAGAATTTGAGGATTCTAAAATTTGCAACACGGCCTATGGCCGTCAAAATCGGATGCGGATTTTCGTGCTGATTTTTTTAATATATTATGCGGGTTTTTTCGACATCGTATGCAAAAGATATGGCCGTTTTACTTTTTCATAGGGGTGAAACCAGATCGGATTCGGACGGATAATCCTTATACCATATCATATTCCATATTTATTTTCGGATTCGGAAGCGGAACGGATGCGGATTCGAATACCGGATTATGCGGATTCGAATAGCGGATTATGCAGATTCGGACACGGTACGGTAACGGAACGGCGTCGGATCAGAAACGGTCATTTACCATATTCATATACGAGGAATATATAAATGCTTCAAACTAAAAGTAAACATAAACAATGAGCAAATTTTAATACTTATACACGTTAAGAACACATAAAACACTAGATGGTATTAAAATAAGCCAAATAAATCACTAATAAACATATGTCTCGTCTCATAAGTAAAGATAACATTCATGTATTGCTATTTAATACTTACAAATTCACCCATAAATCGGATTCGAAAATTAAAAGGTCGGATTATCCGGCAAGAAAAAACTGATTATCCTAATGCATCGTATATTAGCAATACCATATCCTATCAATCGGACTCGGATTCGGATCGGATTGTTGTCGGATGTGAAAAATCTCTTACCGTATCCTATAAAAACGGATTCGGACGGAAATTATCCTTACCACTTTCACCCTGACTTTTTCATAACACTTTTTTGCAAAACATATCCAAATTTAATTTTTTTAATTTTCCTAACTAGTAGATGTAGTAACATAACTACATCTCGAAGGATTTTAATTTTTGAAGTTTTTATCATTTTCTTTTGTTTTTTACAAAACAGAAATGGCGATACACAGGGGGGGGGGGTAGAGTTTGAACCTCTTTAGTCCGGGATGGTGTCCATCCAATTCTACCGTCGACTACATCTGCTAGCACCGTCCCAGCCAGAGTCACAACTAAGGTTAACCAAGCCAGAGTCACGTTCTATTAAAGTGGCAAAAAGAATTACTTTTAATATAGCAAAACTAATTCTATCAACTATTATTAAAGGCTAAACAACTACTAATACAAAACTTTACCAAAATTAATATTAATTAATTATAAAAATTTATCTACTGTTGTCTAACAGAAGCATACTACAACATGTTAAAATCTACGGAAAGAACTAACTAAAAATAATTGAAAACAACAATTAAAGGACTAAAACAACTATATAAGCAAAACAATACTGTTTTAATTAAAATTGTAATATAAATTATTCTAAAAATAACCAAATAAATCTTACTGTGACAACAATATAACATGTGACTAGGAGCAAAAAGAATTAAATTAAAAACTATTTTAAAACTCAAATTATTCACAATCTAGGGTTTGAAGCAAATTTGAACAAATTCATATTTAAATCATTCAAATTTGAAAACTAATGGCACAAACAGAAACTAGACAAAATTCAATGACCTCCTCATTTTCATGGCACAAAAAAAGTTTAAAAAAATGAAATGCCTTTGTAACAGATAAGTTTTCGTCCGAAACCCTGATACGTCGAAAGAGGTTGTCCATTTTGTACACGAAGTGCATCCAGTTTTTGCCGTAACCCTCTCAACTTTTTTGCACATGCTATGTGGGTGAAATGATGATACCATGCCAACTTTCAACCTTTTCAGAGTTCATTTGTAGTGCTTTTCAATTTCAGGGTCATTTAGCTCAAAAAAATAGTAAATGCATGAAAATTAGCAAATGAAGTCAGAAAGGGTTGAAAATTGATGACGTGGCTTCGAATGGTGCATACTGAACGCACAAAAAGTCTGGAGTTGAAATAAGTTTAAAAAAATAAAATGCCATTGTAACAGATGAGTTTTCGTCCGAAATCCTGATACTTCGAAAGAGATTGTCCATTTTGTACACAAAGTGCATCCAGTTTTTGCCGTAACCCTCTCAACTTTTTTGCACATGCGATGTGGGTGAAAAGAATCTAACATGTGACTAGGAGCAAAAAGAATTAAATTAAAAACTACTTTTAAACTCAAATTATTCACAATCTAGGGTTTGAAGCAAATTTAAACAAATTCATATTTAAATCATTCAAATTTGAAAACTAATGGCACAAACAGAAACTAGACAAAATTTTGAATCTAATGCAAAAAGAATCACTCAAAAACATCAAATATCCTAAAAGATATAAGCAATTTAAAACAGAAACTAAACACAAAGAACAAATGGAAAAACAAAAAACAAATTTCAAAACCCCTTTAGTCCCGGTTCGTGGCTCCAACCGGGACTAAAGGTGCCTCAACCCCTTTAGTCCCAGTTCGTGGCGCCGCACCCTTTAGTCCCGGTTCGTGCTCTTTAGTCCCAGTTCGTGGCTCAAACCGGGACTAATGCCTGCCTAGCGCCCTAGCCGCTCGAACCGGGACTAATGCTCACATTAGTCCTGGTTCATAATGCAACCGAAACTAATGCTCCGATCCAGCTGTGACGAAAGCCCTGTTTTCTAATAGTGAAAAGAAAAAGAACACAAGTTTGGATTAGCACCCGCACGTTTAATTAATTTTATGTTGTTTTCAGCTCGGCTTCTGGGCTTCGACGACTACATCCCAGCGTACGTGGGAGCAAACAATGATCAACTCCTCTCCGGCGTCAACTTTGCCTCCGCCGCCGCCGGAATCAGGGACGAGACCGGCCAGCAACTGGCACGTACTCACAAACCTTTTTCTTTTTCTTTCTTTTCGCAGAAGAATCGTGATATATATGATCCTCTTGATGAAATAATGTGGCCTAGCTAATTAACGTTGCACGAACACTGCCAAACATGGTACGCAGGGTCAGCGCATAAGCTTCGGCGGGCAGCTCCAGAACTACCAGGCGGCGGTGCAGCAGCTGGTGAGCATCCTGGGGGACGAGGACTCCGCGGCGAGCCACCTGAGCCAGTGCATCTTCACGGTGGGCATGGGCAGCAACGACTACCTCAACAACTACTTCATGCCCGCGGTCTACGCCACCAGCCGGCAGTACACCCCGGAGCAGTACGCCGACGTGCTCGTCAGCCAGTACACGCAGCAGCTCAGGGTACGTAGTGCCTGCCAACACGTACTATGATCGAGTGTTGGCTGATGCATGGCTCATCTTGAAAACGCATGCATGGCTGTTGGCTGATGCTGTGTATATATGTATGTACGTACGTGCTTGCAGATCCTGTACAACAACGGGGCGAGGAAGGTGGCGCTGATGGGGGTGGGGCAGGTGGGGTGCAGCCCGAACGAGCTGGCGCAGCAGAGCTCCGACGGCGTCACCTGCGTGGCGCGGATCAACGGCGCCATCGAGATCTTCAACCAGAAGCTGGTGGAGCTGGTGGACCAGTTCAACACGCTGCCGGGGGCGCACTTCACCTACATCAACGCCTACGGGATCTTCCAGGACATCATCAGGTCGCCAGGGGCCAACGGTAAGGAAGAATCTGGTACCGAGCTGCACGTTTGTACTACCGACAGTCTGAAACTGAGAGAAATGGAGGGATGTGGATGCAGGCCTGACGGTGCTGGACAAGGGGTGCTGCGGGGTGGGGAGGAACAACGGGCAGGTGACGTGCCTGCCCTTCCAGACGCCGTGCGCCAACCGGAACGAGTACCTCTTCTGGGACGCCTTCCACCCCACGGAGGCCGCCAACATCCTCGTCGGGAGGAGGGCCTACAGCGCCGCCCAGCCCTCCGACGTCCACCCCGTCGACCTGCAGACGCTTGCGCGGCTCTAGTTATACAACCTCTCTTCAAAATACAGGGTCGCGTGCTATTTTGTTGTGGTGTGGGAATGAAAGTTAAGTTGCGTGCTTTGTTACTTCAGTGCACTGCATACGACAAGCAAGATGTATGTGTGTGTCTGCATCTGAGCAACGTGCTTGTAAGGAGTATATGCTATAGTTACACTTTCCGGTTTGGTTATTGTAAGTAATTAAGGATTCATCCATCGTTGTGCTTCCTTGTGAAACAGCGCAGTTCCAAGAAAATTGTCATTGTTTCTTATGAAGAGCGTGTGCTATTTTTTTAACGAAAAAAGGACTCGTCTCTGCTATAAAAGTTCATAAGGAGTATAAAACATCGTAAACATAGTGTGTGATTTGCACGACTGCTAAACCTGTCCCGGGCCTGGTCCTGGGCTCTGACGTTTGGTCCATTGGCAAACTCAGTTTCTGATGAACATAACTTGGCTTAGTGATTCCCTTCTCCAATGAGCAAACTCACAAGGTTGTCTTTTCTTCTAAATCTAACACTGCTCCTGGATCAGATGGTTTTGCGGTCTCCCTTTTAAAAAAAATTGCGGGAACAATTAAAGACCCCGTTTATCTTGTTATTCAAGGGTTTGCCTGGGCATTGTGGACATCAAACGCGTTGATTATGCCATTCATTCTCTTGCCCCCAAATGTAAAAGGGCGGATAATATCCGCCAATTCCGCCCCATAGCCATGATTAACGTTTTGTTTAAATCCGTTGCTAAAGCCTAGTATTCGCTAGTCTTATGTCTCCAATAGCGCATAAAACCATAAGCCTCTTGCAAACTGTGTTTATCAAGGGTCGGAACATTCCCCATGGGATTGTTTCTCTCCATGAAGTTATTCATGACCTTCACGCTAGTGGGCGTAAAGCTTGACTTTGACAAAGCGCACGATTGCGTGAGTTGGAATTTCCTTTGGGGTGTTCTCCTACCCAAGGGTTTTGTCCTGAGTTTTGTTCATCATATCATGCAGCTTGTGACCAGTAGGCACAATTGTTGTGTGTTAATGGTGTGGTTGGCCCTTATTTCCAAAATAGCAAGGGCATGCGCCAAAGGGATCGTTTGTCCCTTTGTTACTTAATTTTGTTATGGATGTTCTCTCTCGTATCCTTGACACGGCATGTAATGCTGGTCGTATTAGTGGTGTTGCAAGTCAATGAATCCCAAGGGGATCTCTCACTTGGAATACACTAATGACACGATCATTCTTATCGAAAAGAATGACTTCGGTTAGTTAACCTTAAAATTCTTACTTCTTTGCTTCGAGGCTATGTCTAGCCTTAAGATAAACCTCTTTAAAAGTGAGGTCATAGTTTTGGGTTGTCCGGAGGTTGAGTAGGCTAGAACTGCTAATCTCCTCAATTGCAAACTTGGTTCTTTCCCCATTAATAATTTGGGGATCCCTATTGTTGATAGGAAGTTGTTAGCCATCAATTTTTTTCCTATTATTCATAAGGTTGGGCAGAGAGTTCATCCTTGGGCTGGAAAGTTTAACTCATCCGGGGAAAAGTGGTCCTTATTAACTCATGTCTTTCTAGCATTCCCATGCATTGCATGTACTTCTACCGTTTGTCAAATGGTACGTGAGGGCTTTGACAAGCACTGTAGTGCATTTTTATGGTTTTGTACTGATAAGAATAGGTATAGGCTCGTTAAATGGAGAATCATGTGTAAACACAAAAACCATGGGGGTTGAGGATTATAAATACCGTAATCATGAACAAATGTCTTTTGATGAAGTGGTAGTGGAAACTTTACCAACCCAGCTGTTATGAAACCCGTGGGGGGTCATCTTCTTAATGCTAAATATTTCCTGACCAGAGAACCTCTTTTCTCCGTGTCGCGAAGTTGCTCCCAATTATGGAAATCCTTGCTTAAACTTCGTGACGAATTTGGGGCTCAAGTCAAATTCACAGTCGGATTTGAAATGTCCTCTAGGTTCTAGCTTGATTGGTGGACCGGGGATGGTCCGATGAAGGACGTGTTGGGGAACGTAGTATTTCAAAAAAATTCCTACGATCACGCAAGATCTATCTAGGAGATGCATAGCAACGAGCGGGGAGAGTGTGTCCACGTACCCTCGTAGACCGAAAGCGGAAGCGTTTATCAACGCGGTTGATGTAGTCGTATGTCTTCACGATCCGACCGATCCTAGCACCGAACGTACGGCACCTCCGTGTTCAGCACACGTTCAGCTCGATGACGTCCCTCGTACTCTTGATCCAGTTGAGGCCGAGGGAGAGTTCCGTCAGCACGACGGTGTGGCGATGGTGATGATGAAGTTACCGGCGCAGGGCTTCGCCTAAGCACTACGACGATATGACCGAGGTGTGTAACTGTGGAGGGGGGCACCGCACACGGCCAAGAGAAACTTTGATGTGCTTTGGGGTGCCCCCCTGCCCCCGTATATAAAGGAGGGAGAGGGAGAGGGAGAGGCAGCCGGCCCTAGGGGGGCGCGCCAAGGTGTGGAGTCCTACTAGGACTCCCTAACCTGGTAGGATTCCACCTCCCACACGGAGTAGGAAAGGGGGAAGGGAGAAGGAGAAGGAAAGGGGGGGGGGGGGCCCTTCTCCTAGTCCTAATCGGCCTCCTGCCCAAGGGGGGGCGCACCAGCCCCTTGTGGGCTGGTGCGCTTCCCTCTTATGGCCCATAAGGCCCATAACTTCTCCCGGGGGGTTCCGGTAACCTCCCGGTACTCCGGAAAAATGCCCGAACCACTCGGAACCATTCCGATGTCCAAATGAAACCTTCCAGTATATGAATCTTTACCTCTCGGCCATTTCGAGACTCCTTGTCATGTCCGTGATCTCATCCGGGACTCCGAACAAACTTCGGTACATCAAATCACATAACTCATAATACAAATCGTCATCGAACGTTAAGCGTGCGGACCCTACGAGTTCGAGAACTATGTAGACATGACCGAGACACATCTCTAGTCAATAACCAATAGCGGAACCTGGATGCTCATATTGGCTCCTACATATTCTACGAAGATCTTTATCGGTCAAACCACATAACAACATACGTCATTCCCTTTGTCATCGGTATGTTACTTGCCCGAGATTCGATCGTCGGTATCATCATACCTAGTTCAATCTCGTTACCGGCAAGTCTCTTTACTCGTTCCATAATGCATCATCCCGCAACTAACTCATTAGTCACATTGCTTGCAAGGCTTCATATGATGTGCATTACCGAGAGGGCCCAGAGACACCTCTCCGAAACTCGGAGTGACAAATCCTAATCTCGATCTATGCCAACCCAACAAACACCTTCGGAGACACCTGTAGAGCATCTTTATAATCACCCAGTTACGTTGTGACGTTTGATAGCACACAAGGTGTTCCTCCGGTATTCGGGAGTTGCATAATCTCATAGTCAGAGGAATATGTATAAGTCATGAAGAAAGCTTTAGCAATAAAACTTAACGATCATTATGCTAAGCTAACAGATGGGTCTTGTCCATCACATCATTCTCCTAATGATGTGATCCCGTTCATCAAATGACAACACATTTCTATGGTTAGGAAACTTAACCATCTTTGATTAACGAGCTAGTCAAGTAGAGGCATACTAGGGACACTTTGTTTTGTCTATGTATTCACACATGTATCAAGTTTCCGGTTAATACAATTCTAGCATGAATAATAAACATTTATCATGATATAAGGAAATATAAATAACAACTTTATTATTGCCTCTAGGGCATATTTCCTTCAGTCTCCCACTTGCACTAGAGTCAATAATCTAGTTCACATCGCCATGTGATTAACACCAATAGTTCACATTGCCATGTGACCAACACCCAAAGGGTTTACTAGAGTCAATAATCTAGTTCACATCGCCATGTGATTAACACCAATAGTTCACATCGCCATGTGACCAACACCCAAAGGGTTTACTAAGGTGTGATCATGTTTTGCTTGTGAGAGAGGTTTAGTCAACGGGTCTGCCATATTCAGATCCGTATGTATTTTGCAAATTTCTATGTCTACAATGCTCTGCATGGAGCTACTCTAGCTAATTGCTCCCACTTTCAATATGTATCCAGATTGAGACTCAGAGTCATCCAGATCGGTGTTAAAGTTTGCATCGACGTAACTCTTTACGATGAACTCTTTATCACCTCCATAACCGAGAAATATTTCCTTAGTCCTCTTAGGTAACTAAGGATAACTTTGACCGCTATCCAGTGATCCACTCCTGGATCACTATCGTACCTCCTTGCTAAACTCATAGCAAGGCACACAACTGGTCTGGTACATAGCATGGCATACTTTATAGAACCTATGACTGAGGCATAGGGAATGACTTTCATTCTCTTTCTATCTTCTGCTGTGGTCGTGTTTTGAGTCTTACTCAATTTTACACCTTGTAACACAGGCAAGAACTCCTTCTTTGACTGTTCCATTTTGAACTACTTCAAAATCTTGTCAAGGTATGTACTCATTGAAAAAATCTTATCAAGCATCTTGATCTATCTCTATAGATCTTGATGCTCAATATGTAAGCAGCTTCACCGAGGTCTTTCTTTGAAAAACTCCTTTCAAACACTCCTTCATGCTTTCCAGAAAAAAATCTACATCATTTCCGATCAACAATATGTCATTCACATATACTTATCAGAAAGACTGTAGTGCTCCCACTCACTTTCTTGTAAATACAGGCTTCACCGCAAGTCTGTATAAAACTATATGCTTTGATCAACTTATCAAAGCGTATATTCCAACTCCGAGATGTTTGCACCAGTCCATAGATGGATCGCTGGAGCTTGCACACTTTGTTAGCACCTTTAGGATTGACAAAACCTTCTGGTTGCATCATATACAACTTCTTCTTTAATAAATCCATTAAAGAAATGCAGTTTTGACATCCATTTGCCAGATTTCATAAAATGCGGCAATTGCTAACATGATTCGGACAGACTTAAGCATCGATACGAGTGAGAAAATCTCATCGTAGTCAACACCTTGAACTTGTCAAAAACCTTTTGCGACAATTCGAGCTTTGTAGATAGAAACACTACTATCAGCGTCTGTCTTCCTCTTGAAGATCCATTTATTCTCAATGACTTGCCGATCATCGGGCAAGTCAACCAAAGTCCATACTTTGTTCTCATACATGGATCCCATCTCAGATTTCATGGCCTCAAGCCATTTCGCGGAATCTGGGCTCATCATCGCTTCCTCATAGTTCGTAGGTTCGTCATGGTCTAGTAACATGACTTCCAGAACAGGATTACCGTACTACTCTGGTGCGGAACGTACTCTGGTTGACCTACGAGGTTCTGTAGTAACTTGATCTGAAGTTTCATGATCATCATCATTAGCTTCCTCACTAATTGGTGTAGGCATCACTGGAACTGATTTCTGTGATGAACTACTTTCCAATTCAAGAGAAGATACCACTACCTCATCAAGTTCTACTTTTCTCCCACTCACTTCTTTCGAGAGAAACTCCTTCTCTACAAAGGATCCATTCTTAGCAATAAATATCTTGCCTTCGGATCTGTGATAGAAGGTGTACCCGACAGTTTCTTTTGGATATCCTATGAAGACGCACTTCTCCGATTTGGGTTCGAGCTAATCAGGCTGAAGCTTTTTCACATAAGCATCACAACCCCAAACTTTAAGAAACGACAGCTTAGGTTTCTTGCCAAACCATAGTTCATACGGTGTCATCTCAACGGATTTAGATGGTGCCCTATTAAACGTGAATGCAGCTGTCTCTAATGCATAACCCCAAAACGATAGTGGTAAATCGGTAAGAGACATCATAGATCGCACCATATCTAATAAAGTACGGTTACGACGTTCAGAAAAACCATTACGCTGTGGTGTTCCAGGTGGCGTGAGTTGCGAAACTATTCCACATTGTTTTAAATGAAGACCAAACTCGTAACTCAAATATTTGCCTCCGCGATCAGATCGTAGAAACTTTATTTTCTTGTTACGATGATTTTCCACTTCACTCTGAAATTCTTTGAACTTTTCAAATGTTTCAGACTTGTGTTTCATTAAGTAGATATACCCATATCTGCTCAAATCATCTGTGAAGGTCAGAAAATAACGATACCCGCCGCGAGCCTCAATACTCATCGGACCGCATCAATCGGTATGTATTATTTCCATTAAGTCTATAGCTCGCTCCATTGTTCCGGAGAACGGAGTTTTAGTCATCTTGCCCATGAGGCATGGTTCGCAAGCATCAAATGATTCATAATCAAGTGATTCCAAAAGTCCATCAGTATGGAGTTTCTTCATGCGCTTTACACCAATATGACCTAAACGGCAGTGCCACAAATAAGTTGCACTATCATTACTAACTTTGCATCTTTTGGCTTCAATATTATGAATATGTGTATCACTACGATCGAGATTCAATAAACCATTTACATTGGGTGTATGACCATAGAAGGTTTTTATTCATGTAAACAGAACAACAATTATTCTCTGACTTAAATGAATAACCGTATTGCAATAAACATGATCCAATCATATTCATGCTCAACGCAAACACCAAATAACATTTATTTTGCAATAAACATGATCCAATCATATTCATGCTCAACGCAAACACCAAATAACATTTATTTAGGTTCAACACTAATCCCGAAAATAGAGGGAGTGTGTGATGGTGATCTTATCAACCTTGGAATCTCTTCCAACACACATCATCACCTCGTCCTCAACTAGTCTCTGTTCATTTTGCAACACCTGTTTCGAGTTACTAATCATAGCAACTGAACTGGTATCAAATACCTTGGGGTTACTATGAACACTAGTAAAGTACACATCAATAACATGTATATCACATATACCTTTGTTAACTTTGCCATCCTTCTTATCCGCCAAGTATTTGGGGTAGTTCCGCTTCCAGTGACCATTTCCTTTGCAGTAGAAGCACTCAGTTTCAGGCTTGGGTTCATCTTTGGGCTTCTTCACGGGAGTAGCAACTTTCTTGCCATTCTTTTAAAGTTTCCTTTTCATTCCCTTGCCCTTTTTCTTAAAACTAGTGGTCTTGTTAACCATCAACACTTGATGTTATTTCTTGATTTCTACCTTCGCTGATTTCAGCATCGCAAAGAGCTTGGGAATCGTTTTCGTCATCCCTTGCATATTATAGTTCATCACGAAGTTCTAGTAACTTGGTGATAGTGACTAGAGATTTCTGTCAATCACTTATCAAACGATTGTAGTACTCAGACATTCTGAGCACATGCTCACTGGTTGAGCTATTCTCCTCCATCTTGTAGGCAAAGTATTTGTCAGAGGTCTCATACCTCTCGACACGGGCATGAGTCTGAAATACCAATTTCATCTCTTGGAACATCTCATATGCTCCGTGGCGTTCAAAACATTTTTGAAGTCCCGGTTCTAAGCCGTAAAGCATGGTGCACTAAACTATCAAGTAGTCATCATACCGAGCTTTGTCAAACGTTCATAACGTCTGCATCTGCTCCTGCAATAGGTCTGTCACCTAGCGGTGCATCAAGGACATAATTCTTCTGTGCAGCAATGAGGATAATCCTCAGATCACGGACCAAGTCCGCATCATTGCTACTATCATCTTTCAACTTAGTTTTCTCTAGGAACATATCATAAATAAAAACGGGGAAGCTATACGCGAGCTATTGATCTACAACATAGATATGCAAATACTATCAGGACTAAGTCCATGATAAATTTAAGTTCAATTAATCATATTACTTAAGAACTCCCACTTAGATAGACATCCCTCTAATCATATAAGTGATCACATGATCCAAATCAACTAAACCATGTCCGATCATCACGTGAGATGGAGTAGTTTTCAATGGTGAACATCACTATGTTGATCATATCTACTATATGATTCACGCTCGACCTTTCGGTCTCAGTGTTCCGAGGCCATATCTGCATATGCTAGGCTCGTCAAGTTTAACCCGAGTATTCTGCGTGTGCAAAAATGGCTTGCACCCGTTGTATTTGAACGTAGAGCCTATCACACCCGATCATCACGTGGTGTCTCAGCACGAAGAACTTTCGCAACGGTGCATACTCAGGGAGAACACTTATACCTTGAAATTTTTAGTGAGGGATCATCTTATAATGCTACCGGCGTACTAAGCAAAATAAGATGCATAAAAGATAAACATCACATGCAATCAAAATATGTGACATGATATGGCCATCATCATCTTGTGCTCATGATCTCCATCACAGAAGCACCGTCATGATCTTCATCGTCACCGGCTTGACACCTTGATCTCCATCGTAGCATCGTTGTCGTCTCGCCAACTGTTGCTTCTACAACTATCTCTAACGCATAGTGATAAAGTAAAGCAATTACATGGCGATTGCATTTCATACAATAAAGCGACAACCATAAGGCTCCTGCCAGTTGCCGATAACGGTTACAAAACATGATCATCTCATACAACAATTTATATCTCATCACGTCTTGACCATATCACATCACAGTAAGCCCTGCAAAAACAAGTTAGACGTCCTCTACTTTGTTGTTGCAAGTTTTACGTGGCTGCTACGGGCTCAGCAAGAACCGTTCTTACCTATGCATCAAAACCACAACGATTTTTCGTCAAGTGTGCTGTTTTAACCTTCAACAAGGACCGGGCGTAGTCAAACTTGATTCAGCTAAAGTTGGAGAAACAGACACCCACTAGCCACCTGTGTGCGAAGCACGTCGGTAGAACCAGTCTCATGAACGCGGTCATGTAATGTCGGTCTGGACCACTTCATCCAACAATACCGCCGAATCAAAGTAAGATGTTGCTGGTAAGCAGTATGACTATTATCGCCCACAACTCTTTGTGTTCTACTCGTGCATATAACATCTACGCATAGACCTGGCTCGGATGCCACTGTTGGGGAACGTAGTATTTCAAAAAAATTCCTACGATCACGCAAGATCTATCTAGGAGATGCATAGCAATGAGCGGGGAGAGTGTGTCCACGTACCCTCGTAGACCGAAAGCGGAAGCGTTTATCAACGCGGTTGATGTAGTCGTACGTCTTCACGATCCGACCGATCCTAGCACCGAACGTACGGCACCTCCGTGTTCAGCACACGTTCAGCTCGATGACGTCCCTCGTACTCTTGATCCAGTTGAGGCCGAGGGAGAGTTCCGTCAGCACGACGGTGTGGCGACGGTGATGATGAAGTTATCGGCGCAGGGCTTCGCCTAAGCACTACGACGATATGAACAAGGTGTGTAACTGTGGAGGGGGGCACCGCACACGGCTAAGGGAAACTTTGATGTGCTTTGGGGTGCCCCCCTGCCCCCGTATATAAAGGAGGGAGAGGGAGAGGCAGCCGGCCCTAGGGGGGGCGCGCCAAGGTGTGGAGTCCTACTAGGACTCCCTAGTCCTAGTAGGATTCCACCTCCCACACGGAGTAGGAAAGGGGGAAGGGAGAAGGAGAAGGAAAGGGGGGGCCGGCCCCCTTCTCCTAGTCCTAATCGGCCTCCTGCCCAAGGGGGGCGCACCAGCCCCTTGTGGGCTGGTGTGCTTCCCTCTTATGGCCCATAAGGCCCATAACTTCTCCCGGGGGGTTCCGGTAACCTCCCGATACTCCGGAAAAATGCCCGAACCACTCGGAACCATTCCGATGTCCAAATGCAACCTTCCAATATATGAATCTTTACCTCTCGACCATTTCGAGACTCCTCGTCATGTCCGTGATCTCATCCGGGACTCCGAAAAAACTTCGGTACATCAAATCACATAACTCATAATACAAATCGTCATCGAACGTTAAGCGTGCGGACCCTACGGGTTCGAGAACTATGTAGACATGACCGAGACACAACTCTAGTCAATAACCAATAGCGGAACATGGATGCTCATATTGGCTCCTACATATTCTACGAAGATCTTTATCGGTCAAACCACATAACAACATACGTCATTCCCTTTGTCATCGGTATGTTACTTGCCCGAGATTCGATCGTCGGTATCATCATACCTAGTTCAATCTCGTTACCGGCAAGTCTCTTTACTCGTTCCATAATGCATCATCCCGCAACTAACTCATTAGTCACATTGCTTGCAAGGCTTCATATGATGTGCACTACCGAGAGGGCCCAGAGATACCTCTCCGAAACTCGGAGTGACAAATCCTAATCTCGATCTATGCCAACCCAACAAACACCTTCGGAGACACCTGTAGAGTATCTTTATAATCACCCAGTTATGTTGTGACGTTTGATAGCACACAAGGTGTTCCTCCGGTATTCGGGAGTTGCATAATCTCATAGTCAGAGGAATATGTATAAGTCATGAAGAAAGCTTTAGCAATAAAACTTAACGATCATTATGCTAAGCTAACGGATGGGTCTTATCCATCACATCATTCTCCTAATGATGTGATCCCGTTCATCAAATGACAACACATGTCTATGGTTAGGAAACTTAACCATCTTTGATTAACGAGCTAGTCAAGTAGAGGCATACTAGGGACACTTTGTTTTGTCTATGTATTCACACATGTATCAAGTTTCCGGTTAATACAATTCTAGCATGAATAATAAACATTTATCATGATATAAGGAAATATAAATAACAACTTTATTATTGCCTCTAGGGCATATTTCCTTCAGGACGGTTTCCCTATTCTCTTCTCATATTTTGGTAACCCTGCATCTTTGCATTTCTGAGCTCCATGCTAGCAACTGGGACTGTCGGTTCCAACGTTGGTTGAAGACGAGTGAGATGGATCAATGTATTGCTTCCTACCATCTTGACTGCCAAGCATATAGCGACCTGACCCCATACCCCTTCTGGTAATTTCTAAATTAAATCCTTATACAACAGGCTTAGCTTCGGAGCTCGCACTAATAAATTCAAAGATACTTGGAGAGCCTGTTTTCCTCTAAAAACTAAAATTTGCCACTTGTCGTGTAGTGACCAAATTACAAAAGGGCACGGCCGGCTAATACAGCTTGTGCTCTTTGTGGAGTGGTTGAGAATGTGGAGCATAGGTTTAACTACACCCTAGCTAAGTTCATGTGGAGTTGTGTCCGATCTTGAATAAACATCAACTGGACCCTCAAAAGTTTGCGCAACTTTGCGGTTACCTTGCCCCCCTCTCTCTCTCTGCCCAATTGAGATGCCTCTTTTGGGTTGATTTTGTTATTGTTGCTTGGTCTTTATGGACTACGCGTAACAAGTTTAGTAGTGAGCATATTTTTCCCGCTAAAGCGTAAGACATCAATGACATGGAGCTCATGATTTTCAAGATTCGTGCTACTGCTGCTTCCTTGTCTTTGGCGACTGATTACTGTTAGTTCTAATCTTGTTGTAGGTTTAGTCAGCGGTTTGTTTAGTCGTGTCATACACATGGTGTTACATTTAGCATGGTAATAAGTTAGCGAAGTATTAGTGGGGCAGCTGCGCATGGGGATGGACGTGTGCATGTTGGATCGTAGTGCTCCAGTAGAGTCATGCATGTTTATCTTTGAGGTCTGTTTGCATGTAGCATGAGACGTGCGAGTTCACGTCGAGGCATCTTTTTCTGATGGTTGTTTTGGTCACCCGCCAGACTCGGATTGTGGGATGGCACGATCAAATCGAGCTGCGCTAGGTGGGTTAGTTATGCATGTAACGGTGAGCTTGGCTCCCGGGGAGAATAAGAAGAGAAGAAAGCAAGAAAAGAGGAAGGAAGTTGGCCTCGCAAACAAACTGTGTTCGTCTTCCTCTCTGGTTCCTTCATCTCCACCGTGCTCGCGTGTGTAGCCTCGCGTTTGTGTTCCAACAATTGGTATCAGAGCTAGGTCGTGAGGCATTTGTCAGCGGCGCGATGGGGGACCAGTCGCCGACGAAGAACAGCGATGCAGGCAAGGGCGGCGGCAGCGGCGGTGGAAAGTACACGCCGCCGAGCAAGAGGCTCGGAGCAGGTGGCTCTGAGGAGGGCGCCATCGTGGTGAGGGCTGCATCGAGGGTTGCCGTCCCTGTCCAGTACCCGCAGCTCACTGACACCAACTATGCCCTATGGGCCGTGAAGATGAAGGTTCTTCTTCGACCCCACGGTGTCTCATCGGCGCTTGAACCCGAGGGGGAGGTGGACGACGACAAGGACGCAGCAGCGTTCGCCGCCGTCTCTCAGGCTGTCCCCGACGCGGTCATGATGGCCATCGCGGGCTGTAAAACCGCGAGGGAAGCGTGGGAGACAATCCGATGCATGCGCATTGGCGAAGACCGCGTCAAGAAGGCCAGGGTGAAGCAGCTGAAGCGACAGCTCGATCGTCTCGAGATGGACGATGGCGAGACAGTGACCGTGTTCGCGCAAAAGCTCACTATGTTGGTGGGCGAGATTCGCTCCCTTGGTGAGAATATTTCAGACGAGGCCGTCATAGAGCACCTGTTCAGTGCAGTACCAGATCGGTTCAGCGACATCGTCAACACGATTGAGCAGTGGGGCGATCTCTCCACCATGAGCGTGGCTGAGGCCGTTGGGCGCTTGGCTGCCTTTGAGGAAAGTCATCGAGGACGCCGTTGTGGGTGCAGTTACGCCGGCGACAACGACGGCGAGAAGCTGATGCTGGTTTCACGCGCCCAGCTGGAGGGGTTGGTCCTTAAAGAGAAGAAGAAAGGGGAAGGTTCCAGCAGCAGCAACAAGAACGATGACGAAGAGCACATTGGAGGCCGTGGTGAGAAGAAGAATGAACGTCGCGGCAAGTTTGACAAGTCGAAGATTACGTGCTTCGAGTGTGGCGAGAAGGGCCACTTCACCTCAGAGTGCGAGGCCTTGAAGAAAGAGAAGGCGCTGCTCGCCGAAGCCGACGTCGACTACGAGCCAGCGCTGCTAATGGCCGTGGCATGTGAGCGTGCTCCAGCTCCATTGGTGGAGCACGCCAAGGTCGAGCCTGAAGAGAAGGATCCTGAGATCACGTCCTTTGGTACATCCGTGAAGGAGTTAGAAGATGCCAAGGCTGAGGCAGGGATGCTGCGTGGCAAGCTGGCCACAGCCGAAGTGAAGTTCCAAGCCATGTCCAGTGAGTGCAGGGCAGAAGCGGAGAAGACTGCGACGGCCATGAGCCGCGACCATGACCACGCGTTCCTGCTCGAGTACGTGCACACATTAGAGGAAGATGCAAGGCTGATGAGAGAGGAGAACGCCAAGCTGCTGGAGGTGCATCGTGTACTCCGCGAAGAGAACAGCGGATTGCGTGATCTCATGAAGAAGGCAACGGCAGGAGCCATGCAAGCCAGTGCAGTGACAGCGGCAGCAGCGCCAGTAGCTGCGACGAGGGCCGTGAAGTCGCCGGATGTGGGAAAACTGGTCGTGAAGGTGCCAACAGTGAACTGCAAGGAGAACCACACTGGTGTCGTCGAGCTGAATGAAGAAAAAATCAGTCCTAAACTAGGTGCGCGAGAGGAGTACAATGGTGAGCTTTGGTATCTCGACACGGGTGGAAGTAATCACATGTCAGGTAATGAGAAGATGTTCAGCGATCTTGACACTAGCATCAAGGGGACTGTGCGGTTCGGAGATGGGTCCGTTGTTGAAGTTTGTGGCCGTGGAAGTGTTTTGTTCAGTTGTCGTGCTGGCAAGCAACATGTGCTCAAGAATGTGTATTTCATTCCAAAGCTCAGAAGCAATATAGTAAGTCTGGGCCAGCTTGACGAAGAAGGGTACAAGTCAGTACTACACCGAGGGATCTTGAACGTGTTTGATGGCTCCGGAGAGCTAGTAGCCAGAGCACCGAGATCCAAGAATCGGCTCTATCCTCTGAATCTGAAAAAATCTATTAGCCTGTTGGGTAATATGGAGAAGCTGTATGAGGGAGCTCCCATGGTGGCTGAAGAAACAAAGACCAGCCGTGGAGGCTCTTCCAGCACGAGACGGCGTCGCCGACGCCAAGCCATGACGATTAGTGCGTAAGAAAGCAAGTTGAGTAACAAGATTAGGGAGGTGAATGTTAGTTCTAATCTTGTTGTAGGTTTAGTCAGCGGTTTGTTTAGTCGTGTCATACACATGGTGTTACGTTTAGCATGGTAATAAGTTAGTGAAGTATTAGTGGGGCAGCTGCGCATGGGGATGGACGTGTGCATGTTGGGTCGTAGTGCTCCAGTAGAGTCATGCATGTTTATCTTTGAGGTCTGTTTGCATGTAGCCTGAGACGTGCGAGTTCACGTCGAGGCATCTTTTTCTGATGGTTGTTTTGGTCACCCGCCAGACTCGGATTGTGGGATGGCACGATCAAATCGAGCTGCGCTAGGTGGGTTAGTTATGCATGTAACGGTGAGCTTGGCTCCCGGGGAGAATAAGAAGAGAAGAAAGCAAGAAAGAGGAAGGAAGTTGGCCTCGCAAACAAACTGTGTTCGTCTTCCTCTCTGGTTCCTTCGTCTTCATCGTGCTCGCGTGTGTAGTCTCGCGTTTGTGTTCCAACAATTACTTTACCTATTGTTCCCTAGTTTGTTGGTACTGTGGCTGCACAGTGCACACCCTGTCATCGCCATGTTGACTTGGTAATATTTTCAATTTTTAGGTCTGAACTTGTCACACTGTCATACGATGTGGCTGTATGGCTTGCTTTGCCATGTTTGATTTTGCTTATAAAGTTGGGTGATTGTCCTTTCTCTAGAAAAGATGTTCTGACTTTCTTGTAAATCGGACGTATATCGAGTTATAGCCACATTTTAGTGTTTGTTCACTCTGTATATTCTCCAAACTGAAACATCCAAAATATCTTATATTTCTGAACAGACGGAGTAGGATCGTTGTGGTTTGCGACTAGACAGAGATCAGCGTTCAGCAACCAAAAGAGTGCCGGAGCATCCCATGTGGTGACAGCAGTGGGCAGGCCTTAGTGCCGAACGCGGCTTATGAGTACATTCTTGCAGTCTTCAGTATACACTGCAGATTTGCCCTTCAGAAAGATTAATAACATGACCGAATACCATTCCGCAAAAGTGCCACACCACAACAACGTGAGATTACATTTCCTTAAGTGGAGTAGCTTAGCTATCAAAGAAAGCAAACTATAAACCGAAGAGATCAATCTGTACATGAATTCCTTGATGGCTTAGTGACAAACTTCTGATGTACAACAGCGTCCTGATCAGCAGGGAAGTACTTAACTCTTAGCATACCATTCTTTTGCAGAGGGAATTCAGACACACAAAGATAATGGCATAGTGAGATGACTTCCTATCAACCATGAATATGATCCGCCAAATGAAATCAACAACCTCAGCTGGCTGTTATCGCGATGAGCGCGACGAGCGGGTGGTGCTGCCTTCATTGCGATCTTTCTTCCGCAAACCTTCAAAGCTCAGGAAACACTTGAGAGGTCTGACCTGTTGTTCCAGTATAGCCAACATGAGAACACCTTCGGCACAACAATGTATATTTTGCTACGATGGATCTTATCAGACCACAATTCCATAGGAAACCATAAGCTATTACCTTCCAACGGTTTCTGCGAGCTAGTTCGATTTGGATGGCAGACAACCGATCAATGACCACCCTAAAGTTGGGCCTATCAGCAGGATTTTCACTCCAGCATTTCTCAATCAACCTATAGCAATGTAAAATAGTCAAGCAATCAATCAAGTCAGGATGGAGACAAACTAAAGTCACAGTGTATATTGGTATCTGGAGGAAACAGTACAAATTAAGGTTTACAAAACCGTATTGTCAAATAGGATTATGGATTGCTAAAGCTTGAAATTGGCAATGCAATCAAGCTATTCTAATGCTGCAACAAATTGGTAATTGCCAATTGCCATATAGTAAAGCAAAAAAGGAGGGAGAATCTTACTCTCTTAACCCGTAGGCATAATGCTTTGGAGGAGCTCTAAATGGTGGCCTTTCTTTAGAACTATGGGCCTTCTCAATTTCATCAATCTTCTTATCGTGAAAAGGGAGACATCCTTCAATCATCTGAAAGAGTTCAAATATTAGGAAAAAGTACTGTCATCTAGAAGGACCTGGGAGTAGTTGGAACAGAATAGAGCATTTACTTTCCAAATTATCTATCAAACAAATTTTCTGCCTGTTCTAAGTTCTAACTGAGACTACACAAAATGTCGATTACAAGATGAAACATAAAGTATGGCATAGAAATACGCAATGCTATATAGCAAAATAATTACCTCCTGGAGTATCAAAGCGAACGAGAAGACATCAACTTTATTATCATACTCCTCTTTACGCAGGACTTCTGGAGCTACATACCTACCTATGACATATTCATGAATTATCAGTAACAGCAGGTGAATAAATTTGCCAAAGCAGTGAGCTGCTCACTAGAACAAATTTAGGATGAAAAAAAAAGTACATAAGCTTACAGGCATTGCCAGGAGAAGTAACTGGTTTGTCCTCTCTGACTTTTCTTCTCCATTTTAGCATCTTACACAAATCAAAATCTGCCACCTTCAGATGCCCAGTATCATCCCTCAATATGTTTCTATTTTCTTACACGAGGGCCAGAAAAGAAATTCAACAAATTAGGTATCTGAAGCAACTGATGCTTGAGGCAAATAAAAAAAACTTCAAATTTCTCAAGATCTTTTGAGATAAAGTACTCACGAAGGCTCAAGGTCACGGTGGATGATACCTTGAGGTTTATGCTCATGTAAGTAACTCATTCCTCTGTTACATTGAGCAAAGATCCACGAGTTAGGACTGGTTATAACAACAGAAAAAATAGCAATAATAGAGTCCCTGTGATGTGGGGAATATGGTGGGTGGCAAACCTTGCAATATCAAGAGCTAATTTAACTGCATACAAAGGTTCCAGAGCTCCTTTCTTATTTAAGTGTTTGCGCAAATCACCCTGAAAATAAACATTTGCACACTGATAATCTATAAAACAAAGTGATTTATTTTGATAGTCAACTGAAAGCCTGATTATGTTGCAGAAATAATGATGCATTGTTAAGAAACATAAGAATTTATGCACTGCTGAAATCATACAGAAAGTAGATAGGAAGAAATCATATTTATTGTGATACCAACAAAAAAGCTAAATAAGATCATACAGACCGGTAACTGATTAGTACTGTCATTTAACTATGACAATAGCAATCCTTTACTCACTACACATAACCAAATAGGCAAATACTAGTTCAAGAGGAAGCCGTGAGTCTACACCTAGAAAGTTTGACTAGGCCATCTGTAATGGTGGTTGATTAAATGGCATCAGATGAGACTAGTGACTATCAAATATTAAAATAATATGAACCTGAGAAGAACATTAGTCCAAGACAAACCTTCGGCATAAACTCCATGACAATCATCATCGGGTTGGTTTGTGTTACAGCACCCAGAAATTGAACGACATTTGGATGCCGTATTAGTTGCAGAACGTCAAGCTCATCTCTGAATGCCTGTCTGCAATGCAAAGATATCCATCCAAACTGTAAGGAAAGTACCAACTTGGGCAGTCGAGTAACTCGTAAGTGAAAGAATGCCAACATAAATCAGGAATTAAGGTAACTACTCAGTCAAATCAACCCACACTTTGTTCTCGTCGGTAAGTACGTCATCATCCAGCTTCTTAACAGCAACCATAATGCCTCTCCATGTTGCTTTCCGAAATGTACCCTGAGAAGGCAATGAAACTATAAGAAACAAATAGCATTCGATGAAAAAACTTCATGCCCAGACTAGTTATTCGAGTAAAAATTGTGACTGGTAGTTAACACATGCCTTAGCTAAATCTTTGCCATTAGTGAAGTCAAGTTCGTTCTGGTCAATCTCGTATTCAGGAACATCACGATCACTGTTAACATGCATAGGAGCAACCTTCAAAAAAAGGAAGTGGATATTTATTATTATATAAGAATGCTGGAACGCCTGAACATGCAAGCGTAATAAAAATACAGCAATAGTACCTTATGGTTGGAGCCATGTTTCTCCAGGATCTTGATAACATCATGATTCTGGTAATGCATCGCATCTGCCAAAGGCTGCCCGATAGTAGTGCAACACACAATTAACTCAAGTGAAAGCATATACCTATATATAGTTCCTAACAGCAAGTATTATATGTACTCCCTCGGTTCACTATTATAAGATGTTCTAATCTTTTTCTGAATAGGATATATATAGACACGTTGCATATCACTCGTCAGTCCATATGTTGTCCATATTAAAATATCCGAAACATCCTATACTCCTCCGTCCCAACGTAAGTGTCTCAACTTTAGTACAATAATTTGAAGGGAAAAAAACTCTTAACCAGCCACTGGGAAGTATGGCAATTGCAAATGATTTGCATCACAATCCACCTCAATTCATTTTTATTTCTTGCCAGGTTTTGCCGTGCTTGCAAACTAAAATTGACGTCCTCGTGACAATATAAATTGCCATAAAAAAACGTTCGATTTGCCATCCCCTCCCAATCCCAAGTGAAAGTCAGCTGAATAGCATAACCCAAAAAATACTTGCTGTATTAAAAAACAGAAATTCAGCACTTAACGAACAAAAAATGGAGCAACACGGAGGCGAAAGTCTAAAGCAGGCTCACCGTGCTTCCCCACTGGTCCTCGACGACGGCCTCCGCGCCGCGGTCGAGCAGCAGCTCGACGACCTCGGCGTGGCCCTCGCAGGCGGAGATATGCAACGCCGTGCGGCCGTCGGAGTCGCGGAAGTTGGGGTCGGCACCGGCGTCGAGGAGCTCGCGTATCCCCTCCGCGTTGCCCTCGTGGGCCAGGTACATCATCTGGAAACTGGCGACGCCGGCGGCCTCTACCGACACCTCAGAGCCGTTTTCAACGCCGCCGCCGCGGTTGGGCGCCAGGGACGACTGCTTCCCCAGCCTAAACCGAGGGGTCGTAGAGCCCGCCGCCGCCTCCTCCTCCGTGGACGTGGGCGGCTGGGGCTCCATCGTCGGCGCTGGTGCGTCGGCCGGGAGATCCGATCGGAGACTTATGGAAGAGGAATTGAATAGAGCCGAGGAGGGTCCGTCGGTCCGAGGAAGGAATCGAGCGAGGGGGTTTGGGAGGGGAAGTTGAGAACTTGGATGGGAAAAAGATGGCTGGCTGGCGGCTGAGTTGGCAACAGGTCCACCAACTAACTAGTACTACTACTGTATGACTAAAAAAAAAAAACTAACTGCCCCTTGTGGTATGAAACGGTGGCGAAGAGTTCGGTGGCAATACCCCGCGGATTGAGTGGGTGGCAGCTGGTCCCCCGGAAGCAGAGCCTTACCCATGCTTGTAAGCTTGGTTCCGTTCCGCAACTCCGCCGGCGAGTCCGGTCTGAGGTTGCGCAGCGAGAGCGAGCGTCGTAGATGAAGTAGTCGAACACGCAAAGTAGATGAACACAGGGAAGTAGAGAGAAGACTTTCTTTATTAATGATTGATCTCTGTTACAATGATTGCTCCTCATCTATTTATATAAATGTAGGGGTCAAGGGATAAGTACCCACTTAACAAGGGCCGGCCGGCCCCGGGGGGGGGGGGGGGGGGGGGGCGCCCCGGGCCCCCAAAATCGAGGGCCCCTCCACAGGGTATACAGGTAGGCTTTGGCCCAACATATTTTCGGTGATAAAAAAAAAATTCTATGCGCTGGATGGCTGGGCCTCACGCGGCACAGCAGCACACAACGAGCCAGCAGCGATCAATTTGTTCCTAGTTTGTACGTGCATGTCGAAAAATAAGGAACTGATTGATCCTTCAGATTTGTTTGTTCCTAAGTTAGTACGTCCACTTCTAAAAAAGAAACTGATTGATCCCTTTTATCATGCACGCATTCACGCCGCGGTTCCCAATTTCGCAACGGCCGCGAACGCGTAGTCTTCGCAACTGCATGCTCGGCGCTCCTTCTCCCTTTTCTCCTTAAATCGAATTTTCCTTTGTAATTCAGATTGTCCGCCGATGTCAATTCCCCCGGGGCCGTTGTCGCAACCCCGCTTTTCTCTCCATCCATCAACGATTCGACCATCCGAGGTATATCCTATAGTCTTATTGCGGTTCCTAGTAAATCCTAGAAGGTGAGAGGGCTTTTCAAGTTAAATATTCTTTTGGGGTTAGGGCTGGATTAACGAGCTGCTCGGCTCGTTTGGTTCATTATCATTAAGCTCGTTATCATTAAGCTCGTTAATATTAACGAGCTAAAACATCTGTTCGGCTCTTTTCGTTATGGGCTTGTTATGCTCGTGAGGTGTTCACGAGTGCTTGTTAAGGTAATAAATTTCACAGAAGAATCCCACGATCCTATAAAAAAATCACAATGAAATAAATTAAACAAGAATGTTAAGGTAATAAACAACACAGAAGAATCCCATGATCCCATCAAAAATTCATAACCGTATAAATTAAACAAGGACATTATGTTCTCAGCTGCTGGCTCCTGGTTGACTCTAGGGTCTCCTCGCGGCTAGCTCCTAGGTCTAGGAGAAGTGCTGAAGTGGGCTGGGGCGCTGGGCCCCTAGGCTGGACTAACTAGCAACTCTTTTGATAGTGTGCTGATTTGAACAAGGGGTCTCATGTCAAACTTTTGAAAATTATCAAGCTAAACGAGTTAGCTCGTGAAACTCGTTTGCTCGCTCATTAAGCTCGTTAATCTTAACGAGCAAAAAACAATGTTCGGCTTGGTTCATTAACTAACGAGCACGAGCCGAAACGAACCGAACTATCGAGCGCTCATTATGCTCGTGAGCTTCAAGCTTTTCGTCCAGCCCTATTTGGGGTTGATACGGCGTTAACTTCTTTGAAAGATAGATTTAAAGAACTCATGGTGTTTAAAGAAATATTCGGATTTTTATTGAGTTCGGGCACCCTGAGATCAGTGGATGATATTGAACTTCAAGACTGTTGCATCAAGTTTGCAGAAACTTTCTTTCTTGATGGTTCATGTGATGTTGAGGTATATGATCTTATTTACGAACTGAAGATTATGAGATTCATTTTCCGACATGATGCAACGTCTACTATGGAGATTTTTGCCCAAGTGAGAGAAACTAATTGTTACATATCACGTCTTATTTACTGTGCATGTGACTATCACATCGGCCGAAAGAAGCTTTTCGAAATTGAAATTACTGAAGAATTATCTGAGGTCAACAATGACCCAACACAGGTTAAATGGTTTGGCAACATTATGCATTGAGAAGAAATTATTAGATGATATTCACATCGACCACATCATAAGTGACATTGCATCGAAGAATATTAGAAGAAATGTTTAAGGTAATATGTATAAATTATTTAATATGCATACTGATTTTAGATGCATTCAAGTGTTATTGGTAATATTTCATATATACTTATATTCATTTTTATTGTTATGATGTCTATATCAAGGGCCCCAAATTTTAGTCTCGCCCCGGGCCCCCAAAATCTCAGGACCGGCGCTGCACTTAACGCAAAGTGTGGAAACGGGAGGGCCTAGCCCGTGCGCCTCGCACGCCTCCGCTGGCTCCCACGATGTGGGCCCGGTTTCCCAACGCTCCCCCTTGGGCAATTATCCGTATATCCATGCCTCAAAACTCTGAAAAACCCAGTGGAAAAAAATATGGAGAAAGAGCGCATAGTATACGTTGTTGTATTGCACGAATTGCCTCGTCAAAAACCTCGTGTAAGAAACATCAGAAAAACTCGCTCAAGGGAAAAAGAGTACAATCCACTCAACCATCAAGTTGAGTACTCGATCATCGGGATCAAGATTTCAACGACGAGTTTGTGAAGTTTCTCCCCCTGAACCTTGCATCTCTCTAAGTCTCATCATACCGATTCCACGCACACGCCTCTCGAAGATTGATGCCGGTAATAATTTAGTGAACATATCAGCAAGATTGTCACAGGACTTAGTATGCAAAATTCTCACCTCGTTCAACTGCTGCAGCTCATGTGCATAGAAGAACTTGGGACTAATATGCTTTGTGAGGTTACTCTTCACATAACCCATCTGGACTTGTGCAACACAAGCAGCATTATCTTCATAGATAATGGTAGGGGTTTGTATGACGTTCAGCCCACACGTCTGCTGAATGTGGCCGATCATCCGTCGAAGCGATACACATTCTTTTGATGCTTCAAATAGTGCCATGATTTCCGAGTGGAAGTCAACACAAGAGTTTGCTTGGACGATTTCCAGGAAAACGCGGTTCCACCATAAAGGAAAACATATCCAGTCTGTGATTTGCAATCATGCGGGGCCGATAGGTACCCAGCATCGGCATAGCCTATAAGAGATAGGTCTTGATTCCTTTTATAAAACAGGCCAAGATCTTTGGTCCCTTGCAGGTAACGGAAGACGTCCTTGACACCTTTCCTATGTCTCTTGGTAGGTTCAAAACTGTACCTAGCAAGCAAACTGACGGCGAAAGCAATGTCTGGCCGTGTACAATTTGCAAGGTACATGAGTGCTCCAACTACACTCAGGTAAGGAACCTCTGGTTCCAGAGTTTCCTCCCCCTCTTCCTTGGGCCTGAACGGGTCCTTGTCTGGCTGTAAAGATCTCCCGACCATCGGGGTCTTAGAAGGATATGCCTTATCAAATCCAAATCTTTCAACACCTTCTGGGTGTAAGCCGACTGGTGCACTAGAATCCCATCAGGGGAATGTTCAAGTTGCAGACCTAGACAAAACTTGGTTTTACCCAAATCCTTCACCTCGAATTTCGACATCAGGTAGGAACTCGCTTCCTCAATATCCTCAGGTGTACCAATTATGTTTAAATCGTCCACGTACACCGAGATTATACAGAATCCATCTTAGGGTCGTCGTTTAAAAACACATGGGCAATCTTTATTGCTCGTGTAGCCCTTATGATGAAGGAAATCGCTTAGGCGATTATACCACATCCTACCAGACTGTCTGAGTCCGTACAGTGCCTTTTGAAGTTGAACACTTTATAGACCCATGTTTGCTCTATCATGGTTCGGAACAGGGATACCCTCTGGAACCTTCATGTATATGTTCGAATCCAAGTTACCATACAGGTAAGCAGTGACAACATCCATTAGTTTCATTTTCAAGCCCATGTTTATTGCCATTGAGATCAAGTATCTAAAGGTAACTCCATCCATGACCGGGGAATAAGTCTCCTCAAAATCGGCACCCGGTCGTTGAGTGAACTCTTGAGCGATGAGCCTTGCTTGGTACCGTACTACCTTATTATTTTCATCTCTCTTTGGAACAAAAACCCACCTATCGCCAACAGGGCATATGTGGGGAGGAGTTCGACAAACTGGTCCGAACACCTTCCTTTCGTTGAGAGATAATAATTCGACAGTAATTGTCTCCTGCCAATCTTTCCAATCCGTCCTTTTCTTGCTATCAGCGAGCGTGTTAGGCTCAGGGTCGAGATCTATGATTGAGGCAATTTTCATAGCAAAGTTAATGTCGACAATCGCCGTTGCTCGGTTCAGGGACTCCCCGTATAAATATAATTTATGGCCATTTCATCATGGAGCGCATCCGGCGCAAACACTTGCCCTACCAAATTCCCCATTCTGGGAGCGAGGTCCTTTAGATTTCCCGTGCCGATGTGTGCACACACATCTCCGCTGGGTGTTTCCCCTATGGGAAAGTTTAAGTCCAAAATTTCATGCGCTGAATTTTTCGTACTTGTGTCAGGTCTCGACTGGCTCCCCGTTTCACTTTGGGGCACTTTGGTGACATGCTGTAATAAATCTCTCTTATCCTTTTTCGTCGGGCATCCCCGAGTACTTGGGATTTGAGAAGCCGGATCTCTCGTCCTTTTAGGCCTTTGGACAGGAGCGGGTATACCATCATTTTTCTTCGGTATTTCAACCCTTTCCGGTGCATTGCGCGCGTGCACATGCGATTTTGTCACAGTCTTTAAGTCACTAAAGTGGTCAGGCAGTTGATTTGCTAATGACTGCAAATCTATTATCTTTTGGACTTCTCTCTCAGTCTCAGCAGTGCGCGGGTCATGAGCGCAGGGGCGGAGCCAGAAAATTTGGCCATTGGGTTCGCTCATTCACTCTTTATGAGAATTAGACTCTTTTTTCCAATTATTAATTACAAATGCATCACTCCCAGCTTGTTCCTCACTGTAATCTCTAAAAAGGTATGAACACAAACAAAAGGCCTTATGCAACTTGGCACTATACTCAAGCCAACGACCATATTCATCAAACTAATCTAGATTAATTCTACGTTGAGTATCTCCAATCTTCCTCTACGGGTAATCAAAATTAGACGATGGCCTGTAAGGTTTCCTCGTTAAATATCTACGCCTAATCTCATCTTGCATCTTTGGATTTCTTCTGTACTCTGAAATTATCTTTCGATCAGCCGGTTCATAAGGCAACTCATCTAAATTAATTTCGTTGTCAATAGTGGGCTTCGGAAGACTAGCTGTAGTAACATTTCATGCACTTTGCCTACGTCTACTGGGTGACCTTGATGTGCCTGTATCATTCTGGATTTGTGTCCGAGTTCTCTTTGAATAATACCGCTTCATAGCCTTGATTAATCAAAGTCCATGGAGAGAAACAAGTAAAAAAACTAGGGCAAAAAATATCACTATTACCCTAAGCTATTAGGCCAGGTAGAACATACATAAGAGAGAGAAGATGAGGAGATGTGGCAATGTATTCTAATTACCTGAAATTTTGGGTTAATATTGTTGCCGCTGTGGATCTGTAGCAGCCTGCTTGCCGCTGGTGTGCGGCGGCCGAGACGCGAACACGAATAGACCAGAGGAGGAGAGATGCGAATTGGAAAACGAACAGACGATGACCCGACGAGGCGTGTGGCTGCGTGCGTGCGTATACGAATACAAAACGTGAGTACAGAGGAGTACTAATCACGGTTTAGGCCTGGCCTTTGGGCTTTTGGGCCCTTTGCTTACGCTGTTCACATGACCACCTCACGTTATTGGGGTCAGGCAGGATTTTTTACTGGGTTTAGGTCAACAAAACATGTACCTACACGCACGTACGTAGAAAAATTCGTTGGGTTCACTTGAAGCCAACGCTTGTGTGCTGGCTCCACCGCTGCATGAGCATGATTCCCGTGGCTTGCCACGTGATTTTCTCGACTTTTAGTATCAAGAGGTTGATTCTCTCTCCCTAAAGTCAAGAAAAAATCCTCGTCAAAAATGCAATCAGCAAAACGAGTCGTGTGACAGTCACCTGTCATGGGGTCCAGATACCTGATTATGGACACAGTCTCATAACCAACGTATATCCCCAACTTATGGAGCGGGCCCATTGCTGATCGCTGGGGTGGTGGTATTGGTACATATACCTGGCAACCGAACCTACGAAGGTGGGGAATCTTCGGTGCCGACCCTTGCACAAGCCGAACAGGAGAGTGGATGTTGTAGGCCGATGGTCTAAAGTTGATGAGATTAGCCGCGTGTAACACTACGTGTAGGGCTGCAAACGAGTCGAGTTCGAGCGAGTTGGGCTCGGCTCAGCTCAACTCATATTAAAATTCGAGCGAGCTCATACTAAGTGAAGCTCAAGGTTGAGTTGTAGAACATGACTCGTGCTTAGCTTGTAACGATCTCGAGTCGATCTTGAGCTAGTTTCGAGCTAAATGAAACAAGAAAAGTTATAAAATCTACAACTATTATTCCAACTAGATAAGGCAAAGCGCTACAAAATATTATTCCAATCAAAGCATTATTCAGAGATCCTTTATTTATTTATAAACTATAGTACCAACTAGATGACGTGAAAATGAAAGAAAAGGCTAACTCCAACTGAAGGTACGTCCATCTCATCATGCTTGGGAGAGCTCATCTTCATGGATGAAAGAAAAGAAAAACGAAGGTGCATATGCTTGAGAACTTTTCCCAGATATGACAGGATATTTAACACACGACCGACCACATACCATAATAAGGCCTAAATTTTCTCTACACTAAATTAAACTTCCATGTTTGCTGGTAAATAAAATGGAGAAAAATCCTACACGACCTATATGGTAATAAATTATCCTATTTTCATTTAATATATGGCATGATCATTTAACATAATGATATTATGTCGAGCCATCGAGCGAGCCAGGATTGGCTCAAGATCGGCTCGTTTCTCGACCGAGCTATAGAAAGTGTTCGTACTCAACTTGTTTCTTTCCGAGTCGATCTCGAGTCAAGCCAAAAAACAAGTTGATCTCGAGCGGCTCACGAGCCTCGAGCTTTTCTTGCAGCCCTAACTACGTGGCCCCAACATGTAGTTGGTAAATTACAACCCTGAAGGAGCGGTCGGACAATGAATTTAATTCTTTTAATCAATGCCTGAGCAAGTCCATTTTGTGTATGAACATGCGGTATTGAGTGCCCAACTTTGATTCCCATTGCCATGCAATAATCATCGAATGCCTTTGAAGTAAATTCTCCGGTGTTGTCCATTCGAATAGACTTTATACGATAATCAGGGAAAGTATTCCTCATTTGTATGATCTGAGAGATCAACTTTGCAAAGGCATGGTTCCGTGTTGAAAGCAGGCAAACATTGGAACATTTAGAGGAAGCATCAATGAGCACCATGAAGTACCGAAATGGCCCCGTGAGGGGCTGAATTGGACCACATATGTCCCCTTGGATACGTTCCAAGAACGCGGGGATTTCATCCGTCACCTTGAGGGGCGATGGTCTACTGACTAACTTCCCCGTGGCGCATGCGGAGCATACGAAATCATCGGGATTCGGGAAGTTCTTCACGTTAACATTATGACCATGCGAGTTGTTAATTATATTTCTCATCATCCTAAGTCCGGGGTGGCCTAACCTATCACGCCAGAGGCAGAAAAGTTCAGAGCTTCTAAAAACAGTCTGAAGTGTAGTGTACATGGGCGGTGCTACTATTTTGGTGTAATATAGCCCTGTGTCAAATGAGGGAAGCCTTTCGATAACATGTTTACCATTTGCACCCCGCTTTGTGATGAGTAGACACTCATTACCGTTGTCATCATCGGTCTCAATATGGAAACCATTAGCGCACATGTCTTTAAAGCTCAAAAGAGTACGAGTCGACTCCGGGTACAACAACGCATCATTAATGATCAAAGTTGTTCCCATAGGAAGTATGATAGTAGCTCGTCCAGAGCCAACTATGTTCGAACCACAGCCGACAATTGTCATAATACTTCCCGGAGATTTTTTAATAGACTCAAAGTACTTAGTTTCTTGTAAAATAGTATGTGTGGTGGCGCTATCGGCAAGGCACGTTTCCTCCATTCGGGCGCCACACGCGTTCTAAAATATGACATCTAATTAATGTAATGAGGAAGAAACTACATTAATAATAAATTCACACATTTCAGAACATAACATACTATCATGGATAAATAATGGAATAAATGAATGAGATAAATGTCATCCAATCGCCAAAGTAAAGACCAAGTTTGTGCTCTCATAGAGCTTACAACCAAATCGAATTTATTCGAATTTATTGTATCAAATCACGGAATCATGATAACTAATGAGGTAAGCTAAGTAGACTCAGTAAAGAAGCCATTGACTTCAAGCTGAATCTCCATACTGGTGATCCCATCCTCGTTAGAAATCATCTTGGGAGCAGCATCAACATCCAGTTGTGGCACCGTAGGGCCGACCATGTGCTCAACCTCCATGGCAACGTTGGCGTCATTAGGGACCGCCAAAGCCGCTGCAATGGGCACATATGGGGTGGCCACTATGGGCGCAGGAGAATGTTGGAAATATGCCCTAGAGGCAATAATAAAGTGGTTATTATTATATTTCCTTGTTCATGGTAATTGTCTATTGTTCATGCTATAATTGTGTTATCCGGAAATCATAATACATGTGTGAATACATAGACCACAACATGTCCCTAGTGAGCCTCTAGTTGACTAGCTCGTTGATCAACAGATGGTTACGGTTTCCTGACCATGGACATTGGATGTCGTTGATAACGGGATCACATCATTAGGAGAATGATGTGATGGACTAGACCCAATCCTGAGCATAGCACTAGATCGTGTAGTTCGTCTGCTAAAGCTTTTCTAATGTCAAGTATCATTTCCTTAGACCATGAGATTGTGCAACTCCCGGATACCGTAGGAATGCTTTGGGTGTATCAAACGTCACAACGTAACTGGGTGACCATAAAGGTGCACTACAGGTATCTCCGAAAGTGTCTGTTGGGTTGGCACGAATCGAGACTGGGATTTGTCACTCCGTATGACGGAGAGGTATCTCTGGGCCCACTCGGTAATGCATCATCATAATGAGCTCAATGTGACTAAAGAGTTAGCCACGGGATCATGCGTTACGGAACGAGTAAAGAGACTTGCCGGTAACGAGATTGAACAAGGTATAGGGATACCGACGATCGAATCTCGGGCAAGTATCATACCGGTAGACAAAGGGAATTGTATACGGGATTGATTGAATCCTCGACATCGTGGTTCATCCGATGAGATCATCATGGAACATGTGGGAGCCAACAAGGGTATCCAGATCCCGCTGTTGGTTATTGGCCGGAGAGATGTCTCGATCATGTCTGCATGGTTCCCGAACCCGTAGGGTCTACACACTTAAGGTTCGGTGACGCTAGGGTTGTTATGGGAAATAGTATGTGGTTACCGAATGTTGTTCGGAGTCCCGGATGAGATCCCTGACGTCATGAGGAGTTCCGGAATGATCCGGAGGTGAAGATTTATATATGGGAAGTCATCATACAGTCACCGGAAGTGTTCGGGGGTTTTCCGGTATTGTACCGGGACCACCGAAGGGGTTCCGGGGGTCCACCTGCCCCGGAGGGCCCTATGGGCTGTATGGGGGAGGGAACCAGCCCCTAAGTGTGCTGGGCACCATCCCCCCCTAGGGCCCATGCGCCTAGGGTTGGGGAAACCCTAAAGGGGGGCGCCCCCCTTGGCTTGGGGGGCAAGCCCCCTCCCCCTGGCCGCCGCCCCCCCTCTAGATCTGATCTAGAGGGGCCGGCCCCCTTCCCCCTTGGCCCTATAAATAGAGGGGAGGAGGGAGGGCAGCAGCACCTCATCCAAGGCGCAGCCCTCCCCCTCTCCAACACCCCCTCCTCCTCCGTTTGAGCTTGGCGAAGCCCTGCCGGAGAACTGCAAGTTCCACCACCACGCCGTCGTGCTGCTGGAGCTGTCTTCCCCAACCTCTCCCTCCTCCTTGCTGGATCAAGGCGCGGGAGACGTCACAGGGCTGCACGTGTGTTGAACGCGGAGGCACCGTTGTTCGGTGCTTAGATCGGAATCGACCGCGATCTGAATCGCTGCGTGCACGACTCCTCCAACCACGTTCTTGCAACGCTTCCGCATCGCGATCTTCAAGGGTATGAAGATGCACTCCTCTCTCTCTCGTTGCTAGTCTCTCCATAGATTGATCTTGGTGATGCGTAGGAAATTTTTTTGATTTACTACTACGTTCCCCAACAGAGAAGGCGTAGGGATCATCACGGGTGCCTCCTTGGGCGCCGTTGGTGCTTCCTCCTGAGCCAAGGCGAGGTGCATCTCACGCGCCTTCCGAGCCTTGTACGCATCAACGACCTCCTGTGGTGTGCGCCACTGGCGGGAGAAATGCTCCACCGGGCCACACCGGAAGCAGTCCTGAGGCCTCTGCCCTCCCTTACCCGGCTTTTGCTGCTTAGCCGAAGCGGAGGGTTGAGGGCCCTTCTTCTTGCCCTTGCGGCCCCTCTTCTTCTGTTGAGGCCTGCGGACTTTGAGAGCATTCACCTCCTGACGAGAACTCCCCCCAAGTGGTTGCGCGACAAAGTTCTTTTTCAGAACCTCGTCCCGCGCCTGCGCCACCTGGAGGACGTCAATCAACTCTGAATACCTCGTGTAATTTCCTTGGCTGTAGTTCCGTGAGGACTGGACTGCGTCAGGGTGGAAAGTGGAGAGGGTTCTCTCAATCTTCTGGGTGTCGGTAACCTCAGTACCACACATCTGAAGAGTCGTACAAATCCGGTGCAACGCCGAATTGTACTCCCCAACCGTCTTGAAGTCCGCGAACCTCAGACGGATCCACTCCACCTCTGCGCGCGGCTTCACAGTGTACTTCATCCACTCAAACCGTTGCTTAAGAGCGGTCCAAAGACCAGAAGCACTCCGCTCAGCCATATGCTCATCTTTCAGAGTAGGCGACAGATGATGACGGAGGAAATGCAGAGCTTGGGCATTTTCGGGTGCGAACTTGGGGTCAGTGGGCGCCAGCAGGGTCCCCTTACCGATCGCCCTCAAAAGGCTCTTGCCCTCGAGAAAGATCTCGCAGTCCGAAGCCCATGTCAGGTAGTTTAGCCATGTCTGGGCCAACTCAGGAAACTCCTTGTTGACGATTCCGGCCATCTGCAATTTATGCAAAAATCATGAGATTACAACAGGTAATCTTTTGCATAAATGCAATGTTGATAAACTTTATTCAATAAAAATGGCGTTCCACTATTTAAAACATGCTATTATATGACTTTCTTAAGGATTAAGAGTGCTAAACAATTAATCTATAGTAGTAAAATCATACAATAAAATCATGTTACAGGAGATAGCATGTTAAGCGCATCTAGTACGTGAGAACTTGCCCAAAAATTGAATTCCCGAGACATTTTAAGCCCAAATACACATTTTTCAGCGAAAACAGACAGTTCCAGGGACTTATACACAAAATATTACGGCAGGAATATAGTGCGCATAAATCTACAGTACTGCGGGGGCTAAAACACAAAATTTCCATGCACGCCTGCTGTCCAGCTTGGTCCGGCTCGGCAGCGGGCCAAGAATGGGCCATCGGCCCGTTTAGCCAGCACCGCCACACCTCTCTCTTTTTTTAGAGAGGAAGCCGGCAGCCGGGGCCCAGATGGGGCCAGCAGCCAGCAGGCCGGCCCAGGCGCTGCGCTACCTTCCAAGGGGGCGACACTCTAGGTTTCCCCTTGCGCCCTCAGCGTGGGGGCGGCGGCAGCCCATGCATGGCCAGCACGCACGGCTGCGGCGGGCACAGGGCGGTGTGCGGCGGCCACCCGACGGCGTCAGCGGGACGCGGGGGGTGGCGGTGGTGGCAGGTGTGACTGGCAGCATCACAGCATCGGAGAGATCGGCATTTGTTACTGAGCACGTCGAGGTGCTCGTGGTCGCAGCCAGCAGGGCTAGTGACATCCTCGATGCCGGCGACGAACGCCTGGGGGTTTCAATAGTGCAGTCAACAAATCTCTTTGGATCCAAGAACATTTGACATTGGTCGGCGACGTATTCGTCAGCCAGTTCTTGGAAGGGAAATCCGCACCATAGGTAGATTAAATCCAAAAAATAAACTAATCGCAAAAACGGAATCATGATAACATGAGGAATCCATTTTTGCAAGAAGAGAGATCGGATCTTATACCTCCGCGTGAACGATGAAAGCCTGCTTAACGCAGGCTTGACGGAGAGTTTTTGGAGCGAAGCATGCTGATAACGTGTTCCGCAACTCTGTCGGCGAGTCCGGTCCGAGGTTGCGGAGCGAGAGCGAGCGTCGTAGACGAAGTAGTCAAACACGCAAAGTAGATGAACAGGGAAGTAGAGAGGAGACTTTCTTTATTAATGATTGACCTCTGTTACAATGATTGCTCCTCATCTATTTATATAGGGGTAGCGAACCAACCTGTGGTTGGATGGTTAGAGGGACTGTGGTATCCCCAGCCCACCAGGGTTCAAATCCTGGTGCTCGCATTTATTCCTGGATTTAATTCAGGATTTCCAGTGATGCGCATTCAGTGGGAGGAGACGTTCCTGTCGACGACGAGGTGGCTACGGTGACTTTGTAAATTTCAAGATGATATGCCGGCTCAGTCTTTCGGAGGTGCTCATAGGGGTAGGGTGTGCGTGTGTGCGTTCATAGGGGTGAGTGTATGCGCGTGTATATGAGCACTTGCGTCTGTACTGTGTTCAAAAAAATATTTATATAGGGGTAGGGGTTCAAGGGATAAGTACCCACTTAACGCAAAGTGTGGAAACGGGAGGGCCTAGCTCGTGCTCCTCGCACGCCTCCGCTGGCTCCCATGATGTGGGCCTGGTTTCCCAACAGGTTCTAGGCCGTTCTGGTGGTCATATCGTGTATGCAGGCACGGTTGGTTCTAGCTGACTTGCTCGTGTAGCTCCTTGATACGTCTTCATCGTATCTACTTTTCCAAACTCTTTTGCCCTTGTTTTGGACTCTAATTTGCATGATTTGAATGGAAATAACCCGGACTAGTGTTGTTTTCAGCAGAATTGCCATGGTGTTATTTTTGTGCAGAAATCAAAGTTCTCGGATTGCCTTAAAATTGCGGAGAATTTTTGTGGAATATATAAAAAATACTGGCGCAAGAAGTTACTAGAGGGGTGCCACTGAGAGGCCACAAGCCTTGGGGGCGCGCCCTGCAGGCTTGTGGCCCCCCTGTACCGCCTCCGACCCTAATTCCAACTCTATAAGTACCTATTCAGGGAGGAAAAAATCAGGGAGAAGGATTCATCGCATTTTACGATACGGAACCTCCGCCGCCGCCTCCTGTTCTTCATTGGGAGGGCTGATCTGGAGTCCGTTCGGGGCTCCGAAGAGGGGGATTCATCGCCATCATCATCATCAACCTTCCTCCATCACCAATTTCATGATGCTCACCGTCGGGAGTGAGTAATTCCATCGTAGGCTTGCTGAACGGTGATGGGTTGGATGAGATTTATCATGTAATCAAGTTAGTTTTGTTAGGGTTTGATCCCTAGTATCCACTATGTTCTGAGATTGATGTTGCTATGACTTTGCTATGCTTAATGCTTGTCACTAGGGCTCGAGTGCCATGATTTCAGATCTGAACCTATTATGTTTTCATGAATATATGTGAGTTCTTGATCCTATCTTGCAAGTTGTAGACACCTATTACGAGTTATGATCCGCATACCCTAAGGTGACAATAATTGGGATTCTTTTCGGTGATTATCGTAGTTTGAGGAGTTCATGTATTCACTAAGTGCTAATGCTTTTGTTTGATTCTCTATTAAAAGGAGGCCTTAATATCCCTTAGTTTCCATTAGGACCCCGCTGCCACAAGAGGGTAGGACAAAAGATGTCATGCAAGTTCTTTTCCATAAGCACGTATGACTATATACGGAATACATGCCTACATTATATTGATGAATTGGAGCTAGTTCCGTGTCACCCTAGGTTATAACTGCTACATGATGAATATTATCCAACACAATTATCATTGCCGATCCAATGACTACGAGCTTTTCACATATTGATCTTTGCTAAGTTACTTTTGTTGCTACTGCTGTTACAATCATTACAAAACTGCTACTGTTACTTTTGCCACCGTTACCATTACTTCCATACTACTTTGCTACTAAATACTTTACTGCAGATATTAAGTCTTTCAGGTATGGTTGAATTGACAACTCAACTGCTAATACTCGTGAATATTCTTTGGCTCCCCTTGTGTCGAATCAATAAATTTGGGTTGAATACTCTACCCTCGAAAACTGTTGCGATCCCCTATACTTGTGGGTTATCAAGACCTTTTTCTAGCGCCGTTGCCGGGGAGCATAGCTATCTTTGCTGAGTCACTTGGGATTTATATCTGTTGATCACTATGAAGAATCTGAAAGATACCTAAACCAAGATTTTTCCCTCTACTACAAGGGGAGGTAAGGAATTGCCATCACACTCTGCACTTGATTCACCTTCTGTTTTGAGTAAGCTTGCGACACCTACACCTGCTATTAATTCTGATATGTCGCAAGTAATTGATGATGCTACTTCTGATATGCATGATGCTTATGATGATACTACTACTTTGCTTGATAATACTGTGCCACTGGGTGAATTTCTTATGAACAACTTGCTAGAGCTAAAGATACTGAGAATGCTGAAACTGATGAGAATTTTGAAACTGAAAACTTTCAAACACCCATTAGACCTTGCTCTCCTAGATATGAATTGCCTTTTTTACCTGAGGGTTATGTTATGGATGGAGAGGTAGCTAGGGACTTTCTTGCTTGTAAGGATGGAGATGACCTTAAGAAACTACTATGCAAGTGGAAAGAAAAATCTTTGAATGCTAGAATGCAATATGATCCTAAGTTTGCTACTTCACCTATCTTTGTTACTGATAAGGATTATGAATTCTCTGTCAATCCTGAGTTAATTACTTTGGTTGAATCTGATCCTTTCCATGGTTATGAATCTGAAACCGTTGTGGCACATCTTACTAAGTTAAATGATATAGCCACCCTATTTGCTCATGAGGAAAAAAATCGTTATTGCTATATTCTTAAGTTGTTTCCTTTCTCATTAAAGGGTGATGCTAAGATATGGTTTAATTCTCCTGCTCTTGGTTGTGTGCGTAGTCCCTAGGATATGATATATTACTTCTCTGAATAATATTTTCCCGCTCATAAGAAACAAGCTGCTTTAAAGGAAATATTTAACTTTGTGCACAAGCTTGGGGGAGGCTTCTCCAATTACTTAATGCTTTGCCTGATCATCCTCTCAAGAAAAATGAAATACTTGATATCTTTTATAATGGACTAATCGATGCTTCTAGGGACCACCTAGATAGTTGTGTTGGTTGTGTTTTCAAGGAACGAACTATTGAACAAGCTGAAGTACTATTGAATAATATATTGAGTAATGATAATGATTGGACTCTTCCTGAACCAACACCTAAACCAACTCCGAAGAAGAGAGGTATTCTATTTCTCAGTCCTAAAGATATGCAAGAGGCAAAGAAATCTATGAAAGAAAAATGTATTAAAGCTGAAGATGTTAAGAATTTACCACCTATTGAAGAAGTACATGGTCTTGATAACCCGACATAGGTAGTAGAGGTAAATTCTCTCTATAGATTTGATGAAGGTGATATTCCTTATAATAAGTCTGCTAGTCAATACTTGGATGAATTTGATAACTTTATTATTAAACAAGAAAACTTCAATGCATATGTTAGTAGACAATTGAAACGAAATGCTTATATGCTTGAACACTTGGGTGACTATATGTGTAGAACTATTAATGATCTCAAGGTTGTTAGTAAACATGCTTCCATGGTGAAAACTCAAGTAGAACAAGTTCTCAAGGCACAAAATGATTTGCTGAATGAGATGAACAATCAGAACAATGATCATGCTATTAGAGTTGTGACTAGAGGTAGTAAAATGACTCAGGAACCTTTGTATCCTGAAGGCCATCCTAAGAGAGTTGAGCAAGACTCTCAGAGAATTAATACAGATGCACCTAGTCCTTCTAAAAATAAAAAGAAAGATGATAGGACTTTGCATGCTTCTAGTGAACCTGTTATAGACACACCTGAGACACACCTGAGAATCCAAATGATATTTCTATTTCTGATGCTGAAACATAATCAGGTGATGAACAAGAACCTAGTAATAATGATAATGATGATGTTCATGTTGATGCTCAACCTAGTAATGATAATGATGTGGAGATAGAACCTGTTGTTGATCTTGATAACCCACAACCAAAGAATAAAAGATATGACAAGAGAGACTTCATTGCTAGGAAACATGGAAAAGAAAGAGAACCATGGGTTTAGAAACCCATGACCTTTCCTCCTAAACCATCCAAGAAAAAGGATGATGAGGACTTTGAGTGCTTTATTGAAATGCTTAGACCTGTCTTTTTGCGTATGCGTTTGACTGATATTTTGAAAATGTCTCCTTATGCTAAGTATATGAAAGATACTGTTACTAATAAGAGAAAGATACCGGAAGCTGAAATTTCCACCATGCTTGCTAATTATACATTTAAGGGTGGAATACCAAAGAAACTAGGAGATCCAGGAATACCAACTATACCATGCTCCATTAAAAGAAACTATGTTAAAACTGCTTTATGTGATTTAGGAGCTGGTGTGAGTGTTATGTCTTTCTCTTTATATCGTAGACTTGAATTGAATAAGTTGACACCAACTGAAATCTCTTTGCAAATGGCTGAGAAATCAACTGCTATACCCATCAGTATTTGTGAGGATGTGCCTATCGTAGTTGCAAATGTTACTATTTTAACAGACTTTATTATTCTTGATATACCCGAGGACAACAGTATGTCGATCATCCTTGGTAGACCCTTTTTGAATACTGCAGGGGCTGTTATTTACTGCAACAAGGGCAATGTCACTTTTTATGTTAATGGTAATGAGCGTACGGTACACTTTCCGAAGAAACAACCTCAAGTGAATAGTATGAATTCTATTGGAAAATTTTCAACAATTACTATTGGAGGTTTTGAATTCCCTCTTCCTACTGTCAAAAAGAAATATGATATTCTTATTGTTGGGGACTTGCATATCCCCGTTGAGGTAACCTAGTGTATTACGAAGATTCTCCGATTTCGTGTCATTCGGAAGAACTTTGTTAATAAGACTTGATCAACCTTGTTAATGGATTATTCCTTTTGATGGGTATGAGATGGATGAATTAAGTAAACACAACTCTCTGTACCCACTTTCCACTTTCTATTATTTAGAGTGAATAAAGAAAAAATGCTATTATTTTTCTGTTTTCTGAATTATCCGTGCAATAAAAATGACCAGAAAATAAAAGTTCTCCAAATGCCCGGAAAATTTAGTATGATTTTTTCTGTAATATTTAAGATTTTTTTGGCACTGAACACACCTCAGGGGGGTGCACCCGTGGGCCACAAGCCCAAAGGGCGCGCCCACCCCCCAGGGCGTGCCTACAGGGCTTGTGGGTCCCCTCACTTACTCCAGCCACCCATCCACTTCGTCTTCCTCCAGAAAAAATCATACAATTGCTCAAACCCGTGTTCTTGCTCATTTTGCTGCCATTTTCGATCTCCTTGCTCGGAACTCTGTTTCCGAAACTGTTTCGGGGGATTGTTCTTCAGTATGTGACTCCTCCGTTGGTCCAATTAGTTTTTGTTCTAGTGCTTTATATATTGCAAATTTTTGCTGCTGTGGTGACCATGTTCTTGAGCTTGCATGTCAAATTTAGATGGTCCAAAGTAGTTTTGTTGCATGATATAGCCTCTAGACACTTGTGGGATGTCGGTGCAACAAACCCTGGGTCTGTTGCCCAGACCGTGCACAGGCCTAAAAGGGCTAAGTTACAGCATCCAAGACCAAGACACTGCTGAGGAGAAACCTCCCTTGCCGGGCAGGCGAGCCTGGCGAGGACGAGGTGGCCCCGAAGACGAGCTTCAAGACTGTCCCGGCAGGCCTGGCGGGCGCTACCGAAGCAAACAACCCCTCCAAGGCTTTGCCGTTCCACCTCACAGCAACGCAAGTCATCGATCAGTGCGGTGTCAAGCCCCCAAGTGATTAAGTGGCAGTTATGCGACACATGGCAGCCACTTCCAGAGGAAAACCACTTTCACATGACTCCCGTCTAGAGACGTGTCAAGCAGACAGGAGAATAGGTGGCCGAGCAGCCCGGCAAGGCTTGTCGGGGAGGCTATGATGTGACACTAAGCAGTGCATTTAATGCGCTCTGCTCTGCCTGCATAGTTAGGTATGATAGCACTGTTTGCTATCTAATCAACACACAATGACTGATTTGCCACTGTGGTAAGCCCTTGATCTATAAAAGGAGGGCCATGGCAACCAGAGAAAGAGTTCGGAACCTTGTACACTCATACGCGCGTAGCTGCTCTCGCCCCGAGGCAACCCTGCTGGGCAGAGCGCTGCGTTTCCACCATAATCCACCATCAATCCACCAAAGTAGGAGTAGGGTTTTACGCCTCGCGGTGGCCCGAACCTGGGTAAAACTGCCCGTGTGATCTCTGTCGCGCTGCGCTACGGTCCTCTGCTCTATGTGCAACGCGCTCAGCCCCCTTGCCTAACCAAAAGGGGCCGATGGCCCCATAGGTGGTCGTGGTTTCCCACGACATATTTGGCGCGCCAGGTAGGGGGCAGCGCTTGCGCGAACCCGAGAAGCGTACACAGCGTGTCATCTTCATCGACGGCTCCATCATTCATGGCGCCCAAAAAGAAGCCCGGTGCTACAGCTCGCCCGTCCACTTCCAAGGCCCTGCTAAACGCGGCCGCCAATGCCACGGAGGCCACGAGGTCGCACGGGGACACGAACGCGGCAAGGGACGTGGCCGGCGTAGGCGGCGTCGCCACCACCTCCCCTACGGTGGAAGTAAGAGCAGAAGGCGCCGGGGAAGTACAGCACCAACAGCATCTCGACGGCCACGCTCCACAAGGTACGGGTGGAGAAATCGTTCTGTCCGCACCTCTCCGCCCGGTCGAAAGGCACAACCGCAGTGGCGGCTCTCGCTCTGGGCGAATCGCAACCTCTGGTCGCTCTCGCTACGGGCGCGACCGTGGGGCGTGCGCCAGTCCCGGAGTGGACCGACCCAGTCGATGCGCCGAACGGAGCTACTGACCCTCAAGCACCTCCACCTCGTTACCCCGCCACCGTGGCCGCAGGCTCACGACGGCAAGAACATGGCGCAGCTACTGTTGGCACCGTAAGGAGCCAGGCGACGCAATGATCTATGCCATCATCCATGCCGAGCACTGCTTCGGAGGCTATGGTGCGGGCCCAGCTGCTGTTGAGATTTCCGTCGACAGCCGATCAGATGGATGAGTGGAGAGCCACCATTCAGAGTCTGATTGGTTTTGCCGAAGCGGGGGGATCACAGCGAGCTGGCCCGCCACGGCCTCCCAATGCGATGACAACAGCCCGCGCAGCTGGCCATGCTGAGGGGGGCACCCCCACGGTGCAGTCCCCTCCGCGGCAGCCTGCACAAAGGCCACGTCTAGTGCCACGCGATCAAGAACCCGACGACGTCTCGATGGCTTCGTCCGGCCCTCGAGCGCGTCAAGATCAGCGGCAAGCCCAGGAAGACAGGCGGGGGGAAGGCGCGTGTGTCACCCTCGAGCAACGCCGTGACACCCGCCATCAGTCTGATCGGCGCAACGGCCCCGATGTCGACGAGCCTGCGCTCGGCAAGGGCGGGTGCCTACCTTTCGAGGTTGGGTGCCCTGCTTTCACTCGCGAGCTGCGTCAAGTCCGTTGGCCATCTTCCCACACATTCAAGCCGGAGATACCAGAGAAGTACGATGGAAGATTGAACCCGATAGAGTTCCTGAGCATCTACACCATCGTTGTTCAGGCTGCCAGGGGAAGAGACGAGAAGGTGTTCGCCAACTACTTCCCTTTGGCACTCAAACCAAATGTGAGGTCTTGGCTGATGCACCTGCCGGCGAACTCCATTTCAACTTGGGACGACCTGTGCCAGGAGTTTGTTGGTGCCTTTACGGGTGGCCATCAAGAACCAGGGCGGCCCAGCGATCTACAACTCCTCCCGCAGAAGGAAGGGAGACCCTGCGGAAGTACATGCAATGGTTCAGCTGAGTGCACAGGAACATCCCAGACATCCACCCGGCAGCCGTGATAGCTGCATTCTAGTCCAACGTGCGCAACCGCCGGGTACGTTCCAAAATGAACATGCGGCTGCCCCGGACTGTTTATGAGTTATACACTCTGGTGGATAAGTGTGCTCGCATAGAGGAGGGAAGGCGACTTCCCGGTGAAGAGGACGGCGTCGACATCAATTCAGACGATGACGATGACGCCACCAGCCAGAAGAAGAACAAGAAACGCAATAAGAAGTGCAAGGAGAAAGTTGTGATGGCAGTCGAGGGGTCAAGTACACCTAGTACCGGCAAGAAGGCAAAGGCCAAAGCACCCGGCAAGTAGGTTGCCGCGTGCACTGACTGTCGGGCGGCTGCGGTTGCCAAGAAGTCCGGGAAGGGTGAGGGGCCGTATTGCAAGATCCATAGGACCAAGGGCCACGACCTTCAAGAGTGCCATTAGGTTGAGTAGCTCGTCAAGAAGCAGAGGGCTGAGTGGAGAAGCAAGATAAGGAGAAGAACCAGGTTGGTGCTGGCAGGAAGGGCCGTGGTGGCGGAGTAAACCGCCCGGCAAGGCTCATCAGGATCAAGGGAAACCCGCCAGAGGCCGTGAGAAGAAGGATTGCAGTGATGAGACCGATGAGGGAGATGAAGAGGAAACCAGCGAGCAGGAGTTCCATAAAGCCACTGATGCCTTGTGCGTTGACGGGGGTGCATCTCTGCACTCCTCTCACCGCCAACTTAAACAGTGGGCACGTGAAGTCAATGCCATGGAACCAGTGACAGATTCTCGGAAGCCGCTCAAATGGTCCCGCACGCCCATCATCTTTGACGAAGAGGATCACCCTGATCGCACTACTGCGGTAGGGGGCTTGCCGTTGTTGGTCTCACCAATGATACGCAACCTCAAGGTCACAAAGATGTTGGTTGACGGTGGGGCTGGGTTGAATATGATATCTCCAAAGGTCCTCAGCAAACTTCAGACAACGGATGAGGAGCTCAAGGTTATTGGTACATTCCAAGGAATCAACCCCGGTAGGAGTCGTCCAAAAGGAAAGATCACTCTGCCGGTGACATTCGGGGGGGGGGGGGAGTTAAACTACCGGACTGACAAGATCGTGTTTGACGTGGTTGACCTCCCCTTGCCGTACAATGGAATCCTTGGTCGCCCAGCTCTGGCCAAGTTCATGGCGGCATCCCACTATGCCTACAACACCTTGAAGATGCCAGGGCTGATAGGAGTCATTCCCATTCTGTCAAATCAGAAAGATGCAGTCATATGCATGGACAAGATGTATCGGGAAGCAGTCGCGGCAGAGGCCGCGGAAGCCAGTATTCCCGCCAAGGAGAGTAAGAAAATGAAGAGAGCTAGCAAGGATGCCAGCAAGGAGTCCGGGAAGCGTGCCTCTCCAGAGTGCGCTACACCTGTCGCTGACTTGCCGAAGAGTTCCAATAGCAAGAGATCCAAAGCTGCTGCGCCTGCTGTGAAGAAGGTCCCGGCAGGGCTGGCTGGCGCTGATAGTACCTTCACTATCAATGCTACCCTCGATGACAAATGGGAAAGCGCGCTCGTTGCCTTCCTGCGGGTGAATGTCAATGTGTTTGCCTGGCAACCATGTGATATCCCTGGTGTTCCCAGGGAGGAAATCAAGCACCACCTTGTTGTCTGCCCTCATGCCCGGCCCATCAAGCAGAAGGTACGGAAGCAAGCTTTGGAACAGCAGCAGTTCATTGCCGATGAGATCAAGAAACTTGAAGCAGCTGGTTTGGTCAGGGGAGTGTTGCACCCCACATGGTTGGCGAATCCAGTGGTGGTGCACAAGGCAAATGGGAAATGGAGACTTTGCATAGATTTTACGGATCTGAACAAGGCATGCCCGAAGGACCCGTTCCCCTTACCGCACATCAACCAGATTGTGGATTCCACTTCCGGGTGCGACCTGCTTTCCTTTTTGGATGCCTACTCCGGATACCACCAGATCTTCATGTCCAAGGAAGACGAGGAGAAAACCGCGTTCATAACCCCGTGCGGCACATACTGCTTTGTACGGATGCCCTTCAGGCTGAAGAGCGCCGGATCCACCTTTGCAAGAGCAGTACAGATAGGCTTTAAGCCCCAGCTGCACAGAAACATCGAGGCTTACATGGATGATATTGTGGTCAAGACCAAGGACAGATCAACCCTCATCCAGGATTTGGAAGAAACCTTCGCCAATCGGCGTAAAATCAACTTGAAGCTAAACCCGGAGAAGTGTGTGTTTGGCGTCCCCTCTGGTAAGCTACTTGGTTACTTTGTGTCTCATCGAGGGATAGAGGCCAACCCCGACAAGATCCAGGCTATCGAGCAGATTCAAGCACCAAAGACAGTCAAGGACGTGAGGCGTTTGACAGGATGCGTGGCTGTGCTAAGCAGGTTCATTTCCATGTCTGCTGAGCGCGCCCTGCCGTTTTTCAAAATCTTGAAGAAGGCAGGGCCCATGAAATGGACCTCGGAAGCAAATGCTGCACTGCAAGATTTGAAGACCTATCTTTCCTCTGTGCCCACCTTGGTTGCTCCCAAACCGCAAGAGCCGTTGCTGCTATACTTGGCGGCAACCAATCAAGTGGTTAGCGCAGCACTGGTGGCGTAGCGAGAAGTGGATGACGCGGCAGCTACGGCCACTGTTACCTCTGGAGGAGAAAGTGGACCTATCCTGACAAGGCCAGAGTCAGTTCAGAGTGGAGAAAGGCAGAGCAGCGGAAGCAGTTCTTTGGTCACGGCAAGGAAGAAAGTGGTGCAGCGCCCAGTATATTTCGTCAGTTCCCTATTACAAGGGGCTAGGTCGAGGTACTCTGGCATGCAGAAGTTAATTTTTGGCCTCATCATGTCCTCAAGGAAGCTGCACCACTACTTCCAAGCCCACGAGATCACAGTTCTCACCCGTTTCCCCTTGCAACGCATACTCCGAAACCCTGAGGCCACCGGCAGGATTGTGGAATGGGCTTTGGAGTTGTCCAGCTTTGGTTTGAGGTTTGAAAGCACGTCAACCGTTCAGGGCAGAGCACTAGCAGAATTCATCGCAGAGTGGACACCAACTCCTGATGAAGAGGTATTGGAGACAGTTATTCCCGACAAGGAAGCGCTCCAAGATTGGATCATGTATTTCGATGGTGCCTTCTCCCTACAAGGTGCAGGGGCTGGTGTGCTTCTTGTTGCTCCCACTGGGGAGCACCTTAAGTACGTCGTCCAGATGCACTTTCCCCGGGAAAAGGCTACCAACAATACTGTAGAGTATGAAGGGCTCCTTGCTGGCCTCAGGATTGCAACAGAATTGGGAATTAAGAAGCGAATCATCCGCGGAGATTCACAGCTTGTGGTGAGACAAGTCAACAAGGATTACCAAAGTCCATTGACGGAGGCATACGTTGAGGAAGTGAGAAATCTGGAGGAGCGCTTTGACGGATTGCAAACAGAGCACGTACCCCGTGCGGAAAACAGCATCACTGATCATCTGTTGAAGTGCGCTGCGCAAAAACTCCCTATGGAACCAGGGACTTTTGTTCTCCATCTGACTCAACCCTACGTATCCCCGGGAACAATGGCCAGAAAGAGGATTAAACTGGACTCCGGCAAGCCTCACCCGGCAGGACCTCCCGAGGCCCCCGGTAGAGAGCTTGGCAGGAATAACTCCCCTTCAATCAGCGAGCTGCACCATCCCGCCAGACCACCGGTCCCTGCGGTCGAGAAGTGCGCTCCTGCGAATGAGGAGGTGCCATTGATCCTTGTTGCCGAGCCTCTGGCTCCAACTTGGGCACGACACATAGTCCATTTCCTCCAAACTGGAGAACTCCCCGAAGAGCAAGAAGAAGCTGAAAGAGTAGCCTGGAGGGCCAGTATGTATCAGTTTGTCGATGAGAAACTATACAGCAGGAGGCCCAACAGTGTGAAATTGAAGTGCATTTACCGGGAGGAAGAAAAGGAACTGTTGGCAGAGATATGCAAAGGCATGTGCGGCTCACACATTGGATCAAGGGCCCTGGTTGGAAAAGCCTTCCGGAAAGGTTTCTATTGGCCCACGGCCCTCCAAGATGCAGTTGAGCTCGTCACCAAATGTGAAGCCTGCCAGTTCCACTCCAAGAACATTCATCAGCCTGCCCAAGCTCTTCAAACAATCCCTTTATCATGGCCCTTCTTAGTCCGGGGGCTCGATATCTTGGGCCCCTTCCCCCATGCTACCGGGGGCTTTGAGTTCTTGTTCATCGCTATCGACAAGTTCACAAAGTGGCCAGAGGTGGAGCCCGTGAGAAAGGTGACCGCTCAGTCAGCTATCAAGTTCTTCAAAGGATTGGTATGCCACTTCGAAGTCCCTGCCCGGATCATCACAGACAATGGCACCCAATTCACGAGCCGCGCCTTCATGCAATATGTTCATGCCCTCGGAAGCAAGATCTCGTTCGCCTCTGTTGCCCATCCCAGAAGCAACAAACAAGCTGAGAGGGCGAACGCTGAAGTATTGCGGGGCCTCAAGACAAGAACTTTTGATAGACTGCAGAAGTGTGGTAGGCGATGGATCGATGAGCTACCGGTGGTTCTTTGGTCCCTTAGAACGACACCAAATCGAGCTACCGGGCAGACTCCCTTCTCCCTAGTCTATGGGGCAGAGCAGTTATCCCAAGGAACTCATATTCGGGTCTCCTCGAGTGCTTGCCTATGATGAAGTAGCGCAGGAATGGCACCGGTGTGACGACGCTGTGCTACTTGAGGAGAACCGTCTCCGGGCCGCTACGCGTGCTGCACGCTACCAGCAAGCCCTGCGTCGCTATCACAGCCACAGGGTTCGTGACCGGGGTTTTGAGGAAGGCGACCTTGTCCTTAGGCGTGTTCAGTCCGCCAAAGGTTAAAACAAGTTGAAGCCGAAGTGGGAAGGCCCTTACCGGGTAGTACGAGTCTCCAGACCTGGCGCAGTCCATCTGGAGACCGGAGATGGCATTCAATTGCAAAACTCATGGAACATTGAGCATCTTCGTAAGTTCTACCCATAAGGCGCGGCTGTCGGGCCCTGCCCGGCAGCCACCCTTTTGTACATGCCTTGCCGTTATTGCATGTAACCCCTTGTACAAAGCCAGGCGCAGACCCTGAGCAACAGAAATAAATGAAGCGCTGGGGGCCCCCCAAAACTTGCATGCATGCATAAGCATATCATGAGCATAGCATGATAATGTAGATAAGGTCGCATGAGGCATTGTTTTCATCTGCATTAAGTTGCAGGGTTCTTGCCGTGGACTTGGTCCCAAGGGAGAAGAAATGAAGACAAGCCTACGTGACGATCCCTGGCAAGCCAAACAGATAAGTTCTCTTCTTATCCTTACGCATTCTGTAAGCAGAAACTTGTGCATATGAAAACCTCGCCACCTTCGAAACTTAGGTGCTCCCATCCTTTGACTCGAACGTTGCTTCGGTCAGGGTGGTCGTAGTGGCCTTTGATGGAGAAGGCTTGGCAGGGGGCTGGTCCCTCTTTACGATTTGTGCCTGGCATGCTTAGCTTCACGGCAACAATTCGGGGGTACCGGCAGGATAGCTTGCCGGGACTAACTTGTTTACTTGAACGTATAGAGGCATTTCGCCTCTGCATGAGTATGACACATGCACAAGTGCCCAACAAAGCTTGTCTTTTTTAATATGCAGATGAACAAGTACAGATCTTACAGAACACTAACAAGGATAAACAAGATTACATTATTTAGACTAAAGTTTGGCAAGTGCCTACATGTTTTAGATTGAAAAAAGATAATTGCCCATGATGCCTCTGCTTTTTTCTCCTATTCCCCTTGGAATTGCAGGAGAAGGTGAAGATGGCAGAGGGAAGACCTAGAAGGGATTCGGCGCCTCCCCAGGATCAGGATGGCACCGTTCCAGGACTGGGAGGAAGAAACCGGAGGGCAGGCATGCATGGTGGCGCTGTCGAAGCCCGGCCGGAGACGAAGGTGCCGCCGGGCAATCACGCCATGTCAGAGCGGTCATCCCCGCTCTTGGAGCGTCGTGGGTTGCAGCCACCCTCCTCGTTGCCGTCGCTCGAAGGGGCGCGCCTGCCGCCGCGACAGCTGGGACGAGCACCAGGGGCTTCGAGAGACGTCACAGAGAGCATGGTCGTCTCCATCGACCCGAAGATTAGAAGGATGCCGCCTTTCGGAGAACCACACACGGGCACGAGGGACCTACCAATACGCCAGGCCGACAGTACCCTGAAGGGAAGGGTTCACCGTTACCAATGGTGGATCGATCCCACAGTCTCCTCTCAGCCTCACCGGAGAAAAAGGAATAGGCCAACGATGACTACCATGCTCTGCGGACTCTGGCATGGTGTCGCTCACATGGCCCTTTACTGGAAGTGGAGCCCCAGGCGGCCCGGCGACAAGCGCGCCGGAGTCACTACCTCCGGCACTACCGCCACGCCACCCATATGCCCTCCTAAGGCCCATACAAGGACGAGAAAGGGCTATTATCTCAGCAAGGGTGCGACCACGCCCTTCTTCTCCCCAGGCTCCTTCACAAGCTTCCGATGTTGCCAACCTCGAGCTTGAGCCCGGGGCTTGCCCCTGGTCTCTCTCCCTCAACATTGCAAGAAAAGAGAAGGAAAAGGCGAAAGGAGGAGCGTGGATGAGCACTTCCGCTTCCCCCCTGCCCCCTTTTATAGGCGGGCTGGGGGCTGATCCATTGGTGGGTAACCACCATCCCTCTCCGCCAACCTGAGAAGACCGGGCCCCCGCTCTGGCACTCTCCCGCACCACGCGCTTCCGTTACCTACCCCACTCAATGCATGCAACATACGTGGCCGGGGATAAGGGCGTGGTGGGAAGAGTGAATTGGCAGTTACTCGCTTGTGCGTTAAGGTCATTCACGGGCCATTACAAGAATGGTCCCACCACAATTGGTGTTACGTGATGGGCGGAAGAACCGGAAACTGACCTGGGCTCAGGTTAATGAAGAAGCAAAGAAGATCTCAAAAGACAAAGCAACTGCTACCCTCTTGCCTATGCACTGGAAAGGGGACTATCCCGACGACGCCTGGCAACGCGTTCGGGACAGGCCCGGGGGCTCCTGTCGGTGCAACAAACCCTGGGTCTGTTGCCCAGACCATGCACAGGCCTAAAAGGGCTAAGTTATAGCATCCAAGACCAAGGCACTGCTGAGGAGAAACCTCCCTTGCTGGGCAGGCGAGCCTGGCGAGGACGAGGTGGCCCCGAAGACGAGCCTCAAGACCGTCCCGGCAGGCCTGCCGGGCGCTACCGAAGCAAACTACCCCACCAAGGCTTCGCCGTTCCACCTCACAGCGACGCAAGTCATCGATTAGTGTGGTGTCAAGCCCCCAAGTGACTAAGTGGCAGTTATGCGACACATGGCAGCCACTTCCAGAGGAAAACCACCTCCATATGACACCCGTCCAGAGACGTGTCAAGCAGACAGGCGAATAGGTGGCCGAGCAGCCCGGCAAAGCTTGCCAGGGAGGCTACGATGTGACACTAAGCGACGCATTTAATGCGCACTGCTCTGCCTGCAGAGTTAGGTATGATAGCACTGTTTGCTATCTAATCAGCACACAATGACTGATTTGCCACTGTGGTAACCCCTTGATCTATAAAAGGAGGGCCATGGCAACCAGAGAAAGGGTTCGGAACCTTGTACACTCGTACGCGCGTAGCTGCTCTCGCCCCGAGGCAACCCTGCCGGGCAGAGCGCTGTGTTTCCACCACAATCCACCATCAATCCACCAAAGCAGGAGTAGGGTTTTACGCCTCGCGGCGGCCCGAACCCGGGTAAAACTGCCCATGTGATCTCTGTCGCGCTGCGCTATGGTCCTCCACTCTTTGGGCAACATGCTCAGCCCCCCCGCCGAACCAAAAGGGGCCGATGGCCCCATAGGTGGCCGTGCTTTCCCACGACATCTTTGGCGCGCCAGGTAGGGGGCAGCGCTTGCGCGAACCCCAGAAGTGTACACAGCGCGTCATCTTTATCGACGGCTCCATCATTCATGGTGCCCAAAAAGAAGCCCGGTGCTGCAGCTCACCCGTCCACTTCAAAGGCCCCGCTGCACGCGGCCGCCAATGCTGCGGAGGCCACGAGGTTGCACGGGGACACGGACGCGGCAGGGGGCGTGGCCGGCGTAGGCGGCGTCGCCGCCACCCCCCCTGCGGTGGAAGTAAGAGCAGAAGGCGCCGGGGAAGTACAGCACCAACAGCATCCCGACGGCCACGCTCCACAAGGTACGGGTGGAGAAATCGTTCTGTCCACACCTCTCCGCCTGGCCGGAAGGCACAACCGCAGCGGCGGCTCTCGCTCTGTGGCGAATCGCAACCCTCCGGTCGCTCTCGCTACGGGCGCGACCGTGGGGCGTGCGCCAGTCCCGGAGCGGACCGGCCCAGTCGATGCGTCGAAAGGAGCCGCTGACCCTCAAGCACCTCCACCTTGTTACCCCTCCACCGTGGCCGCGGGCTCACGACGGCAAGAACATGGCGCAGCTACTGCTGGCACTGTAAGGAGCCAGGCTACGCAACGATCTATGTCATCATCCAAGCCGAGCACCGCTTTGGAGGCTATGGCGCGGGCCCAACTGCTATTGATATTTCCGCCGACAACCGATCAGATGGATGAGTGGAGAGCCACCATTCAGGTTCTGATTGGTTTTGCCGAAGCGGGGGGATCACAGCGAGCTGGCCCGCCACGGCCTCCCAATGCGACGACAACGGCACGAGCAGCTGGCCACGCCGAGGGGGGCACCCCCATGGTGCAGTCCCCTCCGCGGCAGCCTGCACAAAGGCCATGTCCAGTGCCATGCGATCAAGAACCCGACGACGTCTCGATGGCTTCGTCCGGCCCTCGAGCGCGTCAAGATTAGCGGCAAGCCCAGGAAGACAGGCGGGGGAAAGGCGTGCGCGTCACCGTCGAGCAACGCCACGACACCCGCCGTCAGTCTGATCGGCGCAACGACCCCGACGTCGACGAGCCTGCGCTCGGCGAGGGCGGGTGCCTACCTTTCGAGGTTGGGTGCCCCGCTTTCACTCGTGAGCTGCGGCAAGTCCGTTGGCCATCTTCCCGCACATTCAAGCCGGAGATACCAGAGAAGTACGACGGAAGATTGAACCCGGCAGAGTTCCTGAGCATCTACACCATCGTTGTTTAGGCTGCCGAAGGAAGAGACGAGAAGGTGTTAGCCAACTACTTCCCTTTGGCACTCAAGCCAAACGTGAGGTCTTGGCTGATACACCTGCCGGAGAACTCCATTTCAACTTGGGCCGACCTGTGCCAGTTGTTTGTTGGCACCTTTACGGGTGGCCATCAAGAACCAGGGCGGCCCAGCGATCTGCAACTCCTCCCGCAGAAGGAAGGGAGACCCTGCAGAAGTACATGAAAAGGTTCAGCCGAGTGCACAGGGACATCCCAGACATCCACCCGGCAGCCGTGATAGCTGCATTCCAGTCCAACGTGCGCAACCGCCGGGTACGTTCCAAAATGAACGTGCGGCTGCCCCGGACTGTGAATGAGTTATACACTCTGGTGGATAAGTGTGCTCGCATAGAGGAGGGAAGGAGACTTCCCGGCGAAGAGGACGGCGTCGACATCAATTCAGACGATGACGATGACGCCACCAGCCAGAAGAAGAACAAGAAATGCAATAAGAAGTGCAAGGAGAAAGTTGTGATGGCGGTCGAGGGGTCAAGCACACCTAGTACCGGCAAGAAGGCCAAGGCCGAAGCACCCGGCAAAGAGGTTGCCGCGTGCACTGACTGCCGGGCGGCTGCGGTTGCCGAGAAGGCCGGGAAGGTGAGGGGCCGTATTGCAAGATCTATAGGACCAAGGGCCATGACCTTCAAGAGTGCCATCAGGTTGAGCAGCTCGTCAAGAAGCAGAGGGCTGAGTACGAGAAGCGAGATAAGGAGAAGAATTAGGATGGTGCTAGCGGGAAGGGCCGTGGCGGCGGAGTAAGTCGCCCCGGCAAGGCTCATCGGGATCAAGGGAAACCCGCCAGAGGCCGTGAGAAGAAGGATTGCAGTGATGAGACCGATGAGGGAGATGAAGAGGAAACCAACGAGAAGGAGTTCCAGAAAGCCACTGACGCCTTGTGCGTTGACGCGGGTGCATCTCTGCACTCCTGTCACCGCCAACTTAAACAGTGGGCGCGTGAAGTCAACACCATGGAGCTAGCGGCAGATTCTCGGAAGCCGCTCAAATGGTCCCGCACGCCAATCATCTTTGACGAAGACGGTCACCCTGATCGCACTACTGCGGTAGGGTGCTTGCCGTTGTTGGTCTCACCAATGATACGCAACCTCAAGGTCACAAAGATGTTGGTTGACGGTGGGGCTGGGTTGAATCTGATATCTCCAAAGGTCCTCAGCAAACTTCAGATAATGGATGAGGTGCTCAAGGTTACTGGTACATTCCAAGGAATCAACCACGGTAGGAGTCATCCTAAAGAAAAGATCACGCTACTGGTGATGTTCAGGGGAGAGTTAAACAACCAGACTGAGAAGATCGTGTTTGACGTGGTTAACCTCCCCTTGCCGTACAATGGAATCCTTGGTCGCCCAGCTCTGGCCAAGTTCATGGCGGCATCCCACTATGCCTACAACACCTTGAAGATACCAGGGCCGATAGGAGTCATTTCCATCCCGTCAGATCAGAAAGATGCAGTCATATGCGTGGAAAAGATGTATCGGGAAGCAGTCGCGGCAGAGGCCGCGAAAGCCAGTATTCCCGCCAAGGAGAGTAAGAAAATGAAGAGAGCTAGCAAGGATGCCAGCAAGGAGTCCGGGAAGCGTGCCTCTCTAGAGTGCATTGCACCTGTCGATGACTTGCCGGAGAGTTCCAATAGCAAGAGATCCAAAGCTGTTGCGCCTGCTGTGAAGAAGGTCCGAGCAGGGCTGGCTGGCGCTGATGGTACCTTCACTATCAGTGCTACCCTCGATGACAAATGGGAAAGCGCGTTCGTTGCCTTCCTACAGGCGAATGTCGATGTGTTTGCCTGGCAACCATCTGATATCCCCGGTGTTCCCAGGGAGGTAATCGAGCACCACCTTGCTTTCTGCCCTCATGCCCGACCCGTCAAGCAGAAGGTACGGAAGCAAGCTTTCGAACAGCAGCAGTTCATTGCCGATGAGATCAAGAAACTTGAAGCAGCTGGTTTGGTCAGGGGAGTGTTGCACCCCACATGGTTGGCGAATCCAGTGGTGGTGCGCAAGGCGAATGGGAAATGGAGGCTTTGCATAGATTTTACGGATCTGAACAAGGCATGCCCGAAGGACCCGTTCCCCTTGCCGCGCATCGACCAGATTGTGGATTCCACTTCCGGGTGTGACCTGCTTTCCTTTCTGGATGCCTACTCCGGATACCACCAGGTCTTCATGTCCAAGGAAGATGAGGAGAAAACCGCGTTCATAACCCCGTGCGGCACATACTGCTTTGTAAGGATGCCCTTCGGGCTGAAGAGCGCCGGATCCACCTTTGCAAGAGCAGTACAGATAGGCTTTGAGCCCCAACTGCACGAAAACATTGAGGCTTACATGGATGATATTGTGGTCAAGACCAAAGACAGATCAACCCTCATCCAGGATTTGGAAGAAACCTTCGCCAATCTACGTAAAATCAACTTGAAGCTGAACCCGGAGAAGTGTGTGTTTGGCGTCCCATCCGGTAAGCTACTTGGTTACTTTGTGTCTCATCGAGGGATAGAGGCCAACCCCGACAAGATCCAGGCTATCGAGCAGATTCAAGCACCAAAAATAGTCAAGGATGTGAGGCGTTTGACACGATGCATGGCTGCGCTGAGCATGTTCATTTCCAAGTCTGTTGAGCGCGCCCTGCAATTTTTCAAAATCTTGAAGAAGGCAGGGCCCATGAAATGGACCTCGGAAGCAAATGCTGCACTGCAAGATTTGAAGACCTATCTTTCCTCTGTGCCCACCTTGGTTGCTCCCAAACCGCAAGAGCCGTTGCTGCTATACTTGGCGGCAACCAATCAAGTGGTTAGCGCAGCACTGGTGGCGTAGCGAGAAGTGGATGACGCGGTAGCTACGGCCACTGTTACCTCTAGAGGAGAAAGTGGACCTATCCCAACAAGGCCAGAGTCAGTTCAGAGCGGAGAAAGGCAGAGCAGCGGAAGCAGTTCTTTGGTCACGGCAAGGAAGAAAGTGGTGCAGCGCCCAGTATATTTCATCAGTTCCCTATTACAAGGGGCTAGGTCGAGGTACTCTGGCATGCAGAAGTTAATTTTTGGCCTCATCATGTCCTCAAGGAAGCTGCACCACTACTTCCAAGCCCACGAGATCACAGTTCTCACCCGTTTCCCCTTGCAACGCATACTCCGAAACCCTGAGGCCACCGGCAGGATTGTGGAATGGGCTTTGGAGTTGTCCAGCTTTGGTTTGAGGTTTGAAAGCACGTCAACCGTTCAGGGCAGAGCACTAGCAGAATTCATCGCAGAGTGGACACCAACTCCTGATGAAGAGGTATTGGAGACAGTTATTCTCGGCAAGGAAGCGCCCCAAGATTGGATCATGTATTTCGATGGTGCCTTCTCCCTACAAGGTGCAGGGGCTGGCATGCTTCTTGTTGCTCCCACTGGGGAGCACCTTAAGTACGTCGTCCAGATGCACTTTCCCTGGGAAAAGGCTACCAACAATACTGCAGAGTATGAAGGGCTCCTTGTCGGCCTCAGGATTGCAACAGAATTGGGAATTAAGAAGCTGATTATCCGCGAAGATTCACAGCTTGTGGTGAGACAAGTTAACAAGGATTACCAAAGTCCATTGATGGAGGCATACGTTGAGGAAGTGAGAAAGCTGGAGGAGTGCTTTGACAGATTGCAAACAGAGCACGTACCCCGTGCGGAAAACAGCATCGCTGATCATCTTTCGAAGTGCGCTGCGCAAAAACTCCCTATGGAACCAGGGACTTTTGTTCTCCATCTGACTCAACCCTCTGTATCCCCGGCAACAATGGCCAGAAAGAGGAGGAAACTGGACTTCGGCAAGCCTCACCCGGCAGGACCTCCCGAGGCCCCCGGCAGAGAGCTTGGCAGGAACAACTCCCCTTCGATCAGTGAGCTGCACCATCCCGCCAGACCACTGGTCCTTGCGGTTGAGAAGTGCCCTCCTGCGAATGAGGAGGTGCCATTGATCCTTGTTGCCGAGCCTCTGGCCCCAACTTGGGCACGGCACATAGTCTAGTTCCTCCAAACTAGAGAACTCCCCGAAGAGCAAGAAGAAGCTGAAAGAGTAGCCCGGAGGGCCAGTATATATCAGTTTGTCGATGACGAGGCCCAACGGTGTGAAACTGAAGTGCATTTGCTGGGAGGAAGGAAAGGAACTGTTGGCAGAGATACGCAAAGGCATGTGTGGCTCACACATTGGATCAAGGGCCCTGGTTGGAAAAGCCTTCCGGCAAGGTTTCTATTGGCCCACGGCCCTCCAAGATGCAGTTGAGCTCATCACCAAATGTGAAGCCTGCCAGTTCCACTCCAAGAACATTCATCAGCCTGCCCAAGCTCTTCAAACGATCCCTTTATCATGGCCCTTCTCGGTCTGGGGGCTCGATATCTTGGGCCCCTTCCCCCGTGCTACCGGCGGCATTGAGTTCTTATTCGTCGCTATCGACAAGTTCACAAAGTGGAGAGAGGTGGAGCCCGTGAGAAAGGTGACCGCTCAGTCAGCTATCAAGTTCTTGAAAGGATCGGTATGCCGCTTCGGAGTCCCTTCCGGGATCATCTCTGACAATGGCACCCAATTCACGAGCCGCGCCTTCATGTAATTTGTTCATGCTCTCGGAAGCAAGATCTCTTTCGCCTCTGTTGCCCATCCCAGAAGCAACGGACAACCTGAGAGGGCGAACGCTGAAATGTTGCGGGGCCTCAAGACAAGAACTTTTGATAGACTGCAGAATTGTGGTAGGCGATGGATCGATGAGCTGCCGGTGGTTCTTTAGTCCCTCAGAATGACACCAAATCGAGCTACCGGGCAGACTCCCTTCTCCCTAGTCTATGGGGCAGAAGCAGTTATCCCCACGGAACTCATATTCGGGTCTCCTCGAGTGCTTGCCTACGATGAAGTAGCGCAGGAATGGCACCGGCGTGACGACGCTGTGCTACTTGAGGAGAACCATCTCCGGGCCGCTACGCGTGCTGCACGCTACCAGCAAGCCCTGCGTCGCTATCACAGCCGCAGGGTTCGTGCCCAGGGTTTTGAGGGAGGCGACCTTGTCCTTAGGCGTGTTCAGTCCGCCAAGGGTACAAACAAGTTGACGCCGAAGTGGGAAGGCCCTTACCGGGTAGTACGAGTCACCAGACCTGGCGCAGTCTGTCTGGAGACCGGAGATGGCATTCAATTGCAAAACTCATGGAACATTGAGCATCTCCGTAAGTTCTACCCGTAAGGCGCGGCTGTCGGGCCCTACCCGGTAGCCACCCTTTTGTACAGGCCATGTCGCTGTTGCATGTGACCCCTTGTATAAAGCTAGGCGCAGACCCTAAGCAACAGAAATAAATGAAGCGCTGGGGCCCCCCCAAAACTTGCATGCATGCGTAAGCATATCATGAGCATAACATGATCATGTAGATAAGGTCGCATGAGGCATTGTTTTCATCTGCATTAAGTTGCAGGGTTCTTGCCGTGGACTTGGTCCCAAGGGAGAAGAAATGAAGACAAGCCTACGTGATGATCCCCGACAAGCCAAACAGATAAGTTCTCTTCTTATCCTTACGCGTTCTGTAAGCAGAAACTTGTGCATATGAAAACCTCGCCACCTTCGAAACTTAGGTGCTCCCATCCTTTGACTCGAACGTTGCTTCGGTCAGGGTGGTAGCAGCGGCCTTTGATGGAGAAGGCTTGGCGGGGGGTTGGTCCCTCTTTATGATTTGTGCCCGGCAGGCTTAGCTTCACGGCAACAATTCGGGGGTACCGGCAGGATAGCTTGCCGGGACTAACTTATTTACTTGAACGTATAGAGGCATTTCGCCTCTGCATGAGTATGACACATGCACAAGTGCCCGGCAAAGCTTGTCTTTTTTAATATGTAGATGACCAAGTACAGATCTTACAGAACACTAACAAGGATAAAGAAGATTACATTATTTAGACTAAAGTTTGGCAAGTGCCTACATGTTTTAGATTGAAAAAAGATAATTGCCCATGATACCTCAGCTTTTTTCTCCTATTCCCGTTGGAACTGCAGGAGAAGGTGAAGATGGCAGAGGGAAGACCTGGATGGGATTCGGCGCCTCCCCAGAATCAGGATGGCACCGTTCCAGGACTGGGAGGAAGAAACCGGAGGGCAAGCACGCATGGTGGCACTGCCGAAGCCCGGCCGGAGACGATGGTGCTGCCGGGCAATCACGCCACGTCGGAGCGGTCATCCCCGCTATTGGCGTCGTGGGTTGCAGCCACCCTCCTCGTTGCCGTCACTCGAAGGGGCACGCCTGCCGCCGCTCAAGCCTCTGCCGCGGCAGTTGGGACGAGCACCGGGGGCTTCGAGAGACGTCACAGAGAGCATGGTCGTCTCCATCGACCTGAAGATTAGAAGGACGCCGCCTTTCGGAGAAGCACACACGGGCACGAGGGACCTGCCAATACGCCAGGCCGACAGTACCCTGAAGGGAAGGGTTCACCGTTACCAATGACGGATCGATCCCACAGTCTCCTCTCAGCCTCACCGGAGAAAGAGGAATAGGCCAACGATGACTACCACGCTCTGCGGACTCTGGCATGGTGTCGCTCACATGGCCCTTTACTGGAAGTGGAGCCCCAGGCGGCCCGGCGACAAGCGCGCCAGAGTCACTACCTCCGGCACTACCGCCGCGCCACACATATGCCCTCCTAAGGCCCATACAAGGAAGAGAAAGGGCCATTGTCTTAGCAAGGGTGCGACCGCGCCCTTCTTCTCCCCAGGCTCCTTCACAAGCTTCCGACGTCGCCAACCTAGAGCTCGAGCCCAAGGCTTGCCCCCGGTCTCTCTCCCTCAACATTGCAAGAAAAGAGAAGGCAAAGGTAAAGGAGGAGCGTGGATGAGCACTTCCGCTTCCCCCTGCCCCCTTTTATAGGCGGCCTGGGGGCTGATCCATCGGTGGGTAACCATCGTCCCCACTACAAAAAAAATACACTTCCGTGATGATACGTGTTTGTCACAGTAGGTCACATTTTCTGTCATGCATGTACATCCATGACGATTTTATGACAGAATCAAGATAGTCATACCTGTGCTGTCGTAGAAGTATTCCATGACATTACCAAAATTATCATCACGGAAGTGTCCACTTCCATGATGATAAATGGCGCGTCATCGAAGTGCTTTCGTCAAGGGTAACCGACACGTGGCATCCACCATAACGGGTCACCGTTAAGCTATTGGGTCCAGTTTTGGATCCGATAACCCGCTAACAGCCACGACCAATGGCAATTTTCCACGTGTAAAATTCTCATTGGCCGACGGAACCATGTGTCAGCTCCGCGTTGGCACAGATGTCACTCATCCAGTGGGCGAGATGCGCCTATGATATCTTGACACGTGGACAGGCCGAAAAGTGGCCCATAAAGATTAAATGGTCCGGCCCAACTAAAGGCCCACAAGATTTTCCAGACCATAATGGGCCGGCCCAGCTAAAGGCCCACAAGATTTTGCAGACCATAATGGGCCGGCCCAGCTAAAGGCCCACAAGATTTTGTAGACCATAATGGGCCGGCCCAGCTAAAGGCCCATAAGATTTTGGAGACACTATTGGGCCGGCCCGTTAACAGGCTGCCATGTTTTGGGCCAATTGTCGACCCATATTTGATCCGGTCGATTAACAGCCTGCCATGTTCTGGGCCTAATAAGGGCACATATGAGATCCGTCCTGTTAATAGCCTACCACCTTCTGGGCCATATTACGACCCATATCAGATCCGGCCCTTTAAGAGCCTTTGAGCTAAATTATGGTCCATATCAGATTCGGCCCGTCAACTGGACGCCGTGCCTTTGGGCCCACTTGAGGCCCGGTTTGGATTTCTGTTTGCTAAAGGCCCGTTTAGTAATATGGCCTGATATTAGTTTTGGCCTGTTAAAGGCCCGTCTAACATTTCGGCCCTATATTTATTTCGGCATGTTAAAAGCCCGTCATATAGTTGGGCCTAACTATGGCCCGCTTTGCATCCGGCCTGCTCACAACCGATAATCTGATTGGGCCAAACAAGGAACGAGACAATTTTGGCCTGTTAACGGCCCGTAATGTGATTGGCACAATCATGGGCCGGGGTTTATTTCGGCCTGCTGTCGGCCCGTGAGCTGTTCGGCATGTTTCAGGCCCAACCTACTTTTCAGCCTACTAAAAGCCCATTGAATTTTCTTGCGAAAATAGGGCCGGCGGTTTACTCGGCCTATTAAAGGCCCGATACTACTAGTGGGCCAGTTTACATTTAGGCCTGTTAACGGAACAAGATGACTGGGCCCATGATGCGGCCCATACATAGTGATTTGCATGATGGCCCGATAATGTACCGTAATTTTACGGTTTGGCCGGTTTACTTTTCATGGAGCGAAGACAGGATATATATACAGTAAAATAACTGCAGCATCGTGAATAAGAAAAAACCTAGACTTTACAATGAAGAAATTACGGCATATTACATCCATTGGGCATCAAAGTTCGCCACTATGATAATAAAGCACAAGCAGATAGCAGATTACATACACTGGGCATCAAAGATCACCACCAGTGCAAAAAAACACGTCGACAAAATAATATACAAAACCGACAACACTTCAATAGAGTTCAAGAAAGGTTAGCCCTGCTCAAGAGCTGCAGTGCAAGCAGCTGAGCAAGCTGATGAGACTGGGCTTGTTTGACGCTTATATCCTCCTCACTCTGAAAGAGAAACAAGCAGACAGATGATAGGTTTTGCACATATAAGTATCAGTGCTGACAATTTAGCACATTTCTTATTGACGAATAAAGTGACACAGTTTAAAATGGCATTAACACAATATGGTATTGTTCAGGTTAAGACATGGCAGGAAATGACATTGTGAAGGAGTTGGCAGCTTCACGACACCACTAGATTACAGATCAGGAACTCATAAGTATGAATGGTTAGTGTGCTGTCAATTTATCCCATTTCAGATTGGCAAATAAAGAGACGGTTTAAATAATAGTAGAATGATATGACATTGTTCATAGTTAAGACATTGCAGAATATGACATTGTGCTGTAGTGGGTAGGTTCACCACACCACTGGATTATGGATCAAGAACAGAAGCATACATGCAGTGCAAAAGAAGATCACTTACTCTGTATAGTTTAATTTACATGGTATGAAGAAGGAACTTGGTTGCACAACTGAAAACTTAAATTGAGAAGGACAAACTTTTGTTTATGAACTACATAATAAACTTTAAACATGCAATTTGATGCAAACATAAAAAATAATCAGCTGTTGCAGTCATGCCTAACCAAATATACACAACAAAGTTTGAAGGCTTGAGAAGGACAAACTTACATTAGTGGTGAAGACCGGCTCTATAAAGCCCTTGTCCATGCTGATGGGGGGGGGGGCAATTCAAGAAGTTTTCCACAGAATCTTCTTCATAAGCATTGCCTTTGTTCTACATTTTGTTAAGAGTAAATATAGATGTGATAATATAAGAAAAAATGGAGAATATTTAAGATAAGATGAAGAGTGATGCTACATAACCAAGTAGCTATAAATGTAAGTACAGCGATACAGGCAAAAGGTACAGCCAAGAGCAATGCAGAGCTAAACTTCTTCAGTACCATCGGTGTTATCCAACCTTATGGTAAGAGTAAATATAGATCTGATGTGTAGAAAATGGAGGGTAAAGGAAAATAAGCTGCAGAGTGATGGTATATGAACAACTAGCTGTCAATATAAGTACACTGATAAAGGACAGCAGGTACTTACAAGAACAATGCAGAGCTAAACTTTTTCATTGGCATTGGATATATTCTACACTAATGTAACCATTCATACAGATCAGATAATTTGGAGCGAACAATTGATAAGCTAGCTATCATGCATACTGCTGTCACATAATGAACCAGGTATGAATGCAAGTACAGTGATACAGGACAACAGGTACTAACAAGAGCAAAGCAGCGGGCAGCATATTTGCGATATCCTATCGTCCTTTTCAAACCGGAATTCTTCTTCGAGCAGATTTCCTGCAAAAGAGATCCGTAAGGCACATGCGGAAAAGTAGAAGTTCAAATTGTCATGTGATATCATAGACAATACCTCATCCTGGGAACGAGACCAGTGCATAACAAGGTTTTTCCATTCAATGGCTTCTAAATTTGGCATAGGAGACTTCACCGGAAATTCGTTTATAGACTTGCCATCAAAGTGTGATTTCCTCAGGTAACACCGATACTGCTGCAATGCTTACTTGAAAAGCGCAAGCAAGCTTTGCTTGTCATGACTATCCAGATTGACCCTCGCCTACTTACAACAATGTAATGTAAATCATTGATGTGTTCAATCAGCAGAAAACAGGAAAATAATCACCATGAATAATAGCACTTACACGTAAGTGGGACAGGAAGATGTGAAAATGGTGTTTGTCTTCACTATAATCTTCCCATGATGGGAATATATGCACGTAGTCCCTAACAACATTGAAAGCATTGTCTTTTAAACTGGGAATAACTGGAATGGGGTTCCAATCTGCAGGAATTGGCTGTCTCTGCAGTTGGGATAGGTCTTCGGCCGGTGGACTTGCTGTACGTTTTGCTGGAGTGGGATTTTTCTGTGGTACGGCTGGTGCTATGGCAACTGAAATCGGCATACCTTTTGCTGGAGTGCAGGTCATGTGTGGTGGGGCTAGTGGTGTGGCCAGTGAAGTATGGGTACAGTCTGCTGGAGTCGGTCCTACGTTTTGTGTCACTGGTTGCAGAGCCAATATAAGTGGGGTGCTGTCTGATTTCTCCGGCACCACCACGTTTTTCAAGGACTTTGCTGGTGCTCCTTCAGGTTCGGCAATTACCCTTTTCCTTTTTGATGTCTGATGCACAAGAATAACATTTGAGTGGAAAAACATGGTATGATGATAGATGGAATATGTATTGATAGTGGATGGGCATGGCATCTTGACATATATGATGAGTAAATTAAGCAGATGGCGGTGCAACAAAGTAGAAGAAATGCAAGCCACCTTATGCAAGATACGCGCAATCAATAAATCCTTGCCCAATTAGAACAGGCACCTTGATGGGTGAACATGACAGGCCATCTGCCTTCGACTCCTCGAGGTCAGAATAGTCATTAGGATCATATTTTGAACAAGAATCTGCAGGTGGGGAGCGTATGAGTTTCATTGCATCCAGAATGACACTCAATGCCTTGGTGCCAATTTTGTTAGTCGTTGCAGTGTTACACAATATTCTTCTGATGTGCGGACTCTGATATTCACTGTGATTACGTACAATATCTGAGAAGCATGAAAACATAAATAGTAGTGAGATTATCTTTGTAATGCGGAGGATATCCTAATATAGGGGCTCCCTGTAAACCCTTGTGTGCTATCACTGGATTCTGATGAGAGAGCCCATGTGTGCTATAATATGGTGCGTGCATTAATATAATCTGGCACAAGTACACAAAAAAATAGGCTCCATAAGTAAGGATAGTTGGCAGATGATAGGTTCATAATATACTGTATAGAGAGTTTATTGCCAAACCATGATAACAAGAGCACACAGCAACTAGGCAGATCGTAGTGTACATAAAAGGGGTACACCATAACCAGCATATATAAATCAAGAAAGTGGAACTGGCTGGAAAATACGGTGTTGTATTGCCGCTACTAATTGAAAGCCTATCGATCACGTACAGGCCAGCTCTATCAGCTGTTGACTGCAGATGTCACTGCTCCCCTTCTTGACAAGGAACATACTGTATGTACTAAATACAGAATAAAAAAAGAGGAACATGTTAAAGAACATAAGAGGAAGCATATTCTTGAGGTTTCGCTTCTTTGCATACAATGTTGGTTGCCCACTCATGATGAATCACAACGCCCAAAGAAATGCAATTCCATGCTGTCTCTCTATATGTGGCCACATGCATTTGGAAAATCAAGTGGGAGCATTAGCTGACCAATTAAATGTGTGTCTGTTAAATAATATCAGTATCATATCACAATTCGTATTTGAAGAAGTAAGGTTTTGACTTATGATTGGTGTGTTTTTTAGCTTCAAGAGTGGACTGCTGCTAGTGCGACACAAAGTAGCTACACAGATCATAGTGTAGATATAACAGGAAAACCGTAAGCATCACAAGTAAAATCAGGAAAGTGGAACTTGCTGGAAAATATGGGCTACTATTGTTGGTATGGCTAGAAAGGCTTCGGATAGCAGCTCTCTTCAACTGAAGGTGCGATACTATTAATATCAGTGTAACTCTCAAAGGCGACACAGCTCCCCGCATTTCCTTGCTAATCTTATAGGATTCAAGTGGGCAGGCCACTACAATTCCTATTCCTATGCTTACGAAATCCTACAAATCAAAGAGGCCCGAAGAGTTGAAAGTGTCCATCACAACCGACCGAATAGACCTCTACACTTCAAATGTCCCTGCTTCTCTTCACTACAAGGAACATACTGTACTACTATCATACTCCCTCCATTCCAAAATATAAGTCTTTGTAGAGATTTCCACTATGGATCACATACAGATGTACACAGATACATTTTAGAGTGTAGATTCACTCATTTTGCTCCATATGTAGTCCATGGTGGAATCTATAGAAAGACTTGTATTTAGGAACGGAGAGTATACTTATTAAAGAAGAACAGAAGAGGAACATGCTAAAGAAGAGCAAGCAGATTTTGGATAATAAAATATTCGTTGCGCAGTGCCCACACATGATGAACCAGAGCGCATTAAGAATGCAACTCCCTGCTGTCTCTCTATATGTGGTGCACGTGCTTTTCGAAAGTAAAGTAGGAACATTAGCTGACCAATTAAACATTATCTGTTTTAGTAATATCAGCATCATATCAGATTCGTATTTGAGCAACAAGTTTGGAATTATGAGTGGCACGTTGTTTAGCTTGATGGATTGAGGAGTAGTGCTAAGCAGCTACGATGATGGTACTGAATATAAAGGAATGTCTGCATGCAAGTCGCGTGACTTTCGTCATTTGGGTCAGTCGACCATTTCAGGCGGTTGGATGAAGATCCTACGTCTCCTAACCCTTCTTCTTCCTCGTCTCTGATTCTTCCCCTACAGAACACCGCACGGGCCGCCGGCTGAACCACCGGCCCTGACCCGCCCGCCCTCCCCTGAACCGCCCCCACCGCCTGTGTTCCTCCGCCACCCCCACCCACACCCCCGCTCCCACCCGCGTCAAATTTTCTTTGTTCGGCGAGGCCCCACCACCACCAGGCCACCGCCCCCCACAACCACCGTCCCCACCCGAGCCCCTTCCTTCCCTCCGGCGAACTCCGGCGAGCTCTCAAAAATCGACTGACCCAATTTTGAAATTTAGTCTACTGTCATTTAACTAGTGTGGAATATAAAAGGGGAAAACCATAAGCATTGCGAGTATAGTGTTGAGCATGCCATGGCGGATCTGAAGGTGCAAGCCGGACAAAGGCAACTTCGCAACCAATGTTTGCTTTCAACTAACAAGTAAGATCCTAAGTGATGGACAAGAAATCACAGTAAAGCAGTGGCGATCTATTTTCTTGCTGTGATAAAAAAGTTGAGCAGATACGAAAGAGTACCGCCTCTGGTGCGGCGCCGTGTATGCATCGGCTGGGAATTTGATGGTGCTATGGTAGCGATGGCTGTCGGCGGCGTGGAAGCAGATCTAGGAGGGTAGACGGTGGCGGCGGGGGAAATATCCTAGCGCGGTGGATGAGACGGTCATAGGAGCGGCGCCGGCAAGGTGGATGACGGCGGGGATGAAGCGAGAGGACGGGATGCAAGGATCCTGGTCCGAAGCCGTGGATGAGAGAGGTCGATCTCTTGTAATGGACGACGGCGTCGGGGAATCAGCTCCGGCATGGTGGAGGAGGACGGCGGTGGATGGGGTGGCGGACGGAGGAGGCTGGGGTGGAGAGGGTGTTTTGGCGCCCATGGAGTACGAATGGGGAAATGGAGGGAGAGAGGAAGGGGGGAACCATGTCTTTAGGGCGTGCATGTCTCAAATGCGAGGAAATTTACAAACTTAGCCCCCATTTAAAATTTCCTACATCACAGCAATATTAGTCGGTTGGGGATAGGAAGGTAATCTCGCATACACCAAATATTTGCCGATGGAGATTTCGGCCGACGAGAGTTTGTTTTGGCGCCCACCGTGTATGAATCGGGGAGGGAGGTCAGAGGTGATTTCGGCCGAGGAGAAACTGTGTTTTGGCGCCCACCGTGTATGAATCCGGGGAGGTGAGAGGCGGAGGCGGTTATGTCATGTTTGAGTGAAATTACAAGCCTACCCCTATCAAAACCTATAGAAATCGAGCCGATAGGCTTTGCGTGTCAGGGATAGGTAGTAATTTCCATCTCGCAGATTTTGGTTTCGGGTGGTTACTGCGACTTTCCCCGCTTCGTTCAAATTTTTGCAGAGAAAGAGTGCACGTTTACCGTGCCAACTCAATTCGAATCCAGTTTGTATTCTATTTTTGTTCGGGCAGGATCCATTTTCGATTGGAATAAAATTCTGTATACATCATTTTTTTATATATACTTTCAAAAGCACAACACCCTTTATATATAAATATGGTTTACAAATGGCATGATCTCAGATTCATAAGGCTGGATCCATCTTAATTTGGATTTTCAAATATTTGAAACCACTTTATGTTGAAATCCAATGTATGCATTCCTCGCTAACTGTCTCCAATTAATGTGTGTTTCATGCGGTTTTTTTTTACTTCTCAAACATGTATAATGTGTTTCACACACGCAACATATAGTGTAATCCCGTTTAGACGTTAATTGCATATAAACCATGCATTGTCTCTAATTAAAGAATCTATGGATCACTAATATTGATAAACTATATAACATTACACGTGTCCCCAAATTCAGATGAATATGCATGTTTGATAGACCAATTTTCGTTATGATATTATCGATGTCGTGATCTCTAGTTTAAATATTTGAATCCCCTTTAATCCAGATATTCGTCTCATATAGCTATCACTCATGCTTATATATCTCTCTAGACCTATACACCTTCATCGTCTCTCGGGTATCTCTCGTGCTACTTGTATGTCGACAATGATCTTTTATCTTCATAACACACTGACGATACTCTCTCCCTCGACCTTCACTCTATCTCTCTCTAAGTATATCTCGCTCCCTGCTATGTGTCTCTAACTATGATTCTCCATGTGAAATCTCTTTCTCTCACACGAACACAAACTTCGTCTCCCGGGGTCTCATTTCTCTCTACTATTCCCCTGTGTGCCACTCGCACACCCCCTCTCACACAGAGATGTCTTGCGCTCCTTAGGTATGAGAAGCTACGACTCTTCCTCTTAAATATCTCTTTCTCACACACAAACACAAACTCTGTCTCCCAGGGTCTCATATCTCTCCACCATTCCCTTGTATGTCGCTCACACACACTCTCTCTCCCTAGAGATATCTCGCGTTCCCTGATATGTCTCTCTAGCTATCACTCTCGTTGTGAAATATCTTTCTCTCTCGCAAACACAAAACTCCGTCTCTCGGGATCTCATTTCTCTCTGATATTTGTTTGTATGTGACTCACATATGCTCCCTCTGTCTATCTCTCTCACACCCACACACATAACTCAGCCTTGTGATCCACTCTACTCTTATCTCTAACACACACACTAGCTAGCATCTTTATATTTCTATTTATCTGTTTCTCCATCAACCTTCTTTCTCACCCTCACTCTTGCTTCCTATCACGCACACTATATATGTTTCTTTCTACATGCAGTCATGCGCCCTCTTTTTATCTTTCTCTCACAGAGACATAACTTCACCCTCTGAACCACTCGGCTGTCATCTCTAACACACAAACTAGCCGATGTCCCTCTAGCTAGCATCTCTATCTCTCTATCTATCTGTAGTTTCTCCGTCAACATTTCTTTCTCGCACGCACTCTTTCTTCCTATCACGCACACTATATCTGTCTCTCCATACATGCATCTATAGGTTGATCTTTTTTGCACAATCATTGTGTCTCGCTCCCTCTGCTCGCCATAGATGCATGCTCCAGCCCACGCCACTATCTCTTAAAGACAAAAACACATGCTCAATTATCGGGCCTTCTTCCCTCCACTGTCACATGCATGCATATTGTCATACCGATCCGTCTCTCACATGTCGTTGATCTTATGACTTATGTCTTCTTTCTTTTATCTCGATCATGCACGTGTGCACACGCACACATCCCACGTATACATGTATACCTCTCGCACATGCACGTTCAAGGTCTCCTATGTCTCCATACGTAGTTAATTACCCTCAGCCCTAACCCCACATTGAATCGTTCTCTTCTTGTGTGCACATAACTTCTGCCTGGATGGGTAAAATACACACTCACACTTAACAATCTCCTTCTAGCTACCCCCCTCTCACTCTTCCCCTATATCCCCGAAACCAATAAGACCATCCCGTCGTTTAATTCCCGCCTACATGCACCATCCATATATAGTAGTCTTCCCCGGTGTCTCTCGAACAAACACGTTCTCTCGATGTCGACTCCTCTCACACGCACACGCCTTCTCTTCCCTCTCTACAGGCCTCTTCTCTCTCGCACCCCCTCGTTGGTGGCCTCTGCCATACACATCACCTCTCTACAATGAAGCCACACACACTTAAATTACTTTCGCCACCGAAGGCTCTGCTTCACACACACACACACACACACACACACACGCGCGCGCACCCCCTCCCCCCCCCCCACACACTAAGACTCCATCTCTCACACACATGCTCTAGGTGGAGCATTTGTTCCTACCACCCTTCGTCCAACCTTAATCGTATGATAAACAATCACCTTAATTTACTTGTATAACATGGACAAATTCCACTTTACTTTAGTAGTTAGCAAACTTCTCATAAATATATAACGCAAATCACGAGCAGGAAGTGACATTTTTTTTACACAACCACGTTAACATGGCCACGTAAATCACTAGCTAAAGTGTAATACCATTATACTTATATCCCGATGCAAAAGGTTGAGTACATGTCCGAAGAGTAGAATCGCACACACACACTCTATCTCTCAGAATCTCACACACATACCAGTTATGTGACGCCCCCTAAGCAGACCCGTGTGTTACAATTTGTGCACCCGCAGGTACACGTGATGGTGCACATTTATTTAAGCTGGACGGCGAACCCAAACAGTAGTTGCATTCATTCCCCTCCCGTCGCCTCTTCTCTGGTCGCTGTTGCCCGATAGCCATGGCCCGGCCGAAGGTAACGCCATACGCCATACTCCCACTGGAGCGGCGCTTTAATCTGGAGGCGGCGCGAAGCCCGGATCGCAGCTGCCCTGCCTCCGGAGTCCGGACTAGCCGGAGCCGGACGAGGAGGCGTTGGAGGCGGAGCAGCACGCGGAGCCGGAGGAGGAGAACGACGACTCGAGCCGGATCAGGAGGACGACGACGCGGGCGAAGCGGAGCTGAAGGAGGATGATGATTTCCATTATACTCAGACTTAAAGGGCTTTGAGTTTCACGCCACATTTATTTCATAGAGATAAGAGAAAGGAAATTTTAGTGGTCATGCATGCATCTTTTTGTGCTAGCACTCCTATATAAGGGTTGACCGGTCGCTTCCCGCGGACGTGCGCGGGCAGTGGAAGAGGAAGGAGAAGGGAAGCGGGCTGTGGAGTACGCCAGTTGCAGCACATGCTCCAAGGAACGTTCATGCCAAACAATGCATAGTTGTACAGTATAGTCCAGCGGAGTATGAATTGGCCTTTAGGTTGCGTGTGGATGACATGGCTGCAACATGCAGGCTGCAGTTCGACAGCCTACCTCTCCGCTTCGCACGGTTCGGTCACGCGAGATTTGCATGCACACATGTCACGCACGTACTTGTCGAAGGCGTGCTCGAAAAAGGGCGACCAGGTCCGCTAGTCCGCGTTGGTCCATGCGCCCGGAAAACAACTAATCCTAGTCGCTGTAAATGTCGTGCGTGCTTTAATTCCGGGCTAGTGGATGGACGCGAACGTGCCGTACAACGAACCGCCCGCCAGCTCCCTAATCTCTATCTCTACTCTTATAATAATAATAATCTATCTATCTATCTCTATCTCTCTTCTACTACTTAATTATAAAAAACAGAGTTGGTGATGATGGTGTGTCTGCCTTCCTGCAATATAGGCCGTCCGATTTATATCTGATGGATAGGAAGAAAACTATGGCAATTTTGCAAAAATATACCCACACCCCTCTCCACATTTGCAAATAAGGCCTTCCCTTGTTCATCCTTTCTCTCACAAGATAAACTACTCATACAAATGCATCTTGATGTTACGTGCAACGCACGAGGATGTTTCCTTGGGGGTCTCTCCAGCGCGGCGTGGCCGTAGTTGCAAGTTGACGCCCCTTGAGATGCCGACGTTGAGGGGCACTCGGATTTTGTCCGATGAGCAGGTAAGTGATGTGACGACCCCAGCTTAATCGTGCACTAACCATACACACAAATGCACACGATTAAGCCTAAGGACTCACTTGAAGATATCACAACACAACTCTAAAACATAAATAAATTCATACAAGCTTTATATTACAAGCCAGGTCCTCGAGGGCTCGAATACATAGCTCGATGGCATACAAGTGTCAGCGGAAGCATCAGATATCTGGGTACAGATATAACAGAGTTACAGATAGGCCTTTAACAAGGCGGGGCAAACTAAAACACTACGATCGAAAGGCGTAGGCCTCCTGCCAAGGACCCTACGATCCTACTCCTGGTCGTCGGATGGCTCCTCATAGTAGTACTCGCCGGGAGGGTAGTAGTAGTAGCCATAGTCATCGACAGGGGCAGCTATCTCAGGGGCTCCGTCATCTGGCGGCGACAAATGGATATGGGGAGAAAAAGAAAGTAAAGCAAACGCGAGTACTCTTTCGAAGTACTCAGCAAGCAAGGATCTACACTACATATGCAACATTATCAAAGGGAGGCTGTATATGTGGACTGGGCTGTAGAAATGCCAGAATAGAGGGGAGAGCCTAGTCCTATCGAAGACTAGCATCTTCAAGCATCTTCATAGGTCTTGCAGCATTAGAAGAGTGCAGATTAACATAATGTAAAGTATTAGTAATGTCATCAACCTCGCCCAGAGATTCTTCCTCGACTCCCTGTGAGAAAGCAATCCCAGAGCCATACTATCCAGTTATCATCTCAAGTCACCAGTTCTAGTTGTACCGATTGGGATACAACTCTGAGTGTCTGTTACCGTAGGACAGGCTATCGATAGATTGTTTCTTCCCTGCAGGGGTGCACCAACTTACCCACCACGCTTGCTTAACTCCGGCCGGACACACTTTACTGGGTCATGCCCGGCCTCGGCTAAGCAACACGCCGCAACCCGACCTAGGCTCTAAAGGGAGGTCAGCACACCGGACTAACCTATGCCCCCAGGGGTCTTGGGCCTTCGCCCTGGGAACCCTGCATGTTGCGAGGACGCTCCGGAAGCAGACCTAGCCCCCTTAATACAAGCGCGAGCTTAACCAGTCCAATCCAAAGCGGGCCGCTCCTGGCTGACGTCTATAGAGCTTCGGCTGATGTTTACGACTCAGAACGCCCATACTATGCCCACGTGATGGTTAGTGCTATCAGGCCAGAGGCCCGTCGGATCAAATATCCAAACCGTTAGTGTGTTGGTAGTGCGGTAACGAGCAGAGACTCACGAAAGATGTGACCCCGTCGCCCCGTCTCGAGGACTCGCGGCAAGGGCTAAGAATGCCCGGCCATGCCTCGCATTCATCTTTCGGGCACCGTCCAGGTCCACCCGACTCTCGCAAGACCGTCGGAAACTCAGGTTCACCTCTACGGGGTGGTACCGCCTGTCCCTCCAGTCCAAGTAACTCTCATGGGTACCCCTTAGCGCCGACCCGTCCTTATCTAGTTTAATCAGTATCAACAGTAATGTAAAGGCATCCGTGTGGCCACCACATCAAGAAGGAATCCGAGGCATCACCCTCGTTGGATTCCCACCTGACGTAAACATCGAGGTGAATGAAGGAGGAATCACCCGCGAGGTCCACTCTTGAGGAGTTGCGCGACAGTGTCGTTATCGGGAGTGGTGTAGGAGGAATCACCCTCGCTAACCACGACCGAATAACTAACCTACAAGGTTATCATCAGAAGTGCCGACGAAGTATTTCCCTCGGCACTCGATGGTAACCCAGTAGTGTCGAGCAACTAAGGGGGAAGTGAAGTGCGGTGCCGGGGCCTGGTCTTCGATCCAGTTGATCGGGTCTTCTGATAATAGAGCGGGGTAGTCGGGATAAAGTGGGAGTCTCTGATGGGGCTCTACCCAACCTATACTAAACAATTTAGGATAAGCAGGTAGGTAACAATAGCAGGTTACAATAAACAGGCTATGAAGCAGAAATAGGATAACAACAACAGTAACTTCTAATGCAAGCATAAGAGAGAAGAGAATAGGCGATATCGATATGCTAAAAGGGGGTGCTTGCCTGGAAGCTCGGTGGCAAGGGTCTGGTCGTCAGGGGCGTAGTCGACCTCCGGAGCTGCGTCAGTCTCGGGAGCTACGTCGACGTCGGGGTCTATCGAGAGGGAAGAGGGGGAGGAAACAAATAAATACACAGCAATAATGCAACACAGAGCATGCTATGCCTAGGATGCAGTGCAGGGTTGCCTAAAGTATGTCTAAGTCATTTTAGTTATTTTAGGATTTTAGTTGGATTTATTATCCGGTGTATATGCACTATTCATCTACCGGAAATGGAGAGAAAGTTGCAGGTTCACCTCCGTAGGGGGTTCCGACATGGAAACAGACGACACGATCAGATTCGTCTCATCGTTCTGATCAACTTTCATGTAGAAAGTTTTTCGATCCGAGCTACGGTTTATTAGTTATGAATTTATAAAGATTTAGACAGTTTTCTGAAATTATTTTTATTAACAAAAAAGGAAATATGACATCAGCATTGCGTAGGAGTGACGTCAGCAGTCAACAGGTCGGCTGACTAGGGTCAAACCTGACCTGTGGGTCCAGTGGGACCCACATGTCAGCCTCTGTTAGCTTAACTGTGGTTTAAACTAACTATCAGAGTTAATTAGAGGTGTGGGCCTAGCCTGTTAGTGACTCAGTTAGTTAACATGATTAACTAATTTGTTAATTAGCTTAATTAAGCATAGGGGGCCCACATGTCATAGTCATAGGGCGAACAGTAACCAGTGTTGACTCGGTCAACCCGGTTAACTTCACACGGGGGACCCACTGGCAGCCTCACCGAGCGGGCCCCACCAGTGGCCAGGTCAGCGCGGCGGCCGAAAACACGCCGGCGACCTCTCCAGTGGCGGAAGTTCGCCGGAGCGCGTCGGAATCGCGCTATAGTGGCCCGTTTCGAGTGCGGCCACCTGCGTTCGAACGTGCAATTGATGCCGCGTCATTTGGTGGCGGCGTCGGACCAAATGGTCGCCGGAATTGGGACCGACGACGAGCTACGGCGGACGCGCGTACGGGACCTCGACGGGATCGACGCTAGGGAGTACGTGGAGGCTCGGGCGCGGGCTCGTTGGGCTCCTGGGAGCACTAGGAGCTCAACCGTGGCCTCACGCGGCGGTGACAAGGACCACAACGATGGCCACGAGCTCGGCGGCGGCAAGCAGAGCACAGACACGGCGGCAGCGAGCTACGGTGCGCGAGGGGCTAACGGGAAGGAGCAGGAGGCGGAGAAGTTCACCGCGCAGCGCACACTTAGGCCCTCGACAGGTTAGTAGCTGCAGATGTCGCCGGAGAGGAGGAAGATCACCGGCGGCCGAAGCAAAGGGAACGGCTCGATCCCGGCGTAGCAGGGCTCTCCTGCGCGCGCTCGTGGTCGAGGACGAGGAAGTCGAGGTCGGCGAAGGCGACGGATAGAACGGCGAGGCGATGCGTCGATGGTGGCTGCGGCAACGGCGAGGTGCGGCGGCGATGGCGCTCGGTCGCCGAAGAAATTGGACGGGGGAGAGCGAGGGGAGAGGGGAGAAGTGGATGAGGGGGCCAGGGGAGATGGATGAGGCTCCCTTATCCCCTCAATCTCTCCTATAGCGTCGGTGGCACCGCGGTGTCAACGCCACAACGGCGCGCGCGCGCTCGACCACGGCGGCGGCGACACGCAGGGGAGAGAAGAGGGAGATGGGCCAGGTGGGCCGGAATCGGGGCACTGTGCACTTAGGCCCAGTGCACAGTGCCTCTTTTCCTTTTTTTTCTGTTTTCTTTTATTCTTTTCTGTTACATTTTATTTTTAAGTCCATTTGTCTTTTGTAAAATATGTGACTTGCCAAATCAATTACTAGGCAATGGCTGGCAGTGCCACAAAAAGTTTGGGCATTTTTGGAATTCTTTTGGAATTTATAAAAATGAATATGGCATTTAAAATGGTCCTTTTGGCACTGTTTTAAATGCTAATGCCATCTTGAATTGATGATGATGTTTTGTTCCTTAACATCAGATGGTTTTAGATTATTTGCTATAAAGTGAACATTTTTCCCACAAGCTTTGAGCAACTTCAAATTTCACTTTTGAATTTGAGTTGATTTTCAGAATAGAATTTGAATTGTTTTGATTAACCATTATGACTAGGCACTGCAAATGGAGATGACTTGGCATACTTAGCAGAGTGTCACAGTGCTTATTACAAGGGGGTGTTACAAATTCTCCTCCTCTATTAGAAATTCTCGTCCCGAGAATTTAGGAGGTAGAAGGAAAGAGGTCGGGATATTCTTCCCGAAGATGATCCTCGCGTTTCCAAGTGGCTTCATCTTCAGTGTGATTCGACCACTGCACTTTTAGGAACTTGGTCGTCTTCTGACGAGTTCGACGTTCAACTTCGTCTAGGATGCGGATGGGATGCTCCTTAAAAGAAAGATCATCTTGCAATTCAAGCATTTCATGATCCACTGCTCGGTGCGGAGATTCCTTGAAGCATTTACGAAGTTGCGATACATGGAAGACGTCGTGGATACGAGAGAATTGTGGCGGCAACTCCAATTTATATGCCACCTGTCCACGTCTGGCAACGATGCGAAAGGGGCCGATGTAGCGTGGAGATAGCTTGCCCTTGATTCCGAAACGACGGGTGCCCTTCATAGGAGTGACACGAAGATAAGCTTGATCACCTGGTTGATAGGTCAAGCCCCATCGTTTGCGATCATAGTTGCTCTTTTGGCGGTCCTGAGCTGCCTTGAGATTTTCTCGGACAATTCGGACTTGTTCTTCGGCATGTTGAATAATGTCCGGTCCCACGAGAGGTCATTCCCCAGTTTCTGACCAATTCAGAGGGGTTCGACACTTACGTCCTTAAAGCACTTCGAAGGGGGCCATTTTCAAGCTGGCTTGGTAACTGTTGTTATAAGAGAATTTGGCAAACGGAAGGGATTCTTCCCACTTCTTACTGAACGATATAACACAAGCCCGAAGCATATCTTCAAGCACTTGATTAACTCGCTCGACTTGGCCTTGGGATTGGGGATGATAAGCTGAACTCCACGTAATGTGAGTTCCCATAGCTTCTTGGAAACTTTCCCAGAACTTGGATGTGAAAAGACCGCCACGGTCCGAACTGATCTCCTTCGGAATACCGTGGAGTGAAACAATTCTGGAGATATACAATTCTGCTAGCTGGCTAGCGGTGATAGTCTCCTTGACAGGCAAAAAATGTGCAACTTTGGAAAGTTGGTCGACGAAGACAAGAATAGCATCGTGACCTTTCTGAGACTTGTTAAGATGAGTAATGAAATCCATTTGAACCTTATCCCATTTCCACAAAGGAAAAGGAAGTGGTTGAAGAATTCCAGTAGGCTTCTGATGTTCTGCTTTCACGCGACGGCAAATGTCACATTCAGCAACATATCGAGCGATGTCCCGCTTCATTCTAGACCACCAGTACCTTTGACGGAGATCACGATACATCTTGGTGGTACCCAGATGGATAGACAGCGGTGTATCGTGTGCCTCCTTCATGACCTTGTCAGTCATAAGTTCAAATCGAGGTACCACAATGCGGTCTCTGAAATACAAGGTTCCGTCTTCATCAATTGAGAAATCCCTGTACTTCTCAAGGTGAAGCTCTTTCTTCATTAGCTCTACTTCGGCATCTTTGGCTTGCACAATCTTTATAGCTTTCTCAAGATCTGGCTATACCACAAGGTTATTAAGAGAACCCTGCGGAACGATACGGAGGTTCAACTTGCGCAGTTCTTCATAAAGATGGGGTTGAGCTTGCTTAATCATGAGGTTGTTGCAATAGGACTTGCGGCTCAAGGCATCAGCCATCACATTAGCCTTGCTAGGGGTATAAGAAATACCACAGTCATAGTCCGTAATTGTTTCCAACCATCGCTGTTGACGGAGATTAAGATCTGGTTGAGTGAACAAATACTTCAGACTCTGATGATCGGTATAGATCTCACACCAGTTGCCAAGAAGGTAATGTCGCCACTGCTTCAATGCATATATCACAGCAGCAAGTTCAAGATCGTGCATTGGATAGTTTTCTTCATGCGGGCGCAATTGTCGTGAGGCGTATGCAATTACCTTTCGTTCTTGCATTAGGACACAGCCTAATCCTTGACAAGAAGCGTCGCAATATATCACAAAGTCCTTGCGAGAATCAAGAGGAGCAAGCACTAGAGCAGAAGTAAGCTTGTCTTTGAGGGTCTAGAAACTCTCCTGACATTTGTCTGTCCACTCAAACTTAACGCCTTTGTGGAGCAGGTTAGTCAGGGGCTTGGCAATCTTGGAAAAGTTCTCGACGAATCGGCGGCAATAACTTGCAAGGCCGAGAAAACTTCTGACTTGCTTGGCATTCTTTGGAGGAGTCCAGTCAAGGATAGCCTGAACACGCTCCGGGTTAACGGCGATACCGTCCTTGGAAATCACATGTCCAAGGTAGGTCACTTCAGAAAGCCAGAATTCACATTTGGAGTACTTGGCATACAACTTGTGTTCTTGAAGCCTCTCCAGAACAAGGCGAAGATGTTCGGCATGTTCTTCCTTATTCTTTGAATATACCAGAATATCATCCAGATATACCATGACGAACTTGTCGAGGTAATCCATGAATATATAGTTCATCAGGCGGAAGAACGTAGCTGGAGCATTTGTTAAACCAAACAACATAACGGTGTACTCGTAGGAACCATAACGAGTAACAAAGGCGGTCTTCGGAATATCCTCTTCACGGACACGGATCTGGTGATAACCCAACCTCAAGTCGAGTTTAGAAAACACCGATGATCCAGCAAGTTGATCATATAAATCATTGATCCGAGGAAGCAGATATTTATTCTGAATGGTTGCCTGGTTGATAGGACGGTAATCTTGGACCAACCTATTCGTACCATCTTTCTTCTTGACAAAGAGTGATGGTGCTCCCCAGGCAGAGGAACTAGGGCGGATGAAGCCCTTCTTAAGTGACTTGTCGATTTCTTCCTTAAGCTCGAGAAGGTGGTGCGGAGGCATCTTGTAAGGACGCTTCGCAATAGGAGTGGTGCCAGGCTTCAAGTCGATGACAAACTCGACAGCTCTAGCAGGGGGTATTCCGGGAAGTTCTTCTGGAAAAACATCCTGGAAGTCACAAACAACCGAAATGTTTTCGATCCCCTCAAGCGGAGAAGCGTTCAACGCATTCAAGGCATAAATCTGAGCCTCGGCGTTCTGAGTGATATGAGCATGGTAATTCACTAACTCATTTGATGGATGTAGGAGGTGTACAACTTTAGTGGCACAATTGATTGAGGCATAGTGAGCCTTCAACCAATCCATTCCCAAAATAAGGTCAATTTTGGAAGAACTCAGGATAATTGGGAGTGCCTGAAACTTCAACCCCTCAATTTCAACAGTGACTTCGGGGCTGAACAGGGAGGCTCGACATCTACCCGCGGGAGTGTCAACCCCTAACGGATGATGCATGTTGTCACACTTATTGCCATGCATGAATGCAAAGTCTTCCGACATGAATGAATGCGATGCTCCTGAATCAAATAAAATAGAAGCGGGTACTGAATTAATAGGAAGTGTACCCATCACAGTAGCTGGTTGGTCTAGGTCTTCATTCATGTTGACATGATAGGCCTGCCCACGACCATAAGAAGGTCTGGCATTGTTGTTACGCTGCTGAGGAATTCCACGGCCATTTACCACGGCCAGCAGGAAGAGGCACAAGTTGATTCTGACTCTGAGAACAGTCTCTGGCACGGTGACCTGGCTGGCCACACTTGAAGCAGAGTCCACTATCTGGACGTGGTGCAGGAGCACGAGGTGGTGGAGCTCGAAGAGGCTGCCTCGGTGGTGGAGGAGGCAGACGAGGTGCAGCATAAGCAGGTATGTACACTGGAGCTGTGGGACGATACATGCTTTGTGGAATCCATATGCGGCGCTTCTGAGAAGATGAGCCCGAGGATGAGCCCGCTTCACGGGTACGTCTGGTCGCTTCCTTGTGCTTCTTCAAACCAGTCTCGACCATGATGGCCTTGTTCACCAAGGTGGCGAATTCAGGAAAGTCTTGGACGAGCAGGGCTAGCTGAATGTCATGGTGTAGCCCATCACGGAACTTCTCCTGCCTACGAGCATCAGTGGGGATGTCTTCTTCAGCATAGCGAGACAAATCAAGGAACTCTCGCTGATAGACTTCTACAGTCTTGTTGCCTTGAACGAGGCTGCGGAACTCGGCCTTCTTCCGATCTATAACCCCTTGAGGAATATACCGGGCACGAAAAGCAGCCTTGAATTCCATCCAAGTGACAACAGTTCCAGGAGGTAAGGTCTGTCTGTGAGTTGCCCACCATTGTGCTGCGGGACCCTTCAGGAAGTATGTCGCGAATGTGACATAGCTGACAGGGGGAACATCAGCTGACTCCATCTCATAGAGGATGTCACGCAGCCAGTCATCGGCATCCAGCGGATTAACTATGTTGCGGAATACCGATGGGTTGAGACGCACAAACTTTGGCAGCGTGATTGAAGCTGGCTGATGGTTGGCATTGGGACGGGGGAATTAATCCATAATCCCCGTCATGAATTGGCGGTTGAGTTCAAATTGTTGCATCATAGCGGCCATATAGTCAGGCGGTGGTGGCGGTGGTGGATTGTTATCACCCATCCTGCTAAATTCAATAGGGGTAGTTTAGCAGAAGCTATTGCGAGTGCTTAGCAACAAGCATGATGTAACACGACGATATTTAAGTAGTGTATCAGATGCTTAATAGTAGTCATTTAAGACATACAGATCCACACACAGTCGGTTACAATTGGGCAGCATAACAGCGCAATTTCAGAATCTGGACATGCTAGGCGGCACGCAGGCACACGGTAAGGAAGTACACAACAAGACATAGCAAAGGCTACATCACGTCGGAGAAAAATGATGGGGCGAGGATTCTGCAAGTGACAACACAGGGTGCCCTCGATAAAAGGATCCTGTAAGCAGAACCTGGCCCACAATCTCGAAGCAAGGGGGGTAATTTCAGAACTCCGGGTTGATGTGATCACGAGAACCTAAAGTTGGAGTTAGTAAAACTTTAACCCGAATAGAAGAGAGATCAGAGTCCCAGAGTAAAGACGAGGAATAAAAGATCCTAATACCACCCAGTTGGCGACGTGGGCCCGTAAGCCACACAGCCAAGTTAGTAAAACAGTTTTTGGACCACTAGACTCAACTTCGGCCAAGGAGTTGGAAAGGGGGATTCCTAAAGGCAGTCGGCTCTGAAACCAACCTGTGATGACCCCGGCTTAATCGTGCACTAACCATACACGCAAATGCACACGATCAAGCCTAAGGACTCACTTGAAGATATCACAACACAACTCTAAAACATAAATAAATTCATAAAAGCTTTATATTACAAGCCAGGTCCTCGAGGGCTCGAATACATAGCTCGATGGCATACAAGTGTCAGCGGAAGCATCAGATATCTGGGTACAGATATAACAGAGTTACAGATAGGCCTTTAACAAGGCGGGGCAAACTAAAACACTATGATCGAAAGGCATAGGCCTCCTGCCTAGGACCCTATGATCCTACTCCTGGTCATCGGACGGCTCCTCATAGTAGTACTCGCCGGGAGGGTAGTAGTAGTAGCCGTAGTCGTCGACAGGGGCAGCTATCTCAGGGGCTCCGTCATCTGGCGGCGACAGATGGATATGGGGAGAAAAAGAAAGTAAAGCAAACGTGAGTACTCATTCGAAGTACTCAGCAAGCAAGGATCTACACTACATATGCAACATTATCAAAGGGAGGTTGTATATGTGGACTGGGTTGCAGAAATGCCAGAATAGAGGGGAAAGCCTAGTCCTATCGAAGACTAGCATCTTCAAGCATCTTCATAGGTCTTGCAGCATTAGAAGAGTGCAGATTAACATAATGTAAAGTATTAGTAATGTCATCAACCTTGCCTAGAGATTCTTCCTCGACTCCCTGCGAGAAAGCAATCCCAGAGCCATACTATCCAGTTATCATCTCAAGTCACCAGTTCTAGTTGTACCGATAGGGATACAACTCGGAGTGTCCATTATCGTAGGACATGCTATCGATAGATTGTTTCTTCCCGGCAGGGGTGCACCAACTTACCCACCACGCTTGCGTAACTTCGGCCGGACACACTTTACTGGGTCATGCCCGGCCTCGGCTAAGCAACACGCCGCAACCCGACCTAGGCTCTAAAGGGAGGTCAGCACACCAGACTAACCTATGCCCCCAGGGGTCTTGGGCCTTCGCCCTGGGAACCCTGCACGTTGCGAGGACGCTCCGGAAGCAGACCTAGCCCCCTTAATACAAGCACGGGCTTAACCAGTCCAATCCAAAGCGGGCCGCTCCTCGCTGACGTCTATAGAGCTTCGGCTGATGTTTACGACTCAGAACGCCCATACTATGCCCACGTGATGGTTAGTGCTATCAGGCCAGAGGCCCCTCGGATCAAATATCCAAACTGTTAGTGTGTTGGTAGTGCGGTAACGAGCAAAGACTCACGAAAGATGTGACCCCGTCGCCCCGTCTCGAGGACTCGCGGCAAGGGCTAAGAATGCCCAGCCACGCCTCGTATTCATCTTTCGGGAACCGTCCAGGTCCACCTGACTCTCGCAAGACCGTCGGAAACTCAGGTCCACCTCTACGGGGTGGTACCTCCTGTCCCTCTAGTCCTGCAGTACAAGTAACTCTCACGGGTACCCCTTAGGGCCGACCCGTCCTTATCTAGTTTAATCAGTATCAATAGTAATGTAAAGGCATCTGTGTGGCCACCACATCAAGAAGGAATCCGAGGCATCACCCTCATTGGATTCCCACCTGACGTAAACATCAAGGTGAACGAAGGAGGAATCACCCTCGAGGTCCACTCTTGAGAGGTTGTGCGACGGTGTTGTTATCAGGAGTGGTGTTGGAGGAATCACCCTCGCTGACCACGACCGAATAACTAACCTACAAGGTTATCATCAGAAGTGCTGACAAAGTATCACCGTTGGCACTCGTTGGTAATCCAGTAGTGTCGAGCAACTAAGGGGGAAGTGAAGTGCGGTGCCGGGGCCTGGTCTTCGATCCCGTTGATCGGGTCTTCTGATAATCCAGCGGGGTAGTCGGGATAAAGTGGGAGTCTCTGATGGGTCTCTACCCAACCTATACTAAACAATTTAGGATAAGCAGGTAGGTAACAATAGTAGGTTACAATAAACAGGCTATGCAGTAGAAATAGGACAACAGCAGCAGTAACTTCTAATGCAAGCATAAGAGAGAAGATAATAGGCGATATCGATATGCTCAAAAGGGGGGTGCTTACCTGGAAGCTCGGTGGCAAGGGTCTAGTCGTCAGGGGCGTAGTCGACCTCCGGAGCTGCGTCGGTCTCGGGAGCTACGTCGACATCGGGGTCTACCGAGAGGGAAGAGGGGGAGGAAACAAATAAATACACAACAATAATGCAACACAGAGCATGCTATGCCTAGGATACAATGCAGGGTTGCCTAAAGTATGTCTAAGTCATTTTAGTTATTTTAGGATTTAAGTTGGATTTATTATCCGGTGTATATGCACTATTCATCTACCGAAAACGGAGAGAAAGTTGCGGGTTCACCTCCATAGAGGGTTCCGACATGGAAACAGACGACACGATCAGATTCGTCTCGTTGTTCTGATCAACTTTCATTTAGAAAGTTTTTCGATCCGAGCTACGGTTTATTAGTTATGAATTTATAAAGATTTAGACAGTTTTCTGAAATTATTTTTATTAACAGAAAAGGAAATATGATGTCAGCATTGTGTAGGAGTGACGTTAGCAGTCAACAGGTCGGCTGACCAGGGTCAAACCTGACCTGTGGGTCCAGTGGGACCCACATGTCAGCCTTTGTTAGCTTAACTGTGGTTTAAACTAACTATCAGAGTTAATTAGAGGTGTGGGCCCAGCCTGTCAGTGACTCAATTAGTTAACAGGATTAACTAATTTGTTAATTAGCTTAATTAAGCGTAGGGGGCCCACATGTCATAGTCATAGGGCGAACAGTAACCAGTGTTGACTTGGTCAACCCAGTCAACTTCACACGGGGGACCCACTGGCAGCCTCACCGAGCGGGCCCCACCAGTGGCCAGGTCAGTGCGGCGGCCAGAAACACGCCGGCGACCTCTCCAGTGGCGGAAGTTCGCTGGAGCGCGTCGGAATTGCGCTATAGTGGCCCGTTTCGAGTGTGGCCACCTACGTTTGAACAGGCAATTGATGTCGTGTCGTTTGGTGGCGGCGTCGGACCAAATGGTCGCCGGAATCGGGACCGGCGATGAGCTACGACGGCCGTGCGTACGGGACCTTGATGGGATCAACGCTAGGGAGTACGTGGAGGCTCGGGCGTGGGCTTGTGGGGCTCCTGGGAGCACCAGGAGCTCAACCATGGCCTCAGGCGGCGGTGACAAGGACCACAACGATGGCCATGAGCTCGTCGGCGGCGAGCAGAGCACGGACGCGGCGGCAGCTAGCTACAGTGTGCGAGGGGCTAACGGGAAGGAGCAGGAGGCGGAGGAGCTCACCGCGCGGCGCACACATAGGTCCTCGACAGGTTAGTAGCTGCAGATGTCGCCGGAGAGGAGGAAGATCACCGGCGGCCGAACCAAAGGGAACGGCTCGATCCCGGCATAGCAGGGCTCTCCTGCTCGTGCTCGTGGTTGAGGACGAGGAAGTCGAGGTCGGCGAAGGCGACGGATAGAACGGCGAGGCGATGCATCGACGGTAGCCGTGGCAACGGCGAGGTGCGGCGGCGATGAAGCTCGGTCGCCGAAGAAATTGGACGGGGGAGATCGAGGGGAGAGGGGAGAAGTGGATGAGGGGCCAGGGGAGATGGACGAGGCTCCCTTATCCCCTCAATCTCTCTTGTAGCGTCGGTGGCGCCGCGGTGTCAACGCCGTACCGGCACGCGAACGCTCGACCACGGCAGCGGCGACACGCAGGGGAGAGAAGAGGGAGATGGGCCAGGTGGGTCGGAATCGGGGCACTGTGCACTTAGGCCCAGTGCATAGTGCCTCTTTTCCTTTTATTTTTCTGTTTTCTTTTATTCTTTTCTGTTACATTTTATTTTTAAGTCCATTTGTCTTTTGTAAAATATGTGACTTGCCAAATCAATTACTAGGCAATGGCTGGCACTACCACAAAAAGTTTGGGCATTTTTGGAATTCTTTTGGAATTTACAAAAATGAATATGGCATTTAAAATGCTCCTTTTGGCACTGTTTTAAATGCTAATGCCATCTTGAATTGATGATGATGTTGTGTTCCTTAACATCAGATGGTTTTAGATTATTTGCTATAAAGTGAACATTTTTCCCACAAGCTTTGAGCAACTTCAAATTTCACTTTTGAATTTGAGTTGATTTTCAGAATAGAATTTGAATTGTTTTGATTAACCATTATGACTAGGTACTGCCAATGGAGATGACTTGGCATACTTAGAAGAGTGTCACAGTGCTTATTACAAGTGGGTGTTACAAGTGATGAGTTTGATCACGTAGTAAATGCATTCTAAAAACTACTTCCGTGTCCATTTCCTAATTCCCTCGCTGCCCACTGTTTCACAGGTTAGGCTTGGTGCCAGTGGAGATTGGCTTGCATATGTACGGGAGGGTACCAACATCAATTTGCACAACATTTACAACGGTGACACCGTTCCCGTAGAACCTTTGTCCAACATTGGGATTAGCCATGCAATGGGCCATCGCCTGAATTGGTACGATGGAACCACGGTGAGATTGAAGAAGATAGCAATCCCGGAAGCCCTGATAAGGTCGTCCGCCAACCAAAATTACACTCTTATCGCGGTGTTCGACATCGCGATTGCTTTCACGAACCCTGCACATGGCGGTCAAAGGTGGACCATGCTGTCTGCGGCCGATTTGTTGCCGTACGAGTAAGAAGATGCTGTGCTCCTTTCTAACCGCATCTTCGTGGTGAGAAACTAGGGGACTTGTTTGGCATGGGACACATCCTACGGTATACTCCCTCCCTTCCAGTTTATTTGTTTTGAATTTTTTTTGTTTTATAAGTTTCAAATTCAAATTTAGAGCTCCCCATCACATGTTGAGATTACAATGTCCATTAAATCGTTGCGTGCATGTACTAGTTTTTTATTGGTCATTTATATTGGTCACGCATGCATGCATTGTAAGTAACATTTTTTACCACAATTTCTTAGGAAACTGAGTGCAATAATTGAGTAGTTTTGCAAACTACTAGTACTACACCTGAAATGGTTCAAAATCAATACCACCACCACGCCCGCGTCTGACCGCCCTGGCCGACCCAAACCCCCTCCCTTGCCGGTGAGCGCTTCCCGCATGAAACGGTCAGCATCACCCCGGAGCGTCAGTGCCGCATTAATGCCTGGCCAGAGCGGAGGCGACCTCTCACTGGCGCCGGCTTTGAAGCAGCGCGACGGCCGAGAGAGCGCCGCTTCCCAGTGCACGCGACTGCTCCGCGTCGAGGCTAGCCATAGTTTGGACGAGTCCCCATAGTGGGGAGCCACACTAAGAAGCTGCGATGATATGGACTCCCGTTGCCCACCGTTATGGATCGTTCCATCTATGAAGAACACGTGGGACTGGAACTACGAGACGGACATGTACCCAGGAGTGGACGTACGAACCTAAGTAATGTAGCGCAGTAAGTGAAGTAGAAAGGTACAAATAGTATGAACATGCGTGGCATATAGGCATTTGTCTCTTACTGCCACTAAATGTTGTACGTGCAATGCACGGTGATGTTATGATGTACGTGCCTAAGTACTCTACTACTATATTAATTGGAGGCACATATTAGGTTTTATATTTGTTTACGTCTATGGCCCGAGACCTTCCAACTAGACGTGTCTTTCTCTCCGGGTCGCACTTTGTATCGTTCATACCACTAGTACTACGTGTGGTCTCCGACCTAGAAGTGGAAGAAGTGGAGACGCTCTACCACGCTGTTCATGTCCCACTCCTTTCGCTGACGTGTGGGACATCCAGCACGTGCCGTGTTTGGCACTCCTTCGTCGTAAGAGTTGAAATGCTAGCTTTCATAAAAAATAAAAAATAAATATAAATCAGCAGTGATACTATACCACGCGGTTTCCTTGCTCCTCGATATCGGAAAGAATACTTCCGTTCGCCGACATGTGGGACATTGACCATCCTGGTCCACTTGCCATGCACGCAGAACTCCAAGGGAGAGTCACCCCGGTCGTCGCGCCGCAGTAATAATGACTAATGAGCCATCAAATCACAGGCCCAACCTTTCCCACTGTGAAGTTGCTCGGACGAAGGAACCATCATGACTTCATTGAATTCCGCTTCTTGAAGAAAACTACTGTACCAGCAGTACTGCTAGCTATAGTAGTACTGTACTCCAGCAGAGGCCTCCTTTGGTTCATAGGATAGGAATTTTATAGGAATATGAAAATCATAGGAAGTGAGATGACATGCATCTCAATTCCTATAGAGAAAGAGATGCCATTTGATGCATAGGATAGGAATTTTTCCATTGAGTCTAGGCTAATGTACTGGTAATTTTCTCTAAAAACTACAGTAGTAACTAGTACTGGTCGCTGCAAAAGTATGCGTATGTGAGGAATCAAACCACGGACTCGTCGCTGCAACGCACACTCGTCAGCCAAATGAAAATGAAATACTTTGCGTTAAATGCACAAACCGATTTTTTATATTATACGTGATGCACACATTAGCGCACACCGTCCATAGACGCAAGTAGCATGTACGTGTGCAGACACTCACGCTCACGCTGTCAAACCATGCTAATTCATGCACGTCGCCCTCTCAATCAAAGTCCTGCTCATGGCGCAACGCAAACGGCGAGCCCGTCACCTACGTGCCCCGGCGGTGCCTGACATTACTGTTTAGACATTTGCTGGTGGCCTCCGCGAACACCGAGCATGTATTCACCTGGCTCAACACCAACGTCATACTCATGCTTGGGTGCCGAGCTGCTCGACATTAGCCATGGCTCTGCACACGACGCGAGGATGTGACTGGGCGCCTTGCTCATGTATATCATCCATCACAATGACAATCTATAAAACAACCTAGCTAGAGAGGGTACTATGGTACCTATATATGTATCGTGAGTGACCGATCATAGTGCCACTGCACACGAGTGTGTGTTTGATCAATTCGTCCATTATTCGTAAGTTATGCATGGTTGTGTGGTGTCTAATGGTGGTCGTCGAAGGCTAGCTGGCGACAGGAGTGGTTGCATGGACGCCTGGTTGTCTATACGTGCCGCATACGCTTCAAAGTCTCGTCATCCATGAGTTCACATTTTACCACCACGCCAGCGGCTGACCGCCCTGGCCTACCGAAACCCCTTCCATTGCAAGCGCGCGCTTCCCTCCTGAAACGGTCACCGTCGCTCCAGAACGTCGATGGTGCATTCACGCCCGACGCGACCTCTCACTGGCGCCGGCATTGCAGTAGAGCGACGGCCGAGAGAGCGCCACCCACGCGGCATCCCGGTGCAAGCGACTGCTCCACGTTAACGACACCATGGCCATCCGTCCGTCCGCAGCCCACATTAATGACACGGGGTTGCCGACGAACCTACTCCGGCGCTAGCCGTCCATCCATCTGCCGCGCCTCATTGCCATTCACCTGCTATATTAACTTCAGCCCCAGCTAACCGGCTGGGTCAGAACGAAGGAAACAATGTCGTGTTCACCGGGAGCCAAGTGACTGGGTCAGAACGCGTCCTGTTCATCGGGAGGCAACAGACTGGGTCGGAATGGGTCGTGTTCAATGGGAGCCAATTGGCTTGGACGGAACAGCTGGAACGGGGTCTGGCGTACCGCAAAACGGAGGAAAACGGCCTTGTGTTCGACCTCGTACGGTCGAAACGGGGTCCTGTTCATCGGGAAGGGTCTGGCGTACCGCAAAACAGAGGAAACGGACTTGTGTTCGAGCTCCTAAGGTCGAAACGGGGTGCTCTTGATCGGGAGGGGTGTGGCGTACTGCAAAACGGAGGAAACGGACTTGTGTTGGAGCGCCTACGGTCGAAACGGGGGTCCTGCTCATCGAGAGGGGTGTGGCGTACCGCAAAACGGGGCTCCACGGGCTACTGTTCATCCACCGTCTACTGCCTCGCTCCAGCCTCCACGGGCTACTGTTCATCCACCGTCGACCTCCTCCAGCCTCCACCTATGACTGTTCATCCACGGTGTCTCCCTCCTGCCTCCACCAGCTACTGTTCATCCACTGGCTCATGTTCATCCAGCCTCCACCGGCTACTGTTCAACCAGCCCTCTCCATGGGGTCCTGTTCAACCACCCCTCCACGGACTACTGTTCATCCAACCCTCCACCGACTACTGTTCAACCAGCCCTCCACCTGCTGCTGTTCATCCAGCCCTCCACGGGGTCCTGTTCATCCACCCCCAACCAGCTCGATCGGGGTCCTGTTCACCCCGCGGCAACGACCTCTACTACCACGGGGTCCTATTCATCCAACACCCACCAGGAACTGTTCATCCAACCCCCAACAACACTCACTGTTCATCAAGAGGCAGCAGGTTCGATCGGCTTTAGTTAGCAGCAGTAGCGAAGGAATCGCTCGATCGGGTTCAGTTAACAGCCAGATCGATCGATCGCTCTGGTTCAGTAACGCGTAGCCTACAGCGCAATCGCTCGGGTTCAGTAGGCGAACGCCTCGCTCGGGTTTAGTTAGAGCCCAACGCCTCGCACCCACGCGCGTACGTGTATGAGAGAAACGCGCAAACCTCCATGCATCGCTCGGCCCCGACCACCCACCGTAACCGGGAACTCCCCGAAATTTTCCTCGCTTTCGCTTCTACCACGATTTTTTCCGTCATGGACGGCCCAAATAATGTCATGCAGGTGCGTCTCCGGCCCGCCCAGGACGAAAAGCCCATTTTCTGTCATGATTTTTTGTCATAGAAGTAGGAGCCCACCACATCTATGATGATACCGGGTTTTGTCACAATTATCGTCATAGAAGTGTCATAAACATGACAGAAAAAAAATTCGTTCGGCCCAAAATGTCACGGATGTGTCTTTTTTTTGTAGTGCCCTCTCCGCCAACCCGAGAAGACCGGGCCCCCGCTCTGGCACTCTCCCGCACCACGCGCCTGCATTACCTACCCCACTAATGCATGCAGCATACGTGGCCAGGGATAAGGGCGTGGTGGGAAGAGTGAATTGGCAGTTACTCGCCCGTGCGTTAAGGTCATTCACGGGCCATTACAAGAATGGTCCCACCACAATTGGCATTACGCGATGGGCGGAAGAACCGGAAACTGACCTGGGCTCAGGTTAATGAAGAAGCAAAGAAGATCTCAAAAGACGAAGCAACTGCTACCCTCTTGCCTATGCACTGGAAAGGGGCCTACCCCGACGACGCCCGGCAGCGCGTTTGGGACAGGCCCGGGGGCTCCTGTCGGTGCAACAAACCCTGGGTCTGTTGCCCAGACCGTGCATAGGCCTAAAAGGGCTAAGTTATAGCATCCAAGACCAAGACACCGCTGAGGAGAAACCTCCCTTGCCAGGCAGGCGAGCCTGGCGAGGACGAGGTGGCCCCGAAGACGAGCCTCAAGACCGTCCCGGCAGGCCTGCCGGGCGCTACCAAAGCAAACTACCCCGCCAAGGCTTCACCGTTCCACCTCACAGCGACGCAAGTCATCGATTAGTGCGGTGTCAAGCCCCCAAGTGACTAAGTGGCAGTTATGCGACACATGGCAGCCACTTCCAGAGGAAAACCACCTCCATATGACACCCGTCCAGAGACGTGTCAAGCAGACAGGCGAATAGGTGGCCGAGCTGCCCGGGGAGGCTATGATGTGACACTAAGCGACGCATTTAATGCGCTCTGCTCTGCCTGCAGAGTTAGGTATGATAGCACTGTTTGCTATCTAATCAGCACACAATGACTAATTTGCCACTGTGGTAACCCCTTGATCTATAAAAGGAGGGCCCTGGCAACCAGAGAAAGGGTTCGGAACCTTGTACACTCGTACGCGCGTAGCTACTCTCGCCCCGAGGCAACCCTGCCGGGCAGAGCGCTGCGTTTCCACCACAACCCACCATCAATCCACCAAAGCAGGAGTAGGGTTTTACGCCTCGCGGCAGCCCGAACCTGTGTAAAACTGCCCGTGTGATCTCTGCCGCACTGCGCTACGGTCCTCCACTCTTTGTGCAACGCGCTCAGCCCCCCTGCCGAACCAAAAGGGGCCTATGGCCCCATAGGTGGCCGTGGTTTCCCACGACATGGGAGTAGTTGCCATTAGTTTTGTTGAGTTTTGTTCACTTTTATTTTGAGTCACTAAAAATTTCAGAAATTTTTCAGATGAAGAAAATGTTTAGGAAAATATTCCAAGGTGGTTCCTCAAAGAAGAAATCTGCAAGGCCCGCTATACGGGAGCCGGACATTGAGCCACCGCGGGAAGCTCAAGTGCAACCTTGCGAATGGCCGTCGGATCACTTCCTGACTCGTGCAGGTTTCAAGGAAGAATTTTATGTGTACGTACGCAACACCGACCTGACGGACTTTGTGTCAGATAAGTGTTTACAGTACTACAACCTTACTGATTCCTTTGTGCGGAGATTTAAGTATTCGGTCCATCGCAATACACATTCTATTTTATTTGATCTATATGATAAATCATTCACTATGGACCTTGAAGAATTTAATGATGCATGCAAAATTCCGCAATGGGGTACATGTACTGAACCTCGTAAAGCTGATTGCGCTGGATTCCTTGCTAGCATTACCGTAGGTGAAACCAGGACCATAACACAAGCTACTATAGGGAGCATTTACTTTCCTGCATTACATTATTTTGCTCTCTTTGTGGGTAGATGCATTAATGGTAAATGCTACTTCTTGAGCTTGCGTTGATTTTTCCCTTGAAGAGGAAAGGGTGATGCAGCAAAGTAGAGATAAATATTTCCCTCAGTTAAGAACCAAGGTATCAATCTAGTAGGAGGCACAAGCAAGTCTCTAATCTATGCACCTGCACAAACTAACAAACACTTGCACTCAACGCGAAAAAGGGGTTGTCAATCCCTTGACGGTCTCGAACAAGAATGAGATTTAATAGAGATAGGTATAAAGATAAATAAAAAGGAAAACTAAAATAAATCTAAATAAATTGCAGCAAGGTATTTTTGGGTTTTTTGGTTTATAGATCTAAAAATATATGATGGAAAATAGACCCGGGGGCCATAGGTTTCACTAGAGGCTTCTCTCTTGAAGATAGCATACGGTGGGTGAACAAATTACTGTTGAGCAATTGATAGAAAAGCGCAAAGTTATGACAATATCTAAGGCAATGATCATGAATATAGGCATCATGTCCGTGTCAAGTAGACCGAAATGATTCTACACCTACTACTATTACTCCACACATCGACCGCTATCCAGCATGCATCTAGAGTATTAAGTTCATAAGAACGGAGTAACGCCTTAAGCAAGATGACATGATGTAGAGGGATAAACTCAAGCAATATGATATAAACCCCATCTTTTTATCCTCTATGGCAACAATACAATACGTGCCTCGCTACCCTTTCTGTCACTGGGTGAGGACACCACGAGATTGAACCCAAAACTAAGTACCTCTTCCATTGCAAGAAAAACCAATCTAGTTGGCCAAACCAAACCGATAGTTCGAAGAGAAATACAAAGATATCTTAATCATGCATAAAAGTTTTCAGAGAAGACTCAAATAATATTCATAGATAATCTGATCATAAATCCACAATTCATTGGATCTCAACAAACACACCGCAAAAAAGTATTACATCGAATAGATCTCGAAGAACATCGAGGAGAACATTGTATTGAAGATCAAAGAGAGAGAAGAAGCCATCTAGCTACTAGCTATGGACCCGTAGGTCTGTGGTAAACTACTCACGCATCATCGAAAGGGCAGCAAGGTTGATGTAGAGGCCCTCCGTGATTGAATCCCCTCCAGCAGATCGCCGGAAAAGGCCCCAAGATGTGATCTCACGGGAACAGAGGCTTGTGGCGGCGAAAAAGTATTTTCGTGGACGCCTTCTCATGGTTTGGGAATATTTGGGAATTTATAGCGCAAGAATTAGGGTTAGAGGACTCCTGAGGGGTCCACAAGCCAGGGACGCCCCCCAGGGCGTGCCCTGAGGGCTTGTGGGCTCCTTGGGAACCTTCTGGCCCCCTCTCCAAGTCCTCTGGGTGTCTTCTGGTCCAAGAAAAATCATCGCGAAAGTTTTATTCTGTTTGGACTCCGTTTGGTATTTCTTTTCTGTAAAACTCAAAAACAAGGAAAAAACATAAACTGGCACTGGGCTCTAGGTTAATAGGTTAGTCCCAAAAATAATATAAAATAGCATATTAATGAATATAAAACATCCAAAACAGATAATATAATAGCATGGAACAATAAAAAATTATAGATACGTTGGAGACGTATCAAGCATCCCCAAGCTTAATTCCTGCTCGTCCTCGAGTAGGTAAATGATAAAAACAGAATTTTTGATGTGGAATGCTACCTAATATATTTATCAATGTACTCTTCTTTATTGTCGCATGAATATTCAGATCCATAAGATTCAAAACAAAAGTTTAATATTGACATAGAAACAATAATACTTCAAGCATACTAATAAAGCAATCATGTCTTCTCAAAATAACATGGCCAAAGAAAGTTATCCCTACAAAATCATATAGTATGGCTATGCTCCATCTTTATCACACAAAGTATTTCATCATGCACAACCTCGATGACAAGCCAAGCAATTGTTTCATACTTTTGGTGTTCTCAAACTTTTTCAACTTTCACGCAATACATGAGTGTGAGCCATGGATATAGCACTATAGGTGGAATAGAATATGGTGGTTGTGGAGAAGACAAAAAGAAGGAGAAAGTCTCACATCAACTAGGCAAATTAATGGACTATGGAGATGCCCATCAATTGATATCGATGCAAGTGAGTAGGGATTGCCATGCAACGGATACACTAGAGCTATAAGTGTATGAAAGCTCAAAAAGAAACTAAGTGGGTGTGCACCAACTTGCTTGCTCACGAAGACCTAGGGCAATTTGAGGAAGCCCATCATTGGAATATACAAGCCAAGTTCTATAATGAAAAATTCCCACTAGTATATGAAAGTGACAAAATAGGAGACTCTCTATCATTAAGATCATGGTGCTACTTTGAAGCACAAGTGTGGAAAAAGGATAGTAACATTGTCCCTTCTCTCTTTTCTCTAATTTTTTTCACCTTTTTTTGTTTGGGCTTCTTTGGCCTCTTTTATTTTTTATAAAGTCCGGAGACTCATCCCAACTTGTGAGGGAATCATAGCTTCCATCATCCTTTCCTCACATGGGACAATGCTCTAATAATGATGAGCATCACACTTTTATTTACTTACAACTCAAAAATTACAACTGGATACTAGAACAAGGTATGACTCTATATGAATGCCTCCGGTGGTCTACCGGGATGTGCTATGATCAAGAGTGACATGTATAAAAAATATGAACGGTGGCCTTGCCACAAATACTATGCCAACTACATGATCATGCAAAGCAATATGACAATGATGGTGTGTGTCATAATAAACGGAACGGTGGAAGTTGCATGGCAATATATCTCGGAATGACTATGGAAATGCCATAATAGGTAGGTATGGTGGCTGTTTTAAGGAAAGGTATATGGTGGCTTTAATGCACCGGCGAAAGTTGTGCGGTACTAGAGCGGCTAGCAATGGTGGAAGGGTGAGAGTGCGTATAATCCATGGACTCAACATTAGTCATAAAGAACTCACATACTTATTGCAAAAAATTATTAGCCATCGAAACAAAGTACTACACGCATGCTCCTAGGGGGATATATTGGTAGGAAAAGACCATCGCTCGTTCCCGACCGCCACTCATAAGGAAGACAATCAAAAAATAAATCATGCTCCGACTTCATCACAAAACGGTTCACCATACGTGCATGCTACGGGAATCACAAACTTTAACACAAGTATTTCTACCAACCACAATTACTCACTAGCATGACTCTAATATCACCATCTTTATATCTCAAAACAAATGCAAGGAATCAAACTTCTCATCTATTCAATGCTCTTTATATGAAAGTTTTTTATTATATTCCTCTTGGTTGCCCATCATATTAGGACTAAATTCATAACCTAAGAAAATTACCATGCTATTTAAGACTCTCAAAATAATATAAGTGAAGCATGAGAGTTAAAAAATTTCTATAAAATAAAGCCACCGCCGTGCTCTAAAAAAATATAAGTGAAGCACTAGAGCAAACTGCCTAGCTCAAAAGATATAAGTGAAGCACATAGAGTATTCTAATAAATTCATGATTAATGTGTGTCCCTCTCAAAAGGTGTGTACATCAAGGATGATTGTGGCAAACTAAAAAGCAAAGACTCATATCATACAAGACGCTCCAAGCAAAACACGTATCATGTGGTGAATAAAAATATAGCCTCAAGTAAATTTACCGATGGATTGAAAACAAAAGAGGGGATGCCATCCGGGGCATCCCCAAGCTTAGATTCTTGGTTGTCCTTGAATATTACCTTGGGATGCCTTGAGAATCCCCAATATTAGGCTCTTGCCACTCCTTATTCTGTTGTCCATAAAATCTTTACCCAAAATTTGAAAACTTCACAACAAAAACTCGTAAGATCCGTTAGTATAATAAAATAAATCACCACTTTAGGTACTGTTGTGAACACATTATTAATTTATATTGGTGTAATATCTACTGTATTCCAACTTCTCCATGGTTCATACCCCCCGATACTACCCATAGATTCATCAAAATAAGCAAACAACACATAGAAAACAGAATCTGTCAAAAACAGAATAGTCTGTAGTAATCTGGAAATTTCGTACACTTCTGTAACTCCAAAAATTCTTAAAAATTAGGAAAATTTAGGAAATTTGTATATAAACCTTGTTTAAAAAATTCAGATCAAAATCACATTTGTGTGATTTTTTAAATTTCTAGCAATGAGCGGAAAAGTTTCTGTTTTTCAGCAAGATCAAGTCAACTATCACCGTAGACCATCCCAAAGGTCTTACTTGGCTCAAACACTAATAAAAACACCAAAACACAATTAATACAGAGTTAATAATGTGTATTTATTGAAAAATAGAACCAAAAACAAAAACATAAAAAATAAAATTGGGTTGCCTCCCAACAAGCGTTATTGTTTAATGCCCCTAGCTAGGCATAAAACATAGATCTAGGTATTGTCATCTTTGGTATGCAATTATTCAATTGCACACGTATAACCCCTAGGCGATTCTTTTGTTTTATTAATAATCACACTCCTAGGCAAGAAATCAAGAAATTCACTCGTAGCAATCGGTTCCTTAATAATATTGATAAAGCTAGGGTGAATACTTATCATCTTAAGATCTTCATTTTCTTTACTAGAAGATTCACCCTTATATTTAGGAACATAAATAAACTTAGTAGCTTTAGTAGGAGGAAAATTTGGAGTAGTTTTAACAGAGGCAAAAGCGGAACCCAAGTCGGTAATAATATCTTCTAGCTTATCAATTCTAGTAGAACGTTGATCTATCTTCTCATTAACTATGGGCTCTTTTTCCTTTAGATTCTTTAAAGTGATCCCTACCTTTAATCCAAACTGAGTAATATGATTATGAATCTTCTTATCCAAGTTTTCAATAAGCTCTACGGTAGCAATTTTATTCTCAATATTATCAAGCCTTTGCATCACATGTTCCAAAGTTAAAACAGTTTCATTAACCATGAGTGGTGGTGAGCCTACCAAATCTATCATAGTATTATAAGCATCCAAGGTATGGCTCCACAAGAAATTACCTCTAGTAATGGTATCTAGAACATATCTATACCAAGTAGTAACACCCACATAAAAATTATGGAGGAGAACGGTAGTAGATTGCTTACGAGTAGATCTATTTTGAGCATTGCAAATTCTATACCAAGCATCTTTTAAATTTTCTCCCTCCCTTTGTTTAAAGTTGAGAACCTCACTTTCAGGGGTACTAGCAATGGTAGAAAGACTAGCCATGATAGCAAATCAAGCGATCTAGCACACGAGCGAACAAAAAGCAAACGAAAAAGATGAACGAAAGAAGGGCGAATAAAAAGGCAAATATTTTTATGTTCTTCTGAAAATGTTTTAGAAGTGGGGGAGAGGAAAATGGCAAATAATGTAATGCAAGAGATGAGAGTTTATGATGGGTACTTGGTAGGCTTGATGTAGAACCTCCCTGGCAACGACGCCAGAAATTCTTCTTGCTACTTCTTGAGCTTGCGTTGATTTTTCCCTTGAAGAGGAAAGGGTGATGCAGCAAAGTAGAGATAAGTATTTCCCTCAGTTAAGAACCAAGGTATCAATCTAGTAGGAGGCACAAGCAAGTCTCCAATCTATGCACCTGCACAAACTAAGAAACACTTGCACTCAACGCGAAAAAGGGGTTGTCAATCCCTTGACGGTCTCGAACAAGAGTGAGATCTAATAGAGATAGGTATAAAAGATAAATAAAAAGGCAAACTAAAATAAATCTAAATAAATTGCAGCAAGGTATTTTTTGGGTTTTTTGGTTTATAGATCTAAAAATATATGATGGAAAATAGACCCGGGGGCCATAGGTTTCACTAGAGGCTTCTCTCTTGAAGATAGCATACGGTGGGTGAACAAATTACTGTTGAGCAATTGATAGAAAAGCGCAAAGTTATGATGATATCTAAGGCAATGATCATGAATATAGGCATCACGTCCGTGTCAAGTAGACTGAAACGATTATGCATCTACTACTATTACTCCACACATCGACCGCTATCCAGCATGCATCTAGAGTATTAAGTTCATAAGAACGGAGTAACGCCTTAAGCAAGATGACATGATGTAGAGAGATAAACTCAAGCAATGTGATATAAACCCCATCTTTTTATCCTCGATGGCAACAATACAATACGTGCCTCGCTACCCCTTCTGTCACTGGGTGAGGACACCGCAAGATTGAACCCGAAACTAAGCACCTCTCCCATTGCAAGAAAAACCAATCTAGTTGGCCAAACCAAATCGATAGTTCGAAGAGAAACACAAAGATATCTTAATCATGCATAAAAGAGTTCATAGAAGACTCAAATAATATTCATAGATAATCTGATCATAAATCCACAATTCATCGGATCTCAACAGACACACCGCAAAAAAGTATTACATCGAATAGATCTCCAAGAACATCGAGGAGAACATTGTATTGAAGATCAAAGAGAGAGAAGAAGCCATCTAGGTACTAGCTATGGACCCGTAGGTATGTGGTACACTACTCACGCATCATCGGAAGGGCAGCAAGGTTGATGTACAGGCCCTCCATGATCAAATCCCCCTCCGGCGGATCGCCAGAAAATGCCCCAAGATGGGATCTCACGGGAACAGAGGCTTGCGGCGGCGAAAAAGTATTTTGGTGGACGCTTCTGGTGGTTTGGGAATATTTGGGAATTTATAGCGCAAGAATTAGGGTTAGAGGACTCCCGAGGGGTCCACAAGCCAGGGGGCACGCCCCCCCTATGGCGCGCCCTGAGGGCTTGTGGGCTCCTCGGGAACCTTATGGCCCCCTCTCCAAGTCTTCTGGGTGTCTTTTGGTCCAAGAAAAATCATCGCGGAAGTTTTATTCCGTTTGGTATTCCTTTTCTGTAAAACTCAAAAACAAGGAAAAAACAAAAACTGGCACTGGGCTCTAGGTTAATAGGTTAGTCCTAAAAATAATATAAAATAGCATATTAATGCATATAAAACATCCAAAATAGATAATATAATAGCATGGAACAATAAAAAATTATAGATACGTTGGAGACGTATCAGTAAACATGACCATAGCCACCTTTGCGCCTCTTATTTGAGTGTCCTCAAGAGCGCAGTAATGAATGATAAATAATTTAACTTGGGGGCTATCATTGCACGCCGATTACATAATAATGCTAAAGATGGGGATTTCTTTGGTGGAATTTATGCCGCCCGTTTAGCTACTTATCTTGGTGTCCCCATAAGAGAAAATGATGCTTAGTTGCCACCTGCTTTCCTTGATTTTAATGCTATGGAGCGTTACCAGTTTCTTGAGAGGAGCGAACAGCCCCTCCAGTACCAACTAATCTTTGACAGGGAGCGCGTCTTCCATATTACGCTTCCCGCTCCTGCCTTCTTTAACTTTCAGGTAAACGGAAGATACTTCATAACTAGAGAGGAGGCGGACGAGTATGAGAGAGCAGGGGAGGGCGCTCACCTCCACGAGGCAGCCCTCCAAGCGGTAGTGGCCGCAACTCAGTACAACCCCAACTACGACTTTGGATATCCGTTAGGCCAGCCATGGCCATAGACCAACTTAGGCCAAAAGCCTAAGCTTGGGGGAGTACGTATTTCTCACCGACATTACATTCATGTTCACACATTCATTCCAGTTGTCGGTGTTCATCCTTTTTCATTGTATTATCCATGTTAGTTTATTTTTTCTTGCTTTCTTCTTGTGTGTTTGAAAAAAGTTGATAAAATTCAAAAATATTTCTCGCTTCTTTTTAGTTTTTCTTTCTAGTTTATTTAGTAGTAGTACTAAAAGAAAACCCCAAAAGATTTCTTGTTCTTATTTTGTTTGTTGGGAGCTTTCCCGTGTAAATAGTTTTTCTCGTTTTTGTTTTACTTTCTTCAGAAAAACAAAAACTCCAAAAATATTTTAGTGTGTTTCTTTGAAATTATTTTTCCTTTTCTTTGGGTCGTAAGGAGAAGACCATGATGAAAATGTTGAGTGGCTCTCATATGCATTATTGTTGATCTAACGAAGAGCCCATACTACCTTGTCTTCTCCTTTGAATAAATGTTTGCAGATTCCAGCTTAGTCCAATGCACGTGCACTCTTATTATTATTTACACCGTTCGGTCGTGCAAGTGAAAGGCAATAATGACGATATATGATGAAATGATTGAGATGAAGAAAAGCTGGTACGAAGTCGACCTATTTTGTTTTTGTAAATATGAGTAGCTCATTATTCCTGATTCAGCCCATTATGAATCAAACATGTTTACAATGACAATTAGATATTATAGTTACTCTTGCCATGCTTAATTAGTTAGGAGTGGATGATGGTTTGTCTTGTGTGCCAACATGCATTTTAAAATGGTTATGATGTAGTATGATAGGATGGTATCCTCCTTTGAATGATTCAAGTGGCTTGACTTGGCACATGTTTACGCATGTAGTTGAATCAAAAACAACATAGCCTCCACGATATTTATGTTCATGGTGATTTATATCCTACTCATGCTTGCATTCAATGTTGACTAATCTCAATGCATGTTTATGACCATTGTCGCTCTCTAGTTGGTCGCTCCTCAATCTCTTGCTAGCCTTCACTTGTACTAAGCGGGAATACTGCTTGTGCATCCACTTCCTTAAACCCAAAGCTGTTCCATATGAGTCCACCATACCTACCTATATGCGGTATTTACCTGCCGTTCCAAGTAAATTTGCATGTGCCAAACTCTAAACCTTCAAATAATAATCTGTTTTGTATGCCCGAATCGCTCATGTAGCGACTGGGGGCTGTCAGTATCTTCCATGCTAGGTGGGTTATTCTCGTGATGAGTGTTTATTCACTTGTCATTCACGAGAAAGTGGCTGGTAATCGGGAGAAAGTGGCTGGTAATCGGGATGCCCAGTTCCATGCTCAAAATCAAATCAAAATATAATAATTAAACAAAACTACCCCAGGACTGTTGTTAGTATGGATGGTACCCGTGGATTCGGCTAGCCGTGGAGTGTGATTGTTGGTGGAGGGGGAGTAAAAACTTTACCATTCTGTTTGGGAACCGCCTATAATGTATCTAGCATGGAAGATAGTGAGATCTCTTGGTTGTTATGTTGATAATGAAAGCATACCGCTCAAAATTATATTCATCTCTATTTTAAAAGCTTCGAGCTCTGGCACCTCTGCAAATCCCTGCTTCCCTCTACGAAGGGCCTATCTATTTACTTTTATTGTTGAGTCATCATCTTATAAAAAGCACCAGTTAGAGAGCACCATTGTCATTTATATGCTTTGTTATTAATTGATGTTGAGTATGAGTGTGACTGGATCTCTTTTGCCATGAATTACAATGTCCAGTCAGTCCTTGGTCTTCAGATGTGCTCTGCATTTATGTTTTGCGGTCTCAGAAAAGGCTAGTGAGATACCATTTTGTTATATTATATCATGGTTGTTTTGGAAAAAGTGTTGTCATCCGAGATTTATTATTATTGCTTGCTAGTTGATTATGCTATTGATATGAGTAAGTGTGAGACCTAAATGTTATGGTGAATATGGTTAGTTCATAATCTTTGCTGAAAACCTGAATATTGGCTAGACATATTTGCAACAACAAGATCAAACAGAGTTTGTAAAAGTTTTTCTTTGTCACTTTTAGTTTGTCAACTGAATTGCTTGAGGACAAGCAATGGGTTAAGCTTGGGGGAGTTGATACGTCTCCATCGTATCTACTTTTCCGAACTCTTTTGCCCTTGTTTTGGACTCTAATTTGCATCATTTGAATGGAACTAACCCGGACTAACGCTGTTTTCAGCAGAATTACCATGGTGTTATTTTTGTGCAGAAATCAAAGTTATCGGATTGACCTGAAAATTTACGGAGAATTTTTGTGGAATATATAAAAAATGCTGGCGCAAGAGGTTACCAGAGGGGGGCCACCTAGAGGCCACAAGCCCTGGGGCGCGCCTTGCAGGCTTGTGGGCCCCTTGGACCGCCTCCGACCCTAATTCCAACTCTATAAGTACCTATTCGGGGAGAAAAATTTAGGGAGAAGGATTCATCGCATTTTACGATACGGAGCCGCCGCCGCCTCCTTTTCTTCATCGGGAGGGCTGATCTGGAGTCCGTTCGGGGCTTCGAAGAGGGGGATTCATCGCCATCATCATCATCAACCTTCCTCCATCACCAATTGCATGATGCTCACCGCCGGGAGTGAATAATTCCATCATAGGCTTGCTGGACGGTGATGGGTTGGATGAGATTTATCATGTAATCGAGTTAGTTTTGTTAGGGTTTGATCCCTAGTATCCACTATGTTCTGAGATTGATGTTGCTATGACTTTGTTATGCTTAATGCTTGTCACTAGGGCCCGAGTGCCATGATTTCAGATCTGAACCTATTATGTTTTCATGAATATATGTGAGTTCTTGATCCTATCTTGCAAGTTGTAGACACCTATTACGAGTTATGATCCGCATACCCCAAGGTGACAATAATTGGGATTCTTTCCCATGATTACCGTAGTTTGAGGAGTTCATGTATTCACTAAGTGCTAATGCTTTGGTCCGGTTCTCTATTAAAGGAGGCCTTAATATCCCTTAGTTTCCATTAGGACCCTGCTGCCACGGGAGGGAAGGACAAAAGATGTCATGCAAGTTCTTTTCCATAAGCACGTATGACTATATACGAAATACATGCCTACATTATATTGATGAATTGGAGCTAGCTCCGTGTCACCCTAGGTTATAACTGCTACATGATGAATATTATCCATTCGCCTGAGCGCCGCGCATGCGAGGACAATAAAACCCTAACCTAAATTAATAACTTGAATGGAGGCACAGAGGTTCCCATTGTTGGGAAACGTAGTAGAAAACAAAAAAATTGCACCTACGATAACCAAGATCAATATGAAGATGCATAATGGGTTGAGATCAATGATCGTTACCAACTCCGGAGTGCAGCGGAAGAAGAAGAGTTGGTGTAGATCATGCTCAAAGTCCCTCGAACATTGATGACGATCCTGCGAACCGCCCTCGAACGATCCCTCGAACCAAAGACCGAAAGCACGGCATCTCTACTTGGTTGCAAGCGTACACTCTTCACGATCCGGCAGCGCTTCACCGTCCAGAGCTAATCATCGCTGGAGAATTTGAGGGAGGAGATTAGAACCACACTAGGCTTCTAATTATGAGGATTAGAGGTGGCTAGGGCTAGCTCTAATTAGTCTAGGACCAACTAGAACTAGAACTAGATCAACTAGAAGAGGCACCCAAAACTTGTTATTCAAAAGGGTGGAAAACTCTAGTATATATAGGTTTAGGGGGGAGGAGAGAGCAGCCACCAAGGGAAGGAAACCCTCCCTTGGTGCGCGCCACCTCCACTTGGGCCTTTATGGCCCAAATCTCCTATCCCCTCTTGGCCTTTTAAGGCCCGTTGATATTTAATTAATATATAAAATACCTTAAACATTTTCAGAGCACTATATATATAATTTAACATCTCCGGAAACATTTTCCACCTATATATAATTAATCGGTAATACCCGGTATTACCCGATATTCACCGAACCCTTCGGGTGACCCTGAAACGCTTCCGTAACCTCTCAGAACTATTCCAGATATTAATGAAACTATTTCATAAATATATTACCACCACTCCCGTTCCACTAACACTTATCATATCATGATTACCTTAAGCTTGTGACCCCGTAGGTTCGGTAAAGCATAGACATGAACGAAACTCCTTCGTTCAATGACCGATAGCGGAACTGTGGACATCCATATCGGTCCCTATGATTACACGAATGATATTCGAGTGAACCTTTAGTTATAATAGGACGTTCCCTTTGCTTCGTGATACTTCACAAAACCCGGTGTGCATCGGTATCCTCCTGGGTCTTCACCATGCCCACTATATCGTTGCTCCCGTTACAGGTTTTGTTCTTCTTTCTCGTTGACGTGTTCCGGCATCCCCGTGACGTAGTCACCTATGTCTGGCCAGACGATGATGGATGCCGTCACACCAAGAGGGCCCTAAGAATATCTCACCATCGTCGGAGGAGCAAATCCCACTCTCGAGCTATTCGTTCACTTGTCAAACTTTTCGATGAACCTGAAAGTTGTCGTTATGATCACCTTCTTATAGATGACGTTTGAGCAACCCCAAAGTCCACCGTCTGGTAGGAAGTAACCGAGACACTCTCATGGTTTGAGGAACTAAAGTACACATGCTAACACTCCGTGTTATAATAGATGATTTCAAATGATATGATCACAAAGTATAACATACAAGATTGGGTCGATTCAATATGATCGTTCTTCTAACATCAAACCCTCAATGTTGTTTTAGGACTATCGTTGCACCTAACGATATCCTAAGATCCGGAAAACATGATCACCAACAACACTTGAGCCAGTCCTAGAGGCTGGACCGGGAACCTATTGTTTGACCGTCTATCATTCCACACGTGCATATGAGTTTTCCACTGAATCGCATATTCCAAGATCATAGCAGTTATAGCATGAAATATAAACTCTTAATTATGAATAATGGAAATATAATAATACAAATTTATTGCCATGAAATATAAACTCTTAATTATGAATAATGGAAATATAAAAATACAATATTATTGCCTCTAGGGCATATTTCCAATAGTCTCCCACTTGCACTAGAGTCAATAATCTAGTTGCATAACACTTAACAACTTATCTTGTGTTATTAATGCATTTCTTGTGGTAGAGCCTTCGTCATTAGTTTGACACACTCAAAAACTTTGTGATATTTGTGCTAGTATTGTCTGATTCCAAGATCTTAATCCATATAGTTTTTCAGCCATAATATTTTATTCAAAATAAAATATTATTGGATTTATGATCATAATAATCTTATGTCAAGATTCTTCTTGATCATATCTGAATTAACCCATTTTATAAAGATTCTTCTGCATAACCTTTATGGGTCACTTACAACTCTTGCAATATTTATTCAGACAAAACATTTATACAAGACATTTTTGATTCAGATAAAATTGAAACATCTCATGTTTTCAAGACGTATATCCTTATCGTTTATAGATTCAACAAATTTGTTATAAATAATTTTGAATTATTATAGCCCAATCATAACAACTATGAAGTTTGATATTCATATATTCTTAATAATGAATTTCAACTTCAATACCTCAAAATAAACATTTTATTCTTTGAGTTCCTGATATTTTATTTACTAACTTTTAAAATAACTTTTGGCCATTATATATCATAACTATCAAGACAATTTTATCTTCCAAGCTTATCATTCATAAGCATCAAGTTATATGACATTTAGAGAAAACAATTTTCTCTATTTTAAAACTCTTTTAAATTTTTTCAAAATATATATAAACTTTATTTAGCTTAACCAGACACCTTAATCTATCTTCATAGATTCTTTCATGCCCAATTTTTTTGCTTACACTTGCTGGAAAAAGTGTTTCAAAATCATTTTGTTATGTGCTTTTGGAACTTTATATTGTTTCTATTCCATAATATGTCATATACATACAGGATTGAAAACTTTATATAGCTCCCACTGAGTTCTACCAAACTATTTTGTAAGTACTTAGGAGCTTTATATTATTTCTATTTCATGATATGTCTTACATATATATGACTTAGAAATATTATATAACTCTCACTGAATTTTACACAAAAGTACTTTTGGACAAGTCCAAAACTTAATGCTAGTTCAAATCTTCAAACGTTTTTGAAGTTTGCACATTTATCCGGTTATCTTGAGGATAAAAACTTTTTCTGGTTTTATCATTCATACATCCTTTTCCCAATTTAGGAAACTTGTTTTGAAATCCTTCTTTTACTCCACACTCCTTGGAGTATTATCAAGTTCTAAACTTGTCAGAAAATAACAACTAAGTTCCAAACTTGATTGTATATGAATTTTGATTCGAGTGTGCTTGGCCAAGGGCCATTCATTATGAGCTAGGCGCCACCTTTATTTCTTTGTAGTGTTTACGTTCGTCTCCTTACAAGATGAAAAGAACTTTGTCATGTCATTTCATAAATTCAATGATGTTCTTGATCATGTTTAGCTTTTAGAATTTTCTACATCTAATGTAGTAACTAACGGAATATATTCTAAATAATTTATCGGAACAAATTCCAATTAGTTTTATACCGTTAAAAGATTCACTAATCTTTCAAGCTATAACATCCTCCCACTTATTCTTTTGACAAGAAACCCTTTTCCATGACAAACATTTTGTCTTTCAGATATTTCAATGGGAGAAATCATATAAACCTACAATTCAACTGTCATCTAGTTAAATAATGTTCATATCTCATATGATTTCATTTAACAAGATCTATGCATGGTTTTCTATTTCAGTGTATATTTTGTTGTTTCAGTTATACCCCAATTATAAATAGCAGATAGAATAATTCCATGATCATTCAAACGATCTTCCTAAACTTATGACTTTAGATCTATTTCTTCAAATGAAGAATCACAATATCAATTGTCATAATGATCCTTAATCTTCATTAAAATATTTGAACTCTTCAAATAAATTCTGAAATTATGTTGAACTATTCAAATATTTCAGTCTAAGTAAAACATTTTTACTTATTTTAATGAAGTTAAATTATCCACCATACTCTATTTCTGTCTATTGGTTTTATACATCATTATGTATTTTATTGATCATGATGATCGAATACTTCATCTATATGAAGATTATTCCCGATGTATCCAAGCAGAGATATATTCATGTGGAACTTATCAGTCTTCTTAAGATGTTTAGCATAAATGTTGCAATACTTTAAATCAAGATTTCATGAATAAACCATCGAAACTTGTGGTAAATCCAAAACATATTCTTATAATTACTTCAACAACTATTGTTCAAAACTTTATAAGAATGCCCATTGCCTAATCCAAAACACAATGTCTTATACAACCCTAGAACGTAATAACTATTATTCGATCCTAATATAAATCTTGAAGATAGACTCCATCAGTCTTGAGTAGCGATCCCATCACCATCCTTGACTATCATCTTGTCTTTATTTCTTCTCAACTTGTGAGCTTTCTGTAGTTCCTATATCAGATTGCAAATAAAAAGCAATCGATTAGTATCAAATACTTATGACATACAGAAACAAGTAAAACAACATTGTATAACTTTATACCTTTGACTGAAGAACCGTTCTTCTTATCTGCTAAGTACTTTTTGTAGTTTCGCTTCCAGTGACCCTTTTGTTTGCAGTAGAAACATTCACTCTCTTTGTTGGCTCCGCCCTTGTTCTTCTTCTGGGAAGCGGTCTTATCTGCACCAGTAGATTTCTTCTTGGACTTGCCCTTCTTCTTGAAACTGGTAGTCTTGTTGACCATCAACACTTCTTTGTTCTTCTGCATCGCAGCTTCCGCAGTTTTGAGCATAGCAAACAACTCGTTTGCACTTTTCTCCATCCCGTTCATGTTGTAATTCATGACGAAACCATTGTAAGATGGGGGGGGTGAAGCAAGCACAATATTTGTACCGAGTGTTGGCGGAATTCCAAATTCCAGTGAAGTAAGCCTATCAACATAGCCAACAAGCTTCACTATATGCTCACTCTGTAAGTGCATCTAGTGCCCCTTAGTGATTTTGGTGTATTGAAGACTTATAGGTTAAGGGACTAATGTGTTTGTGAGTGTACATAGGTTCTATAAGTCTTTGAGGAGTTTTTATATTTCCAAAGAAAGTCGACCCCTAAAAATGAATGTCTTCATTTGAAGACTTTGGTTTTCTTGAAGATTTTGAAAATGTGGAAATTGGTGTGACCGTGAAGACATTGATATTAATGCGAGGATTATGAAGCGTGAAGACTTTTGTTTTCGTAGTTTCATTTTCTCTTTCTTGAGTCATAGGAAACACCGTACTATTAAAGGGGGTCGAGGTAATACTAAGGAAACAGTTTCCAAGTGATGCTCATCTCAAAGCCTACACATTCCCAATCCTTCGAGTGAAGCCTTTGGAAATCTCATACAGTTCAGTCAATTTCTTCAGTGACAGAGATGAATATCTTCTGCTCTCTGAGGAATTTGTTCTGACTGAGGAGTTAGGAATTCGCCAGTGCGGATTGCCTACAAGTGAGGAGCATGATAGCCCTGAGGAATTTGAGAGCTCAAATTTCCGACCGTTGTTGTGCTATGCGCCAGCTGTCCCAAATATCTTATCCACCTAACAGTCATATCATTGAAGCGCATTTATGTCTTATCATGTCGGGCTGCTCCCTGGCTATAAATAGCCGCCCCCCTCCACCACTAGCTGGTTGGCTGCTCCGAGAGAAACTGACACTTGTCATTTAGAGTATCCCATCCTCTGAGGACTTTGAGAGAAAATCATCAGTGGGGAAAAACCCAAAACCCCAACACCTAAAACCCAAAGTGATTGAGCATCACTGAAGAGATTGTTACTGTGTGGAACCGACGCTTGTTACCTTTGAAGACTGTGCATCTTCCAGACGGTTAGGCGTCAAGGTCTAGAGCATCCAAGAGGAATTGTGGACCGCCGGGTGACCTGGTCTGTGAAGGTTTGGAAGTCACCTTGAAGACTTACCACGAGTGATTGGGCGAGGTCTGTGTGACCTTAGCTCAAGGAGAATACGGTAAGGACTGTGTGTCATGGGACTGTGTGTCCTTTGGTTTAAATACCAAGCCGCTCCAACCAGACGTACGACTGTCACAACAGTTGGAACTGGTCTACCAAATCATTGTCTTCACCGAGCTACTAGTTCTATTTCCTCAAACATTTCATTTCCTTGCTCATGTGTTGATGAAATTGATCGTTACTGTTTGAAGACTTTGACTGAAGACTTTCTCAATTTCCACAATCCTATTTCTTCAGTCATTTTGTCTTCTGCCTGCTTATCCTATTTACATGCTACATGTGCTCTATGTATGTTTCATTTCATCATGATGACCATGCTACTGTCTTGTTATGCATGCACCTGAGTATTTATTCCGCTGCTTGTAGTTCGTCACTTAGCAAATTGCTCAAGTAGTATTTCCTTAGTGACGAATTTGTAAAAATCGCCTATTCACTCCCCCTCTAGTCGATATAATGCACTTTCAATTGGTATCAAAGCAAGGTACTCCCTTGTTCTGTGTGATTTTGGTTTAACCACCTGGAGTTTTAGTTATGTTGACTGTAGGCATGATCAAGGTCTCGGCTGGGTGTCCTACCTTCGATGGGACGGACTACCCCTACTGGAAAAACAAGATGCGCATGCATCTTGAGGCAATTGACAACGATCTCTCGTACGTTGTGGAAAATGGCATTCCCTCCATCACTCCTTCTGTGAATGCTGCTGATGTGAAGAGATTCAAGAAATGCTCATGAGGAAATTCCATAAGTTCTCAAGGCGTGGCTGCTTTGGAAAATCTTCAAGAGGTGATGACATGAGATCAGATTTTTCATGCCGCGACTACAAGAAGAGGACTTGCCACAAATGCAAGAAGCCTGGTCACTACATAACTGATTGTCCTCAGTGGGCGAAAGAATCAAAGAAGAAGAAGTACAAGGATGACAGTTCAGACGTCTCAAAGAAAAATAAGAAATCTTCAAAGTCCTCATCGTCAAAATCTTCAAAGACTTCATCTCATAAGAAGAGCAGTTCCAAAAAGGCTCGGGCATTCATTGGCAAGGAAATGGACTCTGAAGCTGAACCTGAGGAGTCAGACTCTGGTGTGGCGAGCCTAGCTCTCGCTACTGCTTTCGTCAGCAAGTCCATCTTCAACACTGAGGAAAATGGCTACCCCAACACTGCTGACGGTGGCGATGATGACTACGCTCCCACCTATTGCTTCATGGCAAAAGGTGCCAAGGTACTCAAATATCCCTCCTCTGAATCAAGTGAGGATGAATCTGATGAAAATCTCAAACCTAGCTATTCCAAACTTGCTAATATTGCCATAAAACAACAAAAGGCTTTGGAAAAGGTTCAAAATCTGCTAGACAAAAGCGATGACCTGTTGGGTGAGGAAATGAATTGAACTCAAACTCTGATTTATAATCTTCAACGACTACAGTCTAAGTTTGATAACCTTCAAGGTCATCATGAAACACTCTTAGCCGATCATGAGAAGCTTTCTTATGAATTTCTTCAGAGAAAGCAAGATCTTGAGAAACTAAGGGTAAGTCATGAAGATCTTCAGAAGGAAAATGATTCATTACTTGATCAACAGATCAGTTCCGCTCAGGAAGAATTCATTCCACCATGTTTGAAATGCATTGAACGTGAATCTGCTAATTCTTCACCTGAAAGTTCAAATGCTTCTATTGCTGCAAATTCTTCAACTATCTTTGTGGTCACAAATTCCTCATCTGAGGATACCACAAGTATTACTGACAAAAATGCAGGGTTGAAGGAATTGTATGTGATAGGCATGTACAAAAGCCTCAAAGGGCATCAGACTCTTTGTGATGTGCCCAAAAAGTAGATCCTCAACAGAAACCCTAGGAAAGAAGGCATTGCATTTGAGAGGAAACTCAATGCTGATGGGTCCTACTGGAAACCTAGGAGTACCCCAAAACCACATGGGTTGCTGCAAAAGGACCTCCCGTAGATCCATCCACTTTATCTGGCTTTACATGTGAATCCTCATATTCATCTGATGAGTCATTTGACTCCAACTATAAGCTGTTCAAGAATCAGGATGGTGAGGTATTTGCTAGATATGTTGGAACTAACTGCAGGAACGGTCCTCCTATGAAGAAAATCTGGGTTCCCAAAAGGTGCCTTGAAAGTCTTCAGGTGAATGTCCTCATGACACCACCTGTGAAGAATAGGAACCCCAGATCAAATTCTTCATATGGACCAAAATCCTCATATGGATCCAAGTCCTCACATGGATCAAATTCCTCATATGAACATCATCGTGCTAATGCATCTGTTTCGCAGGGAAACTCTAAGAGTCGTGAATATGTGTATTATTCTTCAAATCATTATGTTCATAAGTCCTCGAAGAATTTCTCTGCTTATTCATATGCCTACTCTAACCCTTCTTCTGTGAAATGAAGTACACTGGCTTCAATGCCACCTTTCTCTTATGGAGCTTGCAGAATGATGAACTCTTTGCCATCCCTCCAGATGTGGGTGGTGAAGAAAAAGAACTAATCTCTTATGCAGGGTCAGGTATCCAGACGAACTTGAATGTCTGAAGAATTTGCTGGAGACCTGAATGTGCTTGAAAGGACGCAAGCTAATCATGAAGAAATGATTTATTCACTTCTCACGTCCTCATACTGCTATATCTATTACACTATTTGATGAAAATCTATCTGATGAATTTGATGTCATATTCTTCACTCTGAAGTATATGAGTTTGTAAGATGCACTAATTCATCTACATGATGAAACACCCAAAGCTACTGAGTGGGCCCTCGACAGTGGATGTACAAATCACATGACCGGTGACAAGAGCTTACTGGTGGACTCTGCTCTATCTCCATCGCATCTGAAGCATATCGCCTACGCTGACAAATGCAAAAGCAAGGTATTGGGTCTAGGTAGGGTTGCAATCTCAAAGGATCGACACATGGACAAAGCCATGCTTGTCGAGTCCCTCGGATTCAACCTCATGTCTGTCTCAATGCTTTGTGATCTTGATATGGTTGTCGTCTTTGGCAAATATCGCTGCTTAGTGCTCATGGAATCTAACAATTCCAAAGTATTTGAACGCTTTAGGAGAGGAGACTTGTATATTGTTGATTTCTCTGCAGGATCACAGCCTGCCACATGTCTACTTGCAAAAGCTTCAGAAGGCTGGCTATGGCAATTTCGACTCGGTCATGCTGGCATGAGGAACTTGCACACACTTGTGAAGAAGAAGCACGTCATTAGCATTGAGGGTGTCAAATTCCTCAAATATCATCTGTGCAGGGCTTGTGAGGCTGGAAAGATGACCAAATCCAAGCACCCCTCGAAGACTATCATGACCACCACTCGTCCTTTTTAATTGCTCCACATGGACCTCTTTGGCCCCACTCATTATGCCACTCTAACAAATGCAGCATCTCTATATGGCTTTGGTATTGTTGATGATTATTCTCGTTACACCTGGGTGCATATCATCACTTACAAAACTGAAGTGCAGGAAGTCTTCAGACGATTTTCCTCAAGGGCCTCGACGAATTTTGGTGTGAAGATCAAGCATATATGGAGTGAGAATGGGACCGAGTTCAAGAATACTGGTCTTGATGACTATCTTGATGAACTTGGTATTACTCATGAGTTATCTGCCCCATACACTCCTCAGCAAAATGGCGTCGTGGAGCGCAAGAACAGGACTCTTGTTGAGATGGCTCGCACTATGCTTGATGAATACAAGATGCCTCGTCGCTTCTGGCCTGAGGCTATTGATACTGCATGCCACATCATCAACTGGGTATATCTTCACAAATTCTTCAAGAAGACCTCATATGAACTCCTCACTGACAAGAAACCCAATGTGAGTTATTTCAAAGTCTTCGGTGCAAAATGTTGGATTAGAGATCCTCATCACAATTCAAAATTTGCACCGAAAGCACATGAAGGTTTTATGCTTGGTTACGGAAAGGACTCGCACACCTACAGAGTCTTCAATACCTATCACAACAAGGTTGTTGAAACTGTAGATGTGTGGTTCGATGAAACTAACGGCTTGCAAAGAGAGCACCTACCTCCTGTGCTAGATGAAATGTCTCCTGAGGAATCCATCAAGTTAAAGGCTACTGAGGATGTCATACCCACTGAAGAATCTGCTGAAGAAGTGATTCTGGATCGTGAAGAAAATCATGCTAGTGCATCTGAAGAAAATGTCGCTGAAGAAAATGCTCAGCCCAATCAAAGTCGTCAACCTGCTCATCCTCCCGTTGCAAATGAAGTGCAGATTGAGAAAATCATCGACGACATCAACACACCAGGTCCTCTCACACGCTCAAAAGCTTCACATTTGTCTAACTTTTGTGGGCACTTTGCTTTTGTCTCTATCACAGAGCCCACCAAAGTTGATGAGGCATTTCTGGAGCCTGAGTGGATTCAAGCTATGCAAGAGGAATTACATCAATTCGAGCTCAACAATGTGTGGGAACTTGTCAAGCAACCAGACCCTCGCAAACACAATATCATCAGTACCAAGTGGATCTACTGTAACAAGCAAGACGAAAATGGCCTAGTGGTGAGGAACAAGGCTCATCTTGTAGCTCAAGGCTACACACAGGTTGAAGGGATTGATTTCAATGAAACTTTTGCACCTGTTGCTAGACTTGAGGCTATTTGCATATTGCTTGCTTATGCTAACCATCATAATATCATCTTATATCAAATGGATGTGAAAAGTGCATTCCTCAATGGTAAGCTTGAGGAAGAAGTATATGTGGCTCAACCCCCAGGCTTTGAAGATCCTAAGCATCCTGACAAAGTCTTCAGACTCAACAATGCCCTGTATGGCCTCAAGCAGGCCCCTCGGGCGTGGTATGATACACTGAAGAAAATCCTCATGAAGAAAGGCTTCATACCCGGTTCACTTAACCCAACTCTTTTCACTAAAACCTATGATGATGAATTATTCGTGTGCCAAATTTATGTGGATGATATTATCTTTGGCTGTACTGACACACGTTACAGTGACGAATTTGCCTATATGATGAGTGAAGAATATCAAATGTCTATGATGGGAGAATTGAAATTCTTCTTAGGTCTTCAAATTCGTCAACAATGCAACGGCATCTTCATATCTCAAGAGAAATACCTCAAGGACATTCTGAGGAAATTCGTCATGCAAGATTGCAAAGGCATCAAAATCCCTATGCCCACAAATGGCCATCTATGCACCGATAAAAATGGTAAAGACTTCGATCAAAAGGTATACCGCTCCATGATTGGCTCTTTATTGTATCTATGTGCATCTAGGCCAGATATTATGCTTAGTGTTTGTATGTGTTTCTGTTTTCAAGCTACACCGAAGGAATCACACCATAAGGCTGTGAAACATATTCTTCGATATCTGGCTCACACTCCAACACTTGGATTATGGTATCCCAAGGGATCGGCTTTTGATCTCATTGGATATTCTGACTCTGACTATGCTGGTGATCGGGTGGATCGCAAGTCAACATCAGGCACATGCCATTTCCTCGGACGATCCTTAGTATGTTGGTCCTCGAAAAAGCAGAACTGCGTATCAGTCTCTACTGCTGAAGCTGAGTACACTGCTGCTGGTTCTTGCTGTGCTCAATTGCTGTGGATGAAGCAAACCCTCAAGGACTATGGCATCAATGTGAAGAATGTTCCTCTCTACCACGACAATGAGAGTGCTATCAAGATTGCTCACAACCCAGTTCAGCACTCGAAGACAAAGCACATCCAGATTCGTCATCATTTTCTTTGAGATCATGTGTTGAAGGGCGACATCTCCATCGACCACGTGAAGACTGAAGAATAGCTGGCAGATATCTTCACAAAGCCCTTGGATGAGAAGAGATTTAGCAAGTTGCGGTTTGAGCTAAATATCTTAGAATCTTTGAATGTTCTTTGAAAGGACACACATCCTAACACTTATGCAAAATTGATGACTTAGATGTGCAACACACAAAGTAACGTTTTTCTTCAATCAATGAAGACAAACCCTCTAAGTGTGAAGAAATTAATGAAGAATTTGATTCTCAGAGCCCTACGACAATTGTACGCGGTGTCTGAAATCAGCATTCTTATACGGTGGGTCATGCCAACAACCAAAGTTGAAAATCTTTAAAATTACGTTTTTTCTCATTTTGCAAAATCTTCAAATTTTCAAATTCCTCAACTTTGCAAAGTCTTCATCTTTTCGACTGATGTTCTTCATTGGCTATATATATATATATATTTGAGTTTTCAATGTCCTCAACAGCATTCACTTATTGCTATTTCTTCAAGTTAATTTTCCTCTAAGTGAATGTGATCGGACCCATTCCCCCTCTATGCTAAACTCAACCCAGTCTGTTCACAAATTCTTGATGTGCGTTCTATTTGAAACCCGTTTAAAGTCTTCACTGTGTCCTTGACAGCTGAAGAATTTGCGAATGAAACATTAAAATTTTCATATCTGAATTTTCAGCTGTTGCCGCTCAAACCGTTCCACTTCCCACGATGGATTAAAATACTCACCCACGATCCCCCACGATCTCCACCTTTCTGTACGTGGGTGACACATGTCGTTCGAATAGCAAGGGTCAAGGGCATGTTCGTCCAAAATCTTTGGGCGAGCAGTTTTTCACTGCGGCTATAAATACCCCTCGCCCTCCTCAGACCTCATTTACTCTGCTCGACCTCAACTCCCCTCGCTCGAGCTCTCAGACCTAGCGCCGCCTCTACACTCTATCGTCGCCGGTGAGGAAGAGCTTCACTGCCTCGACCTCGTCGCCGTCGTCCTCGCGTCGGTCGCGGAAATCTTCACTCCGCCGTCGCCGTAGCAGTCTCCCTCCGCCGAGTTATGGTGTGGGAGATCTGAACTGACGAACTTCTCCATCACCACTCCCAGTTCGTCGTGTTCTTCGTCAAGGTTAATTAAAATCTAATTTTACTGCCCTACTTTGATTCTTATGATTTTCACAAAATCCTCAAAAGGTGTTTATTCTTCAACTTCCCACTCCATAAACACCGGAATGCTTCCTTTCCTTGATTTGTTTCTCTAAGCTATGATTTTTCCTCAAGATTCCTCAATTGTGTGGATTTTTAAATCTGTACAACTCTGGAACCTAAGTCAAGAATGCTTAGTGAAATTCCTCAAGACATCTATGGTCAAATTCCTCAAACTTGATACTTTTTGAAAAATTTCTGAGAACGCATATGACCTCTCCAAATTCTTCGCACCTATACTCTGTTCACAGGTACAAAATGTCTGCTGCTGAATCACTAGGTTCTCATCAACTTAACTCATTTGCAGCGTTCCTCGAATAAAATTTGCACACTTCCTCAGAAATATCCAAAGTTCAAAGTCCTCAAGTGAGGAAAATGGCAAATGGGAAGAGACCTCAAAAGGGAGGCCAGAGGCCTGAGACTAACACTGCTTTTGAGATCCCTGAGGACATATATGATGAATATTGCACACCCGATGAAGAAACTCATGGGAAGGAAAACAAGAATTAGCGCAAAGTGCGCATACAGAGGATTGAGACGAGATGGGCGAAGGAATGGAGGGAATACCGCTATGTAACTCCAAAGTACATGAAGAAATTCATTGTGAACCCTCCATGTCCAAGACCACCTTTGGCTGGTGGCCAACGAGCTGATCCCACCAGCCTCAAGCGTGGTGAGGATTCCGAAGGAATGGGCCAAGCGCCAAGCTAAGCTTCAGAAAGTTGCTGCAGAAGTAGTGAGGAAATTTAATGTGGATTCTCAAGCTGTTGCCGCTGAGGCCTCTGCTAGTAAAGCTGCACCAAAGAAGGCCATTTTGAAGAAGTCTGCTGTGAAAAAATCTTCAAGCTCTATGCCCTCACGGCCAAGTTCTTCAACGGTAAAGCCCTCAAGGCAAATTCCTCAAGCAACTTCTTCAAGGACAGTGCCAATCCCCTCAGTTGCTTCAAAATCCTCAGCAGCTACCTCAAAGTCCTCAACACCTATGCACCTTGCAACGTGTCAGCGGACTACAGGCTTCTCTATTGCCTCAGGGGCATCTGCATCTTCCTCAGCACAACCACAATCCTCAAGTGGTCCAACTCTGCTGAAGGTCAAGACCACTGCTGGACGTGGAAAGAGGCCAAGTCCTCACAAGAAGCAAGTGGCATTCCATGTTCCGTCTGATGATGATGATGAAGCTGATGATGAAGAACTGAATGATATCATCAAAGATAGACTGGAAAGGATTGCAAGAGTCAAAGGAAGCTTTGTGCCTCTTATACTGGATCCGAAGAAGATCCTTGACTTCATTGCCATATGGCACAGACCCAAACACTCCACTTCCTGACTTTAACCTGACTCCTGGTCAAAGTCACATGTTGACCGCCTTCATAGGCGAAGAAAAATGGAAATTTCAGAAGGCCAGGAAAGTCAAGAAGGCTCGGTACAAGAAGGAGTGATTCCTGAGGAACAACGTTCTTACACTGGCTCCTGAAGAACTTGTCACTGTTCAGAAGGAGATCAGAGACCTCAGTGATGAATTTGACAGATATCATGCAGATTGGCTCGGTGCCAAAGTCAGATTTGTCAAGATTGCCAAGAACCTCAAGGCAGACGTTGCAGCACCATCGCAACAGTAAATTCCTCAGGCTGAAGCATCTGCTCAGCATGCTGAAGAAACTGCAAGCGCAGCTGATGAAAGTCAGGCTGCTGAAGAAGCTACCAGGGCTGAAGAAATTCCAGCTCCTGAAGACAATGCCAGGGTAACCACCAGTGTTGCGACTGAAGAACAACCCTGGCCAGCTAAAGAATCTGCTGTGTCTGAAGAAATTGCACCAACTTCATCTGCTCCTCCTGCAAAATCTTCAAAGGTGAAGAAAACCACACTTCCTTCTGCGACAGAAGTGAAGAAAACGAAGGCTCCGGAGAAGGAAGCCGCAAAGAAGAGGAAAGCATCAACCTCTGCAGAATCCTCAGCTCCCAAGAAAGTGAGGACTTTGACGAGCTCTTTCACTGAACCAATTGATACTGTTCCTATCTCAATAGTGCCATCAAAGGAGCTCATTCCATTTGGTGAAGAATATGTCATTCCAGATGACACTGATGAAGAAAATCCTTCTGCTGCTTCTTCAGAGCAGTTGGATGAAGAAATTCAAGTGGAAGATGTTATCTCCACTCCATTGGTATCATCGCCTGTGCGTCAATTCACTGCTGAGGAGGCGGGCGTTGAAGAAATAGAAGAAGATGTGGACATTGGCTCTACAACCTCTGTGCTGAATGATGACTATTAGGAAAATCTTCACCCCAACTCTCCAATGGCCACACCTCTGCATCCAATTCCTCAGTCCCCTGTTCAGCCTGAAGAAATATTAACAGGGTCTGAAGGACGTCCAACTTCTCTCCAGTCCATACCTGAAGAAATTCCAGCTGCAACAGCTGAAGAAATGGAGACACAGACTGCTGATGAAACTGCCGCTTCAATTCCTCAGTCTGATGTACCTGAAGTTGTGACACAAGAGGCTGTAAGGCCTGCTACTTCAAATCTTCAGGCCAAGCCTCAAAGTCCTCATACAAAGAGGCCAAAATTCAAGGCCGATGATTTCTTTGATGAGCATCATTTCTTCACTGACACAAATCCATATGACTCAGCCAGGCTAAGGCGCAAGAGGTTTTGGACTGCAAGCCAGATGAACTTCTATGCATCTATTCTGTTTGACAAGGACAAGGTATTTCAGCACCGTCAAATTCCTCATGTGGATATGGAGTCCATTCCGTGCTTCCAACCAGTACTCAATGTTCATGAAGCTGGGCTCCTAAATTTCTGTGCTGATATCTGTGACTGGAATGAAGAGCTCATTCTTCTGTTCTATGCAACTCTGCACCTCACTGGAAATGTTGTTGATGTCAATTCATGGGTGCTAGACTGGATGACTGAAAATACTCACTATAAAGCTCCGGCCTCTGAATTGCTTCATGCCATCCCAGTCAGTCCTCCTGCTGAAGGCGCAAGGCTCATATATGAAGAACCTGAACTTCAAAATCATCTCATGCAAGTGCTGATGAAGCCTTTGCGGCCTGGCTAAGCTCCAAGAACCACCTTCCTAGTGAAGGATTTGTTATATCTGCCAAGGACCATCTACCGCATCTTGACCAAAACCCTCAGTCCAATCAAAGGCCACAATTCTGAAGAAGAAGAAGTTGTTGGCATCATGAAGAATCTGCTGTTCAACATCATACATGGGATTCCCATTAACTACCATGATTTCTTCATGAGGACTTTGGCTAATGTTGCACCTGTCGCCGTTTGAGTTGAAGCCCTATGCTCCCTAGATAATGAAATTCATCAGAATCAGGTCTTCAATTCCATACAAGGCTGATTTTCAGAATCACCTCAGCTTTCTGCCTCCTATTGAAGTCCTCAAAAGGACTATTTCTTCAGCTGATGAAAAAGGCAAAACTGCTATCACTGATGAAGGCACTCATCCATAGGATGGACAGTTTCGTACGGCTGCATCTTATTCCACCAATGATGACTCTGCTACTCAAGCTTCTGCCATAGCCCATGAGCAAAACCCTCAAGCCACTGCCCCATGAGTGATGACTGATCATGAGCTTCTTCTAAATCTTCACCAGAAGGTCGATCGCAATCACAAGTGGTTCAAGCGTCAATTTGGCTCAATTCTTCAGAACATGACTGTCACTCAGAATACTGTGAAGAAGAATAACTACTATGCGCATGAAATCTTCAATCACACTTGGGCCATAATTTATCATCTCTACAGTGCTGAAGACCTCAAGCAGATGGACTTTCAGCAGAACTTTGACAGGCTCATCCTCCTTCGAAGAAGTTCAAGAAGGTCAAAGTTCCTCAACTGGTCACCAGTTCATTTTCTTCATCGCGTGAGACGGATGAAGCTGAGGATCTCGACGACACTGCGGCAGGCCCTACGTCGACAAACAACCCCGACAACAATGGCGCTCCTCCATCGACATCATGATGATATTCTTCCGGGGCGTTAGTCCTCATTTTTCGTCCCTTTTGGTCATTCGATGACAAAGAGGGAGAAATTTGAGTCTTCAAGTGGGTCTTATATATGGGCTGTTTTTTTTTCGTTAAGTTACAACTCTCGCTCTTCTGAAGTGTTTGTTGGTTCAGTTGTAAACTTAAGTCCGATGGTGGTATGATACTTTTGAACTGCTTTCTGCATGCTTATTTCCTCAAGTACCTTAATGCACGCACGCTGAAATTCGTCAGACACCATTTTCCATCATGCATTTCAAATTCTTCATATTATATGTTAAATGTGTGTATGGATTACAAGATATAGGGGGAGATCTCCATGATTTTATTCTACAATGTGCATTTGCAGTCAAAGCAAATTTCTCAAATATGCACATCTTCAGGGGGAGTTCTTCTATATCTTGCAATCAAATTCCTCAATATCAGTATTTACACTTCATATGTTTATCCCCGTTGAAAACTTAACCTATTTCTCATCAATCACCAAAAAGGGGGAGATTGTAAATGCATCTAGTGCCCCTTAGTGATTTTGGTGCATTGAAGACTTATAGGTTAAGGGACTAATGTGTTTGTGGGTGTACACAAGTTTTATAAGTCTTTGAGGAGTTTTGATATTTCCGAAGAAAGTCGACCCCTAAAAATGAATCTCTTCATTTGAAGACTGTGGTTTTCTTGAAGACTTTGAAAATGAGGAAATTGGTGTGACCGTGAAGACATTGATATTAATGCGAGGATTATGAAGCATGAAGACTTTTGTTTTTGTAGTTTCATTTTCTTTTTCTTGAGTCATAGGAAACACCATACTGTTAAAGGGGGTCAAGGTAATACTAAGGAAACAGTTTCCAAGTGGTGCTCATCTCAAAGCCTACACATTCCCAATCCTTCGAGTGAAGCCTTTGGAAATCTCATACAGTTCAGTAAATTTCTTCAGTGACAGAGACGAAGATCTTCTACTCTCTGAGGAATTTGTTCTGACTGAGGAGTTAGGAATTCGCCAGTGCGGATTGCCTACAAGTGAGGAGCATGATAGCCCTAAGGAATTTGAGAGCTCAAATTTCCGACTGTTGCTGTGCTATGCGCCAGCTGTCCCAAATATCTTATCCACCTAACGGTCATATCATTGAAGGGCATTTATGTCTTATCATGTCAGGCTACTCCCTAGCTATAAATAGCCGCCCCTCAACCACTAGCTGGTTGGCTGCTCCGAGAGAAACTGAAACTTGTCATTTAGAGTATCCCATCCTCCAAGGACTTTGAGAGGAAATCATCAGTGAGGAAAAACCCAAAACCCCAACACCTAAAATCCAAAGTGATTGAGCATCACTAAAGAGATTGTTCCTGTGTGGAACCGATGCTTGTTACCTTTGAAGACTGTGCATCTTCCAGACAGTTAGGCATCAAGGTCTAGAGCATCCAATAGGAATTGTGGATCGCCGGGTGACCTAGTCTGTGAAGGTTTGGAAGTCACCTTGAAGACTTACCACGAGTGATTGGGCGAGGTCTGTGTGACCTTAGCTCAAGGAGAATATGGTAAGGACTGTGTGTCCTTTGGTTTAAATACCAAGCCGCTCCAACCAGACGTACAACTATCACAGTAGTTGGAACTGGTCTACCAAATTATTGTCTTCACCGAGCTACTGGTTCTATTTCCTCAACCCTTTCATTTCCTTGCTCATGTGTTGATGAAATTGATCGTTACTATTTGAAGACTTTGACTGAAGACTTTCTCAATTTCCTCAATCCTATTTCTTCAGTCATCTTGTCTTCTGCCTACTTATCATGTTTACATGCTACCTGTGCTCTGTGTATGTTTCATTTCATCATGATAACCATGCTACTGTCTTGTTATGCATGTACCTGAGTACTTATTCCGCTGCTTGTAGTTCGTCACTTAGCAAATTCCTCAAGTAGTATTTCCTCAGTGACGAATTTGTAAAAATCGCCTATTCACGCCCCTCTAGTTAATATAACGCACTTTCACACTCATCGAGGAACCCTCTTTCATCTTGCATTCTATCAGGGCCTTGGTTAATTCAAACCGTTCGGTCCTTGCCTGTTTTGTCGGGGTACGACACCTATGGGATCCCGAGAGACCCCTTTACGATTCGGCGGGGGGAGAGGTATACGCAAAGAGTAGAACCAACGATCGACGCGGAAAGTTTTTACCCAGGTTCGGGCCGCTGATCAGCGTAAAACCCTACTCCTGCTTTTTGTTCTTATTAATGTTCTTGAGCCCAGCCTTCAGGAGCGCTCGTTATGAACAGTACGTTCAAAGAGCAGCTACACATGCAGAATGGGCCAGAAGTTCTCCTCCTCTGTAGCAGTTGCCTTGGGCCTCCTTTTATATGCTCAAAGGGGGTCACCACAGTGGCAAAATGTACATACATTGAGGTGTAAAGTAGCTACAGGGTATCATACCTAACCCCTGACGGATTAGGACAAACGCATTTAATGAACCGTGAGGTGTCCGTTTAGGTGTCCTCACTTTCTTGGGGATGGAAAAAGGGGCCATCCCATCAGCACCGCTTAAGCTCTCTTCCATTGGCGTGTCGCCACGCATCCAAAGAAGGATCCAGAATGTCAGGTTTTGTCGCTGTGCTAGAGCAGCGGCACAGCAACAAAACCTTGCCGGGCACCGAAGCTTGCAGGGCACCAAGCCTTGTCGGGCGCCAAGCTTTGCCGGACGCCAAGCCTTGTCGGGCGCCAAGCTTTGCCGGGCTCTGCAGGCCACCCCGGCAAGATCTTGCCGGGGAAGCTGGCCTTCGGATTCCAGCTCTTCTTAGCTGCTGATCCTAAGATCTCTGACTTGATGATTTCTTTGGTGGCTTGAGTCGACCTCGAACTGTTCCCGGCAAGCCTTGCCGCGAGGATGGCTACAACTGCCCGTGCACAAGTACGGGGTACTAGTTGCCCAATACTTAGTACACCGACAGGCGCCCCCGGGCCTAGGCCATACACGAGTGCGAGGCGTTGTTGGGCTAGGCCCAAACAGTGCACGGGCACGCGTGGCAGGGGATTAACTGCTCGTAAATATCTTGTTTTACTGTGCCCCCCCAGTACACGCACCGAGCATGCGACGTGGGAAGCGTGCCTGAAATGCTGCAACTGCCTCGCGCCTATAGAGGCGCATTCATATTGGGGAATAAAAGAGGCGGCCCCGCTCCTTCCCCATAAAAAGGAGAAGCCGTAGAGGCACAAGCCTATTTACCCCCCTCTTCTTCTCAATCTGGCCGTCGCCATCGCCTTCCTCTTCTCGAGCTCAGAGCGAAGCTTTTTCCTCTTCCACACGCCGCTTCCACGCTCGCTCCACCCCCGGCTTCCGCCCTCACAGCCGCCATGCCACCCAAGGCCAGCAAAGGCAAGGGCAAGGAAGCGAAAGCCGACGTCCCGGAGAGCGAGCTGGTGAAGATGCGGAAGAAGTATGTCGTCTTCCCCCCATCGCTCGATGCTGAAGCTCTGAAGGGGCGGTACCAGTGCATGTGGGCGAAGGAGACGCAAGCTCACCTCGCCACACGCGTGATTCCAGGTGCTTGTTCCAAAAGTGGATCGGACAGATACCCTTTCTTCGCTGCGTATTTCTACTGCGGGCTCTGTCCCCCATTTTCCGACTTCTTCAATGATATCATGTACACATACGGCTTTCACCTTCTCGATTTCACACCGAATGCGGTTTTATGCATGTCCATCTTTGCCCATCTCTGTGAAAACTTTGCCGGCGTGATTCCCAATTCTGCTCTTTTTCGCCATTACTTCTTCCCCCGCATCCAAAAAGGAGAGGCCCTCTCTGGTTCTATCGCCTGGATTCCAAGGGCTTGGAATAAGGAGATATACCCAGAAGGAGTTTACCGCGAAAAGTGGGACGAATGGCGGGCTGAATGGTGCTGGGTCAAGGAAGCAGATCCCCATCCGTTTTGTCTTCCCCGGCAACAGAAGGTGGTCCGCGGCAAGGACTGGAGCGATCTCGCCGCAGAGGACGAGAGGCTCACAATCGCCACCACCAGAATCCTTCACCTGAAAGCTGCCGGGCTGACAATGGAGATGATCGGCTTCGACTTTCTCCGCCGCCGCATCGCCCCCTTGCAGAACAGGGGAAGGCCAGCTTGGGAATACAAAAATGCGGCAGATATCATGAGACTGCGCCCCGGGCTGAACAATAATCTGACCACTATGCAGCTTGGCGCTCTCCATCAAAGATTATTCCAGCGCGAAGACAAGCATCGGCTGCCGGCAAGGATCGTCCCTTTGTGCAACAACTCTGCCTTGGGGTCAATCATCGCCTTCATGCCGATGTTCAACGCCCACGGTCTTGATCCGACCTGGGCCGAGCCAACCGAGGAGGAAGCACAGAAGTTTTTTGACAACTTGACGGAGAAACCCGTCCGGCAAGAGGCAGATTTCATCCGAGCCACCACCGACCAAGAAGTAGCTTACATTGCTACTAGGGTGGAGGAGGCAAATCTTGCCGCGGAGGCCGGCAGCGTTGGCTTCACGGAATGGGAAGCCAGCGATGCAGAGGTAGTAGTGGAAATAAAACCTGCCGGGAAGGACAGAGCTGCCGGGGAACAGAGCGGCACAGCCGCTGAGAGCTCGTCCGGCGAGGACACGGCCGAAGAAGAAACGCAAGAAGAGCTCCCAGCCCCGAAGAAGACGAAGCGTGTTCTTCGGAAGGCTGCATCTGGCATCCCGGCAAGCCAGCCTTCTTCGAGCGGCGAAGCTCCCGGCAAGAAGGTGGCCGGCAAGACTGGACCGCGGCAAGGGGCTCGTCAACAACCTGCGCGGCGTGCGAGACCCACACCAGCGGCCACTGCTGGGGCGGCAGGGGCGTCTCGCACTACCGCACCGAAAGCTGCCCCGGCGCCTGCCACAGCCAAGCGGCCTAGGACCCCTCCTCCGCCTCCCCACTTAGACATTGCGGCGGAGGTTGATTTCGACATCTTCGGCTTCAGTCCAGAGCGAGAGGGAGAAGAGTGAGTACTTTGCCACAGCTTTTATATTCCAATCTTGGACCGAACTTACTAACTTGCTCGTATTGTCTCTGCAGTGATGCAGAAACCTTGCTGGAGAGGATGGTGAAGAGGTTAAAGACTTCTACAGGTGACGAGCCCCCGGCAGGCTCCACGAGCGTGCCAGAAACCATCGTTATCAGCCCGGAGCCCAGTCCTCAACGCAGCCCCCAGCACAGCCCCCAGCGTAAGTTTGCTATTTTTTTTCGCTGGCGGGTGCTGAGGCTTCCATTCTTGCCGCTGATATCCTTGGGCTCGCAGGAGAAGAATGGCAACAAGGGGAGTTGTCGGAAGACATCCCCGTCGTGCCACTTTCATCGACCACGCCGCCCACAAGCACGTCCCCGGCAAGAGATCCTACCGACGAGCCCATCCTAACTGAGGAGGAGCCGGCAAGCATGGACACTGGCAACCCTCCCCCGGCAACCGAAGTTGCCGGGAAGGGCGAGGCCACCTCTCAACAGCTCAACGCAGGTACTCGATTGCCTCAGAGTGCTTGTTACTCTTTCCCTTATCTCTCTATCTTTAGTCGCTTCAAACTTCAATCTCGATCTTATTCTGTTTTCCTCCTTCGTCCTTCAGAGTTCCCTGTGATGGAACGCATGGACGTCGACGTTGTCATCGAGGAGACCGCCAGGGACGCCGCTGCCGAAGCAGACAGGATCGCTGCCAGCGAGGCCACCAAGGATGACACTATCGAGGCTGGTGGTGCTCTTGACGGGGAGGCCGCCAAGACTGCACAAGAGGAACCCGCCAAGGAACCTGCTGAAGGGGGTGACAGGGAGGCCGATGACCGTACTGACGGCATTCCTGCCGCAGGAGCGCCAGGCGCTGCGCCGGCCACGGAGCCCCCTGCCACTGGTGAGGCGGTCGCTGAAGACCAACCGTCAACATCTGAAGGCCCCTCATCCAGCAAATACCTCAAGGTTGGCGAGAACCTGTTCGTCAACTTGCCGGGGACGGCAAGCACTGGGGCACCAGCCGAAGGAGAAGTTTTTGACGAAGAAATCATCGCTGCTGCCGGGCTCGAAGTTGTTGACGACCCCAGCACTAGCAGCGGCAAATCTGAAGAGGATCAGCTCCTTCAGGCCATGGGCGAGAATTTCCGCAAGCTCCAGGCTCTCCACCGCGCCCGAAAAGATAAGGCGGACTCCAGGATGGCAGTTGTTGAGGCGGCCGAAGCAGATTTCCAGAGGCGCGTCGAACAAATGCAAGTCTGGCACGCCGAGGCCCTCCAAGAGTTGGTTGCCGGCCGGGAACAAGTGAGCCAGCAGTGGACAGAGATCCTCCTGAAGCAATCCGATATGGAGAAGGCGCATGATGAAGCTACTCAAAGAATTGCTGCTGACGATGCCCTCCTGACGGGGCGCCGCGTTGCTCTTGATGCTCATGAGGAAGACCTCATCGCACGTGAGCAGGCGCTCGCCGCCAAGCTTCGCAGCAAAGATGAAGATATCAAGAAGCTTGTCACGCGGCGGACCCAGGAGCTGGAGCAAAAATATAAAGAGGCGCTCGAAGCTCTGACTGCAAGTCACGCCGGCAAGCTCAAGGAGGCCGTCGATGCTGCTGAAGCTGCAGAGGCCGCCAAGAACGAGCTGAGTGACAAGGTAAAGAGGCTGGAAACAGATCTCGAAGAGCACGGCAAGGAGCTCTCAACGCTCAAGGGTGACAGGGAAAAAACCCTCCACTCCTTGGCAGAGATGCAAGTTGCCCTGTCCAATAAAACCAAGCAGTTCTCCTCTGCGGCTGATGACATTGCAGTTCTGGAGCTGAAGCTGACCATGTTGCAGAAGTCTCTCGAGGCCGGCAGGGCCCGTGAGAAGGCTCTACTCAAGGATCTCCAAGGAGAGAGGAACCTGCTCAAGAGCGCCGCCGCCGCCCAAGCTGATTACGAAAAGGGAGTGGAGATCTGGACTGGACGTCTTATCGCCACCGCGGAGAAGCTTACGGCAGAACTGTCAACCATGGGCCTGTCGAACTTCAAGTATTCTTCCGAGGAAAGAATATCTCCAAGCGCCAGGTTGACGATGTTCTTTGAAAGCATAATCAACGCCTTGAGGGTGCTCCAGTCTAGCCGGGCGACCCAATTGGCCAACGAGACTCGCCGGCTTTGCCGGGCCGTCCTCCGCAAGGTGCTCATCAAGGTGGTGCACAGCAATCCCGGCATCGACCTCTCCAACGCGCTCGGCCATCTGCCAAGGGACGCAAATGTTGAGGCACTTGAAGAAAGCATCGCGCCTATCCTTGAGAAGGTGGACTCCATCAAAAGGATCGAAGGCCAGCGCAGGGATTAAATGCTCCACTTTTTCTTGCCGTCATCATTCCATGTAAAAGACAATTAAGTCTCAAGTTAGAATTGCGGCAACTCATGGATGTAATATAATTCGCCTATGTTTAGGTTCATGCTTGCTATTTTCCTTGTCTGATTCCTTTATGTATGGAGTTCACCCTACGCTTACTGAAAAACTTGCCGGCGCGCAACCTGCCGCGAGCGCTGGGTGCGGGACTTCAGCAGCCTGCTGGAGGCGCAGCGGCTGGCAAGACTCCTTGTCGTTCTCAGCGCAGCCACTTAAATCGTTGAGCGGGCTCGAAACAAAATAAGGGTGCAACCGATTACAACAAGGGTTCCTTCGCATGCAGATTTTCCATACAAGAGTCGGAATCGTCCAAAGAAATAACTTTGTAATAAAAGAAACTTGCTCTGAGTTTTTAGAACTTAGCTTTCTGTCTTTGTCCTTCCTCCGGCAAGCGTCGATTCCGAATGTCGTCAACTGGTACTCATATCTCCCTTCCCCCCCGGCAAATGTGCACGCGAGGAATCCTTCTATCTTTTAAAAAGAAAGAAGAGAAAATAAAGACATGAAACCTTGGCGGTTCGTTAGAACTTACCGAGAGTAGGTGTTATACAACATCTTAGACAAACATGCATATATAAATATGAACATGGGAATCAATAAGGGAATGCACAACACTTAAATTTATTCATCTGCGCTCAGGGTCTGCGCCTGGCTTTGTACAAAGGATCACATGCCTTGCCGGCAAGACTTGTACAAAAGGGTGGTTGCCGGGGGCTCCCGGCAACCGCGCCTTATGGGTAGAACCTACGAAGATGTTCGATATTCCAGGAATTGCTCACTGGAACGCCATCTTCGGTCTCCAAGCGGACAGCGCCGGGCCTGGTGACTCGTACTACCCGATAAGGGCCTTCCCACTTCGGCGTCAACTTGTTTGAATTCTTGGTGGACTGAATCCGCCGAAGAACAAGGTCGCCTTCCTCAAGGCTTCGAGCATGAACTTTGCGGCTATGGTAGCGGCGCAAAGCTTGCTGGTAGCGTGCAGCTCGCACAACAACCTGAAGATGATTCTCCTCAAGGAGCACAGCGTCATCTTGCCGCAGTTGCTCTTGCTCAAGCTCATCATAAGCGAGCACTTGAGGTGATCCGTATATGAGTTCCGTGGGGAGAACTGCTTCCGCTCCGTAGACCAGAGCGAATGGTGTCTGGCCGGTGGCTCGATTTGGTGTCATTCTGATTGACCAAATAACCGCTGGCAACTCATCAATCCAGCGTCTTCCGCACTTTTTCAGCCTGTCAAAGGTTCTGGTCCTGAGACCGCGCAACACTTCAGCATTGGCCCTCTCCGCTTGGCCGTTGCTTCTCGGGTGAGCAACAGAGGCAAAACAAATTTTGCCGCCAAGGTCTTGGACGTACTGCATGAAGGTGCGACTTGTGAACTGCGTGCCGTTGTCGTCGATGATCCTGTTGGGTACACCGAAACGGCAAACTATCCCTTTAAAGAACTTGACGGCTGATTGTGCTGTCACCTTCCTCACTGCTTCCACCTCCGGCCACTTTGTGAACTTGTCGATAGCAACGTACAAGTACTCAAAGCCCCCAGTAGCATGGGGGAAAGGGCCCAGTATGTCGAGCCCCCAGACCGAAAATGGCCAGGAGAGAGGGATTGTCCGAAGAGCTTGAGCTGGTTGATGTGATTTCTTCGAATGAAACTGGCACGCTTCACACTTGGTTACTAGTGCAGTTGCATCCTGGAGAGCGGTGGGCCAAAAGAAACCTTGTCGGAATGCCTTTCCGACAAGCGCTCTTGATCCTATGTGAGAACCACATATGCCTCCATGTATCTCTGCCAACAGCCCTACTCCATCCTCCCGAGGAATGCACTTCAATTTCACACCGTTTGGTCTCTTTTTGTACAGGACGTCATCGACGAACTTGTACATAACAGACCGATGGGCTACTCTTTCTGCTTCTTCCTGTTCCTCAGGGAGTTCTCCTGTCTGAAGGAAATGGACAATGTGCTGCACCCATGCTGGAGCCTGAGGCTTGACAGCTAGGACTAAAGGCATCTCCTCTGCCGGGGGAACATTTGTCTCGACAGCAAGGGCCTGAGGCCCTGCCGGAGCCTGTTGTTCCCCAGCAGGCATGTTGATCCCGGCAACTTCCTTGCCGGCGGCTCCGGGGAGCTCTGCCGGGAAGTACTGGCCAGATTTCAACTTTCTTCTCTTTTCTTGCCGCATCGATGGCGCCACGGATGGTTGAGTCAATTGGAGCACAAAAGTTCCTGGTTCCACATGCAACTTGAGGGCGGCACGCTTTGACAGGTCGTCAGCAACACTATTCTCGGCACGAGGAACGTGCTCCATTTGCAGACCGTCAAAGCGCTCATCCATTTTCCTCACTTCATCCACGTAGGCTTGCATCAATGGACTTTGATAACTCTTGTTAACTTGCCTGACGACAAGCTGGGAATCGCCTTTGATGACGAGCTTTTTGATACCAAGGTTTGCCGCGATCCTGAGACCGGCAAGCAAACCCTCGTATTCCGCAGTGTTGTTGGTCGAACTCTCCAGGGGAAAATGCATTTGGACTACGTACTTGAGGTGCTCTCCGGTGGGTGCGACAAGCAGCACGCCAGCACCGGCGCCTTGCAGCGAGAAAGCCCCATCAAAGTACATAACCCATTGCTGATCGATTTCCTTGCCGGGGAGAATTGTTTCCTGAACCTCTTCGTCTGGCGTTGGGGTCCATTCCGCAATGAACTCCGTCAAGGCCCTGCTCTGAATCGTCGAAGTGCTTTCAAACTTGAGGCCAAAGCTCGACAACTCCAACGCCCACTCGACGATCCTGCCGGTTGCTTCTGGATTTTGCAAAATCCGTTGCAACAGAAAGCGAGTGACGATGGTGATTTCATGTGCTTGAAAATAATGGCGCAGCTTCCTCGAGGCCATAAGAAGGCCGAAAAGCAACTTATGCACACCAGAATATCTTGACCTAGCTCCTTGTAAAAGAGAGCTAACAAAATAAACTGGGCGCTGCACCATCTTCTTCTTCTGCACTGGTTCTTCTGTTTGCGCAGATCCTGTCTTGCCGGGATCAACCCTTGCCGGGGAAGATCTTGCCGCGTCATCTGGCGGTCCTGCCGCTGGTGTTGCTTCCTCATCAGCCTCTCTCTGCGCCACTAGCGCAGCACTAACCACTTGATTTGTTGCTGCCAGATACAGTAGCAACGACTCTTGTGGTTTAGGCGTGACTAGCGTCGGCGGAGAGGAAAGGTATTTCTTCAAATCATGCAGCGCAGCCTCCGCCTCCGGAGTCCATTTCATTGGACCTACCTTCTTCAAAAATTTTGAAGAAGGGCAGGGCGCGCTTAGCAGATTTGGAAATAAACCTGCTTAGAGCAGCAACACAGCCGGCAAGACGACGCACATCTTTGACGCGTCTCGGCGCTTCAATTTGCTCAATAGCTTTGATCTTGTCGGGGTTCGCTTCGATTCCCCGGCAAGATACAAAGAATCCAAGGAGCTTGCCGGAAGGAACACCGAACACGCACTTCTCAGGATTGAGCTTCAAGTTGATCTTGCGCAGATTTGCAAATGTTTCTTCTAAATCTTGAATGAGTGTTGCTTTGTCTTTGGTTTTGACCACTATATCATCCATATACGCCTCCATATTTCTATGGAGTTGAGGCTCAAAACCAATTTGGATTGCTCTCGCAAATGTCGAACCGGCACTTTTCAACCCGAAAGGCATTCGTATAAAACAATACGTACCACTGGGGTGATAAATGCGGTCTTCTCTTCATCTTCTTTTGCCATAAAAATCTGATGATACCCTGAATAGGCATCAAGGAAGGACAGCAGATCACAACCAGCGGTGGCATCCACAATCTGGTCGATGCGCGGCAAGGGAAAGGGATCTTTTGGACAAGCTTTATTGATAGCTGTATAATCGATACAAAGCCTCCATTTCATTGGATCTTTTGGAAGCCTTTATTGATAGCTGGCCGACCAAGGATCCCATTGTATGACATGGGGATCTTGGCGACATCAAACACCACCTTCTCGGTCCTGAAGTTGAGCTCGCTACCAAATGTCACCGGCAGCGTAATCTTGCCCTTAGGCTGGGTTCTTCCCGGATTGACCCCTTGAAACGTACCCGTTTCTTCGAGGTCCTCGTCGGGAATTTGGAGCTCTTTGAGCACATCTGGTGAAATTAAGTTTAGGCCGGCCCCACCGTCAACTAGCATTTTCGTCACCTTGAGGTTGCGAATCGTTGGGGAGACCAACAATGGCAAGCACCCGACCGCAGTTGTGCGATCAGGGTGATCCTCGGCGTCGAAAATGATAGGCGTGTTGGACCACTTCAGGGGCCTACATGCATCTGGGGATGGCTCTGCTGCATTGACTTCTCGTACCCACTGTTTAAGTTGACGATGGGAAGAATGCAGCGAGGCACCTCCATCGATACACATAGCCTCCGTAGCCTTCTGGAATTCTTGCTCACTGGACTCATCATCTTCCTCATCATCATCTTCTTCTTTGTCTCGGCCCCGAGCGGGCCCCCCTCGGCCATCGCGCTTCTTGCCGGATCCATCAGCACCATCTTGGGCCTTCTCCTTGTCTCGCCTTTCATATTCGGCCCTCTGTTTCTCGGCAAGCTGCTCAACTTGCCGGCAGTTCTGGAGATCGTGGCCCTTGGTGCAATGGATCTTGCAATACTGCTTGCCGGATTTCTCCGACTTGTCGGCAGCCGCCAAGGCCTGATAGGAAGGGCACCCGGCAAGATCCTTGCCGGGGTCACCAACCTTGGCCTTCTTGGCGGCGCCGGGGTTATCGGATTCCTCGATAGCAAGCACGGCCTTGCCTCCATGTTTCCTGTTCCTCCGCCGGCCTTTCCTTGACGGGGCCGCGGCGTCTTCTTCTTCGGATTCGCCCGCCGCGCCAACAGCCTCACCAGGGAGTTTCCTCCCCTCTTCAGCTCGAGCGCATTTATCGGCTAGAGCGTAAAGCTCGGCAATACTCCTGACTTTGTTCATTGCCAGCTCTTCCCGCATTTTGCGGTTACGCACGTTCTGGTGAAACGCGCTAACGACAGCGGCAGGGTGAACGTCAGGAATATTGTACTGCACCCGGCTAAATCTCTGGATAAACTTGCGCAGGGATTCGCCCTCCTTCTGAGGGATGATATGCAAATCACTTTCTTGGCCAGGAGCTTGGTGGCCTCCAACAAAGGCGCCAACAAACTGATGGCACAAATCTGACCAGGAAGAAATAGAATTCTTCGGCAGATGCATCAACCACGACCCGACGTTGGGTTTGAGCACCAACAGGAAGTAGTTGGCAAGTATCTTGTCATCTCAGCCCCCGGCAGCCTGCACCGCAATGGTGTAGATGCTCAGGAACTCCGAGGGATGGGTCTTTCCGTCATATTTCTCCGGGACCTCCGGCTTGAAGGTTCGGGAATTGGGCCACTGGACTTGCCGCAGCTCACGGGTAAACGCTGGAGTCCCTACCTCATAAGGCAAGTCTCCTACGTTCCCTAGCGCAGGCTCGTCGACAGCCGGCCCCGCGCGCTTATCAGACTGATAGCGCGCTTCCCGTCGCCGCTCGATGGTAGTTCGAGCGTCCTCCTTGCCTCGTTCCTGGAGAACTTGACGCTGATCACGGCGCATCCATGGATCGGACGACGTCGTGGAAACTTCTTCACGGCGGTCGACCTGCTGGGTTGTCGGCCGCCGCTGATGCCGCGGAGGGGAGTGCACCGTGGTTGCACCACCTCCGGTTTTCTCCACATCGGCTCACGCCGGATCGATGGGCCTTCGCTGCGAGGGCCCTGCCTCTTGCGGCCAATCTTTGTTGGCGAAGCCGATAAGGCTCTGGATAGTAGCTCGCCACTCCTCCATCTTCTCTGGGGCATGAGGGAAATCGAGGAGCAGCTGCGCACGCGCCAAGGCTTCCGCTGGCGTAGGCGGTGGTGACAGGTGCGAGGTACGTGAGGTGCTCTGACTCCTAACCATATTAGAAGGAGCACCACCACGGTCCCGCGACCGCGCGCCACCCCTGCCAGCAGCTCGGTGTGCATGCTGGTCCCGCGCATCTTGGGATCGATGCGCAGAAATCTTTTCATGTGGACGCCCTGAACCACCAGCGCCATGACGTCGCTCATCATGCACGACCGGGGTAGGTCGTGATGCTTGCGCCGGCGCAGGAGCTCCAGCAGGCTCCCTCCGATCTCTGGAGTTCGTTGTGCCACCCGTAGGCAACACAGCGCCGTCTCTAGATCCAGCGGCGTACAGGTTACCACTGCCACTACGAACGATACCACTCGCCTGGCTCGGATCACCAGAACACCATGGGGGTTCTAGTCCTCTTCCTTCTGCACCCACGCCGTCGCCCGTACGCGAAGGCGTAGGCAAAACGGACGTGGACGGTTGCGCCGTCACGGCGCTCTTCTTCTTGGGCGGCATGATGATGAAGAAACTGAGGCGCCGATCACTAGATCAGGTTCACGCAACCTTCAATCCCCCTACCTGGCGCGCCAAAGATGTCGGGGTACGACACCTATGGGATCCCGAGAGACCCCTTTACGATTCGGCGGGGGGAGAGGTATATGCAAAGAGCAGAACCAACGATCGACGCGGAAAGTTTTTACCCAGGTTCGGGCTGCTGATCAGCGTAAAACCCTACTCCTACTTTTTGTTCTTATTAATGTTCTTGAGCCCTGCCTTCAGGAGCGCTCATTATGAACAGTACGTTCAAAGAGCAGCTACACATGCAGAATGGGCCAGAAGTTCTCCTCCTCTGTAGCAGTTGCCTTGGGCCTCCTTTTATATGCTCAAAGGGGGTCACCACAGTGGCAAAATGTACATACATTGAGGTGTAAAGTAGCTACAGGGTATCACACCTAACCCCTGACAGATTAGGACAAACGCATTGAATGCACCATGAGGTGTCCGTTTAGGTGTCCTCACTTTCTTGGGGATGGAAAAAGGGGCCATCCCATCAGCACCGCTTAAGCTCTCTTCCATTGGCGCGTCGCCATGCATCCAAAGAAGGATCCAGAATGTCAGGTTTTGTCGTTGTGCTAGAGCAGCGGCACAGCAACAAAACCTTGCCGGGCACCAAGCCTTGCCGGGTGCCAAGCTTTGACGGACGCCAAGCCTTGCCGGGCGCCAATCCTTGCCGGGCTCTGCAGGCCACCCCGGCAAGATCTTGCCAGGGAAGCTGGCCTTCGGATTCCAGCTCTTCTTAGCTGCTGATCCTCAGATCTCTGACTTGATGATTTCTTTGGTGGCTTGAGTCGACCTCGAACTGTTCCCGGCAAGCCTTGCCGCGAGGATGGCTACAACTGCCCGTGCACAAGTATGGGGTACTAGTGGCCCAATACTTAGTACACCGACATGTTTCTTGTACAAAACTTCCGGTTATCCAATTATAAATTGAGTGGTGGATCGTTCAAAACGCTTCTGTAGTTCAGGATCCATGCAGGTTAACATGAGGCACTGGACTGACTCATAGTCATCACTACGAGTAGCATAAGCAGCAACTTCTTCTGGTGCAGCATCTTTTGAAGGAGCTTCACCTAGGGGTTGATCCAGCACGTACTCCTTTTTAGCATTCGTGAGAACAATTTTCAGGTTTCGGATCCAGTCGACATAGTTTCCACCATTTGCAGCCAACTTTTCTTTCTCAAGCATAGGGGCTAAGTTGAACATATTGCGAACCATCTACAATTACAAACACACAAATAATTTTAGACATAATTCATAATTAATTTATAGCACTTATTGTTTAAACAAGTTTTAATATAAAGTGCACTCCCACTCAAATTCATATCTCTCATAATTAATTGTGAGTGATTCAAGATCCAAGTCTAGTTCTCAGCCATTGATGTGTGCATCACTAATGACGAGAATTTTGACCGGTGGGTAATCTTTTGCCGATCATATCTCCATATGTCTCTTGTTCATCTTTCGATGCTTTGTGCTCTGAGCTCAGAACTATTCTGCCAGAACTTCAAGACAACCGAGTGTTATCTGCATGCATGGTCTGACCATCCCCGCCTTACACCTCATGATCTGTTTGTGCTCATGTGTACATGTCGCACTCCGGAACGCTACGAATTATCGACGGTTTCAACACTAGGAAGAGCACCTTTTAGTTTGATATTTACTGTGAGAGATCACCCTAATAATTGACTACCCCGCAATCAAAGGGTGCAAAAAACAAAGGGATAAACATCTCAGGCAATTCATAATAGCATGATACCCTGGGCACCGGGAGTCCTCCATGATCGTCTTCAATCTCCAGTTGAAGCGACGTGACGGCCAATATTTCGTTACTGAGGCAACTGTTTCAAAAACATTGCCATGGCGGCAATCTCAGAAAATGTTGTTGTGGTGACTGTTTCAGAAAACGTTGCCGTGACACCAAAATTTGAAATTCTGTCGTGGCACGAAATTATGGCTCCTTGTCCCGCGCCTAGTACACCTTATCCTTGTCGGGGTCCTCCGTGTATGTTTTGCCACCATCACCTGTAACCTATCTCTACGATATTTACATTAAGGTGGCAATCCCGTGGCTCCAGCCATCATGCCGTGACGTGCAGGCCACTTAACATTACAACATATAACCATCTCATACATAAACTCATTATCATGACGAAGGCTATACCACATCATATGCAAACCCTGCAAAACCAAGTTAGACGTCCTCTAATCGGTTTTAACAAAATTTTAGTTATGTGGTAAACCAGTTTTAGCAATTAAGACTAGCTACCTACGCAAGCACAACAAGGCGATGTTCTTGATGCTAGATTAAGTTTTAGGGTGTGTGAAAGAGAGACTTAATTAAACGTCTCGTCCCCCACACTAAACTTCGTTAATACGCGTGACCCCCTAGAAGATCATCCATCTTTGGCACCCCCTTTTGTACGTGATGGTCACTATTCTCGACTATGATGTAGCCCAAGGAACTGTTAGCAGATCGTCGACAGCCAGAGTCGAACAATTGTCAGAACCTTGTAGCAAAACTACATCATTCTGCCGATGAACTGAACCGAAGCAACACTCATGGGAAGCATAGCAAGAACATCAACCCTCACATATCAGACGTGATCTAGATCGCAACCTGCATCTACTCATAAAATATCTCATGATGCCACTGTTGTGAAACATAGTAGAAAACAAAAAAAATCGCACCTACGATCACCAAGATCAATATAAAGATGCATAACGGGTTGAGATCAACAATCGTTACCAACTCCGGAGTACAACGGAAGAAGAAGAGTTGGTGTAGATCATGCTCAAAGTCCCTCGAACGTTGATGACGATCCTGTGAACCTCCCTCAAACGATCCCTCGAACCGAACACCGATAGCACGGCCTCTCTACTTGGTTGCAAGCGTACGGTCTTCACAACCCGGCAGCGCTTCACCGTCCAGAGCTAATCATCGCCGGAGAATTAGAGGGAGGATATTAGAACCACACTAGGCTTCTAATTATGAGGATGCTAGCTCTAGTTAGTCTAGGACCAACTAGAACTAGAACTAGATCAACTAGAAGAGCATTCCAAAACTTGTTATTCAAAAGGGTGGAAAACATCTAGTATATATAGGTTTAGGGGGGAGGAGAGGGTAGCCACCAAGGGATGGAAACCCTCCCTTGGTGCGTCGGCCTAGGGGGGGAGTCCAACTCCCACCCTAGTAGGATTTGGCCCCCCCACAAGGAAAGGGGGGGGGGCGCCACCTCCACTTGGGCCTTTATGGCCCAAGTCTCCTATCCCCTCTTGGCCTTTTAAGGCTCGTTGATATTTAATTAATATATAAAATACCTTAAACAGTTTTAGAGCATTATATATATAATTTAACATCTCCGGAAACATTTTACACCTATATATAATTAATGGGTAATACCCGGTATTACCCAATATTCACCGAAACCCTTCCGATGACCCCGAAACGCTTTCGGAACCTATCAGAACTGTTCTGGATATTAATGGAACTATTTCATAAATATATTCTCATCACTCCCGTTCCACTAACACTTAGCAGATCATGATTACATTAAGCTTGTGACCCCGTAGGTTCGGTAAAGCATAGACATGAACGAAACTCCTTCGTTCAATGACCGATAGCGGAACCGTGGACATCCATATCGGTCCCTATGATTACACGAATGATATTTGAGTGAACCTTTGTTTATCATGTGATGTTCCCTTCGATTTGCAATACTTTACAAAACCCAGTGTGCATCGGTATCCTCCGGGGTCATCACCATGCCCACTATACCATTGCTCCTGTTATCGGTTTTGTTCTTCTTTCTCGTTGACGTGTTCCGGCATCCCCGTGACGTAGTCACCTGTGTCTAGCCAGACGATGATGGATGCCATCACACCGAGAGGGACCTAAGAATATCTCTCCATCGTCGGAGGAGAAAATCCCACTCTCGAGCTGTTCGTTCACTTGTCAAACTTTCTGGTGAACCTGAAAGTTGTCGTTATGATCACCTTGTTACGGATGACGTTTGAGCAACCCCAAAGTCCACCGTCTGGTAGGAAGTAACCGAGACACTCTCATGGTCTAAGGAACTAAAGTACACATGCTAACACTCTGTGTTATAACAGATGATTTCAAACAATATGATCACAAAGTATAACATACAAGATTGGGTCGATTCAATATGATCGTTCTTCTAACGTCATACACTAAATGTTGTTTTAGGACTATCATTGCACCTAACGATGTCCTAAGATCCGGAAAAAAATGATCACCAACAACACTTGAGCCAGTCCTAGAGGCTGGACCGGGAGCCTATTGTTTGATCGTCTATCATTCCACACGTGCATATGGGTTTTCCACTTAATCGCATATTCCAGGATCATAGCAGTTATAGCATGAAATATAAACTCTTAATTATGAATAATGGAAATATAATAATACAATATTATTGCCTCTAGGGCATATTTCCAACACCCATCCCCGCCATCGTTCGTCTGAGCGGCACACAGAAACCTGAAGGGCGGAGTTTGCCCTAACCGCCTAGGATTAGATCGAAAAACAAGAGGAAGTCTTCACGTATTTATAACACACTCAATTGAATAACTGCCACCTCTCCTAGATCTCTCCCCACTTCAGATCTTGATCTCCTTCCACCAGCTAGGTCTCGGAGGAGGCGATGGCCTACGCCTTCCGGATGTGAGCCGACTGTGAGCCGACTGGACCGTCTCGGTGTGGACTGACGCGCTATGGATGCGATCCCGATCGAGACTGCGACATAGTCATATTCTGCGACACAACTGTCTTCAAGAGGGCCCAGATCTGACTAATCCCTGATGGAAACATGCCCTAGAGGCAATAATAAAGTTATTATTATTATATTTCCTTATTCATGATAAAGTTTTATTAATCATGCTAGAATTGTATTGATCGAAAACTTAAATACATGTGTGGATACATAAACAAATACCGTGTCCCTAGTGAGCCTCTACTAGACTAGCTCGTTGATCAAAGATGGTTAAGGTTTCCTAACCATGGACATGTGTTGTCACTTGATAACGGGACCACATCATTAGGAGAATGACGTGATGGACAAGACCCATCCGTTAGCTTAGCATATGATCGTTCAGTTTATTGCTACTGCTTTCTTAATGTCAAATACATGTTCCTCCGACCATGAGATCATGCAACTCCCGGATACCGGAGGAATGCCTTGTGTGCTATCAAATGTCACAACGTAACTGGGTGATCATCAAGATGCTCTACAGGTATCTCCTAAGGTGTCTGTTGAGTTGGCATGAATCGATATTGGGATTTGTCACTCCAAGTATCGGAGAGGTATCTCTGGGCCCTCTCGGTAATACAGCATCACAAGAAGCTTGCAAGCAAAGTGACTAAGGAGTTAGTTATGAGATGATGTATTACAGAATAAGTAAAGAGACTTGCCGGTAATGAGACTGAACTAGGTATGAAGATACCGACGATCGAATCTCGGGCAAGTAACATACCGACAGACAAAGGGAATTACGTATGTTGTCATAAGGTTTGACCGATAAAGATCTTCATAGAATATGGAGGAACCAATATGGGCATCTAGGTTCCGCTATTGGTTATTGACCGCAGAGGCGTCTCGGTCATGTCTACATCATTCTCGAACCCGTAGGGTCCACACGCTTAACGTTCGTTGATGATATAGTATTATATGAGTTATGTGAATTGGTGACCGAATGTTCTTCAGAGTCCTAGATGAGATCACAGATATGACGAGGAGCTCTGGAATGGTCCGGAGGTAAAGATTGATATATAGGACGATACTATTTGGTCACCGAAAAGTTTTCGGATTGTATCGGGTAATCATTCGGATAACCGGAAGGGGTTCCGGGAAGCCCCGGGAGGTTAATGGGCCTTATGGGCCAAGAGAGGGGAACACACCAGCCCACAAGGGGCTGGCGCACCCCTCCTCTTGGCCGCCGGCCATATGGATGGTAAGGACGGAGGGCTAGCCCCTCTTTCCTTCACTCCACCTTAGAGGAAGGAAGGGGGGGCGCCACCCCCTCCTGCCTTCCCCTCGTAGGCAAACAAGGAAGGTGGCGCCAAAGGGCAGGCGCCCAAGGGGGTCGGCCGGCCACCTTGGGGCGCCTCCTGGATCCTCCCCTCCCCCCCACCTATATATATATATATATGAGGATGGGCGCCACACAAACCCACGACAATCTCATAGCCGTGTGCGGCGCCCCTCTGCACAGTTTCATCCTCCGTCCAGTTTTCCGCAGTGCACGGCGAAGCCTTGCGGGAACAAGTTCACCACCACCGTCACCACGCCGTCATGCTGCCAGAACTCATCTACTACTTCGCCCGTCTTGCTGGATCAAGAAGGCGAGGACGTCATCGAGCTGAACGTGTGCTGAACGCGGAGGTGCCGTACGTTCGGTACTTGATCGGTTGGATCGCGAAGGTGTTCGACTACATCAACCACGTTAATAAACACTTCCGCTTTACGGTCTATGAGGGTACGTAGACACACTCTCCCCTCTCGTAGCTATGCATCTCCATGGATAGATCTTGCGTGTGCGTAGAATTTTTTTTGTTTTCCATGCAACGTTCCCCATCAGTGGCATCATGAGCTAGGTCTATGAGTAGATGATATGCACGAGTAGAACACAAAAGAGTTGTGGGTGGTGATAGTCATACTACTTACCATCAACGTCTTATTTTGATTCGGCGGTATTGTGGGATGAAGCGGCCCGGACCAACCTTACATGTCCACGCACATGAGACCGGTTCCACTGACTGACATGCAACTTGTTTTGCATAAAGGTGGCTGGCGGGTGTCTATTTCTCCTACTTTAGTTGAATCGAATTTGACTACTGGCGGTCCTTGAAGAAGGTTAAAACAGCAAACTTGATAATCACCATTGGTTTCACGTAGGTAAGAACGGTTCTTGCTAGAAGCCCGTAGCAGCCACGTAAAACTTGCAACAACAAAGTAGAGGACGTCTAACTTCTTTTTGCAGGGCATGTTGTGATGTGATATGGTCAAGACGTGATGTGATATATGTTGTTATATGAGATGATCATGTTTTTTAATATCGACAACCGGCAGGAGCCTTAGGGTTGTCTCTTAATTATTGTATGAAATGCAAGCGCCATGTAATTGCTTTACTCTGTTGCTATGCGTTAGCAATAGTTGTAGAAGCAATAGTTGGCGAGACGACCCCGACGCAACGATGGAGATCAAGGTGTCGAGCTGGTGACGATGGAGATCATGACGATGCTTTGGAGATGGAGATCAAAAGCACAAGATGATGATGGCCATATCATGTCACATATTTTGATTGCATGTGATGTTTATCCTTTATGTATCTTATTTTGCTTAGAATGGTGGTAGCATTATAAGATGATCCCTTCACTAAATTTCAAGATAAAAGTGTTCTCCCTGAGTATGCACCGTTGCCAAAGTTCGTCATTTTGAAGCACCTCATGATGACCGGGTGTGATAGACTCTACGTTCACATACAACGGGTGTAAAACTGTTTTGCACATGCAGAATACTTGGGTTAAACTTGATGAGCCTAGCATGTACAGACATGGTCTCGGAACACTGGAAACCGAAAGGTCGAACGTGAGTCATATAGTAGATATGATCAACATAGAGATGTTCACCATTGATGACTACCCCATCTCACGTGATGATCGGACATGGATTAGTTGATTTGGACCATTTATCACTTAGATAACTTGAGGGATGTTAATTTAAGTGGGAGTTCATTAGTAATTTGATTAATTGAACTTAATTTATCATGAACTTAGTCTTAATAGTTTTTTTTGCATATCTATGTTGTAGATTAATGGCCCGTGCTACCGTTCCCCTGAATTTTAATGCGTTCCTAGAGAAAGCTAAGTTGAAAGATGATGGTAGCAACTACACGGACTGGGTTCGTAACTTCAGGATTATCCTCATTGCTGCACAGAAGAATTATGTCCTTGATGCACCGCTAGGTGACAGACCCGCTCCCGCTAATCTAGACGTTGTGAACGCCTGGCAAACGTGGTCTGATGACTACTCAATAGTTCAGTGTGCCATGCTTTACGGCCTAGAACCGGGACTTCAAAGATGTTTTGAACATCATGGAGCATATGAGATGTTCCAAGAGCTGAAATTGATATTTCAAGCTAATGCCCGGGTTGAGAGATATGAAGTCTCCAACAAGTTCTATAGCTACAAGATGGAGGAGAACAGTTCTGTCAGTGAACACATACTCAAAATGTCTAGGTATCATAACCACTTGACTCAGCTGAGAGTTGATCTTCGAGTTGATAGTGTTATTGACAGAGTTCTTCAGTCACTGCCACCAAGCTACAAAGGCTTCGTGATGAACTATAATATGCAAGGGATGACGAAAACGATTCCCGAGTTCTCCGCAATGCTTAAGGTTACGGAGGTAGAAATCAAGAAGGAGCATCAAGTGTTGATGGTTAACAAGACCACTAGTTTCAATAAAAAGGGCAAGGAAAAGAAAGGGAACTTCAAGAAGAATGGCAAGCAAGTTGCCGCTCCCGTGAAGAAGCCCAAAGCTGGACCCAAGCCTGAAACTGAGTGCTTCTACTGCAAAGGGAATGGTCATTGGAAGCGGAACTGCCCCAAATGCTTGGCGGATAAGAAGGATGGCAAAGTGAACAAAGGTTAATTGATATACATGTTATTGATGTGTTCCTTACTAATGCTAGTAGTAGCGACTGGGTATATGATACTAGTTCGGTTGCTCATATTTGTAACTTGAAACATGAGTTGCGGAATAAACGAAGATTGGCTAAGGACGAGGTGACGATGCGCGTCGGGAATGTTTCCAAGGTAGATGTGATCGCCGTCGGCATGCTACCTCTACATCTACCTTCGGGATTAGTTTTAGACCTCAATAATTGTTATTTGGTGCCAGCGTTGAGCATGAACATTATATCTGGATCTTGTTTATTGCAAGACGGTTATTCATTTAAGTTAGAGAATAATGGTTGTTCTATTTATATGAGTAATATCTTTTATGGTCATGCACCTTTGATAAATGGTCTATTCTTGTTGAATCTCGATCGTAGTGATACACATATTCATAATATTGATGCTAAAAGATGCAAAGTTGATAATGATAGTGCAACATACTTGTGGCACGGCCGTTTAGGTCATATTGGTGTAAAACGCATGAAGAAACTCCATGCGGGTGGACTTTTGGAATCACTTGATTATGAATCATTTGATACTTACGAACCATGCCTCATGGCCAAGATGACTAAAACTCCGTTCTCCGGAACAATGGAGCGAGCTAATGAATTATTAGAAATAATACATACCAATGTATGTGGTCCGATGAGTGTTGAGGCACGCGGCGGGTATCGTTATTTTCTAACCTTTATTGATGATTTGAGTAGGTATGGGTATATCTACTTAATGAAACACAAATCTGAAACATTTGAAAAGTTCAAAGAATTTCAGAGTGAAGTAGAGAATCATCGTAACAAGAAAATAAAATTTATACGATCTGATCGTGGAGGTGAATATTTGAGTTACGACTTTGGCCTTCATTTAAAACAATGTGGAATTGTTTCACAACTCACGCCACCTGGAACACCACAGCGTAATGGTGTGTCCGAACATCGTAACCGTACTTTATTAGATATGATGCGTTCTATGATGTCTCTTACCAATTTACCAATATCATTTTGGGGTTATGCATTAGAGACAGCCGCATTCACGTTTAATAGGGCACCGTCTAAATCCGTTGAGACGACACCGTATGAACTATGGTTTGGCAAGAAACCTAAGCTGTCATTTTTTAAAGTTTGGGGATGCAACACTTATGTCAAAAGGCTTCAGCCTGATAAACTCGAACCCAAATCGGAGAAGTGCATCTTCATAGGATACCCTACGAAAACTATTGGGTACACCTTCTACCACAGATCCGAAGGCAAGATCTTTGTTGCGAAGAATGGGTCCTTTCTAGAGAATGAGTTTCTCTCGAAAGAAGTGAGTGGGAGTGTTGGGGATATAGCTCCGTGCTATGACCCGCCTAGGAGGGGGCGGGTCATATCGTCCGCGACTTACATTTGAAGGCCCGGTAAGGTGTACAAATGGGCTGCTGAAAGCCCATAACCCGGAGGTGACTCCAGATCTGAAGGCGTGAGCCACCTGATGATAGCTTGTCTAGCAACGCGAGGTAATTTAGGGATAGGGTCAGTTACGATGTGTAATATGACCCAGACTCTTGTAAGCCGCCTGCCGGTGCAACAAACCCTGGGTCTATTGCCCTGACTGTGCACAGGCACGAGAACAAGATTACAACACCAAGGCCGTGTCAAGATACAAGAGACCAAGATCTTCGATGAACCAGCATGCGGATTAAGAAGGCCAAGACCAAGACAGAGAAGCGAGACACCACCAGGAGAAAAGCCTCCCTTGCCGGGCAGGCGGACCTGGCAAGGACAAGGGCTCCCTCGGAAGAAAGCATTCAAGATGTCCCGGCAGGGCCTGCCGGGACTCGCGAGGGCAAAGACACCTCACCAAGCCATCTCACCATGACCCACGTCGTTGATCAATGCGGTGTCAAGCCGCGAAGTGACTAAGTGGCAGCCATTCGCCATATGGCGGCCTCTTTCTACAGGAAATACCTACAGATGACACCCGTCCTATGACATGTCAAGCAAGCAGGCATGGAGCTGGCAAGACGAGCCCGGCAAGGCTTGCCGGGCAAGCAACGATGTGATGTTGGGCGGTGCATTTAATGCACTCTGTCAGCCTGCAGAATTAGGTATGATAGCACTGTTTGCTATCTTATCAGTGCATAATGACTGTTTTGCCATTGTGGTGACCCCTTAACCTATAAAAGGAGGCCCATGGCAACTGTAGCAGGGGTTGGAAAGTTGAACACCCCCACGCTCGCCTGCTGGGCAAGTGTACTACTCTCCACCACCACTTTTCCACCATCAATCCACTAAAGCAGGAGTAGGGTTTTACGCCTCGCGGCGGCCCGAACCTGGGTAAAATTGCCCGTGTGATCTCTGTCGTGCTGCCCCACGTTCTTCTGCTCTTTGTGCAATGCGACATCCCCCCTGCCGAACCAGCAAGGGGCCCCTTGGCCCCATAGGTGGCCGTGGTTTCCCGCGACATCTTTGGTGCGCCAGGTAGGGGGATCGCTTGCGCGAACCTGAAAGCGTGTGCAGCGCGTCATCTTCATCACCATCTTCGTCTTCGACGGCGTCGTTGGCAATGGCGCCCAAGAAGAAGCCCGGTGCTGCTGCTCACCCATCCACCTCGAAGGCGCCGCCGCCCGCAGCCACCAATGTCGTGGGGGACGCAGAGGTGCACGAGAGTGTGGACACCGCTGGGGCTGTGGTCGGGGCAGGCGGCACAGTCACCACTTCCCCTGTGGTCGAAGGAGGAGTAGGAGACGCCGGAGGAGAGCAACATCAGCAACACCCCGATGGCCACGCTCCGTGAAGTACGGGTGAAGGGGCTACTCCATCCACACTCCTTCCCCTCGCCGACGGGCACAGCTATAGCAATGGCGCTCGCTCTGGGGCGAATCGCCGCCCTCCGGCCGCCCCCACCACAGGGGCGGCCACAGCGTGTGCACCTCCCCCGGGACGAGTCGACCAGGCTGCTGCGCCTAGTGGAGCTGCTGACCCTCAAGCGCCATCACCGCGCCACCATGCCATCCAGGTGGCCGCCCCACAACAGCGGGGACGTGATACAGTCGCTGCTGGCCCCGTCAGGAGCTGAGCGACGGCGCGATCTCCGTCATCATCACCCATACCAAGTACTGCTATAGAGGCCATGGCGCGGGCTCAACTGCTGCTGAGGTTTTCGCCAGCGCCCGAGCAGATGGATGAATGGCATGCCACCATCCAGAGCCTGCTCGGCTTCGCCGAGGCTGGGGGCTCGCAGCAAGCTGGCCCGCCACGGCCTCCCCAAGCGATGACAATGGCCCGTGCTGCTGGTCGTACGGAAGGGGCCACCCTCATGGTACAATCCCCGCCACGGTAGCCAGCGCGGACGCAGCGGAATCAAGAACCTGATGGCGTCTCGACGGCCTCTTTTGACCCTCGAGTGCGTCCAAGCCTGCAGCGTGCCCCGAAGGACGGGCGGAGGGGAGACACGAGCATTGTCGTTGAGCAACACCACGACGCCCACCGCCGGGCCGACGGGTGTGACGGTCCCGACGTCGATGAGCCTGCACTCGATACTGGCGGGTACCTACCTTTTGAGGTTGGGTGCCCTGCCTTTACTCGTGAGCTGCGGCAAGTCCGTTGGCCGTCCGTCCGCACGTTCAAGCCAGAGATACCCAAGAAGTATGATGGGAGGCTGAACCCGACAGAGTTTCTGAGCATCTACACCATAGCTGTTCAAGATGCCGGGGGAAGAGATGAGAAGGTATTCGCCAATTACTTCCCTTTGGCTCTCAAGTCCAATATGAGGTCTTGGCTGATGCACCTGCCAGAGAACTCCATTTCGTCATGGGCTGATTTGTGCCATGAGTTCATTGGCGCCTTCACTGGCGGCCATCAAGAACCAGGTCGGCCCAGTGATCTGCAGCTTCTTCAGCAGAAAGAAGGAGAGACTCTCCGGAAGTATTTGCAGAGATTTAGTAGAGTCCACAGAAACATCCCAAATATCCATCCGGCAGCTGTGATAGCCACTTTCCAGTCCAATGTGCGCAACCAGAAGATTCGTTCCAAGATGAATGTACGGTTGCCCAAGACTGTGAAGGAACTTTACACCTTGGTGGATAAGTGTGCTCGGATGGAGGAGGGAAGAAAACTACCCGGAGAGGAGGATTGCATTAATGTTGATTCAGAGGATGATGACGAGTCCACCAGTCAGAAGAAGAGCAAGAAGCGCAATAAGAAGTGCAAGGATAAGACGGTAATGTCTGTTGAAGGGTCAGGTATCCCTAGTACCGGTAAGAAGGTTAAGGCCGAAACCCCCGACAAGGAAGCTGCCGTGTGCTCTAACTGCCGGGAGGCCGCGGCCGCCGAAAAGGCCGGGAAAGGTGATGGACCGTACTGCAAGATCCATCGGACCAAGGGCCACAACCTTCAAGAGTGTTATCAGGTTGAGCAGCTTGTCAAGAGATAGAAAGCAGAATATGAGAAGCGTGACAAGGAAAAGGGAAAGAATGTTGCTGGCGGTAAGGGTCATGGCGGTGAAGTAAATCGCCCTGGCAGACCTCTTCGGAGCAAAGGAAAACCCATCAGGGATCGAGAGAAGGAAGCCTGCGGTGATGAGAGTGATGAAGGGGATGAAGAGGAAACCAGTGAGCAGGAGTTCCAGAAGGCCACTGACGCCCTGTGCATTGACGGGGGTGCATCCCTACATGCCTCTCACCGCCAACTCAAGCGGTGGGCGCGTGAGGTTAATGCCATGGAACCAACGCCAGGGGCCCGGGAACCACTCAAATGGTCACGCACGCCCATCATTTTTTACGAAGAGGATCATCCTGACCGCACCACCGCGGTAGGATGTTTGCCGTTGTTGGTCTCTCCAACAATCCGCAACCTCAAGGTCACGAAGATGTTGGTGGACGGCGGGGCCGGGTTGAATCTGATTTCCCCAAAGGTTATCAGCAAGCTTCAGATAGCAGAGGATGAGTTAAAAGTCACTGGCACGTTTCAAGGAGTTAATCCCGGCAGGAGTCATCCTAAGGGAAAGATCATGTTGCCTGTGACGTTTGGGGGAGAGCTAAACTACCGGACTGAAAAGATTGTGTTTGATGTGGTTGACCTCCCCTTGCCGTACAATGGAATCCTTGGATGCCCAGCCCTGGCTAAGTTCATGGCGGCATCCCACTATGCCTACAACATCTTGAAGATGCCAGGGCCAGTTGGAGTCATTTCCGTCCCATCAGATGAGAAAGACGCAATCATTTGTGTGGACAAGATGTACCGGGATGCAGTTGCGGCAGAGGCAGCAGCAACGATAGTTCCCGCCAAGGAGATCAGAGGGAAGAAGAAGGATAGTAAGGGCTCCAGCAAGGAATTCGGGAAGCGCGCCTCTTCGGAGTGCGCTACGCCTGTTGATGACTTGCCGGAGAGTTCCAACAGCAAGAGACCCAAGGTTGCTGCTCCACAAGTGAAGAAGGTCCCGGCAGGGCTGGCTGGCATTGATGGTACTTTCACCATCAGTGCCACCCTCGATGACAAATAGGAAAGCGCGCTCGTTGCCTTCCTGCGGGCAAATATCGATGTGTTTGCCTGGAAACCATCTGATATCCCCGGTGTTCCCAGGGAGGCAATTGAGCACCACCTTCCTGTCTGCCCACATGCTCGACCTGTCAAGCAGAAAGTCCGGAAGCAGGCCTTGGAGAGGTAGCAGTTCATTACAGAGGAGATCAAGAAACTTGAGGCAGCTGGTTTGGTCAGAGGAGTGCTGCATCCAATGTGGTTAGCAAATCCAGTGGTTGTCCGGAAGGCCAATGGGAAATGGAGACTTTGCATAGACTTCACAGATCTCAACAAGGCTTGCCCGAAAGACCCATTTCCCTTGCCGCGCATCGACCAGATCATGGACTCCACTTCAGGCTGCGATTTGCTCTCCTTTTTGGATGCTTATTCTGGGTATCATCAAATCTTCATGTCCAAGGAAGAAGAAGAGAAGACCTCGTTCATCACCCCGTGTGGTACGTACTGTTTTATCCGCATGCCTTTCGGATTAAAGAGTGCCGGATCTACTTTTACAAGGGCAGTCCAGATTGGTTTTGGGCCACAGCTGCACAGAAACATTGAGGCTTATATGGATGATATTGTGGTCAAAACCAAGGACAGATCAACCCTTATCCAGGATTTGGAGGAGACATTTGCCAATTTGCGCAAGATCAACTTGAAGCTCAACCCGGAGAAGTGTGTATTTGGTGTTCCCTCCGGCAAGCTGCTCGGGTACTTTGTATCCCATCGGGGGATCAAAGCCAACCCCGATAAGATCCAAGCCATCGAACAGATCCAAGCACCAAAGACGGTCAAAGATGTAAGGCGTCTGACAGGGTGCGTTGCCGCACTAAGCAGATTCATTTCCAAGTCTGCCGAGCGCGCCTTGCCGTTCTTCAAAATCTTGAAGAAGGCAGGGCCCATGAAGTGGACTCCAGAAGCAGATGCGGCTTTGCAAGAGTTGAAGGCCTACCTATCTTCTGTGCCCACCTTGGTTGCTCCCAAACCGCAAGAGCCGTTGCTGTTATACTTGGCGGCAACCAATCAAGTGGCTAGTGCAGCCTTGGTGGCGCAGCGGGAAGTGGATTAAATAGAGAGTGAGCAAAGACCAGCAGAGTCAGATAGGGATCAGGACAGGGATAAGCACGGCAGCGAAGACAACCCCAAGGACACGGCAAGGAAGAAAGTGGTGCAACACCCAGTGTACTTTGTCAATTCCCTGCTACAGGGGGCTAGATCGAGGTACTCTGGCGTGCAAAAGTTGATCTTTGGCCTCATCATGGCCTCAAGGAAACTGCGCCACTACTTCCAAGCCCATGAGATCATGGTTGTCACTCGCTTCCCGTTGCAAAGGATACTCCGGAACCCTGAGGCTACTGGCAGAATAGTGGAGTGGGCTTTGGAGTTATCCAGTTTTGGTTTGAAGTTTGAGAGCACATCAACAATCTAGAGCAGGGCATTGGCAGAGTTTATTGCAGAATGGACGCCAACCCCTGACGAGGAAGTGCCAGAAATAGTTATCCCTGGCAAGGAGGCACCCCAAGAATGGATTATGTATTTTGATGGTGCTTTTTCCCTGCAAGGTGCAGGGGCTGGTGTGCTTCTCATCGCTCCCTCCGGGGAACACTTGAAGTACGTCGTCCAGATGCATTTTGCCCGGGAAGAGGCAACCAACAATACAGCAGAGTGTGAAGGGCTCCTTGCCGGGCTCAGGATTGCCGCAGAATTGGGAATCAAGAAGTTGATCATTCGAGGAGACTCACAGCTTGTGGTGAGACAAGTCAACAAGGATTACCAAAGTCCATTGATGGAGGCATATGTTGAGGAAGTGCCAAGATTGGAGGAGCGCTTTGACGGGTTGCAAACAGAGCACATAACTCGTGCGGAAAACAGCATAGCTGATCACCTGTCAAAGTGTGCTGCCCAAAAGCTTCCTGTGGAACCAGGAACTTTTGTTCTCCATCTTACTCAGCCCTCCGTATCCCCAGCAACAATGGCCCGGAAAAGGAGAAAGCTGGACTCCGGTAAGCCTCTCCCGGTAGAGCTATCCGCTCCTGGCAGGGACCCTGCCGGAAACAACTCCTCACAACCTGCTGGACCGCACCCTCCAGCCGGACCTATGGTCCCTATGAACGAGGAATGTGCCCCCGCAGTTGAGGAGGTGCCGCTAGTCCTTGTTGCCGAGCCCCAGGCTCCAACTTGGGCAAGGCACATAGTCCACTTTCTCCAAACCGGAGAAGTCCCCAATGACCAAGATGAGGCTGAAAGAGTAACCCGGAGGGCCAGTATGTACCAGTTTGTCGATGACACTCTGTACAGAAGGAGGCCCAACGGTGTGAAATTGAAGTGCATCTACCGGGAAGAAGGGAAGGAACTGCTGGCTGAGATACACAAAGGCATGTGCGGCTCCCACATTGGATCAAGGGTGCTGGTTGGGAAAGCATTCCGACAAGGATTCTATTGGCCCACAGCCCTCCAAGATGTGGTTGAGCTCATCACCAAATGTGAAGCCTGTCAGTTCCATTCTAAGAAAATCCACCTACCTGCCCAAGCTCTTCAGACAATCCCTTTATCATGGCCATTTTCGGTCTGGGGGCTCGATATCCTCGGCCCTTTCCCCCGAGCGATCGACAAGTTTACAAAGTGGCCAGAAGTTGCTACCATGAGAAAGGTGACTGCTCAATCAGCTATCAAGTTCTTGAAATATTTGGTGTGTCGTTTTGGAATCCCGGCAAGGATCATTACCGATAATGGCACCCAATTCACGAGCCGCGCCTTCATGCAATATGTTCATGCCCTCGGAAGCAAGATCTCATTTGCTTCTGTCGCACATCCCAGAAGAAACGGGCAAGCTGAGAGGGTGAACGGTGAAGTGATGCGGGGACTCAAAACAAGAACCTTTAATACGCTGCAGAAGCACGGCAGGCGGTGGATCGATGAGCTGCCGGTAGCTCTATGGTCCCTCAGAACGACACCAAATCGAGCTACCGGGAAGACTCCTTTTTCCCTGGTCTATGGGGCGGAAGCAGTTATCCCCACGGAACTCATTTACGGGTCGCCTCGAGTGCTTGCCTACGACGAAGTAGCGCAAGTTCAGCATCGGCGTGACGACACTGTGCTACTCAAGGAGAACCGTCTCCGGGCTGCTACGCGTGCTGCACGCTATCAGCAAGCCCTGCGTCGCTATCATAGCCACAGGGTTCATGCCCGGTGTTTTGAGGAAGGCGACCTTGTCCTTAGGCGCGTTCAGTCCGCCAAGGGTACAAACAAGTTGACGCCGAAGTGGGAAGGCCCTTACCGGGTAGTACGAGTCACCAGACCTGGCGCAGTTCGTCTGGAGACCGGAGATGGCATTCAATTGCAAAACTCATGGAATATTGAGCATCTCTGCAAGTTCTACCCGTAAGGCACGGCTGTTGGGCCCTGCCCGGCAGCCACCCTTTTGTACAGGCCTTGCCTCAGTTGCATGTAACCCCTTGTACAAAGCCAGGTGATGACCCTGAGCACCAGAGAAATAAACGAAGCGCTGGGGAGCCCCCGACCAAGTTGCATGCATGCATAAGCATTCCAAGAGCATTTGCATAAGCATTTCATGAGCATTTGCATATGCCCATAGATAGGATCGCATCCATTTGCATATGAATTTAGATAGGATTGCATCCTGCATCATTCTCATCTGCATAAAGCTTCAGGTTCCTGTCGAGAACTCGGTTTCTACAAGAAGATGGGGAGATGAACCAACGCTGCGATCCCCGGCAAACCAAACAGATAAGTTCTACCTCTTGTCCATAAGTGTTCTGTAAGCTAAACTTGAGCATAAGAAAACCCCGCCACTCTTCGAAACTTAGGTGCTCCCATCCCTGGCTTGAACGTTGCTTCGGCCTGGATGGTCGTAGTGGCCTTTGATGAAAAGAAGTTGGCGGGGGGCTGGTCCCTCTATTTCTTGCCGGTAGGCTCAGTTCCCCGGCAACGAAGAAAGGGTACCGGCAGGATAGCCTGCTGGGGAAAACTCGTTTATTTAAAATAAAGAGGCATTTCACCTCTGCGTGGACATATACATGCATGAGTTCTCGTCAAGGTTCATCTTTTTCATTAATATGCTGGTCATACAAGTACAAACCTTACCGAACACAGACATGGACTCGAGAGATTACATTATTTGAACTACATTTTGGCAAATGCCTACGAGTTTAAGATTGAAAAAAGATAAGTGCCCCGTGATGCCCTTTCTTGTCCCTCTCCTCCTAGGCACAGCGGTTGAAGGCGAGAAGGGCAAAAGGAGTGCCTGAGCAGAAGCCCGGCCTGTTCCCATCGGGCTCCAGGAGAGGTAGTGTAACACCCCAAAAATATTTCTTTTGGATTTTCAAAAAATTTCCCTTAAAATAAAATATTTTTTTGAATTATTCTTGTCATTATTCTCTTTATAGTTCTTTTATTCTGAAAATTATTTTCAATTTTAATGGGATTTCAAATTTTCTTTAGTAGTTCTGTTTTGTGAGGTTTAAAAATTATTTGGATTTTTAATTGGGAGGTTTTCAAACAATTTTCATCCAGAAAAGTTTTGGGAATCATTAAGTTTTCAAAGGAAATAACCTTTTCATTTCCTTTTAGCCCATCTAAAATCCATCCAACAATTTTCTTCCATTCCAACTTTATCCCACAAGTCACTCACATCATCTAGGACAGAATCCAACTCTCTCCTACCCCCACAAAAATATTTTTCACAATCCAAATAAATTCCAAAGTTGGGATTCATATTATCCATCATTCCTTGGTTTACAAAGGAACCACAATTTCCACAAGGTTTCTACCTCGACCAAAATTATCTCAGCAAATATATGGTACCCACAATCCATATCTCCAAAGACATGGGGTACCACAGTTCAAAATTTTCAAATTTCACTCAATTCAAATTTGGACCAGATTCAATAATTCTGATCCAAACATATTTTTAAATGCTCCAAAAATTCCCAAACTTTGCCAGGACCTCTCTTATGCATCAACACATCACCACAAAAATTGCCACAAAATCTAAAAATCCCCAGCACTCTCTGCCTTACACCATATGAGTAATCAGGGCACTGTTCATAACTGAAATAATATTCAGTTAACTGAACTTCGACAGGCAGCAGAAGGAAACGGTGCCGTGCACCCCTCCTCTTCCTTCTCCTTCACGGCGATGCCAAGACCATCAATGCTTAGTGATGAAGACATGTACCTAGGGTAGGGTAATAGGCCCGACCTAGACACCCTTACCGAGGACACTGCCCTAAAGCAAATGACATTCAAAGGATGGCACCATCTACCGACTGAAATCGCCACAGGGTGCAACCCACTCGACCAACAGTTCACTCAGACAACCCAATTCCATTTGACCGGGGTGTACTCACTCGACCCTACCGGAAACCACTCGGAAGACAGAAGATCTAAGGTCACTCAGGATGGCAAGGGTCAGGCGTTCACTCGGTAGTCTTAATGATCATTTATTTGCCTTTATTGCTGGCGTTATCAGTAACGTCCTGTCTTTACAAACATTGAAACCCTTGTAACGTGGGACGGTTGGGGTTCTGGCGCACTCTATATAAGCCACCCCCTCCTCAGGCACAAGGGTTCGCACCCCCTGTAACTTCACGCATAAGTCAATCGACCGAGCCTCCGGGCACCGAGACGTAGGGCTATTACTTCCTCCGAGAAGGGCCTGAACTCGTAAATCTTGCGTGCACAACCTCACCGTAGCTAGGATCTTGCCTCCTCATACCTACCCCCCATTCTACTGTCAGACATAGAACCACGACAGTTGGCGCCCACCTTGGGGCAGGTGTCTTAGCAACTTTCCGGTGAGGTTGCGATTTTTTCCGATTCCCATCATCATGGTTTCGGGTGGAGGTTTGGCTGAGGGCCACGAGATCCGTCTCGGTGTGCTCGTCTTCATCGCCAACGACTCCGCCTGGCTCCAGGAGGCCCCCCTCGACGTCGAGATGTTCCCCGTCCGCGGGGTGACGCACTTTTGTGCATGTGTCCCCGGCGTCCTTCTGCGGCAGCCGTCGACCCAATATCGGTCGTTTCCTACGGCGTCTTCGTCCCCCGCTGTTCGCCGTCGCAAGCGATCTGGTCGATCACGGCTTCAGTGGTGGGTGAAGCATGCAGTGGCACGTCAATCGGCCACTCCTCATGTCACGGCAATCGAGCCCGATGATTCTCTCTATGGCCTGTTCGATCTGTCGACTGGCTCCGTCGAGACTCTGTCCGAGTGCGACAGCAGCGATCCTGCAGCGGAGGTCCTGATGGTCGACACGCCGCGTAGCCCGCCTGGCATGCGTCGCAACGGAGGCGGTGACGGCGGTGGCGATCCGTCGTGTGTTCACGAGGAATACCACCCCGAAACCCTCTCTTCACAGCAGAGGGAGGAACTTCACCGCCGCAACGAGGAAGCACTCCACACGCCCATCATCGGAGAGACCTCTGAGGCTCGGGCCTTGGAGGCCGCGTGCTTGGCCACTTTGGCTGAACGCACTCGACTGGAAAATCTTCAGCATGCACTCGACGAACGTGCTCGGCAGCGGATTCCTGAGTCCAGTCGACGGAGGCAATTATTCCCTCCTGAACCTCAGGTATACCGCACTCTGATTCAGAACCTTGCAGCCGCAGCTCGTATAGCAGAATCCATCTAGCCATCCCAGTCAGAAGCTGGGCGAGGTTTGATGCAGATCCAGGCTCTGCTCCGGGCGGCAGGAGACCAAAACACTGCAGTATCACAGTCGCGTGACAGAATCCATAGCAGATCTGTGGTGGCTGACACAGTTCAGTCGGCTCACAGCCCAAGATCGCCTCCGCGGCGTGAAGGGCGGGTGCATCGCCAGGATCAGCATTTGGGTCGGATCCACGAGCAGTACGATCATCGACTCGGCCATGATGACCACCGTCGAGCGCCTACACCCCCTCCGAGAAGCGGATCATATGTGCCCCGGCAATATGATGACAGGCGCCCGTACAGCGGAGGGCGGCGGACGCCGGTCGACCCAAGGGAGCCAGGGTTTGATGCGAGGTCAATTTTGGTGCAAGGTTTGGTCGACAGGAACCGAGCACACAGAGAGGGGCAAGGCAGAGATCGCCCGAGTGGAAGCAGGATTCATGTTTCGGGTCCCGAGTGTTTTAGCAGATCTATCAGAGCCGCTGAGATCCCCCCCAACTTCAGGTTGGCGACTAGGGTCAGTAAGTTCACCGGTGAGTCGAAGCCTGATACTTGGCTGGAAGATTACCGAGTGGCTGTCCAGATCGGTGGTGGAAATGATGAAGTAGCTATGAAACACCTTCCTCTCATGCTGGAAGGGTCAGCCAGAGCATGGCTGAATCAGTTGGCTCCAGGCAGTATATTCAGCTGGGAGGAGTTAGCCCGAGTGTTTGTCAGGACATTTGAGGGCACATGCAAACGACCTGCAGGGTTGACAGAATTGCAGCATTGTGTTCAGAAGCCGAATGAAACTCTGAGGGATTACATCCAAAGATGGACCACACTACACCACACGGTAGAGAATGTATCCCAACACCAAGCAGTTTGTGCCTTCAAGGAAGGCGTTCGGTATCGGGAGCTTAACTTGAAATTCGGTCGGACAGGAGATATGTCTCTGGCCCGAATGATGGAAATAGCCACCCGGTATGCTAATGATGAAGAAGAGGACCGGCTCCGCAGTGGGAAGGGCAAGCCAGTCGCCCAAGACACCGGAGTGGGTCGGAAGCAGAAACGCAAAGCCGAGCCAGCAGGTCCAGGTGAAGCTGCAGTTGTAACTCAAGGAAAATTCAAAGGAAAGCCCAAGGGACCCTGGATCCCCAAGAGGTGAAAGATCAGGCTAGGAACGATGTGTTGGACTTGCCATGTCACATTCACACCAAGAAGGATGAAGAGGGAAATCTGATTTATCCCAAACACACCACTCGACAGTGTCGGCTCCTGATCCAGCAGTTCCGAGAGAAACAGCCCAATGAAAAGGAAAAAGAGTCTGACAAGTATGGCGATCAGGAACAAGATGATGATGGTTTCCCTAACGTCAATTCCACTTTGATGATTTTTGCTGACATTGAGAGTAAAAGTCGACTGAAAGTCATCAACAGAGAGGTAAACATGGTTGCTTCGGCAACGACGACATACTTGAAATGGTCAAAGACTCCCATCACATTCGACCAATCTGATCACCCACCGCACATCGCCACCCCCGGGAGGCAAGCGTTGGTGGTCGACCCGGTCGTTGGGGCCACCCGACTGACCAAAGTCTTGATGGATGGTGGCAGCGGCTTGAACATTTTGTATGCAGAGACTCTTCGTGGGATGGGCATTCCGATGTCCAGGCTCAGTGAGAGCAACATGCAGTTCCATGGTGTCATTCCAGGGAAGAAAGCTGATTCACTCGGACAGATCACTCTTGACGTGGTTTTTGGTGACTCAAAGAATTACCACAAGGAGAAGCTGACATTTGAAGTTGTGGATTTTCACAGTGCCTATCATGCTATTCTGGGCAGAACTGCATATGCCCGTTTCATGGCTCGACCGTGTTACGTGTACCTCAAGCTGAAGATGCCTGGCCCCAAGGGCGTGATCACGGTCACTGGCAATAGGCAACGAGCAGAAGAGTGCCTCCAGAAGGGCTCTAAGATTGCCGATGAACAGATGGCAGCGATTGAAATGGAAGAGTATAAGAAGACTGCAGATCCGAGTGATTTGTTGCGCACTAAGAAGCCTGCTTCCGAGTCTGCATTTCAGTCGTCCAGTGAAACAAAGCCTGTTCACATTCACCCGACCGATCCCAGGGCTGCACCGACTCGTATCTCAACAACACTCGACAGCAAATAGGAAGAAGCGCTCATCCAGTTCCTCCGTGAGAACTAGGACATCTTCGCATGGAAGCCATCTGACATGCCGGGTGTACCCAGGGGGCTGGCTGAGCACCATTTGCGAGTCGATCCAAAGGCAAAACCCGTGAAAGAGCACCTCCATCGGTCCGCTGCGGAGAAGAGAAAGGCAATCGGCGAGGAGGTGGCTCGGCTTTTGGCAGCTGAGTTCATCCGCGAGATTTACCACTCCGAGTGGCTCGCCAATGTTGTCATGGTTCCCAAGAAGGACGATTCACTCCGTATGTGCATTGATTTCAAGCATATCAATCGGGCCAGCCCGAAAGATCATTTTCCTCTCCCCCGCATCGATCAAATAGTCGACTCGACTACGGGATGTGAGCGATTGTCCTTCCTGGATGCATATTCCGGGTACCATCAGATCCGACTGTATGGACCTGATGAAATTAAAACAGCTTTTATCACCCCATTCGGGTGCTTTTGCTATGTCACCATGCCCTTTGGTCTCAAGAATGCTGGTGCCACATTCATGCGCATGATACAGAAGTGCCTGCTAACTCAAATCAGTCGAAATGTGGAAGCATACATGGATGACATCGTGGTTAAGTCGCGCAAAGGTTCCGACCTGCTGACTGACCTTGCTGAAACCTTTGCCAATTTGAGAAGATATGATATCAAGCTTAATCCGTCGAAGTGTACATTTGGAGTTCCAGGTGGAAAGTTACTCGGTTTCCTCGTTTCCGAACGTGGGATCGATGCAAACCCAGAAAAAGTTGGTGCAATCCTCAGAATGAAACGCCCTGTGCGTGTACACGATGTTCAGAAGCTTACTGGTTGTTTGGCAGCTTTGAGTCGATTCATCTCTCGCCTCGGTGAAAAGGCATTGCCTCTTTACCGACTGATGAAGAAATCTGATAAGTTCGAGTGGACTCCTAAAGCTGACGCAGCGTTTGCAGAGCTTAAAGCCCTGCTTTCCACCCAGCCGGTGCTTGCTGCTCCAATCAGCAAAGAGCCTTTACTGCTTTATATAGCAGCCACTAGACAGGTTGTCAGTACAGTACTCACGGTCGAGCGGGAAGAAGAAGGCAAAACTTACAAGGTTCAACGCCCAGTATACTATATTTCTGAAGTCTTAACTCCATCCAAGCAGAGATATCCACATTATCAGAAGCTTGTCTATGGAATCTACTTGACCACGAAGAAGGTTGCACATTACTTCTCAGATCATTTGATTACAGTCATCAGTGACGCTCCGTTGTCAGAAATTCTAAACAACAGAGATGCAACTGGCCGAGTGGCAAAGTGGGCGATTGAACTCCTTCCGCTGGATATCAAGTTCGAGGCAAAGAAAGCGATCAAGTCTCAAGCGATAGCAGATTTCCTCGTCGAGTGGATTGAACAGCAGTTACCGACCCAGATACAGTTTGAACATTGGACTATGTTCTTCGACGGGTCCAAGATGTTGAATGGTTCAGGCGCTGGAGTGGTCCTGGTATCTCCACGGGGCGACAACCTCAGATATGTTCTCCAGATTCACTTTGATTCCTCCAATAATGAAGCTGAATATGAGGCACTCTTGTATGGATTGCGTATGGCCATTTCACTCGGCGTCCACTGCCTAATGGTTTACGATGACTCAGATTTAGTGGTTAATCAAGTGATGAAGGAGTGGGACGTCAGGAGCCAAGCTATGACTGGTTATTGCAATGCGGTGAGGAAGTTAGAAAAGAAGTTTGAAGGGCTAGAGCTCCACCATATACCCCGACTAAAGAATCAAGCAGCTGATGACTTGGCAAAGATAGGATCCAAGCGGGTGCCTATTCCCAGCAATGTGTTTTTGGAGCATATTCACGCACCATCAGTTCAAGAAGATCCCTTCACAGAAGAGCCCCCACAGCCTAAAAGTTCCACTGATCGGACTGAAGTTGAAATCCCAGCTGTGGCCGACTTGATCATGGAAGTTTTGATTGTTATTCCAGATTGGACAGTGCCATACATTGCATATATTCTCAGGAAAGAGCTTCCAGAGGATGAAGAAGAGGCTCGCCAGATTGTCCGTCGATCCAAAGCCTTCACAGTAATGGGGGAGCACCTCTATAGAGAAAGTGTCACGGGGGTCGTTCAGAAATGCATCACTCCGGAAGAAGGCCGAATGATCCTCGATGATATTCACAAGGGAACCTGTGGTCACCATGCGTCTTCTCGGGCCATCGTGGCCAAAGCGTATCGAGCAGGGTTTTATTGGCCGCGGGCAAATGAGATGGCAAAGGAGATAATTGACAAATGTGAGGGCTGCCAGTTCTACTCCAACATGTCCCACAAACCCGCTTCAGCCCTGAAGACCATTCCACTTGTCTGGCCTTTCGCTGTTTGGGGTTTGGATATGGTGGGACCTCTGAAGACTGGCAGGAGTGGCTTCACCCATGTGCTTGTAGCAGTCGACAAGTTCACCAAGTGGATTGAAGCTAAACCTGTCAAAAACCTGGATGCAAGTACTGCGGTCAGCTTCATCAGAGGGTTAACATTTAGATATGGAGTCCCACACAGCATCATCACGGATAATGGGTCGAACTTTGATTCTGATGAGTTTTGAGCTTTCTGTGCGTCCCAAGGTACTCGGGTCGACTATGCTTCAGTCGCCCGCCCTCAGTCGAATGGACAGGCAGAAAGAGCGAATGGTTTGATTCTCAAAGGGCTGAAACCTCGATTGATGCGCGACCTCAAGCATGCGGCCGGCGCTTGGGTAGATGAGCTACCATCAGTCCTTTGGGGATTAAGAACAACACCAAATCGGTCGACTGGTCGAACCCCCTTCTTCATGGTCTATGGGGCTGAAGCTGTGCTGCCGAGTGACTTGCTTCACAATGCACCCCGAGTAGAACTCTTCTCAGAAGCCGAAGCAGAACAAGCTCGAGAAGATGCTGTTGATCTTCTGGAAGAAGAAAGAGAGATGGCCTTGATCCGATCGACCATTTATCAGCAAGACCTTCGTCGATTATATGCCAGAAATGTGAAGGGTCGAGCATTTCAGGAAGGGGACCTTGTGCTCCGAGTGGACCAGCAACGGCCTCACAAACTTGCCCCCGCTTCGGAAGGTCCCTTCATCGTCACCAAGGTGCTCCACAACGGAGCGTATCACCTCTACAATGTGGAGCATAATAAAGACGAGCCACGCGCTTGGAATGCGGAGCTACTCCGCTGTTTTTATACTTAAGTGTTCAGACTAATGAGATGTAATAAAGAGTACCTTTCAGTTCGTTTATCAAAGACATGGTTTTACGGTCTCCTAAATGATTGTTGTTACTAACACATGTGTCCAAAATCCCCCAGTGGGTGGCTTAGCCGTGAATCCGATTCGCCTAAGTTCAAAAAATCCTACCGAGTGATGAGCAACCCTCTCACTCGGAGGCTTAGCTGCAGTCCTGTACTCGCCTAAGCTTGTAAAATCCTACCGAGTGATGAGCAACCCTCTCACTCGGAGGCTCAGCTGCAGTCCTGTACTCGCCTAAGTTTAAAGAAAATCCTACCGAGTGATGAGCAACCCTCTCACTCGGGGGCTTAGCTGCAGTCCTGTACTCACCTAAGTTTAAGAAAATCCTACCGAGTGATGAGCAACCCTCTCACTCGGGGGCTTAGCTGCAGTCCTGTACTGACTCGCCTAAGTTTAAGAAAATCCTACCGAGTGATGAGCAACCCTCTCACTCGGGGCTTGCTGCAGTCCTGTACTCGCCTAAGTTTAAAAAGAAAATCCTACCGAGTGATGAGCAACCCTCCACTCGGGGCTTCTCTGCAGTCCTGTACTCGCCTAAGTTTAAAAATCCTACCGAGTGATGAGCAACCCTCTCACTCGGGGGCTTAGCGCAGTCCTGGTCTACTCGCCTAAGTTTGTAAAATCCTACCGAGTGATGAGCAATCCTCTCACTCGGGGGCTTAGCTGCAGTCCTGTACTCGCCTAAGTTTAAAAAAATCCTACCGAGTGATGAGGAACCCTCTCACTCGGAGGCTTAGCTGCAGTCCTGTACTCGCCTAAGTTTAAAAAATCCTACCGAGTGATGAGAAACCCTCTCACTCGGGGGCTTAGTTGCAGTCCTGTACTCGCCTAAGTTTAAAAAATCCTACCGAGTGATGAGCAACCCTCTCACTCGGGGGCTTAGCTGTAGTCCTGTACTCGCCTAAGTTTAAAAAATCCTACCGAGTGATGAGCAACCCTCTCACTCGGAGGCTTAGCTGCAGTCCTGTACTCGCCTAAGTATAAAACATGCTCCATCCTGATCTGCAAGGACGACGAGGTGCAGGTCGTCCGCGACCCTATCCTCAGAACTGCGTCTGTTTCGAGTGAAGATACAAGTTCCACTCGGAAATAAAAACAAGCATATTTAAGGGCAAACAAAGTCCGGACGAAGGAGCTTAAAAGTACTCGGGCATCAGGCCCGAGGAAGTTTTACGGTTACAAAATCACTCGGCATACCGAGGCAAATTGAACCGGATCATAAAAGTTCGGACGAAGGAGCTCAAAGTACTCGGGCATCAGGCCCGAAGGGAGTTTTACGGTTACAGAATCACTCGGCATACCGAGGCAAATTGAATCAGATCATAAAAGTTTCATTCACTCCGCAGAGGGGTTGGCAGGCTCGACAAACTCATCCAGGTCAATTCCGTCTGCGATTCGAGTAGCAGCAGCAATGAAGGTCTCCATGAAAGACTGGAAGTCGAGTTTCTTGGAGTTGGCGACCTTGATTGCCGCTAGCTTCTCTTCTCTGGCTTCCTTGCAGTGGACGTGAACCAGGGATAAAGCTACGTCAGCACCGCATCGAGCGGTGGACTTCTTCCACTCTTACACTCGACCAGGAATCTCGTTAAGTCGAGTCATCAGAGACTCGAGGTCGTTTCGGAGCGTGTCCCCTGGCCAGTCGACAGCGGTATGATGAGTCGATGAAAGCAAACCAATCGCACAGAGAAAAGTACCTTCAAGCATGAGGAATAATTTTTTGGCGAGTCCTCCCAGGTAGTTCTCCAGCTCGTCCCTCCTGCGGGTGATGTCTTCTACTTTGTTGGTCAGGGTTCGCTTGTCCTTCTTCAGACGAGTCACTTCTTTGTTGGCTTCGTCAAGAGCAGCCTTCAGCTTGGCATTCTCTCCCTCCAGCTATCTGACTGAAGCCATCTTTTGGTCAGCAAGCGCCAGTTTGTCTTCGGCAGTTTTCTTCGCAACCGCAAGGTCAAGGTCCTTCTTCTCCAAAGCTTGTCTCATTGTTTCTAGAAAAGAACAACATTCGAATCAGAAAAAGGAGGAGAAAAGGTGGCAAGAGAACCGGTCGACAAACTTTCCTTACCAGCAGCGTCATCCTTAGCCTTCAGCAAGTTGTTTCGAGCCAACTCCAGGTCAAGATTGAGCTGAGTTTGCTTCTTCTCCAAGTCAGCAAACCGGGCTCCAAGATCACAAGATTTCTGCGTTCAGAAGATAGTCAGTCGGCAGACACAAAGTGTATTGCCGAATCAAACATTCACCAATAGTCTCGGGGACTACACCCAGTGGGTGCACTCAGCGTGCCCCCACTGGTCCGACTCTTTCATTCGACTTGGTCCGTCCAGTCAAAAAAAAAACTCAGACCATAGCCGACTGCCCGCAGTCGACTACGGTCTCGGGGACTACACCCAGTGGGTGCACTCAGCGTGCCCCCTCTGGTAAAGGTTCCACTCGGCATGATCTGCCCAGCCCGAGTGTAAAAGATCTCTTAAAAGACCCCCGCCGAATCAAACATTCGACGGCGGTCTCGGGGACTACACCCAGTGGGTGCACTCAGCGTGCCCCCACTGGTTCAGAGATTCGATCAGCACAACCTAGTCGACTCAAGTGGAAAAACTACTCAACAGAAATTAAAACACCCAGTGGGTGTACAGACTGATAATGGGTGTGCAATTAAAGGTTCCAAAACGCTCATCCACAGACGTCTTGCAGATAAAGCAGCAGTTCCTAAATATCATATCCCAACAGAACAAGCGTCAAGATGGAGTTCAGTCGGAAGTAAGCTAACCTGGACATTGGCTTGAAGTGCTGAGCTGGCATCATAGGCAGCTTGACTGGCCTTGCGCACCACCTTCATTTGCTCCATCATAACGCCAGCCCAGCGTATAGCCTCCTGGGCAGCACTCACTTGGTCTTCTGGGACTTGATGGGCGGTGGGAGGTGCAGTCGGTGTATCAGTTGCAGTAGCATGAGTGCTTGAGGCATGAAGTTGGACAGACGGAGGAAGGGCCCACACAGTCGATGACGAAGGACGAGCACTCGACAAGGGAATCGCAAAAGTAACAGAGGCACGGTTGAAGTCCCCGGATTGCTGGATAGCTGGTTCCGTCGCCGGCGTCGACTGGGACGTCTTGCTAGCTGGCACCTTCTTGACTGAGGCCCTACTCCTCCTACCCACGAGTTCTTGTGGCTCATTTTCATCATCATCTTGAATTTCAATAACATCTCGCAGAGCTGCAAAAGAATCAACCACAAGAGTTCAGTCAACTGTAGAATTGGCTAGCAAAGAAAGATGAAGATAACAGGGGTCATACTCGCTTTGGAGGTGACCGCGCCCTCCATCTCCTCGTCACCATCATCTTGGTAAGCAGAAGTCCCGGAGGTAGCAGCACTGCGAATCTCAAGGTTCACTCAGTCAAGCAAGTGGATGGGTCGGCAACTGATATAAGATTCTTCAAACAAAGGGTGAAAACAAAATGCTTACGCAGAGGCGACGGGAACATCAACCTTGATCTTGGGCAAAGCCTTCCGTGGCTTGGACGGCGCGGTCTTGAGCTGCTTCGGAGCCTTCTCGGTCGGCACCGGAGAAGATGTCCGAGTGCGCTTCGAAGTCTGTCCAGTCGGTGCTACCACCTTGCCCCGGATACTTGCTGCGTCGTGCTTGTGCTTGGAACGCTTTTCCGTGCGAGGTGGAGAATCGACCTCCTCCTCACTGCTCGAGTTTTCCTGCTCTTCATCACTCTCCCCATCGGAGTTCCAGTCGCCGCTGTCGCCTCTGCTTTCTTCTCCTTCCTAGATCTGCTCCCCGTTGGGCACCGAGTACATCTCAGTATATATCTGCGAAGCAATGAATCGAACAAGCATCAGTCGGTTCCAAAGACAGTTTACAAATTAGAGTAAAAGTCACTCGACATCGAAGGTCTGACCTTGTCTGGTTCATTATCAGCGCCGAGTGGTAGAATTCTCCTAGACCCCCTGGGGTTGTCTCTATTTCTGGTAATGCTCTGTAGCCACCGCGCCACCGTCTCCTCGGCAACTTCCTCCGGGTGGATCCGAGCAGAATCATCGGCGCCCGAATACATCCACATAGGATGATCGCGGGCCAGGAGCGGCTGGATGCGGCGAGTGAGGAACACCTCTAGCAAATCCATGCCGGTCACGCCATCGCGGACAAGTTGGATTACGCGGTCGACCAACATGTTCACCTCCACCTTTTCTTCTGGAGTCACTTTCAATGAAGAGGGCTTTTCATTTCGCCCCATGGTAAAGGGAGGAAGGCCAGTCGACTGACCAGGAGTTGGTTTGTCCTTACAATAAAACCAGGTCGACTGCCACCCTCTGACCGAATCGGGAAGAGTCATAGGTGGAAATGTGCTTTTGCCTCTCATCTGGATCCCTAGACCTCCGCACATCTGAATCACGTGTGTCCTCTCATCACTCGGATTGGCCTTTTTCACAGACTGTGAGCGGCAGGTGAAGATGTGTTTGAAGAGACCCCAATGCGGTCGACAACCCAAGAAATTCTCACACATGGAGACAAACGCAGCTAGGTATGTGATGGTGTTCGAAGAAAAGTGATGAAGTTGGGCTCCGAAAAAGTTCAGAAAACCTCGGAAAAAAGGATGAGGGGGCAGAGAAAAACCACGGTCGACGTGAGTCGCGAGGAGGACGCACTCACCCTCCTGCGGTTGCGGCTCGGTCTCGTCACCTGGCAGCCTCCAAGACCCATGGTCGATCAAGCCTCCCTCGACCAGATCCTCCATGTCTTCTTGCTGAATCGTGGAGCGAATCCAATCGCCCTGGATCCAGCCGGGCGACAGGCCGGATCTCGACGACGAGCCTCCCCGACTCGTCTTCTTGCCCTTCGCTGCCGCCGTCGCTTTCTTCGCACGCTCCAAGGCCGCCGTCTTCTCCTTCCCCATCGCGGTAGGCTGCGCTCGGGCGGGGCGGCGGCGTCGAAGGTGGCGGCGAATGCGGTGGTGAAATGGGAGAGGAGGAAGGAGATGGGGAGCACAGTACCGGGCTCATCGACCCCGACGCCTTATATGGGTCCGCTCCCGAGTGGCTGACTAGTGGGCCCAGACAATCCAGTCAAATCCCGCAATAGACGCGCGCTGGATACGTGGCGAAAAAGGTGGCACGAGAATTGAGGAATCCCTGCCTAATCCGCTCCGTCTACTGCGGTCCTCTCCGTCCCGCGCGCTTCTCCAAATTTCGAATCCCGTGAGATCCGGAAAGCGGCAGCGTGACCAATCGCGCCAAGGATCTTATACCATATCAACATTCGGAGCTCATCAGAAAAAATCACTCGACGACCTCTGAATGGACCCAGGCGACTGAAAATGAAGTTGAAGTTTTTACAAAGATCACCGGCCCGGTTAGGATGCCTCTGAAGCATATAAATCGGGTCGGAACCATCTTCAACCCCTTCTCCACTCGAACCTAGATCCATTCGGGGGCTAATGATGAAGACATGTACCTAGGGTAGGGTAATAGGCCCGACCTAGACACCCTTACCGAGGACACTGCCCTAAAGTAAATGACATTCAAAGGATGGCACCATCTACCGACTGAAATCGCCACAGGGTGCAACCCACTCGACCAATAGTTCACTCGGACAACCCAATTCCATTCGACCGGGGTGTACTCACTCGACCCTACCGGAAACCACTCAGAAGACAGAAGATCTAAGGTCACTCAGGATGGCAAGGGTCAGGCGTTCACTCGGTAGTCTTAATGATCATTTATTTGCCTTTATTGCTGGCGTTATCAGTAACGTCCTGTCTTTACAAACATTGAAACCCTTGTAACATGGGACGGTTGGGGTTCTGGCGCACTCTATATAAGCCACCCCCCTCCTCAGGCACAAGGGTTCGCACCCCCTGTAACTTCACGCATAAGTCAATCGACCGAGCCTCCGGGCACCGAGACGTAGGGCTGTTAGTTCCTCCGAGAAGGGCCTGAACTCGTAAATCTTGCGTGCACAACCTCACCGTAGCTAGGATCTTGCCTCCTCATACCTACCCCCCATTCTACTGTCAGACTTAGAACCACGACACTTAGTCCTTCTCTGGCCCACTCCGCAGTCACTCCTCGCCGGTGAGCTGGTGGCTGGCCGGTGCAACGCCCTGCACCATGCTCATCCGCGGCGGGCGAGAGGAGGCACCTCGGCCACCAACCTCCATCACTGCGCCGCAGCATCCCCGACTACCTCCTGGCCATGAGTTGCTCCTCTCTGTGTCCTCGCACGCCATCTGCACCGGTCAATCCCTCCCTGGCCCGCTCGCAGTCGTCGGAGATGGACACGACTGCCACACCGTACGGGAGCTCCGCTCCGGGATAAGCTCGAGGAGCTCAAGCCCGTCCACGCCGAGCCTTCCGGAGTTCTCCACCGCTCTCACTGACACCCGTCGCCCACGACCACCACCCAAAACCAACCTCGCCGACCACCATAACTCCGGCGTGATCTGAACCTCGCCGGACCGCCTCGGGATCGCCTATATAAAGGCCCCCGAGCCCCGTTCTTCTCACCCATCGCCTCCACCACCTCCCAATCGCCCCTACACCACTCACCCGACCTCGAGGAGGTCTTCTTCTTCCCCTCCGATCAACGCTCCGCCGCCACTGTCACCGATCCATTCATCGTTGTTACTCCACCTCAACTGCTCAAATCTAGCCAGTAGTCATATATCCCACCAAAACATCGATTCCCCGTTTCAATTTCACTCCCCGAGCTCTCTTCGGCGAAATCCCAACACCACCGAACCACCATCCGCCGCCGTCAACCTCGTCGCCGTTCTGCTGCTCGCCGGCGACCTCCACCACCACCCATCGACGCGGTACATTATCCCGGACACGTCCCCACCTTCGCCAGCTGCTGGAACCCCGGCGATCGTCGCCGGCGACCGCCATCACCTCTCTGTCTCGCGCGCGTGTTCAAATATTTGAACCTGACTGGTGGGCCCCCACCCCGCACGGTCCTTTTATTTTTTTCCTCTGTTTAAGGCGAAGGCGTATTCCGCTTTTTCCGCCTTCTCCGTTGGAAAACGTATTTCAGCCGAAGCGTTTTCTGTTTTAACTGCACAGGGACTGCTGTTTTACAGAAAAGCCCCTGGATTTGAAAGTTTAATAACTTTTAAACCACAACTCTGTTTGAGTTGAACTTTTTTTTGAAATTCTTATTTTTCTCTCTAGTTTTTTTAGTATTTATTTAAAAATGTTTTGAGACAATTTTTTGTGCTGTTGTCAAAATTTTTAATTTGAGTTGAATTTGAATTTTCAGAAAAAGAAGAGGGAAGCTTTGCTGGGAATTTTGAAGGGTTTTCCCCTGACTACTTTGGACAAGGCAAGCATTATTGAACTTGGGATATGGTGATTGCATTTGCATTTGCATGTTTGCATTGGTTGATATTGCACCATATGTGTAGTATGTCACTAGCACCTGCATGCATGGTCATATCTCTTTTGCTCATAGCTTGCACATCACTCAAGTAAGAGATTCTTCTGACATGGTAAAGTTGTGGAAATACGGGAGAGTGTCTCCTGCCTTGGACGTGCCGGTGGGCACGGGCCATTATGTTTGACACGGTGGTGTCATGTGACTTGAGTGGAATATTCCGGTAATGTTAATTAACACCTCCTGAGTCGGCCTAGATCGAGTCTTGTCCCGTTACACCTAGCTGGATACCGTGCTGCCACGGGTCCTTCCGCAAGGAAGGTGCGGCTGAGTAAGTTGTTATGCCCTGTCCAGGTACACACCGTACAGAGGGCCACGATGAGGGTCTCCAAAGGCCTTGGACTAAATCCTGTCATCGGGTCAGGGGCATGGGTGTTCCGGTTGTGACTGAGAGGGGGGCACCCCTTGGAATCCGCGCGTATTAATAGTGATCCCATGCAGGATGTTGGTCTCTCCGTCTCAGAGTTTTCTTGAATGATGCTTTGGGTGATTCCTGGCATCCGGAAAGTTAATCTGGTGTGTGCTGGTCAGGTGTGTTTTCAACCCAAAGTCCGTAGTGGGAATTAGCCAGTGCCACGGTGCTGACTAAAGGAACCCCATGCACGTGGGTAAAGAGTACACCCTCTGCAGAGTTTAAGCCTATTCGAATAGCCATGTCCGCGGTTAAGGGCTACAGTCTGGGTTGGTCAAGTGTCGGTCTTCGGAGGAAAATAATTAAACTGAGTCTATATTATTTTGCAGGATAATTGTTGTCACCCTGTTGCTACCATGGATATTTTATGCTTATTAAATATTATTATGATTATGCATAATATTGAGGACTAACCCGTTTCTCTTATTTTGAATTTTTCCTGAGTGTCTCAGGGGCTGGCTAGACTACCCCGGGCACTCGATTTTATTTTGAAGACCTCTCGTGGCGTCTCTCGAGTTAACAGGCGGTTTATCTCGCCACTACTCTTGTAGACACCCGATTGGCATTTCTCTTCAAGTCCGACCGTGGCATCACTTGACGCCCGACAGGCATTTCTTTTCAAGACCTCTCGTGGCGTCTCTCGAGTTTACAGGCGATCCCGCCACTACTCTTGTAGACACCCGATTGGCATTTCTTTTACTTTGCGGAATGTCACTTGGGCTGGCTAGACTACCCGTGGCATTCACTTGCTTTTATTTTCAAAAGACTGGTTATGGCTAACATGTTTTATTTACTTCCGCATCATTTTATGATTATGTCATGACCAAGTTTATAGTCAGCAATGAGCATGTTATCTTGATCCTACATGAGCATATGCATTCATTATATCTTTTGTTCATAATGTTTGCGAGTACATTCCAACATACTCACTGGCTTGTCCCTGGCTATTTACTTGGCTAGACCTGGAGGAGGACGAGCCTGTGGAGGAGGATTGCGCTAGCGAGCCCGATGCTTAGAGGAGTCCCAGTCAGTCGACCTGTGAGATAGGAGTCTACCACATGTATCATCCGCTGAGCTTCCGCTACACAAATAAAATAGCCAAGCCTCACACTGACGCATGGCTCTATGTTATTGTTCTAGTATTGTATCACCACCACACCACTGTCGTATTCCGCCACTGCCATATATTGGCGAGTTTGTAATAAACCTTGTTGAGCCCTCAGACTCAACCCTGTATAATATTATCTTGTACTGGTTATCTGTATCAAGAAAGTACACCAGTTGTGTTGATCTTGGGGCTGGTGTGACTTAGGGCTATTCTGGGATTTATTCTCAGAAATGGGCCCGACAGGTAGCCTGACGGGGATGGGGGAGCATCGGGGAACGCATCGATGGAGGGCACGACGCAGGCAACCCGCCAACCACCACCAACAAGGCCAGCAGGACACGGCAGGGCTAACGGAGCTGCAGTCCGAGAGGAACCCTGCCGGGGTCCAGCTGAAGACTGCTAGAGGAAGTCGGGCGGCACCATCCCCACCCCTGCATCCAACTCCCCGGCAAATCACCTTGCCGGGAAGTAGAGGCAGATGCAGATGATGGTGCCGCCGCCTGATGAAGATGATGCGGGCGACGCTCAGCCGGAGCCAGAGTCGTCGCCCTCCCGTGCGCTGCCGTCGTCATCGCCGTCACAGTCCTCCTCGTCGCTTTCACTCGAGGAGGAGCTTTAGTCGTCGGTCAAGCTCTCCGCGCAGCACCCTAAGCGAGCTCCTGAGCGCCCGAAGATCTTGACGGAGAGCAGGCCGTTCTCCATTAATTTGAATTGGAGAACGTGCCCTTCCGAGAAACCATGGGCACGAGCAAAGGTCTTCCAACCACGACGGAGGTACATCACATGAGGAGCAGGGAAGTTGACATCAACCCACATGCCACCGTTCCCACAGCCCCTCATGTGCAACCTCAGAGCGCCTAGCTGTTCAAGCTCCATTTCTTGTGCGAATGGAGTAGGGAGGCGAAGATAGCCGCATGGGGGTTTGTACAGCCTGATGATGAACTCTCGAGGCTGATCCCCGACATGGCCGTCCATTGGAGGGAGGACCGCCGGCGGGGGCGCGTCTAAGGCATCGCCCCGTCCCCCTCTTCCTCGAGCACCACGGCGACCTCGGCCTCGCCCCCTCCCTCCTCCTCTCGCAGTAGGCTCCTCTATCACGGGATCAGGAGGAGGAGGGATGCGCTGTCGAGTAGAAGCCCTCGTCACCGCTGCTGGAGTGCCGCCGCGCCCTCATCCTCTCACCATGGCGAATGGAGGAAGATTGCAAGAAGGGAGAAGAGGTGTGAGTGAAAATGCACTGCTCTTCCCCCCCCCCTTTTTTATAGAAGGACGGAGCGGGGGGCTAGCCTTTTGCGCAGGAAACGGCCGTCCTGTTCCCCCAATGCGGCCTCCCTGCACCTTCTGCGGCCCAAAGAATCAAGGCCGACCCTCTGCCCCAACCATCGACGCCTGGTTCTCGACCGAGGCACTCGTCCCCACGCTCTCCGCATCCACCCCCTACCACGACCAATGCATGCGAAACACGTGGCAAGTGCATGCAAGGCGGGGAGCAAGTGGGATGGCAGTTTCGGCCCCGTGATCGTGGGGTGTGGGCAATCCACGGGCCACAATCCAAGTTTTCCGCAGCATTACGCACGACGAGCGAGAAAACAGGAAACTGGCCCAGAGTCGAGATTAATGAAGAAGCAAAGAAGACTCCAAGAGATCAGCCTCTTCAGCGCCCCTACCTGTGCACTTATTAGGACCTACCCCAATGACGCCCGGCAGAGCGATCGGGGCAGGCCCGGGGGCTTCTGTCGGTGCAACAAACCCTGGGTCTGTTGCCCTGACTGTGCACAGGCACGAGAACAAGATTATAACACCAAGGTCGTGTCAAGATACAAGAGACCAAGATCTTCGACGAACCAGCATGCTGATTAAGAAGGCCAAGACCAAGACAGAGAAGTGAGACACCACCAGGAGAAAAGCCTCCCTTGCCGGGCAGGCAGACCTGGCAAGGACAAGGACTCCTCGAGAAGAAAGCATTCAAGACATCCCGGTAGGGCCTGCCGGGACTCGCGAGGGTAAAGACACCTCACCAAGCCATCTCACCACGACCCACGTCGTTGATCAATGCGGTGTCAAGCCGCGAAGTGACTAAGTGGCAGCCATTCGCCACATGGCGGCCTCTTTCTACAGGAAATTCCTTCAGATGACACCCGTCCTGCGACATGTCAAGCAAGCAGGCGTGGAGCTGGCAAGACGAGCCCGGCAAGGCTTGCCGGGCAAGCAACGATGTGACGTTGGGCGGTGCATTTAATGCACTCTGTCAGCCTGCAGAATTAGGTATGATAGCACTGTTTGCTATCTTATCAGTGCATAATGACTGTTTTGCCACTGTGGTGACCCCTTAACCTATAATAGGAGGCCCATGGCAACCGTAGCAGGGGTTGGAAAGTTGAACACCCCCACGCTCATACGCGCGTAGTCACTGCCCTCCCAGGGTGAGCCTGCCGGGCAAGTGTACTACGCTCCACCACCACTTTTCCACCATCAATCCACCAAAGTAGGAGTAGGGTTTTACGCCTCGCGGTGGCCCGAACCTGGGTAAAATTGCCCGTGTGATCTCTGCCGTGCTGCCCCATGTTCTTCTGCTCTTTGTGCAACGCGACATCCCCCCTGCCGAACCAGTAAGGGGCCCCTTGGCCCCATAGGTGGCCGTGGTTTCCCGCGACACCACCGGACCTCGACCTGCGTATATAAAGGCGAGACCCGTCGGCGGGTTAACTCAAGAGACAATCAATCGAGAGCTAGGTCAAGCGTATTCGCTCCCTTGTAATCGAAACTCAAGCAATACAACTAGAAGCAGGGCGTAGGCTTTTACCTCATTGTGAGGGGCCGAACCTGGGTAAATCCTTTGTGCCCTTTGTCCTGTTCAACCCGTTCGAGCTAACCAACATCGCGATGGCTTCACACCTAAGTCCTTTCACAAGGGCATCTGCCGTGACAATACCACGACAGTTGGCGCCCACCATGGGGCCTGAGCATGGTGGTTTCGAGTTCTTGAAGGGCAACTTCTCAGGGATCAAAGGATACGCCGTGGGCTGGATGACCAAGAGTCACCGCGGCAAGATCTACATCGATGATGCAGGCTGGGGCCCCGAGGCTGACTCAATCGAGTACGGGTACCGAGTCCCCTTCGGTGGAATTCATGTCTTCATCGGCAAGATTGGCGAGTCATAGCCTGAGACGGATTCCTGTGCTGATGTCATCGAGACAGCTCGGCGCGCGCAACCCACCAGGGCTCAACCCGGCCGGAAGCACACTTTTGTTGGCTTCGTTCATGGGGCAGGTCTCGAGGAAGGATCTATATCTGGTGGAGAGACGGCCATCTATTCAGGTGATGAATCCTCAACCGGCGAAACCGAGTCAATCTATCAACTTCAAGACAGCGGGCTTGGGGGTTATTCCGATGGCGACAGTATTCCAGACCCCTATGAGCTGCCGAGCAGGGCCGCTATTTTTATGGCTGGCATGCAGCCAGTGTTACAATCATCAACAGTCGCGGCTATGACGTCCGGCTCAACTGCGGCTGCAACGGCTGGGGCGAGCGGTTTTGCCCATCCGTCGGCTCAAGTTTTGTCTGAACTTTTGGATGCTTTGGCGACTCTGTTAGCCGCAGAGGTAACTCCGGTGAATCAAGTGCAGCATAATGCACAGGTTGCAAAGCTGCGGGATGAGGTGACCAAGGCCCGAGAGGACCTTGAGGTAGAGAATATCAGGATAACCACAGAGCGAGCCGCCTTGGAGGCCGAGTCATAGTGGATAAGGGCGGAGGCTTTTCGCTTAGATCTAGATCAGAATGCGTCAAATTTTGACCTTCGAAGGAGGCACCCGAGCAGTTTTCCTTCACAGTTCAAGGGGCGGAACCTTTTTAATACACCTGGAGCCGGACCGAGTAACCCGCCCGATGTGACCCGGGCTACTGAGGCACCTGGGACCGGAGCGGCGGCTCAACCCCGTATACCAGACCCACCTCGTATGGATCTGGCCCCGCCTCAACGGATACCGACGCCTTCTGGTCATTACTCTAACCCGGTGGACAACATGTTAGCGGTAGCCAGTCGATTGGCTGCAATTCCCATTGAGGGACAATCGCCGGTAGCTGTGGAAACCCGTAATGCTGTTGAGCTCCTTCAAACAGCGGTCAGACAGCAGGCGGCTTATTCGTACAGTCACGATTGCATTCATTCAATGCCCCGTCAGTGTCGCAGCTATAGCCGATGTATCAAATCGCCGGCGGTTTCCAGTAGCGAGCGGCATCGTAACCCGCCTCGGGCTGATGACCCGCCGCGTGGACATAACCCGCTGTGTGGTCATAATGCTGCTCAGGCCCTTGCGGATCAAGCTAGAGTGCGTCGCGAGGCGGAGTTGGCGGCTCAAGTGGGGGCTCACCAGCAGTTTCAGTTGAATCCTTCTGTGTCTATAGAAGCTGGGATGACCTCCGGGTCAGTTGGAGTGCCCTGTCTAGTGCCGGCTCTACGCAATGAGCGCCTGCCCAAAGATTTTAAGGGTCCTCATAAGATGCCTAATTGCACAGCTGATCTCCCACCTGAGGCTTGGATCGAGAGCTATGAACTAGCCATGGAGATGTTGGATGTTAGCGATGCAGTATGCGCCAAGTACTTCACCATGATGTTGGATGGGCCAGCTCGGACCTGGTTGAAAGGGTTGCCTGCCAACTCCATCAGTTCATGGGCTGAGTTGAAAGCGCATTTCATTCAGAATTTTAAAGATACATGCAAGCAGCCCTTGTCGATTATTGATCTGGATGCTTGTGTCCAGCAGGAGAATGAGTCAGCCCACCATTGGGTTCGCTGGGTTTCAGCTATTATGCATTCATCGGATAGCATCAATGCCGGCTCTGCTGTGCTGATTCTAGAGAAGAATTGCCACCTTTTACCTCTCAAGCAGAAGTTAGGACGGCTTAAACGTCATTGCAACAATATGGGGGAGCTCATGGAGGCTCTTATCAAGTATGCTGACTCTGATCCTACTAAGGAGTCGGGGTCCGATGATGAAAAATCTAATAAGGCAAAGAGGAATGGTAACGGTAAGAGTCAGTAGCAGAATATAGCAGGACATAATCAGGGTAACAACGGTAAGCGCAAGCAAGCCGACGGCGGGTCAGACTTTGTGGCTAACACCAATACACAACGTAATAGTCAGCGTCGTAAGGGTAAGCCGCAGTTTGGAGGACCGAAATTCAACCTCGAGGCGATGTTGAATGAACCTTGCCCAAAACATAGTTTCCCGGATAGACCATCGACTCATTTGTGGAAGGATTGCTTTATTATGAAGGAATACAAGAATTCTGGCTATCACCAAAATCATAATAACAATAATGGCCCGCACGGTGGCTCAGGATCCGGCTCACACGGGCTTGGCTTTGGGGGTGGCGGCTCAAATTCCAGATATCAAGGGCAAGGTAATCAGAGTGGTTATAATCAATAGCCTAGTCAGAGTAACCAGCAACAGCAGTCCGGGTATCAGAGTAATCCAAAACAGCTTAACAATGGCCAATATCATGTTTTCACCACAAGCCTTTGCAAGCGAGATCAGAAGGTTCATAAACGTGTGATGAATACAGTTGAACCGGCGGTGCCTCAATATTTGCGGTGGTTAGAGCAACCGATTATATGGAGTCGTGAGGATCACCCGCCCCGGGTTGACAACCCGAGTCAGCTGGCATTGGTCGTAGCCCCTCAAGTTGGGGGTTATAAATTTACTAAGGTGCTCATGGATGGAGGCAGCAGCATCAATATCCTTTATTATGATACTTTTCGCCGTATGAATTTGATTGATAAAGATCTTAAGCCGTCTTCTACAGTCTTTCATGGCATGGTACCTGGTAAGTCGGCATACCCAGTTGGTAAGATTGCCTTGGAGGTGGCTTTTGGCGATGACTATGATTACAGGGCAGAGACGTTGTGGTTTGAGGTGGTTAAAATTAAAAGCCCTTATCATGCTTTGTTTGGACGGCCGGCTTATGCCAAATTTATGGTGCGGCCTTGTTATGTGTATCTGCAGCTTAAGATGCCAGGATGTAAGGGTACCATTATGGTTCATGGTAATAGAAAGATTGCTTTGGAATGCGAGGAAGGTGATGCTGCTTATGCTGAGTCTGCTTGTGCTACAGAGGAGCTTAAATTTTACAAGGATAATGTTGACCCGGCTGACATGACCCCTTTAAAGAAGCCGACCACAGAGCAAGACCCTTTGCTAAAGTTTAAGTCGGCGGATGATACCAAACAGGTTGATTTTGTCCCTGGCGACTCATCTCAGCAGTTCACTATCAGTGCTAATATGGATCCAAAATAGGAAAGCGCGCTCATCGAGTTCATCCGTGAGAATTGGGACATCTTTGCATGGTAGCCTTTAGACATACCGGGTGTACCAAGAGAACTCACTGAGCACACTCTCAATATTGATCCTAAAATTAAGCCGGTCAAGCAATTCCTTCCCGTTTTAATGAAGAGCGATGTAAGGCCATTGGAGAAGAGGTGGCCCGGCTCTTAGCGGCCGGGTTCACTATCGAAGTTTTTCACCCGGAGTGGTTCGCTAACCCGGTGCTGGTACTTAAGAAAAATGGCACTTGGTGTATGTGTGTGGATTATACGGACCTCAATAAAGCATGTCCAGCTGATCCTTTTGCTCTTCCCCGTATCGATCAGATCATAGATGCTACGGCGGGTTGTGAGTGTTTGTGTTTCCTCGATGCTTATTCTGGTTACCATCAGATTAAGATGGCAGTCAAAGACCAAGAGAAGACAGCTTTTATCACACCTTTTGGAGCTTTCTGCTATGTGTCCATGCCTTTTGGGCTTAAAAGTGCCTAGGCGACTTATCAACGTTGTGTCCAGAACTATTTCCATAGTCAGATTGTTGCCGTATGAGGACGTCTCATGAAAGAGAAGAAGTAGGACTATGAGGCACCTCATGACGATGTTTACGAACCAGCGGTGTGTTGGGCAAGCCGGCCATAAGTTCTTCTTGGCCACTATTTCGAGTATGCCGTCTAATCTCGTGCTGCTGTTTCTTCAAAAGAAAGTTTGGATCTAAATGAGCGAGGGATGGGAAAACCATACTTTCCTGGCGACCCGCTGTATTTTCTCTCATGGCAAAATTTTTGAGTCGGAGGAGATAGAGATTACCTCAGCGCCGTCAGCTTGGCTTGTCTCCATTTCCTCCTGAGGTGAATCAGCGTCAATAAGTTGTATAAAGAGAATACCAAGTGAATCAAGTTCTACCTCTGAGTCGTCTAGGGCAAGCTATTCTTGCGCCGTGGGCTTCTTAGGACGACCCGGACCGCGAGTGGTTGTTTTGACCCTTTTGGTTGGGGCAGCAGTGTTCTGTATCTTCCTTTTCCAGAAAGATGAGTTGGCCTGAGGGCATATGAGTAGTAACATCAAAACCAGAGAGGTAGACAAAGGTAAGTAATATATATGCAAGAATACTTACGGCTGGTGGCGGGTTAAGAGTATAATAAGGAGCTAAACCCGTCTTGCTGCAATTAGCCAATGACTCGCCAAGAAGCGTCTTGACAGTCTCATTGATTTCCTTCTCAGTCAGTTCAGTGGGATTGTAGCGCAAAGGATCTTTGGTATCTCCAGTATATGTACACATTAAGCCAGGGCGGCGGCTTAAAGGTAGAATCCTCCACGAGACCTAGCAGCGGACAAGGTCAACTCCAGTTAAGTCGTTTGCAATAAAGGCCCGGATCTTTGAAAAAGTAGAAGAATAAAGACCGCGTTCTAAAGCCGTCATCCGGCCTGGCAGTGGGCCGCTGGTAGGAAGACGATGTGGACGAAAACCCGGCAAGGGGTTTTCTCCTTCTGGAGAGGTATCTTTGCAGTAGAACCAGGTGAAGTTCCAATCTTTAGGATGACTCGGCAGGGTGGCTGCTGGGAAGGTCACATCTCTCTGTCTTTGAATTGAAACGCCTCCAAGTTCAAGACTAAGCCCGTCGGGCATCTTAGTTTGGCGGTTGATATAAAAATGATCTCTGAATAGATCTATAGAAGGTTCTTCACCAAGGTATACTTCGCAGAATACTTGAAAATTGCATATATTGGCGACAGAATTGGGACCAATATCTTGAGGATGGAGGTTGAAAGCACAAGTGCTCCATGTAAAAGCACAAGTGCTCCCTGTGTGATTTTGGTAATTAATGTCAACATATCTCTTGTTGGACTAATATTTTCATCTAGTATATTTCAGATAGTTCGGCAAAGGCGTGGCATGGACAAGAGGATGTGGAACCCCTTCAAGATGCTAAGGACAGAAGATTGGCAAAGGCTCAAGACTCTTCATTTCTATTTCAGTGATCCAAGATCACATTGAGTCCATAGGAAAAGCCAATACTATTAAAAGGGGATGAGGTGTTGCTTAATGGTCTACTTGCTCAAAGTGCTTAGTGATATGCTCCAAATCCCTCAGCCACTTTCTCAAATCCAAATATGTCCTAAACCTAAAGTCAAACTCGGCCCCACCAATTTGATTCGTCCGGCGCCACCGAGTTTCCTTGACATAGCCACTGCCAGAAACCCTAATCAGTTCGGTCTCACCGATGGGATCTCGGTCTCACCGAGATGGGCTTGCAAACCCTCTGTTGCCTATTGCAACTATTTCGGTCTCACCGAAATATGCAGTCGGCCCCACCGAATTTGCTTGACCAACTTTCTGTTTGCTTATTACTAAAATCGGTCACACCGAGTTTGTGTAATCGGTCAAACTGAGACGAGGTTTTACCCTAACCCTAGCACATCGGTGCCACCGAGTTGATTATATCGGTCCCACCGAAAAGCCTAACGTTCACATTTTTGACTTGATCCGTCTCACCGAGTTTACCTGTTCGGTCTGATCGATCTCCCAGTTCCTCTCCCCGCCTCCACGTTGCCTATGGGCCTCCTTTTATATGCACAAAGGGGTCACCAACAGGTGGCAAACAGTAAAGGTAGAGGTGGAAAGTTGCTACAGTAAGGCCATTATTACCAGGATGACATGTCCTACCTACCACTGACGGCAGGGGACAAGGGCATTAAATGCCCATGCCTTAGCTGTCCAGATACATGTACCCGGACGTCTTGGACGTGGGAAAAGCCTATCCCACCTGCTCCTGCACTGCTAGCTACAGTGTACCGCCGTCTACGCAGTGCCCTGCCACACACGCTTGGAAGGACCCAGAGCGCCACGCTGGCAGAGGCACCGGAGCAGCACAGTAGCACAGTGGTACAGTAACGCTTGCCGCGGCAAGACCTTGCCGCACCTGACAGCTTGCCGCAACCCATAGCTTGCCGCGCAAGGTAACTTGCCGGGGCAAGTACCTTGCCGCAGCTGCTATCTTGCCGCAGCCAATACCTTGCCGCAGCCAATGACTTGCCAGGGCAAGTACCTTGCCGCGGCAAGTACTCTGCTACAGCAAACCTCAGGCTGGGCCTCAGCTGTCCCTCCCGGCAAGCTCCTCTTGCCGGGGCCTTAACTCTTGCTTTGTATACTTTGTTCTTGAATGGCTTAATAATCTTGAGCTTCTCTCTGGCTGTCCTCCCGCAAGCCTGGCCGCGGGATGCTACTACTGCCCGTGCACAAGTACGGGGTACTAGGGTACCCCTATTCTAGTACACCGACATATATATACCCCTCCACCCTCCTCTCCATTAAAGAGAGAGCTATCAGAACATGCCTACACTTCCACTACTCATTTTCTGAGAGAGAACCACCTACTCATGTGTTGAGACCAAGACATTCCAATCCAACCACAAGAATCTTGATCTCTAGCCTTCCCCAAGTTGCTTTCCACTCAAATCATCTTTCCACCATAGCCAAATCTGTGAAAGAGAGTTGAGTGTTGGGGAGACTATCATTTGAAGCACAAGAGCAAGGAGTTCATCATCAACACACCATCTTTTACCTTTTGGAGAGTGGTGTCTCCTAGATTGGTTAGGTGTCACTTGGGAGCCTCCGTCAAGATTGTGGAGTTGAACCAAGGAGTTTGTAAGGGCAAGGAGATCGCCTACTTCGTGAAGATCTACCCGAGTGAGGCAAGTCCTTCGTGGGCGATGGCCATGGTGGGATAGACAAGGTTGCTTCTTCGTGGACCCTTCGTGGGTAGAGCCCTCCGTGGACTCACGCAACCGTTACCCTTTGTGGGTTGAAGTCTCCATCAACGTGGATGTACGATAGCACCACCTATCGAAACCACGCCAAAAATCTCCGTGTCTCCAATTGCGTTTGCACACTCCAATCCCACCCCTTTACTTTCTTGCAAATTGCATGCTTTACTTTCCGCTGCTCATATACTCTTGCCATGCTTGCTTGAAATGTATTGTGAATGCTTAAACTTGTGCTAAAACTCCACCTCAACTTGAAGAACTTAAAAACTGCTACTTTTGCTTGTTGAGGGTCTAATCACCCCCTCTAGACCCCTCTTCTCGATCCTTTCAATTGGTATCAGAGCATTGGTCTCCATTGCTTTGGTTTAATCACCATTGGAGGAAGATGGATGAGTCTACGATTGGGAGTATTAGACGTAGAGTACCTTTACTTGATGGAGAGTTCTATCATGATTGGAAAAATGAGATGCTTGTGATTTTCAATGAATATCACTTGAACAAGTACATTACTACCCCTTGTGCGCCTACTATTGATCCTTTGTATCCTACCCCCAATGAGTCTCTTGATATGATCCGCAATCTTAGAACTGTTAATCTTATCATTAGAGGATTGCCTAGAAACTTGATTGTGTGCTTGCCTACACTTGAATGTGCTTACACTATATGGAGATATCTCAAGAAACACTTTCTTGAAAAATCTAGATGAGATTCTTCAAAAGTCCATTGCTTTAAATAAGATGAATTCTAGTGATCCTAAGTTTGGTGATTGTTTATTTGAGCTTCGTGACCTCATGCAAGCCAAAGGAGATGTTGGAATCATTAGTTACATTATCTCTCAAGTTATTAGAATTCATAAATATGAACATTGTAATGGTCATAAATCTAATGAATTGCCTTCTCTAGGTAATGATCATTCATATGATGATGATGTTGAACATGGATATTATGACGAGGATGATGATAGTGACTTTGATCTTGATGAGTCTATGAGACACTTTGGTCTTATGGCTAACCTTCGCGACTACACGGCTGGAGGAAAGGAATGGGTTCTTGATAGTGGATGTACCGATCACATGACCGGAGACAAGGATATGTTTCGTGAGATTGCTGAAAACGACGGCCCTCGAAAGTATGTCACTTTTGGTGATAACTCAAAGGATAAAGTGGTTGGCCTTGGTAAGGTGGCCATCTCACATGATAGCTCTATCCAAAATGTTATGGTCGTTGAATCTCTTGGCTACAATCTACTTTCCGTATCTAGACTAGCCGATTTCGGTCTCAATGTTCTATTCACTGAAGTAGATTGCCAAGTGTTTCGAAGAGATAATCATAATATGGTCTTTACCAGTATACGAAGAGGTGATCTATACATTGTTGATTTCACTAAAAAGGCTCGACCTAGAACTTGCTTAATTGCTAAATCTTCTAAAGGTTGGTTGTGGCATAGAAGGTTGGGTCATGTGGGCATGCAAAATCTTGATAAGCTTATTAAAGGTGATCATATCCTTGGTGTTAAAGATGTTATATTTGACAAGGATAGACTTTGCAGTGCTTGTCAAGTAGGAAAACAAGTTGGAGGAAGTCATCCCGTGAATAACATTATGACCACGAGAAGACCGCTTGAGCTACTTCATATGGATCTTTTTGGTCCCAATGCCTACAAGAGTCTCGGTGGTAACTCGTTTGGTTTGGTCATTGTTCACGATTTTTCACGATTTACGTGGGTGTTCTTTCTTGATGATAAATCGCAGGTCCAAAAGATCTTCAAAAACTTCACTAGGAAGGCCCAAAATCAATTTGAAGTGAAGATCAAGAAGGTTCACAGCGACAACGGAACGGAGTTCAAGAACGCAAATGTGGATACCTTTCTTGACGAAGAAGGGATTTCACATGAGTTCTCGGCTACGTACACACCTCAACAAAATGGAGTTGTTGAGAGGAAGAACCGGACACTCATTGAGACGGCGAGAACGATGCTTGATGAATACAAGACGCCAAAACACTTTTGGGCAGAAGCGGTTGAGACAGCTTGTCATGCAACAAACCGACTATATCTTCACAAGCTACTCGGCAAGACGGCATACGAGTTTCTCACTAGTAACAAACCCCAAGTTGGATACTTTCGAGTATTTGGCTCAAAGTGCTACATTCTTCATAAGCATCGTTGTTCGAAATTTGCTCCTAAATCTCATGAAGGTTTCCTACTCGGTTATGGATCAAACTCTCACACTTACCGTGTCTACAACAATTTCACCCGAAAGGTTGAAGAGACGGTAGATGTGAAGTTTGATGAATCTAACGGCTCGCAAGTAGAGCAATTACCAATTGATGTAGGTGACAAAGACCCTTCGGAAGCGATTCAAGACTTGTATATTAGCAAGATTCGCCCAACGGAGGTGAAGGAGAGTACCTCGTCCGTTCAAGTGGAAGCCTCAACTTCACGACAAGGTGAACCACAAGTTGACTTGGAGGCATCCACAAGTGGAACACGACAAGATGAAGGAAACGAGGATGTACAACAAGATGAACCGCGTCGACCTCCTTCGGCACCTCCACAAGAGAACATCAACGTCAACAACAATGAAGAAAGATAAGAGGAAGAACAAGATGATGAAGAGGATGTTCCACCCCGACCCAAACAAAAGCTCTCGCGAGTTAGAGCAAGAGTTTCAAGAGATCATCCCGTTGAACAAATCTTTGATGACATTCAAACCGGGAGAATTACTCGATCTAAGTCTCGCTTAGCTAACTTTTGTGAACATTATTCTTTCATCTCTAACATTGAACCTATGAAGGTTGAAGAAGCTCTTGATGATCCGGATTGGGTGAACGCTATGCATGAAGAGCTACACAATTTCGAGAGGAATCAAGTATGGACGCTTGTTGAACAGCTTGATGAAAAGCACAATATCATTGAAACCAAATGGGTGTTTCGGAATAAGCAAGATGAAGATGGACAAGTTGTATGCAACAAGGCCCGTCTCGTCGCCCAAGGCTATACACAAGTCGAAGGTATGGACTATGGTGAGACATATGCTCCCGTTGCTAGACTTGAGTCCATTCACATCTTACTTGCTTATGCGAATCATCATGATATTACTTTATATCAAATGGACATTAAAAGTGCCTTTCTAAATGGAGAAATTGAGGAGGAAGTTTATGTAAAACAACCTCCCGGCTTTGTTAATCCTAAGAAACCTAATCATGTTTACAAACTTCACAAAGCTCTTTATGGTCTTAAACAAGCTCCTAGAGCATGGTATAAATGCTTGACAAAGTTTCTTATTGAAAAAGGCTTTGAGATTGGGAAGATTGACTCCACACTTTTTACTAAAAGGTTTAATGGTGAATTATTTGTATACCAAATTTATGTGGATGATATCATATTTGGTTCGACTAACCCTCATTTTAGTGAAAAGTTTGGAAGGCTAATGTCGGAGAAGTTTGAAATGTCTATGATGAGTGAACTCAAGTTCTTTCTTGGTTTGCAAATCAAGCAAACTAAGGAGGGTACCTTTGTTTCCCAAACAAAGTATACCAAGGACTTATTCAAGAAGTTCAACATGCAAGAAAGCAAATGTATGAAAACACCCATGCCTACTAGTGGACATCTTGACTTGACAAAGGATGGCAAACCGGTTGACCAAAAGGTTTATCGCTCTATGATTGGTTCATTGTTATATTTATGTGCCTCCCGTCCCGATATTATGCTAAGTGTGTGCATGTGTGCACGATATCAAGCGGCCCCTAAGGAATGTCATCTTAAGGCTGTGAAAAGGATAGTGAGATACTTAATTCATACACCAAACTTTGGCATTTGGTATCCTAAGAGGTCTTCTTTTGATCTTGTTGGCTACTCCGATTCGGACTATGTCGGTGACAAGGTTGATAGAAAGTCCACTTCGGATACTTGTCAATTTCTTGGTAGATCTCTTGTGTCTTGGTCCTCCAAGAAACAAAACTCGGTATCCTTATCCACCGCCGAAGCGGAATACATTGCCGCCGGTTCATGTTGTGCTCAACTACTTTGGATGACCCAAACTCTTAAAGATTATGGGATATATGTGAAACATGTTCCATTGCTTTGTGATAATGAAAGTGCCATTAAGATTGCTCACAATCCCGTGCAACATTCTCGAACTGAGCATATTGAAGTTCATCATCATTTCATTCGAGATCATGTTGCTAAAGGAGACATCGATCTTAAGCATGTTCGTACCGATAAGCAATTGGCGGATATATTCACCAAACCGCTTGATGAGAAAATATTTTGCCATTTGAGAGGTGAAATGAACATCATTGATGCCTCAAACTTGGAGTAGAAACTCCATTTTTATACATGCAAGGCATGAGCCTATGACAAATCCTTGATATTTCTCTTATGATAATGATCATATGTCTTGAATCTATACTTTTACCCTTGCATGCTATCTAACCCTTGTAGGTACTTGGATGAGTCCAAATCTATGAGATTGCAACTCACTCTCATCTTGAGCAATCTCTACATCACCAAGTCTCTACAATATGGTGGTTGAAGACAAGGAAGCATGAATCCTTTCAACATATCCTTTGACAATTTCGATATATCAAGCTTCATGATTGTCATTTTGGATACACAAGTGCTCTTCCTTGCAAAACTAACCCATGTAGGTATATGAACTCAAACTACAAGTGGTGCTCCCAACTCATGATGAACTACATCAATCTTGAGCATCCTACACAAGTTCAACTACATGATCAAGGTCGACACCACCACTCAAAGTATATTATTCCATCTTAGAGGAGCTTTACCCCAAGACATGGGTCAAAGCATCTCAACAAGATGTGAAAACATCAAAATGCTTAAACGATAAATGGTAACCCCATTTTGAGCTTAAACGATGAGTATGACCTATGATCAAGTGTTATCACTTGACTCCTAAGTCAATATACTCTAACATAGGTGACTATGTCGCCGACCAACTCTAGATGAAGTTCTCTAGTGTTTCTTTGTGTTCTTGCATTTGTCTCTTGCTTGCTTGTTCCCCTTTCAAAAAAAACTTCATCTAGATTTCAACTCTTTTAGTTTGTTATTCTCTGCATTCCCTGCATCTAATTCATTGCAAATCTTTCAGTTAATTACTTGCAAATCCTTGTGAGATCTTATTTGCCAAGTGAGCTGAGATGACAAATTTTTTCCTCCGTATTGAACTCGGCCTTATCAATTTCTGCCTATTGGCTAGACCGAACTGCAATTTACATTGTAGTTTGTTTATCGGTACAACCGACAAGGACAAACCTGGTCTGACCGATATGCATCGTCTATGACACAGCTAACTCGGTGTCACCGATGAAAATGAATCGGCATTACCGATTTCACTACTAAGAAAACATTTTGCCATTACAATGTTAGTTCTTCTCCAGCTCCACTCGATGATTCTTTTCCTCCACTAGCATCTTAAACTACATGCTGCTCTGAACTGTGACTCAAGGATCAAACCTATTTGACTCATGCTCCAGAAGATCCCTTCTTGGAAATTGATGTCAAAGGGGGAGAGAGAGCACACATCAAAGCTTATCACATAAGAGAGAAGCACATCTAAGCTTCTCCAGATGCTTATTAACAATAGAGGAGAGAAGTCACATGTCTTTAAGAGGGGAAAGACATGTTAATACCTAGTTGATTGTACTATTTCTTGCTCTGATTTTCTTTTACCCTACCTTCTTCCATTATCCAATATCAGATTCAGGTGGAGAAATATCCAAGGGAAGAAAATCTTTGGAATTCATTGCATATCTTTAATCCTTGGGGACATGTCTATACTAAATTAAGAGTACTAAGTACTCACTCACTACATGTCATCCCAGTCTTGGCACTCTTGTGTTCTTCTGAGTTTGCTCTGTTTAGTGGTGCTTCTGTGTTATCTAACCCTGTTTTCTCAGAGTCATCTCTTCCAAAGCTAGCTCAAGACCACAAGGTAAGTATATGCATCGCACTCATGTGCATGATGATATCTTGCTGATGTACATATTGTTTGCAAGAAGGACTCATGAACATGAAGGTATACTCTCTGTATCTACATCTTTTGCTCTGATGCATATAGCCAAGATACATGTAACTCATTGCTTGCTCTGACATGTTTATGCACTCACATGTTCTTATATTCTATCTTCACACGATTGCATACATGTAGGGGGAGTTTATGCATGTTACATGTCCTTCCAAAGCTTTACTTGTTACCTTTCTTATCTTTATCTAAAGCTTTGATGTATGTTGTCATCAATTACCAAAAAGGGGGAGATTGAAAGCAGAAGTGCTCCTTGTAAAAGCACAAGTGCTCCCTGGGTGATTTTGGTAATTAATGTCAACATATCTCTTGTTGGACTAATATTTTCATCTAGTATATTTCAGATAGTTCAGCAAAGGCGTGGCATGGACAAGAGGATGTGGAACCCCTTCAAGATGCTAAGGACAGAAGATTGGCAAAGGCTCAAGACTCTTCATTTCTATTTCAGTGATCCAAGATCACATTGAGTCCATAGGAAAAGCCAATACTATTAAAAGGGGATGAGGTGTTGCTTAATGGTCTACTTGCTCAAAGTGCTTAGTGATATGCTCCAAATCCCTCAGCCACTTTCTCAAATCCAAATATGTCCTAAACCTAAAGTCAAACTCGGCCCCACCGATTTGATTCATCCGGCGCCACCGAGTTTCCTTGACATAGTCACTGCCAGAAACCCTAATCAGTTCGGTCTCACCGATGGGATCTCGGTCTCACCGAGATGGGCTTGCAAACTCTCTGTTGCCTATTGCAACTATTTCGGTCTCACTGAAATATGCAGTCGGCCCCACCGAGTTTGCTTGACCAACTTTCTGTTTGCTTATTACTAAAATCGGTCACACCGAGTTTGTGTAATCGGTCAAACTGAGACGAGGTTTTACCCTAACCCTAGCACATCGGTGCCACCGAGTTGATTATATCGGTCCCACCGAAAAGCCTAACGTTCACATTTTTGACTTGATCGGTCTCACCGAGTTTACCTGTTCGGTCTGACCGAGTTGGCTCATTTGTGTGTAACGGTTAGATTTTGTGTGGAGGCTATATATACCCCTCCACCCTCCTCTCCATTAAAGAGAGAGCCATCAGAACGTGCCTACACTTCCAGTACTCATTTTCTGAGAGAGAACCACCTACTCATGTGTTGAGACCAAGACATTCCAATCCAACCACAAGAATCTTGATCTCTAGCCTTCCCCAAGTTGCTTTCCACTCAAATCATCTTTCCACCATAGCCAAATCTGTGAGAGAGAGTTGAGTGTTGGGGAGACTATCATTTGAAGCACAAGAGCAAGGAGTTCATCATCAACACACCATCTATTACCTTTTAGAGAGTGGTGTCTCCTAGATTGGTTAGGTGTCACTTGGGAGCCTCCGTCAAGATTGTGGAGTTGAACCAAGGAGTTCGTAAGGGCAAGGAGATCGCCTACTTCGTGAAGATCTACCCGAGTGAGGCAAGTCCTTCGTGGGCGATGGCCATGGTGGGATAGACAAGGTTGCTTCTTCGTGAACCCTTCGTGGGTGGAGCCCTCCGTGGACTCACACAACCATTACCCTTTGTGGGTTGAAGTCTCCATCAACGTGGATGTACGATAGCACCACCTATCGGAACCACGCCAAAAATCTCCGTGTCTCCAATTGCGTTTGCACACTCCAATCCCATCCCTTTACTTTCTTGCAAATTGCATGCTTTACTTTCCGCTGCTCATATACTCTTGCCATGCTTGCTTGAAATGTATTGTGAATGCTTAAACTTGTGCTAAAACTCCACCTCAACTTGAAGAACTTAAAAACTGCTACTTTTGCTTGTTGAGGGTCTAATCACCCCCCCCCCCTCTAGACCCCTCTTCTCGCTCCTTTCAGAGGTTATAAAAGTGCAGCACGTCACGAAAGAATTTTGAGCCGGGCGGTGAAAAGCCGCGGAGCAGATGATCGGTAAAAACTACAACCTCGCCTTCTTAAGGCTCCGAAGGGCATTCAGAACCGGGAACTCGCTAATGAATGATTTCCTTGGCAGCTAAAACACCCATGGTCACATATTCATTGAGGGTATCTTCAGTAACTTTTGAAGGGATCCAATCGCAAGTGGTGGGTGTCTTAGTCATGGTGAGCCGGAAGTGACAAAGCTGTGAGCAGGAAATAAATACAGTAGATCAATATTACAGTATGGAGCTGTTTGCAAGTTTTTAAGCCGGCTAGAGGCTGGCCGGTCACAAGAGTTTTATATAAGCCGCCATCTGCAGTATGGCGAGTTAGCAGTTTATAAAGATGAAAGTACTAAAAATTTCACTAAGTGTTGTATAAACAGGTTTCCAAGATTGCAGCCATATTCATGGATCTACGTCAGTTCAGAAAAGAAAAATTATTCTTAAACCTAAACTGTGGCGGAAGTACTGACCTATTGAAAATGAAGGTTGAAGGGACAGGATGGATCTGTGTTGAAGAACAGATGCTAAAATTGCTACCGCATAACTTCAGTATCATGTTGGGTTTTGACTAAGTGGCTTAAAGGAGGGACTATCAGCGGATGCAATGAACGCTGATGAACACCGACGAACCGACAAACTGAAGGAACCCTAATGTAGATTGGAAGTCAAGAAAAGCGAGTACCTGATGATGTTGGTGAACAACGGAAGGGCGCCGCGGTTTTCTGGTCTGATCAGGGTGATGCAGCGCCTAGGTTGGAGCAGCTTGTGGAGGTCGACGGCGGCGGCAGAGCTCGCGCAGCGACGGATGGTGCGAGGAAGAAGAAGAGAAGGGGACGGGGTAAAAGTGAAAAAGAACCCCCCCCTTGCCTATTTATAAGAGGAAAGGTGAACAGTAAGTGGCAGGTGGGAAAATCGAGGAGGCATGATCATTATCTTAACAACAAAGACGCCTCGTTTTTTGGAATGGATGATTAATGAAAAGATCCGTTGTGATATCATAAGGTTTTTACTGGAATTGATGACGTGATGTCATCGCTCTGTTATGGCGGGTTATATAAGTTTATCAGATTAAGAGTTAGAAAGATTCAAAGGAGTTGCTCACTGAAGAATGGAGATTGACATGAACAAAGTTCAAACCAATCTGGGGCCTAATGTTAGGGATATAGCTCTATGCTATGACCCGCCTAGGAGGGGGCGGGTCAAATCATCCGCGACTTATATTTGAAGGCCCAGTAAGGTGTACAAACGGGCTGCTGAAAGCTCATAACCCGGAGGTGACTCAAGATCCGAAGGCGTGAGCCGCCTGATGATAGCTTGTCTAGCAAGGCGAGGTAATTTAGGGATAGGGTCGGTTACAATGTGTGATATGACCCGGACTCTTGTAAGCTGCCGGACCTCGACCTGTGTATATAAAGGCGAGACCCGGCGGCGGGTTAACTCAAGAGACAATCAATCGAGAGCTAGGTCAAGCGTATTCGCTCCCTTGTAATCAAAACTCAAGCAATACAACTAGAAGCAGGATGTAGGCTTTTACCTCGTTGTGAGGGGCCGAACCTGGGTAAATCCTTTGTGTCCTTTGTCCCGTTCAACCCCTTCGAGCTAACCAACATCGCGATGGCTCCACACCTAAGTCCTTTCACAAGGGCATCTGCCGTGACAAAACCACGACAGGGAGGAAAGTAGAACTTGATGAGGTAATTGTACCTTCTCTTGAATTGGAAGGTAGCACATTAGAGAAAACTATTCCCGTGATGCCTACACCAACTAGAGAGGAAGCTAATGATATGATCATGAAACTTCAGATCAATTTACTACTATACCTCGTAGGTCAACCAGAACACATTCCGCACCAGAGTGGTACGGTAATCCTGTCCTGGAAGTCATGTTATTAGACCATGGCGAACCTACGAACTATGAAGAAGATATGATGAGCCTAGATTCCGATAAATAGCTTGAGGCCATGAAATCTGAGATAGGACCCATGTATGAGAACAAAGTATGGACTTTGGTGGACTTGCCTGATGATCGGCAAGCCATTGAGAATAAATGGATCTTCAAGAAGAAGACGGACACTGATGGTAATGTCATTGTCTACAAAGCTCGACTTGTCGCAAAAGGTTTTCAACAAGTTCAAGGAGTTGACTACGATGACACTTTCTCACCCGTAGCGATGCTTAAGTCCGTCCGAATCTTGTTATCAATTGCCGCATTTTATGATTATGAAATCTGGCAAATGGACGTCAAAACTGCATTCCTTAATGGATTTCTTCAAGAAGAGTTGTATATCATGCAACCAGAAGGTTTTGTCGATCCTAAAGGTGCTGACAAAGTGTGCAAGCTCCAGCGATCCATCTATACGGTTTGATGAGGTGATCAAAGCATATGGTTTTATACAGACTTACGGTGAAGCCTGTATTTACAAGAAAGTGAGTGGGAGCTCTGTAGCATTTCTGATATTATATGTGAATGACATATTATTGATTGGAAATGATATAGAATTTCTGGATAGCATAAAAGGATACTTGAATAAGAATTTTTCAATGAAAGACCTCGGTCAAGCTGGTTATATATTGGGCATCAAGATCTATAGGGATAGATCAAGACGCTTAATAAGACTTTCACAAAGCACATACCTTGACAAGGTTCTAAAGAAGTTCAAAATGGACCAGTCAAAGAAAGGGTTCTTGCCTGTGTTGCAAGGTGTGAAATTGAGTCAGACTCAAAGCCCGACCACGGCAGAAGATAGAGAGAAAATGAAAGTCATTCCCTATGCCTCAGCCATAGGTTCTATCATGTATGCTATGCTGTGTACCAGAACTGATGTGTGCCTTGCCATAAGTTTGGCAGGGAGGTACCAAAGTAATCCAGGAGTGGATCACTGGACAGCGGTCAAGAACATCCTGAAGTACCTGAAAAGGACCAAGGATGTGTTTCTTGTTTATAGAGGTGACGAAGTGCTCGTCGTAAATGGTTACGTCGATGCTAGCTTCGACACTGATCCGGATGACTCTAAGTCACAAACCGGATACGTATTTATACTGAATGGTGGAGCTGTCAGTTGGTGCAGTTCCAAGCAGAGCGTCGTGGCGGGATCTACGTGTGAAGCAGAGTACATAGCTGCTTCGGAAGCAGTGCATGAAGGAGTCTGGATGAAGGAGTTCATATCCGATCTGGGTGTAATACCCAGTGCATCGGGTCTAATGAAAATCTTTTGTGACAACACTGGAGCAATTGCCTTGGCGAAGGAATCCAGGTTTCACAAGAGAACCAAACACATCAAGAGACGCTTCAACTCCATTCGTGAAAAGGTCAAGGATGGAGACATAGAAATTTGCAAAATACATACGGATCTGAATGTAGCAGACCCGTTGACTAAACCTCTTCTGCGGGCAAAACATGATCAACACCAAGACTCCATGGGTGTTAGATTCGTTACTATGTAATCTAGATTACTAACTCTAGTGCAAGTGGGAGACTGATGGAAATATGCCCTAGAGGCAATAATATCATTGTTATTATTATATTTCCTTATTCATGATAAAGTTTTATTATTCATGCTAGAATTGTATTGGTCGGAAACTTAAATACATGTGTGGATACATAAACAAATACCGTGTCCCTAGTGAGCCTCTACTAGACTAGCTCGTTGATCAAAGATGGTTAAGGTTTCCTAACCATGGACATGTGTTGTCACTTGATAATGGGATCACATCATTAGGAGAATGATGTGATGGACAAGACCCATCTGTTAGCTTAGCATATGATCGTTCAGTTTATTGTTACTTCTTTCTTAATGTCAAATACATGTTCCTTCGCCCATGAGATCATGCAACTCCTGGATACCGGAGGAATGCCTTGTGTGCTATCAAACGTCACAACATAACTGGGTGATCATAAAGATGCTCTACAGGTATCTCCGAAGGTGTCTGTTGAGTTGGCATGAATCGGGATTGGGATTTGTCACTCCAAGTATCGGAGAGGTATCTCTGGGCCCTCTCGGTAATACAACATCACAAGAAGCTTGCAAGCAAAGTGACTAAGGAGTTAGTTACGAGATGATGTATTACGGAACGAGTAAAGAAACTTGCCAGTAACGACATTGAACTAGGTATGAAGATACCGACGATCGAATCTCTGGCATACCGACAGACAAAGGGAATTACGTATATTGTCATAAGGTTCGACCGATAAAGATCTTCGTAGGATATGTAGGAACCAATATGGGCATTCAGGTTCCGCTATTGGTTATTGACCGGAGAGGCGTCTCGGTTATTTCTACATCATTCTCGAACCCATAGGGTCCGCACGCTTAACGTTCGTTGACGATATAGTATTATATGAGTTATGTGAAATGGTGACCGAATGTTGTTCGGAGTCCCGAATGAGATCACGGACATGACGAGGAGCTCCGGAATGGTCCGGATGTAAAGATTGATATATAGAACGATACTATTTGGTCACCGGAAAGGTTTCGGATTGTATCGGGTAGTCATCGGATTACCGGAAGGGCTTCCGGGAAGCCCCGGGAGGTTAATGGGCCTTATGGGCCAAGAGAGGGGAACACACCAGCCCACAAGGGGCTGGCGCGCCCCTCCTCTTGGTCGTCGGCCCTATGGATGGTAAGGAGGGAGGGCTAGCCCCTCTTTCCTTCCCTCCACCTTAGAGGAAGGAAAGGGGGGCGCCAAAGGGCAGGCGCCCAAGGGGGCCGGCCGGCCACCTTGGGGCGCCTCCTGGCTGCCTCCCCTCCCCCCACCTATATATATATATGTATATATATATATACATATACATATATATATGTATATATATATATATACATATATATATATATATGAGGGAGGGGGCTCCACACAAACCCACGACAATCTCTTAGCCGTGTGCGGCGCCCCTCTCCACAGTTTCATCCTCCGTCTAGTTTTCCGCATTGCACGGCGAAGCCCTGCGGGAACAAGTTCACCACCACCGTCACCGCGCCGTCATGCTGCCGGAACTCATCTACTACTTCGCCCGTCTTGCTGGATCAATAAGGCAAGGACGTCATCGAGCTGAACATATGCTGAACGCGGAGGTTCCGTATGTTCGGTACTTGATCGGTTGGATCGCGAAGGTGTTCGACTACATCAACTGCGTTAATAAACGCTTCCGCTTTACGGTCTACGAGGGTACGTAGACACACTCTCCCCTCTCGTAGCTATGCATCTCCATGGATAGATCTTGCGTGTGCGTAGAATTTTTTTTGTTTTCCATGCAACGTTCCCCATCAATCCCCTCTCTAGCCGTGGAGCCGGAGGGTTGGATGGAATCAGCGATTCTAGTCGCCGCCGCCAAGTTTTTCAGTGGTGTGTTGAGCACTGATAATTCCGAGACTGATCACTCAGGAACAATAGCCGCCTGTTCCGACTGGAGCTCGACTGTTGACGGGCGCGGTCATCCAATTATTTCTGCAGCCGCTCGAGGCGGTCGCGCTCGGCCAAAGTGGCCAAACGTGCTGACTCCACGGCTAGGGCCTCAGGAGTCGTCCCCACGACGGGTGTGCGCAGAGCTTGCTCGTTCCTCTGCCAAACTTTTCCCTCTGCTCTCGAGTGAGAGGTTGGGGAACGTACTGTTCATGGTCAGCCGAGTGGTCAGCACCGAGGTCGTCGTTGGCACGCCCGCGTGACGCATCCTCGAGGCCGCCGCGAGCGCCCGTGTACCCCGGAGGGCCGTGCTGCTCCGTGCAGGCCATCAGAACTTCCGTCGTGGACTCAATGCTCTCGCACTCGGATCCATCCATGGAATCCTCGTGGAGGCAGGCGAAAAGATCAAGGGCGGGCTCGCTGGGCTCGAGCGTCACCACCTGTAGGCTGCGGTTTGGAGAGCCACAACGTGCTTGACCCAGCGCTGGAGCCGTGAGCGCCCGAAGCGCTTGCGACGACGACCAGTGGAAAGAAGGGGTGCCGCTCGGTACGGAACGTACGGCTGCCGGAGTAGGACTCCGTATGCTGACGCGCGGAAGTGTGCTGCGCCACGGACGGGCTGCGACCCCACGTCCAGCGGGGCCTCTTGAAGCCATGTTGAATCGTTGGCGATGAAGCTAAGAGCCTCGGGCCGGATCTCACCGCCGAGGATCATGGTGATGATGAAGAATTCCACCTACGCCGGATATTCGCTAGATGCGAAGCCCCACGGTGGGCGCCAACTATCGAGGCAATGAACCTGACAATGAGTACTAGAGGTACGAACAAGGGGCGGAGCCTAGCTACGGCACAGGTGTATCACTCGGGTTTTGGGAGTCCGTACCCCTCTCGGAGAGGTAACAGCCCTACGTTTTGTGCCCGGGGGCTTGTGTTTTTTCTTGGGGTATATGATTACAATGGGTGTTGAACCCTTTGCCACAGAGTTGAGGGGACGCTTATATAGAGTTCGCCTCGACCCATTATTGCACCGTTACAAGGGGGATGAATGAGCATAACTACAACAGTTACAGGTAACGATCGCAATAACTACACTTGATGCCCAAGATAAAGCCTCTTGACCGTTGCAGTTCCCACGTCACCTCTACGCCTCCTCTGCCCGAGTGGAGCTGGCGAGGCCAACTGGAGGGAAGACGTCCGAGTGCCGTTGGTGTATCCGAGTGGATATCCAAAGGGTGCATCCGAATGCGCCTGTGGTCCTGGGGCCTCCCAATGATGGTGTAGGACCCCATGTGGGCCCTAGATGTCAAGTGGTCTATGACCCTACCCTGAGTAGGTGACCCCATCAGCCGCCACCACCGCACGGAGCTCCCCGTAGATAGCTGTTGGTCCGAGCGCAACTCAGATCCAATCCGCGCCAACACCTTCCCCTTCCCTGACGCCACCTGCAGCACCAACTCCGTCGTCAACATGAGGTAGAGCTCGCCCCGCTCACCGCAGCGTCTCCCGACCGCTGCTTGCGCAGCCCTCCTGGCCAAGACCCACCACTCCATGCCCGGGCGGCCCCCTCCAACAACAACCAAGCGCTCACAGGAAACTGCCGCCCACCAGGCACCTCCACCACGACCCCGCGGCCTTGCTCCGCCTCACCATGTGCTCCTCGCCACCCGCCGCCACACTGGTGGGATCCACCGCGCCGTCCGCTTGACGCCTCTCCCCCACGCGTGGGAGGCCTGTCGGGGCGCGCCGACTTCGCCCGCCGCCTTTGGCGGCCAGGCGCTGCCATCGCCGATGGCGGCGACAACCAAAGGGGCACGAAGAGGAGGGCGCGCGAGGCTAGGGTTGGCGCCTCCAGAGCCGCCCGCGCGAGCGGCTCGGGATGGAGGGAAAAAATCTAGATGAGAAAATGTTTGTCCAGCTGACATAAAAAAAGAGTTAAATACCTGCAAAATCGGAGCAGTTAGCTATGAAAACATCGCTAATCGCATTCAGTGCACCGGAACAGGGAAATATGATACTGTAAGGACATGCTGTCATTGTTGAACGTATTACTACTTTACGACAGGATAAAGATGCATGATGTCATACCCTTCGGTGTTGTCATTGTTACGCAGAAGAAACAATGGGCGGGGCAAAAAGAATTATCATACTCCAGGTAGGTACGGACTTCTTGTATAGGCTATTTATTTATTACTGTATATCTCTAGAAGCAAAGCCTAGATCCTCTGAGAAATTTCTTCGTTCAATGGAGGTGTTAAAATAACTCACCAGGAAACATGTGAAGCTTAACTCCGTGGCCGAAGATGCAAGGCTTCTGATCTGCGGCTAGCAGCGCTGTACACAAGACTTTCGCCCCGTCTGCGCCGATAAGACAAGTATATCTGTACCGGCCACACGGATACTCTGCTCTGAAAGCTTCGGAAAGAATCTGACTCGGCAAGGGCATTCCACCCGTAATAAACAAAGGCTTGACATTTGCAACTTCAGGATCGAGCCAGTGCGCTCTGAAAACATTACGGATACATGTACCCTCTCCAGGGCTGAGAGGCCATTGTTGAGCTGGTTTATAGTCGTTCGTGCATTGTCGAGCCGCGAATTGTTATTTTCCTTTTTGTACTGCCCTTTTGCGGGGAGCATAGAACAAGGATAAATTTCTTTTCTTTGAAAAGGTAACAAGGATAATTAAACAAGCAAGAATTCGCCTACCAACTGATGTATCATACGGTTGCCTGGCCGACATGTCTCCGCGTCATCCCAGCTGCCTCCTTCAAGGTTAAGGCTTGTGAATGCATCGCAAAAAAAAAAAAGGCTTGTGAATGAGTAGTATGTTGGTTTTTAGTCGGGGAGCTCCTATACAGCCCTTCATGCGCCGCTTCAGACAACTGGCGCTCACTGCCCCACCTGGTGGGCTGGCCCACAAACACGCAGCACATAGAAAATGTATTTATAGTGCGAAAAACCCCAAAAAGTGGCTCCCGTGAAGAATGGAGCTCGCGGCGTTTAGCTCCACTTGCCTAACCACTAGAGCTACTAGGCACTATAGAATGATTGCAGGGTGAATTTTTTAAGAAACAACTATAGCTGCATTTATATTTTTGAATTATTAAAATAATATTTTAGAAAAACGTGATTTTTTTGAAAAATGTGAACAAAATTTGAAAGTTCACAGATTTTTTAAAAAAATCACGAATTAGATAAAATTTCAAGTATTCAAAAAAGTTCACAAATTTTAAAAAGTCCATGAAATAAAAAATCATCAATTTTGAAAAAGTTCCCAAATTTGAAAATAGTTCATCGATTTTGAAAAAACGTTCAAAATTTTGGAAAAAAATAATTTATTTTGAGAAAATAAATCGATTTTGGAAACTAGTTCATCGATTTGAATGAAAGTTCATTAATTTTGTAAAAAATTCACAAATTTGAGAAAAGTCATTGTTTTGAAAAAAGTTCATCTGTTTTGGAAAAAAGATCATTGATTTTCAAAAAAATCATAAATTAGAAAAAAAAGTTCTTCAATTTTGGAAAAAACCATCGATTTGAAAAAAAGTTCATCAATTCTGATAAAATTTCAAAAATTTGAAAAAAGTTGAACGACTATGAAATTTTTTTATTGTGAAAAAGTTCATGAATTTAAGAAAAAGAAAAAGAAAAAGAAATTAAAAGGAAAGGAATAGAAATAAGAAAACAAAGAAAAGGGAGAAGTGTTCACAACAGGTGTCGTGGCCCGGGTGGGTTACTGCAGTATATCAAGTACAAGGAGACCCCTAGCTTGACTCACCAGACGCGCATGTTTTTTGGTTTGCGGTTAACACCTTAACGGGCGACGGACGCCGAATAGGAAATTCCTTTTAGTTGAGCTTGTTGACTCGGAAGGAAACAACTCGTGGGCTGATAGGATCTAGCAATTTAGGCCCATTGGCTTAGATTACACAATAAGAATAGAAATCTAAAAAAAGAAATATCATTTGTACATTAAAGGGGAATTGTTAGGTTTGTCTCACGTCCTCCATCGGTTATTTCCTCCGCGCACCCCTCCCTCTTTGGATTTTTGTTGAGTTTTTTGATAATATCAACCGATGCCGCACATAGTAAAAAAAACATAAATAAAGTAACTTTGAATAATCTAAACTAAATCATATTTTCCCAAAACCATGTTGTGCATTAACTCAATCAAATCAAATCTAACATAAATCTCAACTAAATCAAAAAAATATTGTCTTCCCCTACCCATACCCAAATCATCATGGCAAAATGGAGAACACCAGAAGTAAGAAAATATATAATCAAGTCTGTGGACCACCAACCGATGACTACTAGTATGCAGGAACGAAGGCGCACCTCCAACATCGTCCCTCCCTCGCTGAACTCGGGCAAACCTTGTTGTAGTGGACAGTTGGGAAGTCGTTGTGATAAGACCCCATAGGACCAGTGCACCAGAGTAGCAATCATATCACTAATATAAGCTCCCCATAGAACTAAGAATTATAGAAAACAAAAAAGTAAAGCGAAGGAGTGTAGGACCTACACTCCTTTACTTGACATCACATTCTATCTCAAAACTATTGCAGAGAATCCTATCTTCAAAACAGTGTTTCTAGATTAATTCATGCAATTTTAATTACACCACCAAGCATACTTATTATTTTAACCAAAGCGAACTACCAATTACTATTCAACTCTCCAAACATATACTCCCTCTGTCCCAAAATAAATGTCTCAACTTTAGTACAAAGTATAAGTGAAGCAAGATGGTTCTTACTGTTTCTAACATGATTACCTGTATGCTCTAATAAGTACTCCATGTGTAAAGAAATACAACAACATTTAGATCACTACTTTAGTGATATAAACGCTCTTATATTTCTTTACGGAGGGACTATAAGTGAAGCAATACAACAATTAGGGCGTGTTTGGTTTGGGAACGAAGTGGAATGGAATTTCATGGTTCCATTCCACTAGAATGGGTCGGTTCCGTCCTTGTGTTTGGTAGTGGAAATTCGAAGGAATGGAATGGTTACATTTCGGTGTTTGATTTTAGAGATTGGAATGGAATGGATTTCTTCATCTCTCCAGTTTTTTTCTTGTGATTATGTACAATATATTGAACTTTGACGTCAAACACAAAGAAGACGCAAATATAGAGGTAAAAAGAAATCATCGACACAACAATTTCAATTGCAAATGATGGTATATGCCCAAAACAAGTGACACATATTTCCCTATCAGCTATCAACCACACTTAGTCGTAGAACTTCATCAATTTTCTGTCATTTGCACATAAATCATCAAATTCAGTGGGAGCACAACAAGTAACAACAGGAGCAGCACGACACACGACAACAATAGCAACAGTTGTTGGCCACGAGCAGCAATTGCAGGACGCACACTCACGCACGACACGCGGGGTTGCCACCGGCAAGAGAAAGCAGCAACGCCATGAGGGGGACTGTGGGAGAAGGTGAGCAGGAGAGAGAGAGATGATCCACCGGCTACCAGAGATGGCCGTCGTCGTCGCTGGACGTTGACGGATCTGAGACGAAGGGAAGGGGAGGGTGTGACACCCCCGATTCAATCGTACACTAATCATACACGTAAATGTGTACGATCAAGATCAGTGACTCACGGGAAGATATCACAGCACAACTCTAGACACAAATAAAATAATAAAAGCTTTATATTACAAGCCAGGGGCCTCGAGGGCTCGAATACTTTAGCTCGAATACAAACGAGTCAGCAGAAGCAACAATATATGAGTGCAAACATAAGTTAACAAGTCTGGCTTAAGAAGGCTAGCACAAACTGTTGGAAATATGCCCTAGAGGCAATAATATTGTATTACTATATTTCTGTTATTGATAATTAAGAGTTTATATTTCATGCTACAACTGGTATGATCCTGTAATATGCGATTCAGTGGAAAACTCATATGCATGTGTGAAATGATAAACAGTAAATAATAGGTTTCCGGTCTCGCCTTTAAGACTGGCTCAAGTGTTGTTGGGGATCATGTTTTCCGGATCTTAGGATATCATTAAGTGTAATGATAGTCCTAAAACAACATTGAGGGTATGACGTTAGAAGAACGATCATATTGAATCGACCCAATACTTGTCTATTATACTATGTGATCATATCGTTTGAAATCATATGTTATAAGGTGGAGTGTTAGCATGTGTTTTAGTTCCTCAGACCATGAGAGTGTCTCGGTCACTTCCTACTGGACGGTGGGCTTTGGGGTTGCTCAAATGTCATCTGTAACAAGGTGATCATAACGACAACTTTCAGGCTCACCGGAGTTTAACAAATGACCGGATAGCTCGAGAGTGGGATTTGCTCCTCCGACGATGGAGAGATATTCTTCAGGGCCCTCTCAGTGTGAGGGCATCCATCATCGTCTGGCCAGACATAGGTGACTACATCATGGGGATGCCGGCACACGTCAACGAGAAAGAAGAACAAAACCGGTAACGGGAGCAATTGTATAGTGAGCATGGTGATGACTCAAAAGGATACCAATGCACGCCGGGTTTTGTAAATAATCGCGAAGCAAAGGGAACATCACATGATAACCAAAGGTTCACTCGAATATTATTCGTGTAATCATAGGGACCTATATGGATGTCCACGGTTCCGCTATCGGTCATTGAACGAAGGGGTTTCGTTCATGTCTATGGTTATCGAACCTACGGGATCCCAAGCTTAAGGTAATCACGATCTGCTGAGTGTTAGTAGGACGGGAGTGATGAGAATATATTTGTGGAATTGTTTCATTAATATCCGGAATAGTTCCGAGAGGTTCCGGAAGCGTTTTGGGGTCACCCAAAGGGTTTCGGTGAATATAGGGTAATACCGATTAATTATATATAGGTGGAAAATGTTTCCAGAGATGTTAAATTATATATATAATACTCTGAAAAAGTTTAGAACATTTTATATTTAATTTAAATATCAATGGGCCTTAAAAGGCCAAGAGGTGGAAGGCAACTTGGGCCAGAAGGGCCCAAGTAGGAAGGCGCCCCCCTTTCCTTATAGGGGGGCCGAATTGGACTTGGGGAGGAGTCCTACTCCTCCCCTTATGGCCGGCGCCCCAAGGGGGACTTCCCCCCCTTGGTGGCTGCCCTCTCCCTCCTCTCTAACCTATATATACTAGAGGTTTTCCACCCTTTGTAGATACAAGTTTTGGAGCCTCCTCTAGTTGACCTAGTTCTAGTTCTTTTTGGTCCTAGTTGACTAATTAGAGCTAGCCCTAGCCACCTCTAGCCCAGCTGGATCGTGAAGACCGTACGCTTGCAACCAAGTAGAGAGGACGTGCTTTCGGTCTTCCGTTCGAGGGATCATTCTTGGGCGGTTCGCGGGATCGTCATGCACGTTCGAGGGACTTCAAGTACGATCTACACCGACTCGTCTACTTCCGCTGCACTCCCGGAGTCGGTAACGATCGTTGATCACAACCTGTCGTGGGAAACCACGGCCACCTATGGGGCCATCAGCCCCTTTTGGTTCGGCAGGGGGGCTGAGCACATTGCACAAAGAGCGGAGGACCGTAGCGCAGCACGACAGAGATCACACGGGCAGTTTTACCCAGGTTCGGGCCGCCGCGAGGCGTAAAACCCTACTCCTACTTTGGTGGATTGATGGTGAATTGAGGTGGAAACGCAGCGCTCTTGCCCGGCAGGGTTGCCTCGGGGCAAGAGTAGCTACGCGCGTATGAGTGTACAAGGTTCCGAACCCTTTCTCTGGTTGCCATGGCCCTCCTTTTATAGATCAAGGGGTTACCACAGTGGCAAATTAGTCATTGTGTACTGATTAGATAGCAAACAGTGCTATCATACCTAACTCTGCACGGAGAGCAGAGCGTATTAAATGCGCCGCTTAGTGTCACATCGTAGCCTGCCCGGCAAGCCTTGCCGGGCTGCTCGGCCACCTTTTCGCCTGTCTGCTTGACATGTCTCTGGACGGGTGTCATTTGGAGATGGTTTCCTCTGGAAATGGCTGCCATGTGTGGAATAATAGCCACTTAGTCACTTGGGGGCTTGACACCGCACCGATCGATGACTTGCGTCGCTGTGAGGTGGAGCGGTGAAGCCTTGGCGGGGTAGTTTGCTTTCGTAGTGCCCGACAGGCCTGCCGGGACGGTCTTGAGGCTTGTCTTCGGGGCCACCTCGTCCTCGCCAGGCTCGCCTGCCCAACAAGGGAGGTCTCTCTTTAGCAGTACCTTGGTCATTTAGCTTGTCTTGGTCTTCTTGCTCTGCCCTTTGATTCTTCAAAGAGCCATCTCTCCTTGCTTGATCTAGACTTGGATGTTGCAACCTTGTCGGGCCGGCGACTTGCTGTCCGTGCACCAGTCAGGGGAAAAAATAGACCCCTATTTGTGTACCCCGACAGAAGCCCCCGGGCCTGAGCCATACATGTCGCTGGGCACATTGGGTTAGGCCCCAAACAGTGCACGGACATGTGGCGAGAGAATGCTGCGCGTGCAGCGGTTTGTCATGATAACCAGTCAATCCAACGTCCAGTTCCCGTATTTACTGCGGGTCGTGGGATAGTGGGACTGCAGCAGTTAATGTGAAACGGTAACTTTCTGAAGAGTCGCGCCCTCCCCCCATGTCCTTTCCTTAAGAGAGGAAAACGCGGAAGGGCACGGTTCATTCGTCGCCCGCTCCGCCTTTCCATCACCTTCTTCCGCAAGAAAAACAAACGCTCTTCCTCCTCGCCCACACTCGCCGCCGATCCCCTACCCAACTTACTTCCCCCATCCCCAGCGTAGCTTGAGGAAATGGGGAAGAAAGCCGTTGCCAAGGGGAAGCGGACGACCGCCGCGAATGAGGCGGCCGCCAAGGGGAGCAAGAGGGCATCGGAGCTGGACAGGAAGTGAAGGGCAGATGTTGTCTTCTTCCCGTCGAATCTGGACGGCGAGGTGCTTGAAGCAAGGTATGGATATCTATGGGGGAGGGAAGTCCCGAAGGGGCATGGCGCGCCCAAAGTTCTGGCGGAGGGGGAACAGGACCCGCCAGATTCGTACCGATTCTTTTGCGCGTATTTCATCTATGGTCTCTGTCCTTCCTTCTCGGATTTCTTAGAAGCAATGATGGTGATCTATGGCTTCCATCTCCTGGATTTCACGCCAAATGCAATGGCATGTATGGCGATTTTTGCCCATCTGTGTGAGAACTTTGTTGGAGTTGCTCCCAATGTCGACTTGTTTAGGCACTATTTCATCCCACGGGTGGAGAACAAAAACCACAGCTTCGGGAACATAAGTTGGATGCCATGGGTGCCAAGGGAGAACTGGGATTACATCCCTGGCCAACAGCGCAGCAGATGGGAGGAGTGGAGGGGAGATTGGTGCTGGATCCAGGACGAGGAGGCCCCAGATTTCTGCCAGGCGCGGGCAGAGTGCCTTGAGCGCGGCAACGATTGGAGGGAAGTCGGCCTTACTGATGATAGGCTTCGCCCGACAATAAACAGGATCACCCGTCTAAAGGCTGCCGGGCTAACCATCGAGCATGTGGGGGCCGATTTCCTTCTTCGCTGTATTGCGCCATTGCAGAAGAGGGATAGGTTTGCCAGGCTGTACGGGGATGCCGCAGATAGGATGAGGTTGCTTCCCGGCCTGGCCAACAATTTGTCAGTCTATGGCCATGCCTGGTTGCATGACCAGCTGTTTGGCTGCTTTGAGCTTTTCAAGTTGCCGGCAAATGTCATCCCACTGAACATCAACTCCGCTAGGGACCAGATTCTAAAATGGATGCCAGATTGCAATGCTCAAGGAGCTTCGGGTGACTGGCAGTTACCCACGCTTGACGAAGAGCTTGCATGGTCCTCCACTCTGGTGGAAAGGGCTACCAAAGAGGAGACCAATATGTACAAGCGCACATCCAAGGTGGAGGAGGCGTTCATCAAGAAGCGACTGGAAGAGGGCAGAGCACTTCGTGCTGTTGCGATGGCGAAAGCTGGGAAGGCGACAAAGGGGAAGGAGGAGGCTAAAGGCGAAGGCCCCTCCCACTGCAGGAGCGTGGCACCAGCCACGGAGGGGGCTGCCGGGGATGATCCTGCCGGGGACAGGCCTTCCGGAATTGAGGCCCTGTACACCGCGGCAGTAGAGGCCCAGGGGGAGGAGAGGGTTGAGGAGGCGGAGGAGTCCACGGAGGAGTGGCTTACGGCAGGCCCTCAAGCCCCTGAGCTAGTCTTGGACCAGCGCCCCCGCAAGCGGGTTGTTAGCCGGGGAGCTACTGTTCCCGACCCCGCGCCTGCCGCTAAGAAGGTGAAGAAGATTACCTCCAAGGGTAGCAAGCCGGACGCGGCACGCCGGCAATCATCCCGCCTTGCCGGGGCTAAATCCCCTCCCGCTAAGCAATCGGTGGTCGCGGAAGATGACTCCAGCTCCCAGTCCGACTCGGACTCCTCGCAGAGCTCATCCTCGTCGGAGCCCCCTGCACCTCAGCAAGCCTCAAAACCGTCTGGATGCCCCGTCCCTCCTCCCCAGAAGAGAAGCAGAGCGCTCTCGCCGCCCGTGGAGTTCGAGCTAAACTCCATGCTCATTGACGAAGAGTAAGGAAGACCATTCCTCTTTTCTTGTAGTAGCTTTTGTATGCCCACTTGTTCTTGTCGACTGATCTTGTTTGCTGCCGTCGACAAGGAGGAGGAAGAGGAGACTGAGACTCTCATCCACCGATCCAAACGGCTCAGGCGCGCGGGACCGCCGAAGACTGTGGAGGACACGAGCCCGGCGGGGAGCGTCTCGAACGACCCGTCGCCAAGCCCCCATCTCAGCCCCTGGCCCGAGGGCACAGGGTTAGCCAGTCCCGCAAGGAGCGATGTAGGAGAGCTCCCGACCTCCTCGGCTGGAGGAGGTGGGGAGATGACCCAGGGAGAGCTCCCTCAAGAGGGGCCTACCCCACCCGCCGGTCGAGTCGAGGAGCCCCCGATGACGGTTCCCACGGAAGAACTTGCCCAGGACGACACCGCGGTTGTCACAACGGGGGACGGGAGTCGTGGCCCGGCAACTAATGTTGCCGGGAAAACCAAAGCTTCTACCCGGCAAACCTCTCCGGGTAACTCATTTGCTCTTCTTCTTCCGTTTTTTCTCTTCTTTTTCTCATCTCGCCCCATGCTTCTGGTTTCCTAATATTCCTGCCTATTCGTTATCACTCGCTGTCTTTGTTCACAGTCCCTCAGGCCGAAGAGTCGGAGCTGCTGGAAGAAGTGGCCAGCATAGGAAGGGATGCCGCAGATGAAGCTGCCAAGATCGCTGCTGCGGAGGGGCAAGGACATGCTGTCGGGAGTGTCCAGGGGCCCCTGACAGGGATGGAGCGGACTCCTGGCGGCGCGCCAGGGGCGGGGGAGACGGTCGAGGAGAAAGTCCCCCTCCAAACCATGGATCCCGTCCCCTCATTTGGTGCTGTGGCAGGGGCCCCGCAGCCATCCCTGAGCCAGTTGGTGCTGGTGCTCATGCAGCCCGGGCCCGTTGTCCCTGGCTCATCAGTCGCAACGAGCGCGGAACTGGATGAAGAGCTCCAGCGCATTCTGTCGTCGCTGCACCAAGGGGTCGATGAGGCAGATGACTCCGTCGCTGTCGCAATGGACTTACCTTTCTTGGAGTCCATGGCGGCAGGCATTAAGAAGATGCGGGGCCGACACAACCAGAAATGGCAGGTGCTCAAGGAGCAGCGCAAGTCCTCCAACATGGTGGACCAGCAATTGAAGGACAAAGGAAACGAGCTGCGTGACTGGCACGGCAAACAGTTTCAGGTCCTGATGAGGCAGCAGGAGGCAATCTCGATGGCAAGGGAGGATGTCATTGCCCGGGAGGCCCGCATGGCTGAGCGCAAGGCGTTTCTGGACGCCAAGGAGCAGGACATCTCTTCTCGGGAGGAGAAGCTCGAGGCCACCCTTCGTGCCAAGGACGACGACCTTGAAGCTCTTGTGCAGCAGCGCACCAAGGAGCTAGAGGACAAGCAAAAGGCCGCCCTGGACGCCTTCACTGTTGATTCTGCTTCCCAACTGAAGAAGCTCGCCGATGATATTGCCGCTGCGTCCATTGCCAAGACCGACCTCGACCAATGGGTGGCCAAGCTGACTGAAGAGCTTTTCGGGAGCGCCAAGGAGGTCGCGACCCTCAAGGAGGAGGCACAAAAAGCAGAAGCCCTTCTGAAGGATATACAATTGTAGCTTTCCTCCAAGAGCCAAAGCCTCGAGACTGCCAATGGCACCATTGAAGATCTGAAGGCCAGGATTGGCACCCTGGAGAGCTCGGCAGAGTCCAGTGGGGTCCGTGAGCAGCAGCTGACAAAGGACTTGGACACCGCAAAGCGTCTTCGAAAGGATGGAGAGGAGAAGCTGGCAAGTCATTCCAAGCAGGTCGACCTCTGGATCAAGAGCTTGATCGATATTGCCGAGTGTCTCACTGCTCAGACTGCAGCGATGGGCATGGATGGGCCAGTCTTTTCGGTCAGCAGGCAAGAGGTCCCCAGCGTCAAGCTAGGGATCTTCTTCAATGAGTTGATCGAGAAGCTGAAGACGCATGAGGAGGGAAGGGCCGGCCGCTTCGCCACTGAATCTCGGAAGCTCGCCCGTAACGCTCTCTTCATGGTCCTGAGCAACATCGCCTGCCACCACCCGGACCTCAACCTCGCCGATGGCTTCAAGAAGCCGCCGAAAGGCGCAGACGTTTCGGCTGCCGAAGAGAAGGCCACCCCTCTCGCCGACAGGGTTCTTGGCGTCCCTACTGCTCTACGAGGTCGCCAGGCCCGGCCTTGAATTACCCTTGCCACCGCGCTGTCCTGTAACAAAACATGATGTATGTCTTGTGTTTAGACACCGTACCGCGTACGTTTGTGTGGAACTAATGTTTTTACTTAATCCTAATCGCATGTTTATCCCTCTAGAGTTCACCGGTTGGTGTTCGTACGATTAATCTCCGTGCGCATTTCAGCTGCCTGCCGGTATCGTACTGCCGCGATTGTCGCAAGGGTCGGGCCCTTAGCAGTCATCTTGGCGAAGATACTTCCCGGCAGGTTTTTCCTTGACAGTTTTGGCATTGCTACCCATTCTGCGAGCAGGGCTCGGGTCAGAACAAGGGTGTAGTAAAAAACTGACAAGGTGCCGTTCATACGACATATTTCCTCATACGAACACCTTGGTATCCAAGGGATAAACAAATGCGAAACCCTAAGGTTATGACTGGGCAAGGACTGCATAAACTTAGCTCTTTTCTTCGCTCCCTCCCACTCCTTTTGACCGCGGCCTCTTGTCGCATTCGCATGCCTTTGAGGAGGATAGCTGTTGTGCGTGTTGTTCTCCGGTTCCCGGCAGGGATCAGTAAAGAGTCATATGTATCTTGTCGACGCCAGGACGTGGTGCAGGGCATGATCGGCTTCTCTTTCCTCCTCTCCACACACTTTAGACAACCTGGTGGCGTCTGGCATAAAAAGTCACGCTAACACGGACTGCCTTGACAGGCACACTTGCCGGGACGCCAATCAATGGATTCGCTCCAGCGCTCCACTCAGGATTTCCCTAAGCAGGGTAAATACTGAACCGAGTTTCGCGTGGTGCTCATCGACATTGACGAGGCTAGAACCCAGAGTGGCTCGATTGTCAACAAGTGGGAGTGGTGGAAAGAGAGCCCTTGTACCCGTACACTTTGTTCCTTTCCCCCGGTTGGGGCTTGCATGGCGATCATGATGCCCGATCCGTTGGGGTCGGCTTGCCGTCATCATTGCTGGTTTTTCGCCGCTGCTACAGTCACGATGGAGGGAGGTGGTGGAGATCGAACCGGGGGGGGGGGGGAGGGGGGGGATGGCATCGCTTCCCCTCCCCGTTCCCACCATCCTCCGCCTTTTCTTAGGCGTCATGGATGATGAAGCCGTTGATGATGATGACGCGCTGCGTACGCTTCTCGGGTTCGCGCAAGTGTTGCCCCCTACCTGGCGCGCCAAAGATGTCGTGGGAAACCACAGCCACCTATGGGGCCATCAGCCCCTTTTGGTTCAGAAGGGGGGCTGAGCACATTGCACAAAGAGCGGAGGACCGTAGCGCAGCACGACAGAGATCACACGGGCAGTTTTACCCAGGTTCAGGCCGCCGCGAGGCGTAAAACCCTACTACTGCTTTGGTGGATTGATGGTGGATTGAGGTGGAAACGCAGCGCCCTTACCCGACAGGGTTGCCTCGGGGCGAGAGCAGCTACGTGCGTATGAGTGTACAAGGCTCCAAACCCTTTCTTTGGTTGCCATGGCCCTCCTTTTATAGATCAAGGGGTTACCATAGTGGCAAATCAGTCATTGTGTACTGATTAGATAGCAAACAGTGCTATCATACCTAACTCTGCAGGCATAGTAGAGCGCATTAAATGCGCCGCTTAGTATCACATAGTAGCCTGCCCGGCAAGCCTTGCCCGGCTGCTCGGCCACCTTTTCGCCTGTCTGCTTGACATGTCTCTGGACGGGTGTCATTTGGAGGTGGTTTCCTCTGGAAATGGCTGCCATGTGTCGAATAACAGCCACTTAGTCACTTGGGGGCTTGACACCGCACCGATCGATGACTTGTGTCGCTGTGAGGTGGAGCAATGAAGCCTTGGCGGGGTAGTTTGCTTTTGTAGTGCCCGGCAGGCCTGCCGGGACGATCTTGAGGCTTGTCTGCGGGGCCACCTTGTCCTCGCCAGGCTTGCCTGCCCGGCAAGGGAGGTCTCTCTTTAGTAGTGTCTTCGTCATTTAGCTTGTCTTGGTCTTCTTGCTCTGCCCTTTGATTCTTCAAAGAGCCATCTCTCCTTGCTTGATCTGGACTTGGATATTGCAACCTTGCCGGGCCGGCGACTTGCTGTCCGTGCACCAGTAAGGGGAAAACATACACCCCTGTTTGTGTACCCCGACATAACCCGTTATGCATCTTCATATTGTTCCTGGGTGATCGTAGGGCAATTTTTTTGTTTTCTACTACGTTTCCCAACAGTGGCATCATGAGCAGGTTTATGAGTAGATGCAGGTTGCGATCTAGATCACATCTGATATGTGAGGGTTGATGTTCTTCTTAGGCTTCCCACTTGTGTTGCTTCAGTTCAGTTCATCGGCAGAATGATGTAGTTTTGCTACAAGGTTCTAACAATCGATCGGCTCTGGCTGTCAACGATCTGCTAACAGTTCCTTGGGCTACATCATAGTCGAGAATAGTGAACCATCGCGTACACAAGAGGGTGCCGAAGATGGATGATCTTCTAGGGGGTCACGCGTATTGACGAAGTTTAGTGTGGGGGGCGAGACTTTTAATTAAATCTCTCTTTCACACGCTCCGAAACTTAATCTAGCATCAAGAACATCGCCTTGTTGTGCTTGCGTAGGTAGCTAGTCTTAATTGATTAAACTGGTTAACCACGTAAATAAAATTTTGCTAAAACCGATTAGAGGACGTCTAACTTGGTTTTTGCAGGGTTTGCATATGATGTGGTATAGCCTTTGTCATGATAATGAGATTATGTATGAGATGGTTATATGATGTAATGTTAAGTGGCCTGCATGTCATGGCATGATGGCTGGAGCCACGAGATTGCCACCTTAATGTAAATATCATAGAGATAGGTTACAGTTGATGATGGCAAGACATACACGGAGAACCCCGTCGAGGAGAAGGTGTACCTAGGCGCGGGACGAGGAGCTATAATTTCGTGCCACGGAGGAATATCAGATTTTGGTGCCACGACAATGTTTTTGAAATGATCACCATGGCAACATTTTCTGAGATTGCCGCCATGGCAACGTTTTTGAAACGGTTTCCACGTCAATGAAATATTGGCCGTCACGTTGCTTCAACCGAAGATTGAAGATGATCATGAAAGATCTCCCGGTGCCCAGGGCTATACCATATCATGCTATTATGAATTGCCTGAGATGTTTATCCCTTTGTTGTTTGCACCTTTGATTGCACAGTAGTCAATTATTAGGGTGATCTCTCATAGTAAATATCAAGTTATAAGGTGCTCTTGCTAGTGTTGCAACCGTCTATAACACGTAGCGTTCCGGAGTGCATCATGTCCACATGAGTACAAACAGGACGTGAGGTGTAAGACGGGGATGGTCAGACCATGTATGCAGATAACACTTGGTTATCTTGAAGTTCTAGCAGAATCGTTCTGAGCTCGGAGCACAAAGCATCGAAAGATGAACAAGAGTCATATGGAGATATGATCAGCAAAAATTTGCCCACCGATCAAAATTCTCGTCATCAGTGATGTCCACATCAATGGCTAAGAACTAGACTTGGATCTTGAATCACTCACTATTAACTATGAGAGATATTAATCTGAGTCGGAGTGCACTTTATATTAAATTTTACTTTAATAAACTAGTGTAATATTAATTATGAATTATGTCTAAAAGTGAATCTTGTGATTGTTGTTGTAGATCAGTGGCTTGCAATAGTTTAAATTTAGCACCACTGTTTGAGAAAGAAAAGTTAGCTGAGAATGGTGGAAACTATGAGATTGGATCCACACTCTGAGATACATACTCAGGAGTGCAAAGAAAGAATATGTGTTGGTACAACCACTTGGTGACTACCCGGTGCCTGGAGCATCACAAGATGTCATCAACGTGTTTTTACCTCGCAAGAATGATTTTAGTGTTGTCAAGAGTATTATGTTAGCTTGCATGGACACTGTGTTACATAAACGTTTTGAACATTCCAGTACTATCGAAATTGTCGAAGCACTGGAAGTTCTGTATCACAAAGAACCAGCTGAAGTTCATGAGATGACTGAAGCAATGGTAGAATGCAAGATAACTGAAGGTGTAAAACAAGGTGCCAGGCTAGTAGACTATTATGATAGTATAACTGCAATGGGGATTGATTTTCCCAAGACACCAGAAAATGACTTACTCCTCACTTCGCTTTATGAAGCAATGCTCAAAACCAATGAGATTGGGTTGCAGAACCAACAAAAGTTATTGGTAAACAAAACAGAAAGTTTCAAGAGGAAACACAACACCAAAAGTAACAGGGGTGGAGCATCTCATGAGACTTCATGTTTCTACTGCAAAGAGATAGGACACTGGAAAAGAAATTGCTTGAAGTATCTAGCAGATAAGAAGAACTCGTCTTCTGGTAAAGGTATACAAGTTATACAAGTTAATGTTATTGAAACTCTACTTGCTGAAAACTCCAAGTTATGGGTATTTGATACCAGATCAGTTGCTCACATTTGCAACACGATGCAGGGACTACGGAAGCTTCGCAAGCTAAGTAGAAATGAAGTCATGATGCGAGTCGGGAATGGTGATGGGATTGCCGCTCTAGCTATCGGTGTCATGTCTTTGAGTTTATCTTCAGGATTTGTTTTAGAACTAAATAATTGTTATTTTGTTCCGAAGTTATGTAAGAACATTATCTCTGGATCATGTTTGATAAGTGACGGGTATTCTTATAAATCAGAAAACAATGGTTGTTTGATATATTATAAGGATATGTTCTATGGATTTGCACCTATTGTAGGTGGCTTATTCATATTGGATCTTGAACGTGAAAAATATGTCTTTAACATTAATGCTAAACGTCTTAAGAAGACTGATAATACCACTTACATGTGGCACTGCCGTCTTGGTCATATCGGAAAGAAACGCATGCAAAAAACTTTATAAAGATGGAGTATTAACCTTATTTGATATTGAATCGTTTGATACATGCGAAGCTTGTCTGATGGGTAAAATGACTAAAACGCCATTCACAGGTCATCCTGAATGGGCGCAAGAATTATTGGATATAATACATAGTGATGTATGTGGTCCGATGAGCATTCCGGCGCGCGGTGGATACTTATACTGATGGAAATATGCCCTAGAGGCAATAATAAAGTTGTTATTATAATATTTCCTTATTCATGATAAAGGTTTATTATTCATGCTAGAATTGTGTAGATCAGAAACTTAAATACATGTGTGGATACATAAACAAATACCGTGTCCCTAGTAAGCCTCTAGTAGACTAGCTCGTTGATCAAAGATGGTTAAGGTTTCCTAACCATAGACATGTGTTGTCACTTGATAACTGGATCACATCATTAGGAGAATAATGTGATGGAAAAGACCCATCCGTTAGCTTAGCATATGATCGTTTAGTCTATTGCTATTGCTTTCTTAATGTCAAATACATATTCCTTCGACTATGAGATCATGCAACTCCCGGATACCGGAGAAATACCTTGTGTGCTATCAAACGTCACAACGTAACTGGGTGATCATAAATATGCTTTAGAGGTATCTCCGAAGGAGTCTGTTGAGTTGGCATGGATCGAGATTAGGATTTGTCACTCTGTATATCGGAGAGGTATCTCTGGGCCCTCTCGGTAATACACATCACAAGAAGCTTGCAAGCAAAGTGAGTAAGGAGTTAGTTACGAGATGATGTATTACAGAACGAGTAAAGAGACTTGCCGGTAACGATATTGAACTAGGTATGAAGATACCGACGATCGAATCTTGGGCAAGTAACATACCGACAGACAAAGGGAATTACGTATGCTGTCATAAGGTTCGACCAACAAAGATCTTCGTAGAATATGTAGGAACCAATATGGACATCCAGGTTCCACTATTGGTTATTGACCGGAGAGGCCTCTCGGTCATGTCTACATAGTTCTTGAACCCGTAGGGTCCGCACGCTTAACGTTCGTTGACGATATAGTGTTATATGAGTTATATGATTTGGTGACCGAATGTTGTTCGGAGTCCCGGATGAGATCATGGACATGATGAGGAGCTCCGGAATGGTCCGAAGGTAAAGATTGATATATAGGACGATGCTATTTGGACACCAGAAAGGTTTCATAGTGTATCGGGTAGTCATCGGATCACTGGATGGGGTTCCGGGAAGCCCCGGGAGGTTAATGGGCCTTATGGGCCAAGAGGGGGGAACACACCAGCCCACAAGGGGCTGGCGCGCCCCTTCCCTTGGCCGCCAGTTCTAGGGATGGAAAGGAGGAAGGGCTAGCCCCTCTTTCCTTCCCTCCACCTTGGAGGAAGGAATGGGGGGGCGCCACCTCCTCCTGCCTTCCCCCCACAGGCATACAAGGAAGGGGGGCGCTAGAGGGCAGGAGCCCAAGGGGGCCGGCCGGCCACCCTTGGGGCGCCTCCTGGATGCCTCCCCTCTCCCCTATATATATATGAGGGAGGGGGCGCCACACAAGACCACGACAATCTCTTAGCCGTGTGCGGCGCCCCTCTCCACAGTTTAGTCCTCCGTCTAGTTTCTCCGTAGTGCTCGGCGAAGCCCTGCGGGAACGAGTTCACCATCACCATCACCACGCTGTCGTGCTGCCAGAACTCATCTACTACTTTGCCTGTCTTGCTGGATGAAGAAGGCGAGGACGTCATCGAGCTGAACGTGTGCTGAACGCGGAGGTGCCGTACGTTCGGTACTTGATCGGTTGGATCGCGAAGAAGTTCGACTACATCAACCGCGTTAATAAACACTTTCGCTTTACGGTCTACGAGGGTATATAGACACACTCTCCCCTCTCGTTGCTATGCATCTCCATGGATAGATCTTGCGTGTGCGTAATTTTTTTTTGTTTTCCATGCAACGTTCACCAACAGTGGCATCTGAGCCAGGTCTATGCGTAGATGATATGCACAAGTAGAACACAAAGAAGTTGTGGGCGGTGATAGTCATACTTCTTACCACCAACGTCTTATTTTGATTCGGCGGTATTGTGGGATGAAGCGGCCCGGACCAACCTTACATGTCCACGCACATGAGGCCAGTTCCACCGACTGACATGCAACTTGTTTTGCATAAAGGTGGCTGGCGGGTGTCTGTTTCTCCTACTTTAGTTGAATCGAATTTGACTACGGCCGGTCCTTGAAGAAGGTTAAAACAGCAAACTTAATAATCATCGTTGTGGTTTTTGCATAGTTAAGAACGGTTCTTGCTAGAAGCTCATAGCAGCCATGTAAAACTTGCAACAACAAAGTAGAGGACGTCTAACTTGTTTTTGCAGGGCATGTTGTGATGTGATATGGTCAAGATATGATGTGATATATGTTGATGTATGAGATGATCATGTTTTGTAATATCGACAACCGGCAAGAGCCTTAGGGTTGTCTCTTAATTATTGTATGAAATGCAAGCGCCATGTAATTGCTTTACTTTATCGCTATGCATTAGCAATAGTTGTAGAAGCAATAGTTTGCAAGACAACCCCGACGCAATGATAGAGATCAAGGTGTCGAGCCGGTGACGATGGAGATCATGACGATGCTTTGGAGATGGAGATCAAAAGCACAAGATGATGATGGCCATATCATGTCACATATTTTGATTGCATGTGATGTTTATCCTTTATTCATATTATTTTGCTTAGAACAGCGGTATCATTATAAGATGATTCCTTCACTAAATTTCAAGATAAAAGTGTTCTCCCCGAGTATGCACCATTGCCAAAGTTCGTCGTTTCGAAGCACCTCGTGATGATCAGGTGTGATAGACTCTACGTTCACATACAACAGGTGTAAGACAGTTTTGCACATGCAGAATACTTGGGTTAAACTTGACGAGTCTAGCATGTACAGACATGGTCTCGGCACACTAGAGACCAAAAGGTTGAACGTGAGTCATATAGTAGATATGATCAGCATAGAGATGTTCACCATTGATGACTACCCCATCTCACGTGATGATCGGACATGGGTTAGTTGATTTGGATCATGTATCACTTAGATAACTTGAGGGATGTTTATTTAAGTGGGAGTTCATTAGTAATTTGATTAATTGAACTTAATTTATCATGAACTTAGTCTTAATAGTTTTTGCATATCAATGTTGTAGATCATGGCCTGTGATACTGTTCCCTTGAATTTTAATGCGTTCCTAGAGAAAGCTAAATTGAAAGATGATGGTAGCAACTACACGGACTGGGTCCATAACTTGAGGATTATCCTCATTGTTGCACAGAAGAATTATGTCCTTGATGCACCGCTAGGTGACAAACCTGCTGCAGGAGCTACTACAGATGTTATGAACGTCTGGCAGACTTGATCTGATGACTACTTGATAGTTCAGTGTGCCATGCTTTACGGCCTAGAACCGGGACTTCAAAGACGTTTTGAACGTCACAGAGCATATGAGATGTTCCAAGAGCTGAAGTTGATATTTCAAGCCAATGCCCGGGTTGAGAGATATGAAGTCTCCAACAAGTTCTATAGCTGCAAGATGGAGGAGAATAGTTCTGTTAGTGAACACATACTCAAAATGTCTGGGTATCATAACCCATTGACTCAGCTGGGAATTGATCTTCCAGTTGAGAGTGTTATTGACATAGTTCTTCAGTCACTGCCACCAAGCTACAAAGGCTTCATGATGAACTATAATATGCAAGGGATGACGAAAACGATTCCCGAGCTCTTCGCAATGCTTAAGGCCGCGGAGGTAGAAATCAAGAAGTAGCATCAAGTGTTGATGGTTAACGAGACCCCTAGTTTCAAGAAAAAGGGCAAGGGAAAGAAAGGGAACTTCAAGAAGAATGGCAAGAAGTTACCGCTCCCGTGAAGAAGCCCAAAGCTGGACCCAAGCCTAAAACTGAGTGCTTCTACTTCAAAGGAAATGTTCACTGGAAGCAGAACTGCCCCAAATACTTGGCGGATAAGAAGGATGGCAAAGTGAAAAAAGGTATATTTGATATACATGTTATTCATGTGTACCTTACTAATGCTCGTAGTAGCGCCTGTGTATTTGATACTGGTTTGGTTGCTCATATTTGTAACTCGAAACAGGAGCTACGGAATAAACGAAGATTGGCTCAGGACGAGGTGACGATGCACGTCGGGAATGGTTCCAAGGTCGATGTGATCGCCGTCGGCACGCTACCTCTACATCTACCTTCGGGATTAGTTTTAGACCTCAATAATTGTTATTTGGTGCCAGTGTTGAGCATGAACATTATATCTTGATCTTGTTTATTGTGAGACTGTTATTCATTTAAATCATAGAATACTGTTTGTTCTATTTATATGAGTAATATCTTTTATGGTCATGCACCCTTGATGAATGGTCTATTCTTGTTGAATCTCGATCTTAGTGATACACATATTCATAATATTAATGCCAAAAGATGCAAAGTTGATAATGATAGTGCAACATACTTGTGGCACTGCCGTTTAGGTCATATTGGTGTAAAGCGCATGAAGAAACTCCATGCGGATGGACTTTTGGAATCACTTGATTATGAATCATTTGGTACTTGCGAACCATGCCTCATGGGCAAGATGACTAAAACTCCGTTCTCCGGAGCAATGGAGCGAGCTAATGACTTATTGGAAATAATACATACCGATGTATGCGGTCCAATGAGTGTTGAGGCAGGCGGCGGGTATCGTTATTTTCTGACCTTCACAGATGATTTGAGTAGGTATGGATATATCTACTTGATGAAACACAAGTCTGAAACATTTGAAAAGTTCAAGGAATTTCAGAGTGAAGTAGAGCATCATCATAATAAGAAAATAAAGTTTCTACGATCTGATCGCGGAGGCGAATATTTCAGTTACAAGTTTGGCCTTCATTTAAAACAATGTGGAATTGTTTCACAACTCACGCCACCTGGAACACCATAGCGTAATGGTGTCTCCGAACATTGTAATAATACTTTATTAGATATGGTGCGTTCTATGATGTCTCTTACCAATTTACCACTATCGTTTTGGGGTTATGCATTAGAGACGGCTGCATTCACGTTAAATAGGGCACCGTCTAAATCCGTTGAGACGACACCGTATGAACTATGGTTTGGCAAGAAACCTAAGCTGTCGTTTCTTAAAGTTTGGGGATGCGACGCTTATGTCAAAAGGCTTTAGCCTGATAAGCTCGAACCCAAATCGGAGAAGTGTGTCTTCATAGGATACCCTAAGGAAACTACTGGGTACACCTTCTACCACAGATCCGAAGGCAAGATCTTTGTTGCCAAGAATGGGTTCTTTCTAGAGAAGGAGTTTCTCTCGAAAGAAGTGAGTGGGAGGAAAGTAGAACTTGATGAGGTAATTGTACCTTCTCTCAAATGGGAAAGTAGCACATCACAGAAAACCGTTCCCGTGATGCCTACACCAACTGGAGAGGAAGCAAATGATGATGATCATGAAACTTCAGATCAAGTTACTACTGAACCTCGTAGGTCAACCAGAACACGTTCCGCACCAGAGTGGTACGGTAATCCTGTCCTGGAAGTCATGTTACTAGACCTTGGCGAACCTACGAACTATGAAGAAGCTATGATGAGCCCAGATTCCGATAAATGGCTTGAGACCATGAAATCTGAGATAGGATCCATGTATGAGAACAAAGTGTGGACTTTGGTGGACTTGCCCGATGATCGGCAGGCCATTGAGAATAAATGGATCTTCAAGAAGAAGACAGACGCTGATGGTAATGTCACTGTCTATAAAGCTCGACTTGTCGCAAAAGGTTTTCGACAAGTTCAAGGGGTTGACTATGATGAGACTTTCTCACCCGTAGCGATGCTTAAGTCTGTACGAATCATGTTAGCAATTGCCACATTTTATGATTATGAAATCTGGCAAATGGATATCAAAACTGCAATCCTTAATGGATTTCTTAAAGAAGAGTTGTATATGATGCAACCAGAAGGTTTTGTCGATCCTAAAGGTGCTAACAAAGTGTGCAAGCTCCAGCGATCCATCTATGGACTGGTGCAAGCATATCGGAGTTAGAATATACGCTTTGATGAGGTGATCAAAGCATATGGTTTTATACAGACTTACGGTGAAGCCTGTAATTACAAGAAAGTGAGTGGGAGCTATGTAGCATTTCTGATATTATATGTGGATGACATATTGTTGATTGGAAATTATATAGAATTTTGATACGTCCATTTTGCATCATGTTTTCATACTGTTATTTATAATGTTTTTATGCATAATAATGCTTTTTGGAGTATTTCTTATGCCTTTTCTCTGATATTATGCAAGGTTTACACAAAGAGGGAGAATACCGGCAGCTGGAATTCTGGACCTGAAAAAGCTACGTCAGAGTTACCTATTCTGCACATCTCCAAATGAGCTGAAAATTTACGGAGAATTGTTTTGGAATATATGAAGAATATTGGAGCAAATAACTAATGGAGGGGGCCCACCAGGTGGGCACAACACACCTGGGTGTGCCAGGGAGCCCAGGCGCGCCCCGGTGGATTGTGCCCTCCTCGACCCACCTCCGGGGCCTCTCTTCTGGTATATAAGTCATTTTGACCTAGAAAAATAAGGAGAGGACTTTCGGGACGAAGCGCTGCCTTCTCGAGGCGGAACTTGGGCAGGAGCACTTTTGCCCTCCGGCGGAGCGATTCCGCCGGGGGAACTTTCCTCCCGGAGGGGGAAATCATCGTCATCGTCATCACCAACAACTCTCCCATCTTTGGGAGGGCCATCTCCATCAACACCTTCAACAGCACCATCTCCTCTCAAACCCTAGTTCATCTCTTGTGTTCAATCTTTGTACCGGAACCTTAGATTGGTGCTTGTGGGTGACTAGTAGTGTTGATTACATCTTGTAGTTGATTACTATATGGTTTATTTGGTGGAAGATTATATGTTCAGATCCATTATGCTATTTAATACCCCTCTGATCTTGAGCATGATTATTATTTGTCAGAACTTACTTTTGTTCTTGAGGTCACAGGAGAAGTCATGTTGCAAGTAATCATGTGAACTTGATATGTGTTCGATATTTTAATGATATGTATGTTGTGATTCCCTTAGTGGTGTCATGTGAACATCGACTACATGGCACTTCACCATATTTGGGCCTAAGGGAATGCATTGTGGAGTAGTTATTAGATGATGGGTTGCTAGAGTGACAGAAGCTTAAACCCTAGTTCATGCGCTACTTCGTAAGGGACTGATTTGGATCCAAAAGTTTAATGCTATGGTTAGATTTTATCTTAATACTTTTCTCGTAGTTCCGGATGCTTGCGAGGGGGTTAATCATAAGTAGGATGTTTGTTCAAGTAAAAACAACACCTAAGCACCGGTCCACCCACATATCAAATTATCAAAGTAGCAAACACGAATCAAATCAACATGATGAAAGTGATACGATGAACTTCCTGTGTACCCTCAAGAACGCTTTGCTTATCATAAGATACTATTTTGGCCTATCCTTTGTCACAAAAGGATTGGGCTACCTTGCTGCACTTTAATTACCGTTACCGTTACTTGCTCGTTACAAATTATCTTGCTATCAAACTACCTGTTACCGACAATTTCAGTGCTTGCAGAAAATACCTTGCTGAAAACCACTTGTCATTTCCTTCTACTCCTCGTTGGGTTCGACACTCTTACTTATCAAAATGACTATGATTGATCCCCTATACTTGTGGGTCATCAAGGCTCTTTTCTGGCACCGTTGCCGGGGAGTGAAGCGCTCTTGGTAAGTGGAAATTGGTAAGGGAAAATTATTACTACGTGCTGAAATTTATTGTCACTTGTTACTATGGAGAATGATCCTTTGAGGGGTTTGTTCAGGGTATCTTCACCTCGACCGGAACCACAATTAGCTACCCCTCAACCTACTGCACCTACTGAAAATATTGGTTATGAAATTCCTTCGGGTTTCAACTGTGGTTCGCAAAAGTAATATTAGAGCACCTAAACCTGCTGAACAAATTAAAGTAGAACCTAGTGTTGCTATGGTTAAAGATCTCCTGGTAGAAAATATTGATGTGCATGTTATTTACTTCTGTGATGAAGCGGCTAAAATTGCCAAACCCGATGAAAAAGATAAACATAGACCTGTTGGCATGCCCGTTGTCTCAGTTAAAATAGTAGATCATTGTTATCATGGTTTATGTGATTTAGGTGCTAGCATGAGTGGTATTCCCTTTACTTTATACCAAGAAATTATGAATGACATAGCACCCGCTGAAATAGAAGACATATATGTTACTATTAAACTTGCTAATAGAGACACCATCACACCACTTGGGATTGTTAGAGATGTTGAAGTCTTGTGTGGGAAAATAAAATACCCTACTGATTTTCTATTTCTTGGTTCCCCACAAGATGACTTCTGTCCCATTATCTTTGGTAGACCTTTCTTTAACACTAGCAATGCTAAGATAGATTGTGAAAAACAAACTATCGGTGTTAGCTTTGGTGATGAGTCTCATGAGTTTAATTTTTCCAAGTTTAATAGACAACCTCATAGGAAAGAATTACCTAGTAAGGATGAAATAATTGGTCTTGCCTCTATTGCCGTGCCTCCCACTGATCCACTAGAACAATATTTGCTAGACCATGAAAATGATATGCACATGCATGAAAGAAATAAGATGGATAAAATTTTCTTCGAACAACGACCTCTGCTCAAACATAATTTGCCTATTGAAACTCTAGGAGGTCCTCCTCCACCTAAAGGTGATCCTGTGTTTAAATTGAAACAATTGCCTGACACTTTGAAATATGCTTATCTTGATGAGAAAAAGATATATCCTGTTATTATTAGTGCTAACCTTTCAGAACATGAAGAAGAAAGATTATTGAAAATTCTAAAGAAGCACCGTGCTGCTATTGGATATACTCTTGATGATCTTAAGGGCATTAGTCCCACTCTCTGTTAGCACAAGATTAATATGGAACCTGATGCTAAACCCGTTGTTGATCATCAACGATGTTTGAATCCTAAGATGAAAGAAGTGGTGAGAACTGAAATATTAAAGCTTCTGGAAGCAGGCATAATCTATCCCATAAATGATAGTAGATGGGTGAGTCCCGTTCATTGTGTCCCTAAGAAAGGAGATATTACCGTTGTTCCTAATGATAAAAATGAACTCATTCCACAAAGAGTTGTTACTGTCTATGGAATACTAAATGATTTTATAAAATTAAATAAAGCTACTAGAAAGGATCACTACCCTTTGCATTTTATTGATCAAATGGTAGAAAGATTATCAAAGCACACACACTTTTGCTTCCTAGATGGATATTCTGGTTTTTCTCAAATACCTGTTTCACAACCTGATCAAGAGAAAACCACGTTTACTTGCCCTTTCAGAACTTATGCTTATGGACGTATGCCTTTTGGTTTATGCAATGCACCTGCTACCTTTCAAAGATGTATGACTACTATATTCTCTGATTTTTGTGAAAAGATTGTTGAGGTTTTCATGGATGATTTTTCTGTATATGGAACTTCTTTTGATGATTGCTTGAGCAACCTTGATCGAGTTTTGCAGAGATGTGAGCAAACTAATCTTGTCTTGAATTGGGAGAAATGCCACTTTATGATTAATGAGGGTATTGTCTTGGGACATAAAATTTCTGAACGAGGTATTGAGGTGGATAAAGCTAAAGTTGATGCAATTGAGAAAATGCCATGTCCTAAAGATATTAAAGGTATTCGTAGTTTTCTCGGTCATGCTGCTTTCTATAGGAGGTTTATTAAAGACTTCTCTAAAATTTCTAGCCCTCTTACAAATCTTTTACAAAAGTATGTTCCATTTGTTTTTGATGATGATTGTGTAGAAACCTTTGAAACACTTAAGAAAGCCTTAACTTCTGCACCTATTGTTCAACCACCTGATTGGAACTTGCCTTTTGAAATTATGTGTGATGCTAGTGATTATGCTGTTGGAGCTGTTCTAGGACAAAGAGTTGATAAGAAATTAAATGTTATCCATTATGCTAGCAAAACTCTAGACAGTGCCCAAAGAAATTATGCTACTACTGAAAAAGAATTTTTAGCAGTTGTGTTTGCTTGTGACAAATTCAGATCTTACATTGTTGATCCTAAAGTTACTGTACACACCGATCATGCTGCTATTAAATATCTTATGGAAAAGAAAGATGCTAAACCTAGACTCATTAGGTGGGTTCTCTTGCTACAAGAATTTTATTTACATATCACTGATAGAAAAGGAGCTGAGAACCCCGTAGCTGATAACTTATCTAGGTTGGAAAATGTCCTTGATGACCCACTACCAATTGATGATAGCTTTCCTGATGAACAACTAGCTGCAATAAATGTTTCTCATAATACTCATTGGTATGCTGACTATGCTAATTACATTGTTGCTAAATACATACCACCTAATTTCACATACCAACAAAAGAAAAAAATTCTTCTATGATTTAAGACATTACTTTTGGGATGACCCACATCTTTATGAAGAAGGACTAGATGGTATTATTAGACGTTGTGTACCTGAGCATGAACAAGAACAAATCCTATGGAAATGTCACTCCGAAGCTTATGGAGGGCATCATGCGGGAGATAGAACTGCTCACAAGGTATTGCAATCTGGTTTTTATTGGCCTACTCTCTTCAAGGATGCCCGTAAGTTTGTTTTATCTTGTGATGAATGTCAACAAATTGGTAATATTGGTAAGCGTCAAGAAATGCCTATGAGTTATTCACTTGATGTTGAACCATTTGATGTTTGGGGTTTTGATTATATGGGACCTTTTCCTTCCTCTAATGGGTATACACATATTTTGGTTGCTGTTGATTATGTTACTAAGTGGGTAGAAGCTATTCCAACTAGTAGTGCTGATCATAACACTTCCATTAAAATGCTTAAAGAAGTTATTTTCCCAAGGTTTGGAGTCCCTAGATATTTAATGACTGATGGTAGTTCACACTTTATTCATGGTGCTTTCCGTAAAATGCTTGCTAAATATGATGTTAACCATAGAATTGCATCACCCTATCATCCTCAATCTAGTGGTCAAGTTGAACTTAGCAATAGAGAAATAAAACTGATATTACAGAATACTGTTAATAGGTCCCGAAAGAATTGGTCTAAGAAATTAGATGATGCACTTTGGGCCTACAGAACAGCTTATAAAAATCATATGGGTATGTCTCCCTATAAATGGTTAATGGAAAAGCTTGTCATTTGCCTCTAGAGTTAGAACACAAAGCATATTGGGCAATTAAAGAACTCAACTATGATTTCAAACTTGCCGGTGAAAAGAGGTTATTTGATATTAGCTCATTAGATGAATGGAGAACCCAAGCCTATGAAAATGCCAAATTGTTTAAATAAAAAGTTAAAAGATGGCATGAAAAAAGAATCCAAAAGCGAGAATTCAAAGTTGGAGAATATGTTCTTTTGTACAACTCTCGTTTCAGATTCTATGCAGGAAAACTTCTCTCTAAATGGGAAGGACCATATATCATCGAGGAGGTTTACCGCTCTGGAGCTATCAAAATAAATAATGACGAAGGTACTAACCCGAAGGTGGTCAATGGGCAAAGATTTAAACACTATATCTCAGGTACGCCTATCAATGTTGAAAGCAATATTATTCAAACTATGACACCTGAGGAACACATAAAAGAGACCTTCCGGAACACTCCAGAATAATTAAAAAAGAGGAGGTACGTGATACGATAAGTAAACGGACTCCAAAAAATCCGCAAAAATATTTTCTGTCAGTTTTGGAATATTTTAAAATTTAGGAAAATAAGAAACAACCACGAAGGCACCCGAGGGGGGCACAAGACACGAGGGCGTGCCAGGGCCCCCTGGCGCGCCCAGGTGGGTTGTGCCCACCTCGGGAACCATCCCGACTCCGTTTTCCTCCCGTTTGCTTGTTTCCCAAGATAAAAAAAATCTTTATATACCCCCCGAACGTATTGACCACTGTATCGCGGAGAAATCCTCTGCTCTTCTTTCTTGTTGTTTTCTGTCCGAAGATGGAACCAAAGAGAGAGGAACCAGAGAAGACCATCAAGGGTGACAAGGTCAAGGAAGTCGAGGGAGATCAAGTTCTGGATGAGGGGCAAGCTGTTCCAGCAGCAGAAGAAGAGGACATCCTTCATCCTTACTATGATTATCTTACCCCTACTGAAATTGAGGCTTTTAGGATCATCGAAACGGTTCGTGTGCAAAATAAATATCTCACTCGTGAAAATATTCTGATGCAAGAGCATGTCATCGCCCTCCGGAGCATCATCCATAGATTGGAGTACCTTCTGAGCCTAAAGTGTGACGCTACTGCCTCATCACCACCACCACCTTCTTCATCACCAAAGGAGACTTGAGTTCATGGTATGGACACTCCCCTTGGCTTGTGCCAAGCTTGGGGGAGGTGTCCCGGTATCGTATCACCACCACTATCTTTGCCTTTATCTATTTTAGTTCGATCTTTAGTTTCCTATGATTTAGTTGAATAAAAGTTTTAGTTCGATCCTTTCTTTTCAAGTGTTTGCTTAGTGATCTATCAACCGATGTAATCGTGTGCGAGATATATAATAAAGAGTAGTTTGAGTTTTGTTTCTTTACTTTTATGTCTCAATAAAAGGAAAGCAAAATAAATGAAAAGATCATATGCTAATCTTATGGTAAGTAATGACATCAGATAAGGAAAAGTATAAGTGGTAAAATTTATTGGAGATTGACAAACATAGCATTGGTCAATGATGCAATTCATGAAAGAATTAATAAGGGAAGAGAAGATTCACATGCAAATACACTATCTTGGACATCTTTTATGATTGTGAGCCCCCATTAAATATTTTGTGTCAAAATAATTGACGTTGGACAAGGAAGACAACGTAATGATTTATGTTTGTTCATATTCACATAGAAGTTATATTGTCATAGATCCTTTAACATGTGGTGCTTGCTCAATATCTTTCTAGCCAAAAATTCCGCACTAAGTAGAGATACTACTTGTGCATCCAAAAACCCTTAACCCAAATCTTATTTTGAGAGTCCACCATACCTACCTATGGATTGAGTAAGATCCTTCAAGTAAGTTGTCATCGGTGCAATAAGGCAATAAAAATTGCTTCTAAATGTGTTGTATCATTTAGTGTAAGAGAAAATTGAGCGTTGTACGAACTTGTGATGGCAAAGTAATAAAAGCGACGGACTACATAATAAAGGTTGCTATCATAAGGGGCAATATAACGTGATGTTCTTTTGCATTAAGGGATTTGGCATACAAAAAAATAAGCGATGACAACCTCTTCTTCCCTCTGCGAAGGGCCTATCTTTTACTTTTATGCATTTACTTTTATGAAGAGTCAAAGTTTTCTTCCCTATTCCTTTTTATTTTCTCTTTTTGCAAGCATCATGTGGTGAGGAAAGATCTAGGCACATATATCTAGTTGGATATGAGTAGGTATGAGTTATTATTGTTGACATCACCCTTGAGGTGAATACGTTGGGAGGCGAAACTATAAGCCCCTATCTTTCTATGTGTCCGGTTGAAACTTTCTGTTCATGGGTACGCTGTGAGTGTTAGCAATCATAGAAGATTAAATGATGGTTGAGTATGTGGACTTGCCTAAAAGCTCCGATACGTGACCTTTCCTGAAAATATGATGAATTGTAGTTGCAAAGTTGACTGAGAACATAGTTTGTTGGTTTTCAATAAGTTTTATGCTTTATACTTCAATGTTGTGATGAATTGTTACTTGTTCATGAGAAGTTATATGAGAAAAGTTATTTGATAAAGTTTTATGTTAAAGTTCTTTGCTGTTATAATAATATGGATGATGCTTCTATGTCCGTATTTTGTTCTTATCGACACCTCTCTCTCTAAGCATGTGGATACGTTTTTCGATTTCGGTTTTCGCTTGACGACAAGCGAGGTCTAAACTTGGGGGAGTTGATACGTCCATTTTGCATCATGTTTTCATACTGTTATTTATAATGTTTTTATGCATAATAATGCTTTTTGGAGTATTTCTAATGCCTTTTCTCTCATATTATGCAAGGTTTACACAAAGAGGGAGAATACCAACAGCTGGAATTCTGGACCTGAAAAAGCTACGTCAGAGTTACCTATTCTGCACATCTCCAAATGAGCTGAAAATTTACGGAGAATTGTTTTGGAATATATGAAGAATATTGGAGCAAATAACTACCAGAGGGGGCCCACCAGGTGGGCACAACCCACCTGGGCGTGCCAGGGAGCCCAGGCGCGCCCTGGTGGGTTGTGCCCTCCTCAGCCCACCTCCGGTGCCCCTATTCTGGTATATAAGTCATTTTGAACTAGAAAAAAAATAAGGAGAGGACTTTCGGGACGAAGCGCCGTGTTCTCGAGGCGGAACTTGGGCAGGAGCACTTTTGCCCTCTGACGGAGCGATTCCACCAGGGGAACTTCCCTCCCGGAGGGGGAAATCATCGTCATCGTCATCACCAACAACTCTCCCATCTTTGGCAGGGCCATCTCCATCAACATCTTCAACATGGCCATCTCCTCTCAAACCCTAGTTCATCTCTTGTGTTCAATCTTTGTACCGGAACCTTAGATTGGTGCTTGTGGGTGACTAGTAGTGTTGATTACATCTTGTAGTTGATTGCTATATGGTTTATTTGGTGGAAGATTATATGTTCAGATCCATTATGCTATTTAATAACCCTCTGGTCTTGAGCATGATTATTATTTGTGAGTACTTACTTTTGTTCTTGAGGTCACGGGAGAAGTCATGTTGCAAGTAATCATGTGAACTTGATATGTGTTTGATATTTTGATGATATGTATGTTGTGATTCCCTTAGTGGTGTCATGTGAACGTCGACTACATGGCACTTCACCATATTTGGGCCTAAGGGAATGCATTGTGGAGTAGTTATTAGATGATGGGTTGCTAGAGTGACAGAAGCTTAAACCCTAGTTTATGCGCTACTTCGTAAGGGACTGATTTGGATCCAAAAGTTTAATGCTATGGTTATATTTTATCTTAATACTTTTCTCGTAGTTGCGGATGCTTGCGAGGGGGTTAATCATAAGTAGGAGGTTTGTTCAAGTAAGAACAGCACCTAAGCACCGGCCCACCCACATATCAAATTATCAAAGTAGTGAACACGAATCAAATCAACATGATGAGAGTGATACGATGAAATTCCCGTGTACCCTCAAGAACGCTTTGCTTATCATAATATTGTTTTGGCCTGTCCTTTGTCACAGAAGGATTGGGCTACCTTGCTGCACTTTAATTACCGTTACCGTTACTTGCTCGTTACAAATTATCTTGCTATCAAACTACCTGTTACCGACAATTTCAGTGCTTGCAGAAAATACCTTGCTGAAAACCACTTGTCATTTCCTTCTGCTCCTCGTTGGGTTCGACACTCTTACTTATCGAAAGGACTACGATTGATCCCCTACACTTGTGGGCCATCAAATTTCTGGATAGCATAAAAGGATACTTGAATAAGAATTTTTCAATCAAAAGACCTCGCACTACAAAAAAAATACACTTCCGTGATGATACGTGTTTGTCACAGTAGGTCACGTTTTCTGTCGTGCATGTACATCCATGACGATTTTATGACAGAATCAAGATAGTCATACCTGTGCTGTCGTAGAAGTGTTCCATGACAATACCAAAATTATCATCACGGAAGTGTTCACTTCCATGACGATGAATGACGCGTCATGGAAGTGGTTTCGTCAAGGGTAACCAACATTTGGCATTCACCGTAACGAGTCGCCGTTAAGCTATCGAGTCCGGTTTTGGATCCGATAACCCATTAACAGCCCGGACCAATGGGGATTTTCCACGTGTAATATTCTCATTGGCCGAAGGAAACACGTGTCAGCTCGTCACTGGGTCAGATAGGCGCCTATGATATGTCGACACGTGCGACGGCCCAACACTGGCCCATTTAGCTTACATAGGCCGGCCCGTTTGACTTGGTCAAAAGATAGCGGGCTGGCCCATGAAAAGCCTGTTAACGATCTGTTCGCATATAGCCCATTTTACGGCCCAGTAACTCACGGCCCGTTAGGGCCTTCCCGAAATTGGCCCAACAGCGTCATGTGGGCCGTTGAATATAACACCAGCCCGTTTCACTTTTGGCCCATGTATGGCCGACGATGTCTTTCGGCCCATATGAGGCCTTTCCTATCTTTGGGCCCTTCAGTGGCCCACGGTGACTCTGGCCCATAATGAACAGTAAATTTCTTTGTACCCATTAACGGCCCATTATTCACATGGGCCGTTTCCAGCCCGTGTTAGCTTTCGGCCTACTAACGGCCCATACGTTCTTAGGCTCCTTTCCGGCCCTCGATTACTTTTGGCCCGTTACTAGCATGTTCCCCTAATGGGCCAAATTTAGCCCATGGTTAGAATCGGCCCGTTTGAGGCCTGTTAACCCGTTGCGCCGTTTCTAGCCCGTCCTATATTCTGGCCCATTAACGACCTATTATGCCTATGACAGAATTAAGCCTTTGCTGTCTTTCGGCCTGTTAACGGCCCGTTACCATGCTGGCCCGATACCAATTACGCCTGTTTACGGCCCATGTGGGCCCATTTATCCGACGGCCTGAGGCCCATTGATTCTACGGTCCGTTGGAGGCCCATTTATCCGACGACCCGTAGGAGGCCCATGGATCCTACGGCCTGTAGCAGGCTCAAGGTTACCACGGTCCGTATATGGCCCATGGTTGTTGCGGCCACTAGCAAACCAAGGAAAAAGAAGACTAGGAAATAAATAAGCCAGAAACTAACGCTAGGCTATTAAGGAGATTGCACAGATTACATCCACTGGGCATCAAAGTTCGCCACCAGTGCAAATATAGGGAACACCCTACACTATACAAAAAAGGCTTGCTGTTCTCTTGAGCCGGTGGCAGCACGTTCAGAACAAATTTTGTATCGCAACAAAACAAATTACAACCATAAAACAAAAGGAAGGTTGGCATAAAAGTTAACAGTCCAGCAGATAAATGCACCACCAGAAGTTCAGAAGCTCAGTTCATTTGACCTGACTGTTAGGTTTTCATGCTATACTGTCCGATGGAGCACCATGACCTTCGCCTTCATTTCTCCTAGGCTCCTGAACAACATAGCAAATGTCTGATAGTCTGGTTTCAAAACCATGCATATCTTGACAACATCGAACAATGGTTGTCCTTGTTTCACAAAGGGTCTCTGTTAGGGAATGGACTTGTGTCTGGAGCGCAGATATAACATTGTTTTGAGCTTGCATATCTTGATCATGAGGCAGTTTGGATGAGATTGCCTTAACAACCAACCTAGTATTACGCAGGAACATGCTTTTGGCACTGTTAGTGGACAGGTACTGACCCACTGCAGCAAGAGGTGACATTGCGGTTATAGTTTCCTCGTCACCTTCAGAAGGTGGCAGTTCCACTATTTGTTCCATAGCTTGCTGAAAAGTTGAGTTTTTACATTAGTAGTACCAGAATAGAAGATATTAAGGAGGCAGCAAAACCAAACAAAATAGCTTTGGTCTAAATACAGAACTTATTCTGGTGAACCCGTGTAAAATATTAGTTGTATTTTACTGCAAAGTACATAATAAAACCAGGTTCCAAACATATGACCATGTACCATGGCTAATGTATTGTCTATTTCTTCACATAGAATTGACAGCTAAGGATAAAGAGACAAAGTTTATAATACGGTAAGCATAGTATGACATCATTCATATCACAAAACAACTGAGAACAGACAAACAGGTAATTGTAACGTTGTGTGGGCAAGTCCAGCACGGAACTAGATTACAGATCAAGATCAAAGGAACATCACTCCTCTCTTTTAAACCTTGTAAGGTGCAATGATATGCTAAGACAATTGTTTATAAAATTGAAAAGAGTAATAGACATTGGCTACAAACCGTGCAGTTCAATGCACAAGTCAGAGTAAGTAGTAGTTAAAAGGCATGAGGATTAAGGACTTACAACAGTGGCTTTGACTGCTGTAGTCATGCCCTTCGTCTTGCTGGTGTGACATCCTTGAAGATTTCCACAATATTTGGTTCAGGTACTTTTTGGTTCTTGCGGGCTTTCCTCTGCATTTGGAACAAGTCAATATAGATCTGATAATATGGCACAGCGAAAAGAGTGAAACAACAGCTAATTACAAGAGCCTCGCAGTGTGCAATATAGCTACGAGATCCTGTCGCCTGTTGGAATTTCACTTCGTACGGTTGGCCTTGTTCTTTGAACAGTTCACCTACAAGAAGATAGATTTTTGAGGCACAAGCGTAAATAGGAGTTCAACATGTGATCTGATCACATATATATAACGTACTTGATACTTTGGATCAGACCAGTGTTTAACGAGGCCTCTCCAGTCTTCATCCGATATATTTTCCACTGGAGATGTTTGGGCAAGTTCACTGTTAGCCTTGCCTTCAAAGTGAGTTTTCCTCAAGTTATATCGATACTGTCGCAGAGCAGACTTAAAAACATGGGTGCAAGCTTGTCTGGTTGCATCATCTTGGCTATCCAACTTGAACCTCATCTGTTGAAAATTATGGGAGTCTCATTATCAGCAACCTAGAAAGTATGGGACAGAGCAAGACGATATTACTAGTTTCCATACATAACCATACTTACAGATAAATGGTCGAGGAAGGTGTTGAACTGGGTTTCGTCTTTGTCATTCCTGTACTAAATCCATGTTGGGAGGATACATGCATGACACCTAGCGGCAACCGCTGCCTCTGATACTAACTTGGCTGACTCTGTAGCATCACGTGGCCTTTTTAAACCTGCCTCAAAATGGATCTCCATTCTTCCTCCTCTAGATTTAGTTAACCTATCAAGCATTATCCCTGATGTCTGTTTCCTCTTGCGCCTAGGTGCTAGTCCAACAACGAACATAGGAAGTGTTAGTGTACATCAAATCGTGAGACTACATATAAAGAAGCATGTGATTGTAACTTGACTCCAGCAACTAGCTTCTTGCTGTTGAAGCTCACAAGGTTCATCTGATCGTGCCAACTCATCTTGTGTGAAGAGTGCTTTGGAAGTAGTGTCGGGTGGCAAGGGAGCTTGGGAACGTGCTGCTAGCTGAGTTGACAAACGAGTAACTCATGCAGCTAGTGGTACTGTGGAAGGTGTTGCAACAACTAGGGCTATCGCTGCTTGTTTGGTGGCAGCTATTAGTTTCTGTTTGGCTTGTTTTGCAGCTCGTGTAGCACGGGATACCGCGTTTGTACAATTTTCCGGTGGACTTTGACCTTCTATTGCACCATCAGTACCAGCAGAATCTGCATAATTCTTCCGCTTCCATTTCCGTGTGTCTTGAGTACTAACACCATCCCCTGCCATTCTGTGTTCCTTCCTCTTTCTCTGTGCCATGTCGAGTCAAGCCAACAAGAAAAAGGAATAAAAATTTAGTTCTTCAGAACAAATTGATGCGTGATACAGACGAACTGAACTTTGATGTTAGACAACCGCATGATTGGAGGATGTAATATGTACGAAAAACATGACGACATGAGATAATCAGAACTATGATGTGTAAACTAAGCAGAAGGCATTTCAATAAATTAGAAGCAATGCAATGGAAGGTAGACACCATACAAAAGATGCTACAAATATCGCTCTGCCAAGTTAACAGTGTCTCGTCATAACTGGCATTTAAACAAATGTGAAGCAGTACAAGAAATAAATCATATGCAAGATGCAAACAACATCACACTAGCAAGTTAAAGGTCTCTCGTCATTAGTGCCATTGCATATTCACATCATTGCATATTCACAGCTTATGATGTGTAAACTAAGCAGAAGGCATTTCAACAAATTAGAAGCAATGAAAGCTAGACACCATATGTAAGACGCAACGAATATCACTCTACCAAGTTAAAACTGTCTCGTCATTAGTGCCATTTCAAAAAATTAGTAGTACAAGCTAGAAAATAACGCGAGATGTAAACTATATCAGACTCCCAAGTTAAACGTGTCTTGTGAAAAGTGATTGTTGCAGGTTACACAACAGTAGTACTTTGATGTAAGAACATGGTGTGATAGACAGATATTGTATGTTCTAGAAACAGGAACACGTGTCTTATTCACAAGTATAATGTGCAAAGTAAGCAGATGAAATTCAACAAAATCATATGCAACATGCAAGACAATATCACACTGCCAAGCTAGAGAAAGCACCTGGGATGCCGGTTTCGCCGGAAGACCGCCATCAGTCCCTGCCTTATTTTTTTCCTTCCTTTTTCTTAATTGTATTGCCTTGTCAAGTCAAACCCACAAGAAAAATGAATAAAAATTCGCTTTTCAGAACTCATTGATGCAGGATGCTGACGAGCACTACTTTAATGTAAGGTGACCGCATGATAGGACGATTGAATGTGTAAGAAAAAAGGACAGCATTGCATATTCACAGCTACGATGTGTAAACTAAGCAGAAGGCATTTCAACAAATTAGAAGCAATGAAAGCTAGACACCATATGAAAGATGCAACGAATATCACTCTACCAAGTTAAAATTGTCTCATCATAAGTGCCATTTCAACAAATTAGAAGTAGTACAAGCTAGAAAAGAATGCGAGATGTAACCTATATCACACTCCCAAGTTAAACGTGTCTTATGATAAGTGATTTTTGCAGGTTACACAACAGTAGTACTTTGATGTAAGAACATGGTGTGATAGACAGATATTGTATGTTCTAGAAACAGGAACACGTGTCTTATTCACAAGTATAATGTGTAAAGTAAGCAGATGGAATTCAACAAAATTAGAAGCAATACAAGCTAGACATCATACATAACATGCAACCACATATAACAGTGACAAGTTAGAGGGAGCGCCTGTGATGATGGACTAGGGGAGACGTGCTCATCATCAATACAAGTACGTTGAGTGTCTATGCATGTGTTGTCTTGCAAATCTTCTTGGGGGGGGGGGGTGGCGGAATAGAATCTGTAGAGGCCCTCCGTTTGGAAGGAGCACCTTATACACTGCCTTGCTAATTTCCTTCCGCTTTATTGATTTTGAATGTGCAAGTAAAACCGACAAGAAAAAGCAATAAAATTCACTCTTCAGAACTCATTCATGCATGATACTGACAATCACTACTTTGATGTAAGGCAAACACATGATACCAGGATGGAATATGTACGAAAAACAGGACGGCATGGCATATTCACAACTATTTGTGTAAACTAAGCAGAAGCCATTTCAACAAATAAGAAGCAATGCAATCTAGACACCACATGAAAGATGCAACCAATATGACTCTGCCAAGTTAAAAGCGTCCCATCATAAATGTCATTTCAACAAATTAGAAGCAGCGCATGCTATAAATCACATGAAAGATGCAACCAATATCACACTGCATATACTAAAGGTGTCTCGTCATATTGATTGATGCGGGATACAAAAAAATAGTAGTTTTATGTAAGGACATGCTTAATAGACAGATGTACTATGTACCAAAAACAAGAAGGCATGTCACATTAACAGGTATAATGTATAAACTAAGCAGAATAGCACATGCAATTTAACCAGATTGGAAGAATTACAATCTAGACACTATATGCAACATGCAACCACATATCACGCTGCCAAGTTAGAGCAAGCACCTGCGATGGTGGTGTAGGGGAAATGCGGTCATCAACTACAGAGCTATGTTGACTATCTTCATCTAGCATTGTTGTTTCTTGAGAATCATGTGGGGAGGATGACACTGCATTCTTTAAAAGAGGATCTTTTCTTACAGCAGTCCACGAGCCTGACTGTCTCATCATAAGTGATTGATGAGGGATACACAAGAAATTAGTTTGATGTAAGAACATGGTTAATAGACAGATGTAGTAGTATGTACCAAAAACAGGAAGGCATGTCATATTCAAAGGTATAATGTGTAAGCTAAGCAGATGCAATTTAACCAAATTGGAAGCAATACAAGCTAGACACCCGGCTGGAGTGGTGAGCATGATCATCGAGGACCTGAGAGCCTGGTGGGAGGCGGGCTGCTTCGCCACCACCGTGGCTTTTTAGTTGGCTTCCAGGTGATGCCTGTCTATGCTGGGCTTGTCACTGGCTCGGCCAGTGCCCTGACTAGCTATTTGGCTTCTGGTGCTCCCGGGATGGTGGTTCATGTAAAAAATATCTTTCCTTATCTTAATAAAGACCGACTTCGGCCTTTCGAATACAAGCTAGACACCATATGCAACATGCAACCACATATGACACCGCGAAGTTAAAGCAAGCACCCGGGATGGTGGTTCATGGCGAGCGAGATCATCAACTCTAGAGCTACGTTTACCGTCTCCATCTGCTGACACTGCACCCTTTATAGCGCCGAAACGTGTCTTGCCTAAGCCCGAAGAAAGCTGGAGCTGCTTCTCTCTTTTATTTCGTGCTTCTATCAATCGGTTGGCAGAGGCTGAAATACCCATGCATAAAAAAACAATAGTGAGAGTATGGGTGAAGTGTGTGCAGAACTAGTGCACTGTAAAAGTAGCAGATAGCAGGTGGCTGAAAAATAAATGACAGGAGACATATGATAGCTCTATAACATTGCATGGCAAACAAAATTAGATTCTACTCCGTATGATTTTGTAATATATGAGCACAGGGATGGCTGGGAAATGCAGGTACTCCTCCAGCACACCACCACATGTGGTCCTATCAAAATAACAGTCGACTAAAAATAAATAGGTCAGTCAATTTTTTAATGAACCGTCCGATCTACAAGGAACGGGCAGATGGCCTTCGTCTACCTCCCACCAGTCACTGTTGATGATCTTTCTCGAACCGCCAGCGACCACCGACCCAGACCCCTGCCTCCACCGCCCCGCCCTCCCCTCGACCTCACACCACCGCCGTGCTTGGCAGCGCCCCCGGCCATCCCTTTAAGCCCAGTCGACCTCCAGATCGGGCGCCAGCAGCTCCTAGGCCCCACACACCCCTAAGTAAACACCGAGGCACTGCTTCCCCGACGTAAAAGGTGGACTAGCGCCTGTTACACCGGGGAATGCTTCCTTTAATTGGGAATCAACTGACCAGGAATTGAAATCCAGGGGGGCGACGGACCTCTAGCTAAGGTGAAATAGTATATGAGGAGAAACCTTGTGCATCGCGAGTTACTAGGAACATCTAGTATCAGGAAGAAGGTGTAGGAAGAAGCGGTCAGCCAGTGTCTTCTGTGGGATGAATACCGTGCAAGCAGACACCTAAGATTTGCACGAATAAGGGAAGAGGAGTACCATTTCTGGTTGCCAGTGATGTGTCCTCCTGATATCACGGTGATGTTCTTCTTTTTACTGGGGGAACCAATGTTTTGGAGGAGGGTGGAGCCTTGGACGAACCCATGGCCAAATTGTTGACTGTGTTGCGGTGGCCGTCGGTGGAGGGGAAGCAGATCCGAGGTGGCGAAGGACGGCGTAGCAGGAACAACTCTGGTGTGGTGGACGGTGGCGACATTGGAGCGGCAGCGGTGAGGTGCAGGACGGCATGGTTGAACTGGCTCGGGTATGGTGCACGTCGGCGTCCTGGAGGCAGCTCGGCCTTGACTACTAGCCGTGGAGGGCGTTGCGGTTGCGGTTGCGGTGGACGACGACGTCGGGGTATCGGCTCCGGCGTGATGGAGGAGGGCGGTGGTTGATGGGTGGGATGGGGTGGCGGACGGAGGACGCCGGGGTTTCGCGACTGGTGGAGAGGTAGTTTTGGCGCCCACGGAGTACGAATGGGGAATCGGACGGGGGGTGGGGGTGGCGGGGGGAGCTAAGGGGGAACCATGTTTTGGTCTGGGACGCGCTTGTTTTTTTTTAATAGATGGGATGCGCTTGTTTGAAATTTGGGGAAAGTACAAACTTTGCCCCCCTCTTAAATTTCTGACCTACTGCGGGTCGGGGGTAGGACGGTAATCCCAGGTGTCCCAAATAGTGGGCGGGAGCGATTTCGGCCGAGCGAATATGTGTTTAGGCAGCCATGGTGTATGAATGTTTTTCGGAGGCGGTTGCGTGGCGTCTAGATGAAGTTACAAACCTACCCCGGTTTAGACCTATAGACGTCAGGCCAGTAGGCTTCACGGGTCGGAGTTAGAAAAGTAATTTCCTTCTACCAAACATTGGTCTCACGCGGTTTCAAGCGAGTAGAGGCTCTTTTGGCGCTTTGTTCGAAATTTTGAAGCAGAAGCATTCACGTTTAGAGTACTCTTGAACTTTGAGGATTGACCTAAATAGACAATGTTAAATTTGACCTTGTATGTTTGAAAACCTCATTAAATTATGCGCTTCTTTTTGAAATTTTGACACTTGAAAATCCTATAACTACGATTATTTTGGAATGGAGGAGGTAAATTTGAATCTACTTTGTACACGACTATATATGCTATTATGTACAAAAGCAGAGCAAAGATTGGTGCCCCCATAATTTAGGTATGCTTTACAAATGCCATGATCTCGAATTCAAATAATTGAATGGACTTCATGTTGAATTTGAATTTTTTAAACCACCTTAAGTTGAATTCAAATGTATGCTAGTTCATAGCTAGCTATTTATAATGTTCATTGTGTAACTTTTGTATGTATAATGTGCTTTACACACACAACATGAAGTATACTCACGTTTATATTCGATTGCTAAAGCGATGCATTGTCTGGAGTTCAAAAATACTAACTCTGTGGATCAATTATGTCGAATAATAACATAGACATGCTCAAATTCGATAGAATATAGATGTCTGATGGATCAATGACCGTTCCTTACGCGAATTGCAAATATCATGATCCCATCCTAATATTTGGATACAATTTATATTTTTAATCAATGTGTACATCAGTCTTTTACATGTAGTTTCACTCTCCATAGGCCCCTCCTCACACACGCGCTGACTTTCTCTCTTACACATATGCGCACACGGTGTATATCCATCGGTGGTCTCTCACACATGCTCACACACTCTCTCTCGAGGTATCTTTCTCGCAGACATGCTCTCGATATAACCCTCCCTCCCTCTCGCAACCATTTACGTCTGTTTTCACTAACCTTTATCACAAGCACTCTTCCTCTCACAAGCATACACACGCACAATCCCCATCGACCCTTTCTATATACATAGACCTGCCTACGTGTCTCCCGCACGCACATTATCTTTAGGCCTGTCTCGCACGCATTGTCTCCACCTCTCTTCCTAATTGACGAGTATGATTCTAGCAGAGCATTCTATAGGATGCCCCTTAAAGTTAGGTTGGATGAATGGTAATATCAGAGATAAGGGGTTACCTTAGTCCGAGGAAATAGGGTTACAAATCCTAGCCGGCTTTGTCAGTGGACACATAGTCCTTCACGACTCTGGTATCTTTGTCTTGTACGACTAGTCCTCCATGGGTCTCCCTAAATGCGTCACGGGCCGACCAATGTAGCGCAGGATGGAACCGAACCAAGGGCCTCACCTCGGCCCACCGGATCTCATGCGGTGACAGACCCTCTGCCCCCAGGTCTCGTTATCTTCTCACACCCACACATACCAACACAGACACCACACAAAATATTTTCTCCTCATGCCTCTATCCCCCCTGTATATACACACTCAAGGGCATCTCTCGCCGTGACATCCTATTCGTCTCTGTCTCTCTAGACCTCTCTCATTTCTCGTGCTATCTCTCCCACGCCCCCCCGCCGGCCCCTCTATCCTTGCCTCTCTCGAATACGCAATACATACACATACCTCTCTAGGCCCTGCCAAATACGTCAACTACACATTCACACATGTTACACCACGTACCCCATTGATCTAGAAAGCCCTCTCTTCACGTTTATTTTGCATACAACATTCCTTTTGCATAAAACCACACAAAGTGTGGCCAAAAAATTATTTTAGAATTTCTACATATATACAACATTACAAAGTTATATGGAGGAGTATGAACGTTAATTTGCATTGCATGGTGCACCCAATGATATTTATTCCGCATTGTGAAATTTTATATTTTTATACTATATATAAAGTTAGTCATAATAAAGAGAAACGAAGAGCATCTCTCTCTCTCCATCACATACACCCCCTCTACGCCCCTTTCACGTACGCACACAAACTATCTCCAGGTCCTCTAAAAGTATGCCCCCAGCACATTCACCCATGTTCATCTTTCTCTCGCGATATATACAGTGACAATCATTGTATTTGAAGCGAAAGCACGATACGTACATTGGACTTCAGAATCCACTCATTACGGTCACCATTTACATTTTGTGGTTATTATACAGTCACGGGCTAACCGTACAGCTCTGTATTTGCTCAAGACACGACTAGTTGACCAGTTAAACGCTCCACGTGGTACCTCTAGTGTTGCATCACATTATCTCACTACCATTATGCCCACCTGTTGGAGTGTATAAGAATGAAAACAAACGATAACAAAATATTGGACGGTAGTTCGAAGTCATGACCGCGATCACAACAGACAAGGTGGCCTTGTATTGGTATGCTGAGCCGTCTGTTTTAACACACATGAGCTGGTGTGGTGATTATACACACACGCACGCATGCACACGAACTGCATGCACGCAACACTCACACGAACACACGCAGCCACGCACGCATGCAACACTCACACGTACACACACAGCCACGCACGCACGCAACACTCACACGCACAGACGCACGCATGCATGCACACACCACACGACCAACACACACTCTCACGCTCAAGTGCTCAACCTACACATGCACGCGCACACATAAAGCCCTGACAGACACATACACAACCAGGTGGTTCCCGCGCACGGGTTGGAGTCTTCTCGCGCCTGCATAAATTTGTGTTTATCTCACCTTTTTCCTATGCGAACTGACAGGTGGGACCCACAAGGAACGTGGTCAATTTAACCAGTCAACATAGTGCCACGCAGACTATTTGGCCGGTCAACAGAGTGCAATCCGATGCTGAACGGTGAGCAAGTGATCGTATAATCACCATGAAACGTATATAATGACAGTAATGAGCGTATTCTGAAGTTCGATGACCGTATTATGCTTTTCGTTTGAAATACACTGACCGCCCGTGTATTTATCTCTTCTCTCACGCCACCCCATTATTGCTGTACTGGTTTCGTAAGAGTGAACAAGCATTCACGTCTACTGTACAATATGTAGATATGAGTTACAAATGCTATGAAGACGAATACAAATATTTGAATCCACTTTATGCCCAATTTCTCTCTGTAGGCCCTCCAAAAGTACATCTCTACATGTTCTCGTATGTTACATCTAACAACTATGCAATACAGCACTACTACTACACTCTAACACAATAAATCATACTCTGTATGTGTTTTTAGTTTTACTAGATCTCATATTGTTACTTAATTATTCAGTTTGTATACATTAAAATTGCCTTTGAAATGTATGGCTAGTATCATCTACCGCGCGGGAAAAATCCCGCCCTTGCCTGTTTAATCGGGTTTGTATCGATGGATCGTGCGAAACAGCAAAACTATAGTAGTACTACAATACAAGTAACAGTTCACTGGGCCGCCGTGTCGTGTACTCCTCCGTCGTAAGAGTGGAGCACTCGCTTTCATAAATGTTCTAGTCCCTTTCGCTGACATGTGGGACATCAAGCAACCGGGTCCACGTGCCATATCGAAATAACAGTGCAGAGCAGCAGGGGTGAAGCACCCCAGTCATGGCGCCGGCGTAGTAATGAGCAATGAGGCGTCAAATCACAAAGCTGCACCTTTCCCGCAGTTAAGTTGGAGGGACGAAGTAATGCTAAAAAAAGAAGTTGGAGGGATGAAGCAACCATCATTTCACTCGTTGCTGAATCCGCTTCTCCCTCATCTTTTTCAAGTTAACCACGTGTTGCTTCTGCCGTTGTTCTGCCTCATGTGGGACGCGGATCGGCTTGGTAAAGCACTGACACGTGGGACCACATGTTAGCAAACCGCCAGGCCAACGTCCTCTAAAAATAAGAAACCTCCCCCGCCTTAATCACCTCCTTTTTACTAATCTTGATACTATAATTTTTTAGATCAATATAATCAAGATTTGTATAGATAGCACACAGGAGCAAAACCAAGTGGTACAGCTAAGGGCATCCACAATGTGTAGCCAAATGTGAAAATAGCTTTTGGCATCGATGGGAACCATTGTGGTCGGTGCTGCCAAAGCCAAAAAGATGGAACCGAAGCTCCCTAATTGATTGATTGAAGGAATAGAAAAATGCAACCTCTCTCCTCTTTCTCTCGTGCTTGGACGCATGTACAGTATAGAGCACAGAGCCTACTCCCCTTTCCCTTCTATCACAAATCACAAAGCAGTGAGGCGTCAAATCACAAAGCACGGACGAAGCAACCATCATTTCACTCTTCGCTGACTCCGCTTCTCCATCGTCTTCTTCGAGAAACCACCTTACCACACTAAGCTAGACGGACGACGCTATTGTGTAGTACTAGTACATTTACGCGTCCTTTGGTTCAACGGACTTCCTGGATGCAAATAAGACGGTTGTCTTGGCTTGCAAGCGGCTCTTGCGAACGACTTACCGTGGTCTCCCTCAATGTTGTGCTTCATCGAACGCACTTCGCCGAACCACAACGTTCGAGATATCGTCGACGTCACCGCAATGGGGAAGGAAGTCAAATAGTTACTACCTCCATTTTTTTTGTATACAAGGCCAGTATCAAAATTACAATTTGCAGAAGGCCACTAACACTAATCGAGGCAAAATTGATGGGGTTTGCCTCGTACTAGCAACCAAGGACATTAATATACCCTTGCATGCATGCGGAAGTGAGAAGGTTGGTTTGCATGGCGCTGCATTAATCAAGCAATGAGGAGTGAGATGGTTAGCTCTTTGGGCGTTGGAGAAAAAAATACGCATTAATTGACACGTCAAATGAGGATTTGTATCGATCAATCCCGCAAAGGAAAACCCCGCCTTTCTTTTTTAACACAAGTAGTACGTACGTACTTGTATCCTGTTTGGGTCTAGCCCTTGCATTGCCATACTTCGCCACACATTTTTGCCAAGATTGCCTAAAGTTTTCAAAATGAAAAGGAGGTACACTTGCACACGGCTGTCGCGGTCGCATCGCACCCTCACACAATCGCTCCTGCACGCCGCAAACCCAACCAAGGGAACGCACCCTCACTGACACGTGCTACCGCATGTGATCAAACCAAACTCAGCCATCCTACCGCTGACACATAATTTTCGTTCATACAATATGTTTATCCAACCGCATGTTGGGGAAGATCCGTACGGCTCGTGCGGTGGTCTGTTGGGGAAGAAGAAGAGGTGAGGAAGAAGAAGGGTTAGGAGACGTAGGATATTCATCCAACCGTCTGAAATGGTCGACTGACCCAAATGATGAAAGTCAGGCGACTTGCATAAATATATGTTTTTACACAGCAAAAGATCCCTAAAAACGACAACATAAAGAAAAACTATCACTACTCGTGGAACAAGATGACCTCGTCGTCTTTGGCTGCCGGCGCAAACCAGCCGTAGCTGCCGACGTGTGTCTCCGCACCGTGGTTGTCCTCGGCCTCCAGCTACTCATTCACGTGGAGCGTGCGGGCGCTCTGCACGGACGCGACCACCGCCCGGTTCAAGTCCAGGACGTCTGGTTCCGCCTGCAGGAGGGCCTCGATGGCAGCGGCATCCGCGCACTCCACGTCGAGTTGAGCCTCTGCCGCCCGGTTCAAGTCCAGGACGTCCGGTTCCGCCTGCAGGAGGGCCTCGATGGCAGCGGCATCCGCACGCTCCGCGTCAAGTTGAGCCTCCGCCGCCCGGTTCACATCCACGACATCCGGTTCCGCCTGCAGGAGGGCCTCGATGGCAGCGGCATCCGCGCGCTCCGCGTCGAGTTGAGCCTCCGCCTCCCGGTCCTCCTTTAGGATCGCCAGGTTGAACCGCTGGTCCGCCTGCACCATGGGGGACCCGGACGCCGGCACAAAGTCGACGTCCATCGTCTCATACGCATCGGGGGCCTTCTGCGCCGCGACCTCCGCCATGAACATTGGATCGGCTTCCTCCTCCTCAGAGCTTGGCTCCAGAGAACTCGGGGATTGGGCCGCCGCAAAGCGAGCTTGGGAACGGAGGTCTGTGGCGCCGACCGCCGCTGCGATTTCTGCGTGGCGCTCTGGCGTCAGCATCTTGTAGCACGTGATCTTGCGGCGCACCATGGCTTTTCGGTGAACTAGGGGACGGTTGATGCAGGCTAGGGGATCGAAAGGTGGGGGAATGGGCTGGAGAGGAGGTGTGGTTTTGGGGCAGTGGTGACCGGCCGGCAAGTAGCTGGCGTAGGCCGAGCAGCGAAGGTTCTGGTGTGAATAGTGGTTCTGGTGACGACCGGTCAATCGGTTTTGACTGTGCGGAGTTTGCAAAGCCGGACGGCTGGAGCCTGGAGAGTTGTGGGGTGGGATGGGACCAAAGTTTCAGAGTTTCACATGGCAGACGTCCGGACCTCCCCACCATTCCTGTCGACGACGAGGCGGTGACTTCGTAAATCTCAAGATGACTAGCAAGATGCCCGTCCATTGCACGGAACATCAGGATGCATTTTTTTATGATATCTCGAGAATTTCATCGAAAAATGGTATCTCGAGAATTTCATCAAAAAATGATATCTCGAGAAAGATGAGAGATAAGGTGAGGAGGAGTGGGACACGGTGGTGATTGGTGGTCGGACTTAGCGGAGGCATGGGGATGGACGACGCCGACAGCAGCCACAATGCCAGATTGTTCTAGAGGCTTCCTTTTTTTAATTACTCAACAATGAAGTTGTGGGAGATAAGGATGAACGATAAAGGTGCGGGTATCCTTTTGCAAAATTGCCATAGTTTGCTTTCTATCCGTCAGATGTAGATCGGCGGTCTATATTGCAAGATGGCAGGAACACCATCATCACCGAGAGTAGATATAAGAGTAGAGATAGAGGTATGACGTCTCAGTCTCTTGAAGGTGCTCATCGGGGTAGGGTGTGCGTGTGTGCGTTCATAGGGGTGAGTGTATGCGCGCATGTATGAGCGCTTGCGTCTGTACTGTGTTAAAAAAAGGAGTACTCGAGGTATGCAAGTTCATAAGGAACGGACGGTGTACATCACTCTTGTCACATTCGCATTGCACCTCGGCACGTTGGACCCTCCACATCGCTCACTGAATGGAACGCGCTTCGTCTTGCGTTTTCGCTCGCTTGTGGGACTGCAGTTGAGAGCAAACCGGCGTCCCTTCCCCTCCCCCGCCCACGTCATTTATACTACTAGAAGAGAGAGAGAGGCCGAGTGTTTCCCTCCGTTTTATGTGGAGTAAATAAAAATGGAGGGAGTATACTACTAGTACTATGAGCACTGCATACTCTACTGCAGATGTTGTCAGTACTCCACTAGTACTAGTACTTCTACTACTATTGGACAGGGAGCTTAAAAAAGTTACTATTGGACTGGCTATACATGGCGAAATCCTAGTAGGAAGAGCATGCGCAAGAACAAGCACATTCACGTGTTTGAAAACAAATTGGAAACCATCTCTGTTTGAATACAAATCTAGCAGTACGTACGAATCTAACAATATTGATTGGGCGTTGTTGAATGTTGATACTTTTTTCTGTAAGTTTGGTCAAAGTAGAGATACTTTGACTACGCATAAAACTTATATGTAAACTAGAAAGGATCGGAGGGAGTATATTGTATGTTCAAAAGTGAAATGAACATTGAATACCCTTTATATATGATTTGCTTATGCTATGATCACCGGTTCAAAATTTTGAATCCGCCTTAGGTATCACACATGCACCCACTCGTTCTCTCTCGGTTTCATCTCGGGGTACGGGGATCGATTGAAATAGGACTAGGGTGGGTACAGTACATTCGTTTCGCTTTTGAACGTACAATATACTCCCTCCGATCCACACAGACCCCCCGGGTCATTTCTATCATAGAAACACACCAAACCTTTATCTCCTTGCACGACACGCACTTGATCTCTCAACATCAATCGATCTCGTCCAGATGTATCGGGGCATGAACCGAATGGGATGTCAAAACTAAGATGGGAAGCGACACATAGTGGAGGCAAAGTGAAACTTTAAACGAACCGTTTGTCTGTATGCATGTCGGACAAATTACAACATTGGAAATACAAGCATGGTCTAGGCCCACATGTGAATGATACTCGGCGAAATGTTCAAATGAGGCACGCGGGAGGATGGACTCGACCGGAGGGCAGCATGATCGATGGAGAAGAGGGTTGGAGAGGAATGAGAAATAAGCAACGCCACATGACTATACTTGAACGGCTCAAATAAACATAAAGTTGTCTCGTTTTCCCTTTCGTCTTGGTCATGTAGTAAGATACTTCCTCCATTTTTATTTACTCTGCATATTAGGTTTGACTGAAGTCAAACTTCATAAAATTTGACCAAATTTATATAAAAAATATGAGCATTTACAATGGCAAATCTATATGATGTGAAAGTATATTCAATAATGAATCTAATGGTATTGATTTGTTATTGTATATGTTATTATTTCTGTCTATAAACTTTGTCAAAGTTTACAAAGTTTGACTTTGAGCAAAGCTAAAATGCGGAGTAAATAAAAACAGAGGGAGTACGCATGGACTAGTATATAGTTACTACTGCCGTAATATGGTAAGTTGGACCCCTAAATGCGGGCACGGACCGGGCACACCTCAATTATTCCTTCAAACAGTCGGACACCTACGTTAGCACACCATCCGGCTACTTAATCAAGTGTTATGCTTCACTAGTTGAAAAGGAAAAGGGTGGTACCGTACCCAAAACCACCACACTTGGGGCTAGGGTAACAACTTGGTACTGTACCACATTTGAACCAGGGCACAAAAACCACTTGTTCTGCGCCTAATGCATAACGCGGATCACTGATGCTCGAATTTGGCCGGGAAAACAGGGAAACCGACATGTGGGGCACACCTGTCAGGATGATGTGGCGCAGACTAGTCCAATGGAGGAGCTGGCCCACGACCTCCTCGCCACCGGCAACCGTTCATGTGGGTCGTGGGGGCCAGCAACGTGGCGCAGCTCCAGCACCGCCTCTGAACACGGCGACCGCGGTGAGCGACACGCTCATCGTCGCTGGACACGCTCGGCTTCAGGGTGCCGAGGGTGGCGTTAGCGCTGTGGCACGACCAACAGATCAAAACCCGGCTCATCGAGGATGCACAGGGCGCCGAAGTGCGCGCGCACCGCGACGCGTCCACAGAGTGTTCTACCGCAGCCAACTGCATCCCCAGGACCTGAGACCATGTCGGGTCGTCTTGCTTTTTCAATGACATGTGGGGATTGCTTGTGAGCAAAGGGCATCTCCAACGTTGCCACGGCCGCAGCTGACTATCCTGGCACACCAAAAACCCTCATCCCTCGCGCCGTCGAGCGGTGCGTTCCCAGCCGGCGCCAACTGTCCGCATTCATGCCGTCCGTCCGTATGCCGTCATTAAGAGGCTCGGTGCCCGAGGAACCAACTCCGGCAACTTAACGATGCACCCGGACGCTTGGCCTCACCGGAATGCGCTACTAAAAGAGGCAACGCCCACCTAAACTCCACACCATAGCGCATCCTCCTGCTACCTGGCACGGTGGCACCACATCCACCATGACCGCGAGCGCGAACGCTCTGCGGGAGAGCTTGTCTTTGGGGATGAAGCTCGAGGTCGCTGCCCTCGCTCAAGTCGCCGCTCGCAACGCAATAGCAGCATAGCCGGACGCGGACACGACCGCACAAGCGATGGCCACGCTGGCAGCCGACGACGGGAGCATCGTTAGCCACGCGTCCTACTTGCCGCCGTCCAACGTTCGGTGGCGCATGTGGCAGGTGAAGCGACAGACCGTCCACGTCCATCATCATCGACCTCACATCCACCGGCACCGCCGAGGTCAGGGACTCCTCCGAGGATGAGTAGGGCATGGGAGGCGGCAGGGCATGGTGTGCCAACTGGCCGGTCCGTCTCCCGTGTTCTACTCTTGCTTGCCGGAGACCGCACCTTCACTTCACGTGTCTTGAACCCCGCCCCCGTACATGGAGATGGCAGATGCAGGACGTCGGTCGCCGCCGTAGAAAAGGTTTAGGGTCGGGTTTCTTTTATTTTTTTGTCCTATAAAAGTTCAAAATGTAATGAAAATCTGCCGTGTTTGCATGAATCTCGTCCGGTGTATATGAACTTTCACAATAATAGTAAGATATATTGTAGGAGTATGAAAATATATGGAATGATGATTCATTTTTGTGTGTATAAACTTAGAAGGTTTAACCCGAGACAAAGCTAACATGCGAAGTAAATAAACACATAGGGTCTAACATACACAATTTATCTTAGGCACTCCAATAGTACGTCCACTACACATTCACGCATTTCACATCTTTCTACATCTACGGGAACCTACGAAAGGGTTAACGTAAGTTGCCTCTCTCTCTCCCCTGATTTTCATGGTGGTGGGCCCCTCCCTCCCCCCAATCTCCAATCAACAGCCCACACGTTTCACATTACGTTAATTACGTAACTGGGATTACGTAGGTGTAGCATTACTCATCCTAAAAAACCGAACTAAGCCAACCTCCCAGCATATCATGCGGGAAAAGACCCGGCCGCGCCGTTTTAGTCGGGATTACCGGATTACTAGTAGTAGTATCGATGGATCGCGCGAAGCACCAAGTTTAAAAGGAAAAAGGCGATACACTCACAGCACGCCTGTCGCGGTCGCATTGCACCCCTCACACGGTCGGTCCTGCACACGGCTCACGCAAACGGAACGCGCTTCAGCATGCCTCATCACTGACATGTGGGACTGCACATGGAGAAACCGACCATGCACCAAACTCTCCCGCCCACCGCGTGAAAATTCCCCCCAAAAATTCCTCCCAAATCCCAAATTCAACCGCCCTTCGGCCAACAAGCCAATAATATTCCCCAAACCCCCCGGCCCCCTCCACTCCATTCGCTCCACCAAAGCGGCCCTCCCCGCCGCGCCGATACGTCGGCGCCGCGGTTCGTCGAGGGGACGCACGGCGATCCTCTCACTCCCACAGTACGCTCTCATAGACGGCCGTCCTCTAGCCGCGCCACCACAGCTGGCGACGTTCTTGTGGAGGTGCACAGCGGTCAGCTTCTCCCACGGTACGCGCATTCTAGACCGAGGCCCCGTGCATGTCGGAGTAGCGCTGAATATTAGCTGATAGACGTTGTTAATCTCACTGTTTGCCGAAATAGTTTACAGTCAATATGCTCTGCTTAAGAAGCTTCCTTGCCCTGTTCTGCACTCAATCTGCTTAGCTGAGATGGCATGCCACGCCCGATTAGTTGCTAAAATATCCTGCCATATATTTATTGTGATGTAGATTGCCATGGTCTAGTAGCCAATCTGTTAGGTGAAATAGCTCTACACCGTTTTATACTCGATCTTTGTTGCTGAGATGGCCTTCGATGGTTGTGTGCTCGGCCTCATTGACAGTTGAAACAGTCTGCCATAATTTAGCACTCAAATCTGTTTGCTGAATTAGCTTTACATATATATTTCGTTACTTAGATCTGCTTGTCCAAATATCTTGCCATAGCTTTAGACATCGACCTAGGTATTTTTTTTTCTAGACTTCATAAAAAAGCATATATGATTTTCCTGTAATATCTAGTAGAAGAACTAATTTGTATGTCTAACAGATGGACAGGACTTGGATAGCTTCTGCTCAAAGATTCTCTGATGCATATGTCGAGGGGGTTGAAAACTTCATGAACTTTATCAGAGCTGAGTACGGTGGTCCGAAATCAGATGTGCTCTGCCCGTGTAGCAGTTGTATGAATTCAGTTACAAGACCCCAGTTAACTGTGCAAAATCATCTACACTTGTATGGGATGTCGGTCACATATACTAGGTGGGTTCATCATGGTGAAGCTGTGAACGTCAATGTTACTGACTATGTGGAAGCAGCAGATCACCATCTTGATCTGCCTGATGCTCAGGTGGAAGAGGAGGAGGAGGTGGTGGTGGCGGAGCCAGTGAGTTTGACCAACATTGAAACAATGCTACGAAATGCTCGCGCATTTCGTGAACTTTCACCTGCATAAGAAAAACGGTGGGCCCGCATGTTGGAACAATGCAACGTGGCTGTCACCCCAGGAAATAAGCTGTCAGTATTCTCAGCTATGGTCACCTTTCTTCAGGTGAAAACATCTGAGCGGATGACCAACAAATCATTCGATGTGATGTTGGCTGCTTTCCGCAAATCTTTTCCAGATGCGTCTGAGTTGCCACACACCTACAGTAAAATGAAGAATTTTCTTCGTGCAGTTGGAATTGGATATGGTATGATCCATGTTTGTAAGAATAATTGTGTTCTGTTCTGGAAGGATTATGCCAACTTAAGTGAATGCCCAAAATGCAAATCATCAAGATGGAAAGATGGCGATGCTGTGAAGAGGATTCCTCATAATGTTCTGAGACATTTTCCAATTATACCAAGATTGCAGAGGTTGTTTCATGATGCTGAAACAAGAGAGGATGTACTGTGGCATTCTAGGAACCAGGAGTACAGAGATCAAAATGTAATGAGCCATCCATCTCATGGTAGTGACTAGAAAAGCTTCAATCAGAAACACAAAAAGTTTGTTGCTGACCCGAGAAACATTAGACTTGGCTTAGCTACAGATGGATTTAACCCATTTGGCCACCAGAGCGCCACATATAGCATGTGGCCAGTGCTTGTTATCCCTTACAACATGCCTCCAAATGTCTGCACCAAAGAATCAAACTACATGATGGCCTTGCTCATCCCAGGTCCAAAAAGTCCTGGAAAGGATTTTGATTTATTCATGGAGCCTCTTGTGGAGGAACTTCAACAGCTATGGAGGGGTGTTCTCACTTGAGACCTATATAGCAGCCCACCAGCCGATTTCTTTCTGCGTGCTGTTATAATTTGGTGCATCCATGATTATCCAGCTTTGGGCACTATGTCAGGGCAAACGACACATGGTTACAATGCATGTGTTCACTGTGACAAGAATCCGCTGTCATACGCAATACTTAGCATGATCTGTTACATTGGACACCGCTATTCCCTTGCCAAGGACAAGCCGTGTGCTACAAAATACCAAAGACATGTGTTCAATGCAAAGCATGAAAACCGTGTGATACGTCTCCAACGTATCTATAATTTATGAAGTATTCATGCCATGTTTACAACAATTTTATATGGTTTTGGTATGATTTGATTAGAACTAATTCGGACTGACGTTGTTTTCAGCAGAACTACCGTGGTGTCATTTTTTGTGCAGAAATAAAAGTTCTCGGAATGGGCTGAAAATTTACGGTGATTTTTTATGGACCAAAAGAGACCCCCGAAGCACAAGATTTGGGCCAGAAGAGTCCCGAGGCAACCACAAGGGTGGGGGGGCATGCCCACCCCCCTACGGCGCGCCCCCCTGGCTTGTCGCTGCCTCGTGGACCCCCTTGACATGAGACCGACGCCAAAAATTCCTATAAATACCAAAACCCCCGAAAAGAAACCTAGATCGGGAGTTCCGCCGCCGCAAGCCTCTGTAGCCATGAAAAACCAATCGGGTGCCCTTTCCGGCACCCTGCCGAAGGGAGAAACCATCACCGGTGGCCATATTCATCATCCCGACGGTCTCCATGATGAGGAGGGAGTAGTTCACCCTTGGGGCTGAGGGTATGTACCAGTAGCTGTGTGTTTGATCTCTCTTTCTCTCGTGTTCTTGATTTGGCACGATCTTGATGTACCGTGAGCTTTGTTATTATAGTTGGATCATATGGTGTTTCTTCCCTCTCTATCTCTTGTTGTGATGAATTGAGTCTTGCTCTTTGAGGTTTTGTTATGTTGGATTGAGTATTGGATTTGAGAACACTTGATGTATGTCTTGCGATGGGATATCTGTGGTGACAATGGGATGTTCTATTGATTCACTTGATGTATGTTTTGGTACTCAACTCGCGGATTCCCGAGGTGACATTGGGGTAATATATGCATAGGGGTTGATGCACGTTTTCAGCCTACGTTCTCCGATAGAAACTTTGGAGTGATTCTTTGTTACACATTGAGGGATTGTTATATGATCCAATTATGTTATCATTGTTGAGAGAATTTGCACTAGTGAAAGTATGAACCCTAGGACTTGTTTTCAAGCATTGCAATACCGTTTTTGCTCACTTTTACTACTTGTTACCTTGCTGTTATATTTTCAGATTACAAAAACCTATTACTATCCATATTACACTTGTATCACCATCTCTTCGCCGAACTAGTGCACCTATACAATTTACCATTGTATTGGGTGTGTTGGGGACACAAGAGACTCTTTGTTATTTGGTTGCAGGGTTGCTTGAGAGAGACCATCTTCATCCTACGCCTCCCACGGATTGATAAACCTTAGGTCATCCACTTGAGGGAAATTTGCTACTGTCCTACAAAACTCTGCGCTTGGAAGCCCAAGACGAGTCTACAAGAAGAAGCTTGCGTAGTAGACATCAAGCTCTTTTCTGGCGCCGTTGCCGGGGAGGCTAGGTAAGCGGCACACACATCCCGTCAACGAAGCTATTTTCTGGCGCCGTTACCGGGGAGGTGAGTGCTTGAAGGTATATCTTTAGACCTTGCAATTGAATCTTTTAGTTTCTTGTTTTATCACTAGTTTAGTCTATAAAAGAAAACTACAAAAAAATGGAATTGAGGTTGCCTCATATTATTCATCTTTATAATGTCTTTCTTGAAAACGATGGAAACGAAAATTGTGCTCAATTGATAGAAGAAGAATGCAATAAAATGTTTGGCATAAAATCTTTGAATGATGAGCATGATTGCAATGTTGTTAGTGTGAATTCTTTGAATATCCATGATGCTAATGATATGCAAAGCCATAAGCTTGGGGATGCTATGTTTGATGAAGATGATATTTTTAATTCCCCAAGTTTTGACGAGAATACTTATTATGATGATAGCATGCCTCCTATTTATGATGATTATATTGATGAAAGTGGGTTTGGAAGAGTGTCAACTCTAGGTAGTATTGATCCCACTATTTTGGAGGGTGTTGAATCTTTTCACAATATTGATAAAAGTGGATTTGGAGAGGTCATGACTTTATGTAGTGATGAATCCACTATTTTGGAAGAGTTTCCAATTGATTATGAGAACAAAGTTGCTATCTATGATGATTATTGTGATGACATGTATGCTATAAAGAATAATGATAACCATGAAACTTGTCATCATGATTTTAATTTCCAATTGGATTATGCCTCACATGGTAGTTATTTTGTTGAGTTTGCTCCCTGATACGTCTCCAACATATCTATAATTTCTGATTGTTCCATGCTGTTATATTATCATTCTTGGATGTTTTACAATCATTTTATATCATTTTTTGGTACTAACCTATTAACATAGTGCCCAGTGCCAGTTGCTGTTTTCTGCATATTTTTTACATCGCAGGAAATCAATACCAAACGGAGTCCAAACGCAGCAAAACTTTTTGTGGATTTTTTTGGACCAGAAGACATCCAGTGGGCTGGAGAAGCACCTGGGGGGTGCTCCGAGGGGAGCAGAACCCACCAGGGCGCGCCTGGAGGCCCAGGCGCGCCCAGGTGGGCTGTGCCCACCTCAGGGGCCTCCCGCATCGCCACTTTGCTCTATAAATACCCCAATATTCCAGAAATCCTAGTGGAGTCGACGAAAATCAATTCCAGCCACCGCAAGTTCCAGAACCACCAGATCCAATCTAGACACCATCACGGAGGGGTTCATCATCCTCATTGGTGCCTCTCCGATGATGCGTGAGTAGTTCATTGTAGACCTTCGGGTCCGTAGTTAGTAGCTAGATGGCTTTCTCTCTCTCGTTTGATTCTCAATACAATGGTCTCTTGGAGATCCATATGATGTAACTCTTTTTTGCGGTGTGTTTGTTGGGATCCGATGAACTTTGAGTTTATGATTAGATCTATCTTTTTATCCATGAAAGTTATTTGAGTCTTCTTTGATCTCTTATATGCATGATTGCTTATAGCCTCATATTTCTTCTCCGATATTTGGGTTTTGTTTGGCCAACTTGATCTATTTATCTTGCAATGGGAAGAGGTGCTTTGTGATGGGTTCGATCTTACGGTGCTTGATCCCAGTGACAGAAAGGGAAATGACACGTATGTATCGTTGCCATTAAGGATAACAAGATGGGGTCTATTTCTACATAAATAGATCTTGTCTACATCATGTCATCGTTCTTATTGCATTACTCCGTTTCTCCATGAACTTAATACACTAGATGCATGCTGGATAGCGGTCGATGTGTGGAGTAATAGTAGTAGATGCAGGCAGGAGTCGGTCTACTAATCTTGGATGTGATGCCTATATAATGATCATTGCCTGGATATCGTCATGAGTATTTGAAGTTCTATCAATTGCCCAACAGTAATTTCATTCCACCATTTGCTATTTTTCTCGAGAGAAGCCACTAGTGAAAACTACGGCCCCCGGGTCTCTTCTTTAATATATTTGCCTTCAAGATCTATTTTGCTATTCGCTCTTTTATTTGTTTGCAACTTTTATTTTCAGATCTATTAATCCAATAACCCAAAAATACCTCACTGAATTTTATTTGTTTTTATTTGCATCTTTCAATCTACTACAATTTTATCTATCTCGTTACCCGAAAAGGATTGACAACCCCTTTAACACGTCGGGTTGCAAGTATTTGTTCTTTGTGTGCAGGAGCTGTTTATGTGGTGTTGCGTGGTTCTCCTACTGGTTCGATAACCTTGGTCTCATCACTGAGGGAAATACCTACCGTCGCTGTGCTGCATCATCCCTCCCTCTTTGGGGAAAAACCGACGTAGTTCTAGCAGACATCAAGAGGAGTTTCTGGCGCCGTTGCCGGGGAGACATGATCAACATCAACCAGGTTCCTAATCACAAATCTCATCTCCTTGCAATTTACATTATTTGCCATTTGCCTCTCATTTTCCTCTCCCCCCACTTCACAAAAAATTGCCATTTTATTCGCCCTCTTTTTCGTTCGCCATTTTCTCGTCAGATCTGTTTTTGAGTGCAATCTTGTTTGTGTAGTCATGCTGCCTCAAAGAAAATATTATGATGTTCCCTACCCAAATATTTTGCTTGAAATTGAGAAAAGTACTAAGGAATATATGACTACACAATTTGAGCATAATAAGTATTTCACCGAAGAACTTAAGGAACACTCCGTTGTGCTAGATGCTATAACAAAACAACTTGATGATATTAGTAAAGAAGTTTGCAATCTCCAATCTAAGTATGCTTTTGCTAAAAATTTGCTAGGTAAAATATCCGATGCACAAGCTACCCTAGTAAATCAAATGGCCGCTAAACCAATCTCGTTAAAGGATAAAAGTGATGAAGATATTAAAATGATTGGTGTTTCTTATATTGATTCCTTGTTTAGTAAAATTAAGATTGATGATAAAGGGACTGGAGAAGAGTCAACTTTAGCTAGAAGGCGTCCCGATAATTTGGAGGGTGAAAATCTTGTTGAAATTCTTGATAAAAGTGGGTTTGAAGAGGTCAAGACTTTAACTAGTGATGTGCCCACTATTTTTGATTACAAAGACTTTAATTATGATAGTTGCTCTTTGGTTGATTGTATTTCTTTGTTGCAATCCATGATAAATTCACCCCATGCTTATGAACAAAATAAAGCTTTTACTAAACATATTGTTGATGCTATGATGAAAGCTTTTGAAGAAAAGTTGGAATTAGAAGTTTCAATTCCTAGAAAACTACATGATGAATGGGAACCTACTATCAAAGTCAAGATTAAAAATTATGAGTGTTTTGCTTTATGTGACTTGGGTGCTAGTGTTTCTACAATTCCGAAATCTTTATGTGATGTGCTTGGTCTTACCGATATTGAAGAATGCTCTTTAAATTTGCACTTGGCGGATTCTACTATTAAAAAGCCTATGGGAAGAATTAATGATGTTCTTATTCTTGCAAATAGGAATTATGTGCTCATAGATTTTATTGTTCTTGATATTGATTGCAATCCGTCTTGCCCAATTATTCTTGGTAGACCGTTTTTACGTACTATTGGTGTCGTGATTGATATGAAAGAAGGCAATATTAAATTTCAATTTCCGCTAAGGAAGGGTATGGAGCACTTCCATAGGACAAGAATTAGGCATCCTTATGAATCAATCATGAGGGCATCTTATGGATCTTGAAACAAAGTTGACAACACGTAGATCATTTACATTATGCCTAGCTAGGGGCGTAAAACGATAGCGCTCGTTGGGAGGCAACCCAACTTGTATCTTTTTGCTTTTTGGTTTTCTTGCTGTTTTCAATAAAATACCCAATTATGCCTCTGGTTAGATGTGTTTTTGTGGTTTAAATTAGTGTTTGTGCCAAGCAAAGCCTTTGGGGTGATTTGAGTGATAGTTGATTTGATCTTTCTGAAAAACAGAAACTTTTGCGCTCACGAAAATATTTCTTACTTTTTACAGAAGAGTTATTTTGAGTTGATTCTTTTTTTACAAGATTAATAAACAAATTTATTATGTTGTCCTAATTTTTCAGAATTTTTGGAGTTACATAAGTATTCAAAATATCCAGATTTCTACAGACTGTTCTGTTTTTGACATATTCTGTTTTCTTTGCGTTGTGTGCTTGTTTTGATGATTCTATGGTTTTATTTGAAGAGTTTTTGCCATATAAAATTTGGAATAAAGTAGATATAATGCAAAAATAAAATATGAATGGGTTTGCAACAGTACTTAAAGTAGTGATTTGTTTTCTTATACTAACGGATCTCACGAAGGTTTTGTTGAGTTTTGTGTGATTGAAGTTTTCAAGTTTTGGGTGATATTATGATGGATGAAGGAATAAGGATTAGCAAAAGGCTAAGCTTGGGGATGCCCGAGGCACCCCAAGATAATATTCAAGAAGTATCAAGCAACTAAGCTTGGGGATGCCCCCGAGTCGCATCCCCTATTTCTTCTAACGACCATCGGTATTTTACTTGGAGCTATATTTTTATTCATCACATATTATGAGTTTTGCTTGGAGCGTGTTGTATGATTTGAGTCTTTGCTTGTTTTGCTTTTTATTTTAAGTCTTGAATCCTTTCTGGACACACCTTTTTGGGAGAGCTGAAAATTATGCTATGCTTGCTCCTATGCTTCACTTAAATTTTTTATGAGCTATGGAATTGCTCTAGTGCTTCACTTATATCTTTTTGAGCACGGTGTGCTTTGTTATTTTTTGAAGAAATGCTCTCATGCTTCACTTAGATTTATTTGGGAGTTAGTAAAATTTTGAAGAAATTCTCTCTTGCTTCACTTAGATTAATTTGAGAGAAAGAAATATTATGCTCATGTTCTTCACTTATATTTGTTTGAGCTTATTAAAAGCAACATATGAAACTAGTCCCAAAGTGATAGATATCCAAGAAGGATATAATAAAAACTTTCATGAAGATCATTGGACAAAATAAACTTGGTTCTTTGTAATAGTTTTGAGATATGACGATATAATATGTGAGCCATGTTGATGAGTAATTGTGCTTTAGTAAGAATATTGGTGTTAAGGTTTGTGATTCCCTATGCAAGTACGAAAGTCAATAGTTATGCAATGAAATTATATCTTACTTATGGTGCATTATTCAGTGTTACTTATGCTTAATGCTTGCTTACGAGATTATTCGTTTCTTGGTTGGGCGCTTCTCAATCTTTTTGCTAGCCTTCATTTGCACTAAGTATGATCACTACTTGTGCATCCAAAACCCTTTAAACCAGTTTTGCCATATGAGTCCACTATACCTACCTATATGCGGTATTTCCGTGCCGTTCTAAGAAAATTTGTATGTGCCATCTCTAATTTTCAAAATAAATTTCTCTTTTGTGTGCTCGTACCGCTCGCGAGGCGGTGAGGGGTGGCCGATATTTTCCATGCTAGATGTCTTATTCTCACAATGAGTGTTTATCCACTTGTCATTGCACGAGAGTACGACAAAGGTATTAGGGATGCCCAGCCCCGAAATGAAAAATGAATTTACTTTATGTTGACAAATAATAAATTCCTTGGAAAGTGTTGGTATGGAGGGCACCCGTGGATACGGCTAGCCATGGAAAGTGAAAGAAATGGTGGAAAAAGGAATAAACTTTATTTTCTATTTGGGAACCGCCTATGATATATCTAGCATGGAAAGTGTGGGGAGCTCTAAGTCGTTTTCGTTGGTGAGAAAAGTATGCCTCTCAAAATGTTTTTATCTCTCAATTTAAGCTTTGAGCTCTGGCACCTCTACAAATCCCTACTTCCCTCTGCGAAGGGCCTTTCTTTTACTTTATGCAATTTTTATTTTTAATTTGAGTCTCCATCTTCTCTTACAAAGCACCAACTAAGGGGCACTATGATCGTACTTAAGCATTGGGTGTAGCTAATATTCGAGTGTGTTTCATGAATAGATCAATGATTGAGCATGACGGGCTAGGGATAACTTGCTTTAGCGTTGATATTTTGAAAGACATGGTTGCTTGTTGATATGCTTGAGTATTTAAGTTATCATGTCAAAACTAGACTATTGCTTTGAACCATATAAAAGTCCACATGTCCATGCTATTAAGAAAAGAATATGTGATGAACATGTTAGGCAGCATTCCACATCAAAAATTCTGTTTTTATCATTTACCTACTCGAGGACGAGCAGGAATTAAGCTTGGGGATGCTGATACGTCTCCAACGTATCTATAATTTTTGATTGTTCCATGCTGTTATATTATCATTCTTGGATGTTTTACAATCATTTTATATCATTTTTTGGTACTAACCTATTGACATAGTGCCCAGTGCCAGTTGCTGTTTTCTGCATGTTTTTTACATCGCAGGAAATCAATACCAAACGGAGTCCAAACGCAGCGAAACTTTTTGTGGATTTTTTTGGACCAGAAGACATCCAGTGGGCCGGAGAAGCACCTGGGGGGTGCTCCGAGGGGAGCAGAACCCACCAGGGCGCGCCTGGAATCCCAGGCGCGCCCAGGTGGGTTGTGCCCACCTCGGGGGCCTCTCACACCGCCTCTTTGCTCTATAAATACCCCAATATTCCAGAAACCCTAGGGAAGTCGACGAAAATCAATTCCAGCCGCCGCAAGTTCCAGAACCACCAGATCCAATCTAGACACCATCACGGAGGGGTTCATCATCCTCATTGGCGCCTCTCCGATGATGCGTGAGTAGTTCATTGTAGACCTTCGGGTCCGTAGTTAGTAGCTAGATGGCTTTCTCTCTCTCGTTTGATTCTCAATACAATGGTCTCTCGGAGATCCATATGATGTAACTCTTTTTTGCGGTGTGTTTGTTGGGATCCGATGAACTTTGAGTTTATGATCAAATCTATCTTTTTATCCATGAAAGTTATTTGAGTCTTCTTTGATCTCTTATATGCATGATTGCTTATAGCCTCGTATTTCTTCTCTAATATTTGGGTTTTGTTTGGCCAACTTGATCTATTTATCTTGCAATGGGAAGAGGTGCTTTGTGATGGGTTCGATCTTACGGTGCTTGATCCCAGTGACAGAAAGGGAAACGACACGTATGTATCATTGCCATTAAGGATAACAAGATGGGGTCTATTTCTACATAAATAGATCTTGTCTACATCATGTCATCGTTCTTATTGCATTACTCCGTTTCTCCATGAACTTAATACACTAGATGCATGCTGGATAGCGATCGATGTGTGGAGTAATAGTAGTAGATGCAGGTAGGAGTCGGTCTACTAATCTTGGACGTGATGCCTATATAATGATCATTGCCTGGATATCGTCATGAGTATTTGAAGTTCTATCAATTGCCCAATAGTAATTTCTTTCCACCGTTTGCTATTTTTCTCGAGAGAAGCCACTAGTGAAAACTACGGCCCCCGGGTCTCTTCTTTAATATATTTGCCTTCAAGATCTATTTTGCTATTTGCTCTTTTATTTGTTTGCAACTTTTATTTTCAGATCTATTAATCCAAAAACCCAAAAATACCTCGCTGAATTTTATTTGCTTTTATTTGCATCTTTCAATCTACTACAATTTTATCTATCTCATTACCCGAAAGGGATTGACAACCCCTTTAACACATCGGGTTGCAAGTATTTGTTCTTTGTGTGCAAGAGCTGTTTACGTGGTGTTGCGTGGTTCTCCTACTGGTTCAATAACCTTGGTCTCATCACTGAGGGAAATACCTACCGTCGCTGTGCTGCATCATCCCTCCCTCTCTGGGGAAAAACCGACGTAGTTCTAGCAGACATCACTCCCACTACTATTCATGAGAATAAATTTGCCTATGTGGAGAGTAATAAAATTTCTATGCTTGTGGATCATGAAAAGAATGCTTTATGTGATAGCTATATTGTTGAATTCATTCATGATGCTACTGAAAATTATTATGAGAGAGGAGCATATGCTTCTACATATTGCAATAATATCAAGTTTTCTCTCTATGTGCTTAAAGTTTTGAAGTTATGCTTGCTTTGCCTTCCTATGCTAGTTGATTCTTGTTCCCATAAATTGTTTGTTCACAAAATCCCTATGCATAGGAAGTGGGTTAGACTTAAATGTGCTAGTTATATGCTTCATGATGCTCCCGTTATGTTTCAATTCTTATCCTTTATGTGAGCATCGTGGAAATCATCATGCCTAGCTAAAAAGGCATTAAAGAAAAGCGCTTGTTGGGAGACAACCCAATATTTAACCCTACTGTTTTTTTGAGTTCACATGATTAAGCTACTGTATGAATCATGTTTTATAGCTTTTGTTTAAATAAGGTGCCAAGTAAAGCCTTTGGGGTAGTGTGGATGATAGTTGACTTGATTCTGTGCAAAATCAGAAACTTTTGCGTCCAGTACATAAATTCCTATTTTTTATTGGAACGTGAAAAACCTCTGAATTTTTTACAGAGGATTGAAATACAAATTTTTTACGTTGTCCTAATTTTTCCAAAAAATTATAGTTATAGAAGTATGACATTAATTCAGATCTTTACGTATTGTTCTGCTTTTGACAGATTCTGTTTGCAATGCATAGTTTGCTTGTTTTTATGATTTCTATGGCTTATATTGCTTAATATAAATTGTGGAAATGATAAGTTACAGTAGGCATTGTGTAAGAACAATTATGAATCTTGTCTTTGACAGTACCCAAGTGAATGATTTGTTTTATTATACTAACGGATCTCACGAAGGTTTTTGTTAAATTCTGTGTGATTGAAGTTTTCAAGTTTAGGGTGAGATATCGATATGAGGAGAATAAGGAGTGACAAGACCCTAAGCTTGGGGATGCCCAAGGCACCCCAAGGTAATATTCAAGGAATACCCAAGCAACTAAGATTGGGGATGCCTCGGAAGGCATCCCCTCTTTCGTCTTCAACATTATCGGTAACCTTACTTGGGGCTATATTTTTATTCGTCACATGATATGAGTTTTGCTTGGAGCGTAATTTTATTTTATTATTATTTTCTTGCTGTTATTTAGAATAATGTTTTTCATCTTTTAGTTCAATAAAAATGTCAAGTATAGCCTTTACCATGCCTATTTTGCAAGTCTATATGTTGCTGTTTTGAAAACAGAAAGTTTTCTATCGTTGTCTTAATTCTTCTGGAAAGTCAGAACATTATAAAATCTTTAAATTTTTACAGAATGAGTAACAACACATTTTATACAGTGTGATTATTTTTAATAATTTTTAGAGTTAGGGAAGTATGAGTACAATTGCACTCTTTACAGACTGTCCTGTTTAGACAGATTGCTGTTATGTTTGCATTGTTTGCATATGTTTGCTTGTTTAATGATTCTATTTGAGGATAGGAGTATTAAATATGCAGAGGCATTTAGTATGCAATGTTAAATAATAATTTTAGTGATTTTCTACAGTAGAGAATGAACAGGTTTTGCATTTGATTTATACTAACTTATCTCACAAGTTCTTGTTGAGTATTGTTTGCATGGATTTTTTAAGATTTAGGGAAACCGTGATATAAAAGGAATTAAGGAGACACAAAAGCTCAAGCTTGGGGATGCCCAAGGCATCCCTAGTTAATATTTCAAGAAGTCTCGAGCATCTAAGCTTGGGGATGCCCCGGTTGGCATCCCACCTTTCTTCTTCAACAATGATCGGTTAGTATCGGTTGAGCCTAAGTTTTTGCTTCTTCACATGATGTATGCTATACTTGGAATGTCATTTTATTTTGTTTTGCTTGCTGTTTAAATAAAATACTTAAGATCTAAATTCTTATTTTAGAGAGAGTCTTCACATAGCTATTTAATTATTTGACTACTCATTGATCTTCACTTATATCTTTTTGGAGTAGTTTGTCATTTACTCGTGTGCTTCACTTATATCCTATGAGTAAATGGTTGAATGAATTGAATATCATAAATCTGAAATAATATATGTTTCATATGCTTATCCCATGGGGAGTAATGACTTCACATATAATAAGTGGAGGTGGTAAATTTATTGAAAGTTAGCAAACATAGTATTGGTCACTTGAACAATTCATGAAAGAATATTGAAGGAAGAGAGGTTTCACATATAAATATACTATCTTGGACATCTTCTATGATTGTGAGCCCCATTAATTATTTTCAAACTTGATCAAATTAGTTGAAGTTGGATAAGGAAGACAACATAATGAGTTATGCTTGGGTATATTTGCATAGAAGTTATATTGTTATGGATCCTCTAACATGTGGTGCTTGCTATTTAGAATCTTTTGCTAGCCAAAATTTCTGTACTAAGCGGAAATACTGCTTGTGCATCCAAAATCCTTGAACCAAGTTTCTTCCATGAGTGTCCACCATATCTACCTATATGCGATATTTACCTGCCGTTCTAAGTAAATTTGCATGTGCCAAACTCTAAACCTTCAAATAATAATCTGTTTTGTATGCCTGAATCGCTCATGTAGCGACTAGGGGCTGTCAGTATCTTCCATGCTAGGCGGGTTATTCTCACGATGAGTGTTTATTCACTTGTCATTCATGAGAGAGTGGCTGGTAATTGGGATGCCCAGTCCTATGATCAAAAGATCAAAAACAAAATTTCAAATAATTAAACAAAACTCCCCCAGGAAAGTTGTTGGTATGGACGGCACCCTTGAATTCGGCTAGCCATCGAGTGTGATTGTTGGTGGAGGGGGAGTAAAGACTTTACCATTCTGTTTGGGAACCGCCTATAATGTGTCAAGCATGGAAGATAGTGAGAACTCTTGGTTGTTATGTTGACAATGAAAGCATACCTCTCAAAATTATGTTCATCTCTATTTTAAAAGCTTCGAGCTCTGGCACCTCTGCAAATCCCTGCTTCCCTCTGTGAAGGGCCTATCTTTTACTTTTATTTTTGTTGAGTCAATTTCTTATTCCAACCTATTCTTTAGTTGGCAAGCATCATGTGGTGGGGAAAGATCTAAGCATATATGGCCATTCAAATATATTTGATCACGAATTATTATTGTTGACAATTATCTATATGATATATAAGTTGGGAGGCGAAACACTAAGCCCCTATCTTTCTCTGTGTTCGATGGATGCTATTTGTTCTAAAAATATGCTTTGAGTGGTAGCAATCATGGAAGACTATATGATAGTTGAGTATGTGGAATTTTCTAAATCAAAGCTCTTACATAGACCCTTCCTGAAAATAAGATGAATTGCAATTGTTTGATGACTGAGAACATAGTTTGTTAGTTTTCAAGAAAGTTTATGGTCTATGCTTTAACATGTGAATAGCTTGTTACTTGATCATGAGAAGTTTTATGAGATGAGCTACTGTTTACGATATATAATGATGCTAGAAAAGGTGATTGAAATTATCATTGATCAAACTTGTGCACTTGCTAGCATTCACACTTCATAAATTATTTCTTTTATCATTTACCTACTCGAGGACGAATAGGAATTAAGCTTGGGGATGCTGATATGTCTCCAACGTATCTATAATTTATGAAGTATTCATGCCATGTTTACAACAAATTTATATGATTTTGGTATGATTTGATTAGAACTAACCCGGACTGACGCTGTTTTCAGCAGAACTACCGTGGTGTCATTTTTTGTGCAGAAATAAAAGTTCTCGGAATGGGCTGAAAATTTACGGTGATTTTTTATGGACCAAAAGAGACCCCCGAAGCACAAGAGTTGGGCCAGAAGAGTCCCGAGGCAACCACAAGGGTGGGGGCACGCCCACCCCCCTAGGGCGCGCCCCCTGGCTTGTCGCTGCCTCGTGGACCCCCTTGACGTGAGACCAACGCCAAAAATTCCTATAAATACCAAAAACCCCGAAAAGAAACCTAGATCGGGAGTTCCGCCGCCGCAAGCCTCTGTAGCCACAAAAAACCAGTCGGGAGCTCGTTTCGGCACCCTGCCGGAGGGGGAAACCATCACCGGTGGCCATATTCATCATCCCGGCGGTCTCCATGATGAGGAGGGAGTAGTTCACCCTTGGGGCTGAGGGTATGTACCAGTAGCTATGTGTTTGATCTCTCTCTCTCTCTCGTGTTCTTGATTTGACACGATCTTGATGTACCGCGAGCTTTGTTATTATAGTTGGATCATATGGTGTTTCTTCCCTCTCTATCTCTTGTTGTGGTGAATTGAGTGTTGCTCTTTGAGGTTTCGTTATGTTGGATTGAGTATTGGATTTAAGAACACTTGATGTATGTCTTGCGATGGGATATCTGTAGTGACAATGGGATGTTCTATTGATTCACTTGATATATGTTTTGTTACTCAACTCGCGGATTCCCGAGGTGACATTGGGGTAATCTATGCATAGGGGTTGATGCATGTTTTCATCCTACGTTCTGTGATAGAAACTTTGGAGTGATTCTTTGTTGCACGTTGAGGGATTGTTATATGATCCAATTATGTTATCATTGTTGAGAGAATTTGCACTAGTGAAAGTATGAACCCTAGGCCTTGTTTTCAAGCATTGCAATACCGTTTTTGCTCACTTTTACTACTTGTTACCTTGCTGTTTTTATATTTTCAGATTACAAAAACCTATATCTACTATCCATATTACACTTGTATCACCATCTCTTCGCCGAACTAGTGCACCTATACAATTTACCATTGTATTGGGTGCGTTGGGGACACTAGAGACTCTTTGTTATTTGGTTGCAGGGTTGCTTGAGAGAGACCATCTTCATCCTACGCCTCCCACGGATTGATAAACCTTAGGTCATCCACTTGAGGGAAATTTGCTACTGCCCTACAAAACTCTACGCTTGGAGGCCCAACACGAGTCTACAAGAAGAAGGTTGTGTAGTAGACATTCTGCTCAAAATACATTGGAACAGCTGATGAGCTTAGCAAAGAGGTGGGTGAAGACAATCCCGAGCTCAATGTTTTCGATTGTTCTGTTCGAGTTACAGGGAAGAGTCGACAAGACGACAAACCTAAAGATTTGGACAAAATGGTTTGGTATGTGTTGAATAACTATCCTGAGATTCTACCTTATATCGAGTAAGTGCTAAATACTGCAGCTTATACATTGTAATCTACTAAACTTGCAGCACATTCTTATATATTTAGATGTTTGACGTGATCACTTTGTTGTGCAGCATCTACAAAAAGGAGTTACTGCCGCAAAATCCAAGTAATATTGACAAACTGGTTATGACAGGATTTGCGAAATGGTTCAAGAGCGATGTAAGCTTTTGAATTGCACTGTCAGTTTTTTTAATATATTGAGTACATAAGATGACCAGCTTGTCTATTTTCTAACCATAGGTTAAGAAGATGCGGGAGGATGGGCAGGCAGTTAATGATGCCCTTTACGCACTAGCAATGGGTGCTGATACTCGGGTAAGACATTATGAATCTTGCGTTGTTGGAGATGTGCGCTACAACACCCTTGCACGCGACGAAGGCAGGAAGACACAAAACAGTGCCATCATGAGCACAAATAAGTATAGCGAAGAGACAACTGAAATGTATGCTAACATAACACACATTGTTCAGTTGCAGTATATCTCCAGTTTCGAGGTTCATCGGTGTGTGGTTCTGTTGTGCTGTCGTTGGTATAACCTGTTTTCCAGGATCGCAAAACCCAGAGCTGATGATTATTTCAACTCCATCAACGTGAAGGCGGCGTACCAGAACTATGAGCCTTTTATTTTGGCAAATCAAGCAATACAGATATATTTCTTGGAAGACACATTTGCACGTAGCGATGACTGGAGAGTATTGCGAAGGTTTGAGCAGAGGAATTCGTTTAATGAAGTTGCACAACAAGATGATGCTTACACTACTCCTGATGTAGAAGATTCCACAGATGTTCCTAATATCTTTGAGAACCATCACGTCAATGACACTGGCGAAAAGATTCCCTGTCGGGTTGTGGACATACGAGAGTTGATCAATAATATGCCAACGTTCGAGGACATTGAGGATGAAGAAGATGACACTGCGGGGAATTATGATTCAAACTGATACACATGGCGAAGATGTTGACGCTGCTGCTGCGGATGATGATTAGATTGCTTTTGTCGTATTTGACTGTCAGAAGACATTTTTTTATCTACTATGTGAAATTGTGTTTGCTATGACAACTGAAACCTGATGAAGTTGTTGTTTAGTATTTTCCTGTGAGAACATCACTTATTATGTATGTTGATTTGTGTTTGGTGATTGTATGATGACTAAAACATGATGACATTGTTGTTTAGTTGTACTCATATTTGGCTGTGAAACTTGTATTTGATGACATAGTTTGCTGTTGGACTGCAATTTGCTCGACGTCTTCGAATGGGAACAAAGCTGACCCGACAGGGCCTCTGCTAATTTATTTATTTATTAGCAAAAGGGCCTCTACTATTTATTTATTTATGAGCAAAAGGGGATACCCCCCGATTTCCGTTAATAGAAATCATTAGATGTTCACAACACTACGCCTAGCCTGCTAAACAGGTTTCATTCATTACTAGTTTCAGCAAAGTGCTCATGTCATAGCCACTAAATACATCACGAGTGCTACATACACTGCAAATAAAGAGACAATCATCCTACAGAGCACATCGATTTTGCCCATTATCTTCACAAGCTCTTTCATCTCCTCATTGCTGTCAAGGCCGTTTAGCAGCTGTTGCTTGGCCATGATCAGAGGAACTGCATCTTTAACCTTCTGCTCTGCATCTTCCTGTTCTACCGTTCCTTCAGTTACTTGTCCAACACCCCAACCTGCTGGTATTGGGATTCCTCGGCTAACCAAATAATCAGCTTAGTTGCATTCCCCCACATTAGCAACTTCCCAGAAATACAAATCACACGAATCTTCCCTTTTCTGCACGAATCAAATTGGAAGATCATCAACCAAACTATTAAAAAAATCAGCAACTGAAAGCAGCGGAACAACACTTAAACATATTATTACCCCATGATTCGGGCATTTGTAGAAGACTCGGCCAGTGTTGAGGATTGTGGTTGAGACGCGATGGATGACTCTGTGTGATTTGCAGCAGTGGGTTGCGATGAGCAACCGACTGCGGTGCGTGTGCCGGTGGGGGTGTGATGAGACCCATAGATGATGGTACGGGTGGCGACTTGGCGCATATCTGGTTGTTGCCTGCTGAAGAGCAGGTGGACGAGCCGCCAACGGACATGGTTGCTGCGGCCAGAGCTTCTGATGCTAGGCAGAGTAAGTAGAGAAGAGGAGAGGCGAACATTGGACATGTCAGTTTCATTACTTGCAGAGTAGCATAGCACCATATATAGTCATAGTCTAGGTTTGGATTCGAACCAGCTACAGGAGCACGTCTCTCTTTTTTCTAAAACTCAGCAACGTCTCTTTACTGGTACACTAGCTTGTTCTGTACGCCTTCTCAAGTCTTTGATTTTCTTTTCCTTTCTTTTTTTTTGCGAGGAAGGAAGGAGGAGAAAATTGAGGGTTCCTGGGACTCGAACCCAAGACCTCTCGGTTGAAAACCAAGGGTGCTAGTCACTTATGTGGCGAATGTTCCCTGGGAGGAGGACAGCAAATGAACGCATTTTCATTGCAGTTTTAGTTGTGACGCAAGATCACACGGTCGCAGTTTCGGGAATGTTATCTAGCGAACGAGCCCAGTTTTTCTTTTCTTCCTATATATAAAAAAGTATGCTACTTGGTGTCGGCTTAGTCAACAAACGATTGTGCCAACCTTGACCGTTGGATTGACATTCAACGCCTGTCGTGTTTCTTCAGTCTCTTCTTCCTCCAGCCGCCAAACCCAAACCAGCACCGACGGGACCGCCTGCTCCCGCCTCCCATGGCTGGCTGTGCTGCCGCGCACGCATCGTCGCCACATCGCACCCTAAATTTCTGCGCATCTTCCCCAGCTCCTGTTTGTTCCCGTCCGAGGACTCACCATCGTCCTCCGCCTTGGTTCGCTCGCCGCGGTGCCGCCCTCTGGTGTTGTCAACATGGTCAACAACCGAGAGGAATAAGGAGATGACTGTACATGGTGAGGATGACAGTAGGGACCCACCAGGATCATGGCAGTAGGCAAGCAAGTGCCTCCTTTAATACAAGAAAAAAAGGGTTCCTCCTAATGGTTTCCTGACATCTGGGTCGCACGCCACTGTCAACGTAGTCAATAAGTGAGATAACTACACAAGGAGCGGCAGACACCCGGGACCCAGCAAAGCGCGCAATAATTTTTTTTCGGGACGGAGAAGGGTATCAACTGGGTTGTGCGGGAGCTGTGGCCCGTCTAGCCCAGGCTTTTATTTCATATGTTTACCACATGACCAGCCAAGTTTTTTTCATTCCTAAAAATGGCTAGCCCAGCTATTTTGTTATTTGCAGAATAACCAATGTAGGCCTACTTGCTTTTCTACGTCCTGCTGGGCAGGAAATCTTTCAAGATGAGGAGGGATGCATTCGGGCTTGCCCAGAAAATGGGCTATAAGTAATAAGAAATGGGCTATAAGTAATAAGAAATGGGTTGTAAAATGAAAAAAAAATACAGCAAACAGGTAATTAGTTCCAAAATACTTTTTTCTTTCAGATTTTGATATTTTAAATTTCATTGTTTTTGTGCGGGTAAAATTTCATTGGATTTAAATTAAGGTATGTTTAGTTTTTAAATTAATTTGAATCTGGCTAGAAATTTTGGGTTGTATGTTGCTTGGGACAGATTTGGAGGCCGACTTGTGGGTCTACTAGGTTGACATGTACGAAAGGTTTTGTCAACTTAGTCCACAAACAATTCTAGCAGCAGTGACCGTTGGATGTTAATCCAATGACCGTGCTACTTCTTCAATATCTGATCTTCTTGCTCTAGCCGCCCAAACCAGCGCCGGTGGGACTGCCTGCTCCCGCCTCCCGTGGCCGGCTGTGCTGCCGCACAGGCCGCACCGCCCCACCCTACTCCATCGCTGGCCAGGCCATTCCTCTACTCACCCACACCTGCTACTATTTTTCGGCGACGGCAGGCGAACCAGTAAACCCTCGTACTCCCCACCGCGTGGGCAACCACTGCCGAGTCTTCCTCGGCTCCGAGTTGTTCCCTTCCTAGGCCTCGCCGTCGTCCACGGCCCTGGTGCTCTTCGCGCGGCGTGGTCAACGTGGTCAACGAACGACATCCATCGGAAGAGGACTGTACATGGAGAGGCTGACAGCTGGGTCCATGGCCGCATGCAAGGAAGTGCCTCCTTATTACGCGCAAAATAATGATTCCTCCACCTGACAGTAGGGACCCACCGGAAGGGCCTCTGTATTTCGCAAAAAAAAAACATTCCTCTCGCTGATAGCTCGGACCCACCAGCTATATCTTCGCACGCAAGGAAGTGCCTCCTTATTACGCACAAGAAAATGAATACTCCCCCTGCTATCTGGGACCGACCATAGTTGGAGGCTGACTTGTGGGTCTTCTAAGTTGGCGCGGACGGAGGGCTTTGTCAACTTAGTCAATATGAACGATTCTAGCTCCAGTGACCGTACGATGTCCATCCAACGGCCGTAGTGCTTCTTCAACCTCTAGTCTTCTTGCTCCAACCGCCTAAACCAGCGTCGGTCGTGCCGCCTGCTCCTGCCTTCCATGGCCGGCTCTGCTGCCGCGCAGGCCTCACCGCCCCACCCTACTCCCATCACTGGCCTAGCCATCCCTGTACTCACCCAGACCTGCTGTTATTCTCCGGCAATGGCAGCCTCACACTGCAGCCCAACCAGTAAACCCTCGTACGCCCCTCCGCATGGGAAACAAATGCCGAGTCTTCCTCGGCTCCAGGTCATTCCCTTCCTAGGCCTCGCCGTCGTCCACCGCCTTGGTGCTCTCGGCGCGGCGTGGTCAACATGGTCAAGGAACAACTTACATCGAAAGAGGACTGTACGTGGAGAGGCTGACAGCTGGGTCCACGGCCGCAACAAGGAAGTGCCTCCTTATTACGTGCAAAATAATGATTCCTCCACCTGACAGCAGGGACCTACCAAAAGGGCCTCTGTATTTTGGCTTAGCTGTATTTTGTGAAAAAAACGTTTTCCCCCCTGACAGCTGGGACCCACTAGCTATATCTTCGAACGCAAGGAAAGTGCCTCCATATTAGGCGCAAAAAAAATTAATCCTCCCCCTGACAGCTCAAACCCACCATCAATAACTTCGCACGCAAGGAAGTGCGTCCTTATCCTCCCTGACAGCCGGGACCCACCTGGTCGAAGCGTACGTAGCGTTGTCGCGAACGTGTACGTACATACTGGTCGATCGGTCTCTCTGCAATGATGAACCATGGCTGAGCAAGCAGCAGCACGTGTAGTAGTAGAGCCCCCGACGTAGCAGTTCAGGCAGTCCCTTCTAAACCGTGTACACGTACGTACAGCCACATGCCAAAAAATACGGCCACGTACGTACATACGGGCGGGGTCTCGAACACCTACTCGCGCATACGTATGGCCAGGGCTCGTGTACATGGAGAGGCAACGGACGGCAGCAACGGCGTCCTGTTCATCGGGCAGCCAACCGGCTGGGTCGGAACGGAGAAACAGTGTCCTGTTCATCGGGAGGCAACAGACTGGGTCAGAATGCGTCCTAATCAACGGGAGCCAACCGGCTTGGACGGAACAGCCAAAACGGGGTCTAGCGTACCGCAAAACGTAGGAAACAGCCTTCTGTTCGACCGGCTATGGTCGAAACGGGGATCCTGTTCATCGAGAGGGGTGCGGCGTACCCCCAAACGGAGGAAACGGACTTGTGTTGGAGCACTACGGTCGAAACGGGGGTCCTGTTCATCGGGAGGGGTGTGGCGTACCGCAAAATGGAGGAAACGGACCTGTGTTGGAGCACTACGGTCGAAACGGGGGTCTTGTTCATCGGAGGGGTGTGGCGTACCACAAAACGGGACTCCACGGGCTACTGTTCACCCACCGTCAACTTCCTTCAGCCTCCACCTGAACTCTTCATCCACCGCGTCTTCCTCCTGCCTCCACCAGCTACTGTTCATCCACGATCTACTGTTCATCCAGCCCTCCACCGGCTACTGTTCAACCAGCCCTCCACGGGGTCCTGTTCATCCACCCCAACCAGCTCGGCTGTGGCGGCCTCCTCTCGGGGTCCTGTTCATCCAGCGGCAATGGCCTACTACTACTACCACGGGGTCCTGTTCATCCAACCCCCACCGGGAACTGTTCATCCAACCCCAACCACGTACGTCTCGACTCGTTCAACCAACCCCCACGTTCACTGTTCATCAAGAGGTAGAGGTTTGATCGGCTTCAGTTAGCAGCAGTAGCGAAGGAATCCCTCGATCGGGTTTAGTTAACCTCCAGGGATCGCTCGATCGCTCGGGTTCAGTAACGTAGCGAGTGCAATCGCTCGGGTTCAGTAAGCGAACGCCTCGCTCGGGTTCAGTTAGAGCCCAACGCCTCGCACACATGCGCGTACGTATACGAGAGAAAACACGCAAACCTCACGTGCATCACTCGGCCCCGACCACCCATCGTAACCGGGAACTCCCCGAAATTTTCCTCGCCCTCGCTTCTACCATGATTTTTTCCGTCATGGACGGCCTAAAGAATGTCATGCAGGTGCGTCTCCGGCCCGCTCAGGACGAAAAGCCCATTTTCTGTCATGATTTTTTGTCATAGAAGTAAGATCCCACCACATCTATGATGATACCGGGTTTTGTCATAATTATCATCATAGAAGTGTCATAAGCATGACAGAAAAAAAAATTGTTCGGCCCAAAATGTCACGGAGGTGTATTTTTTTGCAGTGTCGGTGAAGCTGCTTATATATTGGGCATCAAGATCTATAGGGATAGATCGAGACGCTTAATAGGACTTTCACAAAGCACATACCTTGACAAAGTTTTGAAGAAGTTCAAAATGGATCAATCAAAGAAAGGGTTCTTGCCTGTGTTACAAGGTGTGAAATTGAGTCAGACTCAAAGCCCGACCACTGCAGAAGATAGAGAGAAAATGAAAGTCATTCCCTATGCCTCAGCCATAGGTTCTATCATGTATGCTATGCTGTGTACCAGACCTGATGTGTGCCTTGCCATAAGTTTGGCAGGGAGGTACCAAAGTAATCCAAGAGTGGATCACTGGAAAGTGGTCAAGAACATCCTAAAGTACCTGAAAAGGACCGAGGATATGTTTCTCATTTATGGAGGTGACGAAGATCTCGTCGTAGATGGTTACGTCGATGCTAGCATCGACACTGATCCGGATGACTCTAAGTCACAAACCGGATACGTATTTATATTGAATGGTGGAGCTATCAGTTGGTGCAGTTCCAAGCAAAGCGTCATGGCGGGATCTACGTGTGAAGCGGAGTACATAGCTGCTTTGGAAGCAACACATGAAGGAGTCTGGATGAAGGAGTTCATATCCGATCTGGGTGTAATACCCAATGCATCGGGTCCAATGAAAATCTTTTGTGACAACACTGGAGCAATTGCCTTGGTGAAAGAAACCAGGTTTCACAAGAGAACCAAACACATCAAGTGATGCTTCAAATCCATTTGTGAAAAGGTCAAGGATGGAGACAAAGAAATTTGCAAAATACATGCGGATCTGAATGTAGCAGACCCGTTGACTAAGCCTCTTCCGCGAGCAAAACATGATCAGCACCAAGACTCCATGAGTGTTAGATTCATTACAAAGTAATCTAGATTATTGACTCTAGTGCAAGTGGGAGACTGATGGAAATATGCCCTAGAGGCAATAATAAAGTTGTTATTATTATATTTCCTTATTCATGATAAAGGTTTATTATTCATGCTAGAATTGTATTGATCGGAAACTTAAATACATGTGTGGATACATAAACAAATACCGTGTCCCTAGTAAGCCTCTACTAGACTAGCTCGTTGATCAAAGATGGTTAAGGTTTTCTAACCATACACTTGTGTTGTCACTTGATAATGGGATCACATCATTAGGAGAATGATGTGATGGACAAGACCCATCCGTTAGCTTAGCATATGATCGTTCAGTTTATTGCTATTGCTTTCTTAATGTCAAATACATATTCCTTTGACTATGAGATCATGCAACTCCCGGATAAAGGAGGAATACCTTGTGTGCTATCAAACGTCACAACGTAATTGGGTGATCATAAAGATGCTCTACAGGTATCTCCGAAGGTGTCTGTTGAGTTGGCATGGATCGAGATTAGGATTTGTCACTTTGTATATCGGAGAGGTATCTCTGGGCCCTCTCGGTAATATACATCACAAGAAGCTTGCAAGCAAAGTGACTAAGGAGTTAGTTACAAGATGATGTATTACAGAACAAGTAAAGAGACTTGTCGGTAACGAGATTGAACTAGGTATGAAGATACCGACGATCGAATCTCAGGCAAGTAACATACCGACAGACAAAGGGAATTACGTATGTTGTCATAAGGTTCGACCGATAAAGATCTTCGTAGAATATGTAGGAACCAATATGGGCATCCAGGTTCTGCTATTGGTTATTGACCGGAGAGGCGTCTCGGTCATATCTACATAGTTCTCGAACTCGTAGGGTCCGCACACTTAATGTTCGTTGACAATATAGTGTTATATGAGTTATATGATTTGGTGACTGAATGTTGTTCGGAGTCCCGGATGAGATCACGGACATGACGAGGAGCTCCGGAATGGTCCGGAGGTAAATATTGATATGTAGGACAATGCTATTTGGACACCGAAAAGGTTTCAGAGTGTATCGGGTAGTCATCGGATCACCGGAAGGGGTTCCGGGAAGCCCTGGGAGGTTAATGGGCCTTATGGGCCTAGAGAAGGGAACACACCAGCCCACAAGGCGCTGGTGCACCCCTTCCCTTGGCCGCCAGCCCTAGGGATGGAAAGGAGGGAGGGCTAGCCCCTCTTTCCTTCCCTCCACCTTGGAGGAAGGAAGGGGGGGGGCGCCACCTCCTCCTGCCTCCCCCCCGCAGGCATACAAGGAAGTTGGGGGGGGGGGGGGCTAGAGGGCAGGAGCCCAAGGGGGCTGGCCGGCCACCCTTGGGGCGCCTCCTGGCTGCCTCCCCTCCCCCCTATATATATATGAGGGAGGGGGCGCCACACAAGACCACGACAATCTCTTAGCCGTGTGCGGTGCCCCTCTCAACAGTTTAGTCCTCCGTCCAGTTTCTCCGTAGTGCTCGGTGAAACCCTGCGGGAACGAGTTCACCAGCACTGTCACCACGCCGTTGTGCTGCCAGAACTCATCTACTACTTCGCCTGTCTTGCTGGATCAAGAAGGCGAGGACGTCATCGAGCTGAACGTGTGCTGAACGCGAAGGTGTCGTACGTTCGGTACTTGATCGGTTGGATCGCGAAGAAGTTCGACTACATCAACCGCGTTAATAAATGCTTCCGCTTTATGGTCTACAAGGGTACATAGACACACTCTCCCCTCTCGTTGCTATGCATCTCCATGGATAGATCTTGCGTGTGCGTAGATTTTTTTTTGTTTTCCATGCAACGTTCCCCAACATATACTTCGTAACCTTCACTGATGATTTAAGTAGATACGATTATATCTACTTGATGAAACACAAATCTGAAACATTTGAAAAGTTCAAAGAATTTCAGAATGAAGTTGAGAATCATTGTGGCAAAAAGATAAAAAATTCTATGATCAGATCATGGAGGAGAATATCTAAGTCATGAGTTTAGCAAACATCTAAGTGATTGTGGAAAGTTTTCACAACTTACTCCTCCCAGAACTCCACAGGGAAATGGAGTATCGGAAAGGCGTAACCGAACTTTGTTGGACATGATGAGGTCAATGATGTCTCTTACCAATCTGCCTTTATCATTCTGGGGATATGCACTTGAAACAACAACATATACACTAAACAAAGCACCGTCTAAGTCTGTTGAGACAACACCATGTGAGTTATGGAATGGGAAGAAACCCAACTTGTGACATCTCAAGATTTGGGGATGCGAGACTTATGCAAAACATTTACAACCAAATAAACTCGATCCCAAAGCAGACAAATGTTACTTTGTAGATTATCCCAAAGAAACAATTGGGTATTCCTTCTACCAAAAGTTCGAAGACAAAGTGTTTGTCGCAAAGAATGGACACTTTCTTGAGAAGTAGTTTCTCGCTAATGAAGTAAGTGGGAGCTTGACGAGATTATTAAATATCCGGAAGTTGATAGGACTAACGAAACGGAATATGTTCCAGAAATTGTCCACACAACTGAACCAAAAGTTACTACACTAGTTGTAGAAACACCGGTTAAAACTGTAACTGAACCGCGTAGGTCAGGAAGAGTTGTTGAACCTCCTGAATGGTTTCACAATGAAATATTCATCTTGGAAGAAGATGAACCTACACACTACAAGGAAGCAATGGCGGTGCCCAGCTCAAAAGAATGGCATAAAGCCATGCAATCTGAAATGGAGTCCATGTATGAAAATCAAGTTTGGAACTTGGTCGATCCTCCAGAGGGTGTGAAACCCATACAGTGCAAATGGAACTTCAAAAGAAAAACAGATGCAGATGGTAATCCTACCATCTATAAAGCAAGTCTAGTAGCGAAAGGGTTTTCACAAATTAAGGGAGTTGATTATGAAGAAACTTTCTCACCAGTAGAATGCTAAAGTCTGTATGGATTATGATGGCAATTGTTGCATATTTCAATTATGAGATATGGCAGATGGATGTCAAACTGCTTTCCTAAATGGGTTTTTGAAATAGGATGTATACATGATACAACCAGAAGGTTTTGTTGATCCAAAGGATGCCGAAAAGGTGTGCAAGCTTCAAAAATCTATCTATGGTTTGAAGCAAGCATCAAGGTGCTGGAATCAACATTTTGATGAAGTGGTAAAAGAGTTTGGCTTCATAAAACTTGATGAAGAAGCTTGTGTATACAAGAAGTTTAGTGGGAGCTCTATAGCATTTTTAATCTTATATGTAGATGACATATTATGAGTGGAAATGATACTGAGTTTCTTAGCATAATAAAAGATTATTTGAAGAGTGTGTTTTCAATGAAAGATTTAGGGGAAGCTGCATATATACTAGGCATAATGATCTATAGAGATAGATCAAGACGTCTAATTGCACTAAGCCAAAGCACGTACATTGACAAGGTTTTAAAGAGATTTAAAATGGAGAATGCAAAGAAAGGTTTTCTCCCAATGTCACATGGCACAATACTCAGCAAGAATCAATGTCCGAAGACAGTTGATGAGCGAGTGCAGATGAGTGGAGTCCCATATGCCTCGGTAATTGGATCCATCATGTATGCTATGATATGTACTAGACCAGATGTTTCTTATGCAGTAAGTGTTAGTAGCAGGTACCAAAGTGATCTTGGATTGGCTCACTGGGCAGCCGTTAAAAATATTCTTAAGTACCTCAGAAGGACAAAGGACATGCTCCTAGTCTATGGAGGAGATGAAGAACTCGTTGTAAATAGTTACACCGATGCAAGCTTCATGACTGGTATAGATGACTATAAATCTCAAGCAGGTTATGTTTTCACTCTTAATGGTGGTGCAGTTGTTTGGAAAATTTTCAAACAAAACACTATTCAGATTCTACAATAGAAGCAGAATACATTGCGCCTTCAGAAGCTTCAAAGGAGGCAGTCTGGATCAAGAAGTTTCTTGAAGAAGTTGGTGTGGTCCCAAGTGCAATGAACCCAATGGCACTCTATTGTGATAATAGTGGTGCTGTTGCTCAAGCAAAGGAACCAAGATCCCACATGAAGACCAGACATATCGAACGCAAATATCACATTATCCGACAGCATGTCGAGAAGGGTTTTGTGAAGGTTCTCAAGGTTCACATGGATTTGAATGTGTCAGATCCAATGACAAAGGCTCTACCACGAGTGAAGCGTGAGCAACACCGGATAGCCATAGGTGTTAAAGAGACTATGTAAACTAGATTATTGACTCTAGTGCAAGTGGGAGACTATTGGAAATATGCCCTAGAGGCAATAATATTGTATTATTATATTTTCGTTATTCATAATTAAGAGTTTATATTTCATGCTACAACTGCTATGATCATGTAATATGCAATTCAGTGGAAAACTCACATGCACGTGTGAAATGATAAACAGTAAATAATAGTTTCCCGGTCTCGCTTCTAAGGCCGGCTCAAGTGTTGTTGGGGATCACGTTTTTCGGATCTTAGGATATCGTTAAGTGTAATGATAGTCCTAAAACAACATTGGGGGTATGACATTACAAGAATGATCATATTGAATCGACCCAATACTTGTCTGTTATACTATGTGATCATATCGTCTGAAATTATATGTTATAACACGGAGTGTTAGCATGTGCTTTAGTTCCTCAAACCATGAGAGTGTCTCGGTCACTTCCAACTGGACGATGGGCTTTGGGGTTGCTCAAACATTATCTGTAACAAGGTGATCATAACGACAACTTTCAGGCTCACCGGAAAGTTTGACAAGTGACCGGACAGCTTGAGAGTGGGATTTGCTCCTCCGACGATGGAGAGATATTCTTAAGGGCTCTCTCGGTGTGAAGGCATCCATCATCGTCTGGCCAGACACAGGTGACTATGTCACCGGGATGCCGGAAAACGTCAACGAGAAAGAAGAACAAAACCGGTAACGGGAGCAATGGTATAGTGAGCATGGTGATGACTCAAGAGGATACTGATGCACATCAGGTTTTGTAAAGTATCACAAAGCAAAGGAAACATCACGTGATAACCAAAAGTTCATTCAAATATAATTCGTGTAATCATAGGGACCGATATGGATGTCCACGGTTCCGCTATCGGTCATTGAACGAAGGGGTTTCGTTCATGTCTATGGTTACCGAACCTACGTGGTCACAAACTTAAGGTAATCATGATCTGCTGAGTATTAGTGGGACAGGAGTGGTGAGAATATATTTGTGGAATTTTTTCATTAATATCCGAAATAGTTCCGAGAGGTTCCGGAAGCGTTTCGGGGTCACCGAAAGGGCTTCGGTGAATATCGGGTAATACCGGATATTACCAATTAATTATATATATATGTGGAAAATGTTTCTGGGGATATTAAATTATATATATATAATGCTTTGAAAAAGTTTAGAACATTTTATATTTAATTTATATATCAATGGGACTTAAAAGGCCAAGTGGTGGAAGGCAACTTGGGCCACAAGGGCCAAGTAGGAAGGCACCCCCCTTTCCTTATGGGGGGGGGGGCGAATTGGACTTGGGGAGCAGTCCTACTCCTCCCCTTATGGCCGGCACCCCAAGGGGGACTTTCCCCCTTGGTGGCTGCCCTCTCCCTCCCCTCTAACCTATATATACTAGAGGTTTTCCACCCTTTGTAGATACAAGTTGTGGAGCCTCTAGTTGATCTAGTTCTAGTTATTTTTTGTCCTAGTTGACTAATGAGAGCTAGCCCTCGCCACCTCTAATCCTCATAATTAGAAGCCCCGTGTGGTTCTAATCTCCTCCTTCTAATTCTCCAGCGACGATTAGCTCTGGACGGCGAAGCGCTGCCGTATCGTGAAGACCGTACGCTTGCAACCAAGTAGAGAAGACGTGCATTCGGTCTTCCATTCGAGGGGTTGTTCGTGGGCGGTTCACGGGATCATCATCGATGTTCGAAGGACTTCTAGTACGATCTACACTGACTCGTCTACTTCCGCTGCACTCCCGGAGTCGGTAACGATCGTTGATCACAACCCGTTATGCATCTTCATATTGTTCCTGGGTAATCATAGAGCGATTTTTTTTTGTTTTCTACTATGTTTCCTGATACGTCTCCAACGTATCTATAATTTATGAAGTATTCATGCTGCTATATTATCATTCTTGGATGTTTTACAATCATTTTATAGCAACTTTATATCATTTTTTGGGACTAACTAATTGACATAGTGCCTAGTGCCAGTTGCTGTTTTTTGCTTGTTTTTTACATCGCAGAAAATCAATACCAAACGCAGTGAAACTTTTTGTGGATTTTTTATGGACCAGAAGACATCCAATGGGCCAGAGCAGCACCTGGGGGGTGCCCCGAGGGGGACACAACCCACCAGGGCGCGCCTCGGTGGGTTGTGCCAACCTCGGTGGCCTCCCGCACCGCCTCTTCGCCCTATAAATTGCCAAATATTCCAAAACCCTTGGGGTAACCCTAGATCAGAAGTTTCGCCGCCGCAAGGCTCTGTAGCCACGCAAAACCAATCTAGACCCCGTTCCGGCACTCCACCGGAGGGGGAAATCATCACCGGTGGCCATCTTCATCATCCCGGCGGCCACCACGATGAGGAGGGAGTAGTCCACCCTCGGGGCTGAGGGTTTGTACCAGTAGCAATGTGTTTAATCTCTCTCTCTCTGTCGTGTTCTTGAGATGGCATGATCTTGATGTATCACGGGCTTTGTTAATATAGTCGAATCATATGGTGTTTTCCCCTCTCTATCTTGTTGTGATGAATTGAGTTTTCCCTTTGAGATTTCGTTTTATCGGATTGAATACTTTTATGGATTTGAGAGCACTTGATATATGTCTTGCATACGAATACCCGTGGTGACAATGGGGTATTATATTGATTCACTTGATATATGTTTTGGCACTCAACTCGTGGATTCCCGAGGTGACATTGGGGTAATCTATGCATAGGGGTTGATGCACGTTCTTGTCTTTGTTTCTCCCATAGAAATCTTGGGGCACTCTTTGAGGTTCTTTGTGTTGGATTGAGCATTACGAATCTGAATTTGCTTTGGTGTTATTTTAGTACGAACTCTTGGATAGATCGATCGGAAAGAATAGCTTTGAGGTGGTTTCGTACCCTACAAACAATTTATTCTTATGTTCTCCACTAGATAGGAACTTTGGAGTGATTCTTCATTGCACCTTGAGGGAGGGTTATATGATCCAATTATATTAGCATTGTTGAGAGGTTGCACTAGTGAAAGTACGGACCCTAGGCCTTGTTTTCAAGCATTGCAATATCGTTTGTGCTCACTTTTGTTACTTGCTACCTTGCTGTTTTTTTATTTTCAGATTACAAAAATATATTTCTACCATCCATATTACACTTTTATCACCATCTCTTCGCTAAACTAATGCACCTATACAATTTGCCATTGTATTGGGTGTGTTGGGGACACAAGAGACTTTTTAGTATTTGGTTGCAGGGTTGTTTGAGAGAGACAATCTTCATCCTACACCTCCCATGGATTGATAAACCTTAGGTCATCCACTTGAGGGAAATTTGCTACTGTCCTACAAAACTCTGCGCTTGGAGGCCCAACACGAGTCTACAAGAACAAGTTGTGTAGTAGACATCAAGCTCTTTTCTGGTGCCGTTGCCGGGGAGGTGAGTGCTTGAAGGTATATCTTTAGATCTTGCAATTGAATCTTTTAGTTTCTTGTTTTATCATTAGTTTGGTTTATAAAAGAAAACTACATAAAAAAATGGAATTGAGGTTGTATCATATTATTGATCATCTTTATAACATCTTTCTTGAAAATGATGGATCGGAAAATTGTGCTCAATTGATAGAAGAAGAATTCTATAAAATGTTTGACAAAAAATCTTTGAATGATGAGCATGATTGCAATGTTGTCGATATGAACTCTTTGAATATCCATGATGCTAATGATATGGAAAGCTACAAGCTTGGGGATGCTATGTTTGATGAAGATGATATTTTTAGTCCCCCAAGTTTTGATGTGCAAATTTGTTATAATGGTAGCATGCCTCCTATTTATGATGATTATGTTGATGAAAGTGGGTTTGGAAGAGTGTCAACTCTAGGTACTAATGATCCCGCTATTTTGGAGGGTGTTGAATCTTATTGTGATAATTATGAAAGTGGATTTGGAGAGGTCATGACTTTATTTAGTGATGAATCCACTATTTTGGAAGAGGTTTCAATTGACTATGATAACAAAGTTGCTATCTATGATGATTATGATGATGACATGTATTCTATAGAGAATAATGATAACCATGAAACTTGTCATTATGATTTTAATGCTCAAATTGATCATGACAATCAAGTGTCTCATGATAGTTATTTTGTTATGTTTGCTCCCACTACTATTCATGAGAATAAATTTGCGTATGTGGAGAGTAGCAAAATTTCTATGCTTATGCATCATGAAAATAGTGATTTATGTGATGGTTATATTGTTCAATTCATTCATGAAGCTACTGAAAATTATTATGAGAGAGGGACATATGCTTGTAGTTATTTCAATAATATCAAGTTTCCTCTCTTTATGTTGAAAGTTTTGAAGCTATGCTTATTTTGCCTTCCTATGCTAGTTGATTCTTGCTCCAATAAATTATTTGTTCACAAAATCCATATGCATAGGAAGTGGGTTAGGCTTAAATGTGCTTGCCATGTGATTCATTATGCTCTCTTGCATGTTTCAATTCATATCTTTTGTGTGAGCATCATTGAAATCATCATGCCTAGCTAAAAGGCATTAAAGAAAAACGCTTGTTGGGAGACAACCCAACATTTAACCTTACTGTTTTTATGTGTTCACATGATTAATATACTGTAGTGATCTTGTTTTATAGCTTTTGTTTCAATAAAGTGCCAAGGAAAGCCTTTGGGATAGTGTGGATGATAGTCGACTTGATTCTGTGCAAAAACAGAAACTTTTGCATCCAGTGCAGAAATTCCTGTATTTTACTGGAATGTGGAAATTTTTTGAATTTTTTACAGTTGATGGGTATACAAATTATCTGCGTTTTCCTAATTTTTCAGAATTTTTGGAGTATCAGAATTATGGTTGGAATACAGATTATTACAGACTTTTCTGTTTTTGACAGATTCTGTTTTCAATGCATAGTTTGCTTGTTTTCTAGTTTATATGGCTTATATTGCTTAATATAATTTGTGGAAATGATGAGGTACAGTAGTCATTGTGTTAGAACAATTATGAATCTTATCTTGACAGTACCAAAGTGAATGATTTGTCTTTATCATACTAACCCATCTCACAAAGTTCTGTTAAGTTTTGTGTGATTGAAATTTTCAAGTTTTGGGTGAGATATCGATATGAGGAGAATAAGGAGTGACAATACCCTAAGATTGGGGATGCCCAAGGCACACCAAGGCAATATTCAAGGAAGATCCAAGCAACTAAGCTTGGGGATGCCCCGGAAGGCATCCCCTCTTTCGTCTCCAACATTATCGGTAACCTCACTTGGAGCTACATTTTTATTCGTCACATGATATGTGTTTTGCTTGGAGCATCATTTTCTTGTTAGGATTTGCTTTCTGTTATTTAGAATAATGTTTTTCATTTTTTATTTCAATAAAAGTGGCAATGATAGCCTTTGCCATGCTTATTTTGCAAGTCTACATGTTGCTGTTTCAAAACAGAAAGTTTATTGCTATTGAAAAAAAATTCTCTAGATAAGTCAGATTGTGATAAAATGTTGAAACTTTTTGCAAAGTAAGCTATGATAAATTTTCTACCGTGTTGTAAATTTTCAGAATTTTTGGAGTTAGGTAAGTATGAATACTCTTGCATTCTTTACAGACTGTCCTGTTTTGGCAGATTACTGTTATGTTTGCATTGTTTGCATATGTTTGCTTGTTTAGTGATTTTATTTGAGGATAGGACTATTAAATATGCAGAGGCATTTAGTATGCAATTTTAAATTATAATTTTAGTGATTTTCTACAGTAGAGAATGATAAGGTTTTTGCATTGGTTTATACTAACTTATCTCACGAGTTCTTGTTGAGTTTTGTGTGGATGAAGTTTTTAAGATTTAGGGAAACCGTGATATGAGAGGAATTAAGGAGACACAAAAGCTCAAGCTTGGGGATGACCAAGGCATCCCAAGTTAATATTCTAAGAAGTCTCACGCACCTAAGCTTGGGGATGCCCCGGTAGGCATCCCACCTTTCTTCTTCAACAATTATCGGTTAGTATCGGTTGAGCCTAAGTTCTTGCTTCTTCACATGATGTGTGCTATTCTTGGATTGTCATTTTATTTATTTTTGCTTGCTGTTTTAATAAAATACTTAGAACTGAAAGTTTTAAATAAAAGAGAGTCCTCACATAGCTATCTATTTACTTAACTACTCGATTGATCTTCACTTATATCTTTTTGGAGTAGCTTGTCATTTACTCTCGTGCTTCACTTATATCCTATGAGTAAATTGTTTAATGAATTGAATATCATGAAGTTGAAATATTATGTTCATATCATGCCTAGTGGTAGCTTCACATTGGGTTTAGAAAGTGAAATCTTTTGAAGCTTGACAATCACAATATTGGTCATACAAGCAATTCCTGAATGATTACTATAAGGAAGAGAACTTTCACATGCAAATACACTATCTTGGAAATCTTTTGTGATTGTGAGCCCCCATCAAAATATTATATGCCAAAATTGTTGACGTTGGACAAGGAAGACAACGTAATGATTTATGTTTGTTCATATTCACATAGAAGTTATATTGTCATAGATCCTTCAACATGTGGTGCTTGCCCCCCATCTTTGCTAGCCAAAAATTCCGCACCAAGTAGAGATACTACTTGTGCATCCAAAAACCCTTAAAACCCAAATCTTATTTTCAAGAGTCCACCATACCTACCTAAGGATTGAGTAAGATCCTTCAAGTAAGTTGTCATCGGTGCAATAAGGCAATAAAAATTGCTTCTAAAAGTGTTAGATCATTTATTGTAAGAGAAAATTGAGCGTTGTACGAACTTGTGATGGCAAAGAATAAAAGTGACAGATTGCATAATAAAGGTTGCTATCATAAGGGGCAATATAACGTGACGTTCTTTTGCACATGGCAACCTCTGCTTCCCTCTGCGAAGGGCCTACCTTTTACTTTTATTTATTTACTTTCATGCAAGAGTCAAAGTTTTTCTCTCTATTCCTTTTTATTTTTCTCTTTTGGCAAGCATCATGTGGTGAGGAAAGATCTAGGCACATATATCCAGTTGGATATGGGTAGCATGAGTTATTATTGTTGACATCACCCTTGAGGTGAATACGTTGGGAGGCGAAATGATAAGCCCCTATCTTTCTATGTGTCCGGTTGAAACGTTTTGCTCATGTGTATGTGGTGAGTGTTAACAATCATAGAAGACTATATGATGGTTGAGTACGTGGAGCTCTTACTTAGACTCTGTTGAATAAGTTGAATTGCAATTGTTTGGTGACTAAGAATATAGGTTGTTGAGCTTCAAGAGAATTCATTGTTTGAACCTTAACATGTGAATTGGTTGCCACTTTAACATGATGAGTTTTATGAGAAAGAGTTGATGTTATGATGCTAGGAAAAGTGATTGAAATTACTATTGATCAAACTTATACACTTTGCTAGCATTCACACTTCATAAATCATTTCTTTTATCATTTACCTACTCGAGGACGAGTAGGAATTAAGCTTGGGGATGCTGATACGTCTCCAACGTATCTATAATTTATGAAGTATTCATGCTGCTATATTATCATTCTTGGATGTTTTACAATCATTTTATAGCAACTTTATATCATTTTTTGGGACTAACTTATTGACATAGTGCCCAGTGCCAGTTGCTGTTTTTTGCTTGTTTTTTACATCGCAGAAAATCAATACCAAACGGAGTCCAAATGCAGCGAAACTTTTTGTGGATTTTTTATGGACCAGAAGACGTCCAATGGGCCAGAGCAGCACCTGGGGGTGCCCCGAGGGGGGCACAACCCACCAGGGCGCGCCTGGGCCCCAAGGCGCGCCCCGGTGGGTTGTGCCCACCTCGGTGGCCTCCCGCACCGCCTCTTCGCCCTATAAATTGCCAAATATTCCAAAAACCCTTGGGGTAACCCTAGATCTGAAGTTCCGCCGCCGCAAGGCTCTGTAGACGCGCAAAACCAATCTAGACCCCGTTCCGGCACTCCGCCGGAGGGGGAAATCATCACCGGTGGCCATCTTCATCATCCCGCCGGCCACCACGATGAGGAGGGAGTAGTCCACACTCGGGGCTGAGGGTTTGTACCAGTAGCTATGTGTTTAATCTCTCTCTCTCGTGTTCTTGAGATGGCACGATCTTGATGTATCGCGGGCTTTGTTAATATAGTCAGATCATATGGTGTTTCCCCCTCTCTATCTTGTTGTGATGAATTGAGTTTTCCCTTTGAGATTTCGTTTTATCGGATTGAATACTTTTATGGATTTGAGAGCACTTGATATATGTCTTGCATACGAATACCCGTGGTGATAATGGGGTATTATATTGATTCACTTGATATATGTTTTGGCACTCAACTCGCGGATTCCCGAGGTGACATTGGGGTAATCTATGCATAGGGGTTGATGCACATTCTTGTCTTTGTTTCTCTGGTAGAAATCTTGGGGCACTCTTTGAGGTTCTTTGTGTTGGATTGAGCATTACGAATCTGAATTTGCTTTGGTGTTATTTTAGTACGAACTCTTGGATAGATCGATCGGAAAGAATAGATTTGAGGTGGTTTCGTACCCTACAAACAATTTATTCTTATGTTCTCCGCTAGATAGGAACTTTGGAGTGATTCTTCATCGCACCTTGAGGGATGGTTATATGATCCAATTATATTAGCATTGTTAAGAGGTTGCACTAGTGAAAGTACGGACCCTAGGCCTTGTTTTCAAGCATTGCAATATCGTTTGTGCTCACTTTTGTTACTTGCTACCTTGCTTTTTTTATTTTCAGATTACAAAAATATATTTCTACCATCCATATTACACTTTTATCACCATCTCTTCACCGAACTAGTGCACCTATACAATTTTCCATTGTATTGGGTGTGTTGGGGACACAAGAGACTTTTTCTTATTTGGTTGCAGGGTTGTTTAAGAGAGACAATCTTCATCTTACACCTCCCACGGATTGATAAACATTAGGTCATCCACTTGAGGGAAATTTGCTACTGTCCTACAAAACTCTGCGCTTGGAGGCCCAACAAGAGTCTACAAGAACAAGTTGTGTAGTAGACATCATTTTCCAACACAAACATCTATGATGATTGAAAAGGCAAGGCCTCCTACCTGGGAGCCACTTAACTACTCCTGGTCGTTGGTGGCCTCCACGTAGTAGTAGTCACCCTCGGGGTAGTAGTAGTTGTTAGTGGTGGCATCTGGCTCCTGGGATCTGTCATCTGATCGCAGCAATCGGGTATAGGGGAAAAGAAGTAGCAAAGCAACTGTGAATACTCATCCAAAGTACTCGCAATACTTATATTAGAACTATGCTAAGTATGCATCGATATAAAAGGAAAGGGGCTATATCTTTGGACTAAACTGCAGACATGCCAAAAGAGAAGGGAAAGCCTAGCCTGTCGAAGACTAGCATCTTGCAGCATTAGAAGAGTGCATATTAGCATAACATAAAGTAGTAGTATGTTGTAGTAAACACGCCCAGGGATCCTTCCTCGACTCCCTGCGAGAAAGCAATCCCGGAGCCATCATATCCACTCACATCTCCAGTATGCTATTCTAGTTCTATCGATCGGGATACAACTCCGAGCGTCCGTTACCGTGGACACAGCTATTCGAATAGATTAACTTAACTGCAGGGGTGCACCACATTACCCAACACGCTCGATCACTCTGGCCGAACACACTTTCCTGGGTCATGTCCGGCCTTAGAAGATCAACACATCGTAGCCCTACTTAGGCTCAATAGAGAGGCCAGCACGCCAGTCTACATCCTAAGCACTCAGGGGTCTTGGGCCCATCGCCCTTTGCACTCATGCATGTTGCATGGGCAGCCGGGACAAGTCCTGGTGACCTCCTTATAAATTGTAGGTGCTTACGCGGATCACCGGGTGCGCACCGCTCACTCGCTGACGTCTAGAGAGCTTCGGCTGATACACCTCAACCGGGGTGGTACCGCCTGTCCCTTCAATCCCGTAGAAACAGTAACTCTCGTGGATACCCCTCGGGGCCGACACGTATTTGTCATGGTTCTGGGGTTAAAGTCAAAGTAATGGTGTGTCCACAACACCAAGGGGGAATTCGAGGAATCACCCTCGATGGATTGCAGTTGATGTAACCATCAAGGTGAACTTGGAGGAATCACCCTCGATGGTTCACACTTGAGGTGTTGCACGCCAGGGTCGTTATCGGGAGTGGTGAAGGAGGAATCACCCTTCGTAGACCACGACCGATTAACTACACTACAGAGGTCTCATCAAAAGTGTTATACGAGGTATCACCCTCATCACTCGATAGTAACCCTATAGTGTCGCACAACTAAGGGGGTGTGATGTGATGTGTCGGGCTCTGGACGTCGATCATGTTGATCGAGTCATCGGTCATAAAGCGGGGGCAACTAGGACAAGGTGAGGGGCCACTGATGGATCACTAACCAACCTATACTAAGCATATAGGATAAGCAGGTAAGGTAACAATAGCAGGTTACAAAAGTAGGCTATGCATCAGATTAGGAGCAATAAAAAACAATAGCAAAAATCTAATGCAAGCATGAGAGAGAATGGAATTGGGCGATATAGGAATGATCAAGGGGGGTTTGCTTGCCTGGAAACTCTGCTGAAAAGGTCTGGTCATCAGGGGTGTAGTCAACGTCAGGAGCAGCGTCAGTCTCAGGGTCTACTGGAGAGAAGAGGGGAAGAAATAATAAATATAAAGCAAACAAATGCATCACAATGCATGACATGACAAAAAGTAGTGCTAGTGGTGACCTATCGCAGTGCTACACGATACAGGTGAACAGGGGAAACATCCAGGATTGTTTTACTAGCGTTTGGCATTTTTGAATAGATGAATCATAGGGGACGGACCCATGTTCTCTATGCTAGAGGCACGTGACAGATGAACGGATGGCATATTCGGAATCGTCATATTTTTCTAAGCAACTTTCATATATAAATTATTTTCATCTGACTTATAGATTATTTTATATGATTTTACAAAGTTTTTAATTGATTTTCTAAATTCTGGAATTAATTCAAATTCTAAAATAAAGATTAAAATGTTACGTGCACACACAAAGTGTACACAACAGAGTAGCACAGAGGCTGATAGTGGGCCCTGTTGACTGGGTCAACAGCCCAGTCAGCAGAGGCTGACTGGTGGGCCAGCTGCCCAGTCAGCAAGCTGACTCGGTCAGCCTTATCCACTAAAACAGTGGAGGGACCCCACATGTCAGTGACTCTGGCAAATTTCTCTGTTTAAATTTAATCTTTGATTAATTAAAGGAGTAGGACCCACGTGTCAGTGGCATATTAGTTAAACTAAACGGTGCTTTTAAATTAACTGAAGTTAATTAGAGGGGTGGGCCTACACGTCAGGGACTAATTAGGGGAGCTAATTAGATTAGCCCCTAATCTAAACCAGCCGGGCCCACACGTCAGGGAGTCATGGCGGCTGTTTAAAAGCGTGCATGTGCTGGGAGCGCGCCGGTGACTCGCAGAGGCGATGGTGGTCCACCGGACCTGCACTCCACCGACCATACGGGCGGACAGGCCTAGCTAGCGGTCGAGCGCGATGCGCTGCATCCATCTAGCCTAGCCGCGTAGGTAGGGGGTGGTCGGAGGCTGGCGAGCGGCGGAGCTGAGCGGCGGCGCCGGCGAGCGCAGGAGCAGACGAGTGCACGAGCGGGAGCGGGAGTGGACGGAGTGTGGGCGTGTGCACGAGGTAGGGCCCGGCGGAGCACGGACAGAGAGGAGCCCGGGGCACGGGGTGGCGGCGGAGCGTGAGTCGTGCGCGAGATGCAGGGGAGCGCCCGAGGCGAGGGCGACCATGGCGTGAGCGGACAAGCATCGAAACAGTGACCGAATCGAGCGGGGGAATATGGGGAAAGGGGCGGCACCTCACAGTGAGATCGATGCGGGGGTCGGAGGAGCCGGGGAGGCAGTGACGGTGGCAGATCAAGCGGCGGCGTGTGACGGCCGAGGTTTGGGAAGAGGGCCCGATGGCGAGGCTCCAAGGCGACCCGGGGCGTGTCCTTGCGGTGGCGAGGTCGGGGCAACGCGGAGCTCCTCCTGGCAGTATACTGGATGGTGGGGAGGCCACCGGCCGCCGTGGGAGCGGCGACATGGGTGACTGGGTCCACGGCGAGGAGGTTTTATCTGACTTGACCAAAACGGCATGAGGGGTGTGAACTGGAGGGGGTTAGGGTTCGTCGGGCGCTGGGAAAATCTTGTAGGGCGCGGGGGTTGCCTGGATGGGCGCCACGCAGGGCATCCGCGGCGTGGATGTCCAGTACGCGCGGCATGACCTCCCCCCGGCGTGACGTTGAACAAAAGGCCGCCAGGTGGGCTGGGGCTTGTAAAGTGTACACTGGGCCTAAATGCCTAGTGGTTTCTTTCTTTTCTCTTTTTTTGTTTTAAATTTCCCATTTCTTAATTTCTTTTCTGTTTTCTATTTATTTTAGCTATCAAAAGAATTTTGTTAACTATAAAATTTTGCACATAAACCAAGCATAGGATTACTAGGTGGCACAAAAAGTTTGGGGGCAAATAAAATAGTTTGGAATTTCTATAATTTTGAAAACACATTTTAATAAAGATTTGGCCCATGTTTTAATTATTAATGGGCACTTAAATATTTTATAAAATTTTGGTTTTACCATGCCAAATATCCAGGGATTATTTGCATCACTTTGAACATTTTAGTTATACTGTTTGAAGAAATAATTATTTGACTTTATTTTAAATTTGAAAATGGCTTTGATTTTTATCAAGTGGCAATTTGGCTTAGTTAAACTTGATGACATGGCACCATTAGTGTGAGGTCACTGTAGCATGAAACTGGAGGTGTTACAAATCTCCTTCACTACAAGAAATCTCGTCCCGAGATTTAAGAGGTGGAGTGAGGGGAAAAGTTCTGGTTATGAAATTCTAACGTGTCTTCTCGGTCTTGGTTGCTCTTTGATACGTCTCCAACGTATCTATAATTTTTTATTGTTCCACGCTATTATATTATATATCTTGGATGTTTTATATGCATTTATATGCTATTTTATATCATTTTTTGGGACTAACCTATTAACCTAGTGCCCAGTGCCAGTTGCTGTTTTTTCCTTGTTTTTGACTTTTATAGAAAATCAATACCAAACGGAATAAAACTTTACGATGATTTTTCTTGGACCAGAAGAAACCCTAGAGACTTAGGGAGGATGGCAGAAGACCCACGAGAGGGCCACAAGCCCTAGGGGCGCGCCCTAGGGGGGGGGGCGCAGCCAGGGGGCTTGTGGGCCCCTCGTGGCTCTCCTAACCCTAACTCCAGCACTATAAATTCTCTAATATTCCCCCTATACCAGAGGGCACACCAAAAATACTTTTCCACCGCCACAAGCTTCTGTTCTCATGAGATCCCATCTTGTGGCCTTTTCCGCCACTCCGCCGGAGGGGGATTCGATCACGGAAGGCCTCTACACCAACCTTGTTGCCCTTCCGATGATGTGTGAGTAGTTTACCATAGACCTACGAGTCCATAGCTAGTAGCTAGATGGCTTCTTCTCTCTATTGGATCTTCAATACAATGTTCTCCTTGATGTTCTTGGATATCTATTCGATGTAATCTTCTTTTGTGGTGCGCTTGCTGAGATCCGATGAATTGTGGATTTATGATCAGGTTATCTATGAATATTATTTGAGTCTTCTCTGAACTCTTTTATGCATGATTGAGATAGCTTTGTATTTCTCTTCGATCTATCGATTTGGTTTGGCCAACTAGATTGGTTTTTCTTGCATTGGGAGAGGTGCTTTGTGATGGGTTCAATCTTGCGGTGTCCTAACCCAGTGACAGAAGGGGTAGTGAGGCACATATTGTATTGTTGCCATTAAGGATAAAAATATGGGGTTTATATCATATTGCTTGATTTTATCCCTCTGCATCATGTCATCTTTGTCGGGGTACGACACCTATGGGATCCCGAGAGACCCCTTTACGATTCGGCGGGGGGGAGAAGTATACGCAAAGAGCAGAACCAATGATCGACGCGGGAAATTTTTACCCAGGTTCGGGCCGCTGATCAGCGTAAAACCCTACTCCTGCTTTGTGCTCTTATTAATGTTCTTGAGCCCAGCCTTCAGGAACGCTCGTTGTGAACAGTACGTTCAAAGAGCAGCTACACATGCAGAATGGGCCAGAAGTTTTTTCTCCTCTGTAGCAGTTGCCTTGGGCCTCCTTTTATACGCTCAAAGGGGTCACCACAGTGGCAAAATGTACATACATTGAGGTGTAAAGTAGCTACAGGGTATCATACCTAACCCCTGACGGATTAGGACAAACGCATTTAATGCACCGTGAGGTGTCCGTTTAGGTGTCCTCACTTTCTTGGGGATGGAAAAAGGAGCCATCCCATCAGCACCGCTTAAGCTCTCCTCCACTGGCGCATTGCCACGCATCCAAAGAAGGACCCGGAATGTCAGACTTGTTACTGTGCCGAAGCGGTGGCACAGTGGCAGAATCTTGCCGGGCGCCGAAGCTTGCCGGGCACCAAGCCTTGCTGGGCGCCAAGCCTTGCCGGGCGCCAAGCCTTGCCGGGCGCCAATCCTTGCCGGGCTCCGCAGGCCACCCCGGTAAGATCTTGCCGGGGAAGCTGGCCTTCGGATTCTAGCTCTTCTTATCTGCTGATCCTCAGATCTCTGGCTTGATGATTTCTCTGGTGGCTTGAATTGACCTCGAACTGTTCCCAGCAAGCCTTGCCGCGAGGATGGCTACAACTGCCCGTGCACAAGTACGGGGTACTAGTGGCCCAGTACTTAGTACACCGACAGGAGCCCCGGGCCTAGGCCATACACGAGTGCGAGGCGTTGTTGGGCTAGGCCCAAACAGTGCACGGGCACGCGTGGTAGGGGATTAACTGTTCGTAAATATCTCATTTTACTGTGCCCCCCACTACACGCACCGAGCGCGCGACGTGGGAAGCGTGCCTGAAAGGCTGCAACTGCCTCGCGCCCTCGCGCCTATAGAGGCGCATTCACATTGGGGAATAAAAGAGGTGGCCCCGCTCCTTCCCCATAAAAAGGAGAAGCCGCAGAGGCACAAGCCTATTTACCCCCCTCTTCTTCTCAATCTGGCCGTCGCCATCGCCTTCCTCTTCTCGAGCTCAGAGTGAAGCCTTTTTCCTCTTCTGCCCGCCGCTTCCACGCTCGCTCCACCCCCGGCTTCCGCCCTCACAGCCGCCATGCCGCCCAAGGCCAGCAAAGGCAAGGGCAAGGAAGCAAAAGCCGACGTTCCAGAGAACGAACTGGTGAAGATGCGGAAGAAGCGTGTCGTCTTCCCCCCATCGCTCGATGCTGAAGCTCTGAAGGGGCGATACCAGCGTATGTGGGCGAAGGAGACGCAAGCTCACCCCGCCACACGCGTAATTCCAGGTGCTTGTTCCAAAAGTGGACCGGACAGATACCCTTTCTTCACTGCGTATTTCTATTGCGGGTTCTGTCCCCCATTTTCTGACTTCTTCAATGATATCATGTACACATACGGCTTTCATCTTCTCGATTTCACGCCGAATGCGGTACTATGCATGTACATCTTTGCCCATCTTTGTGAAAATTTTGCCGGCGTGATTCTCAACTCCACTCTTTTTCGCCATTACTTCTTCCCCCGCATCCAAAAAGGAGAGGCTCTCTTTGGTTCTATCGCCTGGATTCCAAGGGCTTGGAATAAGGAAATATACCCAGAAGGAGTTTACCGCGAGAAGTGGGACGAGTGGCGGGCTGAATGGTGCTGGATCAAGGAAACAGATCCCCATCCGTTTTGTCTTCCCCGGCAATAGAAGGTGGTCCGCAGCAAGGATTGGAGCGATCTCGCCGCGGAGGACGAGAGGCTCACAATCGCCACCACCAGGATCCTTCGCCTGAAAGCTGCCGGGCTGACAATGGAGATGATCGGCTTCGACTTTCTCTGCCGCCGCATCGCCCCCTTACAGAACAGGGGAAGGCTAGCTTGGGAATACAGAAACGCGGCAGATATCATGAGATTGCGCCCCGGGCTGAATAACAATTTGACCACTATGCAGCTTGGCGCTCTCCGTCAAAAACTATTCTAGCGCAAAGACAAGCATCGGCTGCCGGCAAGGATCGTCCCTTTGTGAAACAACTCCGCCCTGGGGTCAATCATTGCCTTCATGCCGATGTTCAACGCCCACGGTCTTGACCCGACCAGGGCCGAGCCAACCGAGGAGGAAGCACAGAAGTTTTTTGACAACTTGACGGAGAGACCCGTCCGGCAAGAGGCAGATTTCATCCGAGCCGCCACCGACCAAGAAGTAGCTTATATTGCTACTAGGGTGGAGGAGGCAAATCTTGCCGCGGAGGCCAGCAGCGTTGGCTTCACAGAATGGGAAGCCAGCGACGCAGAGGTAGTAGTGGAGGTAAAACCTGCCGGGAAGGACAGAGCTGCCGGGGAACAGAGCAGCGCAGCCGCTGAGAGCTCGTCCGGCGAGGACACGGCCGAAGAAGAAACGCAAGAAGAGCTCCCAGCCCCGAAGAAGACGAAGCGTGTTCTTCGGAAGGCTGCGTCTGGCATCCCGGCAGGCCAGCCTTCTTCGAGTAGCGAGGCTCCCGGCAAGAAAGTGGCCGGCAAGACTGCATCGCGGCAAGGGGCTCATCAACAACCTGCGCGGCGCGCGAGACCCACACCAGCGGCCACTGCTGGGGCGACAGGGGTGTCCCGCACTACCGCACCGGAAGCCGCCCCGACGCCTGCCACAGCCAAGCGGCCTAGGACCCCTTCTCTGCCTCCCCACTCAGACATTGCAGCGGAGGTCGACTTCGACATCTCCGATTTTAGTCCGGAGCGAGAGGAAGAAGAGTGAGTTCTTTGCCACAGCCTTTATATTCCAATCTTGAATCGATCTTACTAACTTGCTCGTATTGTCTCTACAGTGATGCAGAAACCTTGCTGGAGAGGATGGCGAAGAGGACTAAGACTTCCACGGGCGACGAGCCCCCGGCAGGCTCCACGAGCGTGCCAGAAACCGTCGTCATCAGCCCGGAGCCCAGTCCTCAACGCAGCCCCCAGCGTAAGCTCACTGTTCTTTTTCCGCTGGCGGGTGCCGAGGCTTCCATTCTTGCCGCTGATATCCTTGGGCTCGTAGGAGAAGAACGGCAACAAGGAGAGTTGTCGGAAAACATCTCCGTCGTGCCACCTTCATCGACCACGCCGCCCACAAGCACGTCCCCGGCAAGAGATCCTACCGACAAGCCCATCTTAACTGAGGAGGAGCCGGCAAGCATGGACACCGGCAACCCTCCCCCGGCAACCGAAGTTGCCGGGAAGGGCGAGGCCACCTCACAACAGCTCAACGCAGGTAATCGATTGCCTCAGAGTGCTTGTTACTCTTTCCCTTATCTCTCTATCTTTAGTCGCTTCAATCTTCAATCTCGATCTTATTCTGTTCTCCTCCTTCGTCCTTCAGAGTTCCCTGTGATGGAACACATGGATGTCAACGTTGTCATCGAGGAGACCGCCAGGGACGCCGCTGCCGAAGCAGACAGGATCGCTGCCAGCGAGGCCACCAAGGATGACACTGTCGAGGCTGGTGGTGCTCTTGACGGGGAGGCCGCCAAGACTGCACAAGAGGAACCCACCAAGGAACCTACTGAAGGCGGCGACAGGGAGGCCGATGACCATACTGACGGCATTCCTGCCACAGGAGCGCCAGGCACTGCACCGGCCATGGAGCCCCCTGCCACTGGTGAGGCGGTCGCTGAAGACCAACCATCAACATCTGAAGGCCCCTCATCCAGCAAATACCTCAAGGTTGGTGAGAACCTATTTGTTAACTTGCCGGGGACGGCAAGCATTGGGGCACCAGCCGAAGGAGAAGTTTTTGACGAAGAAATCATCGCTGCTGCCGGGCTCAAGGTTGTTGATGATCCCAGCGCTAGCAGCGGTAAATCTGAAGAGGATCAGCTCCTTCAGGCCATGGGTGAGAATTTCCGCAAGCTCCAGGCTCTCCACCGCGCCCAAAAAGATAAGGCGGACTCCAGAGTGGCAGTTGTCGAGGCGGCCGAAGCAGATTTTCAAAGGCGCGTCGAACAAATGCAAGTCTGGCACGCCGAGGCCCTCCAAGAGTTGGTTGCCGGCCGGGAACAAGTGAGCCAGCAGTGGACAGAAATCCTCCTGAAGCAATCCGATATGGAGAAGGCGCATGATGAAGCTACTCAAAGGATTGCCGCTGAAGATGCCCTCCTGACGGGGCGCCGCGTTGCTCTTGATGCTCATGAGGAAGATCTCACCGCATGTGAGCAGGCGCTCGCCGCCAAGCTTCGCAGCAAAGATGAAGATATCGAGAAGCTTGTCGCACGGCGGACCCAGGAGCTGGAGCAAAAACATAAGGAGGCGCTCGAAGCTCTGACTGCAAGTCACGCCGGCAAGATCAAGGAGGCCGTCGATGCTGCTGAAGCTGCAGAGGCCGCCAAGAACGAGCTGAGCGACAAGGTAAAGAAGCTGGAAATAGATCTCGAAGAGCACGGCAAGGAGCTCTCGACGCTCAAGGGTGATAGGCAAAAAACCCTCCACTCCTTGGCGGAGATGCAAGTTGCCCTGTCCAACAAAACCAAGAAGCTCTCCTCTGCGGCTGATGACATTGCGGTTCTGGAATTGAAGCTGACCACGTTGCAGAAGTCTCTCGAGGCCGGCAGGGCCCGTGAAAAAGCTCTACTCAAGGATCTCCAAGGAGAGAGGAACCTGCTCAAGAGCGCTGCCGCCGCCCAACTCGATTACGAGAAGGGGGTGGAGATCTGGACTGGACGTCTCATTGCCACCGCGGAGAAGCTTACCGCAGAACTGTCAACCATGGTCCTGTCGAACTTCAGGTATTCTTCCGAGGAAAGAATATCTCCAAGTGCCAGGTTGACGATGTTCTTTGAAAGCATCATCGACGCCTTGAGGGTGCTCCAGTCTAGCCGGGCGACCCAATTGGCCAACGAGACTCGCCGACTTTGCCGGGCCATCCTTCGCAAGGTGCTTATCAAAGTGGTGCACAGCAATCCCGGCATCGACCTCTCCAACGCGCTCGGCCATCTGCCAAGGGACGCAAATGTTGAGGCGCTTGAAGAATGCATCGTGCCTATCCTTGAGAAGGTGGACTCCATCAAAAGGATCGAAGGCCAGCGCAGGGATTGAGTGCTCCGCTCTTTCTTGCCATCATCATTCCATGTAAAAGACAATTAAGTCTCAAGTTAGAATTGCGGCAACTCATGGATGTAATATAATTAGCCTATGTTTAGGTTCATGCTTGCTATTTTCCTTGTCTGATTCCTTTATGTATGGAGTTTACCCTACGCTTACTGAAAAACTTGCCGGCGCGCAACCTGCCGCGAGCGCTGGGTGCGGGACTTCAGCAGCCTGCTGGAGGCGCAGCGGCCGGCAAGATTCCTTGGCGTTCTCAGTGCAGCCACTGAAATTGTTGAGTGGGCTCGAAACAAAATAAGGGCGCAACCGATTACAACAAGGGTTCCTTCGCGTGCAGATTTTCCATACAAGAGTCAGAATCGTCCAAGGTAATAACTTTGTAATAAAAGAAACTTGCTCTGAGTTTTTAGAACTTAGCTTTCTGTCGCTACCCTTCCTCCGGCAAGCGTCGATTCCGAACGTCGCCAACTGGTACTCATATCTCCCTTCCCCCCCCCCCGGCAAATGTGCACGTGAGGAATCCTTCTGTCTTTTAAAAAGAAAGAAGAGAAAATAAAGACATGAAACCTTGGCGGTTCGTTAGAACTTACCGGGAGTAGGTGTTATACAACATCTTAGACAAACAAGCATATATAAATATGAACATGGGAATCAATAAGGGAATGTACAACACTTAAATTTATTCATCTGCGCTTAGGGTCTACGCCTGGCTTTGTACAAAGGATCACATGCCTTGCCGGCAAGACTTGTACAAAAGGGTGGTTGCCGGGAGCCCCCGGCAACCGCGCCTTATGGGTAGAACTTGCGAAGATGTTCGATATTCCAGGAATTGCTCACTCGAACGCCATCCTCGGTCTCCAAGCGGACAGCGCCGGGCCTGGTGACTCGTACTACCCGATAAGGGCCTTCCCACTTTGGCGTCAACTTGTTTGAATTCTTGGCGGACTGAATCCGCCGAAGAACAAGGTCGCCTTCCTCAAGGCTTCGGGCATGAACTTTGCGGCTATGATAGCGGCGCAAAGCTTGCTGGTAGCGTGCAGCTCGCAGAGCAGCCTGAAGACGATTCTCCTCAAGGAGCACAGCGTCATCTTGCCGCAATTGCTCTTGCTCAAGCTCATCATAAGCGAGCACTCGAGGTGATCCGTACGTGAGTTCCGTGGGGAGAACTGCTTCCGCTCCGTAGACCAGAGCGAATGGTGTCTGGCCGGTGGCTCGATTTGGTGTCGTTCTGATTGACCAAAGAACCGTCGGCAACTCATCAATCCAGCGTCTTCCGCACTTTTTCAGCCTGTCAAAGGTTCTGGTCCTGAGACCGCGCAGCACTTCAGCATTGGCCCTCTCCGCTTGGCCGTTGCTTCTCGGGTGAGCAACAGAGGCAAAACAAATTTTGCCGCCAAGGTCTTGGACGTACTGCATGAAGGTGCGACTTGTGAACTGCGTGCTGTTGTCGGTGATGATCCTGTTGGGTACACCGAAATGGCAAACTATCCCTTTAAAGAACTTGACGGCTGATTGTGCTGTCACCTTCCTCACTGCTTCCACCTCCGGCCACTTTGTGAACTTGTCGATAGCGACGTACAAGTACTCAAAGCCCCCGGTAGCACGGGGGAAAGGGCCCAGTATGTCGAGCCCCCAGACCAAAAATGGCCAGGAGAGAGGGATTGTTTGAAGAGCTTGAGCTGGTTGATGTGATTTCTTCGAATGAAACTGGCACGCTTCACACTTGGTTACTAGTGCAGTTGCATCCTGGAGAGCGGTGGGCCAAAAGAAACCTTGTCGGAATGCCTTTCCGACAAGCGCTCTTGATCCTATGTGAGAACCACATATGCCTCCATGTATCTCTGCCAACAGCTCTAGCCCATCCTCCCGAGGAATGCACTTCAATTTCACACCGTTTGGTGTCTTTCTGTACAGGACGTCATCGACGAACTTGTACATAATAGACCGACGGGCTACTCTTTCTGCCTCTTCCTGTTCCTCCGGGAGTTCTCCTGTCTGAAGGAAATGGACAATGTGCTGCGCCCATGCTGGAGCCTGAGGCTCGATAGCTAGGACTAAAGGCATCTCCTCCGCCGGGGGAACGTTTGTCTCGACAGCAAGGGCCTGAGGCCCTGCCGGAGCCTGTTGTTCCCCGGCAGGCGTGTCGATCGCAGCAACTTCCTTGCCGGTGGCTCCGGGGAGCTCTGTCGGGAAGTACTGGCCAGAGTTCAACTTTCTTCTCTTTTCTTGCCGCATCAACAGCGCTACGGATGGTTGAGTCAATTGGAGCACAAAAGTTCCTGGTTCCACAGGCAACTTGAGGGCAGCACGCTTTGACAGGTCGTCAGCAACACTGTTCTCGGCACGAGGAACATGCTCCATTTGCAGACCGTCAAAGCGCTCTTCCATTTTCCTCACTTCATCCACGTAGGCTTGCATCAATGGACTCTGATAACTCTTGTTAACTTGCCTGACGACAAGCTGTGAATCACCTCTGATGACGAGCTTCTTGATACCAAGGTCTACCGTGATCCTGAGACCGGCAAGCAAACCCTCGTATTCTACAGTGTTGTTGGTCGAACTCTCCCGGGGAAAGTGCATTTGGACTACGTACTTGAGGTGCTCTCTGGTGGGTGCGACGAGCAGCACGCCAGCACCGGCGCCTTGCAGTGAGAAAGCCCCATCAAAGTACATAACCCATTGCTGATCGATTTCCTTGCCGGGAAGAGTTGTTTCCTGAGCCTCTTCGTCCGGCGTTTGTGTCAATTCTGCAATGAACTCCGCCAAGGCCCTGCTCTGAATCGTCGAAGTGCTTTCAAACTTGAGGCCAAAGCTCGACAACTCCAACGCCCACTCCACGATCCTGCCGGTTGCTTCTAGATTTTGCAAAATCCGTTGCAACGGAAAGCGAGTGACGACGGTGATTTCATGTGCTTGAAAATAATGGCGCAGCTTCCTCGAGGCCATAAGAAGGCCGAAAAGCAACTTCTGCACACCAAAATATCTTGACCTAGCTCCTTGTAAAAGAGAGCTAACAAAATAAACTGGGCGCTGCAGCACCTTCTTCTTCTGCACTGGTTCTTCTGTTTGCGCAGATCCTGTCTTGCCGGGATCAACCCTTGCCGGGGAGGATCTTGTCGCGTCACCTAGCGGTCCTGCCGCTGGTGTTGCTTCCTCATCAGCCTCTCTCTATGCCACTAGCGCAGCACTAACCACTTGATTTGTTGCTGCCAGATACAGCAGCAACGGCTCTTGTGGTTTAGGCGCGACTAGCGTCGGCGGAGAAGAAAGGTATTTCTTCAAATCTTGCAGCGCAGCCTCCGCCTCTGGTGTCCATTTCATTGGACCTGCCTTCTTCAAAATTTTGAAGAACGGCAGGGCGCGCTTAGCAGATTTGGAAATAAACCTGCTTAGAGCAGCAACACAGCCGGCAAGACGACGCACATCTTTGACGCGTCTCGGCGCTTCAATTTGCTCAATAGCTTTGATCTTGTCGGGGTTCGCTTCGATTCCCCGGCAAGATACAAAGAATCCGAGGAGCTTGCCGGAAGGAACACCGAACACGCACTTCTCAGGATTGAGCTTCAAATTGATCTTGCGCAGATTTGCAAATGTTTCTTCTAAATCTTGAATGAGCGTCGCTTTGTCTTTGGTTTTGACCACTATATCATCCATATACGCCTCCATATTTCTATGGAGTTGAGGCTCAAAACCAATTTGGATTGCTCTCGCAAATGTCGAACCGGCACTTTTCAACCCGAAAGGCATTCGTATAAAACAGTATGTACCACATGGGGTGATAAATGCAGTCTTCTCTTCATCTTCTTTTGCCATAAAAATCTGATGATATCCTGAATAGGCATCAAGGAAGGACAGGAGATCACAACCAGCGGTGGCATCCACAATCTGGTCGATGCGCGGCAAGGGAAAGGGATCTTTTGGACAAGCTTTATTGATATCTGTATAATCGATACAAAGCCTCCATTTCCCATTCGCTTTTCGCACTACGACCGGATTGGCCAACCAGGTTGGATGAAGCACTCCTTTTACCAATCCTGTCGCCTCCAGCTTTCTGATTTCTTCGGCAATGAATTCATGCCGCTCCAAGGCTTGCTTCCTGACCCTTTGCTTAACGGGCCGCGCATGAGGACAGACAGCAAGGTGGTGCTCAATTACCTTCCTGGGAACACTGGGGATGTCAGACGGTTGCCATGCAAACACGTCGACATTCGCCCGCAGGAAAGCAACGAGCGCGCTTTCCTATTTGTCATCTAGGGTGTAACTTATGGTGAAAGTTCCCCCCGTTCCGTCCTCCCTGACAGGCACCTTCTTGGTCTCCGGCGGAGCAGCCTTGGATTTCATGTTCGTGCCGGTGGAACTCTCTGGTGCATCCTCGACGGAAGCGCAGCACTCCGAGGAGGTGCACTTGCCGGAGTTCACGCCAAGGTTCTTGCCGGTCTTCTTCTTCCCCCCGGGAGTTCCAGCGGCAGGAGCAGGTGCCTTGATGGCAGGTGCTGCAACTGCTTCCCGGTAAAGTTGGTCGGCACAGATGAGCGCATCCTTCTTATCAGAATGGATAGCGATGACGCCCAACGGCCCAGGCATCTTCAAGACGTTGTACGCGTAGTGTGATGCTGCCATGAACTTAGCTAGCGCTGGCCGACCAAGGATCGCATTGTATGACATGGGGATCTTGGCGACATCAAACACCACCTTCTCGGTCCTGAAGTTGAGCTCGCTACCAAATGTCACCGGCAGCGTAATCTTGCCCTTGGGCCGGGTTCTTCCTGGATTGACCCCTTGAAACGTACCCGTTTCTTCGAGGTCCTCGTCGGGAATTTGGAGCTTTTTGAGCACATCCAGTGAGATTAAGTTTAGGCCGGCCCCACCGTCAACTAGCATTTTCGTCACCTTGAGGTTGCGAATCGTTGGGGAGACCAACAATGGCAAGCACCCGACCGCAGTTGTACGATCAGGGTGATCCTCGGCGTCAAAAATGATAGGCGTGTTGGACCACTTCAGGGGCCTACATGCATCTGGGGATGGCTCTGCCGCATTGACTTCCCGCACCCACTGTTTGAGTTGACGGTGGGAAGAATGCAGCGAGGCACCCCCATCGATACACATAGCCTCCGTAGCCTTCTGGAATTCTTGCTCACTGGACTCATCATCTTCCTCATCATCATCTTCTTCTTTGTCTCGGCAACGCGCGGGCCTATCCTTCTGTTGCTTGGCCTTGCCGCGGTGACCCCCTCGGCCACCGTGCTTCTTGCCGGATCCATCAGCACCATCTTGGGCCTTCTCCTTATCTCGCCTTTCATATTCAGCCCTCTGTTTCTCGGCAAGCTGTTCAACTTGCCGGCAGTTCTGGAGATCATGGCCCTTGGTGCGATGGATCTTGCAATACTGCTTGCCGGAGTTCTCTGACTTGTCGGCAGCCGCCAAGGCCTGACAGGAAGGGCACCCGGCAAGATCCTTGCAGGGGTCACCAACCTTGGCCTTCTTGGCGGCGCCGGGGTTGTCGGATTCCTCGACAGCAAGTACGGCCTTGCCTCCGCGTTTCTTGTTTAGCCGCCGGCCTTTCCTTGACGGGGCCGCGGCATCTTCTTCTTCGGATTCGCCCGCCGCGCCAACAGCCTCGCCAGGGAGTCTCCTCCCCTCTTCAGCTCGAGCACATTTATCGGCTAGAGCGTAAAGCTCGGCAATACTCCTGACTTTGTTCATTGCCAGCTCTTCCCGCATTCTGCGGTTACGCACGTTCTGGTGGAACGCGCTAATGACAGCGGCAGGATGAACGTCAGGAATATTGTACTGCACCCAGCTAAATCTCTTCATAAACTTGCGCAGGGACTTGCCCTCCTTCTGAGGGATGATATGTAAATCACTCTCTTGGCCAGGAGCTTGGTGGCCTCCAACAAAGGCGCCAACAAACTGATGGCACAGATCTGACCAGGAAGAAATAGAATTCTCCGGCAGATGCATCAACCACGACCTGACGTTGGGTTTGAGCACCAACGGGAAGTAGTTGGCAAGTATCTTGTCATCTCGGCCCCCAGCAGCCTGCACCGCAATGGTGTAGATGCTCAGGAATTCCGAGGGATGGGTCTTACCGTCATATTTCTCCGGGACCTCCGGCTTGAAGGTTCGGGAATTGGGCCACCGGACTTGCCGCAGCTCACGGGTAAATGCGGGAGTCCCTACCTCATAAGGCAAGTCTACTACGTCCCCTGGCGCAGGCTCGTCGATAGCCGGCCCCGCGCGCTTATCAGACTGATAGCGCGCTTCCCGTCGCCGCTCGATGGTAGTTCGAGCGTCCTCCTTGCCTCGTTCCTGGAGAACTTGACGCTGATCGCGGCCCATCCGTGGATCGGATGACGCCATGGAAACTTCTTCACGGTGGTCGACCTGCTGGGTTGCCGGCCGCCGCTGGTGCTGCGGAGGGGAGTGCACTGTGGTTGCACCACCTCCGGTTTTCTCCACATCGGCTCGCGCCAGATCGATGGGCCTTGGCTGCGAGGGCCCTGCCTCTTGCGGTCCATCTTTGTTGGCAAAGCCGATAAGGCTCTGGATAGTAGCTCGCCACTCCTCCATCTTCTCCGGGGCAGGAGGAAAATCGAGGAGCAGCTGCGCACGGGCCAAGGCTTCCACTGGCGTAGGCGGCGGCGACAGGTGTGAAGTACGTGAGGTGCTCTGACTCCTAACCATATTAGAAGGAGCACCACCACGGTCACGCGACCGCGCGCCACCTCCGCCAGCAGCTCGGTGTGGATGCTGGTCCCGCGCATCTTGGGATCGATGCGCAGAAATCTTTTCATGGGGACGCCCTGAACCACCAGCGCCATGACGTCGCTCATCATGCACGACCTGGGTAGGTCGTGAGGCTTGCGCCGGCGCGGGAGCTCCAGCAAGCGCCCTTCGATCTCTGGAGTTCGTTGTGCCACCCGTAGGCAACACAGCGCCGTCTCTAGATCCAGCGGCGTGCAGGTTACCACTGCCACTGCGAACGATGCCGCTCGCCTGGCTCGGATCACCAGAACGCCGTGGGGGTTCTAGTCCTCTTCCTTCCGCACCCACGCCGTCGCCCGTACGCGAAGGCGTAGGCAAAACGAACGTGGACGGTTGCGCCGTTACAGCGCTCTTCTTCTTGGTCGGCATGATGATGAAGAAACTGAGGCGCCGATCACTAGATCAGGTTCACGTAACCTTCAATCCCCCTACCTGGCGTGCCAAAGATGTCGGGGTATGACACATATGGGATCCCGAGAGACCCCTTTACGATTCTGCGGGGGGGGGAGAAGTATACACAAAGAGCAGAACCAACGATCGACGCGGGAAATTTTTACCCAGGTTCGGGCCGCTGATCAGCGTAAAACCCTACTCCTGCTTTGTGCTCTTATTAATGTTCTTGAGCCCAGCCTTCAGGAGCGCTCGTTGTGAACAGTACGTTCAAAGAGCGGCTACACATGCAGAATGGGCCAGAAGTTTTTTCTCCTCTGTAGCAGTTGCCTTGGGCCTCCTTTTATACGCTCAAAGGGGTCACCACAGTGGCAAAATGTACATACATTGAGGTGTAAAGTAGCTACAGGGTATCATACCTAACCCCTGACGGATTAGGACAAACGCATTTAATGCACCGTGAGGTGTCCGTTTAGGTGTCCTCACTTTCTTGGGGATGGAAAAAGGGGTCATCCCATCAGCACCGCTTAAGCTCTCCTCCACTGGCGCGTTGCCACGCATCCAGAGAAGGACCCGGAATGTCAGACTTGTTACTGTGCCGAAGCGGTGGCACAGTGGCAGAATCTTGCCGGGCGCTGAAGCTTGCCGGGCACCAAGCCTTGCCGGGCGCCAAGCCTTGTCGGACGCCTAGCCTTGCCGGGCGCCAAGCTTTGCCGGGCGCCAATCCTTGCCAGGCTCCGCAGGCCACCCCGGCAAGATCTTGCCGGGGAAAATGGCCTTCGGATTCCAGCTCTTCTTATCTGCTGATCCTCAGATCTCTGACTTGATGATTTCTCTGGTGGCTTGAATTGACCTCGAACTGTTCCCGGCAAGCCTTGCCGCGAGTACGGCTACAACTACCCGTGCACAAGTACGGGGTACTAGTGGCCCAATACTTAGTACACCGACAATCTTGCTTAAGGCATTACTCTGTTCTTATGAACTTAATACTCTAGATGCAGGGAGGAGTCGGTCAATGTGTGGAGTAATAGTAGTAGATGCAGAATCATTTCGGTCTACTTGTCACGGACGTGATACCTATATTCATGATCATTGCCTTAGATCTCTTCATAATTATGCGCTTTTCTATCAATTGCTCAACAGTAAAAAAATTACCCACAGTATGCTTTCTTCAAGAGAGAAGCCTCTAGTGAAACCTATGGCCCCGGGTCTATTTTCCATCATATATTTTCAGATCTATAAAACCAAAAACCCAAAAATACCTTGCTGCAATTTATTTATATTTACTTTATTTTGCCTTTTATTTATCTTTTATATCTATCTCTATTAGATCTCACTCTTGCAAGTGACCGTGAAGGGATTGACAACCCCTTTTTCGCGTTGTGTGCAAGTGTTTGTTAGTTTGTGCAGGTGCATATATTGGAGACTTTCTTGGGCCTCCTACTGGATTGGTACCTTGGTTCCTAACTGAGGGAAATACTTATCACTACTTTGCTGCATCACCCTTTCCTCTTCAAGGGAAAAAATCAACGCAAGCTCAAGAAGTAGCACTCTTCTCAAAGAGTTTGATCCATTACGTTGATGTCTTCATTTCTCCGTATCAATGCATCATGATGAAGTTGTCATTCTTCCTTTCGGATCTTCACCGTACTTACGAAGGGACAAGGGGTAACTTCAGAAGAACGAACCTTACAAGGTTGATTATCTGGTAGATAGTTCAGGGAATGTGGCAGAAAGTAACTCTCGGATTGAACATAAGAAAAACATCAAGAGCAAAATAAGAAGGCACAATAAGAAGTTTCAAGCAGATAGAAAATCTTTCGATGCTTGAAATAGGTGGAGAAGGGGTTCAGAGTGATGGAAATAATATTGCATCTGATACCGGAATAAAACACGGTAAGGAAATTAGCTCGTGAATTACATACGAAGCCAAGTGCAGCAGATACTTCAGGATCAAGGTTGTACCGGAGAGTCAGGTTTCGATCCTGTGGGACTGTGGGTTATGGCCCACCATGTGGGTTAAAAGTAGAAAAGGGCACTGACATCTTGCACGGTCATGATAGCAAGGCATGTCAGAGGAAAGTTTGTCAGCTATGTTGGCAACCACGTCGGTACCAAGGCGAGGGACGAAGAGAACCATTTTCCTGCTCGTTAAGACGAGGCGGACCAATAGGCAAAGGTCTCGTCCACCGGTGTTACCGGAATGTCATCAACAATAGTAACAGGGTTATACTTGACAGGGTTGTACACCGAGGAGTTTACCTAAGCAGGGAATTATCTTTGCTCAGATAAGTTAGATTACAGGAAAGGTTAAACAAAACAATGGAAAGGAAAATGTGATTAGTATATTAATCGGACCAATGGAAAGGAAAATGTGTTTAAACACAAATATCAGGAGTATATCCTTCCCAAGGACAAGCATAGCATGATATCCATGACAGGATAGTAAGTAGATAACCATTTAGGTAAAGGTGAGAGGAAAAATTCATGACGTTACCCATACAACAGTGTTTGGATAAGCGTCCAAGAAACATTTAGCATTGCGCTCCCAATGTTCTTAATAATGTTCAGAGTACCACAGTCATGCTTCAGGATAGCATCGAGATGGTCAGCAGGTAAAGGTCGGACTTTGGAAACACAAGGATCCAGTAGGAACTGCTAGAACAACTCGTACAATTACATCATGGAAAAGAGGAGGATGTTGCCGCTGGGCTCAGCAGCAACTCATCAAGATTTCTATAAACATGGATTTCCACAATGAAGTGAACACGGTGATAATATTGGACATACTGAAGTATATAATGAAGTATGTTCGAGGAGAACATCCATAAGTAAACATTGATCGAAACATGCACCTGGAAAGATGGCCTAAGTAGCACGATCGATGTTAGAATGGTAGTTCAAAAACCAATAGACGAAGAATGAAACTATCGACCATAATATTCAAGCAATAGGGTTGCTAGAAGTTTTGTATTCACACACCATAGTTCAATTGTCAGTATTCCAATTAGAAACAACACGGGGACAAAGAAAAGAATGGTGATGGTAATAAGTATCACTTGTATCAAGAATTACCAAGAGGTGGTGAAATTCCCACGACATTCTTGACATAAAAGATGGTAATACTTCAAGGTAGAACATAACACAAGCTGGCTAGAAGGCACTTAAGGTACTACACAAAACACAAACAAGTTTGTGTTGGAGGGAAGGCAATAAAGTTGTCGATGATAACACAAATCATCGAGGGGCAAGGATGGTATTTCTCATCATGAATTTGATTGATATTCTGGAAGAGTTCAGAATGTTGATGATGATCATGACACATTTGTCGAGGGGTTTATTGAAGATGTAATCGATCAATGACGACATCAAACAAAAGGAATAATGAAGTGAAAAGGTTATTGAAACCATGGATATGACACAAACTCGAAATCAAGCTTGTTGTTCAAGTCGAACCGATATGATGAGGAAGATTGATGTAAGATTAGCTCATCATCGAAAATGTGCTCCGGGAAGAAGTACCAGGTAGCACAATTAAAATTAGCATGATAATGATGTAGCCGATCAGGCTAGAAATGACGTGATGGATTATTAAACTTCCCAACAACAAAGTACTAGGAGTACTGAATCACAGTGTGGATTAGATTCACTTGTCAAAGTTCTCGAGTGACGAACAATGTAGACCTGCGGAGTGACTAAAACGGTGAGATTGATATTCCATCAAGAATTCAAAAGAGATGGTGTAATGGCACAATATCCTCGAGATAACAGGGGTAATACTCGAGGTAGATCAGAAAAGAGGTTGGACATGCATATTGATTTGCAGAAGACAAGTGCTTGATCTTGTCCGAGAAATGGGATCAAAGAAGAACAATATGGTCGGAACCACGATTGTAAAAGACCAAACCACAGATACAAGATGAATCTTAAAACAAGGGGGTAATCATTTGTATGAGAAGCATAGATGATAAGATCTGCATCGTGCCCATGGGCATGAACACAAGTTCAAGGTCGACTCCCACTTCTCTAATGCACAACTTTCCATTCACTTATCGCTTTCAAAGAAGTTGTAGTGTTGAAAATTTAACTGGCATAACACCAGAAAGTATGACTCGTGAACACTTTCAGGTTCATACGGTTTAGGGAAGGCTTAGGTTCAACCCATCGGGGCATCTTAGGAACATATACTACGAACTTCAGGAGTAATTAACACAAGCTCGAAAGCAGATCATGGTTGACAAAAGGAGAGGATACAATTTACCAAAGGCATTATGTATCAGGGAAAGAACTCACAAGAATTTTGGATGCAAAGGACACTGTCAGATAATAACCCGGCAATGGGTCTGACAATCCACAACGGAGCTGATATGAGTATCGATACTCAATCAGAAGAAGAAATAATGCAAAGGCATCAGATTATAGAAATATCTAGATCATTTCAAAGCTTAAATACAAAGGAATTATGATTTCCCGATCGGGGGATCAGAAGCAGAGGCTTTGATCAAAAGACAAGTAAGTTGAATAGACATAGATCGACAATCAATCAAGGTTTGATTTGCCGAGAACCAACTCATGTCCGGAGTGACGTCTGAGCCGAAAGGAGGAATTCTAGCTTCGACTAATGATTGCGACCATTCACAAACATATCAGATCAAAGGCTTAAAATGACGATGACAAAGGATACTAATGAATATTTCTAGACATATGGAACGCAACCATAATGCAAGGAGACAAGTATTTGCAGAGCAATAGTTGACAGAGGATTATCGGAAGATCGTATAGTATTTCAAAGTATCTTGTGGATCACATGATCAACTAGGAATGAACAAATCCCTAATAAGTGTGAGGAATTATCCATAGATGTATTCATGCATAAATGGAGCTGCAAGGCAGCATGCAAAATGGATTTTTGGGATATAGGAAATATTTTAGGGTATCTTGTAATAACAAGAGCAACGGTAAATGATGTATGAATGACAAAATGTATGCAGTTATCCATTAGGATATATCGGTGGTAGGGAATTGCAAAGTCGATGGGCACAAGGGTCTCGGGAAAACCTCGAGAGTATCTTCAGAATCTTCTGGTGAAGCAAGCGATCATCTGGGCTGAGGGGCTCTCCGGGAGAAAGTATTTACGAGAAACTAGAGTTAGAGTTAGCAAAATCATTTAACCCGAATAGAAGAGAGATCAGAGTCCCAGAGTAAAGATCAAGGAATAAAAGATCCTAATACCACCCAATTGTGATGTGGGCCCGTAAGCCACAAAACAATGTTAGTAAAAGTTTTCCAAAGACTAGACTCAAGTTTGGCCAAGGAGTTGAAAGGGGCTACCTACAGGCAGTCGGCTCTGATACCAACTTGTGACGCCCCCAATTCAATTGTACACTAATCATACATGGGAATGTGTACGATCAAGATCAGGGACTCACGGGAAGATATCACAGCACAACTCTAGACACAAATAAAATAATACAAGCTTTATATTACAAGCCAGGGGCCTCGAGAGCTCGAATACATCAACTCGAATACAAACGAGTCAACGGAAGCAACAATATCTGAGTACATACATAAGTTAAACAAGTTTGCCTTAAGAAGGCTAGCACAAACATCTACGATGATCGAAAAGGCAAGGCCTCCTACCTGGGAGCCTCCTAACTACTCCTGATCGTTGGCGGCCTCCACGTAGTAGTAGTCACCCTTGGGGTAGTAGTAGTAGTCGTCGGTGGTGGCATCTGGCTCCTGGGATCCGTCATCTTATCGCAGCAATCGGGTATAGGGGAAAAGAAGTAGTAAAGCAACCATCAGTACTCATCCGAAGTACTCACAAGACTTACATCAGAACTATGCTAAGTATGCATCGGTATCAAAGGAAAGGGGCTATATCTCTGGACTGGCCTGCAGAAATGCCAGAAGAGAAGGGAAAACCTAGCCTATCGAAGACTAGCATCTTGCAGCATTAGAAGAGTGCAGATTAGCATAACATAAAGTAGTAGTATGTTGTAGTAAACACGCCCAGATCCTTCCTCGACTCCCTGTGAGAAAGCAATCCCGGAGCCATCATATCCATTCACATCTCGAGTATCCAGTTCTAGTTGTATCGATCGGGATACAACTCCGAGCGTCCGTTACCGTGGACACGGCTATTCGAATAGATTAACTTCCCTGCAGAGGTGCACAACATTACCCAACACGCTCGATCACTCTGGCCGGACACACTTTCCTGGGTCATGTCCAGCCTCGAAAGATCAACACGTCGCAGCCCTACCTAGGCTCAACAGAGAGGCAAACACGCCGGTCTACATCCTAAGCGCACAGGGGTCTTGGGCCCATCACCCTTTGCACTCCTGCATGTTGCGTGGGAGGCCAGGATCAGTCTTGGCGACCTCCTTATACAAGGCAGGTGCTTACGTGGACCACCCGGGCGCACGCCACTCAGTCGCTGACGTCTGGAGAGCTTCGGCTGATACATACGACGCCGAGTGCCCATAGCTATTCCCGCGTGGTGGTTAGTGCGTATAGGTCAACGACCAACTCAGATCCAATATCCAATCTCGTTAGTGTCTTGGGAGCGCGCGGTAACAAGCAGAGACTCACGAGCATGTGACCCCGTCGCCCCGTCTCGTGGACTTACGACAAGGGCCCGGAATGCCCGGCCGTGCCACATAATTATCTCGCGGGTACCCTCCATGTCAACCCGACTTCACATCAACTCGTGGGTACCCTCCAGGTCAACCTGACTCGCAAGAGACTATCGGGAACTTAGGTCCACCTCAACCGGGGTGGTACCGCCTGTCCCTGCAGTCCCGCAGAAACAGTAACTCTCACGGGTACCGCTCGAGGCCGACCCGTCTTTATCATGGTTCTGGGGTTAAACTCAAAGTAACTGTGTGTCCATAACACCAAGGGGGAATCCGAGGAAACACCCTCGATGGATTCCACTTGATGTAACCATCAAGGTGAACTTGGAGGAATCACCCTCGATGGTTCACACTTGAGGTGTTGCACGCAGAGTCGTTATCGGGAGTGGTGAAGGAGGAATCACCTTTCATAGACCACGACCGATTAACTGCACTACAGAGGCCTCATCAGAAGTGTTACATGAGGTATTACCCTTGGCACTCGATAGTAACCCTGCAGTGTCGTACAACTAAGGGGGTGTGATGTGATGTGTCGGGCTCTGGACATCGATCACGTTGATCGAGTCATCGATCATAAAGCGGGGGCAACTGGGACAAGGTGAGGAGCCACTAATGGATCACTAACACACCTATACTAAGCATATAGGATAAGCAGGTAAGGTAACAATAGCCGGTTACAAAAGCAGGCTATGCATCAGAATAGGAGCAATCAAAAACAGTAGAAAAAATCTAATGCAAGCATGAGAGAGAATGGAATGATCAAGGGGGCTTTGCTTGCCTGGAAGCTCTGCTGAAAAGGTCTGGTCGTCAGGGGTGTAGTCTATGCCAGGAGCTGCGTCAGTCTTGGTGTCTACCGGAGATAAGAGTGGGAAGAAACAATAAAATAAAGCAACCAGATGCATCACGATGCATGACATGACAAAAAGCAGTGCTAGGGGTGACCTATCGCAGTGCTACACGATACAGGTGAAGGAGGGAAACATCCGAGGTTGTTTTCCCAGCATTTGGAATTTTTTGGACAGATGAATCAGAGGGGACGGACCCATGTTCACTATGCTAGAGGCGCATGACAGATGAACGGATGGCATATTCGGAATTGTCATATTTTTATGAGCAACTTTCATATCTAAATTATTTTCATCTGACTTATTGATTATTTTATATGATTTTTCAAAGTTTTTAATTGATTTTCTAAATTTTGGAACTAATTCAAATTCAAATATAAAAATTAAAATGTTGCGTGCACACACAAAGTGTACACAGCAGAGCAGCACAGAGGCTGACAGTGGGCCTTGTTGACTGGGTCAACAACCCAGTCAGCAGAGGTTGACTGGTGGGCCAGCTGCCCAGTCAGCAAGCTGACTGGGTCAGCCTTATCCACTAAAATAGTGGAGGGACCCCACATGTCAGTGACTCTGGCTAATTTCTCTGTTTAAATTTAATCATTGATTAATTAAAGGAGTAGGACCCATGTGTCAGTGGCATATTAGTTAAACTAAATGGTGCTTTAAAATTAATCCTAGTTAATTAGAGGGGTGTGCCTACACGTCAGGGACTAATTAGGGGAGCTAATTAGATTAGCTCCTAATCTAAACTGGCCGGGCCCACGCGTCAGGGAGCCACATCGGCTGTTTAAACGCCCGCACGCGCTAAGCGCCGACGACCAGCAAAGGCGGTGGCGGTCCACCGGAGCTGCACTCCGGCGACCATACGGGCGGCGGCACCCACCTAGCGGTCGAGCACGATGCGCTACATCCATCTAGCCTAGCCGCGTAGGTAGGGGTGGTCAGAGGCAGGCTAGCGGCGGAGCTGAGCGGTGGCGCCGGTGAGCACAGGAGCAGACGGGTGCGCGTGCAGGAGTGGGAGCGGACGGAGTATGGGCGAGACAGAGCACCGACAGAGGGGAGCACGGGGCGCGGGGTGGCTGCGGTGCGCACGAGTCATGCACGAGATGCAGGGGAGCGCCCAGGGTGAGGGCGACCAAGGTGTGAGCGGACGAGCGTCGAAACTGGGACCAAATCGAGCGGACGGATAAGGGGAAATGGGTGGTAGCTCACAGTGAGCTTGATGCGGGGGTCGGAGGAGCCGGGGAGGCAGTGACTGCGACAAATAAAAACGTAGGTCCAACCAAGACTAATCGAAAATTGTTGATAAAGAAAGGTGGGATGCCTACGGGGGTGCCTTGGGCATCCCCAAGCTTAGATGCTTGAGACTTTTTGAAATATTACCTTGGGGTGCCTTGGTAATCCCCAACCTTAAGATCTTGTATCTTCTTTATTCTTCACATATCACAGTCTCCCCTAGGTCTTAAAAAATCCATTTACACAAAACTTTGCAAGAACTTGTGAGATAGTTCAATGCAAATAAATTCAAAACTGTAGAAGAATAAAAAAAATATAATCCAACTTTCAATACTAAGTTTCTACACATGTCTAACATCTCTTTCTCCCAAGAAACATTAAATGAACAAACATAAGCAAACAATGCAACTATAACATCAATCTGTCAAAGCAGGATAGTCTGCAAAGGAAGAATTTGTTACAATACTTCTATAAATCCAAAAAATATGAAACATTACCATGTAACAGAGAATTTATAAATTATTACTGTTTCAAAGTTCATATTTTTATCATGTTTCGACTATCCGTTAATATTCAGGACATAACGGAAAAGTTTCTGTTTTCAGCACAACAACTCATAAACTTGCAAACTAAGCATGGTAAAGGCTAAACTTGACACTTTATTGAAAGCAAAGATATAAAACTTAATTACTACAGTAGCACTAATCATGTAGACACACAAAAAGTAAAAAGATAAATATTGGGTTACCTCTCGACGAGCGCTTTTCTTTAATGTCTTTTAGCTAGACATGAAGGATTGATTACGTTTTCTCATCATCACTTTCAGAAATTTCCCCGAGTGAGGAAATTACCCTTTTATCTTCTAAAGCTCTCCTAATCATAACACTTCGAGGTATGAAGTCAAGAACTTTGGTGTTATAAATAGGAACTTCCTTTTCTAGTTCACTAATAATAGGGTGCTCACAAATCATCTTAAGTTCCATTTTTCCGTTAGAGGAAGATGAACTAGAATGAGGAACCTTAGGAACATACATAAAATTTGGGTTTTTATCTTTTGTATAACTCCTATTAATTTTTATTCAAGTAAACATTGTTCCTAGAGTATCCATCACTTCTTCCATCTTATCTATTCTTGAGGGTTGATGATCTATTTTTGTAGCCTGATGCTCTTGTTCTAAATTTTTTATTTTCTTAAATGCCTCACCTACTGAGGATCCAAGCTTGGTAACACTACTGTGTAGCCTTTTATCAATCTCTTCTAATTTTTGTTTACTTGGCGTGCTATTTTCTATGATATCTAATCTCCTCATGAGGTGTTCAAGAGTAACTTCAAATTCATCACTGTTCATTGGTGGAGATCCTACTACACTTTTTATAGCATTAAAGCATCAAGAGCATTACTACTCAGAAATCTACCTCCCATTATATTGTCTAGCAAGTATCTATTCCATAGAGTCACACCTATGTAAAAATTCCTAATGAGCACCATAGTAGATTGTTTACAAATAGACCTATTCTGAGGATCACAAATTCTATACGAAGAATCTTTCAAACTTTCTCCCCCTTTTTTTAAAAGTGAAGCACTTCCAGTTCAGCAGATGTGGTAGCAAGCGAAGAATTAGCCATGGTAACAAGGTAAAACAAAAGGTACTGTTTGCTGGAATTTAAAGGTTTCTGTGTTGTTTGAATATTTTGAAAAGCAATAAATCAAAATAACTAGCAACAAAAGGTATTTAAGCAATATAGAACATGTAACACCCTGGATTTTGGCCCTTTCTTTTTCTTCTGAATTTCTTTGGATTTTGCTTTGGATTTCTTTTTATGTGGCTCTATGGTCTTGAAACCTAGGAATACCATCTTTTCTTTCCTCCCCAAGTGGCTTGTCATCCTCAAAACCATCCCAAGACCATGTCATTTCAATCTTGTCCCAACCCCAAAATTCTTTTCTTGGGAATATTCCTTTTTCTATTTAAGGAATAATTCTTTTTGCCCTAGGTTGTGAAGCAACCTACATTTCTGTCTTTCCCAAAATTCCCACAAAATTCTCAAAATTTCTTTGGACCATATGAACCTTGGATATGCAAAAATATTCAAGATTTCATTCTCGTGGTGAGTGCACCATCCAATCTTTGATTCTGGTAACATTTTTAGGTTGTGAAGCAACTACATTTTATATTGTTCCATAATTTCTGAAAATTTACCAGAACCTTCTCCTACCTATATAAACTCCCTCCACCAAATTTGGGCTCATTTCATGAATTATTTCTCTATAATTTTTCCAAGTTTCTGTCCAAAGGGAACCACTGTGAAGAAGTACCATTTGGCATGTCCAAATGATATGAAATTTTTCACTGGTACAACGAGGTGCTATACAAACGGTTTTTAACCCCTTTCCGCGACGGCGTTTGGAACCGTCGCCAAGTGAGTGACTGCGATAGGGGGGTCCTTCCCACACGACCCAAAAACCGTCGGGGATAGGGAGCCTTGGTGCATACAGTTGTCCCTATAAAACTGTTTCTGATATCTCGAATATCCGAAATGCTCCATCCTTGCAACTCGTTTGTGCTTGCATTGCCATCGCAGTTGGTATTCTGTGGTGCTACGTTTATGATGCGCGACCCATCACAAACAGTTCACGATTATAGAAGCACACAATCACACACATTTACTTTTCCTCGACTGTATGTTATTCGATGTAAGAGCGCGCACAGTTGTCGTTTTAAAACTGTATGTGAAGCTTGAATACATCCCACATGATTCATCCATCGTACCCGCGTTGGATGAAGACCTATCGCACGCGTTTTTCTATGACCAAACATTTGCGATGCGCACAACATCATAAACAGTCCATAATTGCGTAGCGTGTGTGATAAGGTGACTATCTTAAACATTTAATAAGAAAGAACTGTGGGCGATGCTGTTGTTAATCGCACACATTTTTTCTTGGCTGATCGTGTGTGCAGTAGAGATTGATCGCACACGTAGTGGATCCGAGAAACGTGTCTGATCTCCACGTCTATCACAAACATTTCGCTTTCGCAAACCATGTGCAGTGTAATCCCTAATTAATCCCTAATTTAAAAATCACATGTTTTGAATTTGAAAGTAGGCAATCACTTATTTCATATCCAACCTTGTTTATTACAAATATAGGTTCAACCATGAATGCATAATTTGATGCGCAGGTACATATACTGAAGAACTACAGAAGCACCAAGTAAAGAATGATGAACCATAGTTGTACTAAAGACTGTAAAGAGAGAGGCGAAAGACATTCTGGTTGCTAGAGAAGGTGAAGCGGAATGCCCATATTGTGCCCTCCTCCATGCGTAATGCACGCACGACTCTAGGCCAACCCCTTGTGATGGCTGCCCGTCCATCCTTCACTGTCTTCATTAGGACTTCTCGATGCTCATTATAGTCTGGATGAAATACTTTAACCTTCATTGCGTGTCCACCAATCATGTACTTTGTGAGGTAATCCTGAGTGAACTGCTTCGGGAACCACTGCGAATGAAAAAATTCAGACATTGTTGTCTAACAACTCATTATGGGCAGTAAAAAGAGAAGGCTGCAGAGTTTGTAGTTACCATCCTACCACTCACTGTTGTGTTGGATAGAGCATAAACAAATAATTTTCTTGCCACCGTTCGTATCTTTTTGCTAATAATCCTTATCAGTTTCCTCACTTGATGCTTGTTCATGAATATCTCATTGCCCCATACGCAAAAAGGGTCAATGCGTGGATCCTTGCCAAGGGCATATGTACCTACAAGCAACAAGTCAATATTAGAAGCTAACAAGTGTCCAGGCCTGGATCTATATGCACTACATTATGGAACTAACCTTGGCGGAAAATGGTGGCCACTTCCGTTGTTGTCCTGCATAAGTAGTGGAAAGGCATGATAAGTACAGCGACCTTAACATCAAACAAATATAGCAAAGGTAAACAACATCATCTCCAAATGATAGCTTGAATGTGTTGGTTTTAGCATGCTGTTAAAGTAGATATAAAATGGAAGGCAATGTTACCTACAACAGGCTTAGCAACCATCAAATATTGCAATTCAAACTGGTATTGTTGAAAATGAATAGAACGTAGGTAATGCTTAAACATCACACTGGATAAATGTGTCAAACTGAAATAAAGGGCATGTGTTAACTAGACCAGGCATAACTGGAACCAAATATAGCCGTTCAAACTGGTATTGATGCAATCGAGCGGCACAGTTCTGACTTGCACATAATGAACATCACATTGTGAATGACTGAAATAAATAAGGCATAAATGATCAGTATAACAACCAAATATAGCCATTGAAAACTGGACAGAGTCTCACTGCAACCAACCTAACAAGAAAATACAGATAAACATGGCATATGCTTAAAAACTAGACAAATGCTCACTGCAATCAACCTAACAAGCAAATACAGATAAACAAGGCATCTGCTTGAAAACTGGACAAATGCTCACTTCAACCAACCTAACAACCAAATACAGATAAACAAGGCATCTGCTTGATAACTGGACAAATGCTCACTACAATCAACCTAAGAACCAAATACATATAAACAAGGCATCTGCTCGATAACTGGAAAAATGCTCACTGCAACCAACCTAACAACCAAATACAGATAAACAAGGCATCTACTCACTATAAATAACCAAATATAGCCATTCGTGAAACTGAAGTGGACAATTCATACTTAAACATCACATAGCCCTATTGAACAATACATTTTTGCATAACTGAAATAATTAAACACGGCACAGTTAAAACACCGCATGGCAAATGCTACTACAACAAAGGGTACGGGTTGGCAAGCTAGAAAAGGTAAGATTTGCTGATAGGATGTTGCCTCACATGTCATGGACGGGATCCTTCCAGTTGGAAGAGCACAGACCCATGGTGCGCTCTCTGATGTCACAGATGGGCTGTTTCACCTTGGAAGAACCTTTGTGGGTGCCCTCCTTGTGGTCGTGGTCAATGAGATCTGACTTGGCAATTGAGGATCCCAAGCCGCCGATGTAGAACGTGTCCTTCAGAAATGACAAAATGGGCTCGATGGCGTACAAGGATCGCAAATCCTTGACCGTGTGGCGGAGGAGATCAGCAGCAGGGCCGTCAAAGAGATCGACAGTGGTTGAACCAGAGGGGTTGGGGATGGACCACTTAACCTGTGACATGGCCCGCGTGAAGCCGTCGCTATCGACGAGCTTGATGTCGTAGCCAGCTTTCCCGAGATACAGTAATACGCTAGCCCGCTGATGTGAAGCCTTCGGCATGGCAACGTAGTCAACGTCTTCGCCGGCTTCCGCGGCGAGGTGTTGCTCCGGGATCAACAGGTCGGGGCGAACGGCGGCCACCTCGCCAACATCCGCTGGAGAGGCCATGATAAACCTCTTCTTGGCTGAACGCTCATCGGGCTCCCCAGGATACGTGGTCGAGCTTAGGCTGTGACATTCTGGAGCAGGGGATGTGGATCTGGCGGGGAGGGACACCGCATGCCTCATCTAAAAACTCAGGGGAGCGGGCGACGGTATGGGAATCTGTAGGATCGAAAGTAGGTCTAGAGGGGGAGATTAGACTACTTGACCAAATAAAAATCTAACCTTTTCCCAATTTTAGTTGTGGGCAGATTTTAGCAACGTAGCACAAGTCAAGCAATCAACCTACACATGCAATTCTAAGAGTGTAGCAGCGGAAAGTAAAACATTGCATATGAAGGTAAAGGGAAGGGTTTGGAGAGTGCAAACGCAATGATGACACAGAGATTTTTGGCGTGGTTCCGATAGGTGGTGCTATCGTACATCCATGTTGATGGAGACTTCAACCCATGAAGGGTAACGGTTGCGCGAGCCCACAGAGGGATCCACCCACGAAGGGTCCACGAAGAAGCAACCTTGTCTATCCCACCATGGCCATCGCCCACGAAGGACTTGCCTCACTCGGGTAGATCTTCATGAAGTAGGCGATCTCCTTGCCCTTAAAAACTTCTTCGTTCAACTCCACAATCTTGTCGGAGGCTCCCAAGCGACACCTAACCAATCTAGGAGACACCACTCTCCAAAAGGTAATAGATGGTGTGTTGATGATGAACTCCTTGCTCTTGTCACTACTGCAGGATGCTGCTAACGCGACACTACGATCAGAGACCCTTTGACGAAACTATGTGCGATGCATTAATCGCAAACGGTGATGTAAAAAAACCGTCAAAAAAGATGCAAAATGTTTGCAATGAAGGATACATCAAACACGGTTCAGATTTTAGTTGTGTGTGCAATGTGGGGCATACGGTTCAATTCAATTAACTGTTTGCGATGAGGCAGAACAAAAGAAACGGGCAGCCAGATGAAGGCGTGTGCGATATAAGGCATACAGTTCACTCGGATGAACTGTTTGTGATGAGGCGGAACAACAGAAACGGGCAGCCAGATGAAGGTGTGTGTGATATACGGCATACAGTCACTCGGATGAACTGTTTGTGATTAGGCAACACAAAAGAAACGGTCAGCCAGATCAAGGTGTGTGCGATATACGGCATACGGTTCATTGTGATAAACTGTTTGTGTTGAGCCAAGAGAACAGAAATGTTTCACATAAACAAGATGTGTGTAATACGCGGCAAACATCCAATTACATAGGTGGCTAGTACACACATGACATTTCCACACACCAAAGTAAACTATTACATGCATAATTAACTAGGATAAACGATCATCTGATCATCATCTACTTCTTGTGCTAGCTCGATGTTCCTTCTATGCTAAGTTTCCATTAATTGATGGCGTTTTATGAACACGCCACCGTTTCCCGCCATTTCCTCATCGGTTTCCCGCCACCCAGCGATATTGCGCATAAACCTAAGCGGCGCGCGACGCACGGAGGCAACAAGCACATCCTATAGCACATCCACCTTTTCCAAGCATGCCAACCCACCAAAGCGCCGCCTCTGCCATCAACCTCGTCGACGAGGAAAACGAGAAGGCGACATGGCACATCGAGGGTGACGCGCTCCCCGGCAACACGATGGACGACGCCGTGATGCGCGTCATCGCCAGGGTTGAGCAGACCCTTGGCGCATGGCGCTTCAGCGCCACGGATCAAGATAGGCATGTCAGCGCCGAGAGGCTGCAGCTCACCGCACAACATGATCGATGGCGCGCCGCAGAGCAAGCTAGGCATGTCTGCGCCGATAGGCTTTGGCTCACCGCACGGCGAGACCGTTGCAGCGCCGCAGAGCGAGAGACGCGACGCGCCACACAGCAAGAGCGGATCCATCGGCGCTTACCTACTGTCGACAGGGCGTCGCAGCTAGGTACACGTCCCGTCAGTACCCCCATTCCTCGCCAGGAGTGGGCAGAGGCCCTCTGCGCCGTACTTGCACCGGAGGCTGGCCGCACCGTACTTGCACCAAACGCCCGCCGCGCCATTCACATGGGTCGCGCCGTTCGCCTTGTCTGCGGCCCGCTCGATGCCAACGCGCTGGTCGCTAGGCTCGACCGCCTCCTTGGCCCAGGTGTCCACCTGGGCGCAGTAGAGGAACATGGCCGTCGCATCCTCGAGCTGGTAATCTCTGATGAAATAGCCAACTTGGAGCTCGAGACCGCGCTCCAAATGTACCGCGAGCGTGTCAACCGCTTGGACGAACGCCTGCACGAGTTCAGGCAGAGCCAAGAGCTACCGTAGGCAAGGGCTGCTGGTCATGGTCTCATGGACGTGTTTTATTTTGTTGAGTTGTTTCGACGTGGATCGCTATGTATTCACAGCAATCATAATATTGATCCGTTTATTGCTCTGTTTCAATGTGTGTACTCTGTTTTCCGTTCTTATATGTTCTGTTTCAATGTATGTATATATGCTATCCATTCTATATATGTGGATGATAACAGCTAGATACAAATTAGTATACAAAAATAGATAGAAAATGGAATTCATAATATATATATTAATTGTTCATTAGTTCATCACAGAATATATATAATATCATCACATATACGTGATGATACTTAACTACTAGGTACAATGCATAAGATTGAAAACGAACAATACTAAAACTAATAATCCCTCCTGGGGGCAGTATTCCGGCAGCCCCTCGCCAGCAGCTCCCTGGTGCGCGGCGTCTTCCCAGTGCGGATGCAGTACTCCGCCTCCTCCGCCTCGCAGCGCTTCACGTACCGATCTGCCTCTTGCTGGCGGACGAGTGCGAACGATCTTGCCATTTCGTTGGGCTCCCACCAGAGCTCCTCGTCGGTGCACGCTGGAGCTTATCGGCCCACCTCCATGCAGCGATGAGGCGCCTAGCGCCTTTGACCTTTCTTGCGAAGTACCCGTCTTCGTACACCTCCTCCGCACGACGACGCGCCCGCCCCCAAAGCTCCACCGCCTCCTTTTTCTAGGCGGCATCATGGGCTTCACAGGCCACCTGGTACCTGGCTTCCTCCTCCGCCATCTCCTTCTTGAACGCCACTTGCCTGGCTTTCTTAGCCGGCGGCAGCGACTTCCACAGACAAAGATTGTACTGGCCCCAAAACCAATCCAAAGTTGGGGGGTCCGACGCAACCTCATCCGGCGGCGCGTAGGGGTCCTCCTCGTCGCTGCTCTTCGACTGAGCGTCCTCGGGGGGCGGCGACTCCTCGTCGGCGTGTGGGCAGATCAGCGGCGCCATGGCAGATATTTGAGAGAGAGAGAGAGAGAGGGCGAGCGAGGGGAGGATGTAGATGAGAATGCAGGCGGGACGACGTGAGCAAGGTAGTATGTATTGACGGCCGGAATCTAGATCGACGGGAACAGTACACACGTCGGTCGCCAGAATTTACGAGTACTGTAGTTTGAATTACACACGATTTCAGCAGCAAAATCCGTGTGTGAACTTAATAGCTGACGGTTTCCAATACAGAACCGTGTCTAATTAATAACCCGCGCCACTAACCTTCCAAACCTCGAGGCGCGAAATAGAGTGCCAATCGTGTGGGGGCTGGTTGTCTTGCCAGATCTTTACATTTTCTTTTTTGAACACCAGATATTTACATCGTCTGATGATTTTTTAACTCGCACACAGGTACACAAAAATATGATTTTTCAAACCGTTATGGTTGGCCGTTGCATGTAGATGTAGTTTAAATATGAATTACAGTCATTAAATGGATAGAAAATCACTTAAATATCTTTAAAAGGTCAAATGACCTCTAGAATTTTCCAAATTTTCACATGACAGTTGTATTAGTGCATGTTAAATGTAGAAAAAATTTGAAGGCCATAAGAGGAAGCTATCTCATGTTCGTCATCAAACATACATTGTTCCCTCTCGGAAACACGAGCCTTCTAGTGAATTGCTACGGTTTGTGAGGGGTGTGTCCAAACTTTCATCAAACAGGCCAATTTTTTTACCACATCATCTTGGTGGCATGACATTACATCAAGCAAGGTTTCATTTTTTTCTGGTCATTTTTTAATTTTTTGGAATTAAAATGCCATGGCACTCCATGCATGTGTCCATGCCGTGACACCAATATGTTTGAAAGTTCCTTCTAATTTACTGCACATGGAATTAACTCGCACACAAGTACACAAATATGATTTTTCAAACCGTTATGGTTAGCTGTTGCATGTAGATGTAGTTCAAATTTGAATTGCGGTCATTAAATGGCTAGAAAATCACTTAAATGTCTTTAAAAGGTCAAATGACCCCTGAAATTTTCCAAATTTTCACATGACAGTTGTATTAGTGCATGTTAAATGTAGAAAAAAATTAAAGGCCGTAAGAGGAAGCTATCTCCCGTTCGTCATCAAACATGTATTGTTCCCTCTCGGAACCACGAGCCTTCTAGTGAGTTGCTCCGGTTTGTGAGGGGTGTGTGTCCAAACTTTCGTCAAACAGGCCAATTTTTTTACCACATCATCTTGGTGGCATGACATTACATCAAGCAAGGTTTCATGTTTTTCTGATCATTTTTTAATGTTTTGGAATTAAAATGCCATGGCACTCCATGCATGTGTCTATGCCGTGACACCAATATGTTTGGAAATTCCTTCTAATTTACTGCACATGGAATTAACTCGCACACAAGTACACAAATATGATTTTTCAAACCGTTATGGTTAACTATTGCTTGTAGATGTAGTTCAAATTTGAATTACGGTCATTAAATGGCTAGAAAATCACTTAAATGTCTTTAAAAGGTCAAATGACCCCTGAAATTTTCCAAATTTTCACATGACAGTTGTATTAGTGCACGTTAAATGTAGAAAAAAATTTGAAGGCCGTAAGAGGAAGTTATCTCCCGTTCGTCATCAAACATGCATTGTTCCCTCTCGGAACCACGAGCCTTCTAGTGAGTTGCTCTGGTTTGTGAGGGGTGTGTGTCCAAACTTTTGTCAAACATGCCAATTTTTTTACCACATCATCTTGGTGGCATGACATTACATCAAGCAAGGTTTCATGTGTTTTTGATCTTTTTTTAAATTTTTTGGAATTTAAATGCCATGGCACTCCATGCATGTGTCCAGGGCGTGAGACCAATATGTTTGAAATTTCCTTCCAATTTACTGCACATGGAATTAACTCGCACACAAGTACACAAATATGATTTTTCAAACCGTTATGGTTAGTTGTTGCATGTAGATGTAGTTCAAATTTGAATTACGGTCATTAAATGGCTAGAAAATCACTTAAATGTCTTTAAAAGGTCAAATGACCCCTGAAATTTTCTAAATTTTCACATGACAGTTGTATTAGTGCAGGTTAAATGTAGAATAAAAATTGAAGGCCGTAAGAGGAAGCTATCTCCCGTTCGTCATCAAACATGCATTGTTCCCTCTCGGAACCACGAGCCTTCTAGTGAGTTGCTCCGGTTTGTGAGGGGTGTGTGTCCAAACTTTTGTCAAACATGCCAATTTTTTTACCACATCATCTTGGTGGCATGACATTACATCAAGCAAGGTTTCATGTGTTTCTAATCTTTTTTTTAATTTTTTGGAATTTAAATGCCATGGCACTCCATGCATGTGTCTAGGGCATGAGACCAATATGTTTGAAATTTCCTTCCAATTTACTGCACATGGAATTAACTCGTACACAAGTACACAAATTTGATTTTTCAAACCGTTATGGTTAGCCGTTGCATGTAGATGTAGTCCAAATTTGAATTACGGTCATTAAATGGCTAGAAAATCACTTAAATGTCTTAAAAAGGTCAAATGACCCCTGAAATTTTCCAAATTTTGATACGACAGTTGTATTAGTGCATGTTAACTGTAGAAATTTTTTAAAGCCCGTAAGAGGAAGCTATCGCTCGTTCGTCATCAAACATGCATTGTTCCCTCTCGGAACCACGAGCCTTCTAGTGAGTTGGTTCGGTTTGTGAGGGGTGTGTGTCCAAACTTTCGTCAAACATGCCAATTTTTTTACCACATCATCTTGGTGGCATGACATTACATCAAGCAAGGTTTCCTGTGTTTCTGATCCTTTTTAATTTTTTGGAATTTAAATGCCATGGCAATCCATGCTTAATTGTGTCATAGCTGTGAGACCAATATGTTTGAAAATTCCTTCCAATTTACTGCACATGGAATTAACTCGCACTCAAGTACACAAAATATGACTTTTCAAACCGTTATGGTTAGCTGTTGCATGTACATGTAGTTCAAATTTGAATTACGGTCATTAAATGGCTAGAAAATCACTTAAATGTCTTAAAAGGTCAAATGACCCCTGAAATTTTCCAAAATTTGACATGACAGTTGTATTAGTACTACAAATTTTCTCGTACATTTGAAACACCATCCATTGCCACTTTACTCCAAATTCGTCTTTCACATCTAATAAAAAATATGAACAACATCACACACAGTTTTTTGTAGGAACCGTTTGCAATGAAAATTCCTGGGTCTATTTAAGTCTTCCTCCTTAAGCTTCGCCGGCTCGTCTGCTCTAGTGCCGGCAACCCCCGAATCCACAAATCCCGATCCCCATTCCCGCAACCCCTTCTTGCAAAGATGACACCGTGGAAACGCTTCGTGAAGGCCCGTACGGTGGCCGCGTCCTCCCCGAGCACCGCCGCCTGCGCCGAGAGCGCGGCCGCCTACGCCGAGAGTGCCGCCGCATCCGCATTGAGCGCGGCCACATCCGCCGAGAGGGCGTTTGCGGCAGCCGACAGGGCAGCAGCAGCAGCCGAGATGCTGCAGCTGCTGCTGCGACGGTGGCTGCAAACGCCTAGAGCGCTCGAGCTGCCGTCTGTGCCACCGATCTCGCCCTGGCCCGGGTCGAGGCAATCCACGCCAAGATCAAGGATGCACACGCCAAGATATTCCAGGCCACCTCGGAATCCAGCATGCAACCCACGTCCGTAAAGGTGGCGGTGGCCATGGAGCACCTGCTTCCTCATGAGGTCGCCGAGCAGGAGCTGGAGATGCAGGAGGCGGCGGAGATCGAGGAGTGCCGGGAGGAGGAGTTGCGCGTGGCCGGGGTCGAGGTAGAGAAGAGTCTATCCGTCGAGGAATCGGCGGTGGAGTACCAACGCGAGCTCTGGCGCAACGACTACTACGAGTACTACAACCTTGAGGGCGGCGCCGAGGACGAGGACGAGGATGCGGTCGACTTCAACAGGGGGGACGCGGAGTCCACCAACGGCGGCATGTCGCCAGGACAAGTCATCGATGTCTCATCTCACACCTGCGATGCATAGGCCGGCGCGGTGGCGGATTTGTTAAAATTATGTGTACTTAAGCTTTGTTTTTAATGCTGGTCTTTTGTTAAAGCAATGTTTAGGTCAACTAGCTCTGTTTAATTACTTAAATTGCTCGATTCTGTAAGTGTGGTATGTGTGCTGTACGCTCTTTTGTGTGCCCAAATTAGCAAGCGATGTTAAATTATGCAATGACGTGGATGAGGACAGTACCCGGGGAAATTTCCACCAAAATTTGAATTATCAAACTCATCCCATGCGCGTAAAGCAGAAGAATTGTTTGTGATGCACACAATCGTTCAAAGTGAATGGTGTCCGGCGGCACCGCGCGCAAAGTTTCCCTCCACATTTCGAAATTTTTGGCCTACCGCCGAAATATCTACCCCTGCCCCCCTTCCCCACCCCCTTTTCTCCCCGACCAGAAGTCACATTTCCCATGTTTCCTCCTTCATTCCTTCCTAAGCTATAGCCGCTTCCTCGCTTGCTTCCTCGCTCTCGCCATCTCGCATCCTACCGTCGGGGTCGCCATGGTCTTCTTCAATGACCTCTCCAGTGGTTCCTACGACAACGATGACTCCTTCACCACCCGAGTATGCCTCTCTTCTCTCCCTCGGGCTATGACTTGGAATGAAGGATTTTATCCCGGCGGTCAATTTGAGTCATTCCTTCCTCTTGTAGCTCCCTAGGACCATCAGTTGCAACGAATGGAGCGGGGTGGCTGAAGATCTGTCTGCTCGTTGTCACCATCAATCTCCATGCGTGAAGCTAGTTGTGTTTGAATTTGTGGACAGTGGGAGGAAGTTTCTGGCATGTAAAGTGAAGGTTAGCCCCTCTTTCGTTGTTACAAATCATTTGTTAGAAGTGATTCAGACACTATCACGGTCCCAACCCATTCATACCACACCTTCAACCAAACGCATCCTAAGACAGTGTCACAGTTTGTACCTAGTATCTAAAAATGTTGCCATCTCATAAGCGGTGCCATTAGAAAATTATTTGGCACCGCTTCAGTAGTTTGTGCAGCCAACTTTGGTCCACACATCCGAGCAGCCAAGCAGTAAAATACTAAATCTTTATGGCACGAAGGAACTGAGCATCGGAGCAACTAGGTGCTCCAGAGTCCGGGTCCCTGATTTTTTCCGCTGCATCAGCTCGCCAGTGCAGGGCACCGGTGCGGAATGTAGCAACAGTTGTCTTTACACTGGTTTTGGCATACATAGTGGACGGCCTTAGTGCTATTAGTTCTATGTTACTAAATTTGTGCATGTACACACCTGTTAGTCTCAATTTGCTGTCATCCAAACACTGTCGCTATGCTGTTGCAGTTATATTTAGCTTCCTCATAAAATGTTCAATTTGTTATTTATAGTACATGAGTAAGAACTTGTAGCGTTGTTGTAGTTAATTATTGCTTCTGATGTTTCAGAATTTGGTTGTTGTCTCAGTAGCAATTAATTCATTTTCACATTGATCTTTTTGAGAAGATATGTTATAATTAACATGTTTCTTCAGTTTTTCAAAATAAGTATTGGTGATTTTCTATGTTGCTATAAACCCATTTCCCCTACAATTGTTGCTGATCTAGTTTTAAATATTATAGGATGAACGAAAGTGTTCTTACTTGGAGTGGGTTGATCAAGAATGGCCACAGTCTTTGAAGATGTGCCTAGCAAAGCTCTGGAGCATGTATGAGGAAGAGAACAGAGGTAGGCTTAGAGAAAGTATTGTCAACGCTGAAGAATATTTGAAGATGCAGGATAAAAAGAGGAAGGTGGAGAATGAGCCCAGATTTTTTAAATCAAACTTTGCTAAGATGGTGTTGGCGAAGGAGGAGGCACTTTCCCAATTGGCCAGTGCAAAACAGGTTCTTACTGAACTGAAAGCAGAGGTGGATAAGACGAGCTTGGATGATCTCAATTAGGGAAATGAATATATTGTTCTAATATTGTTCTTATGAAGCTGAACAAGCTATATGTTGTATTGTGCTATTTTCAGGTAGCTATCGTACTGTGATGTTAAAATATACTTATTTGCCTGATATGAAATTGGCAAACAGCTGTTCGATATGAAATGTGAGTTTGCGTAATACTGGAATTATTAATTGTAAACTAATAAACATGCTAAATGGGTCATGGAACTTTTTTTTTACTATGGAAACTGCAGGGCTTGGCCCCACAGCATTTTATTAAAAAAAGTAAACAAAGTCATATATACATGAGGGCAAATCCGCAAGCAGTGGAAGCAAAAGTAAAAAACTAATCTAAACAACGCTAAAGAGAAAAGCGCTTGTGATGGATAGCCCAATGCCACACAATTTTCTTCATCAAATCGTATGTGATGTAGTTGAATAAAAGCAAACGGTTAACGGAGGCAGAGCGTGTGTGATAGTTACACCTATCACACACGAGCCTATACATAAAACTGTGTGGGATGTACATACGAACGGAAACGTTTTCCCTAGATTGACTGTGTGGGATGTACATACGAACGGAAATGATTTCCCTGGATTGACTATGTGGGATGTACATAAGAACGGAAATGTATTCCTTGGATTGACTGTGTGGAATGTACATAACAAACAGAAACGTTTGTTTGGGACTGACTGTGTGGGATGTACTTACGACCGGAACCGATTGGGCCTGTATAATCGTATTTGATCGCTCGCCCGTCGCACACGACCTCATTTTGTCGAGCGTGTGTGGCTGGAGGGCCTATCCCCGATGGTTTCTGGGTCGTGTGGGAAGGACCCCCCTATCGCCCACACTCACTTGGCGATGGTTCCAAATGCCATCGCGGAAAGGGGTTAAAAACCGTTTGTATAGCACCTCGCTTTACCAGTGTGTGCTTCAAATGATAGTCTCCCCAACACTCAACTCACTCTCACAGATTTGGCTATGGTTGAAAGATGATTTGAGTGGAAAGCAACTTGGGGAAGGCTAGAGATCAAGATTCTTGTGGTAGGATTGGAATATCTTGGTCTCAACATGAGTAGGTGGTTCTATCTCAGAAAATGAGTAGTGGAAGTGTAGGCATGTTCTGATGGCTCTCTCTCATATGGACAAGGGGGTGGAGGGGTATATATAGCCTCCACACAAAATCCAACCGTTACACACATTTGACCCAACTCGGTCAGACCGAATAGAAGAACTCGGTGAGACCGATTTAGTTCAAAATGTGAATGTTAGGAATCTCGGTGGGACCGACTGGGACAACTCGGTGGGACCGATGTGCTAGGGCTTAGGGCAAACATTAACTTGGTGGCACTGATTACATCAACTCGGTGAGGCCGAAGTGACACAATAGGACAACAGAGCGAATGTCAAGCCAACTCGGTGAGACCGATTGCACTGACTCGGTGAGACCGAAAGAGTGCAACAAGTCACAACACGCTGGCAGGGCCATCTCGGTGAGACCGAGATCCGTATCGGTGTGACCGAAGTGTCTAGGGTTTCTGGCAGTGGCTATGTCAAAAGAACTCGGTGGCACCGGATAGATCATTTTGGTGGGGCCGAGTTTGACTTTGAGTTTTGGACATATTTGGAAATGAGAAAGTGGTTGAGGGCTTTGGAGCAATATCACTAAGCACTTTGAGCAAGTAGACCATTAAGCAACACCTCATCCCCTTTTAATAGTATTGGCTTTCCTATGGACTCAATGTGATCTTGGATCACTAAAATAGAAATGAAAACTCTTGAGCTTTTGCCAACATGTTCCTTAGCATTTTGAGGGGTCCACATTCCTAGTCCATGCCATGCCATTCACTGAACTTTCTGAAATATTAAACTTGAATGGATATTAGTTCAATGAGCTATATGTTGTTATGAATTACCAAAACCACCCAGGGATTAGTTGCACTTTCAATCTCCCCATTTTTGGTAATTGATGACAACATATAGATCAAAGCTTCGACAAATGATAATATGAATGAAATACATCGTCGCTTTGAGAAGTATGTGATAAGCAAGAGCTCCCCCTAAATTTGTGCATTATTTGAAATTTGCTTTTGAATGCAAATGCACAATCGATTAGGATCATGGGTCACTCTTCCATGTCACATACATCTTGGTGGAGCGCTCAAAATGATAAGAGTTAAATAACATGCACTCATCACCAAGGATACAAGTGATTGATCATACACAAACATAACATAGATATAATCAAGCAAGCACAGATTAAGCATCATATGATCAAACACATGATCACATAAGTATCTCACGAGCAAAGCACAAATTGTAGCATAGGAATCAAACAACCAAACGATCAAAGTAGCAAGAGTAGCAAATGAAACCAACAAAAAAATGAGACACTCTCTCTCTCTCGAAGCCTATGATCTATACACTTTCTCCCCCTTTGGCAACAAGTTACCAAAAAGTTTGAAAACGTATAGTGCTATACGGCACTCTAGGCACGATCTCCGGGAGCTCCTGAAGGGGTCTTTTGGCTTGTTGCTCCGGTGTGTGTAGATGGCGTGGAGAGGAGGGCATCTGCAAATGCTTCGGCAGAAATCTGTGGAGCTGGAGGGGTTGACACTGGAGGTACAGCCGTGGCAGTTGCTGCAGGTGCTGAAGTGGTAGTCCTGGAGTCTCTGACAACTGGCACAGTTGATGACCTTTGTGCCCTTGGCACTCTCTGGAAAGTATCTGTAGTTGGTCTATCATCCCTATCCTCAGCATCCTCTTGGAGCTTCTCCACAATGGTCTGAATCTCAGTGACCTTCACATCTAGGTCATGGAATATAGTCTCAATGATGCTCTCAAGACTTTCCGGATTTTGAGTCAAGGTGGCCAAGCTCTTCTCAATTCTCACGGTAGCCTCAAGCAGATAACTGAGTTGATCTTGCTTGGTCTTGAGTAGCACTGTGGAAGCATCTGGTGCACTTGCTGCCTTTGCTGCTTTGGCAGCCTTTGCTCTCTCTATCTTCTCCTGGGCTTCAGCACAAGTAGGATGGGAGGCATCCATGACAAGCTTGTTGTCCTCAAAGTCTGGCCTCAGGGGTAGATGCTCACTGTCTAGTAGGTATGTCCCAGTTCCCATCTTGGAGTTGATCAAAGTTTGAATGTGAGGGGCATATCCACAAGATCTTTTTTGATCAGCAGTTGTTCTCTTCACAGTCTCTACAATCAGGCTCATCACCTTGAACTTCTGTGTAACATCAAACAAGTGAAGCAGGTTGATGGAGTGACCATGGATCATTCTATGATCTCCTGACTTGGGCAAAAGAGTATGCCTCAATATAGTGTTTATTGTGGTCAAGCCAGCAAGCAGGTAGTATATAGATCCAAACTTGTGAGTGTCCAAGGCATTATCAGGAATTGGCTTGTACATGTTAGCCATGGAGTTGTGATCCTTCCTAGGCTTAGCATACACATCAATATCATTCTCCTCTTCCTCGGGGGCATTGATCAACTTGGCCCATTCTGAGATTGTTAAATGATATCTTGTTCCTTCTGTGATCCACACAATCTTTCCATCGGGGTAGAAGTGAGCAGTGGAATAGAATTGCATGATCATCTCATCGTTCCACTTTGTCAGCTTCTGACCAACAAACTTGTCAACACCATTCATTCTGAAGCTCTCATGCACACTTCTGAAATAGTCTTCATTGTCATCAATGTATTTCCAGTCTACCCATTTCATATCACATGCAATGGGCTTCTTATCCAAAAGGACAGTCTCATAGAAGTCTTGTTGTTCCTTGGTGTGAAAGCGATAGTCCACAACAGTCCTTCTCCTGGTGGCGTAAGGATCTGTTTGTCTCCACAGTCTTAGACCATGATCCTTTCTCAACTTCATGTTCTCTGCCATAGGATGAGCATCATTGTGGTCAGGAATCTTGGGCTTGAGCTTTCTGAGCACTAGTGGCTCTTCTTCTTCTTGAGCTTCAGGCACTGGGGCCTTGTTCTTTTCAGCAGCAGAAATAATCCTTGCTGATCTCTTTGGTGCAGTTGTCTTGGGAGCAGACTTGGGCTTAGATGGAGCAACCCCAATCCTGATGGCATCCCCCATCAGCTTTTGAGTCTTGGCAGGAGGTGCAGTAGGCTCATCCTCCTCCTGCTCATCACTCCTCCTCATGGAAGGGTGTCCAAGCACTCTGGCAGTGGTGGTTATAGCTTTCTTCCTTTTCTTTCCATCTCCAGCTGCCTCATCATCATCAGACTGCTCAATAGTAAACTGCATAGTTTCTTCTGTTGGAACTTTCCTGCGTTTAGACATTGGAGCTCTCCTAGGTGGAGCTTTCTTCTGCATTCCAGGCTTGGTAGCAGCAGCATACTCCTTCTTGAGTACTTTCTTCTTAGATGTCACTTCCTCCTCAACTACAAAATCTTCATCCTCAGATTCAGATGTTCTTTTCTTCCTTTGCCTCGTAGCTGCCTTAGGCAAGTTGCTGGGAGTGCTCCTACTCCCCTCATCATAGCTGCTAGAGGGACTAGTGCCCTCACTGAGGTTGAGGTGCTCTTTAGACCTGTTCTGACTATCACTGCCCTCTGACATAGCTGCAACTGACCCTGTGAATAGTTGGGTGTAGATAGAGTGGATGAGCATCACAAAGTACAGCTTGTTTTTGCAAAAATTGAAACAAAAACTTAACTTTAGTTTTCTGCAGAAAGCATTTCGGAGCTACCGATTTGACAAACTCGGTGACACCGAAGCACTAACAGAGCCTAAACGCACAGTTTTGGTCAGACCAAAATGCAGTTCGGTGAATCCGAGATGCTAGGGTTTCACAAAGAAAGTGATTTCGGTCTCACCGATCAGTACATTTTGGTCAGACCGAGTTGTACTTGTGCAATGGCCAAGGCCAATCGGTGTGACCGAGATCCTCAGATCGGTCGGTTCGAGATGGGTCCGGCGGAAACCAAACCCTAAGTTTTTGCATCAAATCTGTTCTATGGAATTTGTTTGATGGATAGATTTATCTCATACATGGGAATAATAAAGACATTATGCTTTGTGCAAGAATTGGAGTAAAGGAAAGCACAAAGGGTCAAATCCGTACCCTAACTTGGTGACGGATTTGCTACGACCACAACGGCAGTGAGGATTCCGTTGACGGTGGTGGAAACCAGCGGCGGAGGGTCACTGGCGACGACGGCGATGATCCGGAGACCAAGGGGGCGGCAGTGCTGGGAGGCGTGGTCGAGTGGTTTGAAGGAGTTTCCAAAATTTCAACCCGCGGTATATATACCCAGACGCTGTCGGTGTGACCGAGTGGAATGACTCGGTGGCACCGAGATGCAAAATTGCTTGTAGTTGTTGCAACTCGGTGTGACCGAATAGTTCTAATCGGTTGCACCGAGATAAAACCTAGATCAACTTAATGATTTCGGTGAGACTGAGTAGGAATGAGTTGGTCTAACCGAAAGGCATTAAGAGGTTTTGGAAGTTAAGCCCTTGACGGATTGGTGGCTCCGAGTGCTCCTCACCCAGAGGGTCCGAAAGTGACTTGTTCAAACTTTGTGATGTAGCATGAATAGAGTTTGAGACAAGAAAAAACATAGATAGCTAGAGGAAGTACTTAGGCATTCTTGTCCATCCATTTGGCAAAAGAAAACCAAACAATCGAAACAACAAATGGATGTCCTCGAATGGAGAAAATTATGCAACCAACATGCTCACACAATAAGATAGCAAATAAAACATGTGGCAAAGCATGCACATACACTCTAGCATCTATCAAGCAATTGACGATGACTAGGTCATCTATATATGAGTATATTGACTTAGGAGTTAAATGATAACATTTGATCATAGGTCATACTCATCGTTTAAGCACAAGTGGGGTTTACACTTTTACATAAAGCATTGTTGTGTTCACATCATTAGAGTTGCTTTAGCTCAATTCTTAGAGCAAAGCTCCCCCTAGATGTGATATCCCCCCTTAGAGGGATGAACTAACCTTGGGTTTTGTCGATGATGACTTCATGTAGGTTTTGAAGATGTGGATGCTCAATGTTGATGTAGATCATTTGGAGCAATCCATTGGAGTGAGTTGCACTTTCAATACCTAAATGGGTTAGTCCCACAAGGAACATACAAGAATATCCATAGACATAGAGTGAAACACACATATGATGATGTCCATGAAAGCATTAGGTTACCTTGTCCCTTGTCTTACCAACAAGAGGGTTTGTGACTCCATGAACTAGTGCAAGATATGAAAGTTGATTGCACTTGTCCTTGCCAAAATGAATGTGAGTGAAGTATGTTGGCGGAGTCACCCTTGAGAACTCTCTAGTTCTTCTTCTTTGGGATCCACATCAACTTGATGGGTATCCTCGGATTTGTAGTCCTACTTGATGTAGTGGAACTTGATGTAGTCTTGGGAACCCACTTGAACATGGCCTTAGGAGCTTCGTCAAATGAGTCAATCTCTTCTTGAAGCTTGTCCTTGCCTTTTAGCTTGTGGTCTTGTGGTGGAAGATCATCTTGAGCTTGTGTTCCTTTGAAAGAAGCGGGGTCATACTTCTCTTGTTGAGTAACAAACTTTGTCTTGGGATATTGATCTTCTTCCCACTCAACTCCATTGGCATTGAACTTTCGTTCAAAACCAACACCTTGATTCTTTCGGTGCCTTCCTTGCTTGTGTACAATTTCCTCAAATTGCTTACTTCCGGCAAGGCTCTTGTAAACACCTTTTTCTATAATTCCCTTCAATAAGCTATTTTCTTGCTCAAGTGTAACTTGGCTAAGAGAATCATTAGTGGAATCAAGAGAACTACTAGAAGCAATAATATTGGATTTAACATTGTTATTGTTACTACTAGGAGAAGAATCTTTCCTGCTCTTGTTGCTAGATTTTACTTGTAGCATATAAGTAGACAAGAGTAAACGCTTGGCAATGTAAGAAGAACTCTTCTGTCGAAGATCATCATTGATTGCTTTTAGGAACCCATGTTCTTGCTCTAAATTTAGCTTCTCGAAGTGTAGCTTCTCATGAGCTCTTAGGATCTCTCTATGATCCTCTAGAGTTGTTTCATGAGCTAACTTAAGAGTGTTTAGTTCTTTAGTTAGACGCTCAATCTCCTTCTTATCATTGTCATTCGTTTCATCTTGATTAGCATGATTAATAGCAATTTCATCATAGTTTTCATCACTAGTGTTGTCAACAAGTAAATCATCATCACCTAGCAAATCATCTTCATCACTATTGAAATCAACATACTCGGGGTGTGATACCTTACGACCTTTAGCCATGAAGCATCTTCCAATTCCTTCATTTGGTGAGTCAAATATGTCGTAGGAGTTGGATGACACAAGTGCAAGACCGGCAACACCTTCATCTTGAGTATATTCGGAGTCGGAGTGATAACTTCTCTCGAAGTAGTTGTCGGAGTCGGAACCAGATACCCATTCACCAACATGAGCTTGATGTCTTCGTCTTGTGTAGCTCTTTGATGATTTGTCCTTCCTTTCTGAATCCTTGCTTCTACGAGAGGGTCTTCGTTCATAACGATCATCTCTACTCCTTCTCTCTCTAGGTGGTGATTCATCACTTTTACTTCTCCTCTTAGGTGAATCTTCTCTTTTCTTGTAGGGAGTCGTACACTCATTGGAGTAGTGTCCAGGTCTTCCACAATTGTAGCAATTACGATCACGACTAGAAGATCTTTTGTCATTGTAGGACCTTGACTTGGAGCTTCTCTCTTTGCTTCTATTCTTGTAGAACTTGTTGAAGTTCTTCACCATTAAGCTCAATTCTTCATTGAAGACTTGTTTCTCACTTGATGTTGTTGGAGCATCACATGAAGCTTTATAAGCACCACTAGACTTGTTGTGGAGCTCTTCCTTATCCTTGAGTGACATATCTTGAGCAACAATTCTACCAATGACTTCCGTGGGCTTGAGATCTTTGTAGTTGAGAATCATTTGGATCAAGGTGCACACAGTATCATATTTTCCATCCAACGCTCTTAGGATCTTCTTGATGATGAATTTGTTGGTCATCTCTTCGCTTCCTAAGCCAGCAATCTCATTTGTGATGAGAGCAAGCCTAGAGTACATCTCAGCGACTCCTTCACCATCCTTCATTTTGAACTTGTCAAGTTGACTTTGAAGCACATCCAATTTGGATTCCATGACAGACTCGGTACCTTCGTGCATATCAACCAAAGTATCCCAAATTTCCTTTGCATTCTCAAGGCGGCTGATTTTGTTGAATTCTTCGGGGCACAATCCATTGAAGAGAATGTCGCAAGCTTGAGCGTTGTATTGCAACATCTTCATTTCTTCCGCAGACGCTTCACGATCCGGTTCTCTTCCATCCTCGAAGAAATCACCTTGCAAGCCAATGCACACAATAGCCCAAACGGCGGGATTATGACCAAGAATATGCATTTTCATCTTATACTTCCAACTAGCAAAATTAGTACCATCAAAGTAAGGACCTCTACGGTGGTAATTTCCCTCGCAAGACGCCATACTCTCCTAGGTTGTGAAACCAAGGCTATGATCACCAAAGCTATGGAAATCAAGGCAAATGGAGACCAAAGCTCTGATACCACTTGTAGGATCAGAAGTAGGTCTAGAGGGGGGTGATTAGACTACTTGACCAAATAAAAAGCTAACATTTTCCCAATTTTAGTTGTGGGCAGATTTTAGCAACGTAGCACAAGTCAAGCAATCAACCTACACATGCAATTCTAAGAGTGTAGCAGCGGAAAGTAAAACATTGCATATGAAGGTAAAGGGAAGGGTCTGGAAAGTGCAAATGCAATGATGACACGGAGATTTTTGGCGTGGTTCCGATAGGTGGTGCTATCGTACATCCACGTTGATGGAGACTTCAACCCAAGAAGGGTAACGGTTGCACGAGTCCACGGAGGGCTCCACCCATGAAGGGTCCACGAAGAAGCAACCTTGTCTATCCCACCATGGCCATCACCCACGAAGGACTTGCCTCACTCGGGTAGATCTTCACGAAGTAGGCTATCTCCTTGCCCTTACAAACTTCTTGGTTCAACTCCACAATCTTGTCGGAGGCTCCCAAGCGACACCTAACCAATCCAGGAGACACCACTCTCCAAAAGGTAATAGATGGTGTGTTGATGATGAACTCCTTGCTCTTGTGCTTCAAATGATAGTATTCCCAACACTCAACTCTCTCACACAGATTTGGCTATGGTGGAAAGATTATTTGAGTGGAAAGCAACTTGGGGAAGGCTAGAGATCAAGATTCTTGTGGTAGGATTGGAATATCTTGGTCTCAACACATGAGTAGGTGGTTCTCTCTCAGAAAATGAGTAGTGGAAGTGTAGGCACGTTCTGATGGCTCTCTCTCATATGGAGAAGGGGGTGGAGGGGTATATATAGCCTCCACACAAAATCCAACTGTTACACACATTTGACCCAACTCGGTCAGACCGAATAGAAGAACTCGGTGAGACCGATTTAGTTCAAAATGTGAACGTTAGGAATCTTAGTGGGACCGACTGGGACAACTCGGTGGGACCGATGTGCTAGGGCTTAAGGCAAACATTAACTCGGTGGCACCGATTGCATCAACTCGGTGAGACCGAAGTGACGCAATAGGACAACATAGAGAATGTCAAGCCAACTCGGTGAGACCGATTGCACTGACTCAGTGAGACCGAAAGAGTGCAACAAGTCACAACACGCTGGCAGGGCCATCTTGGTGAGACCGAGATCCGTATCGGTGTGACCGAAGTGTCTAGGGTTTCTGGCAGTGGCTATGTCAAAAGAACTCGATGGTGCCGGATAGATCATTTTGGTGGGGCCAAGTTTGACTTTGAGTTTTGGACATATTTGGAAATGAGAAAGTGGTTGAGGGCTTTGGAGCAATATCACTAAGCACTTTGAGCAAGTAGACCATTAAGCAACACCTCATCCCCTTTTAATAGTATTGGCTTTCCTATGGACTCAATGTGATCTTGGATCACTAAAATAGAAATGAAGAGTCTTGAGCTTTTGCCAACATGGTCCTTAGCATTTTGAGGGGTCCACATTCCTAGTCCATGCCATGCCATTCATTGAACTTTCTAAAATATTAAACTTGAATGGATATTAGTTCAATGAGCTATATGTTGTTATGAATTACCAAAACCACCTGGGGATTAGTTGCACTTTCCAAATCGCTGGGTAACCTAAACTTTATTATCTAAGCTAGGAGGAACGGGCAGACCGGCAGGGGTTGGCGGTGGCGGCGCCGGCGGCGGTGGCGAGCTAGGTTTCGAGGGGGGAGGGGGCCGGGTGGGGCGCACTGTGGAGGGGGTGGTGTTTGAGGATACGCCACGGCTACTGAAATTTTTAGTAATGGTGGGTGGAGATGGTGGTGGACGAGGGAGGGCGATGGTTCAAATGCCTCGGCTACTGCAATTTTACTATAAGGTCGGTGCTGGAGGAGTGTGGGCGATGGTTGAAGTACGGCGGCTACTAAAATTTGGGTAAAGGAATTGATGCGGGGCGGGAGTACCCAAGATCGCGCATGGTCCAATAAGAATATGTGTGTATGATAATAAGGAAAAGTGGCGGAACCGTCGATTTTTGCAACGCTCAAGGCGGGTAGTTTGTTTTTAGATTTCTAGCTAGCTGGTCTATCGCACATGGTTCGTCCTAATTTTCAGACGCAGACGTGGAATTCAATCTAAATAAACTACCCGCCTTTAGCTTGCGCAGGTGGTGATTTTACAGCGCACTTGCATCGCACACGCTTAAGCCATTACCTCCACCTTTGCTCGCGCTTGCGCAGTCGTGGTGATTCATAGCGCACTTGCATCACACACGGTTAAGACATTATACCCATGTTCGTTGAGCGTCATCAGAGTCTTTGCAGCAAAAAAAACTTTAGAGAGGGTCAGAAGACAGCCACACCAGCATGTGGCCCAAATATATATGAGTGAAAAGGGTGGTATGTGATGTTCAAAATTCCAATGCAGAACTTTAACCGCGCGGGCCCATGGTTGGGCGCGTCGTCGAAGATCGATGAGAGGGGCCAGAAGTCAAGAACCACCTGGAAGTGGCCAAATATATGTAGGAATATAGGGTGTAATGTTTAAAACTTTAAATACACAATGCACAACTTTGGTGGCACCTGCCTCGCAAACCCAAAAGCACCCTTGGATATATCTATAATGACATAATGTCATAGCTAGCTAGGGTGCTTGACCCACCTCCTACTTCGTGTCGGCGGGGCGGATGCACGTAATGAAACTTTGGTCATACATGCATGTCGCCATGACCTACCATAAGACGGACCAGTGAATCTATCATTTGGTCAAACGACAACTGTTGTTGTCGATAACCCGCTTGGGCCAATAGATTGAACCATCATAAAAATCGCACGAGAGGGACCACAAAACCAGCACCGCTTGGGTGCGGCCCAAAATGATGTATGTTGGAAGGGGTGATGTGTTGTTTCAATATAGAATAATGTACAATTTAGATGTGGCGCCTGCCTCTCGATACAGACAACAACCATGAAAGCCAGGTAGTTAAGGACGAGATGAGCAGGGTACAGTGTCGGTCGAACCCAGCAATCCGAGCATGTGGGAGGGAATCCTGACAACGCATGAGCTCGAGCTTTGGTTGAACGACATGTGACGGTGACCGGCCCTAACACAAACTAGGAGGAATCCATTCATGGCCACACAGATATGCGTGTCATCACAAAAAACCGCACAAGGGAGACGTGGTCGATCAGAAGACCGCGTATACACTGCATGCGGTCCGAAAATATGTATGGGTACGATGGTGTGTGATGTGTTTAAATCCCGAATGCACAACTTCGATGGGCCACCAACTACATTACAAACCGAACACCGTACCCGACCCCAAGCCAGGTCCAATACGTACGATGTCGGTTTCCCAACTTCGAGGCGGTGGGGGGGGGGGTGTTGTCCAACGCATGCGCTCAAATATTATTTGGTCTAACATGGCACACATAGCAATAGAAAACCATCATGGTCAAACCCTTTTCGTATGTTGGGTCAAAGGGATAGATTGTGTGGGCCCCCCTCGTTATCGGTCAAGGATAATATATATACCTCGGGGAGCCCACAGATATGTGCGGCGTCTATAAACCGAACAAGGGAGACATGCTCGATCAGAACACCCGGCCCCCTATACCATGCATGCGACCCGAAAAAAATGTATGGGTCTGGTGTGTGATTTGTTCAAATCCCGAAAGCACAAGTTCGATGGGGCACCAACTACATCAGTAACATTACAAACTGAACATCGTACCCCCATGGCTAGGTTAAAGACATACGATGTCAGGAACGCAACTTCAAGGCAGGTGTGGGGGGGTAGGGGCCGGGTGCCGTCCAACGCATGTGCTGAAACTTGATTTGCTCCAACATAGCACACGGAGAAAAGAGTAAACCCTTCTCGTGCGTTGAGTCAAAGGGATAATTTGTGTGGGCCTACAGATGTCGATCATCCTTTGATTTTTTAGAACAAAAAATAACTAATAAAAACATAGTCTACAAATTAGCAAAACAAGGATCCCAAGGTTTATATAATCGCCATGACAGGTCACTATAGAGTCGATCATTCTTTGATTTTTTTAGAACAAAAAATAACCAATAAAAACATAGTCTACAAATTAGCAAAACAAGGATCCCAAGGTTTATATAATCGCCATGACAGGTCAATATAGAGACATTTATCTCTATAATGACTGTATCATAGCGCTTAAATGAAGCTAGAGATATGCAACTTCCCACCGGATCACCCATCCTTAGACTACTCCAGCCCGAGCACGCTTAACTTCTGTGTTCTATTCGACTAGGCTAGCGGATGGGAAGCCACCCCTTGCAGATAGGAATTGCCTCCTTGCATTTAAGGCTTTTCATGCTGGTCACCCTATGGGACCTACTCCCTACTATCACACACATTTGTGCTTTTAGAAACCGTGTGCGATATTTACATGGCCGGTGTGTTGCCGCCTAGCCTTCAATGAGCACTGACACTGGCAGCGGGAAAATGATGGGAGAAGAGGCGGGAAACCTATGGGAGGAGTGGCGGGAAACGGTAGCGTGTTTGGATATATAACAACAATTATTATAGAAAACTTAGTAGAGAAGGAAGCGTGAGCTAGCACGACCCATGCGCACAGTGCTTACCCATATAAATAAAATCACAACCGGAACTGCATGTGCTGTCGAAAGGGATGAGGATTGTCGTTCGATCTGGGAGCATCCAACAGTGCAGACGTACGATCCGTGGGGTTTGGGTTCTGGCCAATCAGAACGCACGACTCAGATCGCGCGCGCAGCAGGGGGGCATTGGCCACGGTTTGGTAGGCACACGGCTTTCGTGAGTGAACCATGTGCTATTTGAAAACATTTCATGAGAAGAATCTCGGTTTTTAAATCCCCGTAAATCCAAAACTCACCCGAAAATTGTGAAACTTGGCATGGTGTAATGACATGGCACATATATGTCGAGGATTTTTTTTGTCCATTTTGGCGCAAGTTTTATTACAAGCCTCTTACAAACCGGAGCTTCTCTCAAGAAGCCTCGTGGTTCCGATAGGGAAATGTGTCCCCCTTGTGGGTGAAACGATAATCACTACCTCTTTTCGCCTTGTATTTTCTTCTACAGGCAACATGGAACGACAGGATATCCGTGCTGAAATTTAAAATTATTCTCGGTTCGTTTGGCCTTTTTATACACTAATTGAGTTTCCTAGGCATTTAATGTCCATAATTCAAATCTGAACTACAAATACATGCTCCAGTTCACCAAAATGGCTAGAAAAATTATACACGTGTCCTTGGGTGCATGTTTAGGTCCCATGCAAGGAATGGGAATGAATTACAACCGTACCGGCATCCTGGCTCGTCCTCAAACATTTGGAATCTCGGTTTTTAAATCCCCGTAAATCCAAAACTCACCAGAAAGTCATGAAAGTTGGCATGGTGTCATGTCATGGCACATATTTGTCATGGTAAAAACATTGTCCAATTTGGGCCAAGCTTTATTACAAACCTCTTACAAACTCGAGCATGTCGCAAGAACCCTCGTGGTTTCGATAGGGAAACATGTCCCCTTGTGGGCGAAATGATAATCGCTCCCTCTCTAGCCTTGTATTTTCTTCTACACGCAACATGGAGCAACGGGAGATTCGCGCTGAACTTTGAAATTATTCAGGGTTCGTTTGACCTTTTTTATTCATTAATTGAGTTTTCTAGGCATTTAATGTCCATAATTCAAATCCGAACTACAAATACATGCTCCAGTGCACCAAAATGGCTAGAAAAAACGTACATGTGTCCTTGGGGTGCATGTTTAGGTCCCATGGAAGGAATGGGAATGAATTCAACCGTCTCGGCGTCCTGGCTCGGCCACAAACATTGTGAATCTCGGTTTTTAAATCTCCATAAATCCAAAACTCACCAGAAAATCATGAAACTTGGCATGGTGTCACTACATGGCACATATATGTCGTGGTAAAATAATTGTCCAATTTGGGCCAAGCTATATTACATGCCTCTTACAAACCGAAGCTTCTCGCAACCCTCGTGGTTCCAGTAGGGAAACATGCCCCTCTTGTGGGCGAAACGATAATCGCTGCCTCTTCTCGCCTTGAACTTTGATTTCTAGAGGCAACATAGAATAATAGGAGTGTCGTGCTGAAATTTGAAACTGTTCAGGGTTCGTTTGGCCATTTTATATATTAATTGAGTTTTCTAGGCATTTAATGTAGTCCATAATTCAAATTTGAACTACAAGCACATGCTCCAGTGAAGCAAAATGGGTGGAAAATCGTACATGTGTCATTGGGTGCATGTTTAGGTCTCATTAAAGGAATGAGAATGAATTACAAACTTCTCGTCGTCCTGAAACATTGAGAATCTCGGTTTTTAAATCCCAGTAAATCGAAAACTCACCCAAAAAACATGAAACTTGGTATGGTTTCATGACATGGCATATATATGCCGTGGTAAAAAAAATTGTCCAGTTTGAGACAAGGCGCACGCATTAATAGCCAACAAAGTCCTTTTGAAACAAATAGCTGACACGTTAATATCGCAAACGGTTGTATTATATGAATTGTGTGTTCCCATAACCATTTAAGTGCGGCCACGCGTCCCTCTTTTCTTATGGGATAGTACTACCTCCGTCCTCGTTCATTGGTCATCTTTGTATTTTGTGCCAAAATTTAACCATACTCGGTGGCATGCGTGCAGCTGTTTGATTAGACGGGACGAGCGCGAGAAGTCCGCCGTGCAGGCTCGATGGGACGCGTGCGAGCAGTCCGTCGCGCAGGCTCGATGGGACGCGTGCATCCTGTCCACCTCGCAGGCTCAACGGGACACGTGCGAGCAGCAAGGCTGCCCATGCTCACTGGGAAGCGAGCTCTTTGATCTCCATCCACCAGCCGCCCGCCTCGCTCACAACTTCTCCATTAATGGCGGCCTAGCCACTGTTTAACACGCGGTTAATTAAAGCACCTGGACGGAGGGTGTTTGCTTGTGATCCCATGGCCCCGCTCAACGTTAGCACTTGCTTTGTTCGTGTTTTCAACTTGTATTTCGGCCTAATTTAAAATGCCACATAGGGCAACGAATAATACGACGACAAATAAAATGGCAACGGATAATACGACGATAAATTTACAATGGCGCAGATAATAATTGTCTTACATATTCCGGATAATTTAAAATGCCACATGTGGCAAAGCCCGGAAACACGGGGGCAAGAGAAGAAGGAAATTGCAGACAACGATCTGGGTCGCTACTGTCTCTACTCCTCGATGGATCGCCGGGCGACGACATCCTCCAGCTCCTTCTTCAATTCCTCACGACTTTGCTTGAAAGCAGCCACGGATTCCTCCACCTCCTGCTCGCGCTCGGTCTGGAGCTTCCTCAAGTCACCCATCAGTTCCTCAACGACCGCTGTCAGCGTCATCCCCGAGGCACTGCTCTGCTCATGCAGCATCTTCCAGTCGGCGGCCTCCTCCTCCTTCTCGGTGAGCGCCTTGAGGAGCTTCGCATTGTCACCCATGAGTTGCTCGACGAGGCCGGTCGCCTTCTACACTGAGGCATCCCTGATCTCGAGCAGCTTCATCAAGCCGTCAACCAGCTCCTGCTGCTTAATGAGGCCAGCGAGAATGTCATCATCACCGGCCAAGGACTTCAGCAACGCCAGCTCGTCATGATCGCCGACGCGGCGAGTGCACTTGTGAGAGCCCTCGCGTGCCGGTGAGAGCTCGTTCGAGGGCCCCACGGCGTGCTGGGACATCTCTGCTGCGGCTGCCGCGTGGCGACGTGACCTCTCTAGTGCTTCCACGGCCTTGGTCTTTGCTCCCTGGTTATATGTCCACCCGAAACTCCTCCTACCGGTCATGGCGGAACGACTTGACAGGAAAGACCAGTTTTGTGGGTGATGAGGAGAGGAACTGTGAAGTAATTTTTGAGTGGGTAGTTTTTATACCCCGGTGCTAAGTGTGAACACATATTGGTTTGATTGGTGTGAACAGATTTGTAATTACTTATTGCGTTGTAATCTGTAATGTGACGAGAAACAAGGTCAAAATTTATTGATGGTTCTGGGCCTACAAAGCCCGTTTCTCTTGTTCTGGCTCATCGCAAACAGTTCTTATGGATCAACCGTATGCCACGCATCGGAAGGCCGAAGCGTGGGCCCGCATTCTTGGATGTACGTGTACGTGTCTGCCCACTATCACACACGGTCAAGATATCACCATCGTGTCTGATGGATGCGCTGTCGCGCCTCCCACGGGGTGCCCGAGGGTTGACCACGTGGTTGCTCGCCGTTGAGGCGACCGCGGCGAGCTCTGCTTGTTGTTGAGGTGGTCGCGACGCGCTCTGCTCGCGTCCGTCCGCGTGTTTTGCTCGCCATTGAGGCGGCCGCGATGCACTCCGCTCTGGCGTCTCTGCGCGCGCTCTGCTCGCCGTTGAGGCAAATTTACAATGGCAACAGTTAATAACTGTCTTACATATTCAGGATAATTTAAAATGCCACATGCGGCAACGCCCAAAACACTCACGACCTACATATGCATACAATTATAATAAAATATAGGCTAAAAGGCTGAGCTAGCGGCCTTCCGATGATGGTCTTCTCGGACTCCATGATCAGCATAGCACCCTTGCGGCCGTTCATTCCAAGTGTCCCGACCCGCCTCCGCCTACGGAGCTGCTGGCGCTGGGAGGCTCTTGGGGCTGCTGGGCCTCTTCCAGAAGAGCTTGACAGCGTGCAATCGCGCGCATGATATCTCCGCGGAACCGCTCCATTTCCATGTCTCTGGCCTGGTAGCAAATTCTGCCCATCACCTACATCCTCAAGATATCACGTTGGCGATGTTCTACTTCATCGGGGACGTCAACTCCGCCAAGGATGCACTCGAGCCTGGCCACCACATTGTCGGGATCGAGGTTGACACAGCCGCCGCCGGCAATGATGAAGCCGCAGGCTGGCTGTGTCTTGACTGAATCGCAGAGGTCCTCTGCCCATTCCTTGCAGGGCATGAGGCTCTCGATGAGCACTGGTGATGGAGGCTCTTTGGGTGGGTCATCGATCATGCCGCCGAGCAGCTCTGGATCTTTTGCACGGTGGATGGCAAACTGCTCATCACACTTCCTGTGCAATATGTCGATTGTTCGCACAAGGATTGTCATGCCGATATCGCTGCCGATGGGCCATGGTGCCTGCACTGGCCGATGAAGTTCTTGCTCCCCGACCTGCTCCGGCTCGTTCTCCTCGCCGAAGATGTAACGCAGGTAGGGGTCGACGTCGAAGCTTTGGTCGTTGCCTGGCATGCTTGGAATAACTAATGGTAGATGGGTGAGGACTAAATCTGCGCAGAGTGTCATGACGGTGCGTTGCCGCCTGGGTTATATGCAGCAAGCCATTAGCTGGTGGCGGGAAACCGATGAGGGAAGAGGCGTGGATTTTACAATTGACCCATGTGGAGCGCGGGAAGACTAAGTGGAGCACACACACAACCCGAATACCGTATGCGGTGCCACATGGTATTTATCACACACGTTGTAACATAAGGAAACATATGTGTAACTTACTAATCATCGCACACGAGTACTTGCAGACACATCGTGTGTGATACTCCTAGCCACCGCAAGCAACTAGTTTCCATTTTTCGAAGTTTTCTGTACAAACAGAATCGCACACGAACTAACTATAGTAACCGTCTGTGTTATAATTTCTCATCGCAAACAGTTCATCCGAGTGGGTTGTTTGCTGCGTATCACACACATCTTGTTTACACAAAATGTTTGTTTTCTTTTGGTTCATCGCAAATAGTTCATCTATGTGAACTGTATGCCGCATATCACACACATCTTGTTAAGTTGAACCGTTTCTGTTCTCTTCCCTAATCAAAAATAGTTCGTCCGAGTGAACCGTATGCTGTATATCACACACACCTTGATCTGGCTGACCGTTTCTGTTGCATTCCCTAATAGCAAACAGTTCATCAGAGCGAACTGTATGCCGTATATCACACACACATTGATATGGCTACCCGTTTCGGTTCTTCTGTCTAATCGCAAACAGTTCGTATGGATCAACCGCATGCCCCGCATCGCACACGTAACTAAAATCTGAACCGTGTTTGATGTCTCCACCATCGCAAATGCTTTGCATCTTTTTTGATGGTTTTTTTACATCCCTGTTTGTGATTAATGCATCGCACACAGTTTCGTCAAAGGGTCTCTGGTCGTAGTGTCGCGTTAGCAGCATCCTGCAGTAGTGTTTTACAGTGTGTTCATATGCCCTAATGACTAGCCTCAACCAAAATGGAGCTCAATCCATTCATTTATGTGAGGGCCACTTCTATTTCTTCATTTCTGTCCAGAGTGGCACATTGCAAAGCAAGTGCTACCTAAACCCCTCCAACTGAGCTAAAACCTAGCCACAGTGGTCATCTTAGTGATTGATTAACCCCAGCTAAAACCCGGGTCCATTGGACTTGCTCTTTGCCCACACCAGTGATCAAACACCTTCCTGATATTTAGTGCATGAGCCTAGTCCAGCCATCCTGTGAGCCACTGTTCTTGTTTCTTTGTGTCCAACATCTTATGGGGCAGTGGTCAACCTACCAGACATACCCGGGTCATTCAGAACGCGGGGCAATGCCACTATTACACGGTGACCACGCGTAGAGCATGTGTGTTGCATGCAGACGCGGTGCTCTATGCCCTGGACCCCTCGGGAGGTCCCTCCCCGGCCGCCCAGCTGGCCACAGCATGCCACGAGCTCGCCCACGTCATTGAGTCACCTCCATACCCTGTCTCCTAGCCCCTGTCCTCGCCTGCGGCCTCGCCAGTGCACGGGCACGTCATCGTGGCTCTCGGAGCTTCGGTGCCACCTCCCCCGGCCTTCCAGAGTAATCCCCGCGGCTATTTGAGCGCGTCCCTGAGTGCCTCGTCGCCACCCACAGCCCCTCATCCCTCTCCACCGAACCCCGGATCCCCTCCTCTGCTTTCCTGGCGTCAATGGCCGCCGCCTGATCCCCCTCGGTCAACCCCTGCCCGTGGCCCTCCCCCTCTATCTCTTTGGTGCCCTACACCTCCCCTGGTATCCTTCAAGCCGTCGCCGCACTCCATCCGTCGGGGGAGCCAGGCTGGCGTGGCTCCCACAGCCCTTCGGCCACCACGGCCCTGCCTGCGGCTTGGACGTTGTAGGTTGTCCGAAGCGAGCCCGCGGCAACCCTCGAGCCTTGTTTGGGACCGTTGTTCTATGGTACCATTGTCCCTGTTTGGGACCGTTTAGTTTTGTTTTGCCACGACGGTGGCCATTTGATGTCCAGAGTGGCATCCGGGGCCACCCATGACTTAGCCCTAAGGGGAGTTGGTCGGAGTGGCCGGGAGAGTGTCATGCAATAGATCGGTTTTGTCGGAACACCGTTGGTCCACCCGAATGGGAGTACGAGGCCATGGGTTCTATGGTGTGGGTACAGTGTACAAACCTCTGCAGAGTGTATAATCTATCGATAGCCATGCCCGCGGATATGGGCCCAGTTCATAGTAGGTCACAGTATGGGTCAACAGTAATAATAACCTGACTAATAAGCAACCCTGGTTCAATGAGAAAAGAAGTTGGTTGATCTTTATGTGATCGTGAGAGGATCACAATGGTATCATGGATACCGAAGTTGGTTGATCGGTATGGTGTCATGTGATGACCGCGGGTGAAGATCGAGCTCCTTGTGGTCATGTGATGATCACTACGGTATTGTTAATACCAAGCTTGATTGATCCTGAGGTGATCGTGTGATGTCCGTGATGGTAAGTTGATACATGTGGTGGTTACGAGGTAACCTCCGAACAGAGTAAGTTGGTCCATGGTATTTTAAACATGCTGCATGCTAGTATCATCATTGTTCACATCATGAGTACCATGTTCATGCCATGCTTATCTGATATTGCTCTAGTTGTATCATGCTCAATTAACCTATAAATGCCATGTTGTTGTTTGTCTTGATTGCTTTGGTTGTTGTGAGCTTGCGAGTACATTCAAAGTACTCACCTGGCATGTCATGCCAGTTTGCAGGTCATGCCGTGATTGCTTGCTTGTCGAGGATCCCGAGTTTGCGAGCTAGGATAAGCGTTCCAGCCAGAGTCCCTGCGGAGTGGAGTCCATCGCTATCGTCATTGTTCCGCTGCTAGAAGTTATTCCACTGCTTCGAGTTGTTCGGCTGCTAGCATAGAACTACCTTAGCAGGTGTAGTGTCACCGTGCCGATGTAATCCTTGGGTCTTCAGAACCCTTGTATCCATATTGATTGTAATAAAGAGCTGGTTTGTTCTATGCCAAGCAGTGTCGTATTCCAGAAGACTTGATCTCTGGGCTGAAATACGGGGTGTTTCGGTCTCTCTGAGCCGGGGTGCCACAGAACACAAGGAAGGAAAGTAAAGGAGTGTAGGACTTATGATTGTGATGTAAGATTCCCGGCAACAACGCCAAAAAGGCTTGCTTCCTCTTAGCTAGGAAGGTATTGGCCCCCAAGTGCAAGGGTTTGTAGCAAAAGAAGCGATTTCCCTCAAGTGACCTCAAGGTTTATCGAACCAACATGAGCTTAGTAACACAACCAATGATCAGCACTTGCACACAAAGATACAAAACTGCCTTGGCCCCCAACAGGACTAGTGAGATTGTGAGAGTCTCACTATCGTGCTAGTTACAAGGATTAAAAGCACAGGTGTATGGAAGATTTAATTGCAATGAAAAATAAAAGCAAGGATTGAAACAAGAGCGTTGATTGAGATTGAAAGTTTATAGCAAGTAGATGGACCGGGATTCCATAGGTTCACTAGGGGTTTCTCCCCAAAAGAAAGCATGGTGTGGTAAACAAATTACAGTTGAGCATCAATTAAATTACAATATTTATAACTATGACTATCCATGACATAATCAACATATGAGCATCTCATCCCAATATCTATAGACCGTTATCCAACTGCATATATAGCTAATAGTCCACCCAAGACTGCTATCCAACATGCATCTTATAGTATTAAGAAAAAACAAAGTATTGCAATAAGAGTGATGACATGTAGTAGATGGTATATTGACTTCACCCTTCGTTCAAAGGATAACTACACGACCATCCTTTTATCCCTATTGGCAACACAATACAAGCCTTTTCCACTATATCATTGCGGTAGATTACTTGCAAGGTTGAACCCAACTATCATACCCAACTCCCTCTTGGAGATCAAACCTCAAACTTGGCCAAAGACAAAAGAATATATCGGAGAGCATATATGAAAAAGAATTGTCCAGCAAAGAAACCAAATAGATCTAAAAAAGACTCATGTATAAACCTGATCATAAAGTGATATTTTATCATATCCCAAACAAACCAACAAAATATATCACATGGATCACAATCATGTAGGGCAGCTCATGTGATCTTTGTATTGAGAAACATGGGAGATAAAACCATCTAGCTACTGCTATGGACCCATGGTCCAAAGGAAACTACTCACACACCATCATGGTGGCTTTCAAGTTGATCTAGATGGCCACCATGAAGAATTCCTACTCTGGCAGAGCTCCGAAAAATGCCTCAAGATTGGATCATCAAGGAACGGAGGTGTGCAATGGCAAAAAAAATTAGGGTTGAAAATTCCCTGCAAGTTTCAAGTATATGTAGACGCAAGGGCGCCGAGAGGTGGTGTGTCAGAGAACCAGGGGCCCCACACGGCCCCACCACATGCCCCTGGTCACGTGGAGAGTGTGAGTGAGGCTTGTGGGTTTCCCCTGACCTATGTTAGTTGCCACCAGAAGCTTCCTGAAAGTGCTAGTTATCGACTAGAGGGGGGGTGAATAAGCGATTTTTATGAAAGTCTTCAAGACAGTAATGTCATGGAAGACAGACAGCCAAATACAACCTACACAGTATGCAGCGGAAGATAAACTACACTAGACATGCCATAGTCAAAGAAATAGTACCGGGATAGCACGAAGACAAATAGCAGCTAGGTAGAACAGAGCGAAGTAGGAAGACAGTGTGAAGCCAAATAAGCAAACAGAGAGAATGTCTTCACACAGTGAAGTCAAATAGAGCAAGCAAGCAATGACTTCACGAAGCTAAATTGTATGTAGAGGGGTGAAGTGATAGAACCAGTTGCTTGATGAAGACAAGGATTTGGTAGACAAGTTCCAGTTGCTGTGACAATTGTACGTCTGGTTAGGGAGGCTGAGATTGAACTCAGAAGACCGCGTCTTCACCTTATTCCCTTGAGCTAAGGTCACTTAGTCTTCGCCCAATCACTCTAGTAAGTCTTCAAGGTAGACTTCCAAACCTTCACAGACTTCGTTCACCGGCGATCCACAATGACTCTTGGGTCCTCAGAACGCGACACCTAACCGACTGGAAGATCACGGTCTTCAAGTGTAATAAGTCTTCAGATCACACGGACAGAAAGACTTCAGTGATGCCAACACTCTTTGGGCTTTGGGTGTTTTGGGTTTTGTCCTCACAAGGATTCTCTCTCAAAGGCTTCGGAGGTGGGTTGCTCTCAAACAACAAAAGTTGTGCACTAACTCTGAGCATCCACCAATTTATGGTGTAGGGGGTGGGCTATTTATAGCCAGGAGGCAACCCGACATGTTATGTCCGAAATGACCCTGGGTCACTAAGGAACCAAGACATGTCCAACGGTTGGATTTCAAACACATGCGGTAGCCTGACTTGGGCTACAAGCAAAGCTGACTCATCCAACTTTGGATAAGATTTTCTCTCATTGTCTTCACTCGAAGACATAGGATTTGGGTTGAGCATCACGTCAGTTTTCTGACTTTGTTCACCTGGACCCCACTTAACAGTTTGGTGCTTCCTATGACTCAAGAATGAAGAAAATGAAACTGCAAAAGAAACTATGTCTTCGCACTCCATTGTCTTCAATGTGAATGTCTACACACGTCATTATCTTCGATGTGAATGTCTTCACGAACCACCATTGTCTTCAATGTCTTCATACATTTTTAGGGATCATCTCTGATAGGTAAACCGAATCAATGAGGGACTTCTACCTGTGTTCTCCTGTGAATCTCACAAACACATTAGTCCCTCAACCACGTTTGTCGTCAATACTCCAAAACCAACTAGGGGTGGCACTAGATGCACTTACACTTCCCGATGCAAAACTTCATCTGATTTTTTCTAGATTTTTTTAGCTCGATAAAATTGTTTTTCCTAAAAATCCAAAAAACATGTAGAAAACAACAACTGGTAGTGGGTATTGAATTAATAGGTTAATCCATAAAAATAATATATATTGGTGCCAAAAATATGTCGAAATGTTTTATGACCGATCTGTGTTAACTGTCTCGGGTTAGAAATATGCCCTAGAGGCAATAATATTATATTATTATATTTCCTTTATTCATAATTAGGAGTTTATATTTCATGCTATAACTGCTATGATCCTGGAATATGCGATTCAGTGGAAAACTCATATGCACGTGTGAAATGATAAACGGTAAACTATAGGTTCCCGGTCTTGCCTCTAAGACTATTTCAAGTGTTGTTGGTGATCACGTTTTCTGAATCTTAGGATATCATTAAGTGTAAGGATAGTCCGAAAACAACATTGAGGGTATGACGTTAGAAGAACGATCGTATTGAATCGACCCAATACTTGTCTGTTATACTTTGTGATTATATCATCTAAAATCATCTGTTATAACATGGAGTGTTAGCATGTGTTTTAGTTCCTCATACCATGAGAGTGTCTTGGTCACTTCCTACCAGACAGTGGACTTTGGGGTTGCTCAAATGTCATCTGTAACAAGGTGATCATAATGACAACTTTCATGCTCACCAGAAAGTTTGACAAGTGACCGGATAGATCGAGAGTAGGATTTGCTCCTCCGATGATGGAGAGATATTCTTAGGGCCCTCTCGGTGTGACTACATCTCGGGTATGCCGGAACACGTCAACGAGAAAGAAGGGCAAAACCGGCAACAGGAGCAACGGTATAGTGAGCATGCAGATGACTCAAGAGGATATCGATGCACACTGGGTTTTGTAAAGTATTGGGAAGCAAAAGGAACATCAAATGATAACCAAAGGTTCACTTGAATATCATTCGTGTAATCATAGGGACCGATATGGATGTCCACGATTCCGCTATCGGTCATTGAACAAAGGGGTTTTGTTCATGTCTATGGTTTACCGAACCTATGGGGTCACAAGCTTAAGGTAATCATGATCTGCTGAGTGTTAGTAGGACGGGAGTGATGAGAATATATTTGTGGAATTGTTTCATTAATATCCGGAATAGTTCCGAGAGGTTCTGGAAGCGTTTCGGGGTCACCGGAAGGGTTTCGGTGAATATCAGGTAATTCCGGGTATTACCGATTAATTATATATAGGTGGAAAATGTTTCTGGGGATGTTAAATTATATATATATATATATATATATATATATAATGCTCTAAAAATGTTTAGAACATTTTATATTTAATTTAAATACCAACGGGCCTAAAAAGGCCAAGAGGTGGAAGGCAACTTGGGCCAAAAAGGCCCAAGTTGGAAAGTGCCTCCCTTCCCTAAGGAAGGGGGGCCGAATTGGGGAAGGGGAGGAGTCAAACTCCTCCTCCCCTTAGATGGCGCACCAAGGGGGACTCCTTCCGCTTGGTGGCAGCCCTCCCTCTCCCCTCTAACCTATATATACTAGAGAATTTCCACCCTATGGATACACAAGTTTTGGAGCCTCCTCTAGTTGATCTAGTGCACGTTCTAGTTGGTCCTAGTTGACTAATTAGAGCGAGCCCTAGCCACCTCTAATCCTCATAATTATAAGCCCAGTGTGGTTCTAAACTCCTCCCTCTAATTCTTCGGCCACGATTAGCTCTGGACGGCGAAGCGCTGCCGGATCGTGAAGACCGTATGCTTGCAACCAAGTAGAGAGGCCGTGCTTCCGGTCTTCTGTTCGAGGGATCGTTCGAGGGCGGTTCGCGGGATCATCATCAACATTTGAGGGACTCCAAGTACAATCTACACCAACTCGTCTACTTTTGATGCACTCCCGGAGTCGGTAACGATCGGTGATCACAACCCGTTATGCATCTTCATATTGTTCCTAGGCGATCGTAGGACGAATTTTTCTGTTTTCTACTACATTTCCCAACACCTCGGTCGGCTAGCAGATGCTCATCATTGACACACCTTTTCTGGCTCATTTGTGATAACCTCGACGGCGACGCCTGGCCAGTGGTCTGCTAATGATGATGGGTAAGTGCTATTCGGATCTGTAGTAGGGAATCTCTTAATGCACTATTATACTTACATCGGATTAAGAGCTTACTATGACAAAACTGCCATTGTCCCCATCAACACCTGCTCCAACAAGATGCTTCAGTTGGCCATTATTCTGGGTTGCTCTGTAGGTTCTATGCATTTTACCTACTTAGGACTGCCTGTGTCTTACTAAGCCTAAATTGGAATATTGTATGCCCATAATACAAAGAGTAAAGAAAAGATTTTTCTTGGTTGCTCTAATTTGTTATCATGTGGTGAGAAGTTGGTTCTGGAATCTGTTTTCTCAAATCCCCCAATCTTTTATCTGAGTTCTCTATCTCTTCCGTTTGGAGTGGTAGATCAACCCAAGAAGTACTTAAGGCACTATTTTTGGAGAAAGTATGGCATGGAGGATAGAGGTCCTGCCTTGATTGTTTGGATAAAGTTTGTCTTCAAGAAGAGCAGGGGATTGGGAGTGCTTCATTTGGCCCCTCATAATAAAAGCCTCCTGATGAAACACTTGCATATTTTTTTAAATTATGAATATTTGATGTGGGTCAAGTTGATTTGGGAAAGCCACTATGAGGGGAGATCCATTACCACTAGACAAGTGGGTTGTTTTTGGTGGAAAGGCATAATTAAGTTCATTCCATAATTCAAGCAGGTAGTAAAATGCACAGTTGGGCAAGATAGTTATATTATGTTGTGGCAAGACAGTTGGAGTGACACCCTCCTTAAAACACAAATCTCTAGAGCTACTTTATTTCACCCTCCATGAAGACATTTCTATCAAGGAGCATCTGGACAAAGAAAACTTGGTTGGCCACTTTCACACTCCTTTGTGTTTCCAAGCCTATGAACAATTCTGGCAATACTAAGAAGTCTAGGCCTGTAAGGGTTTCTTTTTCCTGGTTTTTTGGAAAAAAAATACAGTCCCTTGGTAAAACGACGCGTGTAATTGTTGAAAGGAGAGTGCCTCCGATCCTGGGTGCGTTCAGATTTTTTTAGCAAACAGTTTAATCATGTGTGCTATGGAACTGACTAAATCACTAGAGATACTAAGCTCCCACAAATTGGAGGCATGTGGTGCATCGAGGCTATAATGGCCGGTCGTGGCCCCATTTATTTGTGATTGACTCGTTTAGTGCAGTCCGCTACCGTATGGGCCTAGTTTTGTGTAAGTCGGTTTGACCCATTTGGCTGTTTGACCCATATAAGTTACCGCACAGCCCAACAACCACCCAACCCAAGGGCTTTGCCTGCCGCCGCTGCATTCGCTTCTTCCCCTTCCCCTGCCCCAGTCGCTCGCGCCATCATCAGTGGAAGCTTCCTAGGAAAGACTGAACAGATGGCCATGAATACTTTGGGAAATTTGGCTCTGTGCCATTAAAAGGTCGCATCTTTTGCAATATACCACTGAAAGATCGGTTCTTTGCGATATACCAGCGAAAGGTGTTGACGTTATGGGTTTGTACCATTCCGTGAGCTTCCATTACAAAAGTCGCTAGTTTACTTTTTTTTGGCTGATACAGGAATTGAGAAAGGACCGTTTTACCCCTGTGCTCAATCTGGCTAACCCCAACCTGGGCTTCGACCAGAACTCAACCCAGCGGCACACATGCTTTAGCACGTACGCACGGAGAAGAAGGCGACGCCGCAGGCGACCAACGAATCATCCGATCCCGGCGGCGCAAGCTCCTCCGCCCTATCCTCCATGGTGCGCCCTCCCTTTCCCTCTCGGTACCTCTCCAGCGCTTGTTCATGGTGGTAACCCTAGTTTTATTTTGGGGGTTCTGTAGTGGTGATTGCTGAGAAATCGACCTGGGGTTTGAGCTGGGATGGATCCTGCTGGGTTTCCGGAAGGGTAATCTCCTCTAACCATCTCTAAATTCCTCTAATTTCGCTGGTATTTGTGCATATGAGTATGAGCACATGGCTGTTTAAATGGGATAAATGGGATCTGTGATTGGTGTGGATAGGTCCTTATGTTTGTTCTCTGTTCAATGTGTGTGTGGCTTCTATTGCAGGAAGGAGTGTAGATTAGAAGGAGACACCTGCTGTGGGCAAGGAGAGGCATGGTGCAACCAATGTGGTGGGCAAGGAGAGGCCTGCTGCATCCAATGTGGTGGGCAAGGAGATGTCTGTTGTAGCAGAGGAGGAGATGCCTGCTGTAGCGGACAAGGGAGAGGAGGAGATGCATGCTGCAGCGGACAAGGGAGAGGAGGAGATGCCTGCAGCTAACATGGGAGAGGAGATGTTTGCTGATATGGACAAGGGGCCAGAATGGAGGGAAGTGCCTGAATATGGTCAAACAATTGCAGGGCTACCAATGGCTGAAGAGGAGGAGAAGGAACACTTTATGACTGCTGGGTGTGATCCTGATGGTGATGAGCCAATTGGAGCAGATGAAGAGTGGAGGTACTTCAAGATGGTTGAAGATGAGAAAAAAAACCAGTGGAGAATCTACATAAAAGAAAGAGGGAAACGCGTATCCCAGACTTTGATACTGAAAGTGTTCCAGATGATGAGGCCGGTATGGTAGATGATTATATTGTGCCTCACACAACACATGACAAAGAAAATCCAGTTATTAAGAAGGGAGATACATTTGAAGACAAGGCTGCTTTTATGCAAATTATTAAGACTATGCCATAAGAAATGAGTTTGAGACTACGATTGAACATACTGACAAAGATAGGTATAGGGCAAGGTGCAAAGATCTAAATTGCGAGTGGAAAGTATATGCAAAAAAACTGCATGGAGTCAACACATTTATGGTTATACTTCTACCTTTTTTGTGTCTTCTGTAATGGTTATTCTTATTTATGGTTATGCAAAGAAAGACATTTATGGTTACTATTATTTTTTATAGGTGGTAAAACTCTCAGATCTGGAAGAGCACATTTGTGCTAGCGCAAACATAGTGAAGGGACGAGAGGCCAATACAAACTGGATATCTCAGAGAGCTAAAGATATTGTGAAGGAGGATCCTGCTCTTAGCGCAAGAAAGTTACAAAAAAGATTGCAGACACAATACAACATTGAATTGTCATATTGGAAAGTGTGGTCTGGGAAGAAGTCAGCAATGAATCATCTTCATGGTACTTGGGAGGAGAGTTTCACGATGTTATGGAGATTCAAAGCAGCAGTTGAAGAATCTTGCCCAGGAAGCATTGTGGAGATTGATTGCAAGAAGATCAAAGGCTAAATGCACTTTTCAAGGATGTTTGTGTGCCTTAAGCCATGTGTTGATGGCTTTTTGGCTGGGTGCAGACCATATCTTAGAGTTGATTCCACTCACCTCACTGGAAAGTATAAAGGGCAGTTGGCTGCAGCAACCGCCATTGATGGACACAACTGGATGTATCTAGTTGCGTATGGCATTTTTTTCAAGGAAACAAAAGCCAATTGGGAATGGTTCATGACTAATCTGAAAAAGGCTGTTGGGACTCCCCCTGGGTTGACAATTCACTCAGATGCTTGCAAAGGATTAGCATATGGTGTCAACAAAGTTTTCAAAGGTGAAGCTGAGCACCGGGAGTGTTTTAGACACCTCATGGCTAATTTCAGGAGGAAGTTCAAGGGTGATGTGCTGAAGTTTATGTGGCCTTGCGCATGGGCATGTACACCTCGCAGGCATGATTATATGATGGAGAAAATTGCAGCTGCTTGTCCTAAAGCAATCCCTTGGTAAAAAAACATCACAACCTGATATGGAGCAGATCAACATTCTCCAAAGAATGCAAGGTTGATTATGTTAACAACAACATCTCTGAATGTTTCAACAATTGGATTAAGGATTACAAAGATCTTCTAGTTATTGATCTAGTGGATAAGATCAGGGAGAAGATCATGGAGAAGATTGCAACAAGGCAAGAGATAGCCAACAAACTTGAAGGTTGTATCCTCCCAAGTGTGTTATATGAGTTGAACATGAAGAGCCGAGGGCTGCGCTATGATTTCACCAAAAGTGGTTCACTGTTAGCTGAGATAGGAGGAACAACAAATGAAGGGAAGACTTGGAGGTATGGTGTTGACCTTGCGAAAAGAACATGTGGCTGCAGACAATGGGAGGTGTCAGGAAAACCATGCCCTCATGCTATATTTTTATTTGGGAAAGTCAGACAGCTAAAAATTGAAGACTATGTGGATGACTACTATTCAGTAAAGAGATTCAAGCTAGCTTATCAGTTTGAGGTCACTCCAATGGGTGACAAGTCTGAGTGGCCAAAGAATGACCCTGGTTTTGAAGTGATCCCTCCACCATTAGAAAGGCCTGCTGGTAGACCAAGGAAGCAAAGAATCAAGGCTAGTGGAGAGCCAGGAAAAAGAGGTCCATATCAATGCAAAAGGTGCTTCCAATTCGGACATATAGAGAAGGGTTGCAATGCAACACAAGCTGAGCTAGAACAAGAGCTTCCACCACCACGTCCAAAAAACCCGAAAAAGCAAAGGTATTGCCGTATTGTAATAGTACATGCCTTATATGTGATGCAGTATGTTCCTTCACTAACCACACTTGTGTCCCCTAGGAAAACCAAAGCTGAAGGTGTTGAAGCCTCCATGGAACATGCTGAGCCATCCAACATCGTCCATGATCCAAAAGTGATGCCAAGCCCAGGCGTGACAACAAGGAGGATGGCATCCCTTTCTCCAGCAAGCCCAAGCATGACAACAAGGAGGATGGCATCCCTTTCTCCAGCAAGCCCAGGCGTGACAACAAGGAGGATGGCATTAGTCTCACCTGGAGGGATTAACCGCAGGATCATCATTGAGTAGTTGCCTTTGTCTAATCTCAGCATGTGTAATTTGGTCTATGCTGTGTTGTAAACTATGCTGTGTTGTGAACTAGGGATCCCTGTGAACTATGGTGTTGTGCGAGCTAGGGACCCCTTATGGTCTGTGGTCTTTTGTCAAGTTGCTACTTTGTTGTGAAGTATGCTATGTACTGCTGCATAGTTGTGCTATATCATGCTGATATTGTGTTATATTATGCTGCCGAAATGTTCCTTTTTTTCCTGCCGAATGTTCCAGTTCATGCTGTTGAATTTATGCACTCTGTGTTCTTTTTTGAGATGTTATACTTTGTGTTCTAACTGTCACTTGAAGTGAAGGGAAATGTTAGCCAATGTTTCCAGGCAGGGGTATAAGAGTCACAGTTAACGTGACTTCACAGAAGTGGTATGATGCAAAGTTTTGCAATCTTTTAGTGGTATATCGCAAAGAACCAATCTTCCAGTGGTATATCGCAAAAGATGCGATCTTTTAATGGTACGGAGCCAAATTTCCCGAATACTTTCGCTGCTGCCCTCCCCTCAACCTGAACCAGTACGGCGAGTCTTCCCAGGGGAATAGGCCGCACCGCCGCTTCTCCTCTCCTTCAAATGGTGCGACAAGGAGGGGACCCAGGGTGCACAGCTCGATCTGCATCGCAGCCTCTGCATCGGCACTCCACCACCAGCGCTCTCGGCCTCTCGCTACCGAGGCTTCGCTGAAGCGCCGCTGTATCGCCACGGGTTCCGTACGACATCTGGCGTCCCAGCCTCAAGGTCCCCCCAGGGCGACTCGGGCGGCGGCGCAGTTCGGACCACGCTTGGCCTCTCCCCCGGTGCTCCTCTTCCCCTCGCCGCCGCCTGATGGCCTCCAGCAGGCGAAGCCCGCTCGAATCCAGCGGCGGCGGGGCGCTAGCGTCTCGGGAGCGGCTCACATCGGGCGGGGATCTCATGCGGCGGCTGGCGGCGTGGCGCACCTCCGCGCGGTCGCTGGTGCTCCCGGGGAGGGCGAGGACGGCGGTGGTGTTGGGGCTGTGGAGTTGGCGCGCCCGTCTGCCTGCCATCGGGTGTGCCCCGCGGATCTCGCGCGGCCTCCTCTGGCCGGTTGGCGTCGAGATGCGGGGGGCACCTGCGGCACGCGTGGCGGGTCTGGCTGCTCGGTGGTGGGCCTCCTCCCTCGGACATGAGGGCGGCGATGGGGCCATCCCCCTCGACTTGAGGGCCGCGGTGGGGTTGCCCAGGAGGCTGGCGTTCATCAGCGGCAAGTCAGGCGTAGTTCGGCTCTTCCGGCGAGCTAGGGCTTGGCGTGGGACTCTGGTGCACGCGTCGGCGTCGACGCACGAGGTGTGCGGCGGCTGCGACGCCAGTAGGCGCGAGTCTGCCTAGCCTTGGATCGAGATCTGCTCGGTTCGGTTCCCGGATCTGGAGGCTCCGCGTGGAGCGGCGGTCTCTGTTCGTGGGCAAGCTGTGGCCTACTCGTCTGCGTTGCTGGAGGAGGGCGTTTTTGGTGGATTGCCAGGCTGCAGACTGGGATGGTGTCACAGCCGGTGAAAGCCGGGCTTCGGTTGCGGTTGAAGCCAACGACGGCGGTGCTTCTGCACTGTCCCCTTGTTGAAGGCGTCGGGCTGCTGTTCTCGCCTCCTTGCCTGTAATGCTCCGGGGGAAACTTCAGACTCGGGTCTCCTGGGTCAGACGATGGTGGCGCTCAATGTCGCACTCCCTCATGAGGGCCTCGTCTTGGAGCTTGGCTTGGCTACAGAGACCAGTGGTTGAAGGTGGTGTCGTTGATGTTTGTGTGGCGGTCGGTGGTGGTGGTGCGGCTGGCTTGGGGTCGACGGTTGTTTGTGTCCTTCTTTGGTGATGTTCGTGCTCGAGTGCTCCTTGGTGGGTCTCTGCTAGTGCGGTGCCCAGCGATTACGCCGATGGCACACAGGTGCCGTGACGTCGTCTCGGCCTCGCGTGACCTTTTGAATGTACCCCCGACACAGGTGGTGTCGCGGCGTTGTGCAGTCTCGGATGCGCGACACCTTTCGATTGCGTCGACGGTGCAGTGCCGTGGTTTGGTCTGCTAGGCGATGCCCTTCGACTACGCCGATGGCACACAGGTACCGCGCGTCGTCTCAGCCTTGCGTGCCCCTTCGAATGCGCCCCTCGACACAGGTGGTGTCGCCGCGTTGTGCAGCCTCGGATGCACGGAGCCTTTCGATTGTGTCGACGATGCAGTGTCGTGGTTTGGTCTCGGCTGGCCGATGCCGTTCGATTTCACCGGCGGTGCTCTTTGGTGTGTTGTGTGGTGTGGAGTTCTCCCTCATTATTCCCCCTGTTATGTGTGTGGTCGGTGTGTGTTATTTTGCTTTATCTCTACTCCTTGTGCCCCTGTACTTCTGGTTCACTTAACCTATCTTGCATCGGGCTGTAAAGCCTTATAGGCAAAATGAATACAAATTCAGGTGGGGGAATCTCCCCCCCCCCCCCCCCCCGGTGAAAATTCAAAAAAGTTATAATCTTGTGTCTTCCGATCTTTATTTCTCATCCCATCAGCAGCTCTTCGAGCTATTTACATTAGCAAGATGTGTTGTTCCCTTACAGGTTACAGCACATATTATATCTTGCTATGATGCATCTGTAAAACCAGTTAATCCATCACTACCCCTGTATTGAAACATATGAGATTTGGTTTTCAAATTAGTTACAGTGAAACTCCCTCTAGAGAAGGGAAATGGTCTATCTAACTATTTCTAATCTTTGTTGTCATATTGAGACTGTTATCTGTTCCCTTTTTCATAGTGCATAGCTCCGTTTTATATGAAAATGGTGCTTTTTTTACTCATGAGCATTAATTGCGGTTTCATTATTATTTATACAGGAATCATGCCATTTTGTGAAGAGCATTTTGCTACTAGATCCTGAAGGAGGAAGTGTGTTGCTGTGAAGTACTGCTCTGTTGACTGGCCGAATTATACATCCTTCACCAGGCCCTCTATGTCATGGGAAAGCAGCAACCTATTTCGATCTTCAGCATTCTAATGATTTAGCCAAAAGCAGAAGCCAGATAGACAGATCAAAGTTTTCTGGTGATTCTTTATGCTACAGTATTAATCGGCTATACTATGGTAAAATAGCCTGGGTCATACAAGCAACCTATTCTCAATGTCAAAAGAGGATCTAAGATACACCTGTTATAAGGTGAAGGAGAAAGAATTCATTATCACTAATCAGAAAACTATCTGATCCGGTCAGTTTTATATCCCATTTTCTGTTCCTTTAAAAGCACTTATTGTTAGTTCGAACAATATTCTAATGCATCCTTAAGCACAAGACACATCAAACTTATGTTCTGAGACCAGAAATATAAAAATGTAGCCGCAAGAATGCTTCACTACATTAAAAATATTTAAGTGCTGCAACTAGATTGGAGGTGAACTCTCTCCAAGTTTTATTTTTGCGGGAAGAACTCATTCCAAGTTGACCATGCTTTAGAGTTCCATATCCTCTGCGTCAATAGATCAACAAAACAAACGACTAAAGGTTGTGGACGACCTATGCCAATCTTGTGTTAATCCCCCATGATGTTGTAACATACAAATACACAAATCTAGATATGACAAAAAGAGTCTAGACTTGTTCTTATTTATGAGTGCATAAGCTGTGTGAAATCATTATGTACACACAGACTGTTATCATGCTTTTATTTTTTATCATTGTTTGTTTGTTTGTTCCTGTATGAAATATGCTATTTTCAGTAACCTTGGACATACCCGAGACTGGGAATGAAAAAGGTTTCTTCTATGCTGCATTTTTTGTTCGACACTTTAGCAGCTAGCTAACTTAATTTTTGGCAGGTTTCGCAAACAAAAAATTCATTTCGATATGTGTGCACAAACAAGTAGAAACAGTTGTACTGATCAAGCGATTGTTCATCAGCTTTCCTTTACGTTCAAATAATGCTTATCTGTCAGCGGAACTACATTAATAAAGTTATGATTTGGTCCTAATGGAAATAATCAACCCTCGGTTGATTCATATTATGGCAAGTATTTCTTATAGAACTTTCCAAAAAATTGACGTATATCTTATATACGCAGATAGTGGTGTTTTCCCCTATTTTTTCAAGTCTTACAGATAACTTTGACATGTGATGTCCAACGGGAGATTTTAAAATAGTGAGGTAAATGTGGGCCAAATTCGGCAACATATAAAACAATATTAGATATTGCTGATGCCAAACAGATCAGCCACTGCAAAATTAATCTTTCAGTAGCAATAAATAGCAGAGTTCATTCCTACTCTATGAAGCACCACTTCCTACCTCCTAGGGTTTCTTGGTAGAAGATCTCCGCAAGGCGTTTACCTCGCTATTTACAAACGCAGAACAGCAGAAACAGTACTCTTTATCCTCGCCTCCCAAAAATTCGTAATGTTGTAGTATAGCGGTCAAAATATTCATTTGGATGCTGGTTTGAGCAGAAGTAGGGAACACTTTGGATTGGCTTTTGATTATTACTGTTCCAGTTTAGAGGGAGGAAGTCGAACTGCCATCATATTCTATTAGTGTTTGCAGAGAGCTTCATGTTATCATGTGGTTCCAAGCTTTCTAAAATTTCAAGAAAGTGCTTTGTAATATTGATCTGATGTGGTTCTGTAATTTTACGAACTACTAGCCAATACTTTTGTGTGCTGACTTCTGCTTGTGTGCTAAGCAGACCAGATCAATTTATTGATGAAGAGCAAAGGCACGCCGGTTTGCAAAGGCATTGGTTTCTCCTGGATATTATCATAAAAAAGAAGCATGTAATTGTGAGTGCACGCTGGCATTGGTTTATGAATCCTTAATTGTTTGCACCCAATGATTGCCACCTGCTATTGATTTAATATTGTATAACCTGTGCTTTTGATTTGCAAGGTCCTTGATATCTGTTGTTTGTCTACTAAGCAGAACAGAATGCCCACTCAGGCAACTTTATTTTTTGCTTTTGGGTTAGATGATACAGGCTCACGTACATGCTCATTTTACTTTTTTATACTACAATTTCAGGAAGGTGGGGTGTGTTTTTCGTAGAGCAGGAACATCTGAGCTCCTTTGCGTGATGTTGCTTAGTTAATATAGTTAATAGGAGACCTCACACCTGTGCTAACAAATAAATAGTAATACTGCTATTTAACCATGCTTATGCCTGCTATTTTTGATACTTTAAGGGCAGCATGTGTATGATCTATTTCCAATTACTTAATAGTTATTTCTGACCATATATTGTTGCAATCTATTTGTGCTTTGAACTGTTTGCTAACAATTTATTGTTCTTCATATCACTGGTACCAACTGTACACACATTCATATGCGACCAGGTACCATCCGTACGCACATTCAAATTTCAGCAAGTAAATATGTAGGATTTTAGATAGAAGGAGAACAACACTAAGAGTAGTACCGGTGGCAGAAGTTGCAGGTAAAAAACCTGAGAAAAGATTAGTACAAAAGTCATGCAAAATTACCTCTTTGCATGAAAATTCTTAAGTATCTGTATATACATATGCAGAAGTACCCAATGAAGAAACTCTCCCGATTAATGAAGAAAGTATTTGTTGCCACTTTTACGTGCAGGAAGAGGATACACCAAATCGTTCTGCAATGCAGATACCTTAGTTCTCAGAGTCTTCTTCTTGAAGGGAAAGGATGATGCGTCAACTCCAGTTCCTATACAACACATAAAGAGAATCTATCTTGGATTAATATAATTATGCATGAAACCTCAAGAGCTATTTACCAGTTTAGCAACTATGCTATCGTACTAATTTCACAGCTTCAGTTTCATCAGTCGTCACATGAACGTATATGCTATTTTTGCTTTGGCTAGATCACGATTGATTGGCTGGCCATTTTAAGTACATTCTTTTCGTTTTGCTCATTACTGCTATTAATCATGTGTTATGCAAGAAGTAATGCCTTGGAGCATGAACTGGAACAGAAATTCTTATCAAATGTCATTTGGCCTTGCAGTCTTTCCTTGGAGCATGAAATGGAAAAGAAATTCGGTCGCTACACAAGACTCCGGCATCGACATTTTCTTTAATGAACCAATCTAAGGATTTCAACCATGTACATTATTTTCTCCCACTATTTGTACCTGACCACTCACGTTCTCATCACATGTTATTCGCCGATCATTGTTTTGAAGGGCAGTATAGCAAATTATAAAAGATATAACATTTCCTTTTACATCCAGAATGATCTCACTCCTTTAGCAAGGTCTCCATGGACTAACACTATTGTGTCGGTCATCATCCAGTGTTCCGTTTTGTTGCAAAAATGAAGGAACCTGTGCCAAGGAGAAACAAATTTAGTTTAGGTAGGATGGTTGATGTAAATTAGCTTTCGGTTGCATATTCGTAGTGTCTGTATCAAGCTCATTATAAATCATATTTGGTTCTTGGAGGAAGAAGCCTCCGACTTGGTTTTGTACATCATATTGTCAGAACTGTGCTATTGTTTAGTTCATAATTGAACTAAAACCCCGACACTTATTTTGGGCGGAGGGGGTATAAATTATGCCTAATGAATTGTACACTTTTTTTTGGACGGAAGGAATACATCATATAGTCAGAACTGCGCATTTTCTTTTCCAAAATATACATTTGAATCTTGCTAGGCCATTTGATGTCTGGTATCTACGATTTGGATTCCTAGACTACAGGTGGCTCACGCTGACGATCCAATGACCCCAAAACCAGGATATCACACAGAGAAAATAACTGCCGCAAAATAGAAGAGAAAGACTTTCCGCTGGGTCAAAATTGATAGAGCAATCCAATCACATTGAATGCATCAAACAGAAAACAACGGTTGATCAGTAGATGTCACACGTCTGTGTTCCCGGCGCGGCAAAGCGCGCGTATCCCTCTAGTATTTGCATGCGTTCTGGAAGGCAGTAGAACAGGCAAGCGATCGGGATTGATGACACGTGTAACTGTTTCCGACGTTCGCTTTGGTTAGTCATCGCTGTAGAATTCTGGAGAAATATCGAGAGGCAAAACAAGCACATCTATATAAAGCTTTTCTCGACCTATATCCACCGATCCCGTCTCCATCTGCCCACATCCTCCCCCACGTTCGCCAATGACGCCCCGGATGCGGGGAGCCGCACCGCTGCATCCGTTCTTTCCATTCTCCATCGCTGCCCCCGACACACAACAGCCACGCCACGGCCAGTGAGATCCGCACGAGGAGGGAGATGCATCAGGGAGGTTTCACGCTGCTCACCGGCGAAGCCCTCCGACGAGCGGCCAGACCCAGGCGAGGTGGATTTCGTCCGTGAGGCCCTGTTCCCTTCCTCCTCTTCTGGGCGATGGCGAGGTCGATTTTGTCAGTGAGGCCCTGTTCCCTTCCTCCTCTTCTGCGCGATCTGGCCCAGTGGTACGGAACCTCCCAGATTTGGCTTTCTTTTTGCACTCCACTATTCTCCGGCATGTCGTAGTTCGTCCTTCGGTTCCTGTGACCCCTGCACCGAGGGGAGACTCTGGTCTTCCCACCTATAAACGTTTCGGTTCTTCTCAACGAAGACACGGCGACGAACTCCACCACGATGAACTGCTCACTTTTAGCTGAAATTTACCTTGCATCTCTCTGTAATTCCTTTTATACTCTGACTGCACAGCAGCTCTAGGTTTGAATTTACCCTCTCCTGTAGGGTCGCCGGGATCCCGACGTTGCATTGCCTGCCTGCCTTCTTGCTTAGATCTCTTCCTACAGATGCCTAATTCTTTTTGTTTAATGTGTCATGTGCAGGGTTATTGCCAGGAGTGGTCTTTTGGGTTTTGCGAGAACGACATGTCTAGGACTCCAGGTTAAAACCAGCCGCCCTGCGAGCAAGAGCACCATGTACCTCTACTACGAGGGCATGCCAGATTTTCCACAAGCTCAGCCGCGAGTCATACGACTTCCTCCGCAGAACTGTAACCACTTGTACTACGCTCTGCCATAATCTCCGCATCCCCAAGCTTCCAAGTAAGGGTAGGAGATTTAGCCTTTGTTCTTCTGATTAGCCACTGAACTAAGGTCTTCTCCATAAAAATTAGTCGCTGGACTGTATTTGTAGGCAGTGTGTGGTGGCGTTTGACACATCTTAATATCATGATTTACTATAGAATGGCCACTAAATATCTGTAGTATTTTTTTCCCAAAACCAGAATTGGTCCAACTGTAATTTTCTTGTTACTTCTCATAATTGAAGCTTGGTACCGATACTAGCTGCATACCAGTACTAGAAAAAATCTGATTTGGCCACACTCCATTCAATGGCTACATACTCCAAGTGGTTGTCTAGATAAATAAAATTAGCGCCCAGTTTTTCAAAGAACGTATTTTCATTTGATATTTTTTGGAAAATCCAATTTTACTTATATAATTCACTTAATAAGTACGCACAGAGTCTTGTTTGGACTAGAAAATTGTAGTATCCATTACCATTAGCAGATGGAAATTCACCAGATAGACATGCATACTTGTTTTCACTTGAATCCAAGCAAAATATCATGTAAATTAGATAAATTGTACAATTTTTTGACTGAACCATGAATTTTTGTGATGGCTTACCTACTTTGTACAAGCATGGGTGTCTAAACTAGGAAAGAGTCTTTATTTGAGTCTCGGTTAAAGTGAAAATTGTCTTGAAGAAATTTAAGGTGGGTCTGTGGATTCACTTTGTTTTAGCACAGTATGAGTAGCAACTGTAGTTTGCCAACTCTCAGCCAAGCAAGCTTAGTTCTTCTAAATTTTAGTCCTTGTTACAGGAAACAATCTGAATTATGGCAAGGATTGGAATTATGTCTTTCATGAGGCTATTACCTCAAACGTTGCCCCAGTCTTTTAGGTACTTGCACATCACATCTTCAATCTGGATTTGGGTAAGCCTATGCTACATGGTAAATATCCCGTCACTATAATGGAACGAGTATCTGTTTTGATTTGCCTTCTGATTCATAAAAAAATGGATATCTCATCGTTCTCTAGATTGTCACAGAGCGGGCTTTCATTGTTTTATATGATCTATGTAATCTTTAAAAATTATAATTTAAGGTCTTGACAATTGAGGTGAACATGGTCAAGTGCTGAGCAGTTTGGGGTCAGAGATTGAGAATTGAGATTTCTTTTCACCAAAAAGAAAACTTTGTACTAATTATTCTTGTCTGTTTTCCACTCTGATGCTTTAGATGTTTAATGGTTTCATAGTCTTTTGTCTATACAGTCAGTGTATTTGCTAATTGTCAAGTTTGTACAGGTTATGATCATTACCCTTCAACCGGGTTATTTGAAAGAACGTTTAATCCCTTGCTGCGCATAATTTGTGTAGGCAAAAGTAGCAATCTCATTTGTTTGTTCTATTGTCAGAATGACAGATGGTACATGGAAGTAGTAGTGCATGTCATTCAGTTGGTAATATTGTTGTACTCTAAAGGAATTACCTTATTTTGTTTCATTCTATTCATGTAGGTACTGTGTGTTTTGCACAAGATAATTACCGTGTTGATGGATCATATAGCAGGTTCATGTGCAGTTTTAAATTTATTTAGCACAAGTGTGCATGCACACACACACACACACGTACAGAGTCTATAGATCTTTTTGATATATAGTGTGGCTGTTGTCCTTTATTTACCAGCTTAATATGATTGCTGCCTTTGTCTACTTTATTATTCATAAACGATGATAGCTAGCAAATTTCTTATTCAAGAATGGTTTTCTTTCCAAAATTGTGTAGAAGAGCATCTTGCACATTTTTCAGAGAGTATCGACATCTGAGAGGGAGGTTCGCAGCAAAAAAGAGAAGGGCTGCTTCTTATGCTTCCATGTCATTCTACCTTCAGTTTTGGTAAACAATGTGTGAGCCCAAATATTCAGATCCCAGTGAGCTTTCACATTTAGTTTGACGGAAGCATGTAAAAGTGCACCCGGCAATAATACATTTTGATGGCACTTGATTTAAAATTATTAAGTTCAGCTGATTGCATAAGATGGTACCTTATGGAAGAACCAAGCACTTAAAGTATATTAGTGTTAGCACTCAGAGTCAGGCAACTGTAAGAATTTGCTGGGTTTAGTTGGTGTTACTTTGTATAATAAGATGGATAAGGGTCGGAGTACTCGCCCAAGTATTTATTTTGATATTATAATTTATATATACGACTCTGATATGCGATAGTGGTTTTCATTTTTAATACAATAGTTGATGTTACTTTTCTGGGATTAGATGGAAGAGGTGAACATTCACTTTATATAATATTCCCGTTCAAGTCCATAACTGATGGAAGAAGTCAGGGTTAACTCTATGTTTCAGGTCCCAACCTTCAACAATTTATTTGTAGTGACACAGTTGACCTTGGCTTCCTACTCTTAAGAGTTTATTTGCTCTAACAAGGTTTAAAGGAGACGCTGACAATCTGCACATATCCTAGCCTACCAGGGATGGATTAATGACTAACTGAGCTTTTTCTTGGCTTTGACTTCAGAGATTGTAGTTAACTCTATGTGCCAGGAACATGTAGTTTGGGATTGGTTTTAGTACTGAATATATAACTTTTAAGGCAACTCTTATATTCACTTAGATATTTTAGCTAGCTGAAGAAAAAAAAATACTTTTTGAATGTGCTATGATTATGCCTGCCCAAGGTAGGAAGGGTGATACTTCATTTCCTTTTTGTTTTGTTGAAATCTAATCTATCTTGGAAAATACATCTTTTGATGTATATTTGTTTTACTATCTTTGTTTTTGTCTGAATATTGTGATTGAGCAGCATGAACACGGCGTCTAGAGGAGCACACACAGCAATGGAGTGATGATTGATGAATGATGCCTTCGTTTTCTAGATGGCAAAACTTGTATAAAACACAGTCAAATGTATGTACCCCAAAACAATCTGACTAGGCAAAAGTAAATGAGTATATGTTGATTGGTGCCGAACATACAAAATTATGGATACACCAATGGAGCTCCGTGGAGCAACTAGCACTTGCTATTTACCAGTTTATATCAGATGCCACCTTTAGAGGGCCACTAAATATACTAATTTCAGGTTTCAGCCCATTAAAGCAATGACTCTGTACCTCCTCTCTTGTACATTCTTCTTTCTTTTTACATTACTATTCTTAAAATAGTGCAACGATAGGGTAACAAGATGATGCATGTACTCATAACTGGGAGTACGGTTACATGTACCGGCCAAGTCGGCTTATTCATTCTCTTGACACTGCTGGATTTGTCTTGTAATATGTGGCACTTACACAATTCTATATACTTGTTTCAAACCTTCATAGATCATTTTTGTTTTGTAAATAGGCTTTACCCCAGTATTCTGGCATCACTTTAGTAGCAAGTAGATGTGTCTCTTTATCCCTGATTGCATTATGTATAAACTTTATGAATAATTAACCATACACGATTATTTTACACATTCTCAGAAAGACAGAGACATACCCGCATAAAACATACAACAATTTTGTTAGCTTATCAAGAAAAACAATTCCTAAGCAAATCAGTGAGGCGCGGCATGCCGCCGCGCACTACTCGCTAGTTTCATATTATGATCCAAAACAGTCAGCTCCATAAATGACAAGAAATATTTTGCTGCCACCCATGAAGCACTTTCTTATCCTTGGAAGTCTTCTGGATAGTCTTCAATCAGAATGTGCAAAATTTTGAGACAAGATTTAGAAGCCTATTTCATCCTCAGATCATTGTGGAAGAGTTTGTTATTCTCAGATATAAAATCTTCTTCTGGTTGCTTTTCCATGCCAAGATCAACACAAGGAATTTCCTACACCAGATGAAATCCTTTTGAGCTTGACATCTTTGCCTAATCTTTTTTGCCCTGAACATCATCATCATGGGTTGTTGGCATATTTGGATGCAGAGCAATTCTTGGATATTCAATCATGAACTATCCAGTGTCACCTCCTGGATATTTCTGCTCAAGAATGACCTCGTGCTCACATCCCACAGAATTAAGAACAAGTATGAAGTAGAGTTCAAGAACGGATTGTTGTGCACCTCAGTCAAAGATTATATCTAACTATATGATGTTTCCTAGAACTGGTCATTGCGAGCCTGTGCGCTTTGTAGGGCTTTGGCCTTGTAAGATTGCTCGCGGCCTCTATGGCTTCAGAACCTTTGACGTTTCTCTTGTTTCGCTGACCTGGATGGCTTTTGGTGCTGTAAAACTTGAAATTGGTACACTGCTTGTTGTGGGCTTTATTAAATTAAAGCCGGACACATCTGGCGTCTTCGTTCTAAAAAAAAGAACTGGTGTTGGATGAGCCCAAGGCTTTTTTTGCCTTTTGTTTTTATATATGTTCATTTTATATTAATGAAATTACCGTAGAACAATAGTTCTACAGTTCAAAGTTCAAAAAGAAAGAAAAACTCTGATAAGCGGGTAATTAACTTTCGCCTAAGGAGAGGCCCCAGAAGGCGATCTGGCCAGTCTCGTCCGACTTAAAAGTGTTTGTAGCTATGGTATTGGTCTGATCCGAAGACCATTGGGTCAGTAACTTCCTCGGAAGGAACTCGTGGAAGACATGTCCTATATCAACTCCCTGCGAGCGACGTCCATGCATGGTCGTCCATATATAGGAGTAATAATTCTTTAATTCTGCTTTGGAAGATCCACATATCGTCGAGTTTACGGCGGTCGGGCGGTCAGCAGGAAGATGGTAAATGGTTCTCACTCGGGTGCCCTTGCGCGCGCTGTTGTGGCTTCGGACTCGGTAAAATGGAAGGAAAATGATCCTCGAGAAAACAGAGCAGACGGAGTCAGCGGCCACGTGCACATCAACTAGCAGCCAGACATGGATGCATGCATTAGAGGTTAGACGACGGACGCCCGTCCCCGTACGTTCTTATGGCGTGTGCGCACGGAACCTTCCTATTGCGCACGCGTCCATGTCAAAATTGAACGCATGCGGAGAACATACACACTTCCGTCGCCTGCGTCTGCGTCTATATACATTGCAACTTCAGTTCCAATGCAGCGGCACATATACATCTCCAAGGCTGGCTCAGACAGAAACAGGACTAGGGGGTGTGTAGCTGCAGTAGAGAAGCAAGAAGAGGATAGCCAGTATGTCCAGGGAGATCCATAAGATCGCGAGCCTGCGCCGGGACAGTTGGCGAAGCAGCGATGACGTGTTCTCGCGGTCGTCGTCGCGCTTCCAGGACGAGGAGGACGACGAGGAGGCTCTGCGGTGGGCGGCGCTGGAGCGGCTGCCCACGTACGACCGCGTGCGCCGGGGGATCCTGCTGGCGGAGACGGGCGAGAAGATCGACGTGGACGTCGGCAGGCTCGGCGCCCGCGAGAGCCGCGCGCTCATCGACCGCCTCGTCCGCGCCGCCGACGACGATCACGAGCGCTTCCTCCTCAAGCTCAAGGACCGCATGGACAGGTTCGTCACGAGCTCACGCGGGGTACGTACGCACACTAGCTATCTACTGTACTTATTACGTGCTTCTGTGCAGGGTGGGGATAGATTACCCCACCATCGAGGTGCGGTTCGAGAAGCTGGAGGTGGAGGCGGAGGTGCTCGTCGGCAACCGGGCCCTGCCCACGCTCGTCAACTCCGTCAGGAATACGCTGGAGGTAACCGTCCAACAACTTATATGGTGGGTTCGACACGACGCGTTTGGTTCGTGACATTTTCGCTGTCTCCCGAAAACACCGGCTAGCGATTCCATTACCTGCGTTTGTTTCGGCCGCGTCGGTTTCAGTTCCCACGTAATCGCAAACCATCCTTCACAAAACCGAAAACACCCGATAAAGCCTGGTATCGAATAACACCGCTCGTGCTCCCCTCAAAAAAAAAAAAAGAATAACACCGCTCGTGCTGATCGTTTTCTTCACCACGAGGACCAAGCAGCGGCCGTTTCTCCGCCTCGAGGACCAAGCAGCAGCGAAGCAGTACCATCGCCGTCTCAATTCAGCGCCGCCGAGCGCCACGATCTCCATTCGCCTCGGTCGTCGAGCGCCGCCGATCTGCATTCTCCTCGGCTGCCGTGGGCAGCGCCGCCGATCTCTCTTCGCCGCCATGGGTAGCGCCATCGATCTCTCTTTGCCGCCGCCGCCACCGCCGCCGTGGGCAGCGCCGCCGATCTCGCTTCGCCGCCGTGAGCAGTAGCGTTGTTGTGAATGGCTGGTGATCTCATTTTCCGTCATGAGCCATCCCTGGCAGCCATCCGTCCTCCAGTCCTCCGGCTTCTTCTACAAGGCCGGCGACTGTACTCCACGGCTTCCTATTCCCTTGCATGAACCAAACACATCATGTATTCACTTACCCCTAATCTAATACGGTGTATTCTCATTACAACAGTGAATACGTTACCTGAGCTCCAACCAAACGCGTCGGTATACTTCTTTCCATGCCTTTCACTAGAAAAGTCATGACAAATTTTGAAAAGAAATTGACCATATTGGTACGTGATACATTCAACATCGCAAGTCCAAACTCAATATTATATATAGCTAAAAAGTGGCACAAGTTCAAAAGCAAAAGAAAAGTACTGATTTTTTTTTCAAAGGAGGATAGCCCCCGGCCTCTGCATCCGAAAGATGCATGCGGCCATATTATTAAAGCAGATGCAACAAATAACAAGGTCTGCTGTCCAAGTACAGCTCACAAAAGGAGCAAAAATAAATAAAAGCTGAGAAAGAAAATCATAGCGACAACCGGCAGGACAATAGGGCATATTGACTAAACTCCTATCCTATTATGCGACCGCCATCCAAACCGGTTGAAGATAGCCCGTGCTACTATCTCCCGTCGGTTGCACCCAGTAGCCAAATGCTCCCTAGAGTCCATAGGAGTGAGTAACAACCTCGTACGGATCCATGTCGTAGCTCTGAAAATAACCTGCAAGAAGTTTAAAATATTTTGTCTGTTAAAAATCATATCGTTCCTGCAGGTCCATATAGCCCAAAGTAATGCGCATATTCCAATCCAAATACATGACGCAATAATAGGTTGCACTCCAGTTAGCCACGTCCCAAACAACGCATCTATGCTGACTGGAGGAGTAATATTAAAGGCTATATGAATGGTTCGTCAAAGTAACTTCGCGAGAGGGCAATCTATGAAGAGGTGTTGTATTGTTTCGTCTTGATCACAAAAACAACATCGTGCACTACCTACCCATCATCACTTTAGTAGATTATCTTTGGTAAGGATCACCCGCTTGTGGACAAACCACATGAATATTTTGATTCACAAGGGAACCTTAACTTTCCAAATATGAATCGATCTAGGGATTGGGCCAGAATTAATGAGATCCAAGTACATGGATTTAACCGAAAACACTCCATTGCCCGTTAACTTCCAGCGAAAGGAGTCTGGTTGGTTTGAGAGTTGAACATCCATCAACCTCCACACTAAGTGTAACCAGGAATTCCATCGTTCCCCTACCAAAGATCTCCTGAACTGGATATTCAAAGGCACCGTCTGTAATACTGTTGCCACGTAATCCTCCTTACATTGCACAATATTATATAAAGAGGGATACTGTAGGGCTAGGGGCGTCTCTCCTAACCATGTATCCTCCCAAAATCGTGTTGTCGTTCCGTCCCCAACAACGAATTTCGCCCTATGAAAAAAGGTCTCTGTCGTTCTCATGAATCCCTTCCAAAATGGCGAATCATTAGGTCTTACGGTTACCTGAGCCAGAGTCTTAGAGTGTAAGTATTTGTTCCTTAAAATTTGTGCCCACATGCCATCTGATTCTACGGATAACCTATATAGCCATTTGCTTAGCATGCATTTATACTTAATCTCGAGGTTCTCAATCCCGAGACCCGTTGGTCTTTGGGTCGACAAATAATATCCCATCTTGCCAAGCGATATTTTGCCTTAACCTCATCTGATTGCCAGAAAAAGCGAGATCGATATAAGTCTAGCCTCTTCCGTACCCCTTTAGGTACCTCAAAGAAAGATAGAAGGAACATCGGCATACTAGTAAGTACTGAATTGATCAGCACCAGCCGGCCTCCATACGGCATAAGCTTACCCTTCCAGCAGCTTAGTCTTTTTTTTCAAATCGGTCTTCGATGCATTTCCATTCTTTATTAGTTAGTTTCCGATGATGAATTGGTATACCCAGATAGCTGAATGGCAGGGATCCCAGTTCACAGCCAAATAATTGCATAGTTAAAAAAATCATGAAACATAGGCATAAGGTCATCCTTCACAATATGCAAACATTTCTTATAAAATTCCGCCGGAAACCCATCTGGTCCCGGTGCTTTATTCGGCTTCATCTAAGAAATTGCATTAAAAACTTCTTTCTCAGTCAAAGGTGCAGACAAAATCTCATTTTCATCTGACCGAAGCTGAGGTATGTCTCCAACTACAAGCTCATCCTGGGAGACCGCATTGTCTGCCGGAGGCCCAAAGAGTTGTTTGTAATAATTTGAAATATATAACTTGAGATTCTCACGTCCCACCACTGTTCCCTCATCCTGCTCGAGCTGTATGATTTTCTTTTTCCTATGTTTACCATCTGCAATCATATGAAAAATTGAGTGTTATCATCCCCTTGGACAACTTTAAGAACTTTAGCGCACAAGGCCCATTTCATTTCTTCTTCTCTAAGAAGAGCACGCAGTTTCAACTCGGCTTCGGACTTTGCGGCCTGCTCCATCGCATCAAGCAGGTTTGTTTCCGTTCTCAAGTCCAATGCTTCAATCAACTAGATAAGCCTTTCTTTTTCTTGTTTATAAATCCCGCTTTCGTTTCTGGCCCAACCCCTCAACAATTATCTTAGGTGTCGAATTTTGTTTTGCCAGGGTTCAATGCTGGATCTACCAGCAACATGCCTAGCCCATTCTCTTGCGACGAACTCTAAGAAATTCTCTTTTTCGAACCAGCTAAGTTTGAAGGAAAAAATATTTTTATTACCTGTATGCGTTGCTTCGCCCGAGTCCAGCAACAAGGGTGTATGGTCTGAAATTGCCCTCTGCATCGCGTGCACCGATACAAGTGGGTATTTCTGTTCCCATTCCACACTAGCAAGCACTCTATCCAACTTCTCATATGTTGGATTCGGTAGCGTGTTCGCCCAAGTGTACTGTCTACCCGTTAGCTCAATCTCTCTCAGATTAAGACTCTCAATGATCGTATTGAACATAAAGGACCACCGTCCATCAAAATTATTATTATTCTTCTCTTCTTTCCTCCGAATGATGTTGAAATACCCTCCAACTAAAATTGGTAACCTCTCATCCCCGCAGATCCTAACCAGATCAGCCAAGAACTCAGGTTTAAATTCGGGTTGTGCTGCGCCATACACAGCCACTAGAGTCCATCGGAATCCATCCAATTTTGACCTAACCTGAAACTTAACTGCATAATCCCCTCTAACTACATTTAACACCTCTAGTGTTTCGCACTTAACCCCCAAAAGAATCCCACCGGATCGTCCTCTAGGAGGCAAACAATGCCATTCAAAATCAATTCCACCAGACAAAGTTCCGAGGAACTGCGAGGTGAAGTAATCTCTACCTGTTTCAAGAAGTGCAATAAAATCGAGTTTATGATCAATCGATGCTTCAGCCAAGAACCTTTTCTTAGCCAAGTCTACTAGACCTCTGCTATTCCAAAAATATCCCTTTCATTGATCATCATGGAATTTTTTTCTTGAGCTTTACTCTCGCACTTCTACGAATAGCCGACGTTGGATAAACCTTCCTCTTCCAGGAACGCTTGGGTTTATCCGCTACCATCCCCTCGTCCACATGACTAGTATCCGCTTGTGCATCACACACTAGCGTAGAAGGATCGATATGTCCCTCAAACTCCGTCCCCTCTGCCTCAACTTCAGGCTCCAAAGTCGGCATTAGATCTTCGCAAAAACTCTCTAGCGCAGATATCCCCAAGTTGTTAATGTCAGCGTCAGTCATAGGCCTAAGAGCCGTGATATTACGGATCAACTCAAACGCTCTCTCAGCCTCTAAGTCTAGAATATCATTAACCGATTTAGCAATCTCCTTCCCATTTAATCCTAGAGATACTCCCAAGTCGTTTTCCTTACTAATAATCTCATGCTCAGAAAAATGCATAATGGAACACTGCTTATTAGCCGACATACATGTAGCAGCCTCGACATCTCGAAGCTTGGCTGCTCTCATAGCATGCCCTAGCTGCAGGTCGTCAGCGTCTGGTTGGTCCTGGATCTGGTTACTGACACGCCTGCCAGACGACACCGGATCCTGGATCCCACCGAAAGCAATCACCTCGTCAGTAGTCCAATCCCTCGAAGACTGGTCCTTCGCCAAACACCCGTCCGTCCTGACAAGTGCTGACGTAGGAGGCGAAGCCAACAGGACGCCGCCTGCAGCCCCACCCAGCATCGCCTCCGCCGGTGCTGCCACGCATGTGGTCGCTGGTGTCGGAGAAGACGGCGCTAGCCTAGGCTCTGGAATGCGCACAGGAGAGGGTGAAGCACGGGCCTCCTGCCCGTGACTCTCCTTCCCCGCTACCGCAGCAGGACTCCGGGGAGATCCAATCGGTAGAAGCTGTGACGATGAGTCCCGAAGTGGAGAAAGAGGACCCTGGGTCTCCTGCCCAGCGTCTCCCTCCCCCACCTCCACCGATAGGAGTTTCGTCCGGGAAGAGGGCAAGGTGGGACTCTGCGTGGAGACCTCCTGCCTCGGAGTAGAGCCCGACCCACCCAACACCGCCACCGACCGAACATCACCAGAATATGTTGTCATCACAGGTGGCAACACGTGCTCCGAAGGGTCATCCCTCTCGACTCGGTCACCCCAGAGACGAGGAGGCGCAGATGAAGACCCAAACGAACCAAACCTCAGTGTGTTCATGGGAGTAGAAGCTGGTGGTGTCACCCCCGTCTCTGGCGCTGCTGACGGTACGGGTTTTCCACCTGACCTGTGAGAATCGTCCCGTGAACTGCGATCATCTCCCTTCTCTTTACTACCCGTGCCATCATCCTTATCAGTCATATCCACATCGCCCCCACCGTTCAGCTCCTGGAACATGACAGATTCCTCCAACTCAATGTCCAAATTATATAACATACCCGCATGCGTCCATCTAACGACATCCGGGATGTACTCAATGTCCACTACGCTGACAAGTAACCTCGCAACACCGTGAGCGCGAGTAAAAGGCATATCAACATGTTCCGTCTTGCCAATGAGAGATCCAAGACTCCATGTGACCCGAAAATCATTAAGAGTCTTAGGCGGTGCCCCGACATGCGAACCCTGATCTGAGGTAGTGGCATACCCTTTGGTTCTGTTTGCTTCCAAGCATCAAACTCTAGGATACAGTTAGTACCGGGCACCCGACACATGCCAAACTTTAGGAGCCTCTTCAAATCGTCCATCGATGGAAAATCAACCTTGTAAATTTGATCTTCAAGCCTGATAAGCTCCCACTGAAAATTCCCCGGAGCAAGCTCGCTTAGCCGCTGGACAATCTGCGCCTCAGACAACAAGCCCTTTGTCACTTTGACCACACCCGTGGTCGAACTCTGTGGCGTGGCCGAGGCTACAGAAGCACCAGATGACTCAAAAAACATCAGTTCGGAGCAACACACCCCGTATATGGTGACCCCCGGTTTTGGCTCGAGCAACAGCGGGCATTCTCCCGATACGTGCCCTGGTTTGAGGCATAAGTCACATAGCTTCGTCGTACAGTCCGCGACAAAATGCCCTGGTTCACCACACCGATAACAATTAAGCTTCTCCTTCTTCCTTGCCCACTTCGATGCCCTCTCACCATCCGTTTTACTTGGCGCCTTGTCTGCTCCAGATTCCCGAGCCTTCACCCCAGGGAGCAGCACAGTCCCCCCTACCTGCTCGCCAGCATTGGTGTTGCCAGCGGCCACCTCCGGCGTTGTCGCCGTAACCGCGGTGTCGACATCCGATGCCCCTATAGGCTTAGGCTCTGCAGCCGACGACGGAGGAGGTCGAGGAGGCGGTGGCCTCTTGCCACCCCCCTTCCTCCGCGGTGCGGGCGGAACGCACCCCGCTGACGATACGGCCCGGACGCCCCCTCCACAAAGTTGCCTGGAGGACCATGAAAGCCTCGCCCATACCCACCATCACCTCGCCAAGCATATCCGCGGCCTCCTCCCATGGAAGAAGACCCGTTGTGCTGCCCCTCGCCGTACACATCAAAGTCATCATCACCCCATCTGCCCCTGGGAGGATCCCGATCGCCGGCATTGAACTGACCCGCATGACCGTGGCCAAACTCGCGGCCCCGCCCAGCTCCCTGCGCCACCGCGGCAAAAGGCGCCCGGGAATTTGCCGACCCATCGCCACGGGCCTGCGTTGGAGCACCCGCACCACGGGCAGGTGGAGGCGCATCAGCAGCCCTCCATGGTGGCGGTGCGTCCCTGGGCTGCGGCGGCCCCTTCTTGGGGGAAGGCAGACCGCCCCGCCCCGCCATGAACGACGAGCCGCGTAGGACCGCCGGACGGATCCGAGTAGCATGACCAGTAGCTAGTTTGGGAAAGCCTGGTTTCGCTATGCGAGGAACCCTAATTGACGATGCATGCAGGGGCTCATGATCCAAGACCACCTCATGCACCGATGACGATCGTTCGGAAACGAAGGTAGCGGCTTGGGCCTCCTACTGGGTCATACACCCAGTGTTTTCGAAGCCCAATACCACTGTTGTTACTGTCGGCCCATCCTGGCCCAGTAGCATTTTCAAACAAGCCCTCCTGGCCGCCTGAATCCCCCCTCACCGACATGCACCGGCGGCGGCGACCGCAACGCCGCACGGCCCTTCTTCTTCTTCTTTCTCCGTGTGACCAACGTCCAAGACTCCGGCAAAAACTCCGAGAGAGTCACCGGCAACCGACTTACCTTTGGGATCGGACCGATCCACGGCTTAACTCGCGGCGGTGGAGTCCTGCTGGGGCTGACGCTCATCATCGGGTTCTTGTGCACTACGGCCCGCTCTCCGGCCAGCAGCCTGTCAGAGGCGGACAGCGACATCGTCGACTGCGCCGCTAGTGGCGACGCCATCTTGCACCCGTCCGTATGTTGATCGTCAGCGCCCTCGTCCTCCTCATCGGCGAGGACCCAAAATCTACCCCCAAACCGCGGCTCCGGCTTCGAGTCTTCAGGTTTAGATGACAGATCGACGACCTCGAGCTGATCCACCTTGATGAACGAACCCTGCATAAACTCAACAACAACAACAACAACAACAACAACAACCTCAAAAACGTCAATCGTCAAACGCATACCTTCAGAGATCCGCTCATCTTCGTCCAGGTACCGTCCGGCGAGGATGTCCTCCTCTTGATCTCTCACCATCGTCCAGCGTGACGGAGAGTGGGAATGAAGAAATCCCTCGCGCCATTCCCCGGCTTTCCGGACGTCAATGAAACGAATCCGCCACCGCGCCGGATCCAGAAACCCCGCGTCCTGATCTGCAGCCGATGTGGAAGACCCGCCGAGATCCCCATGCGGCGTCCGCGCCGGCGTCGCCGGTGTAGCCGACGTCGGTTGCGACGAGGGCGGCGGTTCCGGTGGTGGCGGCTGGGTCACCGCCCCCTCTCCCTCTCCGCCCGCTCTCATCCCGCTCTCCTCTAGCCATACTGAATTTAAATCGTGATCAGTCAACATTAGATTATGGTACAACAAATGGCAGGATATCCTGTATTTTGTTTCTTGATTCATATTAATTGTCGTAACCTTGGTACAAGTTGTACTAGAGCTGCGATAATTAACATGGATTGGAGGGGTACTGAATTTGAATTGTGGTCGGTTAACTTAGATTATGGTACAACAAATGGCAGGATATTCTGTATTTTGTTTCTTGAGTCGTGGATTGAATAAAGTTCCTGTTGCAAGAATTTATAGCAATCCATTTATTGATAACAAAATTATAATATATGAGAACAGTAAATCATCCACATCCCCGCCGTATATGAAGACGTAACAGTAAATGTAGAGCGGCTGCAAGTTATAGTTAATGTGACCTTCTTGCTTCAGTGGTTGATATGTTGCTAAAATCATTAAAAATAAATATTGTGACGATGATGTGGCAATCTTGTGTGTACTGCCTACCAGTAAATGGAAGGTGGTTGCACATTATAGTGCCTTGTGACCATTTGGATTTGGTGGAATGTTTTGTTGCTTAAAAAGTTAAAAAATATATAATTGATGAATATGATTGTGTACCAGTCTTGCATTTCTTGAAAAAAAGGGATGACTTACTAGTTATATAGGATTTTCACGATAGTCCAACTAAAAAAGGTCACAATGCTGGGAGTAAGACGTTTTAGAGCTCGAGCTCGATGAAGCTCTTTCTATGAAAAAAAATCATATTTAAAAGTTTTACAAAGTTCTAAAAAAAAGTCACACATGCATATGGATGTATTCAACATGTGTGTACAGTTTCATGGTGGATGTATTCCACATGTGCTGTGAGCACTAGTGCAGAAGCACACGCTAAAAATAGCCCATCGCACATGATATTACAAGCTGAATAGTAAAACAAATATCCAATTAAATGCCTACAAATCAAATTAATGACTTGAATATAGAAAATGAACCCTAAAAATGATAAATTTGAAAACGGAGTATGTTAGGATGTATGTCGAGTGCAGAAAAAGTTTCCAGATCAAATGATAAAACAAATGTCAATTCACCTTCAAACCAAACGCATTTCCTCTATAAACCACGATTCTTCTGGGAAGATGGTTCAGTTTCTAAGTAGTATACATACCAACTTATGTGAAAATATCTCAACTTTTTACCACAACCTATTGTTGTCATATCATCACAGCATGTCAAGTTTCATGTTATTTATAATTTATTTACATTTTTTAGAATTAAAAAACCAATAAACTCAATGTTTGTGGTCGAGTCTTCGCACATAGTAGTTTGAAATTTCTTTTCATTTCTTATATATTGAATTCAATTATAATCAATACCCTAATTATGATTTGAAAACCGTTTTGTGCACTATTGCATGTACTCATAGTTAAAATTTGAATCATATCCATTAAAAGCCTAGAAATCGACATAATGACTAAAATATAGCAAATGAAGCCTGAAAAATGTCAACTTTTAACATGGAGAATGATATGGTGTATGTTGAGTGTATGAAAAGTTTCAAGGTCAGGCAATGTATAAAAATAATAATATGCGAAATGATAGGCTACATTGCACATATTACATTTTTTCACAAAAATTGTGTGCAAGGCATCGCACACGGTTGTGTTATTATAACCGTGTGCGACGTTGGCTACATCACACACCACTTTTTTTAAATGTGTGTGATATTTTGATATGGCACACACTTTATTGAAAGTGTGTGCGATGTGTACATCATAGTTTTTGCCTATTGTATGTGATAGGACGGCTTAATAGCATCATTTTGCGCTAGTGGAGCTACGCACAACAAAACTAGTTTGTGGATTTTTGTTAAATCATTTGGTTATGAAACTCTACACACTGGTAGAATATATCCATGTTTAAATGTAGGTTTGTTTTCAGAATTTTTGAAAACTTGAAAATAATGTTTTTTTTCTAATTACATGGAATCCCGGGCTCCAAAAGAAACTTCCATCTCTATATTTTTAGTATAGTTCTCCACACAATATTCTTTTGGCAAGTAAGTGCATATATCTATAGCCCTCGACCAAACGATTCACAAATCTTGCAAACACAAGGTTCAGCTCAAAATAGACCACAAGACTCTTCCGTCTCAAAAATCAAAGTAAGACAATGTGAACGGATCCCCCCCCCCCCCCCCCCCCCCCCCCCCTCTCTCTCTCTCTCCTCATCCAATCGCCTCTACGCGCTCACTCTAACGACCGGCAACTGCCACTGCGCCGTCTATGGCATCATGACATCATTGAAATCACCATTCCTGGCAACAGTCATCACATCGCCACCGCGAGGCTCTATGGCATTTAATAGAGCATATGTTGGACATGGCCAACTTCATGTATAATGTTCTTCATTTCCCTATGTGATTGCATGATATGAAGATTTATACCTTCGTATGTGCTAAGGTATTCTCTTGGTGGTGATTTGCTCTAGGCTATCGGGCATGCTCTCCACATCTTTCCCCGAAGGAAGCATTCGATGACCATACTCCATGATGTTAGTGGGATCATCAAGCCACGGAGGTGAAACCATTAACACTATGTTTTGCATAATGCCAAACTGCCCGTCTCGGTTCTGCGCTAACAATCCATGGTCTTGTTTTTTCTTCTGTAGGATGACTTTGCTATTAGGACCTCCCGGGTCCGGCAAGACCACGTTGCTCTTGGCATTGGCCGGGAAGCTTGACAAGGAGCTCAAGGTTCGCAAACCGCGTGTTATGTTGTTGTGTTTATTTCTTGAGCTATAGATGGATACTCTAGTAGAGTTAACGTGGATAAATCCATTTTGGGTGTTTTTTGCTATCGGACAGGTTTCAGGTAAGGTTTCCTACAACGGCTATGAGATGAATGAATTTGTCCCCGAAAGAACAGCTGCGTACATTAGCCAGCATGATCTCCACACTGGGGAGATGACTGTAAGGGAGACCTTGGCCTTTTCAGCACGCTGCCAAGGTGTTGGCTCTCGATATGGTATGAACTTGAATGAATAATAGTATAACCGAGACTAAGTAATTGGTTGTTGAATTTTGTTGTTCTGCTTCTTCTAGAAATGTTGACTGAGTTGGCAAGAAGGGAAAATATAGAGAACATCAAGCCAGATAATGATATCGATGTTTATATGAAGGTGAGGTTGTTTTCACATAAGAGCTCTGACAACGAACATTTGAAGATGATTACTCATATGTATTGTGTTTTTTATTAGCGGAGTAACTACCACTTAAGTATTTAATCTACTCATGTAGGCTTCGGCAATGGGAGGACAAGAATACAACGTTGTTACAGAGTATATACTGAAGGTACAACATGCCAGTTGTAGATTTAATGCTAGAAATATCGTTTTTATTGGGATATTTTCTTCTTAATCAGCTCACTGTCTGCTACTCTGTTACAAACCCGCAGGTGCTAGGATTGGATATCTGTGCTGACACAGTGGTAGGAAATGACATGTTAAGGGGTATATCCGGTGGACAAAGGAAGCGTGTGACAACAGGTATGCTTAATGGTAGAATGAAATTTTATATAATAAGATTTTTTTGTTGTTGATATACACAAAAACTTTGAGATTAATTTTTAGTGACATAATAAAACGGCTTTAAATCATATGTATCACCTTCTTCAAGAATTAAGCTTCCTATAAATCTCCAATTGCTAGGTGAAATGCTTGTTGGTCCAGCAAGAGCTCTGTTCATGGATGAGATATCTACTGGGCTGGACAGTTCAACCACATACCAGATTGTGAACTCCATTAGGCAAACTATCCACGTCCTTGGTGGGACTGCTGTCATCTCCTTGCTCCAGCCGGCACCAGAAACATACGACTTATTTGACGATATTATACTCCTCTCTGATGGGTATGTTGTGTACCAAGGAGCCCGTGAACACGTTCTCGAGTTCTTTGAGTCAATGGGCTTCAGATGCCCGCAGAGAAAGGGTGTTGCGGACTTCTTGCAGGAAGTATGTGCATCATCTATAAATTGCTATGGCGTTTGATCGTTCTAATTTTTAAAGATGAAAGGTACTAATATATATCTTCATATGGATGCATTGAAAAGGTGACGTCAAGGAAAGATCAAGAGCAATATTGGTATAGGAGTGACATGCCGTATCATTTCGTGCCCGTGAAGCAATTTGCTGATTCATTCCATTCTTTCCACATGGGACAATTTGTTCAGAATGAGCTTTTAGAGCCATTTGATAGGACCAAGAGCCACCCTGCTGCTCTTGCTACCTCAAAGTTTGGTGTCAGTAGGATAGAGCTTCTCAAGGCAACCATGGATAGAGAGTTTCTACTTATGAAGAGGAACTCATTTTATTTTATTTTTAAAGCTGCTCAAGTAAGTTTGTATTTTCTAGTTATGTTTACATTGCTAGGGATTATGGTGAAGATTCGCTGACATCATTCTGCACGTTTTCATCATTACAGCTATCTCTTATGGCATTCCTCGCGATGAGTACATTTTTCCGTACCAACATGCACCGTGACCCCACTTACGGAACAATATATATGGGGGCACTATACTTCGCCATTGACGCTATCATGTTTAATGGTTTCTCAGAGCTTGGCATGACTGCCATGAAACTTCCTGTTTTCTTCAAGCAGAGGGATCTTCTTTTTTTTCCTGCATGGGCCTACACCATACCAGCGTGGATTCTCCAGATTCCTATAACATTTTTTGAGGTCGGAGTTTATGTTTTCACAACGTACTATGTCATAGGATTTGATCCCAGCGTAAGCAGGTAAGGTGCACCGAAACACATGCCTTCATTTCAGGGTAACCTAGAAGAGCGACAGTCATTCAAAATATAAAATCTAGACAGAAATTTGATTTGCGTGGATGTAATTGAATTGATTGTTTCACTAATATTATATATATTGTTCTCAGATTATTTAAGCAGTATATGCTGCTCCTTGCACTCAATCAGATGTCATCCTCACTGTTCCGCTTCATTGCTGGACTTGGAAGAGACATGGTTGTGTCTAGCACCTTTGGGCCCTTAGCATTGGCGTCTTTTACAATATTGGGTGGCTTTATTCTTGCAAGACGTGAGTTAATAAATATGTTACTATCACTACTTGCATAGATGATGTTAGGTGGTAACAGTTTTAACATATTTTCATCCAAATCTTTCTTCATATGCTCTAGCTGATGTGAAGAAATGGTGGATTTGGGGTTACTGGGTATCTCCATTGTCGTACGCACAGAATGCTATTTCAACAAATGAATTTCTGGGCCATAGTTGGAACAAGGTAAGAACCCAACTAACCAGCAATAAAATTAGCCACTAGGAAATAACAAGTTTGACATGGTGCCCAAATGTTATAGATTCTTCCTGGACAAAATGATACAATGGGAATTATGGTCCTGAAATCTCGCGGAATTTTTACTGAGGCCAAGTGGTATTGGATTGGATTTGGTGCCATGATTGGATACACACTCCTCTTCAACCTGCTATACACCCTAGCTCTTTCAGTTTTGAATCGTAAGTATTTTTTTTTAGACTGCTTTATATCTTAAAATTCAACAATTTGATAATAAATATAGGTGACCTAAAAAGGTTAATCCGCTTTATTTTGGCAGCATTAGGTGACACTCACCCAACAATGCCTGAAAATGCAATAAAGGAAAAGCACGCCAACGTAACTGGAGAAATTTTGGAAAATACCGAGAAAAAGAAATGTAGGAAGCTAGAATTGTCTGGCAGCACCAACCAAAACCATGCGACCAGCAACGTGGATTCTAGTTCAAGAAGGAAGGGCATGGTGCTCCCATTTGCGCAACTGTCACTAAGCTTTAACGCCGTAAAATACTCAGTGGACATGCCACAGGTATATTTCTTTCTTCATTAAATAATTAATACATGGATTACAAATATATCTTTATAAAAAAATTGTGTTGTCTGACACTGGCAGGCAATGTCGGCACAAGGAGTGACAGATGACCGCTTGGTGCTTCTAAAGGGAGTTAGTGGTTCTTTCAGGCCAGGAGTACTTACCGCGTTGATGGGTGTGAGTGGCGCCGGAAAGACTACTCTTATGGATGTATTAGCAGGAAGAAAAACCGGAGGTTACATAGAGGGGGATATCACCATCTCAGGCTATCCAAAGAAGCAAGAGACATTCGCACGTATATCAGGATACTGTGAGCAAAATGATATTCATTCTCCGCACGTAACCGTTTATGAGTCACTAGCGTTTTCCGCATGGCTGCGGCTTCCATCGGACGTTGATTTGGTCACAAGAAAGGTAGCTCTATCTAGATTGAAGCAATAGCTAGTCTTGTTTTTTTTTTAATTTAAATTATTTTGGAACTTATGAATGGAACTCTAACAACAACAGATGTTTATCGAGGAGGTCATGGAGCTTGTAGAGCTCACCCCATTGCGGGGTGCGCTTGTTGGTCTTCCAGGAGTTAATGGCCTATCAACTGAGCAACGCAAGAGACTAACTATTGCCGTGGAGCTTGTCGCTAACCCTTCAATCATTTTTATGGATGAACCAACATCTGGTCTTGATGCTCGGGCAGCTGCAATTGTCATGAGGGCGGTAAGGAATACTGTAAATACTGGTAGAACAGTTGTCTGCACTATTCACCAGCCAAGTATTGACATATTTGAAGCATTTGATGAGGTTGATAGTTCTTGATCCCTATTTTGGATTCTTTGTTAAATTATTAAGCATAGTTCATGCATTTACTATTGTTTGAATATATGATTACAGCTTTTCCTAATGAAGAGAGGAGGAGAAGAGATATATGTCGGCCCACTGGGCCATAATTCCTCAAAATTGATTGAGTACTTCGAGGTAAAAAGAGAAGTAAAGTGAACTGTTATTACTGAGAAATTTAGAATTATTACCAGCTAAATAATATCAAAAGTAAAATCCCTTTTTTTGACTCGTACAGGGAATTGAAGGCGTTAGTAAGATAAAAGATGGATATAACCCAGCAACATGGATGCTGGAAGTGACATCTATTGTCCAAGAGGAGATGCTTGGTGTTGACTTTTGTGAAATCTACAGGAGATCAGAACTCTACCAGTTAGCTATCCTGCTATGAAGTTCAATTGATGATGTCTATTTTAGTTCCAATTTAATCGGTTTTATTTTTTCTTGAATTTCAGAAGGAACAAGGAACTTATAGAAGAGCTAAGCACACCACATCCTGATTCCAGTGATCTCGACTTCCCTTCACTGTACTCTAGATCATTCTTCACACAATGCCTAGCTTGCTTATGGAAGCAGAAGTTATCATATTGGAGGAACCCATCCTATACAGCAATGAGATTTCTCTTCACTATCATCATTGCACTACTGTTTGGGACAATGTTTTGGGGCCTGGGACAAAAAACGTACATCTTCTAACTTTTATAACCCAACTTCTATCTAATTAACAAACATCAGATACTTATCTAAAATTTATATTCTTATCTTCGTACAGTAAAAGAGAACAAGATCTGTTCAATGCAGTGGGATCAATGTATGCCGCAGTTCTTTACCTCGGAATCCAAAACTCCGGTACTGTTCAACCGGTGGTGGCAGTGGAGCGCACAGTTTTTTATAGAGAAAGAGCAGCCGGCATGTATTCAGCTTTCCCATATGCATTTGGACAGGTATTTTGTCAAATACTACACATCTACTTGCATGTTGTATATATGACCGTAATTAAAGGAATTTTCTTTCGAATCTGCCTCATTTGAGTACAGCTATCCATAACACTACAGAACTATTTTGTTTGTTCGGGCTCAAAATCTAATGATACTAGTTTATCCTTCTGTAGGTTGCGATTGAATTCCCATACATCCTCGTGCAGACCGTGATATACGGTGTACTAGTCTATTCGATGATTGGATTTGAGTGGAGTGTTGCCAAGTTTTTTTGGTACTTGTACTTCATGTACTTCACACTTCTATATTTCACCTTCTACGGGATGATGGCGGTAGGACTGACACCAAACGAGAGCGTAGCAGCAATCATCTCAGGAGCAGTCTACAATGCGTGGAACCTCTTCTCAGGATATCTTATTCCTCGACCTGTAAGTATTACATCATTGCATATTACTGTACTTGCTTTGGTGCCTGATTACTTGTCTTAGATTGATCAACATATTATTCTGAAATATATGGGTCACATATTTAACCGTTTTCTTCAGAAAATTCCTGTTTGGTGGAGATGGTATAGTTGGATTTGCCCGGTTGCATGGACACTATACGGATTGGTTGCCTCGCAGTTCGGTAATATTCAAACGAAACTCGTCACGAAAGATCAAACTGTGGCCCAGTTCATCGCAGAGTTCTATGGGTTCGACCGTGACTTGTTGTGGGTTGTCGCAGTGGTTCATGTTGCTTTCACCGTGGGTTTCGCTTTCATGTTCAGTTTTGCGATTATGAGGTTCAACTTCCAGAGGAGATGAAGGAGAGGAGATGTCATTTTTCTGTATCCGGTTGTATTTGCACTGGGTGCACTGCTGATGCATAGCATAGCACCCGTTGTTAATGGAGATCACTGTAACCATTTGAGGTTTTCGTTCCATTCTGCGCAAAAGATCCTTCACAAGGTCTTGTTACACAGTGCTATTTTAGATTATCAGGAGAGAGCAAAGCCCTCCCGGTTTCATTAAATTAAACCATCAAGTTCAGTAGCTATTATTTCGCAAAAAAAAAAAAAAGTTCAGTAGCTATTAGTAATGACACGAGATACGGTGATGGAAGGGAACGAGGAGGGCGACAACCCACGTCCGCCCGACGCGCATGCATCCCCACCACCGCCGGTGACCCACGCCTCGCCGGACGTACATACAGCCTTGCCGCCGCCGGCGGTCCGCTCCTCGCCACCACGTTCTTCTGCGGCGGCGCCGCCGGGGAGGAAAGAAGGGGCAGGCGAGGCCGCTAGGCGCAGATCGCGGCGATGCCGCTGATGGCGAGATCCAGAGGATGGAGGAGTCAAGATCGGGGCAGTGGGAAGTCCATTTTACCGACGTGAGGGACTCCGGCGGCTGGATCGTGGGGCGTCTTCGTTTCACTCCAGCGTCGCGATGGATGGCATTGTTGGACATGGAGAACGACATCCTGGCCGGCGACTACCTACAGAATGGTGCCCAGATCGAGGTAGGGTTTCGTTTCATGATTGATGTTTACGATGTGGTTGTTGTTCGTTGCGTGCAGGTTGAGCAGGTCCCGGAGGCGACGGATCTCATCGATCTGACGACGACGCCCAAACAAGGAAGGCCGGGAGGACGATTCTGGATCCTCGTGGAGAGCGATGATGATGAGGAGATCGAGATCGTGCATGCCCCGAGGGATGATCTCATGGCTTCGGAGAATACGGTGACGGCGAAGCCGCCGGAGTTATTATCTGAATCCGATCGACGGTCCAAGGTTCAGAAGAAGCCGAAGCCGATCGTGAAACCCTGGATTGGGCCGATCCCGAAGGTAACCCGTGCACCGATTACTTTGTCCGATTTCATTCCGGAGGCATGGACGCTAGTTACTAAGAAGAGGAAAGGGAAGAAAGGCCGGCCGTCGGGGCCGCCGCTGCCCGCTGCAGGGGCTGGGCGCGGTGATCGGCCACCTAGGCAGGGGCCGCCGCCCGCTACGGGGCCGCCCTCTTTGGGGCACCGGCGAGAACTGCTACCGGACGGGCCAACGTGCGGCAGCAAGAGGAGCCTGCCCCGCCGCCAGCGGCCAAAGCACAAGCAGTCGGACGTGGCCGCGATGCCGGTTCGGGATGGGCTGGACACGGCGGCAATGGCACAGAGGGTCACCGCTACAACCGGTACGGGCAGTGGGGTGACGATGGCTACGACGTCTATGGCGAGGGACAGCACCGAGGGTCGTCTTCTGGGGGCGGCCGAGGATTCAATGGGTACAATGGCGACGGACCGGGACGCGGGTTCCAGGGACCGCCCGGAAATTTTGTAGAAGGTGTCGCTGGCCCCAATGACCGGTTCCGGGGTGGGCATCGTTTCCGCGGCGGGATGTGACGACCCCAGCTTAATCGTGCACTAACCATACACGTAAATGCACACGATCAAGCCCAAGGACTCACTTGAAGATATCATAACACAACTCTAAAACATAAATAAAGTCATACAAGCTTTATATTACAAGTCAGGGCCTCGAGGGCTCGAATACATAGCTCGATGGCATACAAGTGTCAGCGGAAGCATCAGATATTTGGGTACAGATATAATAGAGTTACAGATAGGCCTTTAAGAAGGCGGGGTAAAACAAAACACTACGATCGAAAGGCGTAGGCCTCCTGCCTAGGACCCTCCGAACCTACCCCTGGTCGTCGGTCGGCTCCTCGTAGTAGTACTCGTCGGGAGGGTAGTAGTAGTATTAGCCGTCGGCGGGGGCAGCTGGCTCAGGGGCTCCGTCATCTGGTGGCGACAAACGGATATGGGGAGAAAAAGAAAGCAAAGCAAACGTGAGTACTCATCCGAAGTACTCAGCAAGCAAGGATCTACACTACATATGCAACATTATCAAAGGAAGGCTGTATATATGTGGACTGGGCTGCAGAAATGCCAGAATAGAGGGGAAAGCCTAGTCCTATCGAAGACTAGCATCTTCATCATCTTCAGCGGTCTTGCAGCATTAGAAGAGTGCAGATTAACATAATGTAAAGTAGTAATAGTGTTATCAACCTCGCCCAGAGATCCTTTCTCGACTCCCTGCGAGAAACCAATCCCAGAGCCATACTATCCAGTTATCATCTCAGGTCACCAGTTCTAATTGTACCGATCGGGATACAACTTCGAGTGTCCGTTACCGTAGGACAGGCTATTGATAGATTGTTTCTTCCCTGCAGGGGTGCACCAACTTACCCACCACGCTCGCTTAACTCCGGCCGGACACACTTTTCTGGGTCATGCCCGGCCTCGGCCAAACGATACGTTGCAACCCGACCTAGGCTCTAAAGAGAGGTCAGCACGCCGGACTAACCTATGCCCCCAGTGGTCTTGGGCCTTCGCCCTGGGAACCCTGCACGTTGCGAGGACGCTTCGGAAGCAGACCTAGCCCCCTTAATACAAGCGCGGGCTTAACCAGTCCAATCCAAAGCGGACCGCTCCTCGCTGACGTCTATAGAGTTTCGGCTGATGTATATGACGCAGAACGCCCATACTATGCCCACGTGATGGTTAGTGCTATCAGGCCAGAGGCCTCTCGGATCAAATATCCAAACCGTTAGTGTGTTGGTAGTGCGGTAACGAGCAGAGACTCACGAAAGATGTGACCCCGTCGCCCCGTCTCGGGGACTTGCGGCAAGGGTTAAGAATGCCCGACCACGCCTCGTATTCATCTCTCGGGCACCCTCCAGGTCAACCCGTCTCCACATCACTTCGCAAATATGCTCGCGTGGGTACCCCTCAGGGCCGACCCGTCTTTAGTAACATGGTTCAGTGTAAAGTCATAGTAACCATAATAACTGTGTGTTTAACACCAAGGGGAACCCTGAGGAATCACGATCGATGGAATTCCACCTGATGTTATCGTCAATGTGAACGAAGGAGGAATCACCCTCGAAGGTCCACACTTGAGAAGTTGCACGACGACGTCGTTATCGGGGGTGGTGTAGGAGGAATCACCCTCACTGACCACGACCGATTAACTAACCTACAAGGTTACCATCAGAAGTGCTGACGAGGTATCACCCTCGGCACTCGATAGTAACCCAGTAGTGTCGAGCAACTAAGGGGGAAGTGATGTGCGGTGCCGGGGCCTGGTCTTCGATCCCGTTGATCGGGTCTTCTGATAATCCAGCGGGGCAGTCAGGATAAAGTGGGGTCTCTGATGGGTCTCTACCCAACCTATACTAAACAGTTTAGGATAAGCAGGTAGGTAATAATAGCAGGTTACAATAAACAGGCTATGCAGCAGAAATAGGATAACAGTAGCAGTAGTAACTTCTAATGCAAGCAAAAGAGAGAGAAGAATAGGCGATATCGGTATGCTCAAAAGGGGGGGGTGCTTGCCTGGAAGCTCTGCGGCAAGTGTCTGGTCGTCTGGGGCGTAGTCAATCTCCGAAGCTGCGTCTGCCTCGGGGACTACGTCGGTGTCGGGGTCTAACGAGAGAGAAGAGGGGGAGGAAACAAATGAATACACAGCAAACAATGCAACATAGAGCATGCTATGCTAACGTGCAGTGCAGGGTTGCCTAAAGATGCATGTAAGTCATTTTAGATAATTTAGGATTAAAGTGGGATTTATTTACCGATATGTTTGCACTATTCATATACCGGAATCAGGCTAAAAGTTACGAGTTCTCCTACGTAGAGGGTTCCGACATAGAAACAGACGACACAGTTAGATTCATCTCGTCGTTCTGAGCAACTTTCATGTATTAAGTTTTTCGATCCGAGCTACGGTTTATTTTCTATGAATTTTCAAAGGTTTTAGACATTTTTTGAATTTATTTAATTATTTAATCCAACATTATCTAGAATAGTGAAAGGTGACGTCAGCATGACCTCAATATGACGTCAGCAGGTCAACTCTGGCTGACCAGAGTCAAACCTGATGTGTGGGGTCACTGGGACCCACATGTCAGCCTCTGTTAGTGTTAAACAGAGTTAAATTTAAACTAATTAGCTAATTAAGCTAGTGGGCCCAGTCAGTCAGAGACTAATTAGGTAACTAATTTACTTAATTTGTATTAACAGATTTATTAACTTATTATATATTTATTTTAAATCGTTTAATCTCGCGGGACCCACATGTCAGTGACATGGGGCCAGCCCAGTCAGCGTTGACTGGGTCAATGGGCCCAGTGGGACCCAGGGTCAGTGGCTGAGCGGTGGGAGGCCGCGCTGCCGCGTCGGCGCCACGTCGGACGGTGACCGGAGTCGCGCCGACGACCACTCTCGCGGCGGAAGTTTGTCGGAGATGACCAGAAATCGCGTACAAAGCGCGCGAGGGGGTGCGGCCGATCTCGTTCGAACGGGCGTTTGACGCCGCATCGATCTACAGCGGTCCCGCGGGCTAATTCGGCCGGAGTTGAGCGCTATGACGATCGCGACGGCGCCGGAGTTCGGCCACCACGCGAACGGCGGCTAGAGGGCACTGCAGGACCAGCGGGGAGGCTCTACGGGGTCCTAGCGAGGCCTAGAGCACGGAGGCGAGCTCGGGTGAGCATGACATCGACAAGGACGACGGTGGCGAGCTCTGCTGTGGAGTGAGCTTCGGGCGGCGATGGCAGCGGCGGCTACGACGATGGATCCGTGCGGGGAAGAGAGGGGAGAGACGCGGTGGCTCACCGGGAGCCGTAGGGAAGTGGCAGCGTGCTCGGGGAGGCTTGTCGGAGGCGTACGGCGGCGGCGATCGACGACAGCCGGTGTCAGGGAGGAGCTCGATCCCGAAGCTATGGTGGCGCCGGGCTTGATCCAGAGGGCGGAGAGGTAGTAGAGGAAGCAGACGGAGCGGTCGGGCTCGTCGGAGATGCACTCGGGGCTCGGTGGCCGCGCTAAGACACGGCCATGGCGGCGGCGACGACGGGTGCTCGTGGGGAAGGAAGAAAGCGGGCGAGGGAGAGAGCGAGGGGGAGACTGGGGCTAGCTAGGGTTTCGGGAGGCCACTGGGGTCCTTATCCACCCCGGGGAGGCGGCGGATGGCCGGCGCGTGGCCATCCGCGGCGTCGGGCGCGCGCGGCGTCGACACGGCGACGGAGAAGGTAGACGACTAAGGTGGGCTGGCTCTGTTCGGCTGGGCCTGCTTACTGTGCACTAAGGCCCAGCAAACAGTGGCCCTTTTCATTTTCTTTTATTTCTTCTTTCTGTTTTTCTTTATTCTTTCTTTTTGACAAATGTTTTGTCACTTGTATACTTTTACAAAGTATGAGACTTGGTCAAAAAATTACAGTGCAATGTTACCTACCTCCAGAAATTGGTTTGGGCAAAATATGATTTCATAAGAATTTTTAATAAATGAAATGGATTAAAGGGGTGCTGTTTTGGTACTGTTTCTTGATGTTAGAGTCACTTAACTAACTCAGTTAATATTGATGATATTTTTATAATTGCTTTGGGAATATTTGCAATAATATGAACATTTTAGTTTTGCTGTTTGGATGATTTTTATTTTGACTTGCATTTTAAATTTGAATTTGAGTTGGACTTGGGACAAGTGGCATTTTGACTTAGTGAAATATGATGACTTGGCAACTTAATTAGCTTAACAACAGGATGAAGATCTGCGGATGTTACAAATCTCCTCCACTACAAGAAATCTCGTCCCGAGATTTAAGTGGGGAAGAAAAGGATGACTTCGGGAGAACTGACCCTTATAGGGTTAATTATCGGGTGATCATTTCAGGAAATGTGGCAGAAATATCTCTCGAGTTGAAACTTTAAGGAAAATATCGAGAGCAAAATAGGAAGGTACAATAAGAAGTTTCAGGCGAATGGACCTTCGATCGACTCCTGAACAAAGTGTGAGAAGGGGGGTTCAGAGCATCAGAAATGGATTACCTCTCGGAGGGCGACTCGTGATAACACACAAAGTCAAGGGCAAAGGATGCTTTGGAATCAAGGATGTTACAGGAGAGTCAGGTTCTGATCCTGTGGAACTGTGAGGGAAGGGGTGTCGATCAAAAGTAGGGAGAACGGTGACATTTTACCGGTCACGACAACAAGGTATGTCAGAAGATAGCTTGTCAGCTATGTCGACAACATCGTCGGTACCAAGGGCGAGGGACAAAGAGAACCATATTCCTGCTCATTGAATGAGGCGTACCAATCGGCAAGGTTCTCGTCCATCGGTGGTTACCGAAATGCCATCAACAATAGAAACAGGGTCTCACTGATGGAGTTGTGCACCAAGGTTGTTTACATAAGCAGGGAGTTATTTTTGACTATATCATATAGATCACGAGAAGGTTAAACAAACCAATGGGAAGGAAAATGTGATTATCAGAATTAATCAGACCAAAGGAAAGGAATTTGTGTTTGCACACAAGAATTGAGGGTATATCCTTCCCAAGGAGAAGCGGAGCATGATATACATGATGTGACAGCAAGTTCAAAAGCATTTAGATAAAGGGGGCGAGGGAAGAATCATGATATTACTCATGCAACGGTGTTTGGATAATTGAGCGAGAAACATTTGGCAGTGTGCTTCCAATGCTCATGTTGGTGTTCCAGAATACCACAGTCACGTTTCGAGGCAACAATGATATGGTGTCAAATAAAGATTGGGTTCGAAGATCTCAAGAGATACCGAGAAACAATTCCAAGATTATCTCGGAACGTAAGGAATAACCAAACACAACCAGGTCTGTGTTGGTCTAAAGTCAAGGATGTCTTCGATGATATAACAATTCATCGAAGAGCAAGGATGGTATTTCTCAACTCGAATTCGATCGATATCCTGAAAGAGCTCTTGAATGTTGATGATGATCATGACACATTTGTCGAGAGGTTTCAAGAAGATGTAATCGGCCAGCGATGACAACAAGCAAAAGGAATGCCGAAGCGAAAGGTTATTGGAACCACGGATACGACACAAGCTCGAAATCAAGCTTGTTGTTTGAAGTGAAATGATAAGATGAGGAAGATCGACGTAAGCTTAGCTCATCGTCGAAAATTGTGCTCCGGGAAGAAGGACCAGGTAGCACAGTTAAAATTAGCTCGATAGTGATATAGCCGATCTGGCTAGGAATGACTTGAAGGATTGTTAAACCCATAAGCAATGAAAGTTACTTAGAGTTATCAAATCGGAGTGCGGAATCGATTCACTTACCGGTGTTCTCGAGTGACCAACCACTCAGAACCCGGGGATATTGGAACTGGTGATCAATAATGGTTGATGAAGAACTCATAAAAAGTTAAGTAGTTCCTGTGATTTTCTCGAGATACCGGGGGTAATACTCGAAGGTAATTCAAGATAGAGGTTGGACAGGTGAAATGATTTGCAGAAGACAAGTATTTTAACTTGTCCGAGAAATAAAATCAAGGAAAAATATGATCGGAACCACGATCACAAAGGATCAACTCACAGGTACAGATGAACTTATACCAAGGGGAATTATTTTTATGAGCAGCTTCCATGATAAGTTCTACATCGGGTCCATGGGCATGAACACAAAGTTCAAGGTCGACTCCCACTTCTTCAATGAACAACTTCTCATTCACTGCTCTCTGTTAAGAATGTTTAGAGTTTGAAAGTTTAACTAGTGGAATACCAGAAGGTATGGCACAAGAAGACTTTTGGGTTCTCTCAGATAGCGAAGGCATAGACACAACCCATAGGGGCATTTTACGGATCTATACCACACGCTTATAGAAGCAACAAACAACATCTCAAAATAGGATATGGACGAAAAGAATTAAATGATACCACATTGTCGAAGGCAATTGTAACAGGGGAAGAACTCACAAGGATAGAAGATGAAGGACATTGTCGGATAATAATCCAACAAAAGATCAGGTGGCAGCAAAGGATCTGATGGGAGTATCGGTACTCAACCAGATGAAGAAGACTGCAAAGGCATCGGTTCATGGAAACATCTGAATAAGCTGAAGCTTTAAATATGAAGGGTTTTTGGTACCAAAATCGGGGGATCAGAGGCAGACGCTTTGATCAAAAGATGAGTAAGTTGGATCGAGTTGGACGGACAACCAATTGCAACGTGATTGGTCGAGAACCAGCTCATGTCCGGAATGACGTCTGAGCCGGAAGAATGAATTAGTAGGAAAGAGTTGATGATCGCGAGTATTCGCACACTTGTTGAATCAATGGGATCAGAATGATAGTGTCAAGGGATGTCAACGAGGATTACTTGACATATGGAACTATCCATAATGCAAGCAGATCAGAAGAATATCAAAAGCAGTAGGCTGCAGGGAATTTTTGGGAGATCGGAAAGCAATATGAAATATTTCAGGAAACGCAAGAGCAACTGGGGACGAACGAATCCCGGTAATGTGAGGAATTAACCGTAGTGCGAAAGAAGCTGCACGGCAGTAGGCTCAAAGGATTCCCGGATTAATGAGGAGTATTTCGAGGTATCTCGTACATAAAGGAGTAACTGGGAATGAAGATACAAACGGCAAGGAAGTGTAGTTATTCACAGTGATTATCGGTGGTAAGGTTTTGCAAAGATAGTGGGCACAAGGGTCTCGAAAACTTCAGGAGTGTTTGCAGAATCTTCTGGCGAAGCAAGCGATCATCGGTAATGTCGGGGCTCTCCGGGAGGAAGTGGGTACGAGAACCTAAGTGTCGGCGTTAGTAAATTCCATTTTAACCCGAATAGAAGAGAGATCAGAGTCCCAGAGTAAGGAAGAGGAATAAAAGATCCTAACACCACCCAGTTGGCGACGTGGGCCCGTAAGCCACACAGCCAAGTTAGTAAAACAATTTTCGGTTACTAGAGTCAACTTCGGCCAAGGAGTTGGAAAGGGGGACTCCTACAGGCAGTCGGCTCTGATACCAACCTGTGATGACCCCAGCTTAATCGTGCACTAACCATACACGCAAATGCACACGATCAAGCCTAAGGACTCACTTGAAAATATCACAACACAACTCTAAAACATAAATAAAGTCAAACAAGCTTTATATTACAAGCCAGGACCTCGAGGGCTCGAATACATAGCTCGATGGCATAAAAGTGTCAGCGGAAGCATCAGATATCTGGGTACAGATATAATAGAGTTACAGATAGGCCTTTAAGAAGGCGGGGTAAGATAAAACACTACAATCGAAAGGCGTAGGCCTCCTGCCTAGGACCCTCTGAACCTACTCCTGGTCGTCGGTCGGCTCCTCGTAGTAGTACTCACCGGGAGGGTAGTAGTAGTAGTAGCCGTCAGCGGGGGCAGCTGGCTCAGGGGCTCCGTCATCTGGTGGCGACAAACAGATATGGGGAGAAAAAGAAAGCAAAGCAAACGTGAGTACTCATCCGAAGTACTCAGCAAGCAAGGATCTATACTACATATGCAACATTATCAAAGGAAGGTTGTGTATATGTGGACTGGGCTGCAGAAATGCCAGAATAGAGGGGAAAGCCTAGTCCTACCGAAGACTAGCATCTTCATCATCTTCAGCGGTCTTGCAGCATTAGAAGAGTGCAGATTAACATAATGTAAAGTAGTAATAGTGTTATCAACCTCGCCCAGAGATCCTTTCTCGACTCCCTGCGAGAAAGCAATCCCAGAGCCATACTATCTAGTTATCATCTCAGGTCACCAGTTTCAGTTGTACCGATCGGGATACAACTCCGAGTGTCCGTTACCGTAGGACAGGCTATCGATAGATTGTTTCTTCGCTGCAGGGGTGCACCAACTTACCCACCATGCTCGCTTAACTCCGGCCGGACACACTTTCCTGGGTCATGTCCGGCCTCGGCCAAACAATACGCCGCAACTCGACCTAGGCTCTAAAGAGAGGTCAGCACGCCGGACTAACCTATGCCCCCAGGGGTCTTGGGCCTTCGCCCTAGGAACCCTGCATGTTGCGAGGACGCTCCGGAAGCAGACCTAGCCCCCTTAATACAAGCGCAGGCTTAACCAGTCCAATCCAAAGCGGGCCGCTCCTCGCTAATGTCTATAGAGCCTCGGCTGATGTATACGACGCAGAACGCCCATTCTATGCCCACGTGATGGTTAGTGCTATCAGGCCAGAGGCCTCTCGGATCAAATATCCAAACCGTTAGTGTGTTGGTAATGCGGTAACGAGTAGAGACTCACGAAAGATGTGACCCCGTCGCCCCGTCTCGAGGACTTGCGGCAAGGGCTAAGAATGCCCGACCACGCCTCGTATTCATCTCTCGGGCACCCTCCAGGTCAACCCGTCTCCACATCACTTCGCAAATATGCTCACGCGGGTACCCCTCAGGGCCGACCCGTCTTTAGTAACATGGTTCAATGTAAAGTCATAGTAACCATAGTAACTGTGTGTTTAACACCAAGGGGAACCCTGAGGAATCACCCTCGATGGAATTCCACCTGATGTTATCATCAAGGTGAACGAAGGAGGAATCACCCTCGAAGGTCCACACTTGAGAAGTTGCACGACGACGTCGTTCTCGAGGGTGGTGTAGGAGGAATCACCCTCACTGACCACGACCGATTAACTAACCTACAAGGTTATCATCAGAAGTGTTGACGAGGTATCACCCTCGGCACTTGATAGTAACCCAGTAGTGTCGAGCAACTAAGGGGGAAGTGATGTGCGGTGCCAGGGCCTGGTCTTCGATCCCGTTGATCGGGTCTTCTGATAATCCAGCGGGGCAGTCGGGATAAAGTGGGGTCTCTGATGGGTCTCTACCCAACCTATACTAAACAGTTTAGGATAAGCAGGTAGGTAACAATAGCAGGTTACAACAAACAGGCTATGCAGCAAAAATAGGATAACAGTAGCAGTAGTAACTTCTAATGCAAGCAAAAGAGAGAGAAGAATAGGCGATACCGGTATGCTCAAAAGGGGGGTGCTTGCCTGGAAGCTATGCGGCAAGTGTCTGGTCGTCAGGGACGTAGTCAATCTCCGGAGCTGCGTCTGCCTCGGGGACTACGTCGATGTCGGGGTCTAACGAGAGAGAAGAGGGGGAGGAAACAAATGAATACACAGCAAACAATGCAACACAGAGCATGCTATGCTAACGTGCAGTGCAGGGTTGCCTAAAGATGCATCTAAACCATTTTAGATATTTAAGGATTAAAGTGGGATTTATTTACCGGTATGTATGCACTATTCATATACCGGAATCAGGCTAAAAGTTACGGGTTCTCCTACATAGAGGGTTCCAACATAGAAACAAACGACACAGTCAGATTTGTCTCGTCGTTCTGAGCAACTTTCATGTACTAAGTTTTTCGATCCGAGCTAAGGTTTATTTTCTATGAATTTTCAAAGGTTTTAGACATTTTCTGAATTTATTTAATTATTTAATCCAACATTATCCAGAATAGTGAAAGGTGACGTCAGCATGACCTCAATATGACGTCAGCAGGTCAACTCTGGCTGACCAGAGTCAAACCTGACGTGTGGGGTCACTGGGACCCACATGTCAGCCTCTGTTAGTGTTAAACAGAGTTAAATTTAAACTAATTAGCCAATTAAGCTAGTGGGCCCAGTCAGTCAGAGACTAATCAGGTAACTAATTAACTCAATTTGTATTAACAGATTTATTAACTTATTATATATTTATTTTAAATCGTTTAATCTCACGGGACCCACATGTCAGTGACATGGGGCCAGCCGAGTCAGTGTTTACTGGGTCAATGGGCCCAGTGGGACCCAGGGTCAGTGGCTGAGCAGTGGGGGCCCACGCTGCCGCGTCGGCGCCACGTCGGACGGCGACCAGAATCGCGCCGGCGACCACTCTTGTGGCGGAAGTTCGCCGGAGATGGCCGGAAATCGCGTACAGAGCGCGGGAGGGGATGCGGCCGATCTCGTTCGAACGGGCGTTTGACGCCGCATTGATCTACAGCGGTCCCGCAGGCTAATTCGGCCGGAGTTGAGCGCTACGACGATCGCGACGGCGCCGGAGTTCGGCCACCAAGCGAACGGCGGCTAGAGGGCACGGCAGGACCAGCGGGGAGGCTCTACGGGGTCCTGGCGAGGCCTAGAGCACGGAGGCGAGCTCGGGTGAGCGTGACATCGACAAGGACAACGGTGGCGAGCTCCGCTGCGGAGTGAGCTTCGGGCGGCGATGGCAGTGGCGGCTACGGCGATGGATCCGTGCGGGGAAGCGAGGGGAGAGACGTGGTGGCTCACCGGGAGCCGTAGGGAAGTGGCAGTGTGCTCGGGGAGGCTTGTCGGAGGCGTACGGCGGCGGCGATCGACGACGGCCGGTGTCGGGGAGGAGCTCGATCCCGAAGCTATGGTGGCGCCGGGCTCGATCCAGAGGGCGGAGAGGTAGTAGAGGAAGCAGGCGGAGCGGTCGGGCTCATCGGAGAGGCACTCGGGGCTCGATGGCCGCGCTATGACAAGGCCATGGCGGCGGCGACGACGGGTGCTCGTGGGGAAGGAAGAAAGCGGGCGAGGGAGAGAGCGAGGGGGAGACTGGGGCTAGCTAGGGTTTCGGGAGGCCACTGGGGTCCTTATCCACCCCGGGGAGGCGGCGGATGGCCGGCGCGTGGCCATCCGCGGCGTCGACACGGCGACGGAGAAGGTAGACGAATAAGGTGGGCCGGCTCTGTTGGGCTGGGCCTGCTTACTGTGCACTAAAGCCCAGCCAACAGTGGTCCTTTTCATTTTCTTTTATTACTTCTTTCTGTTTTTCTTTATTCTTTCTGTTTAACAAATGTTTAGTCACTTGTATACTTTTACAAAATATGAGACTTGGTCCAAAAATTACAGTGCAATGTTACCTACCTCTAGAAATTGGTTTGGGCAAAATATGATTTCATAAGAATTTTTAATAAATGAAATGGATTAAAGGGGTGCTGTTTTGGTACTGTTTCTTGATGTTAGAGTCACTTAACTAACTCAATTAATATTGATGATATTTTTATAATTGCTTTGGGAATATTTGCAATAATATGAACATTTTAGTTTTGTTGTTTGGATGATTTTTATTTTGACTTGCATTTTAAATTTGAATTTGAGTTGGACTTGGGACAAGTGGCATTTTGACTTAGTGAAATATGATGACTTGACAACTTAATTAGCTTAACAACAGGATGAAGATCTGGGGATGTTACACGGGAGAGGGGGAGGGTGGCGCCCACCTCCACCACCGCCGACTATCGAGACGACGCAGACGCCCCAAGTGGCGATGATGGATACCACAGCGGCGGCAGCGGCGGCTTCGCCTGCTTTACCCGAGGTGGCTGTAGACATAGTCCGGGCTCTGGCAGTGGTTAACATTCCGGTAGCCAATTCTGGGGCTGCTAAGACAGGTGATGGTGGGGCTGACAAGGGTTCGGACAAACCGGACGGTGAAAAGATTTCGAAGTGGTCTATGAAGAAGAAGAAGTTGCCGTGCTATAGATGTGGCAAGCCGGGACACTTTGTCGCAGAGTGTATTAATGAGCTTTGTGATTATTGCCTCAGAACGCAGCATGTGTCCGGTGAATGCCCGCTCCTTTCAGGTCCTAAGCCAGGGGTTAATATTTACAGAGTATACTGTCAGGAGTTAATGTTCTTTGAGTCACCTGATGTGACACCTCTGACTCATGTGGTGGAGAGCTCTTTTCCAGTAGTGGTTAAGGTTACCAATGGGTCCATGATAGAGACTCAGATTGTGAGGCAGTTGAGAGTGTTGGTACCGGGCAACTATCAGTGGAATCTTGAAAAGTTGGAGAACCAAACTTACAAGGTTGATTTCCCCACTAAAGAGGATCAGTTGCATATCCTTAAGTTTGGCATGTGCAGAGTACCGAGTACTAACATTATCATGGCTTTTGACGAGTGGAAGCAGAAAGAGCCCGAGGGTACACCTTTAGAGAAGGTCTGGGTGCGGTTCTATGGTGCACCACCCAAACCGCTTAATCACTTTTTGGTAGCCTGGAGCTTGTGATCACTCATTGGTAAGACGGAACAGGTAGACATGCCCTTCACTCGAGCACATGGAGCTGCGAGGTTATTGGTCAGTGTAGTCAGTCTTGAGTTCGTGCCAGATGTGGTCAAGTGGACGCATGCCGGGGTCACATACGTGCTAGAGATTGAGATTGAGGATACACCGATACCTCAGGAGGGGGATGAGCATCAGGATATGGATACGACTGAGGGGGATGGAGCCCCTGGGAACCAGGACAAGGGGCCTGAGAGCACACCACGGGAGCCGGCTAAGGGGCCGAATTCGCAGTCGGATAAGGCGGGTAAGTCTGCCAAGGAGACATCATCTTCCACGACTCCGATGAATACACTTTGGTTTGGTTCTTTTGGAGCGCGGTCTGCGCCTAGTCGGTTATGGAGCAACCGACTTAAGGCGGACGATCCGGCGGTACTTGAGCTACCGCCGGTGATGCTCCCTGACTGTGTGTCGCCGACGGTACCTTCATCTCAGAGGGCAGACTCCGGGCTGAAGGTTTCGCCGAGACTTGATGCGGTGGTGATCGGAGGGACGGTCGACCAGGAGGCCCGTTCCTGTTCTCCACCTCCTTCACTTTCTACCACCACCCCGGGCGGAGTAGGGAGGAGCGCTCCGAGGGCCTCCCCGACTGCTGGTGCGGCGGCCATCGGTTCGCCGAGCGCGTGTGAGGGGGGTAGTGGGCAGGAGGCCCGCACCACCAGCTCAGCCGCGGTGGTGCCGAGACACCTTGGGGAGGGGAACGGGCAGGAGGCCCGCGGCGTCCTCTCTCCGCGGGACAGCACCGGGCGGCACAGACTGGGGCACGGGCAGGAGGCCCGCAGCTCATCTTCTCTAGTGACGAGTCCACGCCGCAATGACGGGTTGGCGGGGAGTGGGACTGTAGAGCTGGTGGCTCCACGGTCTCGCTCTCCCGTTGCTACTATTGGCAGTTCCCGCTCGACCGCGCCTTACCCAACTTCACCGGCAACGAGGGATGGGCGTGGGAGCGGGGAGCAGACGCCTTGGGAGAGGACTACGGAGGAGCTTATCGCTTTTGGTGGGATCATGGATCCGGTGACGGCTGGCAGGCGTGTCAGCAACCGGATCCAGGGACAACTAGATGCGGATGACCTGCAGTTACGGAGCGCCATGAGGGCGGCCAAGCTTCGAGATGTCGAGGCAACTACAGGTATGTCTTTCGATAAGAGTTGTTCAATTTTTCATTTCACCGATCATGAGATTGTTGATAAGGCAAGCGACTTAGGTATATCTTTGGGTTCGAATGAGAAGGAGGTTCCGAAATCTGTAAATGATCTTTTAGATTTAGAAGCGGAGAGGGCTTCTGAAATAATTCGGAATCTCGCATCAGTCAGACCTATGAATGACGATGACATGAAAAATTTAGGAATGGCAGATCTTGAAAACATTTGTAATAATCTCTTACCTAATGCGGAGGCCGAAGGTGAGGAGGGGTCCGAGACTGCGGACATTGTAGAGCCTCTAATGATGGAGGGTACTGTCTCGAGTTCTGCCGGTCATACATTCCCGAAGGGAGATGGGGAGAAGCCCAAGAGACCCTGGAAACGGAAAGTATATCCTACTTCGGCGGTTCGTAGAAGTGCTAGGGTTAAGCTTAAGAAAAAATTCCATGATGATCTATGAAAGGAATCTTTTGGAATAGCAGAGGTCTAGCTGACTTGGCTAAAAGAAGGTTCCTGGCAGAGACATCGATAGAGCAAAAAATAGATTTCATTGCTCTACTAGAAACAGGGCGGGATAATTTCACCTCACAGTTCCTTGGAACTTTATCCGGAGGAATTGATTTTGATTGGCACTGCTTACCTCCTAGAGGAAGATCCGGTGGGATATTGCTAGGGGTTCGGCGCGAAACGCTTGAGGTAATTAATGTGGTTTGGGGGGATTTTGCGGTCAAGTTTCGGGTGAGATCGAAATTGGATGGTTTCCGATGGTCTCTCGTAGCTGTATATGGGGCAGCACAACCCGAACTTAAACCAGATTTTTTAGCCGACTTGGTGCGGATTTGTGGGGACGAGACTCTTCCAATCCTAGTCGGAGGGGATTTTAACATAATTCAGAGGAGAGATGAAAAGAACAATGACAACTTTGATGGACATTTGTCTATGATGTTTAACATGATTATTGAGAGTCTTAGTTTGAGAGAAATTGAGCTCATAGGTAGACAATATACATGGGCCAATACATTGCCCACTCCAACATATGAAAAGTTGGATAGGGTGCTCGCTAGTGTGGAATGGGAACAGAAGTACCCATTAGTGTCGGTACATGCGATGCAGAGGGCGATCTCAGACCACACACCATTACTAGTAGACTCGGGAGAGGCTACGCATATTGCGAACAAGAACGCTTTCTCTTTCGAACTAGGCTGGTTCGAGAAAGAAAACTTCATGGAGATCATCCCACGCGAATGGGCAAAGCCTGTTAGTGGACGATCGAGTATTGAGAGATGGCAAAATAAAATTAGACATCTGAGACAGTTTTTATGAGGTTGGCCAGAAACGAGAGTGGGATATACAGACAAGAAAAAGAGCGACTTACCCAATTAATAGATGCTCTAGATTTAAAAGCTGAAGTGAACCTTCTTACGGTAGCTGAGCAGAGCTCGAAATCCGAAGCCAAGCAACGCTTACGAGCTCTTCTCAGAGAAGAGGAGCTCAAGTGGGCATTGCGTGCTAAGGTGCTTAAGGTTGTCCAAGGGGATGACAATACACAATTCTTTCATATGATTGCGAATGGTAAACATAGGAAGAAGAAAATAATTCAGCTTGAATAGGATGAAGGGAAGATTGTGGGGCATGAAAATCTGAAAGCGTATATCTCTAATTATTATAAACAACTTTTTGGGCCTCCGGAAGCAAGCACGGTGTCCCTTAATGAATCTGTTATTGGAGATATCCCTCAGCTTCGGGCAGAGGAGAATGATATTCTATCTGCACCGTTTACTGAGAAAGAGGTTCTGGATGCAATTTCACAAATGAAACCGAATAAAGCACCGGGACCAGATGGGTTTCCTGCGGAATTCTATAGGAAATGTTGGCATATTATTAAGGATGATCTTATGCCTATGTTTCATGACTTTTTTAACGGTCATTTAGAACTGTTCCATCTTAACTTTGGCACGATTACGCTGTTGCCAAAGAAAGAAGAGGCAGTTCGGATCGAGCAATCCAGGCCAATATGTCTTCTTAACGTGAGTTTCAAAATCTTCACGAAAGTGGGCACCAATAGATTGACACAGATTGCTCATTCGGTGGTGCAACCAAGCCAGAAAGCTTTCATGCCTGGGAGACACATTCTTGAAGGGGTTGTCGTCCTGCATGAAACGCTGCATGAAATTCATTCGAAGAAGCTAGATGGGGTTATCTTCAAAGTGGATTTTGAGAAGGCATATGATAAAGTTAAATGGCCTTTCCTTCAGCAGGCAATGCGCATGAAAGGATTTAGTGAGGCTTGGCGGAACCAGGTGGGTTCTCAAGTCTAGAAGGGTAGTGTCGGAATCAAGGTTAACGATGATATCGGTCACTACTTTCCGACACACAAGGGATTGAGACAAGGGGATTCAATGTCTCCTCTCCTATTTAATATAGTGGCTGATATGTTGACCATTCTTATAGGCAGGGCCAAGCAAAACGGTCAAGTGGAGGGGCTAGTCCCTCATCTAGTTGATGGGGGAGTCTCCATTTTACAGTACGCTGACGATACTATCCTTTTCATGGAACATGACATTGCAAAAGCGTGAAATATGAAACTCATATTATGTCTCTTCGAACAATTGTCTGGTTTAAAAATAAAGTTTCACAAGAGCGAGTTGTTCTGTTTTGGTAAGGCCAAAGAAGAGCAAGACACATATAGACAATTGTTTGGGTGTGAATTAGGTGCTTTGCCTTTTAGTTATTTGGGCATACCAATTCATCACCGTAAGTTATCTAATAAAGAATGGAAGTGCATCTAAGGTCGAATTGAAAAAAAGCTTAGTTGCTGGAAGAGCAAGCTAATGTCATATGGAGGTCGGCTAGTGTTGATTAACTCAATACTTACTAGTATGCCGATGTTCCTGTTATCTTTCTTCGAGGTACCGAAAGGGGTGCGGAAGAGACTTGATTTCTTTAGATCTCGGTTCTTCTGGCAGTCAGATGAGGCCAAGAAGAAATACCATCTCGCACGATGGGATATTCTATGCCGACCCAAGGACCAAGGGGGTCTTGGTATTGAGAACTTGGAAATCAAGAATAAATGTCTTATGAGTAAATGGCTCTACAGGTTAGAGACAGAGCCGGAAGGTATGTGGGCACAGATACTATGCAATAAGTATTTACACTCGAAAACGCTCGCCCATGTCACCGTGAGACCAACTGACTCGCCATTCTGGAAGGGTCTTATGCGAACGAAAGAATTGTTCTTTCATAGGGTCAAATTCTTGGTTGGCAATGGGATGTCAACAAGATTTTGGGAGGATACGTGGTTAGGAGAGACGCCCCTAGCCATACAATATCCCACACTATATAACATCGTGCAACGTAAGGAGGATTACATAGGCACAGTATTTCAATCGATTCCCCTGAATATTCAGTTCAGACGTGCGTTAGTTGGTGAGCGATGGACTGCCTGGATGCACTTGGTCCGGAGATTGATAGATGTTCAATTATCCGACCAACCTGATTTGACGCGCTGGAAGTTAGCTAGAAATGGGGTGTTTACGGTGAAATCTTTCTACATGGATCTGATTAATTTTGGCCCAATCTCGAGATCGTTACATATTTGGAAGGTTAAGGTTCCCTTGCGTATAAAAATCTTTATGTGGTTCGTCCACAAGCAAGTGATCCTCACCAAAGATAACTTAATAAAGAGGCGGTGGGTAGGTACTTCACGTTATTGTTTTTGTGATCATGATGAAACAATACAACACTTATTCATAGAGTGCCCACTCGCCAAATTGCTTTGGAGAACGATCCATATAGCATTTAACATTACTCCTCCTGTTGACATTGAATCGTTGTTTGGAACGTGGTTAGCTGGGGTTGAGCACATTACTGCGGCTCGTATTCGGATTGGAATATGTGCGCTCTTATGGGCTATATGGAATTGCAGGAATGATATGATTTTTAACAGACAACATACTTTAACTTTCTTGCAGGTCATCTTCAGAGCTACCGCATGGATCCGTATGTGGTCCTTACTCACTCCTATGGACTCCAGGGAGCCTTTGGTTACTGGGTGCAACCAGTGGGAGATGGTAGCACGGGCTATATTCAACCGGTTCGGATGGCGGTCGCATAACAGGATAGGAGTCTAGGGAGCTTGTCCTTTACATTGTCAGACCGGCTGTGATTTTGAGCATGTGCTTTTCTGTTCATTTTTCGCTCCACTTGCGAGTTGTAATGCTTTATGACTTTGTGCTACTTTGAGACTATTTAATAAGATGGTTGCATGCATCATCATGATGCAGAGGCCGGGGGCACGCCTCCATTTCCAGAAAAAAGTACACGCCAAGCAATTTTAAAAGAAACAACAACAAAAATTTAGGACTACATACATACTCCCTCCGTCCTTGAAAGAGTGTACTTCCAACTTTGTTGGAAAGTCAAACTCTTCTATATTTGACCGTATTTATACAATAATTCATCAACATTTATGCCATCAAATTAGTAGCATTAGATTAATGATAAAATATATTTTCATCATATACCTATTTGGTTTCACAAACATTGATATATTTTTGCACAAACTCGGTCAAACTTTGAGATAGTTTGACTCTCCAACAAAGTTGGAAGTACACTCTTTTAAGGACGTAGGGAGTAGTTGATCATTTCATACATCCCAGACAACCAACAGTCAGCAGATTTTTCGATAAAGGGAATATATTAATATCGCGAAGATACCAATTACACCCGTCCTCTGCAACAACACAATACCCTAATGACATTACGAATGCACACAGCCAAAAAAAAGAAGCTAAAAAAAGCCCCCTACAGAGTTCCAGTCCTTGCAGCAGCAGTACAACCACCACCAAAACAACACCTGAAGTCCAAGTTCTCCAAAAGCGACGCCTCAAAGAAGGAAACAGTGCACAAACACCATCGTCACCCGATCGTAGATCTTGGGTTTTCACCCCGAAGATAGTCTCCGCTCTCAAAACAATGCCTTCAACAAGGTCATTGCCAGGCACAACCAATTAAGGCCAGACCTTGGATTTTCACCCTGAGAGGTAAGACTTTGAACGGCACCTGTGCTGCCGCCCCCATTTACATACTACTGCTACAAAATCCGAAACTCCAAACAAGTTCCTCATCGCCACAAAGGCTCCAATAACCATTACTAGTCCTCCGATCTCGGCTTCCATGACATTCTCCACCTCACCGCTCCCTCCTTAACGGAGAATCAGTGGGCACAATCGAATCCCACCCGATCCAGCAATCTCCAGGCATAACACGCCCATGGGAGTTCACTGGCGGAGCCTTCCGAAACTCGACACTCCGACCAAATCAAGAAGAATAGGTGGCAGGCAGATTTTTGTCTTGTCACTTGAGGAACCCTAGGACTGCCCCCTTAAATCAGGCCGAGCCTGCAGCCCCCACGCCGCCACGGCACCCCGGATCAGATCGGTCAGTGCGCGGATCTGGCGCCGCATCACAATCAGCAGGGGCGCCGGGAAAGGGCGCCTCGATGGTAGCCAACAGCATGCCGCCGCGCATGGAGGAGCAGGCCACGCAAACGCCATGGCCGGCCGCCGCCTCGGCCTTGAATCTGAGGGGAAAATGACACGTCGCGCGAGAGAGAGCTCGCCCCACCGCCGCCGTCCGCGGCACAGGCTTAGCTGGGTCGCCTCCTCCGGCGACGCGAGGGGGGATGGAGGGGTGGGGCTTGCGGTGGCCGGCGGCTGGATCTCCCCCCGTGTCGCCCGTGAGAGCGACGCGGGGGTCCGGACATTTCGTGGCTGCCTCACGTTGTGTTCACGTGAGGAGACATGAGAGAACCAGCACTCAGCACATAACAGAAGGATACTCTTATTCATATTATCATCAGATCAGATAGCATCCACGCTATCGAAGCTTTTTTGGATCTCAGCCGAGGATGGTGTAGACGCCGTTTTGGTCTTCTTCATCAACTCAAACAGTGTGATGGGTCTTCATCAGCTCAAACAGTGTGATGGGGCAGAGGATGCACTAAATATAGCACGAAGGACTTCAACTGGGAGGAGCTCAATCTTGAGCAGCTTGACCTCCGCGAGCTTGATTCACCCTTCTCCGAAGAGGAGGTTCTTGAGGCGATTAATTGCATGCCAACCGACAAGGCGCCGGGGCCGGATGGTTTCACTGGCCTTTTCTTCAGGAAATGTTGGAGCATCATCAAGCATGACCTTATGAGGGTGATCCAGCGCTTTGACTCCATCCACACGGAGAACCTTCACTGGCTCAACTCCGCGAATGTCGTGCTGCTTCCCAAGAAAGATGGGGCGGAGAGCATCGGCGACTTTAGGCCCATTAGTCTCATCCATGCGGTCGCCAAGATCATCGCGAAGGTTCTCTCTGCTAGGCTTAGCCCGCACATGTCGGCCCTTGTCTCCAACGCCCAAAGTGCCTTCATTAAATCCAGGAGCATTCAAGACAACTTCATGTATGTCAAAAACCTCGCGTGTCGGTTGCACAAGAGCAAGACCCCCTCTCTCCTCTTCAAGCTTGACATTCGTAAGGCCTTCGACTCGGTCAAATGGGAATATTTGCTTGACCTCCTGCGAAGGCGTGGCTTCCCTAGCAAATTCCGTGAGTGGATCGCGGCCCTCCTCTGCTCCTCTTATTTGAGGATTCTCTTGAACGGGGTGGCTGGCTCCCCCATCAAGCATGGCCAAGGCCTTCGGCAAGGGGACCCCATTTCGCCCCTCCTTTTTGTCATCGCCATCGACCCGCTGAAGCAAATCCTGGACGTGGCAACTAGGAAGGGACTCTTGCACAAGGTCCGTGGGAGAGGGGCCATGGTGCGAACCTCTCTCTACGCGGATGACGCGGCTGTTTTTGTCGTGCCATTCAAAAGGGATGTGGACAATCTTGCGGCCATTCTGAGGGCTTTGGGGACGTCACCAGACTGTGCACCAATTTCCATAAGAGCTCGATGGTCCCCATCCGGTGCGGTGGTCTCAACTTGGGCCATATTACTCACGATCTTCCGGCTAGGAGGGCGTCATTTCCGCTTCGCTACTTGGGCCTTCCACTATCTGTTTGGAAGCTCAAGCTTGCAGACCTCCAATTCCTTGTGGATAAGGTTGCAAGCAGATTGACAACATACGAGGGCCAGAACATCACCACCATCGGCCGCACCGCTCTTGTCAAGTCGGTGCTTGCTTCCCAAGTGATCTACTTCATCACGCCGCTTGCCATTCAGCCCTCCATCCTGCAAAGCATCGATAAGCTCGAACGGGCCTTTCTTTGGTCTGGGTCCGATAAAACCACGGGAGCTAAGTGCAAGGTCAACTGGGACATTGTGAGCAGGCCGCTTGCTTTTGGTGGCCTTGGTGTCCTCAACACCGATAAGTTCGCTCGGGCCCTTAGGCTGCGGTGGCCTTGGTACGAGTGGAAGGAGCCTAGGCGGGTGGCGAGAACCCATGTGATGAGGGTGATCTCAGCTTCTTCTATGCATGCACAGCAATCACAGTTGGAAACGGTGCGAAGACTCCCTTCTGGGAGAGCCCTTGGCTTCTTGGTCGCAGGCCCAAGGACATCGATCCGCTCATCTTCGCGGCTTCCTCGCGGAAGCGCTGGAAGGTTAGGGAGGCCCTCAAGGAGAATGCTTGGATCATCAAAATCAGGCCACCTGATACGGTCTCCGTTGAGCATGTTTCGCAGTTCTTCACCCTCTGGACTTTGCTGCAAGAGGTGCACTTGGATGAGCTTGTTGAGGACGATATTCTGTGGAAGCATATGAGTTCTGGGCTCTACTCCGCGGCTTCCGCTTACAGGGCGCAGTTCTTGGGTTTGGTGCTATCGCCCTTACGAATTGGTATGGAAGATTTGAGCCCCCCCGAAGGTCAAGTTCTTTGCTTGGCTCGCGCTCCAGGACAGGATCTGGACTGCCGACAGATTGCAGCGGCGTGGATGGCCAAACTGTGGCACATGCCCCTTATGCAGAGGGGTCCAGGAATGTGGCCCTCACCTCTTCTTTCGGTGCCGCTTCACTCTTCGTCTTTGGGCCATGGTGATCCAGAAGCCTCACATTCATGATCTGGACACTTCCGGTTGGCACCTGTTCGACTCCGTCAAGGGGTGGTGGGCGAGCACATGCGCTGCGGGCTCTGGTGACCGCAAAGCGAAGGCATCTATTACCATGCTTGTCTCGTGGGTCATCTGGAACGAGCGCAACGCAAGGGTGTTCCGGCACAAGAGCGCGCCTCCTCACATTCTACTCAACACCATCGTCGACGAGACTAATCTTTGGGTCAAGGCCGGGGCGAAGAAATTAGGGTCTTTCTTATTGCGGAATAATTGTCATGCCGCTTTTTGGCACGTTGTTGTAACAAACTTTATCTCCTCCTTATTTAATATATGAGGCTAATCTTTTGCCACCGTTTCAAAAAAGAAAAAAGAAAAGAGCACCTTCAGTGCACAACCCAAATTATGTCACCGCATCAGCAATGGGTGAGAAAGATCTATCTGATGGTAGATCATCTGGAAAAAGCTCCTCCTTGAGTAGAATCTGCCATTTCTTTAGACTAAAACAAATTATGTCACCCCATCAGCCAATTGTTGAGGACGAGGATCTATCAGCTGGGAGATCATCTGGGATTATATTTTTTGCATTTTCTCCTTCATGAGTAGGATCTGCCAGAGTAAATAGTATCAGTCGCCAGACCTGCTTAGTATCAGACCAAACTGCACTATTAAAAATTGAGCATTTCTAGTCTTTCAAATGCGCCACGTAGCACAAGCACAGGCAACAGAACTGAGAATTACATTACATGCTTTTATTTTTAGACCAGTACCTATTACACAGTGCCATCTCGACAGCAACTAACAAAGCGCACAGTTTCACACACACACACACAACACGGAAGCGCTGTAACCCACTTCTGCCGACACGTCTGGCGCGCCGAGGAACGGGGTCGGTCACGGAAACGGCGCGTGGCGCTTCATCTCGTGCGGCACGACGTCGACGGCGAAGCCCTTGTGGTGGCGGACCCAGTAGTCGGCCTGGCCCGGGCGCGGCTCCGCCGGCACCTCCACGTCGGCCCTGGCGGCCTTGAGCTCCTCCGTGGAGAAGCTGTACTTCTGGTCGCGCTTCCGCACCAGGTCCGGGCGCACGGCGGCGACGCGCTCCCCCTGCGGCGACACCATGAGCGCGGGCGCGCCGAGCGGCAGCCGGTCGCCGCGGTCCACCTGCCAGGTGCACCAGAACTTGCCGAACGTGCCGGCCATGTGGTCCAGCTCCGCCTTCCCCAGCATGCTGGGCACCCACGGGTTGGCCCACAGCCCCGCCTTGACCTCGTGCGCGTGCGAGTGCCACAGCTTCTGCTCCTCCGCCGGCAGCGACTCGAAGATCCTCCTCGACACGATGTACTCCACGCCTGCATGCACAAAACCAACAAGCAGCACGTTCTTATGGCCGAACAAGACAGGGCTACAGACTAGGGCGTGTGGTGCGGGCGCGCACCGATGAGGCGAGCGTGCTTGTCGTCGGAGTCGTAGACGGGGCACTGGAGGACGTCCTGGTTGAGGCGGGAGACGTAGTGGTGGGTCTCCACCTGCCGGTGCGGGTCGTGCGCGTACAGAGCGAACGTGCACACGTGCTGCTTCATCTGCTTCACGGGGCGCAGCGACTGCAGCGCCGCCGCGCCCTTGTCGAGCAGCATCGTCGAGGTCGACGTGGTCGTCGGCTTCCCCGGCAGCCCGCCGTCGCCTCCGGTCGAGGCCGGCGTTGGAACAGGCTTCTCGTCGCTAGACGCCATCAATGGATCGGGAGTCGGCTCGTTGTCGTTGGCCTGTACTGCTGGGTGAGGAGCCTGCGCTTCGGGTGAGCTTTTAAGTCGTGGCGGCATTGGGACTTGGATTGGATGGGCTGGCGCGTGACACGTACGTGGTGACGAGGCTGGACGTGGCAGACGGCATGCAACGTAGGTGGCAGATGTGCTATGCGGCTGCAGCGATTAGTGTTGACTCGCATGGGGTTTGAGTTCTAGTACGGCACCGGACACCGGTGATGGAGGAAAAAACAAAAATGCTAGGCCTACGAAACCTTCCTCGTCACAGTGGTGAATAACTTAATTTAATGTCACACTAGTTCATGTTAATATTTTTATAGTGTACAGTAAAGTATTACTATAAAAATAGTATCATTAATGGTTGCATTCATTAGCTTATCTCTACTTCTTATAAAAAATCGAGTTGATGACGATGATGTGCCTGCCATCTTGCAGACGGATAGAGCGCAAACTATGGTAATTTTGCAAAGAGATACCCGCACCTTTCTCCACATTTGCAGATAAGGTCTTCTCTCGTTCATTCTTATCTCACACAACTTCATTGTTGAGCAATTAAAAAAAAGCCTCTGAAACAATCTGGCATGGTGGCCGCTGCCGGTGTCGTCCATCCCCATGCGTTCGCTCAGTCCGACCATCAATCACCACCATGCCCCACTCCTCCTCATCTTATCGCTCCTCTTTCTAGAGATATCATTAGTTTTTACACATGGGATTACTTCCGCATGGGTCAAAGATGTTTTTGTAAAAAAATGCATCTTGATGTTCCGTGCAATACACGGGCATCTTGCTAGTAGATTATTATTAAACGCAGTATAGCTAACAACGAGCTCTATGGAGTCGTCACGTCACCTATAGCCAATCTAATAGTCAACATGTATAACAGCTGCTAAGTTCGTCCTGATTATTGGCCTCTTTCATATTTTGTGTCAAATTTTGACAATACATTTAACTAACAAAATATTAATTCATGTTATGAAAAATTATATGGTTGAACATACTTTTCGATGATTCCCGGAGCAACATGCAACAAGACCCCCTGCTTGAACAACTCGATTGGTTTTTTACCTCTCTCCACTAGACACATGTATACCCAAACACATTAGTTAAACCTCTCTGCAAACCGGTTTCGGATCATACCCCATGTGTTGTAAGCATTGAGACAAAAATCCCACATGCTAAACTCTTCAGATTCGAATCCTATTGGCTACTACACCCTGGTTTTATGGAGGTGGTCAAAAAAGTGTGGGATAGACCTGTCAGTTCAGGCAACGCAGCAACGGTCCTTTGCCGCAAGTTTAAGCTCTTAAGACATGAATTAAAAGCGTGGAGCAAGCATATCTCTCGGTTATCAGTGGCAATTGAAAATACCAATAAAACCCTGGCTGACTTGGATGCTCTTGAGAATCTTCGACCACTCACAAACCCGGAGAGTAACTTCCGCAAGATCATCAAAAATCACCTCCTGAGACTGCTAGATTACCAGAAACAATATTGGAAAAAGCATTGCACTATACGTTGGGTCAAATTTGGAGACGAGAATACAAAATTCTTCCAAGCCGTTGCAACAAAAAGATACAGAAAGAACAACATCACGAACCTCCAAACCCCTGATGGCCTCTCGGTGGAAGATCACACTGGTAAAGAAGCTCTTCTATTCCAGGCATACACTGAAAGACTTGGTACTTCCAACCCTACGCAGATGATATTTGATTTGCCTACCCTGATACGCCCGACCGAGAATCTTGACCATCTCACACTACCCTTCACCATTGAGGAAATTGACTCGGTTGTCAAAGAAATGTCGGCTGATCGTGCACCAGGTCTGGATGGTTTCAGTGGTCTCTTCCTCAAGGCTTGTTGGCCAATTATCAAAGAGGACTTTTATACCCTATGTGCTCAATTTCATGCAGGTGATCTCAACCTTCAAAGCATCAATGACGGTCTAATCACTCTTATCCCGAAGAATGTGTCTCCTTCCACAGTCAACGATTACCGTCCAATTACACTGCTCAATTGCTGCCTCAAACTCATTACAAAGCTCCTTGCAAACCGTCTCCAAAAGTCATCCTGAAAATTATACACCGCAACCAATATGGTTTCATCCGTGGAAGATCAATCCAATACTGCCTTGCATGGATGTTTCAATATATCCACCAGTCTCAGGCTTCCAAACGGAAAATAGTCCTCCTAAAGTTGGACTTTGCCAAAGCTTTCGATACGATTGAACATGAACCAATTATCAACATCATGAAGCATATGGGATTCAACGACAAATGGTTGTCCTGGATTAAATCAATTTTCTCTTCAGGAAGATCCTCCATTCTTATCAATGGGGTACCGGGTCGACAATTCCATTGCCGCCGTGGTGTCCGGCAGGGTGATCCCCTCTCTCCCCTCATTTTCGTTCTCGCCGCGGATCTCCTACAATCAGCTCTCAATGATGCATACAGGAGAGGCTTGATTCAACTCCCCTTTCCTTGCAACGGTCAAATGGACTACCCAATCGTCCAATACGCGGATGACACGCTCCTACTCCTGCCTGCCTGTCCCCGTCAAGCCGCGATCATTAAAAGTATCCTCACGAATTATGCCCAGTCCATTGGTCTCAAAATCAACTTCCACAAGTCAACGCTCATTCCCATTAACTTGGAGGTTGAACTTGCCGCCAACATCGTAGATATTTTTGGATGCTCAATTGGCTCTATGCCATTTACCTATCTTGGCCTCCCTCTGGGCACTTCTCATCCTACGATGCAAGATTTCATGCCACTCGTCAGCTCGGTCGAACGGAACCTATCTTCCAGGCTCTCCCTCATGTCCTATGCAGGGAAACTTACCCTACTCAACACCACAGTCACCTCCTTACTCATATACGCCATGTGTACGCTCAAGTTCCCCCCAAAACTTATTGAAATGCTGGACAAGATCAGGAGAAGATGCCTCTGGATCAAGAAGACGGACCAGGGGGACAAGTGCAACTCTTTGGCAGCATGGGAGATGGTGTGTAAACCAAAAAATAAGGGAGGTCTCGGCGTCATCAACCTCAGGATTCAAAACGAGGCTCTTCTTATGAAATTTTTACACAAATTCTACAACAAGATGGATATTCCTTGGGTGCAACTTACTTGGGACACTTACTATGGACAGAAAATCCCACATGCTACGGATCCTGTGGGGTCATTCTGGTGGCGGGATGTGCTCAAGCTCTTCCCTACTTATAGAGGGATATCACGCATCAATATCGTCTGTGGCACCACAGCTCTTTTCTAGAAGGATTTATGGACGGATCGACTACTCCAGGACTCACACCCGCGTGCTTTCTCCCATGCAACCAACGAAGATGTTTCCGTCAAAGATTTCTTGGGGATCACGTCTCTTGGGGAGGCCTTTCACCTACCACTGTTTCCACAAGCCCATGCTGAGGTTCGCCACATGCAGACGATCGCCGCCTCCTTTCAACCCATGACGGCTACCTCAGACGTTTGGCACTATGTGTGGGGCAAAACGATTTTCAAATCCATCGACTACTGCCATTTTTTCTTCAGGGAGATTCAATCACACCAGGTCTTTGGCTGGCTCTAGAAATCAAAGTGCACAATGAAGCTAAAGGTTTTTGCATGGCTGCTACTCAACGACAGGCTCAACACCCGGAATATGCTCAAGAGGCGACACTACAACATAGGAGATTATCATAACTGCCTCCTCTGTGGGCTCAACATTGAAGAGACGGTTGAGCACATGATTTTCACTTGTTCTTTCAGTAAACAATGTTGGAGGGCTCTGGATATAAAATGGGACCCGTTCACTGGACGTATACAGGCCATCGAAGACCAGAAAAATGACCACCCCTCACCGATGTTCTTCGAGAAATTCACGGTGGCGGCGTGGAGCATTTGGAAGGAAAGGAATAATAAACACTTCAGGTCGATCGACCCCTCTATACGGTCTTGGCTTGACAGGTTTAAGAGAGATTTCGAGCTCCTCCAACACAGGGTCAAAGAGGCACGTAGGCCTTTTGTGCTTAACTTTGTACACTCTTTACACTAGCCCCTTGCTTCTGTAGACCCCCCCCCCCCCCCCCCTGCCCCAAAGTGGTCAGGTCCCCTTCACCATGTAAATATTCTACTTGTACAGTAGCACCCATTTCTTATTAATATAATATCACAGTAGGAGCCTTTCGTACTGTTTCTCGGTCAAAAAAAACATACTTTTCGATGATATTATTTGTCTACGTATAACCTATATTTTATTAATTAAAATCATGGTCAAAAGTATGACCCTAAATACGAAGGGGATAATAAACCAGGACGGAGATTGTAATAGTTACTAAGAAGGAAAATACACACGAGCTCCTGGGTGCTTCACACCCCTATACGAATATTAATTTTAAAAAATACCAGAATTTTTTAAAAAAGCTGAATTTTGGGATATCAAACGTGGGTGCCCAATCTACTTCCGTGTGAATTTTCTTGATAAAAATATCAGAAAGTATATCTGTGGTGAAGAAAACATTGGCCGACCTATAATCCATCCAAACAGTTTTTTATACATAGGAAATTTTTTACTTTTTTACTGAGAATATATTTCCTAGTATTTTATCACAAATTTTCACACGGGAGTAGATTGGGGATCAAGATTTGATATCCTAAAATTTCAGCTTTTCTTGAATTTTTCTGGTTGCTTTTTGAATTTAATACTCATATAGGAGTGTGGAGCACCCAAGTGCTCCAAACCCTCTTCCTTACTAAGAAGTACTACATTATTAATGCATGACCTATCTTACACTTTCACAATGTTTCTTCAAGCCCGTGTTGCAACTGGTTGTTAATTTACGGCTTGCTTCCCTTCTCTCCACCTTTCTCTCTCATCCAACTCAGCAAAAGTATAATATTTAAATTCTTACAGTCTGCTTACTGTACCTAATTAGACTTGCTTTAATATGTCACCACCATCGTCTATTTCATTATTTAATATTACTCCCTCCATTTACTTATACAAGGCCACTATAGAAAATATACTTTGCATTTATACAAGACCAGAAACAGTAACCGAGACAAAAGTTAGTGATATTTCCTTGTACTAGCAACCTGTTTAATACTTGCAGGCATGTAGTCATAATGGCACTCTGTGATGACCCCGGCTTAATCGTGCACTAACCATACATGCAAATGCACACGATCATGCCTAAGGACTCACTTGAAGATATCACAACACAACTCTAAAACATAAATAAAGTCATACAAGCTTTATATTACAAGCCAGGGCCTCGAGGGCTCGAATACATAGCTCGATGGCATACAAGTGTCAGCGGAAGCATCAGATATCTGGGTACAGATATAACAGAGTTACAGATAGGCCTTTAAGAAGGCGGGGTAAAATAAAACACTACGATCAAAAGGCGTAGGCCTCCTGCTTAGGACCCTCCGAACCTACTCCTGGTCGTCGGTCGGCTCCTCGTAGTAGTTCTTGCCGGGAGGGTAGTAGTAGTAGTAGCCGTCGGCGGAGGCAGCTAGCTCAGGAGCTCCGTCATCTGGTTGCGACAAATGGATATGGGGAGAAAAAGAAAGCAAAGCAAACATGAGTACTCATCCAAAGTACTCAGCAAGCAAGGATCTACACTACTTATGCAACATTTTCAAAGGAAGGCTGTATATGTGGACTGGGCTGCAGAAATGCCAGAATAGAGGGAAAAGCCTAGTCCTATCAAAGACTAGCATCTTCAGCACCTTCATCGGTCTTGCAGCATTAGAAGAGTGCAGATTAGCATAAAGTAAAGTAGTAGTAGTGTTATCAACCTCGCCCAGAGATTCTTCCTCGACTCCCTGCGAGAAAGCAATCCCAGAGCCATACTATCCAGTTATCATCTCAAGTTACCAGTTCTAGTTGTACCGATCAGGATACAACTCCGAGTGTCCGTTACCGTAGGACAGGCTATCGATAGATTAGTTCTTCCCTGCAGGGGTGCACCAACTTACCCACCACGCTCGCTTAACTTCGGCCGGACACACTTTTCTGGGTCATGCCTGGCCTCGGCCAAACGATACGCCGCAACCCGACCAAATATTAACAGAGAGGTCAGCATGCCGGACTAACCTATGCGCCCAGGGGTCTTGGGCCTTCGCCCCGGGGCCTCCTGCGCATTACGTGCACCGCCGGTGAGCAGACCTTGCAACCCCTTAATACAAGTGCGGTTGCGTTCCCAGTCCAACCCAGCGTGTGCCGCTCTTTGCTGACGTCAATTAAGCTCCGGCTGAAGTATACGATGCAGAACACCCATGCTATGCCCACGTGATGGTTAGTGCTATCAGGCCAGAGGCCTCTCGGATCAAATATCCAAACCGTTAGTGTGTTGGTAGTGCGGTAACGAGCAGAGACTCACGAAAGATGTGACCCCGTCGCCCCGTCTCGAGGACTTGCGGCAAGGGCTAAGAAGGCCCGGCCACGCCTCGTGTTCAGCTCTCGGGTACCATCCAGGTACACCCGACTCCACATCTCTCGCAATTAAGCTCACGCGGGTACCCCTCAGGGCCGACCCGTCTTTAGTAACATGGTTCAGTGTAAAGTCTTAGTATCCACAGTAACCGTGTGTCCAACACCAAGGGAACACTGAGGAATCACCCTCGATGGAATTCCACCTGATGTTATCGTCAATGTGAACGAAGGAGGAATCACCCTCGAGGTCCACACTTGAGATGTTGCACGACGACGTCGTTATCGGGGGTGGTGTAGGAGGGATCACCCTCACTGACCACGACCGATTAACTAACCTACAAGGTTATCATCAGAAGTGCTGACGAGGTATCACCCTCGGCACTCGATAGTAACCCAGTAGTGTCGAGCAACTAAGGGGAAAGTGATGTGCGATGCCGGGGCCTGGTCTTCGATCCCGTTGATCGGGTCTTCTGTTAATCCAGCGGGGTAGTCGAGATATGTGGGGTCTCTGATGGGTCTCTACTCAACCTATACTAAACAGTTTAGGATAAGCAGGTAGGTAACAATAGCAGGTTACAATAAACAGGCTATGCAGCAGAAATAGGATAACAACAGCAGCAGTAACTTCTAATGCAAACATAAGAGAGAAGAGAATAGGCGATATCGGAATGCTCAAAAGGGGGGTGCTTGCCTAGAAGCTCTGTGGCAAGTGTCTGGTCGTCAGGGGCGTAGTCGACCTCCGGAGTTGCGTCGGCCTCGGGGACTATGTCGGTGTCGGGGTCTAACGAGAGAGAAGAGGGGGAGGAAACAAATAAATGCATAGCAATAATGTAACACATAGCATGCTATGCCTAGGATGTTGTACAGGGTTGCCTAAAGTATGTCTAAGTTATTTTAGTTATTTTTGGGATTAAAGTGGGATTTGTTAATCGGTGGACATGCACTATTCATATACCGGAATCAGGCTAAAAGTTACAAGTTCTCCTATGTAGGGGGTTCCGACATAGAAACAGACGGCACGATCAAATTCGTCTCATCGTTCTGATCAACTTTCATGTATAAAGTTTTTCGATCCGAGCTACGGTTTAAATTCTACGGATTTTAAAAGATTTAAACAGTTTTTTGAATTTATTTTAAATTAACATAAACTAATTATGATGTCAGCATGATGTGGGGATGACATCAGCAGTCAACAGCCGCACTGACCAGGTCAAACCTGACCAGTGGGCCCCACATGTCAGCCTCTGTTACTAACAGAGTTTAATTTAAGCTAAACTAAATCTAATTATCTACTGGACCCCACCTGTCAGTGACTAATTAACTTAATTAATTAACTTTTATTTATAAAAACATTTTAGTTAATTAAAATGCGGTGGGGCCCGCATGTCAGCGACTGGGACCGCCCAGTCAGCACAGTTGACCAGGTCAACTGGTCAACTGGGACCAGGGGCCCCACTGGCAGTGACCCTGGGGGTGGCCCCGGGTATGCCACGTCGGCGGTGGCCACCGGAGAGAGCTCCGGCGACCAAAACAGCGGCAGGGCTCGCCGGAAAACGACTACAGGGCACGAGGAAGGGCGCGGCTAGGCTCATTCGAGAGCTTGAGCTCAGCCGCATCGAGTGGTGGTGGTGGCCGAGCCTGGAGTGGACAGAAACAAGCACGGCGAGCTCGTCGGCGGACGGCCGGAATCGGGCGACGATGGAATCGGGGCAGTAGCGCGCAAATGAGCAAATGGCGAGGCTAGCGAGGCTCTACGCGATGTGTTGAGCACAATGGGCTCGGCCCCGTGACCTTTTGGTAACCGGAAGGGCGCCGGCGGCGAGCTGAGGCGGAGGCGCGTTCAGGACCTTGATGGAACAGGTACTACGGCAAGCTCGCGAGCTAACGGAGGGGTTGGGGAGGACCTACGCGGCGCGGTGAGTGCAACGGTCACAAGCATTTGACCGAAGAGTCACTGTGGCCACGCCAGCGACGTGAGTGGGCGGCGGCGCGTCCGGGCGCCGCGGAAGAAGCAGCTAGCGCGTGTGCGAGGGCGAACAAAGGAAAGGGGAAGGAAGAGGGGTTCACCTCGCGGCACGCACGTTGTCCCGTGATGGATTAGTAGCAGCAGAAGCCGGCGCCGGAGACGAAGACGATCGATGGCAGCCGGAGATGTGGACGAGGGGGATCCAGCGCTTCGGTGCTCCCCAGCTCCAGCTGAGGCCACCGGTCGATGGAGTAGACGATGGCGGAGCTCCTCGACAAATCGGCGGAGCGAGGTGGTGGCTGTGGCCACGAGATCGACGGAGGCACGGCGGTGGTGGCGTTCGGTGACAATGGGGAACGAGGGGGAGAGCAACGGAGAGGAAGAGGGAATGGATGGTGAGGCCAGGGGGGATGCCTTGGCTCGTCCTTATCCCCTCGACGGGCCGCGGCGTCGGTGGAGTGCCGCGGTGTCGACGCTGCACCGGCGAGCGCAGGCTCGACCACGGCGGCGTTGACACGCAGGGGAGAGAGAAGGGGAGTTGGGCCGGTGGGCTGGACTCGGGGCACTGTGCACTTAAGCACAGTGCACAGTGCCTCTTTTTATTTTCTAGTTTCTGTTTTTGCTCTTTCTTTTATCTGAGATAGTTTTGGAATATTTTGAGCATCCAAATGATCTTGCAAAAATGTGAAACCTGCCCTCACTGATGCATTGCAATATCCAGCACTGCCACAAAAAGTTTGGGCATTTTTGGAATTCATTTGGAATTTACAAAAATGAATATGGCATTTAAAATTCTTCTTTTTGGCACTGTTTTAAATGCTAATGCCATTTTGAATTGATGATGATGTTGTGTTCCTTAACATCAAATGGTTTTGGATTATTTGCTATAAAGTGAACATTTTTCCAACATGTTTTGAGTAACTTTATTTTGCACTTTGAGTTTGAGTTAATTTTCAGAGAAGTATTTGAATTGTTTTGATTAACCACTATGACTAGGCACTGCAAATGGAGATGACTTGGCATACTTAGCAGAGTGTCACAGTGCTTATTACAAGGGAGTGTTACAAATTCTCCTCCTCTAAAAGAAATTCTCGTCCCGAGAATTTAGGAGGTAGAAGGAAAGACGTCGGGATATTCTTTCCAAAGATGATCCTCGCATTCCCAAGTGGCTTCATCTTTAGTATGATTCGACCAGTGCACTTTAAGGAACTTGGTCGTCTTCTGACGAGTTCGATGTTCAGCTTCGTCAAGGATGCGGATGGGATGCTCCTTATAAGAAAGATCATCTTGCAATTCGAGCATTTCATGATCCACTGCTCGGTGTGGAGATTCCTTGAAGCATTTACGAAGTTGCGACACATGGAAGACGTCGTGGATATGAGAGAATTGCAGTGGCAATTCCAATTTATAAGCCACCTGTCCATGTCTGGCAACGATGCGAAAGGGGCCGATGTAGCGTGGAGCTAGCTTGCCCTTGATTCCGAAACGATGAGTGCCTTTCATAGGAGTGAAACGAAGATAAGCTTGATCACCTGGTTGATAAGTCAGACCCCATCGTTTGCGATCATAGTTGCTCTTCTGGCGGTCCTGAGCCGCCTTGAGATTTTCTCGAACAATGCGGACTTGTTCTTCGGCGTGTTGAATAATGTCCGGTCCTACGAGTGGTCGTTCCCCAGTTTCTGACCAATTCAGAGGGGTTCGACACTTACGTCCGTAAAGCACTTCGAAAGGGGCCATTTTCAAGCTGGCTTGATAGCTGTTGTTATACGAGAATTCGGCAAACGAAAGAGATTCTTCCCACTTCTTACCGAACGATATAACACAAGCTCGAAGCATATCTTCAAGCACTTGATTAGCTCGCTCAACTTGGCCTTGGGATTGTGGATGATATGCTGAACTCCAGGTAATGTGAGTTCCCATAGCTTCTTGGAAACTTTCCCAGAACTTGGAGGTGAAAAGACCGCAACGGTCCGAACTGATCTCCTTCGGAATACCGTGGAGTGAAACAATTCTGGAGATATACAGCTCTGCTAACTGGCTAGCAGTGATAGTCTCCTTGACAGGCAGAAAATGTGCAACTTTAGAGAGTTGGTTGACGACGACAAGTATAGCATCGTGACCCTTCTGAGACTTGGGAAGACCAGTAATGAAATCCATTTGAACCTTATCCTATTTCCACAAAGGAATAGGAAGTGGTTGAAGAATTCCATCAGGCTTCTGATGTTCTGCTTTCACGCGACGGCAAACATCACATTCAACAACATATCGAGTAATGTCTTGCTTCATTCTGGACCACCAGTACCTCTGTCGAAGATCGCGATACATCTTGGTGCTACCCAGATGGATAGACAGCGATGTATCATGTGCCTCCTTCATGACTTTGTCAGTCATAAGTTCGAAGCGAGGTACCACAATTCGATCTCTGAAATACAAGGTTCCATCTTCAGCAACCGAGAAATCCCTGTACTTCTCAAGGTGAAGTTCTTTCTTCATCAGATCTATTTCAGCATCTTTGGCTTGCGCAATCTTTACAGCTTTCTCAAGATCTGGCTATACCACAAGGTTATTAAGAGAACCCTGCGGAACGATACAGAGGTTCAACTTGCGCAGTTCTTCATAAAGATGGGGTTGAGCTTGCTTAACCATGAGGTTGTTGCAATAGGACTTGCGGCTCAATGCATCAGCCATCACATTAGCCTTGCCAAGGGTATAAGAAATACCACAGTCATAGTCCGTGATTGTTTCCAACCATCGCTGTTGACGGAGATTAAGATCTGGCTGAGTAAACAAATACTTCAGACTCTAATGGTCGGTGTATATCTCACACCGGTTACCAAGAAGGTAATGTCGCCACTGCTTCAAAGCATAGATTACAGCAGCAAGTTCGAGATCATGCACTAGATAGTTTTCTTCATGCGGACGCAATTGTCGCGAGGCATATGCAATTACCTTTCGTTCTTGCATTAGGACACAGCCTAATCCCTGACGAGAGCATCGCAATAAATTACAAAGTCTTTGCGAGAATCGGGAGGAGTAAGCACTGGAGCAGAGGTTAGCTTGTCCTTGAGGGTCTAGAAACTTTCTTGACATTTGTCTATCCACTCAAACTTAACGCCTTTGTGGAGCAGGTTAGTCAGGGGCTTGGCAATCTTGGAAAAGTTCTTGACGAATCGCCGGCAATAACTTGCAAGGCTGAGAAAACTTCTGACTTGCTTGGCATTCTTTGGAGGAGTCCAGTCAAGGATAGCCTGAACACGCTCCAGGTTAACGGCAATACCGTCCTTGGAAATCACATGTCCAAGGTAGGTCACTTCAGAAAGCCAGAACTCACATTTGGAGTACTTGGCATACAACTTGTGCTCTCGAAGCCTCTCCAGAACAAGGCGAAGATGTTCGGCATGTTCTTCCTTATTCTTCGAATATACCAGAATATCATCCAGATATACCACAACAAACTTGTCGAGGTAATCCATGAATATATAGTTCATCAGGCGGGAGAACGTAGCTGGAGCATTTGTTAAACCAAACGACATAATGGTGTACTCGTAGGTACCATAACGAGTAACAAAGGCGGTCTTCGGAATATCCTCTTCACGGACACGTATCTGGTGATAACCCAACCTCAAGTCGAGTTTAGAGAACACCGATGATCCAGCAAGTTGATCATATAAGTCATGGATCCGAGGAAGCAAATATTTATTCTGAATGGTTGCCTGGTTGATAGGACGGTAATCTTGGACCAACCTATTTGTACCATCTTTCTTCTTGACAAAGAGAGACGATGCACCCCAGGCAGAGGAACTAGGATGGATGAAGCCCTTCTTAAGTGACTTATCGATCTCTTCCTTAAGCTCGAGAAGGTGATGCCGAGGCATCATGTAAGGACGCTTCGCAATAGGAGTAGTGCCAGGCTTCAAGTCGATGACGAACTCGACAGCTCTAGCAGGGGGTATTCCTGGAAGTTCTTCTCGGAAAACATCCTGGAAGTCACAGACGACTGGAATGTTTTCGATCCCCTCAAGCAGAGAAGCGTTTAACGCATTCAAGGCATAAATCTGAGACTCGGCGTTCTGAGTGAGGTGAGCATGATAATTCACTATCTGACCTGATGGATGCAGGAGGTGTACAACTTTAGTGGCACAATTGATTGAGGCATAGTGGGCCTTCAACCAATCCATTCCCAGAATAAGATCAACTTCAGAAGAGTTGAGAATAATGGGAGACGCTCGGAATTCCAATCTTTCAATATTAATTACGACATCGGGACTGAACAACGAAGTGTGGCAATGACCCACGGGAGTGTTCACTCATAATTTACGGGGTAGCGTATCACATTTAACTTCATGCATGAGTGCGAATTTATCTGACATGAATGAATGCGATGCTCCTGAATCAAATAAAACGGAGGCAGGTACTGAATTAACAAGAAGTGTACCCATCACGGTTTCAGGTTGATCCTGAGCTTCAGCCATGTTGACATGATAGTTCTGTCCACGACCATAAGAAGGTCTAGCATTGTTGTTACGCTGCTGAGGAATTCCACGGCCATTACCACGGCCAGCAGGAAGAGGCACAAGCTGATTCTGACTCTTAGAACAGTCTCTGGCACGGTGACCTGGCTGGCCACACTTGAAGCAGAGTCCACTGTCTGGACGTGGTGCAGGAGCTCGAGGTGGTACAGCTCGAAGAGGCTGCCTCGGTGGTGGAGGAGGCAGGCGAGGTGCAGCATAAGCAGGCCTGTACACTGGAGCTGTTGGACAGTGCATGCTTTGTGGAATCCAGATGCGGCGCTTCTGCGAAGACGAGCCCGAAGATGAGCCCACTTCACGGGTGCGTCTGGTCGCTTCCTTATGCTTCTTCAGACCAGTCTCGACCATAATAGCCTTGTTCACCAAGGTGGCGAAGTCAGGAAAGTCTTGGATGAGCAGGGCTAGCTGAATGTCATGGTGTAGCCCATCACGGAACTTCTCCTGCCTACGAGCATCAGTGGGAATGTCTTCTTCAGCATAGCGAGACAAATCAAGGAACTCTCGCTGGTAGACTTCTACAGTCTTGTTGCCTTGAACGAGGCTGCGGAACTCGGCCTTCTTTCGATCTATAACTCCTTGAGGAATATACTGGGCATGAAAAGCAGCCTTGAATTCCACCCAAGTGACAACATGTGACGACCCCAACTTAATCGTGCACTAATCATACACGCAAATGCACACGATCAAGCCTAAGGACTCACTTGAAGATATCACAACACAACTCTAAAACATAAACAAAATCATACAAGCATTTATTACAAGCCAGGGCCTCGAGGGCTCGAATACAAAGCTTGATGACAACAAGCATTAGCGGAAGAGTTAGATATCTGTGTACAGATATAAAACAGAAAACAGAGAAGCCTTTAGAAAGGCGGGACAAAAAAAATAAAACACTACGATCGAAAGGCGCAGGCCTCCTGCCTGGGATCCTCCGTTCCTACTCCTGGACGTCGGCCAACTTGTAGAAGGTTCCACCCTCGGGGAAGTAGTGGAAGTCGTCGGTGGGGCAGCTGTCTCAGGGGCTCCGTCAACTGGTTGCATCAATTGAAAAATGGGGGAAAAAGAAAGTAAAGCAACCGTGAGTACTCATCCGAAGTACTCAGCAAGCCAAGGATCTACACTACATATGCAACATTATCAAAGGGAGGCCGTATTAGTGGACTGGGCTGCAGAAATGCCAGAATAGAGGGGGAAAACCTAGTCCTAGCGAAGACTAGCATCTTCAACATCTTCATCGGTCTTGCAGCATTAGAAGAGTGCAGATCAGCATAATGTAAAGTAGTAATAGTATCAAGTAAAAGTCTCGCCCAGAGATCCTTCCTCGACTCCCTGCGAGAAAGCGATCCCAGAGCCACATATCTAGGTATCATCTCAAGTTCTAGCTGTATCGATCGGGATACAACTCCGAGTGTCCTTTACCGTAGGACCGGCTATCGATAGTTGTGTTCTTCCCTGCAGGGGTGCACCAACTTACCCACCACGCTCGATTAACTCCGGCCGGACACACTTTCCTGGGTCATGCCCGGCCTCGGCCAAACGATACACCGCAACCCTACCTACAGCTCAGCAGAGAGGTCCCCGCCGGTCTACCTCCTAAGCGCAAGGGGTCTTGGGCCATTGCCCTGTGCACTTCGGGTCGTTGCGCGCAGGGTGGATACCAGCGCCTCGGCGTGATCCGACCGTGCCGCCATGCTGAACTGGACGTCTGACAGAGCCTTCGGCTGATGCTACGATGCAGAGTGCCCATAACTCTTCTCACGTGATGGTTAGTGCTATCCGACCAGAGGCCGGCTCGGATCATATATCCAAATCGTTAGTGGACTAGTGGCTTGCGGTAACGAGCAGAGACTCGCGATTGATGTGACCCCGTCGCCCCGTCTCGAGGACTTGCTGCAAGGGCTAAGAATGCCCGGCCGCGCCTCGTAGAATAACTCATGGGTAACTATCCATCATTAGCGGGTACCCCTCAGGGTCGACACGCCTTTCCAAATATCATTATCAACAGTAATGTAAGGCATCTGTGAGGCTACCATATCAAGGGGAATCCGAGGCATCACCCTCGTTGGACTCCCACCTGATGTAAAATCAAGGTGGACGTAGGAGGAATCACCCTCGAGGTCCACGCTTGAGGTGTTGCACGACTTCGTCATTATCGGGGGTGGTGTAGGAGGAATCACCCTCGCTTACCACGACCGATTAGCTAACCTACAAGGTTATCATCAGAAGTGCTGACGAGGTATCACCCTCGGCACTCGATAGTAACCCAGTAGTGTCGAGCAACGAAGGGGAAGTGAGGTGCGATGACAGGGTCTGATCTTCGATCCCGTTGATCGGGTCTTCTGATACTCCAGCGGGGCAGTCGGGATAAGTGGGGGTCACTGATGGGGCTCTACCCAGTCTATTCTAAACAGTTTAGGATAACAATAAGGTATCAACAGCAGGTTACAATAAATAGGCTATGCAGCAGATATAGGATAGCAGTAATAGTAGCAAATTCTAATGCAAGCATGAGAAAATAGAGTAGGCGATATCGGGATGATCAAAGGGGGGGGCTTGCCTGGTTGCTCGACGGCAAAGGCAAGGTCTTCAGTGGTGTAGCCAATCACCGGAGCTGCGTCGGTCTCGGAGGCTACGTCGGTACCAAGATCTAACGAGAGAGAAGAGGGGGAAGAACGGTAAATACAAAGCAACAGGTGCATGACATGTCAACAAGCAGAGCTAGCGGTGTTCTATCGCAGAGCTAGGTAATACCGGCGAAAGAGAAAAACATCCGGGAAAGTATTCTCGGTGTCCGGCATTTCGGACAGTCGAAAAGAGGGGAATGGTTGTAGGTTCGCTATGTTAGGGACGTGTGGCGGACGAACGGACCGCGAAATTGGATTCGTCTCGTCGTTCTGAGCAAGTTTCATGTACAAAGTTTTTCGATCCGAGCTACGGTTTAAAAGTTATGAATTTCTAAAGATTTAAATATTTTCTGAAATTATTTCTATTTAACAGAAAAGGATATATGACGTCAGCATGTCTAAGGAATGATGTCAGCAGGTCAACTGCGGCTGATCAGGGTCAAACCTGACATGTGGGTCCAGTGGGACCCACATGTCAGCCTCTGTTAGTCTTAACAGAGTATTAAACTAACTAACAGGGTTATTTAACAAGGTGGGGCCCGTCTGTCAGTGTCACTAATTATTTAATTAATTAAACTTAATTAGCAAAATGATTAATTAGACAATTAAACAAGGCGGGCCCACACGTCAGCTGCAGGGATGAACAGTAACCACATTGACCCTAGTCAACATGGTCAAACAGGCGCAGGGGACCCACTTGCCAGCGACCTGGGGTGGACCCCATGCGGTGCCACGCTGGCAGAGCCGCCGGAGTGGCTCCGGCAAGGCCGTCCACGACGGCGCATCCCCGTCGAGCGTCGGATTCTTGCTACGGTAGGTCTTGTTGCGCGGTTTTAGTCGCAATTGAACTGGCTCTCCCTTCCGCGTCGACCCATGGCCTCAGAATGACCGGAGATGGCCGTTGGGCACGCCGGCGAGGAGCCATGGCGGCGGCGAGTTTCGGGTCAGAGAGGGGAAAACGGTTGCGGGCGGTTTTCGAGCGCGCTAGCTAGCTAGGATGAAGCGGGTGTCCTCCAGGAACACGCCCGTGCCCTTGGTTCGGCCAAAGGGCAAGCACATCGGCTACGACGAGCTCTGCAGTGGAGCAGAGCTCGGTAATGGTGACGGCGGCACCGCGAGTTAGCTACGGGGCTCGAGGAGGAACCAGAGGAAGGAGGGGGTGCGGAGGCTTACGGCGCGGCACACGGAGGCCCTTGAGGTGCTTAGTAGCGCAGGGGAAGGCCGCGGTCGTCGGTGTTGAAGAAGCTGACGATGACAAGCCGAAAAAAGAAGACGAGTCAGGGCGGTCGCCACGCTGCTCCCCGGCTCCAGTCGAGGCACCGGACAACAAGGCGAGGGCCGACGGAGCCCGTGGACACGAGCTGCAGGCGCGGTGAGGACGGTGGCCGCGGTGGCGCTGGACGAACGGCGGCGATGACGCTCGGCTCTGGTGAGCAGAGGGAGAGAGAGGGCGCGCGCGCGTGGGAGAGAGAGGGGGAAATGTCGAGGGAGTCCAGGGGAGGTGCATGAGAGGGTGCTTATCCCCTCGCCTCAACGACTCCGTCGCGGTGGTGCGCGGTGAGCGGTGCGGCGAGCTGCGGCCAGGGAGACGTCGACACGGAGGGGGGACTAGGTAAGGTGGGCTGGGCCGGCTACTGTTCACGCAGGCTTTAGTGCACAGTAGGCCTTTTCCATTTTCCACTTTATGTGTCTGCCCTTTTCTTTTTATTCTTTTCTGTTCTGAATTAGTTAGGGCACTTTTGCACTTTTGTAAAATATGAGACTTGGTCCAAATAATGCAATGCAATATTACCCATCACCGAAAACTTGTTTGGACAGATTTGGATTTCATTTGAATTTAATATGATTTTAAATGGATTTAATAACTCTGTTTTGGTGCTGTTTCAAGTTGTTTGAGTCACTTATCTAACTCCAACTATTTTGATGATGGTTTTATAAATGTTCCTGGATTATTTGCCAATTAATGAACATTTTTGCAACAGTGTTTGAGCAAATTTATTTTGCACTTTTGAATTTGAGTTAATTTTCAGAATGGAGTTGAATTATTTTGGTTAACCACTATGATTAAGCACTGCAAATGATATGACTTGGCAATATTAGCAGTTGATCATAATGGCTATTACACAGGGGTGTTACAAGTTCTCCTCCTCTAAAAGAAATTCTCGTCCCGAGAATTAAGAAGTAGAGGGAAAAAGATCGGAATATTCCTTGCGAAGATGATCCTCGCGTTCCCAAGTGGCTTCATCTTCAGTATGATTCGACCACTGCACTTTCAGGAACTTGGTCGCCTTCCAACGAGTTCGACGTTCAGCTTCATCGAGAATGCGGATTGGATGCTCCTTATAAGATAGATCATCTTGCAATTCGAGCATCTCGTGATCCACTGCTCGGTGCGGAGATTCCTTGAAGCACTTACGAAGTTGCGACACGTGGAAGACATCGTGGATATGAGAGAATTGCGGCGGCAACTCCAATTTATATGCCACCTGACCACGTCTGGCAACAATGCGGAAAGGACCAATGTAGCGTGGAGCTAGCTTGCCCTTGATTCCGAAACGGTGAGTGCCCTTCATAGGAGTGACTCGCAGATAAGCCTGATCACCAGGTTGATAAGTCAAACCCCATCATTTGCGATCATAGTTGCTCCTCTGGCAGTCCTGAGCCGCCTTGAGATTTTCCCGGACAATACAGACTTGTTCTTCGGCGTGTTGAATAATATCCGGACCCACGAGCGGTCGTTCCCTAGTTTCTGACCAATTCAGAGGGGTTCGACACTTACGTCCATATAGAACTTCGAAGGGGGCCATTTTCAAGCTGGCTTGATAGCTGTTGTTATAAGAGAACTCGGCATACGGGAGAGATTCTTCCCACTTCTTGCCGAAAGAAATAACACAAGCCCGAAGCATGTCTTCAAGCACTTGATTGACTCGCTCGACTTGGCCTTGGGATTGGGGGTGATAAGCTGAACTCCAGGTAATATGAGTTCCCATAGCTGTTTGGAAACTTTCCCAGAATTTTGAGGTGAAAAGACCGCCACGGTCCGAACTAATCTCCTTCGGAATACCATGGAGTGATACAATTCTGGAGATGTATAATTCTGCTAACTAACTAGCAGTGATCGTCTCCTTGACAGGCAGAAAGTGGGTAACTTTAGAGAGTTGGTCGATGACGACAAGAATAGCATCGTGACCCTTCTGTGACTTTGGAAGGCCAGTAATGAAATCCATCTGAACCTTATCCCATTTCCATAGAGGAATAGGGAGCGGCTGCAGAATACCAGCAGGCTTCTGATGTTCTGCTTTAACGCGACGGCAAACATCACATTCAGCAACATAGCGAGCAATGTCCTGCTTCATTCTAGACCACCAGTATCTTTGACGGAGATCACGATACATTTTGGTGCTACCCGGATGAATAGACAGCGGGGTATCATGTGCCTCCTTCATGACCTTGTCAGTCATTAGCTCGAAGCGAGGTACGACAATGCGGTCTCTGAAATATAAGGTTCCATCTTCTGACAGCGAGAAATCCCTGTACTTTTCTAGGTGAAGGTCTTTCTTCATCATATCAACTTCAGCATCTTTAGCTTGTGCACTCTTAATGGCCTTCTCAAGGTCTGGTTCAACAACCAAGGTTTTTAGGTATCCTTGAGGAACTATCTCGAGATTTAGCTTTCGAAGCTCTTCATACAGAAGTGGTTGCTCTAGCTGGACTTCAAGTTCACAGCAATAGGATTTGCGGCTCAATGCATCAGCCATTACATTAGCCTTGCCAAGGGTATAAGAAATACCCAAATCATAGTCTACAATGGTCTCCATCCATCTTTGCTGACGGAGGTTTAGAGATGGTTGAGTGAACAAGTACTTCAGACTTTTATGATCCGTGTATATCTCGCAACGATTACCGAGGAGGTAATGTCGCCACAACTGCAGTGCATAGATGACAGCAGCTAGTTCTAGATAATGTACCGGATAATTCTCTTCATGCGGGCGCAACTGACGAGAGCCATAGGCAATCACTTTACGCTCTTGCATTAGGACACAGCCTAGTCCTTCACGGGATGCGTCACAATAGATCACAAAATCTTTGCGAGAATCTGGAGGAGCAAGTACTGGGGCAGATGTCAGCTTGTCTTTGAGTGTTTGAAAACTTTCCTCACATTTTTTTGTCCATTCAAACTTAATGCCTTTGTGAAGCAGATCAGTCAGAGGCTTAGCAATCTTTGAGAAATTCTCGACAAAGCGACGGCAATAGCTTGCAAGGCCGAAAAAACTTCTGACTTGCTTGACATTCTTCGGTGGAGTCCATTCAAGAATAGCCTGAACTCGTTCTGGGTTAATGGCAATGCCATCTTTCGAAATCACATGACCAAGATATGTCACTTCAGATAACCAGAACTCGCACTTGGCATACAATTGATGTTCACGCAGCTTCTCCAGTACCAGCCGAAGATGTTCGGCATGTTCTTCTTCATTCTTTGAATATACCAGAATATCATCCAGATATACCACAACGAATTTGTCGAGATAATCCATGAAGATGTAGTTCATTAACCGGGAGAAGGTTGCTGGAGCATTAGTTAAGCCGAAAGACATGACAGTGTACTCGTCGGAACCATAACGAGTAACGAATGCAGTCTTCGGGATATCCTCTTCATGAACTCGGATCTGGTGGTATCCCAATCTCAAATCAAGCTTAGAGAATACTGAGGAACCAGCAAGTTGATCATACAGATCGTTGATTCTGGGAAGCGGATACTTGTTCTGAATTGTTGCTTGGTTGATAGGTCGGTATTCTTGAACCAACCGATTCGTACCATCCTTCTTCTTGACAAAGAGGGAAGGTGCTTCCCAAGCAGATGAACTGGGGCGGATGAAACCCTTCTTAAGTGACTTGTCGATTTCTTCCTTAAGTTCAATAAGGTGATGCGGAGGCATCTTATACGGACGCTTAGCAATAGGGGTAGTGCCTGGTTTCAAGTCGATGACAAACTCGACAGCTCTAGCAGGGGGAATTCCTGGAAGTTCTTCCGGAAAGACATCTTGAAAATCACGAACAACTGGAATGTTCTCGATGCCTTCAAGAGGTGAAGCGTTCAATGCATTCAAAACATATATCTGATTCTCGGCATCCTGAGCTGTTCGAGCTGAGTATCTGATTGTTTGGCCAGAAGGGTGAGTGAGCTGGACTGTCTTAGTGGCACAGTCAATCAAAGCTTTATTCGCTGTCAACCAATCCATGCCAAGAATGATGTCAATGTTGGAAGGTCCGAGCACAATAAGGGAAGCCGAAAATAGTAGACCTCCAATCTCAATGTGGTTGTGGGGGCTTACTATTGAGGTTTGCCACTTAGACCCCGGGGATTGAATCGCTAAAGGAGTGGACAAATTTTCCGTACCTAACCCATGCAACTGAGCAAATTGTTGGGACACGAAAGCATGCGATGCTCCTGAATAAAAAAGAACAGAAGCTGGCACTGAATTAACGCGAAGGGTTCCCATCACAATTTTTGGTGACTCGCGAGCTTCTTCAATCTTGACATGGGTGACTTGACCCCGAACTATAGCAGACGGCCTGGCATTAGAGATTCTGAGACGACAGTTCCGACAGCTCTTCTTTCAACCAACAGGAGGACGTGGTGCAACCTGAGGAGATGCCATAGCATTAGGCTGTCCACCCTGATCTGCCAGCTGTCTCGGCGGTGAAGGCAGACGAGGTGCAACATAAGACGGCCTCGGTGTCGGAGTAGGTCGGTGATAAACAGTGTGCGGAATCCACACTCGACGTTTCTGAACAGGCTGACCCGAGGATGAGCCAGTATCACGCGTGCGCTTGAGCGATTCCTGGTATTCCTTCAGACCAGTTTCTACTCGGAAGGCTTGGCTGACAAGTGTCGCAAAGTCTGCGCAATCATGAACCACAAGTGCTAGCTCTATATCAGGATGCAGCCCTTCACGGAATTTCTCCTGCTTGCGGGCGTCAGTGTCGACGTCATCTTTAGCATAGCGGGATAATTCGAGAAATTTCCTCTGATATTGATCCACAGTCATTGTGCCCTGTGTGAGTTTGCGGAATTCCTTCTTCTTCTGGTCGATCAGACCTTGAGGAATGTACCGTGCACGAAAAGTTGACTGGAATTCTTGCCAAGTGGGTACAGATTCAGCAGGCAACATACTCTTGTGGCTTTCCCACCATTGAGCAGCTGGACCCTTCAAGTGAAATGTCGCAAAAGTGACATAACTGGCAGGGGCAACGTTAGCTGACTCCATCTCAAACATAATGTCACGAAGCCAATCATCAACATCCATAGGATTGGTGGAGCTGCGGAAAACAGACGGGTTGAGGCGCACAAATTCTGGCAAAGTTATTGGAGCAGACTGTTGCTAAACATTCTGAGTTGGGAACTCAGCCAATACTCCGGGCATAAACTGACGGTTGAGTTCAAACTGCTGCCTCATTTCAGCAATATAGGGTGGAGGCAGAGTATCATCAGCCATCCTGCCAAATTGAAAGAGCAGTTTAGCAAGAAAAACTGCAGATGTATGGAATCATTCATGAAGTAAGGTGCACAACAGAAGGAAGTGCGATAGATACTTCATCATAGCCACATCAGACATTCAGATCCACACATAGCCTCGGTTACCATCCGGTATTACGACAGCTGAAAAGAGAAGGCTAGACAACTAGGCGGCGCGCAGGCACGCGGTAAGGAAGTACACAACGAGACATAGCAAAGGCTACATCAACGTCGGAGAAAACTGTTAGAGCGAGGAATCTGCAAGTGACAACACAGGGTGCCCTCGATAAAAGGATCCTGTAAGCAGAACCTGGCCCATAATCTCGAAGCAAGGGGGGATATTTCAGAACTCCGGGTGGATGTGATTACGAGATCCTAATGTCAGAGTTAGTAAAAAATTTAACCCGAAAGGAAGAGAGAACAGAGTCCCAGAGTAAAGACAAGGAATAAAAGATCCTAATACCACCCATTCGGCGACGTGGGCCCGTAAGCCACACAGCCATGTTAGTAAAACAGTTTTTGATTCTAGACTCAACTTCGGCCAAGGAGTTGGAAGGGGGTTCCTACAGGCAGTCGGCTCTGATACCAACCTGTGACGACCCCGGCTTAATCGTGCACTAATCATACACGCAAATGCACACGATCAAGCCTAAGGACTCACTTGAAGATATCACAACACAACTCTAAAACATAAACAAAATCATACAAGCATTTATTACAAGCCAGGGCCTCGAGGGCTCAAATACAAAGCTTGATGACAACAAGCATTAGCGGAAGCGTTAGATATCTGTGTACAGATATAAAACAGAAAACAGAGAAGCCTTTAGAAAGGCGGGACAAAAAAATAAAACACTACGATCGAAAGGCGCAGGCCTCCTGCCTGGGATCCTCCGTTCCTACTCCTGGACGTCGGCCAACTTGTAGAAGGTTCCACCCTCGAGGAAGTAGTGGAAGTCGTCGGTGGGGCAGCTGTCTCAGGGGCTCCGTCAACTGGTTGCATCAATTGAAAAATGGGGGGAAAAGAAAGTAAAGCAACCGTGAGTACTCATCCAAAGTACTCAGCAAGCCAAGGATCTACACTACATATGCAACATTATCAAAGGGAGGCTGTATTAGTGGACTGGGCTGCAGAAATGCCAGAATAGAGGGGGAAAACCTAGTCCTAGCGAAGACTAGCATCTTCAACATCTTCATCGGTCTTGCAGCATTAGAAGAGTGCAGATCAGCATAATGTAAAGTAGTAATAGTATCAAGTAACAGTCTCGCCCAGAGATCCTTCCTCGACTCCCTGCGAGAAAGCGATCCCAGAGCCACATATCCAGGTATCATCTCAAGTTCTAGCTGTATCGATCAGGATACAACTCCGAGTGTCCTTTACCGTAGGACCGGCTATCGATAGTTGTGTTCTTCCCTGCAGGGGTGCACCAACTTACCCACCACGCTCGATTAACTCCGGCCGGACACACTTTCCTGGGTCATGCCCGGCCTCAGCCAAACGATACACCGCAACCCTACCTACAGCTCAGCAGAGAGGTCCCCGCCGGTCTACCTCCTAAGCGCAAGGGGTCTTGGGCCATCGCTCTGTGCACTCCGGGTCATTGCGCGCAGGGTAGATACCAGCGCCTCGGCGCGATCCGACCGTGCCGCCATGCTGAACTGGACGTCTGACAGAGCCTTCGGCTGATGCTACGATGCAGAGTGCCCATAACTCTTCTCACGTGATGGTTAGTGCTATCCGACCAGAGGCCGGCTTGGATCATATATCCAAATCGTTAGTGGACTAGTGGCTTGCGGTAACGAGCAGAGACTCACGATCGATGTGACCCCGTCGCCCCGTCTCGAGGACTTGCTGCAAGGGCTAAGAATGCCCGGCCGCGCCTCGTAGAATAACTCACGGGTAACTATCCATCATTCGCGGGTACCCCTCAGGGTCGACGCGCCTTTCCAAATATCATTATCAACAGTAATGTAAGGCATCCGTGAGGCTACCATATCAAGGGGAATCCGAGGCATCACCCTCGTTGGACTCCCACCTGATGTAAAATCAAGGTGGACGTAGGAGGAATCACCCTCGAGGTCCACGCTTGAGGTGTTGCACGACTTCGTCATTATCGGGGGTGGTGTAGGAGGAATCACCCTCGCCTACCATGACCGATTAGCTAACCTACAAGGTTATCATCAGAAGTGCTGACGAGGTATCACCCTCGGCACTCGATAGTAACCCAGTAGTGTCGAGCAACGAAGGGGAAGTGAGGTGCGGTGACGGGGTCTGATCTTCGATCCCGTTGATCGGGTCTTCTGATACTCCAGCGGGGCAGTCGGGATAAGTGGGGGTCACTGATGGGGCTCTACCCAGTCTATTCTAAACAGTTTAGGATAACAGTATGGTATCAACAGCAAGTTACAATAAACAGGCTATGCAGTAGATATAGGATAGCAGTAATAGTAGCAAATTCTAATGCAAGCATGAGAAAATAGAGTAGGCGATATCGGGATGATCAAAGGAGGGGGCTTGCCTGGTTGCTCGACGGCAAAGGCAAGGTCTTCAGTGGTGTAGCCAATCACCGGAGCTGCGTCGGTCTCGGAGGCTACATCGGTACCGAGATCTAACGCGAGAGAAGAGGGGGAAGAACAGTAAATACAAAGCAACAGGTGCATGACATGTCAACATGCAGAGCTAGCGGTGTTCTATCGCAGGGCTAGGTAATACCGGCGAAAGAGAAAAACATCCGGGAAAGTATTCTCGGTGTCCGGCATTTCAGACAGTCGAAAAGAGGGGAATGGTTGTAGGTTCGCTATGTTAGGGATGTGTGGCGGACGAACGGACCGCGTGTTTGGATTTGTCTCGTCGTTCTGAGCAAGTTTCATGTACAAAGTTTTTCGATCCGAGCTACGGTTTAAAAGTTATGAATTTCTAAAGATTTAAATTTTTTCTGAAATTATTTCTATTTAACAGAAAAGGATATATGACGTCAGCATGTCTAAGGAATGACGTCAGCTGGTCAACTGCGGCTGATCAGGGTCAAACCTGACATGTGGGTCCAGTGGGACCCACATGTCAGCCTCTGTTAGTCTTAACAAAGTATTAAACTAACTAACAGGGTTATTTAACAAGGTGGGGCCCTTCTGTCAGTGTCACTAATGTGACGCCCCCGGCCCGATCGTGCACTAATCATACACGCAAATGCACACGATCAAGCCTAAGGACTCACGGGAAGATATCACAACACAACTCTAAAACATAAATAAAGTCATACAAGCTTTATATTACAAGCCAGGGCCTCGAGGGCTCGAATACATAAGCTTGCGAACAAGCGTCAGCGGAAGCATCAGATATCTGAGTACAGATATAAAAGAAAGTACAGAAAGGCCTTTAGAAAGGCGGGGCAAAATAAAACACTACGATCGAAAGGCGAAGGCCTCCTGCCTGGGACCCTCCGATCCTACTCCTGGTCGTCAGTCAACTCGTAGTAGTATCCATCCTCTGGGTAGTAGTAGTAACGATCGTCGGGGCATCTGTCTCAGGGGGCTCCGTCCTCTGGTCACGTCAAACTGATATGGGGAGAAAAAGGAAAACAAAGCAACCGTGAGTACTCTGAAGTACTCAGCAAGCAAGGATCTACACTACATATGCAACATTTTCAAGGGGAGGCTGTATATGTGGACTGGGCTGCAGAAATGCCAGAATAGAGAGAAGACCTAGTCCTATCGAAGACTAGCATCTTCAGCGGTCTTGCAGCAGTAGAAGAGAGTAGAACAATACCATATAATGTAGCAGTAATAATATCAACCTCAGCCAGAGATCCTTTCTCGACTCCCTGCGAGAAAGCAATCCCAGAGCCATACATTCATCAACCTCGTCCTGAGATCCTTTCTCGACTCCCTGCGAGAAAGCAATCCCAGAGCCATATATACAGGTCTCATCACAGGTATCCAGTTCTAAATTGTATCAATCAGGATACAACTCCGAGTGTCCTTTACCGTAGGACCGGCTATCGATAGAAGTGTTCTTCCCTGCAGGGGTGCACCAACTTACCCAACACGCTCGATTAACTTCGGCCGGACACACTTTCCTGGGTCATGCCCGGCCTCGGCCAAACGACACATCGCAACCCTACCTACAGCTCAGCAGAGAGGTCCCCGCCGGTCTACGTCCTAAGCGCAAGGGGGTCTTGGCCATCGCCCCTCGCCCTCCGGGTCGTTGCGCACAGGGTGGATACCAGCATCGCCTCGGGTGGCCGACACGATCCGACCGTGCCGCAGTGCTGAACTGGACATCTGACAGAGCTTTCGGCTGATGCATACGATGTAGAACGCCCATACTATGCCCACGTGATGGTTAGTGCTATCAGGCCAGAGGCCTGCTCGGATCAAATATCCAAATCGTTAGGACTAGGGCTTGCGGTAACGAGCAGAGACTCACGAAAGATGTGACCCCGTCGCCCCGTCTCGAGGACTTGCGGCAAGGGTTAAGAATGCCCGGCCGTGCCTCGTATTCACCACTCGGGCACCACACTGGCAACCCGCCTTCACATCACACGCGGGTACCCCTCAGGGTCGACCCGCCTTTCCAAGTAACATTGTAAAGTCCAAGTATCCGTGTGTCCATAACATCAGGGAATCCGAGGTATCACCCTCATTGAATTCCCACTCGATGTATCCGTCAAGGTGAACTAGGAGGAATCACCCTCACTGGGTCCACACTTGAGGTGTTGTACGACAGCGTCGTTATCGGAAGCGGTGAAGGAGGAATCACCCTCGATGACCATGACCGAATAGCTACTCTACAGAGTTAACATCAGAAGTGCTACAAGAGGTTTCACCCTCGGCACTCGATAGTAACGCTGCAGTGTCGTTACAACTAAGGGGGGTGATGTGCGGTGTCGGGTCCTGGTCTTCAATCCCATTGATCGGGTCTTCTGACGATCCAGCGCGGCAGTCGGGATAAGTGGGGTCTCTGATAGGTCTCTACCCAGCCTAGACTAAACAGTTTAGGATATGTAGGTAATTATCAACAGTAGGTTACAATGAACAGGCTATGCATCAGAATAGGTAAAGCAGCAGCAGCAGCAGCAATTCTAATGCAAGCATGGGAATATAGAATGGGCGATATCGGTATGCTCAAGGAAGGGGCTTGCCTGGTTACTCGGCGACAAGGGCAAGGTCGTCTATGGTGTCTTCGGGATCCGGAGCTGCGTCGGTCTCGGGGACGACGTCAGGGTCGGGGGCTATCGAGAGAGAAGAGGGGGAGGAAACAGTATAAATATATAGCAAACATGAGCATGACAAATACGATACACGGTGCTAGGGGTAGTCTAACGCAGCATCACACGTAACAGACGGAGCGGGAGAATATCTGACGATATATCCCGGGTCTTTGGAATTATCGGACAAAGGATAAGAGGGGAACGGTTGCAAGTTCGGATAGTTAGGGACGCGTGACGGGCGAACGGACCGCGTATTCAGATTCGTCTCGTCGTTCTGAGCAACTTTCATGTACAAAGTATTTTCATCTGAGCTACGGATTATTTTATATGATTTTCTAAAGTTTTTATTAATTTCTAGAATTTAATTAATTATTTAAATTAACATTATCCGAAACAGTGTCTTGCTGACGTCAGCATGACGTCAGCATGACGTCAGGACCAGTGGGTCCCACCTGTCATACTCACATTAGGCTAATTAGTGATTAACTAATTAATTAACATTTAATTAAACTAATTAATTAAATTAGACTAATCTAAACAGGGTTAATTAAATTCCTTGAAATCCAAAAGAGTGGGTTCATTGCTACTTAAAGTTTTGACCTCTCCAATCCGACTTTTATCAATTTTTGCATCAAGATCTAAAAACTCCGAATCATCGGGACACCTTTTAACTCAAGTTGACTCATCTCTAGTCCCATCTTTATCAAGATTTATATTGGAAAACAAAGATTCAATAGGAGTCAAATCAATCACTTTAAGATCTTCATCACTATTTTCACGGAAAATAGAAGAACACGTTTTTATAAACCAATCTCGTTTAGCACGCATCTTAGCGGTTCATTCTTGTGACGCCCCCGGCCCGATCGTGCACTAATCATACACGCAAATGCACACGATCAAGCCTAAGGACTCACGGGAAGATATCACAACACAACTCTAAAACATAAATAAAGTCATACAAGCTTTATATTACAAGCCAGGGGCTCGAGGGCTCGAATACATAAGCTTGCGAACAAGCGTCAGCGGAAGCATCAGATATCTGAGTACAGATATGAAAGAAAGTACAGAAAGGCCTTTAGGAAGGCGGGGCAAAATAAAACACTACGATCGAAAGGCGAAGGCCTCCTGCCTGGGACCCTCCGATCCTACTCCTGGTCGTCAGTCAACTCGTAGTAGTATCCATCCTCTGGGTAGTAGTAGTAACGATCGTCGGGGCATCTGTCTCAGGGGGCTCCGTCCTCTGGTCACGTCAAACTGATATGGGGAGAAAAAGGAAAACAAAGCAACCGTGAGTACTCTGAAGTACTCAGCAAGCAAGGATCTACACTACATATGCAACATTATCAAGGGGAGGCTGTATATGTGGACTGGGCTGCAGAAATGCCAGAATAGAGAGAAGGCCTAGTCCTATCGAAGACTAGCATCTTCAGCGGTCTTGCAGCAGTAGAAGAGAGTAGAACAATGCCATATAAAGTAGTAGTAATAATATCAACCTCACCCAGAGATCCTTTCTCGACTCCCTGCGAGAAAGCAATCCCAGAGCCATATATACGGGTCTCATCACAGGTATCCAGTTCTAAATTGTATCAATCAGGATACAACTCCGAGTGTCCTTTACCGTAGGACCGGTTATCGATAGATCATCTTGCAATTCAAGCATCTCGTGATCCACAGATCGGTGCGGAGATTCCTTGAAGCATTTACGAAGTTGCGACACATGGAAGACGTCGTGGATATGAGAGAATTGCGGCGGCAATTCCAATTTATACGCCACTTGACCACGTCTTGCAACAATGCGGAAAGGACCAATGTAGCGGGGAGCTAACTTGCCCTTGATTCCAAAACGGTGAGTGCCCTTCATAGGAGTGACACGAAGATAAGCTTGATCACCAGGTTGATAAGTCAAACCCCATCGTTTGCGATCATAGTTGCTCTTCTGGCGGTCCTGAGCTGCCTTGAGGTTTTCACGGACGATATGGACTTGTTCTTCGGCGTGTTGAATAATATCCGGTCCAACAAGAGGTCGTTCCCCAGTTTCTGACCAATTCAGAGGGGTTCGGCACTTACGTCCATAGAGAACTTCAAAGGGGGCCATTTTCAAGCTGGCTTGATAGCTGTTGTTATAGGAGAACTCGGCATATGGAAGAGATTCTTCCCACTTCTTGCCAAACGATATAACACAAGCTCGCAACATGTCTTCAAGCACTTGATTAACTCGTTCAACTTGGCCTTGGGATTGAGGATGATAAGCTGAACTCCAGGTAATATGAGTTCCCATAGCCTTTTGGAAACTTTCCCAGAAATGACCAGTGAATATGCTGCCATGGTCTGAACTGATCTCTTTCGGAATACCGTGGAGTGAAACAATTCTGGAGAGATACAACTCTGCTAACTGACTAGCAGTGATCGTCTCCTTGACAGGCAGAAAGTGTGCAACTTTAGAGAGTTGGTCGACAACGACAAGAATAGCATCGTGACCCTTCTGTGACCTGGGAAGTCCTGTAATGAAATCCATCTGAACCTTATCCCATTTCCATAAAGGAATAGGTAACGGTTGCAAAATTCCAGCAGGCTTCTGATGTTCTGCTTTAACGCGACGACACACATCACATTCAGCAACATAACGAGCAATGTCTTGCTTCATTCTGGACCACCAGTACCTTTGACGGAGATCACGATACATCTTGGTGCTACCCGGATGAATAGACAACGGGGTATCATGTGCCTCCTTCATGGCTTTGTCAGTCATAAGCTCGAAGCGAGGTACCACAATGCGGTCTTTGAAATACAAGGTTCCATCTTCAGACAGCGAGAAATCCCTGTACTTTACAAGGTGAAGGTCTTTCTTCATCAGATCAATTTCAGCATCTTTAGCTTGCGCATTCTTAACAGCTTTCTCAAGGTCTGGTTCAACAACCAAGGTTTTTAGGTATCCTTGGGGAACTATCTCGAGATTTAGCTTTCGAAGCTCTTCATACAGAAGTGGTTGCTGTAGCTGAACCTCAAGTTCGCAGCAATAGGATTTGCGGCTCAACGCATCAGCCATTACATTAGCCTTGCCAGGGGTATAAGAAATACCCAAATCATAGTCCGCAATGGTCTCCATCCATCTTTGCTGACGGAGATTCAGAGATGGCTGAGTGAACAAGTACTTCAAACTTTTATGATCCGTGTATATCTCACAACGATTACCGAGAAGGTAATGTCGCCATAACTGCAATGCATAGATGACAGCAGCTAGTTCAAGATCATGTACCGGATAATTCTCTTCATGTGGGCGCAACTGACGAGAGCCATAAGCAATCACTTTACGCTCTTGCATTAGGATACAGCCTAATCCTTCACGGGATGCGTCACAATAGATCACAAAGTCTTTGCGAGAATCTGGAGGAGCAAGTACTGGGGCAGACGTTAGCTTGTCCTTGAGTGTTTGAAAGCTTTCCTGACATTTTTCTGTCCATTCAAACTTAACGCCCTTGTGAAGCAGATCAGTCAACGGCTTAGCAATCTTAGAAAAATTCTCAACAAAACGACGGCAATAACTTGCAAGACCGAGAAAACTTCTCACTTGCTTGACGTTCTTCGGAGGAGTCCAGTCAAGAATAGCCTGAACTCGTTCTGGGTTAACGGCAATGCCATCTTTCGAAATCACATGTCCGAGATATGTCACTTCAGACAGCCAGAATTCACATTTAGAATATTTGGCATACAGTTGGTGTTCTCGGAGCCTTTCCAGTACAAGACGGAGGTGTTCAGCATGTTCTTCCTTATTCTTTGAATAAACCAGAATATCATCTAGATATACCACGACGAACTTGTCGAGGTAATCCATGAAGATGTAATTCATCAGACGGGAAAATGTGGCTGGAGCATTGGTTAAGCCAAATGACATGACAGTGTACTCATAAGAGCCATAGCGAGTAACAAAAGCAGTCTTCGGAATATCCTCTTCACGAACACGGATCTGATGATAACCCAATCTCAAATCAAGTTTAGAGAATACCGATGATCCAGTAAGTTGATCATACAAATCATTGATCCGAGGAAGCGGATATTTATTCTGAATGGTGGCTTGGTTAATGGGCCGATAATCCTGAACCAATCGGTTAGTTCCATCCTTCTTCTTAACGAAGAGTGAAGGTGCTCCCCAAGCAGAGGAACTGGGGCGGATGAAACCTTTCTTAAGTGATGTGTCGATTTCTTCCTTAAGCTCGAGAAGATGATGCGGAGGCATCTTATAAGGACGCTTTGCAATAGGAGTAGTGCCTGGTTTCAAGTCAATGACAAACTCAACAGCTCTAGCAGGGGGTATTCCTGGAAGTTCTTCTGGAAATACATCTTGAAAATCACGAACAACTGGAACGTTCTCGATGCCTTCAAGAGGTGAAGCATTCAATGCATTCAGAACATAAATCTGAGCTTCGGCGTCCAGAACTGTTCGAGCTGAGTATCTGACTATCTGGCCAGAAGGGTGTGTGAGGCGGACTATTTCGGTGGCACAGTCAATCAAAGCTTTATGAGGCTTCAACCAGTCCATACCCAGAATAATGTCTATGTTGGAGGTCTTGAGAGCAATGAGTGAAACGGGGAACATCAATCCTCCGATCGCAATGTGGTTACCGTGGCTTACCATGGTAGTTTGCCAATTAGCCCCAGGTGACTGGATTACTAATGGAGTGGACATCTCCTCGAAATGTATATCATGGCTTCGCGCAAAACTTTCGGACATGAAGGAGTGCGATGCTCCAGAATCAAAAAGGACTGAAGCTGGGATTGAATTGACTAGAAGGGTGCCCATCACAATTTTGGGGTCCTGTCGAGCTTCTTCAATGTTGACTTGATTGACATGAACCCGAACTATAGCAGGCGGCCTGGCATTACTGTTTCTGAGACGACGGTACCGACAACTCTTCTTGCAACCAACAGAAGGACGTGGTGCAACCTGATGAAAAGCCACAGCATCAGGCGGCCCACCATGAACCGATAGCTGTCTCGGCGGTGAAGGCAGACGAGGTGCAACATATGACGGCCTTGGTGTTGGAGCAGGTCGGTGATGGACATTGTGTGGGATCCAGACTCGACGTTTCTGAACAGGCTGACCCGAGGATAAGCCAGCTTCATGAGTGCGCTTGAGCGACTCCTGGCATTCAGTCAGAGCTGTTTCAATTTGAAAAGATTTGCTGACAAGCGTTGCGAAGTCTGTGCAATCAAGGACTGCAAGTGCGAGTTTTATGTCAGTACGGAGTCCTTCACGGAATTTCTCCTGCTTGCGGGCGTCAGTGTCAACGTCATCCTCAGCATAGCGGGATAACTCGAGAAATTTCCTCTGATATTCATCCACAGTCATTTTGTCCTGTGAGAGTTTGCGGAACTCCTGCTTCTTCTGGTCTATCAGACCTTGAGGAATATAACATGCACGAAAAGCTGACTGAAATTCCTGCCAAGTGGTTACAGTCTCTGCAGGCAACATAGCCTTGTGGCTTTCCCACCATTGAGCAGCTGGGCCCTTCAGGTGGAATGTCGCAAAGGTGACGTAACTGTCAGGGGCAACATTAGCTGATTCCATCTCAAACAGGATGTCACGAAGCCAATCATCAGCATCCATAGGATTGGTGGAGTTGCGGAAAACGGACGGGTTGAGGTGCACAAATTCTGGCAGCGAGATCGGTCCAGGCTCCTGACGAGCCTCATTGCATTCCAAACGTCTTACCAGACTCTCGTTGAGCTGACGGTTCAATTCAAACTGCTGCATCATTGCGGCAATATAGGGTGGAGGTGGAGGATCGTCAGCCATCCTGCCAAATCAACAGGGGCAATTTAGCTAATAACTTGCAGGTGTATGGAAATATTTATGAAGTAACACGCACAACAGAAGGAAGTGCAATAGATACTTCATCATATTCGCACCAGACATTCAAAGCCACACATAGCCTCGGTTAGCATCCGGCATTACGACAGTTGAAAAGGGAAGGGCTAGACATCTAGGCGGCGCGCAGGCACGCGATATGGGAGTACACAACGAGACATAGCAAAGGCTAGATCCACGTCGGAGAAAACTGTTGGAGCGAGGAATCTGCACGTGACAACACAGGGTGCCCTCGATAAAAGGATCCTGTAAGCAGAACCTGGCCCACAATCTTGAAGCAAGGGGGGATATTTTCAGAACTCCGGGTGGATGTGACCACGAGAACCTAATGTTGGAGTTAGTAACATTTTAACCCGAGTAGAAGAGAGATCAGAGGCCCAGAGTAAAGGTCGAGGAGTAAAAGATCCTAATACCACCCAATTGGCGACGTGGGCCCGTAAGCCACACAGCCAAGTTAGTAAAACAGTTTTCCGGTTTCTAGACTCAACTTCGGCCAAGGAGTTGGAAAGGGGGTTCCTACAGGCAGTCGGCTCTGATACCAACTTGTGACGCCCCCGGCCCGATCGTGCACTAATCCTACACGCAAATGCACACGATCAAGCCTAAGGACTCACGGGAAGATATCACAACACAACTCTAAAACATAAATAAAGTCATACAAGCTTTATATTACAAGCCAGGGCCTCGAGGGCTCGAATACATAAGCTTGCGAACAAGCGTCAGCGGAAGCATCAGATATCTGAGTACAGATATAAAAGAAAGTACAGAAAGGCCTTTAGAAAGGCGGGGCAAAATAAAACACTACGATCGAAAGGCGAAGGCCTCCTGCCTGGGACCCTCCGATCCTACTCCTGGTCGTCAGTCAACTCGTAGTAGTATCCATCCTCTGGGTAGTAGTAGTAACGATCGTCGGGGCATCTGTCTCAGGGGGCTCCGTCCTCTGGTCACGTCAAACTGATATGGGGAGAAAAAGGAAAACAAAGCAACCGTGAGTACTCTGAAGTACTCAGCAAGCAAGGATCTACACTACATATGCAACATTATCAAGGGGAGGCTGTATATGTGGACTGGGCTGCAGAAATGCCAGAATAGAGAGAAAGGCCTAGTCCTATCGAAGACTAGCATCTTCAGCGGTCTTGCAGCAGTAGAAGAGAGTAGAACAATACAATATAATGTAGCAGTAATAATATCAACCTCATCCTGAGATCCCTTCTCGACTCCCTGCGAGAAGCAATCCCAGAGCCATATATACAGGTCTCATCACAGGTATCCAGTTCTAAATTGTATCAATCAGGATACAACTCTGAGTGTCCTTTACCGTAGGACCGGCTATCGATAGAAGTGTTCTTCCCTGCAGGGGTGCACCAACTTACCCAACACGCTCGATTAACTTCGGCCGGACACACTTTCCTGGGTCATGCCCGGCCTCGGCCAAATGACACATCGCAACCCTACCTACAGCTCAGCAGAGAGGTCCCCGTCGGTCTATATCCTAAGCGCTCAGGGATCATGGGCCATCGCCATGTGCACTCCGGGTCGGTGTGTGCAGGGTCGGGACGAGCACCACCTCAGTCCTGGATGGTACTGGCCCGGCCCGGCCACGAGGCTGAACTGGACGTCTGACAGAGCTTTCGGCTGATGCATACGATGCAGAACGCCCATACTATGCCCACGTGATGGTTAGTGCTATCAGACCAGAGGCCTGCTCGGATCAAATATCCAAATCGCTAGGACTAGGGGCTTGCGGTAACGAGCAGAGACTCACGAAAGATGTGACCCCGTCGCCCCGTCTCGAGGACTTGCGGCAAGGGCCAAGAATGCCTGGCCGCGCCTCGTATTCACCACTCGGGCACCACACTGGCAACCCGCCTTCACATCACACGCGGGTACCCCTCAGGGTCGACCCGCCTTTCCAAGTAACATTGTAAGGTCCAAGTATCCGTGTGTCCATAACATCAGGGAATCCGAGGTATCACCCTCATTGAATTCCCACTCGATGTATCCGTCAAGGTGAACTAGGAGGAATCACCCTCACTGGGTCCACACTTGAGGTGTTGTAGGACAGCGTCGTTATCGGAAGCGGTGAAGGAGGAATCACCCTCGATGACCACGACCGAATAGCTACTCTACAGAGTTAACATCAGAAGTGCTACAAGAGGTTTCACCCTCGGCACTCGATAGTAACACTGCAGTGTCGTTACAACTAAGGGGGGTGATGTGCGGTGTCGGGTCCTGGTCTTCAATCCCATTGATCGGGTCTTCTGACGATCCAGCGCGGCAGTCGGGATAAGTGGGGTCACTGATAGGTCTCTACCCAGCCTAGACTAAACAGTTTAGGATATGTAGGTAATTATCAACAGCAGGTTACAATGAACAGGCTATGCATCAGAATAGGTAAAGCAGCAGCAGAAGTAATTCTAATGCAAGCATGAGAATATAGAATGGGCGATATCGGGATGATCAAAGGGGGGGGCTTGCCTGGTTGCTCGGCGGCAAGGGCAAGGTCGTCTATGGTGTCTTCGGGATCCGGAGCTGCGTCGGTCTCGGGGACAACGTCAGGGTCGGGGGCTATCGAGAGAGAAGAGGGGGAGGAAACAGTATAAATATATAGCAAACATGAGCATGACAAATATGATACACGGTGCTAGGGGTAGTCTAACGCAGCATCTCACGTAACAGACGGAGCGGGAGAATATCTGACGATATTTCCCGGGTCTTTGGAATTATCGGACAGAGGATAAGAGGGGAACGGTTGCAAGTTCGGATAGTTAGGGACGCGTGACGGACGAACGGACCGCGTATTCAGATTCGTCTCGTCGTTCTGAGCAACTTTCATGTACAAAGTATTTTCATCTGAGCTACGGATTATTTTATATGATTTTCTAAAGTTTTTATTAATTTCTGGAATTTAATTAATTATTTAAATTAACATTATCCGAAACAGTGTCTTGCTGACGTCAGCATGACGTCAGGACCAGTGGGTCCCACCTGTCATAGGCTGTTAGGTTAATTAGTGATTAACTAATTAAATTACTGTTCAATTAACACTAACTACTTAATTAGATTAACCTAATCAGGATTAATTAACTTAATTAAATAATTAATTAATTAATTATTTTAATTATTTTTATTTTTATTATTATTATATTTTTTTAATTCGTTCTGGGCCGTGGGCCCCTATGTCAGTGGGCTGGGCGGACATGTCCGCGGCGTGCACGTCTGGGCGCCGGACATGTCCGGAGCGTGCCCATTTGGGACCGGACATGTCCGGTGCCCAAATGGCACGCGCGGGCGCGGACCGGGGGGGGGCGGTGCGGGCGCGCATAAGCAAGGCGAGGCCGTGGCCGCGGCGAGGCACTCGGGGAGGGGGCGGCAGGGCGCAGCGACGTGCAGTGGCACACGGCGCCGGGGGAGGTGCGAGCGCACGCGCGCTTGTGAGGGCAGGGGCGTCCGTGCGAGGGGGCGAGGTGCGCGGGCCCGGTGGTGCGAGGTGCAGCGCCGCGCGGTGGCGGGACGACGGCCAGGCGCGCGAGCGCGCAGGTGTGCACGGGGCGGGGGGAGGAGACGAGGGAGGCAGCGCCAGGGCTCACCCCCGTTGTAGATGTGCGCCGGCGAGGCTCGGTGATGGCCGGCGATGGAGAGACGGGGACGGCGGCGGCGGCGAAGGCCAAGGAGGAGCGCGTCGGGGCGCAGCGGCGGGGTTGGCCGGGGCGGAGTAGGGGTGGCGGCCGGCGTGGTGGCCGAGCGGTGGAGGCCGGCGGTGAGGTCCGGGCAGCGGCGAACGACGACGGATCGGGCCGGGCGACGAGGCGAGGCCGTGGCCTCAGGCGGGCGTCGCGCGAGAGATGAGAGGGGCGAGGCGGGCGTCGAGGTGGCTTCAGGGACGGCGAGCGGCGGCGGCGGTCGGGGACGCCGGCCGGCGACGGCGACGGGGGGGGGTCGATCCCGATCCAGAATTTCTGGATCGTGGGGGGGGGGGGGGATGAGCGAGGGGGTGGGGTAGCGGCTAGGGTTTCGGGTGGGGTGGGAGATATGGGGAGGGGAGGGGGCGCCGGCTGGGCCGGCCTGGCTAGCCCATTGGCCAGCTGGCCGAGGCCCAGCGAGGGGGGGGGCTTTATTTTCTTTTGTTCTTTTTCTTTTTATAAATTCATATACCCTGGTTTAGTAAATAGTTAGGCCCCAAACCGAATTTTGTAAAAAGGGAGACCTAGTCCATAAATACCAGTGCTTTATTTCCTAAAACCTAAAATCAGTTTGGGCAAAACATCATTTCATACTTAAATTAGATTTAATAAATGGTTATTAAATATTGTTTTAGTCGCTGTTTGAAGATGTTTGAGTCACTTACCCACTCCAATGATGTTGGTTTCAATTTAGAAATTGTCTCTGATTTATTGCTATTTAATGAACAATTTAGTTTCTATGTTGGACAACTTTTATTTTCCACTTTCATTTAAATCTGAATTTGAGGTTAGGATTTAATGCAATATGATGTTAATGATGATCATGCACTGATAATCATGCTGACGTTGCATTCAAAATGGGATTACTTGGTTAACCACCGGGGGTGTTACAACTAATTATTTAATTAATTAAACTTAATTAGCAAAATGATTAATTAACATTAAATGAGGCGGGCCCACACGTCAGCTGCAGGATGAACAGTAACCACGTTGACCCAAGTCAACATGGTCAAACAGGAGCAGGGGACCCACTTGCCAGCGACCTGGGGTGGACCCCATGTGCGGCCCCGCTGGCAGAGCCGCCGGAGTGGCTCTGGCGAGGCCGTCCGCGACGGCGCATCCCCGTCGAGCGTCGGATTCTTGCTACGGTAGGTCTTGTTGCGCGGTTTTAGTCGCAATCGAACTGGCTCTCCCTTCCGCGTTGACCCATGGCCTCAGAATGACCGGAGACGGCCGTTGGGCACACCGGCGAGGAGCCATGGCGGCGGCGAGTTTCGGGTCAGAGAGGGAAAACGGTTGGCGGGCGGTTTTCGAGCGCGCTAGCTACTAGGACGAACGGGTGTCCTCCAGGAACAGCCCGTGCCCTTGGTTCGGCCAAAGGGCAAGCACATCGCTGCGACAACTCCGCAGCGGAGCAGAGCTCGGTAATGGCGACGGGGGCTCCGCGTTAGCTACGGGGCTCGAGGAGGAACCAGAGGAAGGAGGGGGTGCGGAGGCTTACGGCGCGGCACACGGAGGCCCTTGAGGTGCTTAGTAGCGCAGGGAAGGCCGCAGTCGTCGGCGTTGAAGAAGCTGACGACGACGAGCCGAAAAAGAAGACGAGTCGGGGCGGTCGCCACGCTGCTCCCCGGCTCCAGTCGAGGCACCGACGACGAGCGAGGCCGACGAGCCCGTGGACACGAGCTGCAGCGCGGTGAGGACGGTGGCCGCGGTGGCGCTGGACGAACGGCGGCGATGGCGCTCGGCTCTGGTGAGCACAGGGAGAGAGAGGGCGCGCGCGTGTGGAGAGAGAGGGGAAATGTCGAGGGAGTCCAGGGGAGGTGCATGAGAGGGTGCTTATCCCCTCGCCTCAACGACTCCGTCGCGGTGGCGCGCGGTGAGCGGTGCGGCGAGCTGCGGCCAGGGAGACGTCGACACGGAGGGGACTAGGTAAGGTGGGCTGGGCCGGCTACTGTTCACGCAGGCTTTAGTGCACAGTAGGCCTTTTCCATTTTCCACTTTCTGTGTCTGCCCTTTTCTTTTTATTCTTTTCTGTTCTGAATTAGTTAGGGCACTTTTGCACTTTTGTAAAATATGAGACTTGGTCCAAATATGCATGCAATATTACCCATCACCGAAAACTTGTTTGGACGATTTGGATTTCATTTGAATTTAATATGATTTTAAATGTGATTTCTCTGTTTGGTGCGTGTTTCAAGTTGTTTGAGTCACTTATCTAACTCCAACTTTTTGATGATGGTTTTATAATGTTCCTGGATTACTTGCCAATTATGAACATTTTTGCAACAGTGTTTGAGCAAATTTATTTTGCACTTTTGAATTTGAGTTAATTTTCAGAATGAGTTGAATTATTTTGGTTAACCACTATGATTAGCACTGCAAATGATATGACTTGGCAATATTAGCAGTTAATCATAATGGCTATTACACAGGGGTGTTACCCAACAGTTCCAGTAGGTAGGGTCTGTCTGTGAGTGGCCCACCATTATGCTGCGGGTCCCTTCAGGAAGTATGTCGCGAATGTGACATAGCTGACAGGAGGAACATCAGCTGACTCCATCTCATAGAGATGTCACGCAGCCAGTCATCGGCATCCAGCGGATTAACTGTGTTGCGGAATACCGATGGGTTGAGACGCACAAACTCTGGCAGCGTGATTGAAGCTGGCTGCTGGTTGGCATTGGGACGGGGGAATTGATCCATAATTCCCGTCATGAACTGACGGTTGAGTTCAAATTGTTGCATCATAGCGGCCATATAGTTTAGGCGGTGGCGGCGGTGGTAGATTGTTATCACCCATCCTGCTAAATTCAGCAGGGGTAGTTTAGCAGAGGCTATTGCGAGTGTTTAGCAACAAGCATGATGTAACACGATGGAATTAAGTAATGTAACAGATGCTTAACAGTAGTCATTAAGACATCAACAGTCCATACAGAGTTGGTTACAATCGGACAGCATAACGGCGCAAATCAAAAGCTGGACATGCTAGGCGCGCACGCAGGCACGCGGTAAGGAAGTACACAACGAGACATAGCAAAGGCTACATCAACGTCGGAGAAAACCACTAAAACGGGGTAGCTGCAAGTGCGGACATGAATGTTCGTCGTCGGAAGGATCCTGCGCTCCATGTGCACTCTGATGCAGAACCCGGTCTCGAACTGAAAGAATAGGTCCACGTGCAGGTGTGTGGACCTCCCACAGCAGGCCAATCGATCCCTGGTGGCATCTCGGTCCTGCGGGTTAATGGATGTGCTCCGATGTATCCCTGCACGAACAGCTGGTAGCAACTGCGTCATACATCATAGATTCGTGCTCGAGTGGCAAACAACTTGACGGCAAGAGCCCGAACAGTGCGATCCAGAGCCTGAGTGCACTGAATCAAAACCCGCGGATCGTAGCGACGAGGCTCGTACGGGGCACAGATAGCTGTGTAGTATCCAGTAGCATCTCCAGTAGGGGCATACGGAATGTATCTAAACTCAGAGGCATCCAAGCTAACGCTGAGCTCTCCTCGGGACGTGCGACAGCAAGTAGGCGGCATCATGACTACCATCTCAATCGTCACGCCTATACCGTGGAAAAGGTACAGCTCAGTGTCTGAGTCATCCTGTTGATCATAGATACGAACATCAGCATAGTACTGCTCCTGGTTGAACTCGTGGTAAACCTCATAGACCATATACTCAGGGTACCAGCGAACCCAGTCTGGTCAGGAGGGCGATCAGGACAGCTGGAAAACCAGGGGCATCACGAGCCCAAGTACGAAGCACAAGCTGTGTCGTAGGACGTGGTAGAAACAGACGATCCATCTGAAATAAAGGAAATTCAGGATTGTCATTAGACATGAGAAGTATAACAATCTCGAAGAGGAAGGTTAAACAAGACAATGTAAAGGAAAATGATTATTAGACTAATCAGATCAATGACAGGGAAATAGCATAGATATCCACTCTCCGGGTGGACGGGATTTACGAGATCCTAGGTGTCGGCGTTAGTAATTTATTTAACCCGATAGAAGAGTGATCAGAGTCCCAGAGTAAAGACGAGGAATAAAAGATCCTAATACCACCCAGTTGGCGATGTGGGCCCGTAAGCCACACAGCCAAGTTAGTAAAACAATTTTTGGACCACTAACTCAACTTCAGCCAAGGAGTTGGAAAGGGGGATTCCTAGAGGCAGTCAGCTCTGATACCAATCTGTAACGACCCCGGCTGAATCGTGCACTAACCATACACGCAAATGCACACGATCAAGCCTAAGGACTCACTTGAAGATATCACAACACAACTCTAAAACATAAATAGTCATACAGCTTTATATACAAGCCAGGGCCTCGAGGGCTCGAATACATAGATCGATGGCATATAAGTGTCACGGAAGCATCAGATATCTGGGTACAGATATAACAGAGTTACAGATAGGCCTTTAGAAGGCGGGGTAAAATAAACCACATGATCGAAAGGCGTAGGCCTCCTGCCTAGGACCCTCCGAACCTACTCCTGGTCGTCGGCCGACTCCTCGTAGTAGTACTCGCCGGGAGGGTAGTAATATTAGTAGCCATCGGCGGGGGCAGCTGGCTCAGGGGCTCCATCATCTGGTTGCGACAAATGGATATGGGGAGAAAAAGAAAGCAAAGCAAACGTGAGTACTCATCCGAAGTACTCAGCAAGCAAGATCTACACTACTTATGCAACATTTTCAAAGGAAGGCTGTATATGTGGATTGGGCTGCAGAAATGCCAGAATAGAGGGAAAGCCTAGTCCTATCGAAGACTAGCATCTTCAGCATCTTCATCGGTCTTGCAGCATTAGAAGAGTGCAGATTAGCATAAAGTAAAGTAGTAGTAGTGTTATCACACCTCGCCCAGAGGTTCTTCCTCGCCCCCTGCGAGAAAGCAATCCAGAGCCATACTATCCAGTTATCATCTCAAGTCACCAGTTCTAGTGTACCGATCGGGATACAACTCCGAGTGTCCGTTACCGTAGACAGGCTATCGATAGATTAGTTCTTTCCTGTAGGGGTGCACCAACTTACCCACCACGCTCGCTTAACTCCAGCCGGACACACTTTTCTGGGTCATGCCCGGCCTCAGCCAAACGATACGCCGCAACCCGACCAAATACTTAACAGAGAGGTCAACACGCCGACAAACCTATGCGCCCAGGGGTCTTGGGCCTTCGCCCCGGGGACTCCTGCGCGTTATGTGCACCGCCGGTGAGCAGACCTAGCAACCCCTTATACAAGTCGGTTGCATTCCCAGTCCAACCCAGCGTATGCTGCTCCTTGCTGACGTCAATTAAGCTCCGGCTGAAGTATACGATGCAGAACGCCCATACTATGCCCATGTGATGGTTAGTGCTATCAGGCGAGAGGCCCCTCGGATCAAATATCCAAACCGTTAGTGTGTTGGTATTGCGGTAACGAGCAGAGATTCACGAAAGATGTGACCCCGTCGCCCCGTCTCAGGACTTGCGGCAAGGGCTAAATGCCCGGCCACCCTCGTGTCAGCTCTCGGGTACCATCCAGGTACACCCGACTCCACATCTCTCGCAATTAAGCTCGCGCGGGTACCCTCAGGGCCGACCCTTCTTTAGTAACATGGTTTAGTGTAAAGTCTTAGTATCCACAGTAATCGTGTGTCCAACACCAAGGGAACCCTAGAATCACCCTCGATGGAATTCCACCTGATGTTATCGTCAAGGTGAACGAAGGAGGAATCACCCTCGGGGTCCACACTTGAGATTTCACGACGACGTCGTTATCGGGGGTGGTGTAGGAGGGTCACCCTCGCTGACCACGACCGATTAACTAACCTACAAGGTTATCATCAGAAGTGCTAACGAGGTATCACCCTCGGCACTCGATAGTAACCTAGTAGTGTCGAGAAACTAAGGGGAAAGTGATGTGCGGTGTCGGGGCCTGTTCTTCGATCCCGTTGATCGGGTCTTCTGTTAATCCAGCGGGTAGTCGAGATATGTGGGGTCTCTGATGGGTCTCTACTCAACCTATACTAAACAGTTTAGGATAAGCAGGTAGCTAACAATAGCGTGTTACAATAAACAGGCTATGCAGCAGAAATAGGATAACAACAGCAGCAGTAACTTCTAATGCAAACATAAAGAAGAAGAAGAATAGGCGATATCGGAATGCTCAAAAGGGGTGTGACGCCCTCGCTTAATCATGCACTAACCATACACGCAAATGCACACGATCAAGCCTAAGGACTCACTTGAAGATATCACAACAACAACTCTAAAACACAATAAAATAATACAAGCTTTATATTACCAGCCAGGGGCCTCGAGGGCTCGAATACATAGCTCGCGTACAAGCGTCAGCGGAAGCATCAGATATCTGAATACAGATATGAAACAGAACCAGGTAAACCTTTAGAAAGCGGGGCAATACAAAAGCTACGATTGAAAGGCGCAGGCCTCCTGCCTGGGCCCTCCGAACCTACGCCTGGTCGTCAGCCAACTCGTAGTAGTGCCTTCCTCAGGGAAGTACTAGTGGTCGTTGGCGGGCAGCTGTCTCCTGGGCTCCGTCATCTGGTTGCATCAAACGGATATGGGAGAAAAAGAAAGCAAAGCAACCGTGAGTACCATCCGAAGTACTCAGCAAGCAAGGATCTACACTACATATCAACATTATCAAAGGAAGGCTGTATATGTGGACTGGGTTGCAGAAATGCCAGAATAGAGAGAAGCCCTAGTCCTATCGAAGACTAGCATCTTCAACGGTCTTGCAGCATTAGAAGAGTGTAGATTAGTACAGTATAAGTAGTAGTAATCATTAGTCTCAACCTCACCCAGAGATCCTTTCTCGACTCCCGTCGAGAAAGCAATCCCAGAGCCATAATATCCATTTCTCATCACCAGTATCCAGTTCTAGTTGTATCGATCGGGATACAACTCCGGCGTCCGTTACCGAGGATCCGGCTATGCTAGATTAGTTCTTCCCTGCAGGTGGCACCAACTTACCCACCACACTCGCTTAACTCCAACCGGACACACTTTTCTGGGTCATGCCCGGCCTCGGCCAAACAACACAACCGCAGCCCTACCTAGAGCTCAGCAAGAGGCCCCCGCCGGTCTACATCCTAAGTGCTCAGGGGTCTTGGGCCATCGCCCTATACCCTCCGGGTCTTTGTGTGCAGGTGGATACCAGCACCCCCCTCGGATGGTCGGCACGATCCGACCGTGCCACAATGCTGAACTGGACGTCTGTCAGAGCTTTCGGCTGATGCCACAATGCAGAGTACCCATATTTATTCCCACGTGATGGTTAGTGCTATCGGGCCAGAGCCCACTCAGATCACATATCCAAATCGTTGTGTTTTGGTAGTGCGGTAACGAGCAGAGACTCGCGTTCGATGTGACCCCGTCGCCCCGTCTCAGGACTGCGGCAAGGGCTCAGAATGCCCGGCCGCGCCTCGTATTCATTTCTCGGGCACCCTCCAGGTCAACCCGTCTCCACAACACTCGCGGGTACCCGTCAGGGTCGACCCCTTTCCAAGCAACAGTTGTAAAGTCCAAGTATCCATGTGTCCATAACATCAAGGGAATCTGAGGTATCACCCTCGTTGGATTCCTACTCGTGTAACCGTCAAGGTGAACTCGGAGGAAATCACCCTCGATGGGTTCCACATTTGAGGTGTTGCATGACGGCGTCGTTATCGGGAGTGGTGAAGAGGAATCACCCTCGATGACCACGACCGAATAGCTACTCTACAGAGTTAACATCAGAAGTGCTAAATGAGGTTCACCCTCGGCACTCGATGTAATGCTGCATTGTCGTACAGATAAAAGGGGTGTGATGTGCGGTGCTGGGGCCTGGTCGTCGAGTCTTCCGATGATCCATCGGAGCACCGGGAACAGTGGGGTCATTGGGGTCTCTATCCAGCCTATACTAAGCAGTTTAGGATAAGCGTAGTATCAACAGCAGTTACAAAACAGGCTATGCAACAGAATAGGATAAACAGTACACAGCAGCAATTCTAATGCAAGCATAAGAAGAAGAATAGGCGATATCGGCATGTTCAAAGGGGGGTGCTTGCCTGGTTGCTCGGTGGCAAAGGCAAGGTCATCAGAGGCGTAGTCGATCTCTGGAGCCTGCGCCTTCTCAAGGCTACGCGGTACCGGGCTCTATCGAGAGAGAAGAGGGGGAGGAAACAGATAAATACAAGGCAGACAAGTAACACAGAGCTTGCTATGCAACGCGCAGGCAGGGTTGCCTAAAAACATGTCTAAGTCATATTAGTTAATTTTAGGATTAAGTTGGAATTATTAACCAGTGTATATGCACTATTCATCTACCGGAACAGGGTAAAAGTTACGGGTTCACCTCCGTAGAGGGTCCCGACATGGAAACGACGACACAATCAGATTCGTCTCGTCGTTCTGATCAACTTTCATGTAGAAAGTTTTTCGATCCGAGCTACGGTTTATTTTATATGATTTTCTAAAATTTTAAAATCATTTTCTGGATTTATTTAATTATTATTAAAACAACATTATCCAAAACATATGGGATGACGTCAGCATGACGTAGAGGTGATGCTCAGCGGTCAACAGTGTAGTTGACTGGGTCAGACCTGACAGGTGGGTCCACAGGGACCCACATGTCAGCCTCTGTACTAATTAGCAGGGTTCATTTAAACTAAACAACTTAATTAGATGGTGGGCCCTACTAGTCAGTGTCTAATTAGTGTTTTAATTAACTAATTAATTAATTTACAGATTATCTATTTATCAAAAATCATTTTAAATGGCGGGACCCACATGTCATTGACACAGGGCCGCCCAGTCAGCGTTGACCCTGGTCAAAGGGCCCAGTGGGGCCCGTGGTCAGTGGCACGAGGCAGGCCCGCGGCTGCCGCGTCAGCGCCGCGTCGGACGGCAACTGGAGTCCGCCCGACGAGCCCGTACGCGGCGGAGGAACTCCGGCGAGCTCGGGTTCGAGCTACGGTGGTCCAAACTAGGCGTGGCTACCCGCGTTCGAGAGCTAGCGAGGTCGCGCGTCGCGTGGGGCGAGTGGTCGGACTCGGGGGTGCTCGGAACACGACGGTTGGCGGCGGTGCTCTCTTCGGGCTTCGTCGGAAAAGGCGCGGGAGTGCGCGAGGGGGTCAAATGGGGGCTAGGTGCGTCGCGTAACGCCTCTGGAGCGCGCCAGTGGCTCGCGCGGGGGCTCGGGAGCACGTACGGCTCGCGGGAGGCGGCAATGGCGGCGGTCAGATGTCCTTAGGCAGCACAGCTAGAGGGTCACAGGGAGCGCAGGGAGGAAGAGAGAAGATGATGGCGGTGCTCACAGCGGTTAACGGGAAGCGCTCGGGGAAGCCGGTGGTGGTCGGAGATGACAAATCGACGGGCGGCAGTGGTGGACGGCGCCGGGAAGAAGAGGCCGAGGCGCTCGCTGTGGGGGCTCCCAGCTCCCCTGTTTGCACCGAACGGCGTAGCGGACGACGGCGATCCGTTTTGGCACGGCGGCGAGGCGACGCGGTGGTGGTGGCCGCGGGATCGAGCGGTGTGGTCGGCGATGGCAGGACGGCCATGGCGGGATTGAGAGAGCAGCCGGGGAGAGTGAGCGAGAGGCCAGGGATGCGCAGGGCCTTGCCCTTATCCCCACACGCAGCGCCGACCGCGTTGTCGAGCAAGAACGAGGGGGCCGGGGGGAGGGCGCGAACCGCGTGTGCAGAGCGACAGCGAGCGGGGAGGAACAGTGGAGGTAGGGGACGGCGCCAGGCGGCTGGCCTCCCTGTGCCACTCGAGCCCAGGCACAGTGGGCCTTTTGCTTTTCTTCCGTTTCCTTTCTGTTTTATTTTTAGTTCCTGTTTTGCAAATAGTTAGGCCCCCAATTGACTTTTGAAAAATATGCCACTGCCAGAAAAATGGTTTGAAGCCACAGTGATTTCATTTATTGGATGTTAATTAAATGAATATGAGAAATATCTATGTTCTGCTTGCTTGTTTTGTGCTCTTAGAGTCACTTAACTAATTCCATTAATGTTGGTTATAATTTTATAAATGCCTCTGGATTACTTGCAATATTATGAACATTTTGTTTTCAAATTTGAACAACTTTTATTTTTACTTTGTATTTGAATTTCAGTTTAAATTGGAATTTGAAAAGAGATATGATCCCAATGATGATTAAGCATTGTTAATCATGGTGACTTGGCACTAACATGTGGAATCACTGTAACTAACCACTGGGGGTGTTACAGGGGGGGTGCTTGCCTGGAAGCTCTGTGCAAGTGTCTGGTCGTCAGGGCGTAGTCAACCTCCGCAGCTGCGTCGGCCTCGGGGACTACGTCGGTGTCGGGTCTAACGAGAGAGAAAAGGGGGAGAAAACAAATAAATACATAGCAATAATGCAACACAGAGCATGCTATGCCTAGGATGCAGTCAGGGTTGCCTAAAGTATGTCTAAATTAATTTAGTTATTTTTAGGATTAAAGTGGGATTTGTTAATCGGTGGACGTGCACTATTCATATACCGGAATCAGGCAAAAGTTACGGGTTCTCCTATGTAGGGGGTTCCGACATAGAAACAGACGGCACGATCAAATTCGTCTCGTCGTTCTGATCAACTTTCATGTATAAAGTTTTTCGATCCGACTACGGTTTAAATCTCTACGAATTTTAAAAGATTTAAACATTTTTTCTGAATTTATTTCAATTAACAGAAACTAATTATGACGTCAGCATGACGTGGGATGACATCAGCAGTCAATAGCCGCACTGACCAATTCAAACCTGACCAGTGGGCCCCACATGTCAGCCTCTGTTACTAACAGAGTTTAATTTAAGCTAAACTAAATCTAATTATCTATTGGACCCCACTATCAGTGACTAATTAACTTATTAATTAACTTTTATTTATAAAACATTTTAGTTAATTAAAACCGGTGGCGCCCGCATTTCAGCGACTGGGACCGCCCAGTCAGCACATTTGACCAGGTCAACTGGTCAACCTGGACCAGGGCGCCCACTGGCAGTGACCCTGGGGTGGCCCCGGGTATGCCACGTCGGCGGTGGCCACCGGAGACTCCGGCGACCAAACAGCGCGGCGCGCTCGCCGGACTTCGCCGGAAAACGACTACAGGGCACGAGGAAGGCGCGGCTAGGCTTATTCGAGAGCTTGACTCGGCCGCGTCGAGTGGTGGAGGTGGCCGACCTGGAGTGGCCAGAAACGAGCGCGGCGAGCTCGTCGGCGGACGGCCGGAATCGGGCGACATGGTATCGGGGCAGTAGCGCGCAAACGAGCAAATGGCGAGGCTAGCGGGCTCTACGCGTTGCGCTGACACATGCGCTCGGCCCCGTGACCTTTTGGTCACCGGAAGGGCGCCGGCGGCGAGCTGAGGCGAGGCGCGTTCGGACCCTCGTGGAACAGTACTACTGGCGAGCTAGCGAGCTAACGGAGGGTTGGGGAGGACCTACGCGGCGCGGTGAGTGCAACGGTCACAAGCATTTGACCGAAGAGTCAGCGTGGCCACGCCGGCGACGTGAGGGGCGGCGGCGCGTCCGCGCCGCGAAGAAGCAGCTAGTGCGCGTGCGAGGGCGAACAGAGGAAAGGGGAAGAAGAGGGGTTCACCTCGCGGCATGCACGTTGGCCCGTGATGGATTAGTAGCACAGAAGCCGGCGCCGGAGACGAAGACGATCGACGGCAGCCGGAGATGTGGACGAGGGGGATCCAGCGCTTCGGTGCCCCCATCTCCAGCTGAGGCCACCGGTCGATGGAGTAGACGATGGCGGAGCTCCTCGACAAATCGGCGGAGCGAGGTGGTGGCTGTGGCCACGAGATCGACGGAGGCACGGCGGTGGTGCGTTTGGTGACGATGGGAAACAAGGGGGAGCAACGGAGAGGAAGAGGGATAGATGGGGAGGCCAGGGGGGATGCCCTGGCTCGTCCTTATCCCCTCGACGGGCCGCGCGTCGGTGGAGTGCCGCGGTGTCGACGCCGCACCGGCGAGCGGCGCACTCGACCACGCGGCGTTGACACGCAGGGGAGAGAGAAGGGGAGTTGGGCCGGTGGGCTGACTCGGGGCACTGTGCACTTAAGCACATGCACAGTGCCTCTTTTTTATTTTTAGTTTCTGTTTTTGCTCTTTCTTTTATCTGAGATAGTTTTGGAATATTTTAGCATCCAAATGATCTTGCAAAAAATGTGAAACCTGCCCTCACTGATGCATTGCAATATCCACACATGCCACAAAAAGTTTTGGGCATTTCTGGAATTCATTTGGAATTTACAAAAATGAATATGGCATTTAAAATGCTCCTTTTTGGCACTGTTTTAAATGCTAATGCCATTTTGAATTGAGATGATGTTGTGTTCCTAACATCAAATGATTTTGGATTATTTGCTATAAAAGTGAACATTTTTCCAACATGTTTTGAGTAACTTTATTTTGCACTTTGAGTTTGAGTTAATTTTCAGAGAAGTATTTGAATTGTTTTGATTAACCACTAAGACTAGGCACTGCAAATGGAGATGACTTGGCATACTTAGCAGAGTGTCACGGTGCTTATTACAAGGGGTGTACACACTCCAATCAGCTTTCCATCTCTTCCTTTCATGTGTGTGGCGTATTAATGATCCCAGTAACGAAAAAAGCTGTTTACACAAAGCATCATTAATTTTACCTTGGTACCTGTGATATGAGTTTGAAGGGAGCCTTGGCGCAGTGGTAAAGTTGTTGCCTTGTGATCATGAGGTCACGAGTTCAAGTCCTGGAAACAGCCTCTTACAAAAATGTAGGGAAAGATTGCATACTATAGACCCAAAGTGGTCGGACCCTTCCCGGACCCTGCTCACGGGAGCTACATGCACCGGGCTGCCCTTTTTTTTACCTGTGGTATGAGTTTGTGGCCTTGTATTAAAAATGGAGGGAGTATATCATATCAGTGATATGCCTAGTTGGTTACTCCAATTCAGGGTGGGCAGCAGACCCCACTAAGGCCTCTTTTGGTTCATAGGATAGAAATATCATAAGAATAGAAAACATGTAGAAAATGAGATGTCATGTATCTTAAATCCATAGAAATAAAAAAGAAATACATCCTTTGATTCGCATCATATAACTTTTTTCATTGAGTCTAGCCAAATGTTTGTTTTTATGGAAATGTGGAGGATAGGAATATTTTTTTGCGTAGGAAAGAGTTCTATGTTCTATTACAAAGGACTCTATAATTTTCTTATAGAGATCCTATACTATAGAATTCCTGCAAAACTCCTCCAAGTCAAAGGAGGCCTAATCTTCAATTAGAAAGCGCCAAGTCAGCTGTGATCTTCCCAACACCTAATAACATGTAGGGTAGCAAAGCTCAGAAAATATTCAGAATCGACGACGTCACGGAAATCTTTAGTGTGAAAGACTCAGCCAGAAAACTCTATATGAACGGGTAACAATGACGAGGTTTGTCAACAAACGCACGGCTGACGCTGTTGTGCCCGCCTGAAACCTACAATGAAAGGTTAATAATGACGAGGTTTGTCAATAAAAGAACGGGTTGACGTTTTGTGCATTGTTTCCTTGCCCCACCTTGTCGAAGCGGTCTCATGGCCATCCTTCTAAACCCTCGTTCTCCTCCACGCGCGTTTAGGACCTCCCTCCCTACCCCACATTTGAACCGTCAACTGCAGAACCCCCTCCATCTGTGACGCCGCAGTCACATCCTGTCGGTTCCGATCGCCGCGGCGCTGCATCAATTGCGCTTTTCTCTCTATAGAATCGACTGATGTGAGAAATTTTTCCAATTGTTTAGGATTAGCAAAACCCTTTTTTTTAAAGAAAGATGATAGAAAACTTGTAAGTTTCAGCGACCTGCCAGAAAACTCAGATTGTACTGCATTAGAACGGGGTAATAGTAACTAGTATGTATACACATGAGGGAGGCGACTAACAGTCAGTTGACTGAAATTATAATGGGGTCAGTCAATTTTTCTAGGTCAGAGAAAAAACATTTTGTTAACTTCAGGGTCATCAAACGTCCAAACGTGCTGCCCAAAGCCCCAAACTCATGCGTACAGCAGCTGGCAAACCTGCCAGGGCCTAGTGCGATCAGCACCAAATGCTCACGTTCACGGGCTTTTACTACAGTCCCTTCCTATGATAGTAAAAAAGGCAACTCGTTACTGAATTTTATTGTATTGAAAGTTTTGTCTCATGATAGAGTACTCCTTTTGGATCAGAACAAAGTCAGGCCTTGGACGAAGGCCACGCACCAGTTTTGACTGTCCTATACTATTGTGTCAAAAATACAACTAAAACAAAAAAGGCTTTCTAAATAGGAATAAATTAGAAGGAATGGTAAGAAATAAAATGAAAACTAAAATAAAATAAAGACAGAAACTGCACTAATTTACAAATAAATTGTGTTTTTAATAATATGCAATAATAAGCATATAGTAGTGTAGTTTTGCAGATTTCTTTATAAAGAAGGAATGAATTAAGATCATTGGTATTGTCCTTCAAAAGAAGAAAATGAAATAAAAATCAAACAAAATCCAATTTGAAGTTTTCTAAGGAATAATGAATTAGTGGCGTTAGTACTATCCTTTAAGTCCCCCGCAAAAAAAATATTACCCTTTAAGAAGATAGAAAATGAGATAAACTAAATAGGGACAAATTTCACACATTAACAAACGAATTGCGATCTTTTCTAATATGCAAGAATAAACGTATAATAGTGGAACTTTTGCATAAAAAATGAAGTTGTCTAAGAATGAATGAACGATTGGTGTTTGCATTACCTCTTAAGATGAACATGATGAAAAAAATTGCACACATTTTACACAAAAATTGCGCTTTTATAATGAAAGAATACCATATAATAATGGAACGATGTTGGTATTACCGTAAAAAATAAAATGAAATAAAAAAAAATGAAAACAAAATATGAATTTTTCTAGGGAAGAATAAAACCCTTTATAAGAAAGAAAATAAAATCAAAACTGATAAATGAAATTTTCTAGGGAAGATTGAAACCCTTTAAGAGAAGAAAGAAAAAAAAAACAAAAATAGAATGATGAAATTTTCTAGGAAAAAAATGAAACCCTTTAGAAAGAAAGAAAATAAAATACAAAACACAAACAAAAACCAAAATAATGAAGCTTTCCTATGGAAGAATGAAACCCTTTGAAAATAAAAAAATACAAAAACAAAATAATGAAGTTTTCTATGGAGAATGAAACCCTTAAGATAAAAAATAAAAATATAAACTAAAACAAAATAACGAATTTTTCTTATGCATAAGCAAGGCGAGGCCGTGGCCGCGGCGAGGCACTCGGGGAGGGGGCGGCAGGGCGCAGCGACGTGCAGTGGCACACGGCGCCGGGGGAGGTGCGAGCGCACGCGCGCTTGTGAGGGCAGGGGCGTCCGTGCGAGGGGGCGAGCAGCGGAGGCGAGGGGAGGCGTGCGCGGCCCGGTGGTGCGAGGTGCATGCGCCAGCGCGGTGGCGGGACGACGGCCAGGCGCGCGAGCGCGCGAGGTGTGCACGGGGGCGGGGGGAGGAGACGAGGGAGGCAGCGCCAGGGCTCACCCCCGTTGTAGATGTGCGCCGGCGAGGCTCGGTGATGGCCGGCGATGGAGAGACGGGGACGGCGGCGTGCGACGGCGAAGGCCAAGGAGGAGCGCGTCGGGGCGCAGCGGCGGGGTTGGCCGGGGCGGCGAGTAGGGGTGGCGGCCGGCGTGGTGGCCGAGGCGGTGGAGGCCGGCGGTGAGGTCCGGGCAGCGGCGAACGACGACGGGATCGGGCCGGGCGACGAGGCGAGGCCGTGGCCTCAGGCGGGCGTCGCGCGAGAGATGAGGAGGGGGCGAGGGCGGCGTCGAGGTGGCTCAGGGCCGGCGAGCGCGCGGCGGTCGGGGACGGCCGGCCGGCGACGGGCGACGGGGGGGGTCGATCCGGATCCAGAATTTCTGGATCGGGGGGGGGGGGGGGAATGAGCGAGGGGGTGGGGTACGGCTAGGGTTTCGGGTGGGGGTGGGAGATATGGGGGAGGGGAGGGGGCGCCGGCTGGGCCGGCCTTGCTAGACCCAGTGGCCAGCTGGGCCGAGGCCCAGCGAGGGGGGGGGCTTTATTTTCTTTTGTTCTTTTTCTTTTTATAAATTCATATACCTCGGTTTAGTAAATAGTTAGGCCCCAAACCGAATTTTGTAAAAAGGGAGACCTAGTCCATAAATACCAGTGCTTTATTTCCTAAAACCTAAAATCAGTTTGGGCAAAACATCATTTCATACTTAAATTAGATTTAATAAATGGTTATTAAATATTGTTTTTAGTCGCTGTTTGAAGATGTTTGAGTCACTTACCCAACTCCAATGATGTTGGTTTCAATTTTAGAATTGTCTCTGATTTATTTGCTATTTAATGAACAATTTAGTTTCTATGTTGGACAACTTTTATTTTCCACTTTCATTTAAATCTGAATTTGAGGTTAGGAGTTGAAATGCAATATGATGTTAATGATGATCATGCACTGATAATCATGCTGACTTGGCATTATCAAAATGGGATTACTGTGGTTAACCACCGGGGGTGTTACAACTAATTATTTAATTAATTAAACTTAATTAGCAAAATGATTAATTAGACAATTAAATGAGGCGGGCCCACACGTCAGCTGCAGGGATGAACAGTAACCACGTTGACCCAAGTCAACATGGTCAAACAGGAGCAGGGGACCCACTTGCCAGCGACCTGGGGTGGACCCCATGCGGCGCCACGCTGGCAGAGCCGCCGGAGTGGCTCTGGCGAGGCCGTCCGCGACGGCGCATCCCCGTCGAGCGTCGGATTCTTGCTACGGTAGGTCTTGTTGCGCGGTTTTAGTCGCAATCGAACTGGCTCTCCCTTCCGCGTTGACCCATGGCCTCAGAATGACCGGAGACGGCCGTTGGGCACACCGGCGAGGAGCCATGGCGGCGGCGAGTTTCGGGTCAGAGAGGGGAAAACGGTTGCGGGCGGTTTTCGAGCGCGCTAGCTAGCTAGGACGAAGCGGGTGTCCTCCAGGAACACGCCCGTGCCCTTGGTTCGGCCAAAGGGCAAGCACATCGGCTGCGACAAGCTCCGCAGCGGAGCAGAGCTCGGTAATGGCGACGGCGGCTCCGCGAGTTAGCTACGGGGCTCGAGGAGGAACCAGAGGAAGGAGGGGGTGCGGAGGCTTACGGCGCGGCACACGGAGGCCCTTGAGGTGCTTAGTAGCGCAGGGGAAGGCCGCAGTCGTCGGCGTTGAAGAAGCTGACGACGACGAGCCGAAAAAAGAAGACGAGTCGGGGCGGTCGCCACGCTGCTCCCCGGCTCCAGTCGAGGCACCGGACGACGAGGCGAGGGCCGACGGAGCCCGTGGACACGAGCTGCAGGCGCGGTGAGGACGGTGGCCGCGGTGGCGCTGGACGAACGGCGGCGATGGCGCTCGGCTCTGGTGAGCACAGGGAGAGAGAGGGCGCGCGCGTGTGGGAGAGAGAGGGGGAAATGTCGAGGGAGTCCAGGGGAGGTGCATGAGAGGGTGCTTATCCCCTCGCCTCAACGACTCCGTCGCGGTGGCGCGCGGTGAGCGGTGCGGCGAGCTGCGGCCAGGGAGACGTCGACACGGAGGGGGGACTAGGTAAGGTGGGCTGGGCCGGCTACTGTTCACGCAGGCTTTAGTGCACAGTAGGCCTTTTCCATTTTCCACTTTCTGTGTCTGCCCTTTTCTTTTTATTCTTTTCTGTTCTGAATTAGTTAGGGCACTTTTGCACTTTTGTAAAATATGAGACTTGGTCCAAATAATGCAATGCAATATTACCCATCACCGAAAACTTGTTTGGACAGATTTGGATTTCATTTGAATTTAATATGATTTTAAATGGATTTAATAACTCTGTTTTGGTGCTGTTTCAAGTTGTTTGAGTCACTTATCTAACTCCAACTATTTTGATGATGGTTTTATAAATGTTCCTGGATTACTTGCCAATTAATGAACATTTTTGCAACAGTGTTTGAGCAAATTTATTTTGCACTTTTGAATTTGAGTTAATTTTCAGAATGGAGTTGAATTATTTTGGTTAACCACTATGATTAAGCACTGCAAATGATATGACTTGGCAATATTAGCAGTTGATCATAATGGCTATTACACAGGGGTGTTACCCAACAGTTCCAGTAGGTAGGGTCTGTCTGTGAGTGGCCCACCATTATGCTGCGGGTCCCTTCAGGAAGTATGTCGCGAATGTGACATAGCTGACAGGAGGAACATCAGCTGACTCCATCTCATAGAAGATGTCACGCAGCCAGTCATCGGCATCCAGCGGATTAACTGTGTTGCGGAATACCGATGGGTTGAGACGCACAAACTCTGGCAGCGTGATTGAAGCTGGCTGCTGGTTGGCATTGGGACGGGGGAATTGATCCATAATTCCCGTCATGAACTGACGGTTGAGTTCAAATTGTTGCATCATAGCGGCCATATAGTTAGGCGGTGGCGGCGGTGGTAGATTGTTATCACCCATCCTGCTAAATTCAGCAGGGGTAGTTTAGCAGAGGCTATTGCGAGTGTTTAGCAACAAGCATGATGTAACACGATGGAATTTAAGTAATGTAACAGATGCTTAACAGTAGTCATTTAAGACATACAGATCCATACAGAGTTGGTTACAATCGGACAGCATAACGGCGCAAATTCAAAAGCTGGACATGCTAGGCGGCACGCAGGCACGCGGTAAGGAAGTACACAACGAGACATAGCAAAGGCTACATCAACGTCGGAGAAAACCACTAAAACGGGGTAGCTGCAAGTGCGGACAATGAATGTTCGTCGCGGAAGGATCCTGCGCTCCATGTGCACTCTGATGCAGAACCCGGTCTCGAACTGAAAGAATAGGTCCACGTGCAGGTGTGTGACCTCCCACAGCAGGCCAATCGATCCCTGGTGGCATCTCGGTCCTGCGCGGGTAATGGATGTGCTCCGGATGTATCCCTGCACGAACAGCTGGTAGCAACTGCGTCATAGCATCATAGAGTCGTGCTCGAGTGGCAAACAACTTGACGGCAAGAGCCCGAACAGTGCGATCCAGAGCCTGAGTGCACTGAATCAGAACCCGCGGATCGTAGCGACGAGGCTCGTACGGGGCACAGATAGCTGTGTAGTATCCAGTAGCATCTCCAGTAGGGGCATACGGAATGTATCTAAACTCAGAGGCATCCAAGCTAACGCTGAGCTCTCCTCGGAGACGTGCGACAGCAGAGTAGGCGGCATCATGGACTACCATCTCAATCGTCACGCCTATACCGTGGAAAAGGTACAGCTCAGTGTCTGAGTCATCCTGTTGATCATAGATACGAACATCAGCATAGTACTGCTCCTGGTTGAACTCGTGGTAAACCTCATAGACCATATACTCAGGGTACCAGCGGTAACCCAGTCTGGTCAGGAGGGCGATCAGGACAGCTGGAAAACCAGGGGCATCACGAGCCCAAGTACGAAGCACAAGCTGTGTCGTAGGACGTGGTAGAAACAGACGATCCATCTGAAATAAAGGAAATTCAGGATTGTCATTAGACGATGAGAAGTATAACAGATCTCGAAGAGGAAGGTTAAACAAGACAATGTAAAGGAAAATGATTATTAGACTAATCAGATCAATGACAGGGAAATAGCATAGATATCCAGCTCTCCGGGTGGACGGGATTTACGAGATCCTAGGTGTCGGCGTTAGTAATTTATTTAACCCGAATAGAAGAGTGATCAGAGTCCCAGAGTAAAGACGAGGAATAAAAGATCCTAATACCACCCAGTTGGCGATGTGGGCCCGTAAGCCACACAGCCAAGTTAGTAAAACAATTTTTGGACCACTAGACTCAACTTCAGCCAAGGAGTTGGAAAGGGGGATTCCTAGAGGCAGTCAGCTCTGATACCAATCTGTAACGACCCCGGCTGAATCGTGCACTAACCATACACGCAAATGCACACGATCAAGCCTAAGGACTCACTTGAAGATATCACAACACAACTCTAAAACATAAATAAAGTCATACAAGCTTTATATTACAAGCCAGGGCCTCGAGGGCTCGAATACATAGATCGATGGCATATAAGTGTCAGCGGAAGCATCAGATATCTGGGTACAGATATAACAGAGTTACAGATAGGCCTTTAAGAAGGCGGGGTAAAATAAAACACTATGATCGAAAGGCGTAGGCCTCCTGCCTAGGACCCTCCGAACCTACTCCTGGTCGTCGGCCGACTCCTCGTAGTAGTACTCGCCGGGAGGGTAGTAATAGTAGTAGCCATCGGCGGGGGCAGCTGGCTCAGGGGCTCCATCATCTGGTTGCGACAAATGGATATGGGGAGAAAAAGAAAGCAAAGCAAACGTGAGTACTCATCCGAAGTACTCAGCAAGCAAGGATCTACACTACTTATGCAACATTTTCAAAGGAAGGCTGTATATGTGGATTGGGCTGCAGAAATGCCAGAATAGAGGGAAAAGCCTAGTCCTATCGAAGACTAGCATCTTCAGCATCTTCATCGGTCTTGCAGCATTAGAAGAGTGCAGATTAGCATAAAGTAAAGTAGTAGTAGTGTTATCAACCTCGCCCAGAGGTTCTTCCTCGACTCCCTGCGAGAAAGCAATCCCAGAGCCATACTATCCAGTTATCATCTCAAGTCACCAGTTCTAGTTGTACCGATCGGGATACAACTCCGAGTGTCCGTTACCGTAGGACAGGCTATCGATAGATTAGTTCTTTCCTGTAGGGGTGCACCAACTTACCCACCACGCTCGCTTAACTCCAGCCGGACACACTTTTCTGGGTCATGCCCGGCCTCAGCCAAACGATACGCCGCAACCCGACCAAATACTTAACAGAGAGGTCAACACGCCGGACAAACCTATGCGCCCAGGGGTCTTGGGCCTTCGCCCCGGGGACTCCTGCGCGTTATGTGCACCGCCGGTGAGCAGACCTAGCAACCCCTTAATACAAGTGCGGTTGCATTCCCAGTCCAACCCAGCGTATGCTGCTCCTTGCTGACGTCAATTAAGCTCCGGCTGAAGTATACGATGCAGAACGCCCATACTATGCCCATGTGATGGTTAGTGCTATCAGGCGAGAGGCCCCTCGGATCAAATATCCAAACCGTTAGTGTGTTGGTAGTGCGGTAACGAGCAGAGATTCACGAAAGATGTGACCCCGTCGCCCCGTCTCGAGGACTTGCGGCAAGGGCTAAGAATGCCCGGCCACGCCTCGTGTTCAGCTCTCGGGTACCATCCAGGTACACCCGACTCCACATCTCTCGCAATTAAGCTCGCGCGGGTACCCTCAGGGCCGACCCGTCTTTAGTAACATGGTTTAGTGTAAAGTCTTAGTATCCACAGTAATCGTGTGTCCAACACCAAGGGAACCCTGAGGAATCACCCTCGATGGAATTCCACCTGATGTTATCGTCAAGGTGAACGAAGGAGGAATCACCCTCGGGGTCCACACTTGAGATGTTGCACGACGACGTCGTTATCGGGGGTGGTGTAGGAGGGATCACCCTCGCTGACCACGACCGATTAACTAACCTACAAGGTTATCATCAGAAGTGCTAACGAGGTATCACCCTCGGCACTCGATAGTAACCTAGTAGTGTCGAGAAACTAAGGGGAAAGTGATGTGCGGTGTCGGGGCCTGGTCTTCGATCCCGTTGATCGGGTCTTCTGTTAATCCAGCGGGGTAGTCGAGATATGTGGGGTCTCTGATGGGTCTCTACTCAACCTATACTAAACAGTTTAGGATAAGCAGGTAGCTAACAATAGCAGGTTACAATAAACAGGCTATGCAGCAGAAATAGGATAACAACAGCAGCAGTAACTTCTAATGCAAACATAAGAGAGAAGAGAATAGGCGATATCGGAATGCTCAAAAGGGGGTGTGACGCCCTCGGCTTAATCATGCACTAACCATACACGCAAATGCACACGATCAAGCCTAAGGACTCACTTGAAGATATCACAACACAACTCTAAAACACAAATTAAAATAATACAAGCTTTATATTACCAGCCAGGGGCCTCGAGGGCTCGAATACATAGCTCGCGTACAAGCGTCAGCGGAAGCATCAGATATCTGAATACAGATATGAAACAGAAACAGGTAAACCTTTAGAAAGGCGGGGCAATACAAAAGCTACGATTGAAAGGCGCAGGCCTCCTGCCTGGGACCCTCCGAACCTACGCCTGGTCGTCAGCCAACTCGTAGTAGTAGCCTTCCTCAGGGAAGTACTAGTGGTCGTTGGCGGGAGCAGCTGTCTCCTGGGCTCCGTCATCTGGTTGCATCAAACGGATATGGGGAGAAAAAGAAAGCAAAGCAACCGTGAGTACTCATCCGAAGTACTCAGCAAGCAAGGATCTACACTACATATGCAACATTATCAAAGGAAGGCTGTATATGTGGACTGGGTTGCAGAAATGCCAGAATAGAGAGAAGGCCTAGTCCTATCGAAGACTAGCATCTTCAACGGTCTTGCAGCATTAGAAGAGTGTAGATTAGTACAGTATAAAGTAGTAGTATCATTAAGTCTCAACCTCACCCAGAGATCCTTTCTCGACTCCCTGCGAGAAAGCAATCCCAGAGCCATAATATCCATTTCTCATCACCAGTATCCAGTTCTAGTTGTATCGATCGGGATACAACTCCGAGCGTCCGTTACCGAGGATCCGGCTATGCATAGATTAGTTCTTCCCTGCAGGGGTGCACCAACTTACCCACCACACTCGCTTAACTCCAACCGGACACACTTTTCTGGGTCATGCCCGGCCTCGGCCAAACAACACACCGCAGCCCTACCTAGAGCTCAGCAGAGAGGCCCCCGCCGGTCTACATCCTAAGTGCTCAGGGGTCTTGGGCCATCGCCCTATACCCTCCGGGTCGTTGTGTGCAGGGTGGATACCAGCACCGCCTCGGATGGTCGGCACGATCCGACCGTGCCACAATGCTGAACTGGACGTCTGTCAGAGCTTTCGGCTGATGCCACAATGCAGAGTACCCATATTTATTCCCACGTGATGGTTAGTGCTATCGGGCCAGAGGCCCACTCAGATCACATATCCAAATCGTTAGTGTTTTGGTAGTGCGGTAACGAGCAGAGACTCGCGTTCGATGTGACCCCGTCGCCCCGTCTCGAGGACCTGCGGCAAGGGCTCAGAATGCCCGGCCACGCCTCGTATTCATTTCTCGGGCACCCTCCAGGTCAACCCGTCTCCACAACACTCGCGGGTACCCGTCAGGGTCGACCCGCCTTTCCAAGCAACAGTTGTAAAGTCCAAGTATCCATGTGTCCATAACATCAAGGGAATCTGAGGTATCACCCTCGTTGGATTCCTACTCGATGTAACCGTCAAGGTGAACTCGGAGGAATCACCCTCGATGGGTTCACATTTGAGGTGTTGCATGACGGCGTCGTTATCGGGAGTGGTGAAGGAGGAATCACCCTCGATGACCACGACCGAATAGCTACTCTACAGAGTTAACATCAGAAGTGCTAAATGAGGTATCACCCTCGGCACTCGATAGTAATGCTGCATTGTCGTACAGATAAAAGGGGTGTGATGTGCGGTGCTGGGGCCTGGTCGTCGAGTCTTCCGATGATCCATCGGAGCAACCGGGACAAGTGGGGTCATTGGGGTCTCTATCCAGCCTATACTAAGCAGTTTAGGATAAGCAGGTAGGTATCAACAGCAGTTACAAAAACAGGCTATGCAACAGAATAGGATAAACAGTAACAGCAGCAATTCTAATGCAAGCATAAGAGAGAAAGAATAGGCGATATCGGCATGTTCAAAAGGGGGGTGCTTGCCTGGTTGCTCGGTGGCAAAGGCAAGGTCATCAGAGGCGTAGTCGATCTCTGGAGCTGCGCCGGTCTCAGAGGCTACGTCGGTACCGGGCTCTATCGAGAGAGAAGAGGGGGAGGAAACAGATAAATACAAGGCAGACAAAGTAACACAGAGCTTGCTATGCTAACGCGCAGTGCAGGGTTGCCTAAAAACATGTCTAAGTCATATTAGTTAATTTTAGGAATTAAGTTGGAATTATTAACCAGTGTATATGCACTATTCATCTACCGGAAACAGGGTAAAAGTTACGGGTTCACCTCCGTAGAGGGTCCCGACATGGAAACAGACGACACAATCAGATTCGTCTCGTCGTTCTGATCAACTTTCATGTAGAAAGTTTTTCGATCCGAGCTACGGTTTATTTTATATGATTTTCTAAAATTTTAATCATTTTCTGGATTTATTTAATTATTTAAAACAACATTATCCAAAACAGTATGGGATGACGTCAGCATGACGTAGAGGTGATGTCAGCGGTCAACAGTGTAGTTGACTGGGTCAGACCTGACAGGTGGGTCCACAGGGACCCACATGTCAGCCTCTGTAACTAATTAGCAGGGTTCATTTAAACTAAACAACTTAATTAGATGGTGGGCCCTACTAGTCAGTGTCTAATTAGTGTTTTAATTAACTAATTAATTAATTTACAGATTATCTATTTATCAAAAATCATTTTAAATGGCGGGACCCACATGTCATTGACACAGGGCCGCCCAGTCAGCGTTGACCCTGGTCAAAGGGGCCCAGTGGGGCCCGTGGTCAGTGGCACGAGGCAGGCCCGCGGCTGCCGCGTCAGCGCCGCGTCGGACGGCAACTGGAGTCGCGCCGACGAGCCCGTACGCGGCGGAGGAACTCCGGCGAGCTCGGGTTCGAGCTACGGTGGTCCAAACTAGGCGTGGCTACCCGCGTTCGAGAGCTAGCGAGGTCGCGCGTCGCGTGGGGCGAGTGGTCGGACTCGGGGGTGCTCGGAACGACGACGGTTGGCGGCGGTGCTCTTCGGGCTTCGTCGGAAAAGGCGCGGGAGTGCGCGAGGGGGGTCAAATGGGGGCTAGGTGCGTCGCGTAACGCGCTCTGGAGCGCGCCAGTGGCTCGCGCGGGGGCTCGGGAGCACGTACGGCTCGCGGGAGGCGGCAATGGCGGCGGTCAGAGTCCGGTAGCAGCAGCAGCTAGCTAGAGGGTCACAGGGAGCGCAGGGAGGAAGAGAAGATGATGGCGGTGCTCACAGCGTTAACGGGAAGCGCTCGGGGAAGCCGGTGGTGGTCGGAGATGACCAAATCGACGGCGGCAGTGGTGGACGGCGCCGGGGAAGAAGAGGTCGAGGCGCTCGCTGTGGGGGCTCCCAGCTCCCCTGGTTTGCACCGAACGGCGTAGCGGACGACGGCGATCCGTTTTGGCACGGCGGCGAGGCGACGCGGTGGTGGTGGCCGCGGGATCGAGCGGTGGTCGGCGATGGCAGAGACGGCCATGGCGGGGAGGGAGAGAGCAGCGCGGGGAGAGTGAGCGAGGAGGCCAGGGATGCGCAGGGCCTTGCCCTTATCCTCCACACGCAGGCGCCGACGCGCGTTGTCGAGCAGAGAACGAGGGGGGCCGGGGGGGAGGGCGCGAACGCGCGTGTGCAGGAGGCGACAGCGAGCGGGGAGGAACAGTGGGAGGTAGGGGACGGCGCCAGGCGGGCTGGGCCTCCCTGTGCACTCGAGGCCCAGGCACAGTGGGCCTTTTGCTTTTTCTTCCGTTTCCTTTTCTGTTTTATTTTTAGTTCCTGTTTTGCAAATAGTTAGGCCCCCAATTGACTTTTGAAAAATATGCCACTGCCAGAAAATGGTTTGAAGCCACAGTGATTTCATTTGGATGTTAATTAAATGAATATGGATTAAATATCTATGTTCTGCTTCTGTTTTGTGCTCTTAGAGTCACTTAACTAATTCCATTAATGTTGGTTATAATTTTATAAATGCCTCTGGATTACTTGCAATATTATGAACATTTTAGTTTTCAAATTTGAACAACTTTTATTTTTACTTTGTATTTGAATTTCAGTTTAAATTGGAATTTGAAAAGAGATATGATCCCAATGATGATTAAGCATTGTTAATCATGGTGACTTGGCACTAACATGTGGAATCACTGTAACTAACCACTGGGGGTGTTACAGGGGGGGTGCTTGCCTGGAAGCTCTGTGGCAAGTGTCTGGTCGTCAGGAGCGTAGTCAACCTCCGCAGCTGCGTCGGCCTCGGGGACTACGTCGGTGTCGGGGTCTAACGAGAGAGAAAAGGGGGAGAAAACAAATAAATACATAGCAATAATGCAACACAGAGCATGCTATGCCTAGGATGCAGTACAGGGTTGCCTAAAGTATGTCTAAATTAATTTAGTTATTTTTAGGATTAAAGTGGGATTTGTTAATCGGTGGACGTGCACTATTCATATACCGGAATCAGGCTAAAAGTTACGGGTTCTCCTATGTAGGGGGTTCCGACATAGAAACAGACGGCACGATCAAATTCGTCTCGTCGTTCTGATCAACTTTCATGTATAAAGTTTTTCGATCCGAGCTACGGTTTAAATTCTACGAATTTTAAAAGATTTAAACAGTTTTCTGAATTTATTTCAAATTAACAGAAACTAATTATGACGTCAGCATGACGTGGGGATGACATCAGCAGTCAATAGCCGCACTGACCAATTCAAACCTGACCAGTGGGCCCCACATGTCAGCCTCTGTTACTAACAGAGTTTAATTTAAGCTAAACTAAATCTAATTATCTATTGGACCCCACCTATCAGTGACTAATTAACTTAATTAATTAACTTTTATTTATAAAAACATTTTAGTTAATTAAAACGCGGTGGCGCCCGCATGTCAGCGACTGGGACCGCCCAGTCAGCACATTTGACCAGGTCAACTGGTCAACTCGGACCAGGGGCCCCACTGGCAGTGACCCTGGGGGTGGCCCCGGGTATGCCACGTCGGCGGTGGCCACCGGAGAGAGCTCCGGCGACCAAAACAGCGGCGGCGCTCGCCGGACTTCGCCGGAAAACGACTACAGGGCACGAGGAAGGGCGCGGCTAGGCTTATTCGAGAGCTTGAGCTCGGCCGCGTCGAGTGGTGGAGGTGGCCGAGCCTGGAGTGGCCAGAAACGAGCGCGGCGAGCTCGTCGGCGGACGGCCGGAATCGGGCGACGATGGTATCGGGGCAGTAGCGCGCAAACGAGCAAATGGCGAGGCTAGCGAGGCTCTACGCGGTGCGCTGAGCACAATGCGCTCGGCCCCGTGACCTTTTGGTCACCGGAAGGGCGCCGGCGGCGAGCTGAGGCGGAGGCGCGTTCGGGACCTCGATGGAACAGGTACTACGGCGAGCTAGCGAGCTAACGGAGGGGTTGGGGAGGACCTACGCGGCGCGGTGAGTGCAACGGTCACAAGCATTTGACCGAAGAGTCAGCGTGGCCACGCCGGCGACGTGAGCGGGCGGCGGCGCGTCCGGGCGCCGCGGAAGAAGCAGCTAGTGCGCGTGCGAGGGCGAACAGAGGAAAGGGGAAGGAAGAGGGGTTCACCTCGCGGCATGCACGTTGGCCCGTGATGGATTAGTAGCAGCAGAAGCCGGCGCCGGAGACGAAGACGATCGACGGCAGCCGGAGATGTGGACGAGGGGGATCCAGCGCTTCGGTGCTCCCCATCTCCAGCTGAGGCCACCGGTCGATGGAGTAGACGATGGCGGAGCTCCTCGACAAATCGGCGGAGCGAGGTGGTGGCTGTGGCCACGAGATCGACGGAGGCACGGCGGTGGTGGCGTTTGGTGACGATGGGAAACAAGGGGGAGAGCAACGGAGAGGAAGAGGGAATAGATGGGGAGGCCAGGGGGGATGCCCTGGCTCGTCCTTATCCCCTCGACGGGCCGCGGCGTCGGTGGAGTGCCGCGGTGTCGACGCCGCACCGGCGAGCGCGCACTCGACCACGGCGGCGTTGACACGCAGGGGAGAGAGAAGGGGAGTTGGGCCGGTGGGCTGGACTCGGGGCACTGTGCACTTAAGCACAGTGCACAGTGCCTCTTTTTATTTTTTAGTTTCTGTTTTTGCTCTTTCTTTTATCTGAGATAGTTTTGGAATATTTTGAGCATCCAAATGATCTTGCAAAAATGTGAAACCTGCCCTCACTGATGCATTGCAATATCCAGCACTGCCACAAAAAGTTTGGGCATTTCTGGAATTCATTTGGAATTTACAAAAATGAATATGGCATTTAAAATGCTCCTTTTTGGCACTGTTTTAAATGCTAATGCCATTTTGAATTGATGATGATGTTGTGTTCCTTAACATCAAATGATTTTGGATTATTTGCTATAAAGTGAACATTTTTCCAACATGTTTTGAGTAACTTTATTTTGCACTTTGAGTTTGAGTTAATTTTCAGAGAAGTATTTGAATTGTTTTGATTAACCACTAAGACTAGGCACTGCAAATGGAGATGACTTGGCATACTTAGCAGAGTGTCACGGTGCTTATTACAAGGGGGTGTTACACACTCCAATCAGCTTTCCATCTCTTCCTTTCATGTGTGTGGCGTATTAATGATCCCAGTAAACGAAAAGAAAAGCTGGTTTACAAAGCAAAGCATTAATTTTACCTTGGTACCTGTGATATGAGTTTGAAGGGAAGCCTTGGCGCAGTGGTAAAGTTGTTGCCTTGTGATCATGAGGTCACGAGTTCAAGTCCTGGAAACAGCCTCTTACAAAAATGTAGGGAAAGATTGCATACTATAGACCCAAAGTGGTCGGACCCTTCCCCGGACCCTGCTCAAGCGGGAGCTACATGCACCGGGCTGCCCTTTTTTTTACCTGTGGTATGAGTTTGTGGCCTTGTATATAAAAATGGAGGGAGTATATCATATCAGTGATATGCCTAGTTGGTTACTCCAAATTCAGGGTGGGCATGCACCCCACTAAGGCCTCTTTTGGTTCATAGGATAGAAATATCATAAGAATAGAAAACATGTAGAAAATGAGATGTCATGTATCTTAAATCCATAGAAATAAAAAAGAAATACATCCTTTGATTCGCATCATATAACTTTTTTCATTGAGTCTAGCCAAATGTTTGTTTTTATGGGAAATGTGGAGGATAGGAATATTTTTTGCGTAGGAATAAGATTCTATTTCTATTAAACAAAGGACTCTATAAGAATTTTTCTTATAGGAATCCTATACTATAGAATTCCTGCAAAACTCCTCCAAGTCAAAGGAGGCCTAATCTTCAATTAGAAAGCGCCAAGTCAGCTGTGATCCTTCCCAACACCTAATAACATGTAGGTGTAGCAAAGCTCAGAAAATATTCAGAATCGAGCGACGTCACGGAAATCTTATAGTGTGAAAGACTCAGCCAGAAAACTCTATATGAACGGGTAACAATGACGAGGTTTGTCAACAAAACGCACGGCTGACGCTGTTGTGCACCGCCTGAAACCTCTACATGAAAGGAGTAATAATGACGAGGTTTGTCAATAAAAGAACGGGTTGACGTTGTTGTGCATTGTTTCCTTGCCCCACCTTGTCGAAGCGGTCTCATGGCCATCCTTCTAAACCCTTCGTTCTCCACGCCGTTTAGGACCTCCCTCCCTACCCCACATTTGAACCGTCAACTGCAGAACCCCCTCCATCTGTGACGCCGCAGTCACATCCTGTCGGTTCCGATCGCCGCGGCGCTGCATCAATTGCGCTTTTCTCTCTATAGAATCGACTGATGTGAGAAATTTTTCCAATTGGTTGAGGATTAGCAAAACCCTTTTTTTTAAAGAAAGATGATAGAAAACTTGTAAGTTTCAGGACCTTGCCAGAAAACTCAGATTGTACTGCATTAGAACGGGGTAATAGTAACTAGTATGTATACACATGAGGGAGCGACTAACAGTCAGTTGACTGAAATTATAATGGGGTCAGTCAATTTTTCTTAGGTCAGAGAAAAACATTTTGTTAACTTTCAGGGTCATCAAACGTCCAAACGTGCTGCCCAAAGCCCCAAACTCATGCGTACAGCAGCTGGCAAACCTGCCAGGGCCTAGTGCGATCAGCACCAAATGCTTCACGTTCACGGGCTATTTACTACAGTCCCTTCCTATGATAGTAAAAAAGGCAACATCGTTACTGAATTTTATTGTATTGAAAGTTTTGATCTCATGATAGATTACTCCTTTTGGATCAGAACAAAGTCAGGCCTTGGACAGAAGGCCACGCACCAGGTTTTGACTGTCCTATACTATTGTGCTAAAATAAAACTAAAACAAAAAAGGCTTTCTAAATAGGAATAAATTAGAAGGAATGGTAAGAAAATAAAATGAAAACTAAAATAAAAATAAAGACAGAAACTGCACATAATTTACAAATAAATTGTGTTTTTAATAATATGCAATAATAAGCATATAGTAGTGTAGTTTTGCAAGATTTCTTTTATAAGAAGGAATGAATTAAGATCATTGGTATTGTCCTTCAAGAAGAAGAAAATGAAATAAAAAATCAAACAAAATCAAATTTGAAGTTTTCTAAGGAATAATGAATTAGTGGCGTTAGTACTATCCTTTAAGTCCCCCGCAAAAAAAAATATTACCCTTTAAGAAGATAGAAAATGAAGATAAACTAAATAGGGACAAAATTTGCACACAATTTACAAACGAATTGCGATCTTTTCTAATATGCAAGAATAAACGTATAATAGTGGAACTTTTGCATAAAAAATGAAGTTGTCTAAGAATGAATGAACGATTGGTGTTTGCATTACCTCTTAAGATGAACATGATGAAAAAAATTGCACACATTTTACACAAAAATTGCGCTTTTTATAATGAAAGAATAACCATATAATAATGGAACGATGTTGGTATTACCGTTAAAAAAATAAAATGATAAATAAAAAATAAAATGAAAACAAAATAATGAATTTTTCTAGGGAAGAATAAAACCCTTTAATAAGAAAGAAAATAAAAATCAAAAACTGTATAATGAAATTTTCTAGGGAAGATTGAAACCCTTTAAGAAGAAAGAAAATAAAAAAACAAAAATAGAATGATGAAATTTTCTAGGAAAAAATGAAACCCTTTAAGAAGAAAGAAAATAAAATACAAACACAAACAAAAACAAAATAATGAAGTTTCCTATGGAAGAATGAAACCCTTTAAGATAAAAAAAAACAAAAACAAAATAATGAAGTTTTCTATGGAAGAATGAAACCCTTTAAGATAAAAAATAAAAATATAAAACTAAAACAAAATAACGAAGTTTTCTATGTAAGAATGAAACCCTTTAAGAAGAAAGAAAATATAAAAACTAAAACTAAACAAAAATAATGAAGTTTCTAGGGAAAATGAAACCCTTTAAGAAGAAAGAAAATTAAAAATAACTGCACACAAGTATGCCCTAAATTTGCACTTTGTAAATATGCAAAAACTAAGTATATAGTGCAATTTTTGCTCTCTACTATAATTTACACACATGGTGTATCAAACTTGCGTGTATACTTACTAAACATAAAACAAACAAAGTTTCTAAGAGAGAATAAATTAGTCACATGGTATTACTCTTAAGAAAAAGAAAATAAAGAAAAACTTGCACACAACTTTACAGTGAAATTGCACTTTTTATAATATGCAGCGAATACACATATAATAATGCAACTTTAGCAGTCTAGTATAATTTGCACACATATTGTATAGTACTTTTGTGCATACATACACAAAATAATAGAAAAATGAATTTAATTAGCAAAAAAATTGCACAAACCAATTAGCATTGGTATTACCCTTAAAAGAATAAAAAAATATAAAAAAAGTTTCACACAATTAGCACAAAGATGCACTTTTTATAATATGTAGAATAAATATATAATAGTGTATTTACGTACTCTAATGTAATTTGTACATGTAGTACTTGCATGTATATTACACACACTCAACAACCAGAAATATATGTAAAGCAAAAAAAAAAACTGAAAAATAGAAAAATAAAAGCGTACAAGTGCATAAAACAAAAGCAAACCCACGAAGAAAGCATGCACACACCAAAATACAGCCCAAGAAGGAAATCGACTGACCCAAGGGTCAGTCAAACCCAAACAGCCCCAGTACGACCAGCAGCAAAACGTGATAGAAAAAAAATTACACAAATCTTAAAGCACAATTCAACGGCTAGAAAATTGACTGACCACAAAGCTAAAAGTCAGCTGACTGAAATCTAGCTAAACTGTACACATGCAACGCACGTCTTAATATAACGGACTGGTCTTGGTAAAAGGGAAAAGAAGTGGTATGTCATATAGGTGCTGATAGATTCGAAGAAAAAGAAATTACAGTGATGTATATATGCTGATATTAGTTAAATACTGTAAAAGCAAGAAGTAGTATTCATGCCATAAAACTGTACGTTCATTTAAAAAGAACTGCATGTTGCTTCACTTTCTTCACGTGCTCCTTATTTTTTGAGAAATCTTCACATTCTCCTACTAAACCATCTCGTTTGGGCTCAATCAAACCATCTCATGTGGCAACACAGACCATTGGGGTCAGTTATGGGCTTATTTTTTTCTGGAAAGGGCACATGATTGTTCTAGAACACAGTAGAGGTAGCAGCAGTGTACTGTTCATGCGAATCCTGTTGATATTGGCCGTTGGATTTAGAAGACCAACAATTATAATTGATGTTCTTAGTCCTACTTAAGACTGATACGCTATACAGTGGTATAGATATAGATACTTAATGATGGATTCGTCAACAAAAAGAGACAACTTTACGACCAAAAACCCTACACAACCATATCAATCTTGCATGTTGAAAGAAAGAACTGGTATAGGAGTACTGGTCACACTTGCTGCTCCAGTGGTGCGACCACATTGTCCTCCTCGTCCTGGGGCTTGACGTACTTGTACCAGCTGGCCCAGTAGAGATAGTTGAGGAAGTTGATGAAGCTGAGCACGGCGAGCAGCCAGAAGAAGAGGTCGAGGTGGTTCCGGTTAATGTTGTTGCCGTTAAGCCAGCCGCCGCTCAACGTGTGCTTCTTGGTGGCCGCGTTCACAGCCTTGACGATGATGGTGCTGAAGTAGTACCCCAGCGACATGGAGGCCCAGAGGAAGGCCGACGACATGGACTTGAGCGCGGGCGGCGCCTGCGAGTAGAAGAACTCGAGCAGGCCGATGTAGGTGAACATGTCGGCGATGCCGAACACGCCGTACTGCGGGGCCAGCCAGAAGACGGACATGGGCAGCGGCTGCAGCATCGGGATCGCGTCCAGCATGCCGTGCCGGGCGGCCACCTTCTTGCGGTGCATCTCCACGACGGCGGCGATGCACATGGAGACGACGGAGAGCACGAGGCCGACGCCGACGCGCTGCAGGTAGGGGATGCCGTTGGGGTGGCCGGTGACGCCGCGGGCGAAGGGCACGAAGAGGCGCTCGTAGATGGGCACGGCGAAGATGAGCATGCCGAGCGGTATGATGGGGAGCGTCGCCGGCTGCATCTGGAAGTCTCCGACCCACGTGTTCATGGTGGAGCCCTGCTGGATGGAGAAGGTCTGGAACTGGGCCAGGCAGGTGCCCATGATGATGGCGCTGCAGAAGATGGGCACCATGGCCAGCACCGTCTTGGCGTCCTCCACGTGCGTCACCCGGCACTGCCGCCACGGGCTCGGCGCCTCCGCCGCCGGTGCCTGGACGATGGCCGCCCTGTCCAGGAACCTGAATGGCCTGTCCCTGTGGGACACGAACTCCACCTCGGGAGAAGCTTTGCTTCTGCTGATCTCGTACAGCTCGGCAGGGTTCTCAGGGAGCTGCAGATTCCTGTTCCTGATCGCAGCAACGTACACCTGAAAACAACACGGAAAATAACCAACCACGTCCATGTATGCATGCATGATTAACACGGAAAATAGTCATCAAGAAGCTAAGCTAGCTAGCTAGACAAGGTTGATTGATTTCCTGACGCACCTGGAAGATTTCGAGAAGCACGCTGCTGCCCTGCGCCGTGAAGATGCGGTACCGGGGCATGCCGACGAGGAAGGCGATGAGAGCGAGACCCATGACGCCCGTGGCGGCACCGAACCCTCTGTCCCAGCCCTTGACGTTCTGGATCCACACGAACACCGTGACGCTGACAGCTCCGCCGATGCACATGCTGAGCAGCAGCCAGTTGAAGAAGCTGGACATCTGCCGCCTCTCCCTGGGGTGCTTCGCGTCGAACTGGTCCGCGCAGTGCGCCGGCAGCGCCGCCTTGATGCCCGCCGACCCGATCGCCACCAGGTACAGCCCGACGTAGAGGCGCGTCTCGCTGTGGCCGCCCACCCTCTGGCACGTCGGCGCCGGCCATTTGCACACTTCCGGCAGCAGCTTCGGGGAGTGAGCTTGCAGCGTCATCAGCAGGAGCCCCTGCATGCAGAAATGAGAATCAACCAACCAAGACCGGAGAGGATCAACGACCAGCTGCAAGCCTGCAACCAAGTGAAAGGAAGATTCTTACGATGAGCTCCACCACGGAGGATAGGATCACGGTCTGGTACCGGCCCACAAAGGTGTCGGCAAAGACGGTGATGAGCACCGCGATCATGTAGCTCGTGCCCATGTAGTTGGTCAGCAGGTTGGAGGCATCGGCCAGGTTGATGTGCATGATCAACATGAAGTACATGATAAGGTTCACCGCTAGAGACAGAGAGGCCATGTTCTCCAGCCCAAAGTTCACTGCAACAACAAACAAACCCAGGACAGTTTCATATTACTAGATTAGCAAGGTTGGCTTCATTTCTATTGAATTCATGCTCCGGCAAATTCATTCGTAAGTCTGAACTAATGAAGAGAGATTCCTCTTGTTCATTAGATTATTAAAACATGCTCCGGCAAATTCATTCGTAAGTCTGAACTAATTCCATACGCATAAAGGCCTACGACAAGGAGACCCAATGTCTCCAATTCTATTCAACATTGTGGCAGACATGTTGACAGTGCTCATAGGTCGGGCCAAGGAAAAAGGCCTGGTAGGTGGTCTTCTTCTCCATTTGGTGGATGGGGTCGTTTCTATCCTACAATATGCTGACGACACTATCCTATTCATGGAGCATGACCTTGCAAAAGTGAGGAATATGAAATTAGTGTTATGCCTTTTTGAACAATTGTTCGGGCTGAAAATAAACTTCCATAAGAGTGAATTGTTTTGCTTTGGGCGGGCCAAGGAAGAACAAGATAACTACAGAGAATTGTTCGGCTGTGAACTGGGATCTTTGCCCTTCAGCTATCTAGGCATTCCAATACACCACCGAAAATTAACTAATAAAGAGTGGAAATGTATCGAAGATCGATTTGAAAAAAAAAAACTAAGCTGCTGGAAGGGTAAGCTTATGTCATATGGAGGAAGGCTAGTGCTGATTAATTCAGTACTGACCAGTATGCCGATGTTCCTTCTATCTTTCTTTGAAATACCTAAAGGGGTACGAAAGAGACTAGACTTCTATCGATCTCGATTTTTCTGGCAGTCAGACGAGGTTAAGACAAAATATCGCTTGGCAAGATGGGATATAATTTGTCGACCCAAAGACCAGGGGGGTCTTGGGATTGAGAACCTCGAGATTAAAAACAAGTGCCTGTTGAGCAAATGGCTATATAGGTTATCTCTGGAATCGGATGGCATGTGGGCACAAATTCTACGGAATAAATACCTACACTCTAGAACTCTGGCTCAGGTTACCGTAGGACCTAATGATTCGCCATTTTGGAAGGGGCACATGAGAACGAAAGAGACTTTCTTCCATAGGGTGAGTTTCGTTGTCGGGGACGGAACGACAACAAGGTTTTGGGAGGGTACGTGGTTAGGCGAAACGTCGTTAGCCCTGCAGTATCCTACCTTGTATAATATTGTGCAACGTAAGAAGGATTATGTAGCAACAGTATTGCAGACGGTACCTTTGAATATCCAGTTTCGGAGGGCTTTAGTAGGGGAATGATGGGACTCATGGTTGCACTTGGTGCGGAGGTTGATGGACGTTCACCTCTCAGACCAAGCAGGCGCCGTGAAGTGGAAACTGACAACGAACGGAGTGTTTTCGGTAAAATCTATGTACTTAGACCTTATTAATTCTGGCCCAATCCCAAGATAGATCCACATTTGGAAAGTAAAGATTCCCTTGCGCATTAAAATTTTCATGTGGTTTGTCCACAAACAGGTGATTCTTACCGAAGATAACTTACTAAAGCGACGATGGGTCGACAGTCCACGATGTTGTTTTTGTGTTTATGACGAAACAATCCAACATTTATTTATTGATTGTCCTCTAACGAAGTTACTTTGGTGATCTATACATATAGCATTTAACATCACGCCGCCGGATAGCATAGATGCGTTATTTGGGACGTGGTTAAATGGGTTACAACCTGAGGTTGCGTCAAGTATTCGGATTGGAATATGCGCACTTCTCTGGGCTATATGGAACTGCAGGAATGATATGATTTTTAACATATTACATATTTTAAACTTCTTACAGGTTATTTTCAGAGCTACGGCATGGATCCGTACGTGGTTGCTACTCACTCCTATGGGCTCCAGGGGGCATTTGGCTACTGGGTGCAACCGATAAGAGATGGTAGCACGGGCTATCTTCAGCCGGTTTGGATGGCGGTCGCATAATAGGATAGGTCTTTAATGCCTCTCGTCCAGCCGGTTGTGGCTATGATTTGTTTTCTTAGCTTTTTTCATTTGTGCTCTCTTTGTGAGCTGTACTCCGGATTTCAGACTTTGTGTTTTGCTGAACTTGTTTAATAATATGGCCGCATGCTCTTTCGGATGCAGAGACCGGGGGATAACCTCCTTTTCTAAAAAAAAATAGATTATTAAAACAGCATGTTGCTTCTTAATTTGCTGCTCAAGTACAACTGATCCATTAACTAATGTTACATGAGCAAAACTCATAGAATCTATCTCATGTATGGGTGAGCTCAAGCTGATGGTGCTAAAATACCAATGCTTGCATGTTTTTAGCGAGAATATAAATGTTTCTCCGATTGGATAAGCCAACTCTATATGTATTTCATACCATGTTACCATCTAGTCATCTACTAATGTATGGACAACTTTGACAAAAAAAACTAATAATGATTAACTAGCACAATAACAAGCATAGGTGCACACAAAAGAAAATGTTTTCAGAAACATGTTGACAAAATAGTAGTAAAATTATGAAAGCAAATCTAGTTTATGTACAACGAAAACTGATCATGATTAACTATTATCGCCAAAAACAAGAATTACCAAGAATGAAGAAAGAATTGCCAACACCGCCATGTCGCCCTCGCACAGCAGGCCTACCCCTCCAATCAACCTTCCCTTCAACGACTTCGTATTGTTTTCCTCCAACGACTTCATATTTTTCCACCTATGGATCATTCATGTGAATAACAAAGTCACTTTCATGCCTAAGGGCACGGAGTAGTAGGTATCTGATGAAACATGTAATTTACCTTGCCGTTGGTTTCAGCTGCTTTGCCATCCTCCTTGTATTCCTATTAATTTTTGTTAGCAAGTAAGAGACGTCGATATGAGAAATAAACTCATAACTTGAGAATGAAGTGGGAGATTCTTCATGAATTAGTGTCTATTATTGTTAATGAAGTGCCATGAATTTCAATTTTCTGTTCATGCCTATACAATTGCCATATATACATGGTAGTTTATATCTTATTCTTGGTTTTCTTGTAAAAGATACATTAGACCAGTCTTGTTAAATCTCAGTCGACTGATACTTGTCTCAGTCAATGCTATACTCATGAAATCTTACATTGAGATCCATGCAATTTTTTCTTTTCAGTTATTTCTGTTTTTCTTTCTTACATTTAAGTAGTCTCAGTCCCATATTAGAAATCAAAGAAAACTTCCATTGCAGTTGAAATAAAATGGTAAGGCCAACTCCAGCGCGACCCCATCCGGACGTCCGTTTTACTCGGATTCTGTCCGTTTGGGTAGGGCTATGGGGTCGTGTCCGGGCCTTTTCTGGGATGCGGTGGCCGTGCGCCCAACGCGTGGACGTATCCTTTGGCCCCATCCTGTCCGCCACGGCCAATATGTCCATATATTCATATTTCAAACAAGTTTGCACGTCCTAATTGTCTCAAATCGAAATTGTCTCGAATAAAATAGTTTTACAACCAAATTGAAATTGTCTTGATAAACATAATGAACCAATACATCTATTGGTTGCCAATATGATTCTACTCCCAGTGCATACAATCTATGCTGTCAAGCATGCCTGGAAAGCCTCTATCGGCGTTGATCGCGAACAGCCTTTCTGTATCAGCGGCATTTGGCTGCCTCAAGTACTTAGGGCCAAACACTGCCACCACGGCCTTGCAGAAGCTGTACAGTGACAGCAGACATGTGGACTCACTCATGCTCACGTACTCATCCACCAGATCACCTGGAATTCCATATGCAAGCATGCGGATGGCCGCGGTGCATTTCTGATAAGAGGAGAATCCAAGCTTGCCCAAGGCATCCGTTTTGCACTCGAAGTATGGGTCATGAGCAACCAATCCCTCTCGGATACGATTGAACACATGCCTTGCCATATGAAAACGGCGACGGAATTTATCCGGTTTGAAGAGCGGGGTATTCGCAAAGTAATCGGCATAGAGCAGGGCGTGGCCTCTCTCTCTGTTGCGGTTCAGGTTGGGAGCACGGCCAGGGACTGAACCCCTGTACCGAGGAAGCTGTCGTTGAATGTGGTCATGAACGACCAGTGCAGCCACCGCAAGATCTTCGTCATCCGAGGAAGAATCGTCCGATGAATAAATGAAGTGGTTGAAGAAAAATTCATCTCCACTGTCCATACCTTTGTGGGCAAAGTGTCAAACACCTTGCGGTCGTGGTGGCTAAGAGGCCGCGATGATCACCTCGATGCGCGGACGGCTATGGACCACGGAAACGGCTATGGACCACGGCAGCTTCCGTCGGGTGCTCGAGAGCGGCCTGTAGCCGGCCGCCAACCACCCCTGCTGCATCGAGGTGATCATCGCGGCCTCTTAGCCACCACGACCGCAAGGTGTTTGACACTTTGCCCACAAAGGACGGCGACGGCCAAAACTCCTCCAACCGACGGCCAAAACTCCTACGAACGCGCGGGCGTGGTGGCGGCCATGTCGAGATGTGGTTTGGTATGGATGTCCGGGGGGTGAGCAGTGAGGAGGCGGCCGGAGAATAGTGGCGGCACCGGCGGCGGGGTGGGGCGGGGGAGAGCGGGTGGAGGGGTTGGAGGCGAATGGAGTGCTAGAGTCCCCGACAGGCGGGCCACGGGGAGGACAAGGGCGTGCGTCCAGCCCGTCCGCGTGATGTCCGTTTCACCCCAAACGCGGCGCAAGTTTCGGCCGGGAATGGGTCGAAAACGGACGAAAACCGGACATTTGTCCGTTTGGGGCCGCGCTATTCGTCCGTTCTACCCCAAACGGATTAGGACGGACGGGACGGGGTCGTGCGCTGGAGTTCGCCTAATTGTATGCAAGTTTTACGATACGGTGTGATAATTACGCATGAACTGTTTCAAAAGGAAAAGCGATAAAAGAAAGGAGAGAAGATGGGCTGAACCAAGGAAGATACCATGGATTCAAATTTGCCGGTGGCTTCGGTTACCCTGCTCATCTCCTCGTTTTCCTATCAAGAGAAACACACAGCAGTGAGAAGGTCACGTACGGAGAATGAAGTTGGAAACGTGAGCAAGCAAGAAAATGAGCTAGTACCATTTTGGCCAAGAGGCGAGCTAGCTAGCTCAGGTGGACGACGGACCAGGGGTGCAGTTGCCAAGCAATATAAAGCATCTCAACTCATGAATGAGTCTCCCATGCATTCACATATATGATTGTTTTATGGTCTCTCCATAAAATTCAGTATGTTCTTTGTCGTAACCGTTATTAGCAGCGACGTCCACTAGATGTGGAGACCTTCAAACTCATTGATACAGCCAGATCACAGTTGTCAGGTACTGGGCCGGAGCGTAGCAAAAGCTACCATCACATAAAAGAATCAGTCGGCTCCTTCTGTTCACCCCCTGCGTAACTTGTAAAATTTTCCGGTCGTTTTGTAATGCACGCGCAAGCTAGGCTCTCCAGGCAAGCGTCCATGGCCTGTGCCTTTCGTGAGTAGGATATTTTTGGTACCGTCTTCTTGTTCTTGACAAACACACTTCTGCAGATCGCACCGGAGATCAACCTCAGGATGAGCTTTGCTGCTTCGCAAAATCGAGCCGGAATGACGCCATGTGTGGCATATGCGCCGCGGAAGAGAAGAGCCGAAATGACGCCATGTGTGCCGTATGCACTGCGGGAGAGAGAGTTGGGATGACGCCATGTCATGCGTGCCATATGCACTGAGGGCACTGATGAAACCAAAGAACAGCTTGTTCGCAGTTCACATGCAGCGGCTGATATATCATTTCAGCAGCCCGGTTGCCTGCCAGCAAAGTGCCGGCGCCACCACCCGATTGCTCCGCACTCCACAGAGACGTCAACAATGTTCCCTGCGGAAACAACAAGTCAGAACTTAGAAGGGATCAGGAATTTAGATCCACTCGGTAAATTCCCTCGGCTTGAACGGGGCTAAATGGAGAAACATGTGGCTGCTGAGAAATATTGTTAATTTGCAAATGGGCAGCAAAAGTAGCAGATATGGAATGTTTCATTTTGTTCCGTTTGGAAGCATGGCACCATGTCCACCAGAAGAGGTGACATGCCTGATTACGTCTGCAGTTAATTTCTCGACCTATGGGGCAGAATACGTAGCGGAGAAGGGGGGCTACAATTGTTCTCATCGTGTGTTTTTTTTTTTTTGAACAAGAATTGTTCTCGTCAATTATCTAGTCGAACAGTGAAGCAGTACAGTAAGTGGCAGAGTTGCACCGCAAACCTTGAAGGAAGTCACCTCTCCATAGCAAAATTTGTAACACTCTCGTATCTACTCCCTCCGTTCCAAATACTTGTCGTGGTTTTAGTTCAAATTTGAAATGGAGGGAGTATTAATCTGCAACACTCGTATACTCGTCGGAAAGACTGAGCTATGCTCAGCTTTGATCATACCTCGCAAAAGGCAGATAAACTGCGCCCAAGGAATGTTCGTTTAAACATCATTGAAGTCAGTTCCGTTCTGCTGGAGTAAACGTCGCCACAAAGCAAAGAACAATATTACTGATGCAGAATTCAATATATTAAATTCCATTGACGCGCTAAGATGATTCAGAAGGAAATGACCAGGGCCAGATAAAATATTTTTGATATGGACAAAAAAACGTTGTCCATGCTACTTCGCTCGTAGCATCAACCCAAGAAGCATGATTCCACGACATGTTACATAACAGTACCATACATGAACAAAAGAACAATGCTATCTTTAAACATGGTGCTCCATAGCAGAGCGAATGAATGAATGCTCTCAACACTTTGGTCAATAGTTCAATAAGGAGTATTTTGCACGCACAATAATCCTGCCCTTCTCCACGCCTAATTTTGCTCCCGTGACCAGCCAGTGGCCAGGTGCGTCTTGTGGGCCCTTCAACGTCTCTGTCATGTCGACAATCTTCACAAGTTTAGCATTGTCACTTGAGGACGATGAAGCTTCATCTGCTCTATGCATCCCAGAACTTGGACTGTGGTCCCACACTGATCTCCTGATTGTGCACCCAGGAACTCTGGAGAACAAAAGTTTAAGGTGGAGCACGCTCTTTGCGCCAAAATCCCACACTCCTAATTGTGCTCCCGTGACAATATAAACGCCTGACAGATCAGTGATATTTGTTTCGGTGTACTCTATGGGCGCAGTGCTGACATGAGCAAAATTCTTCCACTTGATTGGTTCAAACCATCGGCTATCCTGCTCTTCAGGCCCTTGCCATTTTGGTGGCCCGATAGTGATATGGGAGTCCCAATGAGGTAGAAATATCTTTGGTAACGAGCCAAGGTGCTGCAAATGAATAGCCAGACGGTTCTGTTTTGTTCCTTCCAAGCACAGCCTCAGGCCAGTGATTGGTCGACGCCCAACAGATACCTGCATGTATTCCATTGGAAATTAGCTTGGATTAAATTGTTCTGCATAGTTTATCATCTTATAAAATATACTCCATAATGTTACCAAATGGAACCCCCAACATAAGGGTGTGTTTGGTTCAGGAACGAAGTGGAATGGAATGTCATGGTTCCATTCCACTGGAATGGGTTGGTTCCATTCCTATATTTGGTTGGGGCAATTCGGTGGAGTGGAATGGCTATATTACAATATTTGGTTGGAGAGATGAAGTAAAATGGATTTCTATCAACTCATCTCTTGTGTATGAGTGGTGAGAATGTGCATATGTATAATATGAATAAGATAGCTCTTTGTATTTTTAGCAACAAATTATTCATATTCTTTGTAAAATTTCAATTGTATTTGTAGCATAAATAAGTTTCAAATATAGTTACAAGCATAAAAAGTATATAAGGATATGATATCAAACAAATAATTTCCATTGCTTGTATTTAACAAGACATGTTATATAGGTCAAAAATCATCAAGCCGCATACACATCAAGCAAATATAGCCAAGACTCTTTTTTCTTGGAAATATATCATTATACATACTCCCTCCGTTCCATAATGTAGTGCCTATAGATTTTTGCAAAAGTCAAACATTACAAACTTTTACCATATTTATAGAGAAAAGTAGATACATCTAGAATACCAAATGCACATCACTGGATACATCATGAGTTATATTTTCAGAATGTACATGTTTGATATTGTAGATGTAGACAGTTTTCTCTATACACTTGGTCAAAGTTGGCAAAGTTTGACTCACAAAAATCTATAGGCACTACATTGTGGAATGGAGGGAGTATGTTCTATGTTACACACAAATATTTCCAAAGTTAACTAGTACAGAAACCACACTATGGGCCCGCTTGTAACATACCACTTTAAAACTCCAGCAAAGTAGTACTCCCTTCGTTCCTAAATATAAGTCTTTCTAGAGATCCCACTAAGGACTACCTACGGAGCAAAATTAATGAATCTACACTCTAAAGTGCGTCTATATACATCCGTATGTAGTCCGCATTGAAATCTTTAAAAAGACTTACATTTAGGAACGGAGGGAGTACTATTTAAGCTAGGAATTTTTTCGCCTAGAATAAAATAAATGATTGAGCAATTCATTTTCTTTATTGCATTTTTCTTTTCACCGGGCCATGTCAAGTGTAAGTTCTTTAGGTCTTGAACTATATTTGACTTGGGCTAATATCTATCTTCTAATCAAAATCCAGTCCACTTATCATCCTTCATTTGATCCGGTGATCCAAACCTACTCTGACTCGGACCTGAGACCAACACCGCAACGCCCCATACTTGACAAACCTGCTTACGCCTGCGCCAGGAGCCCAAGACGTTTCCTTAGCTCCGGAAGCTTCTCTTAGGCGACCTAAACCAACCCAAGTCGTTTCGGATTCGTTCGCCACCGCTGGATTCGAGAAGGAGGAACAACCCTACTCTGTATTCAATCCTAACCGACCGAGAACCTCTATATATACCCCTCCTACCTCCCAAGACTCCAAAACTACGAATCCACGGCTTCCGAGACACCCGAGGTTAGTTTCACAAGGTAGCAGAAAACTGTTACATAATCTATTGAAGTGCTGCGGGATTGAGTCCTCACCACTCCCCTAAAGTTTCACGACGATTTGACGATGCAATCTTAAGTGACGACCAAAGTATTGAGACCCTGTCCAGGCAAGTCTGCATGCAGCTAAAAACGTCTGGTTTCCAATCGACTTCCCTTTTTTGGTTTAATGATTTGTTGCACCATCAAATCATGCTAATCTGATCTATACGATGTCATCAAACTCTCCCAAAAGTTTCGCCCGAATCCGTTATCCGTGCAGCCAACCTCCGTTGCCAACATCACCTTCGAGCTGTTGTTTCTGACGTCCAACTCTGTCCAGATTTTCATCTGTCTTGAAAAGAGCCTAGCAGTCAACTCAGTACGCCAATCTCGAAACCCTTTGGTCAGAATATAGCCTTAGATGTCTACTTTCTAGCCTAATTTATGGATCTTGATTCCAACCTACGAGCTAGCCATGCCAATTGCATCTCTGAAGCTTGTCCAAAATTCTGTTTTCCGTTTCATGTAGCTCGTGCAAACCATCCAATTTACATTGGTTTTCCACCTTAGGATTTCCATGCAACACCATTCCTAGCATCTACATACATATTCTTGGGCTCCTAATCCTATGCATGCATGTAGATAGATGGTTTTGCATCTAAAGTTATTAGTGGGGTGTAGAGTTTTATGGAGAAGAATACTATGGGATAGATCATGAGAATTCGGTTCCGCGTGGACAGATATTTGATAATTATATAGCGTGCATGAGATCTATATGATGTGCATGATCTACATATGCTTGAAAGAAATATGCAAGTGCATGATATAGTAACATATACATCATCTCATCTATTATGCATAGGATCTACATGCTAGGAAGAATACATATGCATCAACACACGTACATGAACTAAAGAAACTCGTCTACAATGCATGTGCTACAAGTGAACGTGCTTATGCTTGCACTAAAATAGTTAAAAGGGAAATTATCATAAATACGTATTTAAAACCAGAGAGCAGCAATTACCTGTTCTGTGCTAACAAACAGCTTTGGGCCCATCAAGCTGAACTGAAGCGACGGGCACACAGGCTCTTTTCTATTTTGGCCAGCAATACCTGGTGGCACTGGAGCCCAAACTAGTGGAACTTGGAAATCTAAGAAGTACTGTAACTCTTCGATTGGAGGTTTGTCTGGAGTAAAAAAAATATGAACACATAACTGAAAAGACACCATATAATCTGATAATTTTTAATCACAGCAGGAAAAAGCAAGGACAACTATCCAACTCTTTGGTAGACATAGGAAAATATTTTCCCAGATTGTAATCATTCGATAGCTGTACTACTGTATTGTGCTACTGAATTGATCATGATTGACATTCTGACTTTAGGAAAGATATGTCTATCTTGGTCATGAATGCATCACCCTTACTAAAACATTTTTTCAGTCCATACTCCAAATAGAAGAACTGTGCAGAGACTCTGTTACTATAATATATAGATGGCAATATAATTTAGAACAACAGCTGAGGTTTTGGCAAATGGGCTTTGAAGGTACAGTCCAAAAATGGAATCAGGTGCATGTCTTACATGTCAAGTATAGATCAATTGCACGAGCAATGTGCTTCTTCCCAGGTATATCATCAACGAGTGAAACAATAGGGAGAAATGTCATGCCGATGACATCTGGTGCTGAGGAAACAGTTTTTATCCATTCAATAGAATTCTGAACAAGATCGCAACCTCCCCTCCTTCTGAAGATTACTGTCATATCCTGTATAGGGGACTGGAATTAGAATTTGTTGGCAGTAAGAGGTGCAGTACACATATCACATATGTATATTATACTAGTATATTTTTTTCGAATTGAACATGTGTGACAGTTCAAAGTAGCTAACTTCCTACTGGTGATAATTAAGGTGGTTTTCGTAGACGAGTCAAATAAATAGCCACTATGCAAATGGCATCCTTGTAAACTCACACAGCTCTCAAGGTGCACACGTTAAAAATGTCTTGGCAATTTCCTATTGTTATCAACACTTGCAATTAAAAAGATAACTCTTATCAATCAAATGGCAAACAAGGAACTGACTAACCTTCTCACTATAATTGATGGGGGGTGCATTTGACTTGTTTTCCCCATCTGAGAACCTCTCATTCCCAATTTCCCTGACATAATTTCTGAACTCCATTTCAGACAATTGGGATGAGGAATGCTGCTTTATGTATACATCATCCTTACCACCGACCATTACAGAAGTAATAATATGTGTGCCGTAATTCTCGATAAAGCTGAGCAGAAATGAGACAAGGGCACCTTGTTATTATATGATAAGGGCAGGCAATACGCAAAAAGTTATGTAGGACAACCAAATGTAAAACTGACCCTGATAGCAGGGTCAATGGAGAAGATTACCTACTGACCTAGCCAATGCTGGTGGATCCCAAGTATATGGAATTGCGAGCTTTACACTCTCTTGCAGAATCAGTTCGTCGCTATTTATTTTAACTCTATATAGCGGAACAGAATTGCCATCAACTGCAAGGGCCTTTGTCGCAGCTGCATCATTCTTCCAAGAACCAGTAAAGCTGAAGAGCGAGTTGAAGGAACCCAGCGGGACTGTTTCCAGCAAGCCCGCCTTCCTGTTGAAATGCTCCGCCATCTGCGCGATAAATGGTGATGCCAACGTCAGATACGGTTGAAGGGAACGGCCACGAAGCCTAACATATGTAGTAGGATTTGCATAGCAGCAGATTTGGATCACGGTACACAGAAGAGAAGAAGGCATGATCTGTATGCGTGCACGATCTGATCAAACGCCCCAATCGGGACTCCGGAGCATCTCCCCTCACCTTATGGAAGCTGCAGACGAAGGGCTCGTCGGGGGCGGCGCCAGGGGGGGCCGGGCGGCTGCGCTCGCGGTTGCCGCGGTAGGCCTCCACCTCGACGTCAGGGGGCACGCCGCAGAGGACGCTGCCGCCGATGGGCAGGTCCCGCGCGCGGGCCTCGTCGAGCGTCACGAGCCTCCCGGCGCCCTTGCAGTAGAGCAGGCGGTGGTCGCCGGCGGCGTCGAGGCCGCGCCCCACCGCCTGTAGGGCCGCCTCCAGGGCGGAGCCGGCGAGGCTCATGGGCCCCTCCAGCGCTCCCCCTTCTCCGCCGCCGCCGCCGCGAGATCCGTGGCGACTCAGCTTGGCCGCGGCAACCAGAAGAGGCCGCTCCGGTGCCTGCGCTGCTCCTTCGTGGAGACTACGAGAGCGGGGGAGGGGCGGCCAAGAAGACACGGACGGGGGTTGGAGGAGTCGTCGCAGGAGAGGCTTTTGACCGCCGCTATTGCTGTCGATCGGGGAGAGGGAGGGAGGGAGGGAGAGGGGGACACGGTTTCTACTACGGAGCAAGGCAACTGAGGGAGATGGCGACGCTGCCTGCCTGGGGGTAGTCTGGTTTGACTGGATTTCTTTTCTCAATTTTTCATTTCTCTTTCTTCATTTCTTCTCTTGATTATCAGTATATTTAATTAGTGCATTTGGAAGCACGTCTTCAATGTTGTCATGCCGGTGTCCTCTTTGGGCGGTTGAAAACTGGAACGCATGCCATTGAAAAGGTGGTTTGACTTTCTGTATTGATTAGAATTACTCCACACAAATAACACGTGGAATTAAGTGCAGCTCCTTTTGTTTTTCTATCTCTAGAAATGGTCAAACTTTTAGTAGAAATTATTTCACTATCTCTAGAAAGAGGGTAACTATGGCTTTTAAAAATAGGATGACTATTTGTCCTTTTAACGGTGGACCGAAATTCCAAAATTTACAAAGTTACAATTTGACATGGATACGGCACCCGAATATGGTCACCAAGGACGAAAGCCAACTGAAATCACATTTGCTCCCTAGATGATTTTGATAATTCATGCCAACATATATGGTGTTGGACTAATGTTTTTCTCAAGTACTCCCTCCGTTACTAAATATAAGTCTTTGTAGATATTTCACTATAGACCACATACGGATATATATAGATGCATTTTAGAGTGCAGATTCACTCATTTTGCTCTGTGTGTAGTTCATAGTGGAATCTTTATAAAGACTTATATTTAGGAATGGAGGGAGTATATTTTGTTGGATTATAGATGGGCTTAGAACCATATAAAACAATAATTCCTGATTAATCTCTAAGGCTCATTTAGGTGCATGGCAAGTGGTGGAAAGTTTAGTACCATACTGCTACAGTACAGACATCTTTTTTTTAGGGAAAGTACAGACATCTTCTATAATGCATTGTCTAGTTAGTGGTCTGTATAAGCCCTAAAATTACGGAAAAACTTCAATGAATCCTCAAAGGAAAAACGGTTGGTTGCACACACCCATCGTACAACGGGAGAAAGGCTGTCGTTAGGGAGCGATTTTCGTGCGTTTAGCGGGAGAAAGGCTGTCGTTAGGGAGCGATTTTCGTGCGTTTAGCGGATCGGTAATTATACAGACGGCCGGTTTTTCTCTCATCTTTCTCTTTCATCCATGTAACCAAAATTCCAACGTGGGTCTTCTTATAGACAGCTGACTCAACCCCGTTGTAGATGCCCTAAGGGTTGCTCTACCACAAGTCATTGGGAGTTTGAAAACAGAAGTTGTACACACGCGCTCCTCCTTCGCCGCCTGCCTCACCACACCTCGCCTCGTCACGACGCGCGCACGCCGTGGGTTGCGGGAATGAGCCGAGTCGAACCTTATTTTTGCCGGGCAAGAATGGGTAATTAATTGTGAATTAATTAACGAGTCGCTTACGAAAATGCCATTGTCCGAGACGTTGGACCGTGGGCTGTTCGCGGAGGCGCGGGCCTGAGACACAAGCTAGGTACATCAGTGAACCAACCACTTGAGAATATCTCAATTGATCTACAGTCGTGCCTTCAAACTTCCGAATCCGCACGCTAGGATCATATGGTGTTGCAGAAGGTTTGCAATCCGAATATCCAAAACGGCTCAAAATCTTCTCAACATAGTGGGATTGCAAAAGCATAATTCCACCCTCAGTATTTCTCAATAGCTTGATGTTCAAGATAACACCAGCCACTCATAGGTCTTTCATCTCAAAGTTATGAGATAGAAAAGCCTTGACCTCCTCAATGACTTTGAGGTGGGTCTCAAATATCAGTATGTCATCGACCATCCCGATGACCTATATAAGGAGGCACGGGCCTGAGCCCAGGCCTCCTCAATGACTTTGAGGTGGGTCCCAAATATCAGTAGGGCAGGTAGATGGGCCTGGGCTCAGGCCCATTTACCTGAGGGCCTATATAAGGAGGCGCGGGCCAGTGGAGTGAACCCTAACTCAGTTCACTCACTCCCTCTTGCACAACCCTAGCCGTCATCTATTGTTCCTCTCTATGTGTTGCTTTCGGCAATCCCATCCCGACGACCACGTGCACGGTTGGTCGAGAGAGCAGGTGCCTCTTGAACCCTGTCGTTCGAGATCCTGCCTAGGAGAACGGCAATAAGGTTTTTGTGGAGCGTCTCGACACGACTGCTCCCAATCCGTCCCCGTCTCCGTCTGTCTCTGCTTCCACTACTTCCCCTGCATCGACTCTACAGCTGACGATGAAGCCGCAAAGAAAAGGCCTCGGCCGATGCCGAGGCTGCCGCTGCCGCCGCCGCGTTGGCCTGGCCAACCGGAGGGTATGACTCGTTCATCCCCTATTTGCTCGTACATGTGCTGACCGTATATATATTGTTGATAGATGTTTCAGTTTTATGTACTATACGTGCTCACATGCTTAGGTATCGGTATGTGATGCATACCGTATTTGCCATGCTTACTATATACTCGTGGATTAGATTAGTCGAAAATGTGCTAATATTTCCAACATATTTTACTAGGAAAAATTCAACCTAGGTAAGTAGATGGATGGAGATGTGGACCCATCAAGCTGTAAAGGACAAAACATTGGCCAAGCATCAAGACTCTACATTTTTAGTGCTACTTCTTGAGCTTGCGTTGGTTTTTTTCTTGAAGAGAAAAGGGTGATGCAGCAAAGTAGAGTAAGTATTTCCCTCAGTTTTGAGAACCAAGGTATCAATCCAGTAGGAGACAACACGCAAGTCACCGAATACCTGCACAAACAAACACCAAACTTGCACCCAACGCGATAAAGGGGTTGTCAATCCCGTCACGGTTATTTGCAAAAGTGAGATCTGATAGAGATAGATAAAACTAAACAAAAGATAAAGTAAATATTTTTGGGTTTTTTTGGTTTATAGATCTGAAAATAAAAGATTGCAAAATAGTAGATCGGAAAGTAATATGATGGAAAATAGACCCGGGGGCCATAGGTTTCACTAGAGGCTTCTCTCAAGATAGAAAATAATACGGTGGGTGAACAAATTACTGCCGAGCAATTGATAGAAAAGCGCAAAGTTATGACGATATCTAAGGCAATGATCATGAATATAGGCATCACGTCCGTGTCAAGTAGACCGAAACGATTCTGCATCTACTACTATTACTCCACACATCGACCAACTCCTGCCTGCATCTAGAGTATTAAGTTCATGAAGAACAGAGTAACGCATTAAGTAAGATGACATGATGTAGAGGAATAAACTCAAGCAATATGATGTAAACCCCATCTTTTTATCCTCGATGACAACAATACAATACGTGCCTTGCTGCCCCTACTGTCACTGGGAAAGGACACCGCAAGATTGAACCCAAAGCTAAGCACTTCTCCCATTGCAAGAAAAACCAATCTAGTTGGCCAAACCAAATCGATAGTTCGAAGAGACTTGCAAAGATATCAAATCATGCATAAAAGAATTCAGAGAAGATTCAAATAATATTCATAGATAAGCTGATCATAATTCCACAATTCATCGGATCTCGGCAAACACACCGTAAAAAAGTATTACATCGAATAGATCTCCAAGAACATCGAGGAGAACGTGGTATTGAGAATCAAAGAGAGAGAAGAAGCCATCTAGCTACTAGCTATGGACCCGTAGGTCTGAGGTAAACTACTCACGCTTCATCGGAAGGGCAATGGTGTTGATATAGAAGCCCTCCGTGATCGAATCCCCCTCCGGCAGGACGCCGGAAAAGGCCCCTAGATGGGATCTCACGGGTACAGAAGGTTGCGGCAGTGGAAAAGTCTTTTCGTGGATGCCTCTGGTGGTTTGGGCATATAAGAGTATATATAGGCGAAAGAATTAGGTCAGGGGGTGCACGAGGGGCCCACAAGGGTGGGGGGCGCGCCTCCGTCCTTGTGGCCACCTCGTGGCTTCTCTGACTTGCACTCCAAGTCCTCTGGTTTCCTTTTGGTCCAAGAAAGATCATCGCAAAAGTTTTATTCCGTTTGGACTCCGTTTGGTATTCCTTTTCTGTGAAACTCAAAAACAGGAACTGGCACTGGGCTCTAGGTTAATAGGTTAGTCCCAAAAATAATATAAAATAGCATATTAATGCATATAAAACATCCAAAACAGATAATATAATAGCATGGAACAATAAAAAATTATAGATACGTTGGAGACGTATCATTTAGTTAAGTGATCCAAGATCAGATTGAGTCCATAGGAAAACCAATACTATTAAAAGGGGACGAGGTTTTGATCCTGAGTCATTTGCTCAGGTGCTCGAAGATATTACTCCAAAACCCTCAGCCACACCCTCATGTTCCAATATGTCCAAAACCCTAAAGTTCATCTCAGTCCCACCGATACTCATTCATCTGAACCCACTGAGATACACTTAACAGAGCCACTGCCTAAACCCTAGAAACTCGGTCTCATTGAGATGGCATTCGGTCCCACCGAAGTGCACTGCAAACTTTCTATAACCCATCAACTTCATTTTGGAATTACCGAGTGAAACCGATTGGAATTACCAAAACACTGATAATGTTTAGGTCATCTCAAATCGGTCCCACCGAAACGTCTAAAGTTTAAATCTTTTGCATTAATTAGTCTCACCGAGTTTTTCACCAGTGCCTTCGAGTTGTGCATAAAGGTGTGTAACGGTTAGATTTTTGGTGAAGGCTATATATACCCCACCCACACCATCTACTCTCAGTGAGAGCAACCAGCACGAAGCCACCACTTCCCACATCCATTTTCTGAGAGAGAACCATGTGACGCCCCCGATTCAATCGTACACTAATCATACACGCAAATGTGTACGATCAAGATCAGGGACTCACGGGAAGATATCACAACACAACTCTAGACACAAATTAAAGGCATAGAAGCTTTATATTACAAGACAGGGGCCTCGAGGGCTCGAATACATCAGCTCAAATACAAACGAGTCAGCGGAAGCAACAATATCTGAGTACAGACATAAGTTAAACAAGTTTGCCTTAAGAAGGCTAGCACAAAAGCAACATAGATCGAAAAGGCAAGGCCTCCTGCCTGGGAGCCTCCTAACTACTCATGGTCGTCGGCGCTCTGCACGTAGTAGTAGGCACCCTCGAGGTAGTAGTATTCGTCGGCGGTGGCGTCTAACTCCTGGGATCTGTCATCTGATCGCAGCAATCGGGTATGGAGGAAAAGAAGTAGCAAAGCAACCGTGAGTACTCATCCAAAGTACTCGCAAGACTTACATCATATCTATACTAAGTATGCATCAGTATCAAAGGGATGGGCTGTATCTGTGGACTAAACTGCAGAATGCCAGAAAAGAAGGGAAAGCCTAGCCTATCGAAGACTAGCATGTTCAAGCATCTTTCAGCATCAGAAGAGATAAGATTAACATAGCATAATAGTAGTAAGTATGTTGTAGCATTAACGCCCAGAGATCCTTTCTCGACTCCCTGCGAGAAAGCAATCCCGGAGCCATCATATCCATCACATGCCTCAGCATCCAGTTCTAGTTGTATCGATCGGGATAGAACTCCGAGCGTCTGTTGCCGTGGACACGGCTATTCGAATAGATTAATCTTCCCTGCAGGGGTGCACAAACTTACCCAACATGCTCGATCAACTCCGTCCGGACACACCATCAGGTCATGACCGGCCTCGGCCGATCAACACACCGCAGTCCTACCTAGGCTCAACGGAGAGGCCAGCACATCGGTCTACATCCTAAGCGCGCAGGGGTCTTGGGCCATCTCCCTTTGCACTCCTGCATGTTGCGTACGCGACCGGTGTCAGTCCTGGCAACCTCCTTATACAAGGCAGGTGCTTACGCGGGCCACCCGGGCGCGCGGCGCTCGGTCGCTGACGTCCGAAGAGCTTTCGGCTGATACATACAACGCAGAGTGCCCATACTTATTCCCGCGTGGTGGTTAGTGTGAAAAGGCCAGAGGCCTACTCGGATCACATATCCAAATCGTTAGTGTCTTGGGAGCGCGTAGTAACAATCAATGATCCATGATATGTGGTCCCATCTCACAGACTTACGACAAGGGCTAAGAATGCCCGGCCGTGCCGCGTAGAAATCTCGCAGGTACCCTCTAGGTCAACCCGACTACACATCAACTCGCGGGTACACTCACGGTCACCCCGACTTCACATTTTTCTCGCGGGTAACCCTCGGGGCTGACCCGACTTCATCATGGTTCTGTGGTAAAGTCAAAGTAACCGTGTGTCTAAACAACAAGGGGAAAACCCGAGAAATCGCCCTTGATGGATCCCACTCGATGTAACCGTCAAGGTGAACTTGGATGAATCACCCTCCATGTTTCACACTTGAGTGGTTGCTCAACAGAGTAATTATCAGAAGTGGTGAAGGAGGAATCACCCTCCGTAGACCACGAACGATTAGCTGCACTACAGAGATCTCATCAGAAGTGTTATACGAGGCATCACCCTCGGCACTCGATAGTAACTCTGCAGAGTCGAGCAACTAAGGGGGTGTGATGTGATGTGTCGGGCTCTGGACGTCGATCACGTTGATTGAGTCATCGAACATAAAGTAGGGGCAACTGGGACAAGGTGAGGGGTCACTGGTGGATAACTAACCAACCTATATTAAGCAGTTTAGGATAAGCAGGTAAGGTAACAATTGCAGGTTATAAAATCAGGCTATGCATCAGAATAGGATCATACAAAAGCAGTGGCAGTTCTAATGCAAGCATAAGAGAGAAGAGAAATGGGCGATATCGGAATGATCAAGGGGGTTTGCTTGCCTGGATGCTCCGCAGACAGATACGGACCCTCGTAGGTAACGTAGTCGATCACCGGATCAACAGCGGTCTCGGGGGTCTATCGGAAAAGATGTAACGGAGGGGGAACACAATAAATAACAAAGCAATCAAATGTATCACAAAGCATAACATCGCAAAACGATGTGCTAGGAGTGACCTAACACAGTGCTACACATTGCAGACGGAGCGGGAAAATATCCGGGAATGTTTCTGGGCTCCGGGCATTTATCGGACAGATGACCCGGAGGGGACGTTTCCAAGTTTGCAGTGTTAGAGCATGTGACAGGTATGTGGATATTGTATTCGGTCATTTTTCATATATAAATTATTTTCATCTGACTTCGGTTTATTTTATATGAATTTTTTAAAGTTTTAAAAGATTTCTTATTTATATTTAATTTCGAAATTCGCCAGTTAAAAACTGGGAGCACTCGGTGCAGTGCACCCACGGGTGCACCAGAGGCTGGCCAGTGGGCCCCGGTTGACCTGGTCAACTGCCCAGTCGGCTGGTCAACTGGGTCCATGGGTCCCTCGGCAGTGACCCAGGGTGGGCCCAGGCCAGTGCCACGTCGGTGGCAGGGGGCGTGCAAGGGAGGAGGGCGCGCGGGTGCCGCGGCAGCGGACGCCGACGGCCGGAGGCAGGCAAGGAGCGGCGACCCGCGGCGGTGGAGGGCAGGGAAGCGCGTGCGGGGGCCAGCGTGGCTGAGGGGCAGGGCCGACAGCAGATGGCCACGGCAGGAGGCGGCGGCTGGAGATGGGCGCAAGGCAGGGGCGGGCAGGAGGAGGCGACGGGCGCACGCGCGGGTGGCCAGAGGCGCGCGCGAGCGGGGCACGGCCGGGTGCTGCCCGGGGCGTGGCCAGGGCGCGGCTGGCGCGTCGGGGGGCGTGGGAAGGCTCGCGGGGCGCGAGGTCAGAGCAAGCGCGCAAGCAGACGCAAGCAGTTGCAGCGCGGGGGCTGCGAGCGCGCGGGTAGCAGCAGCGTGGTCTGGAGCAGGGCGAACACGAGGCGCAGGGGCGTCTGGACTCGCACGAGCGCGGTGCTACGCGGGCGGGCGCGTGCAGAACTCGAGCAGGGCAGATGGCGACCGCGAGCTCGCGGGGGCGCGGCCTCGACACTAGCTAGCTACGGCACTGTAGCGAGGTAGGAGGAAGAGGGGAAGTCCAGGAGGAGGCTGGAGCTCGCAGCAGAGGTCGCGAAGGGGTCGACGGGGCCGGAGATGCTCGAGGACGAGGGGATCGACGCCGTGGACGGGCCAGATGCCGGCGAAGGGAATGGAAGCGTGAGGCGTCACCGGTGCTCCTCGACGTCAATCCAAGGGCGGGGAAGGCGAAGGTGAGCCAGTAGAGGCTGCTGGACCACCTCTGGTGGCTCGAAGTGGCGCCGGTGCACGTGCACGGCGACGGTGCGGCGACGTGTGCGCTCGAACGAGCTCAGATTCGAGCGAGGGAGGCGAGGGAGAGGAGAGAACGGCATTAGGGTTGCTGGGGGGTCGAGGGTGCTGCCTTGTAGTCATCGGGGACACAGTGGATGGCCGCCACGGCGTCATCGGGTGCGTGGACGGGCGAGCAGAGGCCACGGCCATGGCTCTGCTTTCCCCCTGTCCAGGGGAAGTAGAAGGCCGCTGTGGGCTGGGCCTTCGTGCACTGTAGCACTTGGGCTACGGTGCACAGTAGCAAGGTTTTACCCTTTTACATTTCTTTTCTTTCTGTTTCTCCTTTTCTCTCACCGATTTGCATTTAGTTTTGCCATCAAGTGATTTTAGTTATGTGTGAAAATTAGCTCATAAATATTAGGCAATATATTGAAGCGGCCCACAAAGTTTGAGGTCAATTGGAATTGTATTAATATTTGTTTATTTTGAAAAGGCCATTTTATTTGTTGTTAGAGCATTTATTAATTTTCTAGGAATTATTTGGTGAGTCAATTGATGTGGGTTACAACATGACAATGATCAGGGGGAATAATAGAATAACTTGAACATTTTAGTTTACTATTTGAATAATTATTATTTTGACTTTATTTTAAATTTGAATTTGACTTGGGTTTGGATCAAAGTGAGGTTGAGGAAATAATTGTGATGACTTGGCACCATTAGTGTGAGGTCACTGTAGTATGACACTGGGGGTGTTACAAACCACCCACACTTGTGTTGAGATCAAGGGATTTCACTCCAACCATTTGATCCTTGATTTCTAGCCACCTCAAGTTGCTTTCCACTCCAATCCTTCTTCTACTACCATGAAAAATCTGTGAGAGAGTGATTGAGTGTTGAGGAGACTATTTTTTGAAGCACAAAAGCAAGGAGTTCATCATCAACAATAGCATCGATTGCCTTTTGGAGAGTGGTGTCTCCTAGATTGGTTAGGTGTCACTTGGGAGCCTTCAAAACTTGTGGAGTTGAATCAAGAGTTTGTAAGGGCAAGGAGATCGCCTACTTCGTGAAGATCTACCCCGAGTGAGGCTAGTCCTTCGTGGATGTAAGCCATGATGGCATAGACAAGGTTGCTTCTTTGTGGACCCTTCGTGGGTGGAGCCCTCCGTCGACTCGCGCACTCGTTACCCTCTGTGGGTTGAATTCTCCATCAACGTGGACGTACGATAGCACCACCTATCGAAACCACGCCAAAAATCTTTGTGTCCTCATTGCGTTTGATCTTCCTATCGCTACCTCCCTTTACTTTCTTGCACTTGCATGTTGTTCACTTTCCATTGCTCTATCTCTAGATATGCATGTGTAGGAACTACTGGTTGCCATTTTACTTGTGCCAAAATCTGCCTAAATTCCAAGAAAATCAAAAACTGCACCTTTGCCTTGTTAAGTGTCTATTCACCCCCCCCTCCTCTAGACCTATCTTCTTGATCCTTCAATTAGTATCAGAGCATTGGTCTCAATTACCTTGGTTCAGTCACCAATGGAGGAAGATGGATGTGTCTACGTTGGGGAGTCTTAGATGTAGAGCGCCTATTCTCAATGGGGAGTATTACAACTTTTGGAAAGATGAAATGCTTGATATCTCTGATGAATTTAACTTGAGCAAGTATATTCATAGCCCTTATGTGCCTCCCATTGATCCCTTGCACCCCACTCTCGAGGAACAAATTGGCATGCTTCATAATCTTAGAACCGTCTATCTTATAATTAGAGGATTACCTAAAATTGTGCTTGGTTGTATGCAAAATTTTGGATGTGCCTATACCTTGTGGAAAAGACTTGGAAAAGCGATATCCCGATTACTCTCTAAAGAATCTTGATGAGACCCTTCACAAGACTATTACTTTTCATAAGATGAAGCCTAGTGATCCTAACTTTGTTGATTGTCTATTTGAGCTTCGTGATCTCATGCGTGCTAAAGGCGATGTTAGAACTATTCATTACTGCAGGATGCTGCTAACGCGACACATGTATCAGAGATCTTTCGACCAAACTATGGGCGATGCATGAATCAGAAACAGTATGGTAATAAAACTTTCACTAATAAAATGAATTGTGTGCGATGGCGAAGACATCAAATATGATTTAGAAAAGAGTTGTGTGTGCGATACGTGGCATACCGTTAATGCATACAAACTGTTTGCTCTATCACTCGGATGAACTGTTTGCGATGATCCAAAAGAACACAAGCGATTAGGCATAATAAGGATGTGTCTGATACCTGGCAAATAGGTAGGTAATCAGAATTGTGTTGATAATTATAGACAGCACATTGTGTGCTTGACGAGGCATGCATTTGAAGAAACCAACTGTGGGCGATAATGTAAAAGATCTCTGTCAAATACGTATTGCTAACCGTCTGCGATGAGATTGATAGGGGAAACAGAGATAACGAATTAATATGAGCTAATGGTAACACAGATATACGGTCTGGTTAGGTTAGTCCTTCTTCTTATTGTTGTTAGATGGCCCCGCGACATCGACTTAGCGAGGATGCTTCTTGCCGCTGACCGCTGGCTTTTCATCGCCGCCGCCGTCGTCATCGTTGTTGATGTCCTCGTTGTCGTCCCCATCGCTCGACCATTCCTCCTCCTCCTCATCATCATCATCATCATCGTCGTCGTCGTCTTCTTTGTCCTCCGACGGCTCCGTGTCCGTCTGGTCGTCGTCCGATGACTCGGACGGTAGCGTCCCTTCCATTATCCGGATAAAATCGAGGCCAGGGCTCGACGCCAAACTCATGGAAGACGAGCGGGATGATTCCGAGGTTGACCTATGATTGGGCACCAGACTGCTGGCGGAGCTGTCGTCCTCGCTGTCGCTCGACATGGTTGCGGTACGTATACAAACCGTGAGAAAGCGAGATTGCAGAGGGTAACTATGGCTTTTTAAAATAGGATGACTATTTGTCCTTTTAAAGGTGGACTGAAATTCCAATTCTTACAAAGTTACAATTTGACATGGATACGGCACCCGGATATGGTCACCAAGGACGGAAGCCTACTGAAATCACATTTGCTCCCTTGATGGTTTTGGTAATTCATGTCAACATACATGGTGTTGGACTATTGTTTTTCTCAAGTATATTTTATTAGGAAAAATATATATAGGTGAAAAATGTTTCTTATATATATAATGGTCTGAAAGTATTTATAACAATTTTATATTTAATTTAATATCAACGGGTCTAAAAAGGCCAAGAGGTGGAAGGCAACTTGGGCCACAAGGGCCCAAGTGTGGAAGGTGCCTCCCTTCCCTAAGGAAGGAGGCCGAATCCTACTAGGGGAGGAGTCCAACTCCTCCCTCCTTTGGCCGGCGCCCCAAGGAGGCTTTCGCTCCTTGGTGGCTGCCTCTCCCTCCCCCTCTAACCTATATACTTGAGGTATTGGTCACAATTGATGATATAAGTTTTGGAGCCTTGATACGTCTCCCACGTATCTATAATTTTAGATTGCTCCATGATATTATAGTATCAATTTTGGATGTTTTATATGCCATTAGATGCAATTATATATCATTTTTTGGGACTAACCTATTAACTTAGTGCCCAGTGCTAGTTATTGTTTTCTTGCATGTTTTTGGCTTTTTAGAAAATCAATATCAAACAAAGTCCAAACAGAGAAAAAACTTTGGATTATTTTTTTATAGACCAAAAGAGACCCTAGAAGGTTCGGGGGGAGGCCAGAGGAGCCACGAGGGAGCAACAAGCCCTAGGGGCGCGCCCCCAGGCTTGTGGGCCCCTCATGGCACATCAAACCCTAATCCCACCTCTATAAATACTCAAATATTCCCCTGACATCAGAGAGACACCCGAAATACTTTTTCCGCCGCCGCAAGTTCCAGAACCACGAGATCCCATCCGGAGGCCTTCTTCTCTCTTTTTTCACCGCCACAAGTTCCAGAACCACGAGATCCCACGAGAGGGAATTGATCACGGAGGGGCTCTACATCAACCTTGCTGCCCTTCTGATGATGCGTGAGTAGTTTACCACGGACCTACGGGTCCATAGTTAGTAGCTAGATGGCTTCTTCTCTCTTTTTGATCTTCAATACAATGTTCTCCTCGGTGTTCTTGGAGATCTATTTGATATAATGACTTTTTGCGGTGTATTTGTTGGGATCCGATGAATTGCGAGTTTATGATCAGATCTATCCATGAATATTATTTGAGTTTTCTCTAAACTCTTTTATGCATGATTAATATAGCTTCGTATTTCTTCTCCGATTTATTTGTTTGGTTTGGCCAACTAGATTGATTTATCTTGCCATGGGAAGAGGTGCTTTGTAATGGGTTTGATCTTGCGGTGCTCAATCCCAGTGACAGAAAGGGACATGACACGTATGCATCATTGCTATTAAGGGTAAAAATATGGGGTTTATTCATACGTGAGTTTATATTATCTACATCATGTCATCTTGCTTAAGGCGTACTCTGTTTTTCCATGAACTTAATACACTAGATGCATGCTGTATAGCAGCCGATGTGTGGAGTAATAGTAGTAGATGCAGAATCGTTTCGGTCTACTTGTCTTGGACGTGATGCCTATGTATGATCATTGCCTTGGATATTGTCATAATTATTTGCTTTTCTATCAATTGCCCAACAGTAATTTGTTTACCCACCGTATGCTATTTTCTTGGGAGAAGGCTCTGGTGAAAACTATGGCCCCCGGGTCTATCTTTTATCCTATATTAAAACTAAAAAATACCTTGCTGCAATTTTCTTTTATTTATTTTATTTTGTATTTTTGTTCAATATATCTATCAAAAACTATACAATTTAATCTTGCTCATAATCGTTGAGGGATTGACAACCACTCTACGCGTTGGGTTGCAAGTTGAAAGTGCAATCATGCCCTTACATCATATTTTGATGTTGATGACAATATACATGTAGGGGACTAACTATGTTTATCAAGTAAATCTCAGGTGTTAGCCCCCGGATGACAAATGTGTGTGGATCATGGACGTACAAAATTGATATGACTCAAGGAAGAAGAAACATTAGATCAACGGTTCTTTTATTGGTTTATTTTTTAGTATAGAGATCTCGCACTATTAAGATGGGATCGATAGGGTTAGCAGAAGACATGCTCAAGTCAGCACGAATTCCCCTTCATTTTCCTACCTTGCCACGTCTCCTCAAAATGTCCAATTCATTTAGATCAATGGTGGGTTCAATTAGTTTCATATACTCTTGCTCTCTCTCTTGGATATATGGTTTTTGCTGGAGGGTCGCCGGGTGTCCGGGGCTCTACCGGAAATCCAGTCCACACATCACAGAATAGAGTCCTCTTCTGCTCCCTGGCTGCCGGATGTCCGGCCCCTTCGCCGGATGTCCGGGCCTCCCCCGTAGCGGTGGATGTCCCGCACTTCGCCAGATGTCTGGGCGGCCACGTGATGCCGGATGTCTGGGTGCACCTCGGAAATTCGACCTATCACCGGTACAGCGAGCTGCTATACAAACGGTTTTTAACCCCTTTCTGCGATGGCATTTTAAACCGTCGCCTTGCTAGTGTGGGCGATAGGGGGGTCCTTCCCACATGACCCAGAAACCTTCGGGGATAGTGAGTAGGAATGCATACATTTTCCAGAACAAAGCGTATGTGATGCCCGCAACTATCCCAAACGTGATCCTTCACACAACTGTTTGGGATATATTTAATATCCCAAACGCTCCATCCTTGCTACTCGTGTGTGCTGGCATTACCATCACAGTTGTTGTGGTGCTACGTTTACGATGCACAGCCCATCACAAACAGTTCATGATTATAGAACGTGTATGATAAGCAGACAATCACACACATTCACTTTTCCCGAACCGTATGCGATAACTAATTAAGAAGATTAGCTAATCATCTTATGAGTGTCGGATAGGATTACGAAACATCGGACCATCGTAACAGTGTCGTACAGGATAACTATCACACACGCTATTATGTGGTGCAACGTTTACGATGCGTACCACATCAGAAACAGTTCATGATTGTAAATCATGTACGATAAGGCAACTATCACAAACATTTAGTTTGCTCGCACTGTTTGTGATATTGTCTGACATCACACACGCTTTGCAAATGACAACTGTGTGCATTCTTGCACACGTTTCCTCTCTGTGAACCGTGTCGGATTATGGTGTATATCACACACGTTTGTGTTTTACCGACCGTGTGCGCCGTAACGACCTGCAGAGCGTAATTTCACCCTAATTTAATTGCTGCTATTTAAAATAGTACCGAATTTGAATTTGAAAGTATGCTATAGCTTTATTCATATCCATCAGATTCAAACAACCAATGCATTATTTGATTCACAGGTACATATGTTCAAGAATTGCATAAGCACCAAATAAAGAATGATGAACCATGATGACCCACAAGTATAGGGGATCTATCGTAGTCCTTTCGATAAGTAAGGGTGTCGAACCCAACAAGGAGCAGAAGGAAATGACAAGCGGTTTTTGGCAAGGTATTCTCTGCAAGCACTGAAATTATCGGTAACAGATAGTTTGGTAGTATGATAATTCGTAACGGATAGCAAGTAACAAGTGTAACAAAGGTGCAGCAAGGTGACCCAATCCTTTTTATAGCAAAGGATAAGCCTGGCCAAACTCTTATATAAAGCAAAGCGCTCCCGAGGACACATGAGAATTATCGTCAAGTTAGTTTTCATCATGCTCATATGATTCACATTCGTTACTTTGATAATTTGATATGTGGGTGGACCGATGCTTGGGTGTTGTCCTTACTTGGACAAGCCTCCCACTTATGATTAACCTCTCTCGCAAGCATCCGCAACTACGAAAGATAAATCTAACCATAGCATGAAACATGTGGATCCAAATCAGCCCCTTACGAAGCAATGCATAAACTAGGGTTTAAGTTTCTGTCACTCTAGCAACCCATCATCTACTTATTTCTTCCCAATGCCTTCCCCTAGGCCCAAATCATGGTGAAGTGTCATGTAGTCGACGTTCACATAACACCACTAGAGGAAAGACAACATACATCTCATCAAAATATCGAACGAATACCAAATTCACATGATTACTTATAACAAGACTTCTCCCATGTCCTCAGGAACAAAAGTAACTACTCACAAAGCATGTTCATGTTCATGATCAGAGGGGTAATAAATATCATTAAGGATCTGAACATATGATCTTCCACCAAATAAATCAACTAGCATCAACTACAAGGAGTAATCAACACTACTAGCAACCCACAGGTACCAATCTGAGGTTCTGAGGCAAAGATTGAATACAAGAGATGAACTAGGGTTTGAGAGGAGATGGTGCTGGTGAAGATGTTGATGAAGATTGACCCTCCCACGATGAGAGGATCATTGGTGATGACGATGGCTTCGATTTCCCCCTCCCGGAGGGAAGTTTCCCCGGCAGAATAGCTTTGTCGGAGCCCTATATTGCTTCTGCCCCAGGTTCCGCCTCGAGACGGCGGCGCTTCATCCCGAAAGGTCTCTTCTTATTTTTTTTTCTAGGTCAAAACCCTCCATATGGCAGAAGATGGGCACCGGACGATGGCCAGGGGGGGCCTACAAGCCCCGGGGGCGCGCCCTGGGGGGTAGGGCGCGCCCCCTAGGCTTGTGGCCACCTGGTGGGTCCCCTTCTGTTATTTCTTCGCCCAATATTTTTTATATATTCCAATAGAATTCTCCGTAAAGTGTCAGGACATTTGGATTTGTGTAGAATAGGTATCTCACATTTGCTCCTTTCCGGTCCAGAATTCCAGCTGCCGGCATTCTCCCTCTTCATGTAATTCTTGTAAAATAAGAGAGAAAAGGCATAAGTATTGTACCGTAATGTGAAATAACAGCTCATAATGCAATAAATATCAACATAAAAGCATGATGTAAAATGGACATATCAAACCACAGTTGTATACTTGTGCTATTAAAGACGGTAAAGAAAGAGGCGAAAGACATTCTGGTTGCTGAACAAGGTGAAGCGGAATGCCCATATGGTGCCCTCCTCCATGCAAAAGGCACGCACGACTCTAGTCCAACCCCTTGCGATGGCCGACCGCCCATCCTTCACTGTCTTCATGAACACATCTGGATAGTCATCGTGTTCTGGTATAAATACTTTAAGCTTTGCATGCCCACCGATCATGTAGTTTGAGAGGTAATCTTGAGTAAACTGCTTTGGGAACCACTGCAAAGGAAAAAGATTCAGACATTGTCATATAACACAACTCATTTTAGGTAATAAAAAGAAGGCTACAGAGTTCTTACTTACCATCATGCAGTTCGCTGTTGTCTTGGATAAAGTGTAAACAAATAGTTTAATTGCCATCTTTTGACCCATTTTACTAACAATCTTTATCAGCTTCCTCAGTTGATCCTGGGTCATCAATATCTCATTGCCCCATACGCAGAAACGGTCGAAGCACGGATCTTTACCATTGACATATGTACCTAAAAGCATCAAGTTAATATTAGAAGCTAAACATCAATTGCACAATGATGTAGTACAACACTCCCTCCGTCCCATTATATAATATCTTATAACATCCAATATACTCACATATTGGATGAATTAACATCTTATATTATGGGCCGGTGGGAGTTTATTGCATTTTTACAAATTATCGGCCGGTTAACTGCAGTTAACTGCTGCTGTCAACGTATATCTAGACATCATCAGACCATTAAGGTAACACTCTTCCTTGTTGCTATGTAGCCTAGGATTGCATATTTAGACATTCAGTACAGTGCATGTTGCTATGTAGCCTCAGATATATTAGATATGGCCCTAGTTAACCTACCGATAAATGGGTTACAGATATATTCAGTTAAAAGTCTGATTCACCTATTAATCCCTTATCAGCCCCCGGCCTATATGTTACCAGCTACCGATATCCTGAACGGTGAGTATATATAAGCCATGGGACAAAACTAACCTCGATGGAAAACAGTAGTCGTTCCCAAAGTTGTCCTGTGTAAGTACATCGAGAGGCATATGTTAAGCACAACAGGCTAAACATCAACCAAATATATCCATGGTAGACAAAATAATCTCCAAACAATAGCTTCAGTGTGCAGCTTTAAGCATGCTAGTTAAGCAAAACAAGAAGTGGACAGGTATGTTAACTGCAACATGCCTAACATTTAACAACAAGCAAATATAGTCATTCAAACTGGTATTGTGCCAGTCTAAGTACACTGGTTATTATTAAATAAAAATGGAAAGGCATGTTAACTACAACATGCTTAACAGCAACCAAATGTAGTCATTCATAGTGGTATTGTTGAAACTGGTATTGATGAAATTGAACTACACAGTTCATACTTGCACATATAGAACATCACGTTGTGAATAACTAGAATAAACAAGGCATACTACGAACAACCAAAGATAGCATTTGAAATTGGACATATGCTAACTACAAACAACCGAACAACCAAAAAACTTTAAAAGAGGCATATGCTAGCTATAACAGGCTTAACAACAAGCAAATATATGCATTCCTATTGGTATGTTTAAAACTGGTATTGATGAAAATGTACTGCACAGTAAATAGCTGCGCATATAGAGCATCACATTGTGAACAACTAAAATGAACAAGGCATACTGCAAACAACCAAATATAGCAATTAAAACTGGACATATTCTCACTACACTACAAAAGGGACTCGACAAAACAAATCATGGGTTCCCCCCTGTGAAGAGGCACAGCAAAACAAATCATGGGTTTCCTCACTTGCTGTTAGGACCGAGAGTATATCGACCAGAGGGAGGGTGAATGGGAGATTCAAAAAATCTTCGAATGTTTTGAAGTGAACCCAAACACAACAGCGGAAATAAGGTTCGGTAGCGCAGAAATTAAACAAGCAATCTATTGAGGGACAAACTCATCAAGATATGAAGCAATAATGGTTCGAGCATAGGATATCACGGGCTTAACGATGAAGGTGGTAATGCAATAAGCTAACAGATGAAGTAACATGACATAGATGCGACGTGATACACAATGAGAGAACAAGATATAGAATGACAACACAGTAAATGAGAACGAACAAAATGTATATGATTGAAATGAGAACACACAACGAAGAGAGTGCAACAGGGTGAGTAATGAACAATAACTGAAGGGAATGACAGAGATGATAGATACAAATGATATGCAATAAAGATCAGATGATCTATCGACACATAGCACGAAAGTAAACTGTCGAAAGTAATGCTGTAAAGTAGATTAAACCCGTGGTGCTCGATGGCGACAGAGAGATTTGGTAGACCAGTTCGCCCTTCTGCCAAAGGACTACGTCTGGTTGGAGGGGTTGTGATTTAACACAGAAGATAAACTCTCTTCGCCCTATTCGCCTTCAACTCAGAGCTGATCAGACTCTAGTTGATTTCACTCGTGGTAGATACTTGCCGGCGATCTCCAAACCTTCGATCGATCTACGCGAACCACAATCACTCTTGGTTGCTAAAGATCTAGCTCGGTGAAGACAACAACTCTTCAACACTCGAGCCGAAACCTATCTGTCTAGAGAGTGCGCAGCTCTCAGGAGTAATAGGTACAAGAACTCTAACTCAGAACTACTGTGATGCTCTACCACCGTCTAAGTTTGGGCTCTTGATTTTTCTCTCGGTGCATCTTAAACTCAAATCACTCGGAGAGGGGATGCTCAGTCAATCTTCTCAGAAATCTTAAGCAGAGCAGCCACCGGACAAAGCCGGTGCGGGGTGGCTATTTATAGCCACAGCCTTTCCTGAAGGGAAATGACCAAATTGGACATGTAGAGCAGCCAATGGTCGAACGACACGAGTCCAACGGTCGGATTTTGAGCACAATGGTAACATTACTTGCGGAGCAAGTAATGCTAACTCCTCAGTTCGAAAGATATCTCCTGCAGCACGAAGAACTACGTCTACTGCTGCCAGGTAATCATTCGGAGCATAAAGAGATTTCTCTCGCATCTTTCATAAGTTTGGGCTAAGCATCACAGTGGATCTAAGCTTCAAGAACCTATACCCCTCTTAATAGTACAGAGGTCCTATGACTCAATTAAATGAAAGAAAAAAACAAAATGAATACTGCGTCTTCACTTTGTCTTCGACTTCCATTCGTTGTAGTCATTTTCCTTCGGACACAAACTCCGAACCAATTGCTTCACGTCAGCAATAAATCTTCGAGAGGTTAACTCCTTCACATCAATCTTCTCGCATCCATATCTTCAAGAAATGTAGCTCATTCTTCTCTGCAGCGCAGATATTCTTCGGTGAAGTTCCTCAAACTTGACACCTTCAAAAAGCATTCTCTTCGGTTATGCATGGACCGTTTCTCTCTGTATGCACTAGCAAACAAATCAGTCCATGCCTGTTTCTTTCAACAATTTCCAAAACACAAGAGGGCAAATATTACACCAACAATCTCCCCCTTTTTGGACGACTGTTGACAAAACAGAACACATCGAAGGATAGATAAATGAATGAGGTGTAATGAGAAGGGTAATAGAAGATGAGAGATAATTACGAAGATGAAACACGCTCCCCCTGAAGATATGCATCCAATGCACAGAAGATAAAATAGAGGGTAGCGAGATGAATCTTCATACGAGTGATATTGACATAAGATCTCATTCTTGGTCTCTTTCAGTACACTTGGCAGTGTCTGAGGTGTTTCCTGTCACACACAATCTTTGAGAAAGAATTGTTAGATAAATTGAGTACATTGAAATGATTTGTGACGAAGGATAATCCATGAAGCTTTTACTCAATACACGGTATGAATCCACACGAGATATAAGTTCCCTGCAAGTTAGATATTCAAGGGAAAATAGAGAAAAGGAATTATAGATGTATGGTTCATAGTAGATGCGCTTCAGATGAAGTTTTCCTGCAACAAAGACGTTATGAGTAATATTTGCGAGGGAAAACATCTTATGAAACATATAGGGAGATTTAACTTTCGAGTATTAATTCAATCCGAAGCCAATTTTCTTCTCCTGCAAGGTTAGATAGCGATAGATAATTAATGCAGAACATCTAACCATAAGACACATAGATTCAAGGAGTAAAATATATCTTCTCAGAGACTCAAGATTTTCAATCCTCCTTGAACCGCTTTCAGTTTTCCTTGCACGATAGATAAGTAACAAAAATAATTGTTGCAAGGAAAGATAAGCTTTCGATAACACCTGCAAACAAATAGCTGGAAGCAAATAGCATTGCAGCAGGGGGTTATTAGCAGTACATGACGGCCGAGTATTTCAACACCACATGCGGTGCACTTTAAGTTTCAGAAGCAAACTGTTCGAGGAAACCAAATTGTTTGGAGAAAAGCAAATGCCGAATAAAAAAACACCCTGCAAATAGCCCGCTGATCTATCACTCGATGCACTTCTCCCCTTTTTGTCAACAAGTGTCAAAAAGGAAAGAGAATGCATACGAGGAACTACTCGTCCGAAGAACCCTCAGAACCAGAAATCGAACTGTTCGAAGATGTAGAACGAGGAATGGTCGAGGCTGAAGTAGGAGTTGGCGACGCAGCTTGAGCTTCGGGAGTAGCAGCGCGAGGTGCTTCTGGCTTGTAGATGAAGGTCCATGTCGTGTCTTCAAGAATATCATCAGGTTCGACAAACTGTTCCAGATAATTGATTGCGGCTTAAAACTGCGTCGGTATTTCCCCAAAGAGGAAGGGATGATGCAGTACAACTACGATAGGTATTTCCCTCAGTTAAGAAACCAAGGTATCAATCCAGTAGGAGGCCAGGCCAAGCTATGTAAATGGTACCTGCACACAAAGAACAAATACTTGCAACCCGACGCATAAGAGGGGTTGTCAATCCCTCCTCGGGTAAAAGATAGATTGGTTTGTATGATGTTGGATAAATAGATCTCGCAATAACCCAAAATAAAATAAAGAAAGAAAAAGAGCAACAAGGTATTTTTGGGTTTTTGGAATAACAGATCTGAAAAAAATAAAAGCGAATAAAAATAGATCGGAAAGCAATATGATGAAAGATAGACTCGGAGGTCGTAGATTTCACTAGTAGCTTCTCTCGAGAAAATAGCAAACGGTGGGTAAACAAATTACCGTTGGGCAATTGATAGAAGATCAAATAATTATGACGATATCCAGGAAATGATCATTATATAGGCATCACATCCAAGATTAGTAGACCAAAACAATTCTGCATCTACTACTATTGCTCCACACATCGACCACTATCCAGCATGCATTTAGTGTATTAAGTTCATGGAGAAATGAAGTAATGCAATAAGAACGGTGACATGATGTAGACAAGATCTATTCATGTAGGAATACAGCCTGTCGGTGTTCTGGGATCGGGGGTACCCAGACTTGCCTGCTTGCGGCCCAGCGCGTGGCCTCATCGACGGCCCAGTACGGCCCAGCTGCAGAACCACAAGACAAGACCCTCGCGAGGGCCCCCGGCCTCGTGAGGCAAGCGACGCCAAGGCTTCCAGAGGAGCGGCCTCCCTAGGCTGCCTCCCGTGAGGCGGGGACTTCTATGCAGGTACCCGGCCTCACGAGGCTCATGATGAAGCGAGCCATGACGACCAACGCCAAGCGGCTGCCTGCGGGCGCAGAGGAGACAATTTTCTCTTCAGTGCTAAGGGAGCAAAGGCGGGCGCAGGTTCCCGGGGAAGCCCCCAAAGCTTTCCATTCCGGTGCAACAAGACCAAGACCACGAGCTCGGCAGGACGGATGTCATTGCCGAGCCCACCGCTGCGTCATGGCCAGAAGCTTTGCAGGCGAAGATCACCTTTCATCAGGATAAGATGTACTACTTGTCCCCCTTCAAAATTGGTCATTGTAGGATCCCTTCCCGCCAGTTATGAGGCAAGAGGACCAAGGCCACTATAAAGATAGGCTAGCCACCACCATAGAGCAGGATCGGATCCATTTTCCACCCTCACCACTCGAGCCCTCGCGAGGCCGCTCGTCCACTGTACTAGTTCATCCACCACCTCCTCGTGAGGCCAATCCACGAAAAGCAGGAGTAGGGTTTTACACCTCAAGGTGACCCGAACCTGGGCAAACGGCCGTGTCCCTCTACTTCCCTGTTTGCACTAACCCGACGAGGCTAGGCCCTGGAGTGGTGAGCTTGAGTTTGGAGCTGGTTGAGATCTTCGCACACGCCCCAGAGTTCGAACCTTCTTGGGTCAGCGGAGCCCTGAATTTGACATTTTGGCGCACCGGGTAGGGGTGTGTCGAAGCTCTGCCTCTCCGTCAACTGCGTTGCGTTCCTGCTCTGCCGTTACTATGGCTGATGCTCGCCGGGTCCGCGCTGAGCGCCGGGCCGCTCGTGTCGCTCAGACGGCGCCCGTAGGCCGCGGCATCCTGCGCCGCTCTGCCTCCCCCGTGGCTAACGCTGCCACTGACCCTGCTGCTCGCGAGCAGCAGGACTCGTTGCTGCCACCATCCGTGCGGCGCGACGGCCGCACTGCTACCCCGTCTCCCACTCCCGTCACGGCTCGTCCTCCACACTCGTCACGGGCCGGCAAACACGCAGGCTGCATTGCTCATGGTGCACGAGCTCCTGCGCTACCATCCCGCCAATGATCGCTACGACGACTGGCTTGGCCGCATCGCCGAGCTCGTCAATGCCGCTGGAGAAGCCCCAGCGCCCTCTCACTCGCTCCGCCCCCCGCCGTCCTTGGCGGGCGACGTGGCCCATAGAGCGCCCCTCCTCCTCCTCTGCGCAGCGCCGACCCCGAGCCTAGGCATGACGCACTCCCACGCGACCCGCCGCGTGGGGCACCGACGCTGGCACGAGATGAGGCAAGCTGCCAGGTGGTGCAGCAGCCATAAGGTGACGTGCGCGCACTCCCCGCACTGTCGCGCCAGCATCAGGACCATGCACCGCTAGAGACAGCGGCGCGTGGACGTCAAGACCGAGCTCCCCCCGCGCGTGTTGCGCCCGTAAGTGCGACGGGCTGCCGCGCCTTCACCCCGGAGCTGCGCCGCATCGTCTGGCCCGGCAAGTTCAAGCCGGACCTGCCTCCACGCTAAGACGGCACCCTCGACCCTGCGGAGTTTCTCCAACTCTACTCGCTGAGCATCGAGGCGGCGAACGGTGACGACAAGGTCATGGCAAACTGGTTCCCCATGACTCTCAAGGATGGCGCGCGCTCCTGGCTCCTTCACCTCCCGGAGGGGTCAATCTCCTCTTGGGATGAGCTTCGCGAGCGCTTCATCGCCAACTTACAAGGCACCCGTGACCGTGCCCCTGTAGTGAATGACCTGCGGTGCGTGAAGCAACAGCCGGGTGAGACTCTGTACAAGTACATACAATGTTCGCCTCAAGATCCCGAAGGCGTCGGACGAGGCCATCATCTCGGCGTTCACCGACGGTGTCAGAGACATCAAGATGAAAGAGGAGCTTGCCATCCACGATGACTTGTGCTCGACCCTGGAGATGTTCAACCTGGCGAACAAGTGCGCAAGGGCCAAAGAGGGTCGCCTCTCCCTCCTCGAGCTTCCGGAGGCCGACCCTGAGGACAAGAAGGCCAAGGCTAAGGAGGCAAAGCGCAAGGGCCCCGCCGTGCTCGCGGAGGAGCCCGAGATGAAGCGCGGTCGCGACCATGACGGGCCTCCCAGGGGCAACCGCCCGTTCTGCGTCTTCCACAATGTACACAGCCACAACACCAATGATTGTCAGGAACTCAGAGCGCTTCACGATGGACGCCTTGTCCGCCGCCCCGAGCATGGTGACCATGGCTACGGCCATGGAGGAGGCCATGGCGGACACCGCTGGGACGACCGTGAACCTCGCCAGGACTGACGCGACCAACCTCGCAAGGACCGCTGGCGGGACTAGCCTCGCGACGGCCTCTGGCGTGACCATCCTCGTGAGGACCGTCCCTAAGGCAATGCCGGCCTCCCTCCGCTGCCGCCACCACCGAGGAGAAACGATGACAACCGGCAGGATGATGGGGCTGGGGGCTTCCAGGAACCTCATGCGATTGCCTGCATCCTGGGTGGAGCCCAGGCCCCTGCCTCGAACCACATCTTCAAGCAGTTCCCGCGAGAGGTGAACGAGGCACTCCCGAGGCTTGAGGCCGCGCGTCCCCTCAAATGGTCGCAGTACGCCATCACCTTCGACTCCAAGGACCACCTCAAGTGCTCAGCCGCCGTGGGTGCGCTCCCCATGCTCTGCATGCCCACCATCAGCAACGTCCTCGTCACCAAGACCCTCATCGACGGTGGCGTTGGGCGCAACGTTCTTTCCGTCGAGACGTTCGAGACGCTTCAGGTGCCCTATGATCAACTCATGCCAACCAAACCGTTCTCTGGAGTGACCGACGGGTCCACCGCCCCCCTGGGCCAAGTGCGCCTCCCAGTCACCTTCGGCAAGCACGACAACTACCACACTGAGCTCATCAACTTCGACGTCGCCCACATCAGCCTCCCATACAACGCCATCCTCGGTGACCCACCATGGCTACAATTAATGTCCTCAAGATGCCAGGGTGCAGCGGCATCATCACGGTCGCCTGCGATGAAAAGGACGCGGTTTGCTCTCTTGAGCGCGCTTACCAGGCTGCGGCGGCATAAAACTCTGGCGATGAGGGCGGCATCCGGCCTCCCGAGGTCACCCCAAAGAAGAAGAATCAGCTCCTCCCCAAGAGCCGCCAGGAGGCCGAAATGCCTACTGGCAGTGCCTCAGGCTCCACGCCCACTGCCGGGGCGCCTCTCCCTTCCGCATAGGAAGGCATGCCTGGCGCTTCCCTCAGGAAGGGCTCAGGGGCTTCCGTATGGAGAGCCTCTGACCTGACTGATGCGACGAGGGAGGTGCTCGGGTACTACTTGGGGGCGTGCTTCGTTGTGCGCCCCCATGGGCAAGGAGCGAGGCGCGAGGGGCCAGGCGCGCGAGAATTCATCACCAGGGCAATCGAGGAGCTTCAGGAGGTGCAGGCCATGCGCGGCGAGCGCCGCCCCGCACGGCCTGCCAGTGTAGCTGCCGCCCCAGACGGGGACGGCGAGCTGCGCGTCTGCGTCGACATCCCGGGCCTCAACAGGGCCGCTTCGCAGGACCTCTTCTGGCCATCACACGTCGACCGAAGTGGGGGCTATCCCTGCAACTACGTCTGCATGCCGTTTGGCCTGCTGAACATAGGTGCCTCGTACCAGCACCTCGTGCAGCGTGCTATGGTGTCTCATGAGGCAGGGCGCTCGGCGGTCGCGTCTCAGGAGGTCCCGGACCCTCGTGAGCCCCCTGGGCCTCACGAGTCTCTCAAGCCTCTGGAGCCCTTGGGCTCATGAGGATCAAGCTTCATCGACTACCTCGACGCTCCAGCAGCATCATTGCCAGGTGACTTTTCAGTTTGTTCAGTTGAGGGTGCCCCTCGGGCTGCATTATCCTCAAGCTGTCAGGGTTCGCCCCTGCAGCTGTATCATTTTGCTCATGTATCTCAGATCGATTATGTTTTTGTGAGTTGCTATTGTGGCACCCCGGCTCAGAGAAGACCGGAACGCCCCATATTCCAGCCCAGGGACAAGTCCTCTGGAATACGGCACTGTTGGCATAGAACAAATCAGCTCTTTATTACAATGGATATGGTTACAAAGGGTACAAGGATTACATTGGCACGACGACACTACGCCTGCCCGGGGTAGCTCTATGCTAACAGCAGAGTAACTCTCTCGGCAGCGGAACAGCGACGGCGGTGATGGACTCCACTCCGCAGGGACTCTGGCTAGAACGCGTATCCTAGGTCACAAACTCGGGATCCTCGACAAGCAAGCAATCATGGCATGACCTGCAAATTGGCATGACACGCCAGGTGAGTACTTTGAATGTACTCGCAAGCTCACAACAAACATCAGCATTAAGGCAAGACAACATCATAGCAAGATAGCTACTGAAGTAGATGCAGTAAGGTAAAGCATATTAAGTAGTTTAATCCATACTCCGAATAATCTCAGGATCCAATCTGAATCTGTTCCAAATCCAATCCAAATCATGTGGTCATCCGACCACTCATCTCATAGCCATCCCATGGCTAACGTACCATATTCCTGATACCATCTGCACTGCAAGTCTGACAAACTTACTCTCTTCCGGGTTGCCTCACAACCTTCAGAATACTCACGATCCACCGAGTACTTCCGATCTTACGACGAGTTCTTCCATCATTATCACTACTATGGTTGACCACCTAAAGAGGTCTGGACGGACTGTCCAATACCGTGGACACGGCTATTCGAATAGATTTTACACTCTGCAGAGGTTGCGCACTTTACCCACACCATGGAGCACCTGACCTCGTGATCCCATTCGGGTGGACCAGCATTGCTCCAACGAAACCCGCCTGACCCGTGACTCTCCCATCGTACCACCGGCAATCATCCTCCCCCGGAGTCCTGCCCAGGGTGGCCCCATTGTCACCGCGTGACACCTACCACCGTCGTGGCTAACAAACTGTCCCAAACGGGGACCTGGTACCATATAACTCAATTGGGCTCACAAGGTTATCGCCGCCTACCGGGCCAGGGTAGCGCGCACGCATAACCTTCCCTGTCGAGCGGTACCGGTGAAAGAGCACGCGATCAGACCAAGTCAAGGCCGTCCCATACCGGCAAATGTGGCTGCACGGATAAGTCCGGATAGGTGACTTTGGATCAACCATGAAGTATCTAATCTTCAGATAATCTCTATCATGGCTGACAATCCGATATAGTAGTCCACGTGAAAATGATATCCGGGTAGAAACCCGGTAGCCAGTATGCTTAAGCCACTGCTACTAACTCATCTCCACGAACTAGCGGATGAAATCCAAAATAATCATAGACGGTAATCTCAACATCATGGCATCAACGAGTGGGTAAACTACTAGTCATTAACAATCCAGTACTCAACACGGTAGTCACCTATCCAAGAATTAACTCCAACATTGCATAATCCAATTCATTTCACAAATAACTCATACTTGCTGTTAAAGTAAATAGTTAAATTATGACATTGCAATGCAATTATGCAGATGAGAGTTGTGGCTTGCCTGGGGATGAAGGAACCATCAGGAAAGAGTGCGGAGAGTCCGCGGAGTTGACTGCTGGAAACAGTTCTCTCTCGGAGGGGGCTGTTTACGGGCAAGGGTAAAATGGTCATTTTCACAGTGTCAAAACATTATGAAAATGATACCAACATGACGGGCTCGAAGAGACGAAGAAGTGGGCTTTGGATTCACCTCGATCGGAGTTACGGAGAAAAAGTTGTGAGGGTTTGACTGCAGAAGGACCTTGCTATGAATAAAATTATTACATTCAGGTCCCTAGCAGTTTTTTCCAGGGAAAAGAATAAAAGGGGCTGCGTCGCTGGGCCGTGCTGGGCCGAAAGCACTGCGGCTGCTGTTGCTATTCCACTGGGCCGGCCCAACTGCGCTGCCGCTCTGTTTTAAAAAAAACGGACGGAGGCCGAGCCGCTGACAGGCCGGGCCCGCTGGCAGGGTCATCGTCTCCCTCCAGCGCACGCCTGACCGAGGAGAGGGGATGGCTCCCGGTGGCGATAGCCGGAGCTACAGGCCGTCTCCGGCAACGCTCCGCCCATGAATGAGTTTAGCGCGGAGAGGCGCATCTAGCGATGGGCGGCACGGACGCCGGGGACCATCGGAGCAGTGGCCACGCTGCCCGCGGCGGACGGCGATTCGGGCGGCGATGGGTTTGGTGCTATGGTGGCAGGGAGAGAGGGGTGAGGTTCAGGAGGGCCTCACCGTGCTCCGGGTGGTCCTCTGGTGAGGTCAGGAGGGAGGGGGAGAGCTCGGGTTACTCCAATTTAGGCGAGAGCCGAGGCGGTCATGGCGGCCAATGGAGTAGGGGAAGAGCTCCAGGGCTCGGGCAGATGGCTAGGGAGGGGTAGGGGAGGACGGTGGTGGCGATGGTGAGCTCGGGAGGGCTTGGGGCAGCCTATAAATAGGCGCGGCGACGGAGGGGATGAGCACGGCCGCGGTGACGCGTGCGCCGAAGCTTCAGGAACTCGCTGTGAAGAGGGGAGAGGCATCTAGAGGGGTCAAGGAGGAGCAGAGGAAGCTTGGACGTGCTCAGGAAGGTTCGGGAACGACGCGGTTAACCGGCCACAGTGGAGCAGACCACGGACGCGGTCATCGTGCCGTGTCGGGCAAGAGATAGGAGGGGTAGAGGGATCCAGAGCGAGGGTGAGTCCAAGGGGAAGCTGCTGGACACGGTGTGGTGTCATGGGCGCGAGGAAACGGACGAGGCCAAGGGCCCCAATGCACGGAGCGCGTGTATTGGCATGCCAAACGCGTGGTCACCGCGTGCACTGGCACATGCAGCGCACCCTGACTGGCCAAATCATGTCCAGTGGGTAGTCCCTCCAAGGTACAGTCTCAAGGAGGTGATGGATCGATGAAAGGAACTGTGGTTGGATGTGAATGATCCTCTGAAGTTTACTGCATCCAACTGTTGCATGAGACTATGATCAACAGGAAAGGGATAAGAGCCAAAGATGATGTCTCAGAGGTTTAGGGTAAGAAGGACTACAATCCTGTGAAGTTTGGAGAAAAATGGACCAAGATTTAATATAGTTGCTTTGCAACTGACCAATCTGGTCCAGAAAACCAATCTTGATGTGCCATTGACATAGAGTAGCAAGTTGAGCTGAAATTTGGTAGAACATGATGATTTGGTCATATGAGAGTGCCATAAAAATTTCATGCCATTTCGACAAGCCAAAATGGTACTTCCTTCACAGCTATCCTCTCTAACCAGAATCTTAGAAAAATTCTAGGGAATTATTGGAAAGATGAAATGAGCCCAAATTTTGTGGAGATAGGTTACATGGGTAGGAGAATGCTCTGGTAAATTTTCAGCAATTATGGAGCAATATAAAATATGGTTGCTTCACAATGTGAAAATCTAACCAGAAGACAAGATTTGAGGCTGTGCTCACATAGATGATTGGATAGGGTTGAAACTTGGTGGAGAGTCATGATTTAAGCATATGAAAATTATTGAATTTTTTTAACTCATTTGGATACACCTAGATAGCACTTGCTTCACAAAGATTCCAGTTGACTAGAAACTTTGGAAATTAGCCAAGGGAGATTTACTAGCCAAATGAACTTGAATTTTGGCATGTGGCAATTATATGGATAGGAAAGAATGCCCAAAAAGTTTGAGATCAAGCAAGAAAATATAAATGGTACTTGCTTCACAAACTGCCAGCTGGGGCAGAATCAGAAAAGGAATATTTGTGAAATATTTTTGAACATGGCAAGGAAGGGTTTGACATATTTGTGGAAGATCTGACCCAAACAATTTATGGGAATTATTTGGGAATCTTTGGAATGATGGAGATGTGGGTTGCTTCACAACCCAGGACCAACAGGGTTATTCCTTTAATAGAAAAAGGAATTTTCCCAAGGAAAAGAATATTGGGGTTGGTCCAAGATGGAAATGTCAAGGTCTTGGGATGGTTTTGGGGTTGGCAAACCACTTGGGAAGAGGAATCAAGGGTGATCCCTCCAGGTTGCAAGACTACTAAGCCACAGAAAAGCGAATCCGAACCAAAATCAAAAGAAAAAGAAAAAGAAAATGGGCAAAATCCAGGGTGTTACAAACCTACCCCCCTTAAAGAAATCTCGTCCTCGAGATTTGGTTGCTCAGGGATAAAACATGAATATTTCCACTTGAGGAAACCGTTTCCAACTCAGGTTTCCTTTTTACCTTTATATCCTATTCCCACTGAGTTTCATATGGCTGACTGCCTTGCTTCGGGGTGGTTTGCTTCACTGGACCCTTTTTCTGGCAAATCTTACCTTATATGCTACTCTGACTCCAATCCTTTTATGTCTGCTATCCTGTCTGAGGCAATAAATTATCTGGACCAAACTATGTGCCCTGCTCGTAAGTCCGAGGGTGGTTCCTCATGGATGTGTCGTGACAAGATCCAATACGAACGACCGTTTACTGAGTTGTGAGCCGATTCTCTTGGTGGACACAAAATCTTTTACTCATTGCATTGGGTAACTTCAAATGACTGGGTGTCCTCCTGGTTCAAAATAGTACTGTGAATCGTACCGTTCTCCTGGCGGAATCTGACTTCTCGCACGGTTTGCTGGGTCATCTTGGGTATCTTTACTGTCTTGGGTATAAGGCTCCTACCAAATATTTGACTGTCACCTGTCATGACCAGCATAAAGGTGTACAGTTATATTATCCATAGACTTGACCGACAGTGGTCCTGGCAGCAGAATCTTTTCACGACAGGTTAGTCTTTAACTGGTTCCCATATGTGAGGACACATGCTTTGAGACTGTTGTTCATCCTTCTGATTACTCAGTCTGTCGGTATCTCCATATGGATGGTAGGCCGTGTAATGCTTTAACATGGTTGCTGAATTTGAACTGCTGAGTTAATCTGTCAGCTGTCCTGACCAGCTTGGTTGCCTTCTTCTGACAATTCTGAGCATATTTGGTTGGCTGAGCGGGTTGCCTCGATATGGGGTCCTTGCAAATGGAATAGACCCCGTGGCTGTGTACCCATGGTGACTGGTACCGAGCCAGACTGTCCAGAGTATTTGTACCATTACCATACTTGTATGGACAACTATGCTCTTTCATTATGGTTCTCTTTGCCTGGATCCTTTGCTGACGAACTTGGCCTTGACGTGTTCTTGATTCTCCGTGGGACCATAGGTGTTGTCAGGTTCAATATTCCGCAAAGCTAAGTGAATTAATTTGTTGCCTCGGTTGCCGGCCAAGGCCCTCCTTCCTAGCAACCCTCGCCAGGTGAAACCACTCCTTTTTGCGCGAACCGCTTGCATGTTAAAAGGGGGGCCCTGAGCATCGCGTATCAGGAGCTCCTACTGGCTCTTGGGCCATCACCCCCTGGCCTTGACCACGGCATCACGACCTGGCATACCAGCGGCGGCTGAGCACCGCTCGAGGGCCGGGTCCCGAGGACGTATAACATCATAATGAGCAAAGAAATGGGGGGTAGGCCTCACGAGGGAACACAGGGAGAGGGGCGCGGTCTGGTAGTGCAGGCGTCTTTTTCGAAGTATGATGGGCGTCAGTCTTTTCACGCACCCCCAGCGGGACTTGTGTTGATTTATCACAGAACAGGAGGCATACACAGGACCGGAAGCTCCAGAGAATCGCGCCCTCACGACGCAAGGACCCTCAACGAGCCATGAGCACGCCAAGCTAAGTTACCCTATCCGCGCCAGGCGCGAACCTTACCATCAGCATTTTACATAAACTCTCGCGACCTCGTCCGGGCAGGGCCCCCCCCCTCTTTCATCTTACGGGAGCCACTTGGCATCAAGGGGGACCTCATGAGCATCGCGCCTCAGGAGCTCTTACCGGACCTTGGGCCACTCACCTCCTGGCCTTGCACACGGCATCATGACCTGGCATACCAACGACGGCTAAAGCTTGCCTGGGTGAGAGGGACTGGGTCCCGACGACACAGAGCACTAAGCATTTGCAAAAAAAGGGGGAGGACCCATGCCCAAACGAGAAACGCCAGCATAATTTAAAGGCATGAAATGAAAACATTAAGACAAGGTGCAAGCACCACAGTTCCTTACATGCCCCGCGGGGCCCCTCATGATTCTGATACAGGAAATAAAAACAAAAGAAGCAACCTCCCGCCACGGTGCCGCCTGCGCTCAGTTGGAGTCCTCCTCCTTGATCGGGGCGCGGCGGCGTGGCGGCTCGTCCTCCTCCTTGACCGGGGCGCGGCGACGAGGCAGCTCGTTGTAGTCGTCGTCGCTCGAGCTCCCTCCTAAGGAGGTAACACCGCTACTGGAGGTGTCGCGCCCATCGCCAAGGCCAAGGGTAGGTTCACCGTCGAGGACGCCGCCGCCATGCTGGCCGTCGTCGTCGGGGGAGTGGTCGCTGTCGCTGTCGTGGCCCTCTGGGCAACACTCCAGTCGTCTGCCGTCTTCCCCAAAGAACCTGACAAAGAGCGTTGCCGCCCCATCATACTTAAAGTGGAGGGTGCGCCTCCCCTTCAGGCTGCTGCGTGGGCGAACGGCTGCCATCCGCGGGTCAGGAACACGTAGCCGGCGGAGGTGACCTCGACCTCCACCCACGAGGACCCGTTGCAGCAGCTGTTGGGCTGCAGCCACAACCCAACGGGTCCCCCTGCCGGCAGCTCCTCTGTGAAGGAGCATGGAAGCAGCAGCCAGGTACCTGGTGGGCCCTCCACCCGTACCACGAACTCACGGGCGGTGTCGTCCAATCGAGCACGTGGGCGCGGTGGTCGGGCGGCCTCCGCATGCCTTCCCCCTTGGCCATGGCTGACGGGGCCCCCGCAACCGCCTCTGTGGGAGAGGCCCTTTCCCCAGCTGCTAGAGCCGACGCGGGCCGCCGTTGGCGGACGCCCGCGCCCCCGTGATGACATCGCTGGTGCAGCCACGGACTTGCGGGGACGACCACGCCCCCTCTTGGGCGGCGGTGAGCCTGGTCGCTCCTGGGGGGCTTTCCCCTTCTCGGCGGCGGAGAAACTTCTCATTAGCGCCATGGTTGTCGAGGCGGTGGTTCGGAATGGGAGAGCAAGAAGACGAAGATGGGCTAGGGGGCTCCGCCCCCTCATCCTCTTATAGGCAAGTGAAGGCTAACCGGCGCCCCTCCGCGTTCCGAGCGATGATGGCCCTGCTGCATGCATCGGGCCATTGTCAAATCGGAGTGGTTGCCGAGGCAACGTGGGAAAGTGGAGGCGTCCGTGCCCAGTCATGTGCCACGCGTCGAGCCTAGCCCGCAGGCGATTGGGGCCCGCGTTGCTTCGCCTTGCCCCTTGGCTTCGCCTCGAAGCCAGCTCGAGCGCGCCGGCCCGGGGGGCTACTGTCGGTGTTCTGGGATCGGGGGTACCCAGACTTGCCGGCCTGCGGCCCAGCGCGTGGCCTCATCGACATCCCAACTGCAGAACCATAAGACAAGACCCTCGCGAGGGCCCCCGGCATCACGAGGCAAGCGACGCAAAGGCCTCCAGAGGAGCGGCCTCCCCAGGCTGCCTCCCGTGAGGCAGAGACTTCTATGCAGGTACCCGGCCTCAAAAGGCTCATGATGACGCGAGCCATGATGACCAAGGCCAGGCGGGCGCCAGCGGGCGCAGAGGAGACAACTTCCTCTTCGGTGCTAAGGGAGCAAAGGCGAGCGCAGGTTCCCGGGGAAGCCCCCAAAGCTTTCCGTTCCGGTGCAACGAGACCAAGACCACGAGCTCGGCAGGACGGATGTCATCGCCGAGCCCACCGCTGTGTCATGGCCAGAAGCTTTGCAGGCGAAGACCACCTTTCGTCAGGATAAGATGTACTACTTGTCCCCCTTCAAAATTGGCCGTTGTAGGATCCCTTCCCGCCAATTATGAGGGAAGAGGACCAAGGCCACTATAAAGATAGGCTAGCCACCACCATAGAGCAGGATAGGATCCATTTTCCACCCTCACCACTCGAGCCCTCGCGAGGCCGCTCGTCCACTGTACTAGTTCATCCACCACCTCCTCGTGAGGCCAATCCACCAAAAGCAGGAGTAGGGTTTTACAGCGCAAGGTGGCCCGAACCTGGGTAAACGGCAGTGTCCCTCTACTTCCCTATTCGCACGAACCCGACGAGGCTAGGCCCTGGAGCGGTGAGCTTGAGTTTGGAGCTGGTTCAGATCTTCGCACACGCCCTAGAGTTCAGACCTTCTTGGGTCTGCGGAGCCCTGAATCCGACAGACCCCATCTTGTTATCCTTAATAGCAATGATACATGCGTGCCTCGCTTCCCCTTCTGTCACTAGGAGAGGACACCGCAAGATCAAACCCATCACAAAGCACCTCTTCCCATGGCAAGAAAAATCGATCTAGCTGGCCTAACTAAACCAAAGATTCGAATAAGAAATACGAGGCTATAAGTAATCACGCATAAAAGAGATCAAAGAACTCATATAACTTTCATGGATATAGATCTGATCATAAACTCAAACTTCATCGGATCCCAACAAACACACCGCAAAAAGTCATTACATCAAATAGATCTCCAAGAGACAATTGTATTGAGAATCAAAAGAGAGAGAGAAAGCCATCTAGCTACTTCCTACGGACCCGTAGGTCTATGGTGGACTACTCACGCATCATCGGAGAGGCACCAATGAGGATGATGAACCCTCTGTGATGGTGTAGATTGGATCTCGTGGTTCTGGAACTTGTGGCGGTTGGAATTGTGTTTCGTTGTCTCTCCTAGGGTTTCTGGAATATTTGGGAATTTATAGGGCGAAGAGGTGGTGCAGGAGGTCTCCGTGGGGCCCACACCCCCTGGGCGCACCAGGGGCCTCTGGCGTGCCCTGGTGGATTGTGCTCCCCACGGGCCTCCCCTCTGGTGCTTTCTTGGCCCCCAAGGTGTCTTCTGGTCCAAAAAAAATCTCCAAAAAGTTTCATGGCATTTGGACTTCGTTTGGTACTGATATTCTGCGAAGTAAAAAACAAGCAAAAAACAGCAACTGGCACTGTGCACTATGTCAATAGGTTAGTCCGAAAAAATGATATAAAGTTGCTATAAAATGATTGTAAAACATCCAAGAATGATAATATAACAGCATGGAACAATAAAAAAATTATAGATACGTTGGAGATGTATCCGCATCCCCAAGCTTAATTCCTGCTCGTCCTCGAGTACGTAAATGATAAAAACAGAATTTTTGATGTGGAATGCTGCCTAACATGTTCATCACATATTCTTCTTCTTTTGTAGAATGGACATTTGGACTTTTAGATGATTCAAAGCAATCACTACTAGGGAAAAGCCTAGCAGTAGCGCGGGTGGCCGCGCTACTAATAAGGCGCTACTGCTAACTTTTATCAGTAGCGCGTTTTGAAATGCGCTACTGCTAACTTACTTAGTAGTAACGTTCCTCCCGAAACGCGCTACTGCTAATAGCAGCAGCGCTTCTATAACCGCGCTACTGCTAACTTTTCCTGTATTTTTTTATGCAGCATATTGGCGTTGTATTTGTACAGCTTTTATACAGTAGTCTCATCATATGATTTTATGATCATGATGAGTTATTATATATATACATTAGTCTCTTTCACCCACTGATATATATATATATAATAACTTATCATGCTCATATAACAACTAAGCATCATCATCATTAATAATAACTCATCATCGTTATCCTAATAAAAAGTCATACTCATCATCATCATAGTCATCTAACAACTTCTACTCGTTATCATAATAACAAGTCATACTCATCATCATCATAGTCATCTAACCAACCCTACTTAATTGTTCTTAACACATGATCATGAGTATTAGCTAGGACCTACTACCCTTTGTAAGGTAAAATAGCATAAAACAAGATAGCCCCTGACATTCCATTATGGAGAATGGAGATTATCCTGTCTCCAATTCTTGCGCTTCGCACAATGTTGCTTCCAAGTAGCTCCCTATGATTGTTCATACATTTTTTCAATTCTTTGATTGTCATGTCTTCATCGGTTTTAGAAATCCGGTATGAACAGCGGTGAAGCCTAGGCGGACTTGGCCGTAAGGTAATAACATCAAGGCGACCTTTCGGAAACATCAGATCAGACACAAAATCCTTCGGGATTTTCTGTTGAAAAACATAATAATAATGTCGTAGTTAGCAATGTAGTTTAGCTTTAGAAGAATGTATGCAAAAGATGCACGGATGTTGTAATAGTAAAAAATCTTACCATGCCATCTCCATGGATGTTACCGTAGTTCAACACGTGCACTAGTGGCACGTATTGAACATAATTTGCAGGAGTTTCATAATTGATATTGTAATTCTCAACATCAATAATAAATGAGATAAGATGATCTTTCTCCTCATAAGTTAATTCAGAGCCATCAGTGTAGTAGGTTCTGTCTACCATCTTCCGTACATTTTTTGAAGAATGACAATAAGCTGTCAATGGAAATAAGCTGACAACTATTTTGAAATAAACAATATAAATTACTTCATAAATATGTTTGAGAAACTCACATAGAGGTAGAAGTGGAAGCGTATCAACAAGGACCCAAATGTCGATATTCTCTTCATCGATGTCATCTTCAGGATCACCAAGATCGAAGGTGACATGCATACCCTCCTGAAAACCATACGCCTTGCACAGTGCTTCCCAATTCGAGCAACCAAAACAGGATACGCTCTCCGCATTGTATAGCTTTACGGCAAAAGCATAACCATGATGGGTCCTGAGGTGAACTATCTTTGTCTCCATATTCCCATGATCTTCGAAATTCAGCTTCTCCAAGACATAGCGTCTTGCATGGCATGGGATAAGCTAGTCGAATTGTAAAAGACGGAAATTACACATTGAAGAAGCAGAAGTCATGCTTAATTATGAAAAAAGACTTGTCGTCGTTGCGTACCGTTTCAACATCGAAGGTCTCATCGAGATTAATACTGAAGCGCTGACCGTCTACCAGGTGAGGCCTGTCGCACAGACCCCAGTCGTCGCCGTAGTAGTCGCACTCCGGGATCCTATCGTCGTCGTCAGACATTTCCTATGTTCATAATTCAAAGATTAAACTTCTAAGATTCAATATATGTACTATAAAAACTAAATTAGATCATTATTATTCATCACGGGTTGACTATCGCTCTGTCGAGTCTTTTCTTGAAAATTCAATATATCTCCTCTCTGACATTTGCGACCGTCGGTGATGGTCATTCTTCTCTTCCTTCCCGTGCATTACCAAAAGGTCTATCATGAGAAAGAAGAGGAAGAATGACCCCCACGACAACAGTCGGCATTCTTCTTCTCTCATATATGGTGGAGTCCCGACAGACTTAAAGTCAACACGAAATGTTGTTTAATTATCTTTCTAGAAAATCCGGGCCACTCGATATTTCCTACATATTCTAGCACAAGTCATGCCAAAATTCACGGAAAAATCCGGCATGACCTTTGCTAAAAAGGACATATATCGAGCACCTGAAATTTGCCGGAATGAAATTAATCAACACTCCGGCAAAACATAGGCCACTCTAAGGTGTTCCCTGCAAACATAGGCCACTTGGGCAAGCACTAGTAGTACACAACACTACATATCACATGTCTAAATCTCCATCATATTTGAAAGACCTACATTGAAAATTCTCTATTCCATGGAAATTGTCACAACTACTCATCTAGCTACTACTCTACTACATCTATCAAAACATCTACATCATCATCGACATGGGGATTTTGCTGGTCTCACCTCGAGGTCGGAGGGGGTCGGTGACGGGGACGACGATAGGGATGATGTAGGGGCTCCTTGATTTCTGGAAAAACAAAATATAAACAAAAACATTATTATCCTCATCTTAGGACTTAGTGAAACCCTATAAGCTATCAACTAAACATTATTATGCTGATTCAAAAGACCTATATTTACTAAAAAATTGGATTATCTAAAATACCCTAGTTCTAACCCTAACAGCTATCCATCCATCCATCTATCTATCCAAAGCATTACTAAAGAAAACCTAGTTTAATCCATCTGGCTATCCATCTATCTATCCAAGCATTGAAAAAACCTCATTTCATCCACCCATTTATCTATAAGATTTCTACTAGTAGTAGGTTCATATATATGAACACCTAGGGTTACATATATCTACATTCTATTGTACTCAAAAAACCCATTTAGTGCTCTAATGATGAAATGGGCTCATATATATGAACATCTAGGGTTCATATATATGAAAAAATTAGTAAAAAATCTGAACATATTGCATTTGCTAATTCATCCAACACATTCAGAGATACCTAGCTTTTGGGTGAATTGAGAGGATAAGGAGGTACTCACGCAGTAGGTAGCCCGGGGCCGAGAAGGGGATGGAGAGGGCAGGCGCGGGGGAGGGCGGCGGCATGTGGGGGAGGGCCGGCGCGGGGCGCGGGCCGGGGGAGGGCGGCCGGAGCAGTGCGGGGGCAGGCTGCCGACGAGGGTCGAAGAGAGAGTGGAGATGGAGAGTGAGGAGGAGAGACTAAGAGGTCAGGCGCGGAGGACGATGATAACATGGGCTTAGTAGTAGCGCGTGTTTAGGCCCAACGCTACTGCTAAAGTCAATAGCTGTAGCGCCTGTCCAAGACAGGCGCTACTGCTAAGTGGGGATGGGCACCTGGGCCCGGGCTGGCCATAACAGCAGCGCAGTTCACCAGAACGCGCTACTGCTAACAACCTACTAGTAGCGCTCAAAACTAGGACGGGCTACTACTAATTAGCAGTAGCGCCTCGCTTTAACCGGCGCTACTGATAAGACTCTGTGTATAAGGTTTTCCCTAGTATTGAATAGTCTAGTTTTGACATGAAGACTCCAATACTCAAGCATATCAGCAACCATGTCTTTCAAAATATCAACACTAAAGAAAGCTATCCCTAGCCCATCATGCTCAATCATTGATCCATTCACTAAGCGCACTCGAATATTAGCTACATCCAATGCTCAAGTACGATCATAGTGCCCCTTAGTTGGTGATTTATAAGAGAAGATGGAGACTCAAATAAAAATTGCATAAAGTAAATAGATAGGCCCTTCGCAGAGGGAAGTAGGGATTTGTAGAGGTGCCAGAGCTCAAAGCAAAAAAATGAGAGATAAAAACATTTTGAGAGGCATGCTTTTCCTGTCAACGAAAACGACCGAGTAGTTCCCAATACTTTCCATGCTAGATATATCATAGGCGGTTCCCAAACAGAAAATAAAGTTTATTCCTTTTTCCACCATTCTTTCACACTCCACGGCTAGCCGTATCCACAGGTACCGTCCATACCAACACTTTCCAAGGAATTTATTATTTGACAACATAAAGTAAATTTCTTTTTTATTTCGGGACTGGGCATCCCTATTACCGTCGTACTCTCGTGCAATGACAAGTGAATAAACATTCATCTTGAGAATAACACAATTAGCATGGAAAAATATTGGCCACCCCATGCCGCTTCATGAGCGGTACGGGCACACAAAAAGGAAATATTTTGAAAATTAGAGTTGGCACATACAAATTTGCTTAGAACGGCACAGAAATACCGCATATAGGTAGGTATGGTGGACTCATATGGCAAAACTGGGTTTAAGGATTTTGGATGCACAACTAGTATTTCTGCTTAGTACAAGTGGAGGCTAGCAAAAGATTGAGAAGCAACCAACCAAGAAACAAAAAATCTCATAAATGAGCATTAAGCATAACTAACACCGAATAATGCAGCACAAGTAGGATGTAATTTCATTGCATAGCTATTGACTTTCATGCTTGCATAGGGAATCACAAATCTTAACACCAATATTCTTACTAAAGCATAATTACTCGCCAACATGACTCACATATTACTATCATCATATGTCAAAACTATTACAAGGAATCAAGTTTATTTTGTCCAATGATCTTCATGAAAGTTTTTATTATATCCGTCTTGAATATCTATCACTTTGGGACTAGTTTCATATATTGCCATTGCTTTTGACAAACTCAAATAAATTTAAGTGAAGAACATGAGCATAAAAATGTTCATCTCTCGAAATAATATAAGTGAAGCATGAGAGAATTTCTTCAAAATTACTAACTCTCAAATAAATCTAAGTGAAGCATGAGAGTATTTCTCCAAAAATATTAAAGCACACCATGCTCAAAAAGATATAAGTGAAGCACTAGAGCAATTCCACAGCTCAAAAAAATTTAAGTGAAGCATATAGAGCAATTCTAACAAATCATAGCATAATTTGGCTCTCTCAAATAGGTGTGTCTAGCAAGGATACTTGTGACAAACTAAAAAGCAAAACAAGCAAAGACTCATATAATACAAGACACTCCAAGGAAAACTCATGATATGTTATGAATAAAAATATAGCTCCAAGTAAAATACCGATGGTCGTTAGAAGAAAGAGGGGATGCCTTCCGGGGCATCCCCAAGCTTAGTTGCTTGGTTCTCTTTGGATATTAACTTGGGGTGCCATGGGGCATCCCCAAGCTTAGGCTCTTTCTACTCCTTATTCCTTCATCCATCGTGATCTCACCCAAAACTTGAAAACTTTAATCACACAAAACTTAACAAAAACCTTCGTGAGCTCCGTTACTATAAGAAAACCAATCTCTACTTTAAGTATTGTTGCAAACCCATTCATATTTTGTTATTGAATTATACCTAATGTATTCTAACTTTACCATGTCTTATACCCCCCGATACAATCCATAGATTCATCAAAATAAGCACACAATGCAACGAAAACAGAATCTGTCAAAAACAGAATAGTCTGTAAAGCCGCGAATTTTACCCATACTTCTGTAACTCCAAAAATTATGAAAAATTAGGACAACGTAGGAAAATTTGTATATCAATCTTGTGTAAACAATTCAGAAGTTTTCGTTGCTTATGTGAATTTTAAAAATTCTGCTACTAGACGCAAAAGTTTCTGTTTTCCAACAAGATCAAATCAACAATCACCCAACATGATCCCAAAGGCTTTACTTGGCACAAACACTAAATAAAACATAAAAACACAATCATAACAGTAGCATAATTGTGCAAACACTCAAAAATAGAAATAAAAAGGCAAAAAGAAATTTTATTCATTGGGTTGCCTCCCAACAAGCGCTATCGTTTTATGCCCCTAGCTAGGCATAATGCATAGATTCAAGTATTGTCATCTTTCTTCTTATTTTCCATAGATGTGTTTTTATCAGGAGGTCTTGTAAATATAACTTGAAACACATTATCCATAGAAATCTTAGCATTATCAAGTTGTCCATCTATGTAACCCCTTTGATCCAAGAATATTGTTGATTAACATCATTGAAAACTTGTTAGATCACATCTAAAACGGGGATTTCCTTTTTAAGGTTCTCATAAAAAATTTGATTATTTCCAAGCAAATGTCTCAACATATAGTCACTATTGTAAAGGATCTCATCTATCACCAGTTTTTCACGGCTCATACCATAAAAATCAAAATTTTCCCTAGCTTCCCGTATTATGTAATCAAATTCATTCATAAGAACATGGGTAGCTATATTTTTAGCTTTTGGGTCTTTTATAATGGGTAGCTCATAAAACAATCTTTGCAAGGTAGGATGGGTACGGATGAATCTATTTTCAAGTTTCAGAACTAGTGTTGAAATAGCCTCCGCATAAGTTTTAGTTCTTTTAAGTATATGGGGCATCATCAAAAGTAGAATTTTCAACACAATTAAAAAATTATTGGATATGTTCTTTTCCCATAACATTCCCTTGCCCCAAAACAAAAGTTTTAGCATCCAGATTGCCAGATCATCCAATTTTAGGAGTTAGGCCATCATCTGTTTCTGCCATACCAAAGTCACTCATGATGACGACTACGAATGAGTAAACAAAAGATCTAGCGAGAAAAAGGGCAAACGAAAAAAGATGGCGAATAAAAGGCAAATTTTTGTGAAGTGGGGGAGATGAAAATGAGAGGAAAATGGCAAATAATGTAAATTGCAAGGAGATGATATTTGTGATTAGGAACCAAATAGATCTTGACTTGATCCTCCCCGGCAACGAAGCCAGAAATTCCTTTTGATTGCGGCTTGAAACTGCATCGGTATTTCCCCAAAGAGGAAGGGATGATGCAGTACAACTACGGTAGGTATTTCCCTCAGTTAAGAAACCAAGGTATCAATCCAGTAGGAGGCCAGGCCAAGCTATGTAAACATACCTGCACACAAAGAACAAATACTTGCAACCCGATGCGTAAGAGGGGTTGTCAATCCCTCCTTGGGCAAAAGATAGATTGGTTTGTATGATGTTGGATAAATAGATCTTGCAATAACACAAAATAAAATAAAGAAAGAAAAAGTGAAGCAAGGTATTTTTGGGTTTTTGGAATAATAGATCTGAAAAAATAAAAGCGAACAAAAATAGATCGGAAAGCAATATGATGAAAGATAGACCCGAGGGCCTTAGATTTCACTAGTGGCCTCTCTCGAGAAAATAGCAAATGGTGGGTAAACAAATTACTATTGGGAAATTGATAGAAGATCAACTAATTATGATGATAACCAGGCAATGATCATTATATAGGCATCACGTCCAAGATTAGTAGACCAAAACGATTCTGCATCTACTACTATTACTCCACACATCGACCGCTATCCAGCAAGCATCTAGTGTATTAAGTTCATGGAGAAATGGAGTAATGCAATAAGAATAGTGTCATGATGTAGACAAGATCTATTCATGTAGGAATAGACCCCATCTTGTTATCCTTAATAGCAATGATACATGCGTGCCTCACAGCCCCTTCTGTCACTGGGAGAGGACACCGCAAGATCGAACCCATCACAAAAGCACCTCTTCCCATGGCAAGAAAAATCGATCTAGTTGACCTAACTAAACCAAAGATTCGAAGAAGAAATACGAGGCTATGAGTAATCATGCATAAAAAAGATCAAAGAACTCAAATAACTTTCATGGATATAGATCTGATCATAAACTCAAACTTCATCGGATCCCAACAAACACACCGCAAAAAGTCATTACACCAAATAGATCTCCAAGAGACCATTGTATTGAGAATCAAAAGAGAGAGAGAGAGAGAGAGAGAGAGAGAAAGCCATCTAGCTACTTCCTACGGACCCGTAGGTCTATGGTGGACTACTCACGCATCATCGGAGAGGCACCAATGAGGATGATGAACCCCTCCATGATGGTGTAGATTGGATCTCATGGCTCTGGAACTTGCGGCAGCTGGAATTGTGTTTCGTCGTCTCTCCTAGGGTTTCTGGAATATTTGGGAATTTATAGGGTGAAGAGGCGGTGCAGGAGGTCTCCATGGTGCCCACAACCCCCTTGGGCACGCCAGGGGCCTCTGGCGCGCCCTGGTGGATTGTGCTCCCCACGGGCCTCCCCTCTGGTGCTTTCTTGGTCCCAAGGTGTCTTCTGGTCCAAAAAAAATCTCCAAAAAGTTTCGTGGCATTTGGACTTCGTTTGGTACTGATATTCTGCGAAGTAAAAAACAAGCAAAAAATAGCAACTAGCACTGGGCACTATGTCAATAGGTTAGTCCCAAAAAATGATATAAAGTTGCTATAAAATGATTGTAAAACATCCAAGAATGATAACATAACAGCATGGAACAATAAAATATTATAGATACGTTGGAGACGTATCAATAATCATATTATTTTTTGATGCCCTTGGCTGAAAGTTGCTTGAGAGTGTAATACTTGCGAAGAAGTGTCCAGGAATGCTTCTTCTATTCCTTCTCATACAAGAGAGCTTGTCGAGCATAATTATGGAGCAGATTGATCTCTGACATCATTTCCAACTTTACTTTTCTATCGAGCTTGATGTGGCTTTCCAATGCTTGCTGAGTGCGAAGACGAATCTCATATAATGAAGGATTTTCTTCACTGGAGATTTCAACTCTAGCCTTCTTGATCTTCGAAACTTCAGTAGAAGCAGGCACAGAAGCAAAAGTAGTGGCACCCATTGGCATTTTTCCTTTGCCTATATCCTTCATAGTTCTGAGTGTATCATGAACTGGTGGCATGAAAACTTGCGGGACATACGGACAGTAGAAGTTTTCTTCAAGGAGCTGCTGGATGACATACATGACCCATGGTGCATAAGGCTTCAAGGATTGAGGGTTGTCAGTTGCACAAGCCAAGTTTCGAAAGAAAAGATCTGGGACATCGAAACGAATGCCCTGAGACATGGCAAGTAGTACATTTCCTACGATCCCATTGACGGATTCTGGCCTGTTGGTTGGAGTGAGAGAGTTGCACAGGATGTAGAATAGAACTTTATTCTCATAGGAAAATTTCTTCGGATTCACTTCAACGCATTCATCACCAACAAGTTCTGGGTCCATTAGCATATGCATTTGGGCTTCGGAAACTTCCCAATAATGCAACATGTGTTCTTGATCAGCATCGAATTCACATCGCAGAAGATTTAGCAGCGCTAAGAATTGATCTTTCTTTCTCTGGTCATCCATTCGAGGATCCATGTAGAGCTATCTCCAAGTTCTCCTGAGATGTACAGAGTGGCATAAAATTGATGGATCACTTCTCGGTTCCAGCCATGGTTGAAGCGAAGAAAACCCTTCAGGAGAGCATGTTCAATTTGCTTGATGGTGTGATGAAAGCAGGGTAATCTTTCGAGCTCAGCAAAGTTTAGAATCTTGTGCTTGAAGACGTGATTCTTTTCATACAGGATCCGAGCATAATACACAGCGTGTTCCTTAGTCCAGAACCTTGGCGATAATGAAGTTCTTTCTTCTTCATAGGGACTGGCCCCAAAGAATGCTAGTTTCGATAAATGAACCTGCTCATTGAATGCGGGACGATTTGGACCATCTTCAACTAGGTACAGAGGAAATGATTCCAGAGGATTCTTCAGATGTTCTTCACTAACATTTCTGGTCCGAATATCATCCGGTCCTTGCACACCTTCTTCGATAGGCTTCAGTGGGGCTCGAATCTTCCTTGATTTCTCTTGGGCTGATTTCTTTGAGGAACTAGAATTTTCATCATTTTTCTTCGCTGGTACTCCTTCAGCTTCTATCTGACCTTCAAGCACTAGGGCCTTTTCTTTCACAGTATTTTCTTCGACCGGGGGCACGACAGCTTCTTTCTCGGAAGCTTGGGATACAACAGGTGGACATTTCCTTTGTGAGCCATGGGCTCGTCAGATTTCTTCTCTTCCTTTTCCAACTATGGTTCAGTGGAAACAGGAGCATGATCAACATCCATCTGGGTAGGGGCACTAGATGATGCGATCGGGGTGGTTTTCTCTCGGGAAGCATTTAGCTCCCCCTCAATCTTCTCACTTTCCTCCTTGTTAGATCTGGAGGGCTTGGCTTGCACTTTCTTCGAAGGTGAGGGATCTGCCTTCTCAACCTTAATCTCTTCATCGACATCATCATCAGTGGCTTGCTATTGCAGTGGAGCATTTTCTTCGTCTTTCTAGTTCGGAAAGATTTCAACAACATATTGTTTATCTTGAGATGCTGGAGTGGGAATGATAACATCCACATGGCCAACTTATTGCATGGGTTCATCATTATGAGCAGGAGATGGTGGCACTTGCTGCAATGGAGTACTGGAGTCAAGTGGAATGTCATCAGCGGCGGTCTTTGTTAACTTTTGGCTTGCTAGCTCTTGCCCTGGCCTTCTGACATTTTCTTCCTGAATTCTCCTTCGAGCCAGATCAGCCTTGCGATCAAATTCATCATTTCTCCTATCACACAACTGAGAAACTTCCATTTTCAACTGTGTGTGCCATTCAATCTTATCATTCCTCATCCCACTGAGTGCCTTTGTGATATCAAGAATTTCTTTCTTCAGCTGTTTTCTTTCGGACTCAGTATTTGCCTCTCTTCTCATTTTCTCGAGAACCTGCTTGTCCTTGACAGCACAATTCAGCTTCTTGGTAATTTTCTTCAGCTCGACGAAATGTTTCATTACCAATTCGGTAACATCTTCAGGAAGTCCCAGACTACTTATATCACTTGATTTTGCATCGTAAGTAGCACTTTCAATCACATCAATCATAAGACTGAAATCGTACTTTTTGTTCCTCTGTGGAAGCAGCAACATTTGTTTGGCTTTCTTTGCAGAGGCTTCAGCTTTCTCTTGGACAACAGTCTTCTCTTCGCAGAAGGAGCAGCAGAATCAGAAGGTTTTAAAGTGACTGGAGTGGGTGCATATCTGGGAGATTTTCTTGTTGGAGGTGAAACCTTAGCTGGTGAGGGAGTCTTGTAAGGCTTATTCAGAAGAGCACGTTGATCATACATAGGTATTTCTTCAGGAGCATCATCATCAGAGGACTCATCAGACGAGTCTGGAGCGGCCTTCTTGGATTTCCTGGCCATGAATTTCTTTCGGGAGGCAAGATCCTTTTCTTTTGCACGTCTTGTTGAGTCAGTGCAACATTTTTGGCTTTGACTTGATTTTTCTTCGCAACCCTAGCTGCTCACTTGGCCTTAGCTTTCGCCCTCTTGGCAACTTCTTCAGGAAAATCAGTGATGGACTTGATCGATTGAGGGTTAGTAGTATATGGCACTGGTGGCCTTACTTTTTCATCATCTGGACCAAGGCAGTTCTCTACAATGCAGTCGTTACATGGAGGAGTGAAAGCAAACAAGATCTGATACTTTTCCCGAATGTTTTCATAGTTGAACCATTTCTTCGCCCAGTGACGGCGAATCCTTTGCAATCTGTTATTGCGATCAGTTGTTGATTCAACTCCAGGTGGAGTTTTGTAGCCTTCTGATTCAGACATCTTAGCAGTTGTATTTTTCTCTCTTCCACGACCACCCTTTTTGGGATTTCCATCGGAGAACATTGTGAGGGCGTCAGTGATTAGCTCATCCTCAGGCTGACTGTGTGCAGAGGGAATGTCTTCATCATTTCCTTCAGATTCAGACTCGGACTTCTTCTTCGGCGTCTTTGGTGTTTTTGATGATCTTCCTCCACCAGTCAATCTCATTCGGTCAGATATGGGTGGAAGCTGATGCATTTCTCCTTGGGACTCTGTGTACTCATCAGAACTCTGTGCCATAGTCAACCTGTGAGAAGAATAGATACGAGGGAAAATAGGGTAGGGTCATAAACATGCACAGAGTGTTTTTGAGCGAAAATGAATGTTTTTCGGAAGGAAAATAGGAATCCATGGTACATTTAACGAAGACATCTTTGACAGAATTTAGTCTAGCCACAAGGCATTCGAGCCAGAATAAATACTATCTAATCTTTCGACGATTACACATGAACCCTAGATTGATGAGAACTAGTATGAGGGTAAATCTACAAACCATACCAGTTAAACCTAATGAATTCTAAAGATCTACCGCAAGGAAATAAATCATAGAAAAACATCGATAAGAACTGCCCTAGTACTGATAGGAGGATAGGAGCAGTTCCAAATCTATGTGCCCTAACTTGGCAGCATAGATCGACTACGGCAATGCGGGGAGGAAGATTTACTGCACTAGTGCGCCAACGACGACGAGGCTTCACCGGAGTTGCACGACGAGGCACTTTGACGGTGTTGCTTCAAGCTCGGGCTCGGGAGGAGGTGGATATGAGGGTGGCGGAGCTGATGAGGAAGAAGAGAGGAATAAGACTCGGGAGGGGTATATATATACCCAGAGGGCAGAACCACCTCTTCCGAAATCCACGGCCTACAGAGGCGGGACGTTCCACATTCAATGGACGTGATTACGATCATGGGAATCATGGGCACATGGCAACCATTTCCTGCAAAAATCTCAGAAACTAAGTGGGAGACCTAAAGTTTGAAGAAGGGCAAACGCCAAAACATATTAAAGTTCGAAGTTGATTTCTTTCGCGACCAAGGACATCGGATAGAAATTTCCTTCAGATCAAGTTGCAAGTTTATGACGGACAACATAGATTGGAAGAGAAATAATAGAGGGATAAAAGGGTCTGAAAGAAAACACTCAGCCAGAAGAAATAAAACACAAGGCAATGAGCTATGAGTGAATTGTTCATCGAACAAACACAAACACGGCAAGCGAAAACAAATACGAGAACAAAAGCAAATAAACACATGAGCGAAGGCAAATAAACACAAGTAGCTAGCACCAACAATAATAGATCTCAGAGCTTAGAGTAAGCGATAGGTAGCCCTAAGAAAATTTCCTGCAAGAAAGGTTAGTTCTTTTTCGCAACCCACACTTGCGTGGGCGGCGAGCATCTCATTCGCTTGGCCTGGACAGGAACATTTCTTTGGCGAGATCTGTAGTTAACCTGAGCATTTCGAGTGTAATCATATGAATATGCATTGAAGTTGTTTCCAGAGACATGAACATAATGATTTGAGGAGGTGAGCATGTACTCCTTCTGACGAAGGTTTGACCCATATCCATTCGAGGAAATTTTAGATCTAATCTACGAAGGATAATCATTTCCAAGAATAGAATCACTCTGCATATTCAAGTTAGCTATGATAGATGAATTTTCAATAATGCACTTTTTCACCCACATTTGCTTCTTGGGTGTTCCAGACCTGCAGTTAGTTCCAACATATCGAACGAAAACCTTACCATTCTATTGTTTGAAGAATTTGTAGCTTGAGTCATCTGACTCGTCAGAATTAACAGATATGGGAGAATTATATCCAGATAGAGTTGCAGGTTCGAGAGTTTTACTTTTGGCAAGAACCCAACTCGTTCGAGGATATTGCTTGGGAGTCCAATAGGTTCCATCAACATTAAGTTTCCTTTCGAATCCCAAACCTTCCTTTCGAGGGTTTCTGTGCAGTATGGATTTTTTGAGCACATCACAAAGAGTTTGATGCCCTTTGAGGCTCTTCAGCATTCCTGACTCGAGCAAGTTCTTTAACCTACGATTTTTATTAGAAAGAGCAAAAACTTCCTCGGAGGAGGAGTTAGATGTATCATTTGTAGTTGTTGCAATATTCTCGATGACAACATTAGAAGTTTCAGCATTCGAATCAACATTGCTACGTTCTAGACATTTCAAGCAAGCGGGCACAAAATCATCAGGAAGTCGAACAAATTGCTCGGAAGAGAAAAGCTTTTTCCATCGCAAGCACGTTATGAGACTCTTTCAGTGACTCGAGTTCTTGATTCCTGTTAAGGAGTTCATCTGATAAACTCTCGTAGTCGACTGTAAGGGAATCATATCGGTTGGAAAGATCATCAATAGTTGAAGAAAAAGCTTCATGCTTTTCGATCAACTCTTGGTTCTTCTCCATCTCTTCGACCAGTAATCCTTCGGTTTTCCTAAGATTTTTCTCAAGTCTTTCTAGCTCATCTTGTTGAGATTTTGCAATCTTGACAAGTTTAGCATAGGCAATATATTCAGGAGAATGTTCATTCATAGATGCTCGATGTTTTGTTGATACCTGATCCTTTGAGGTTTTTGCCATGAGACAGAAGGCGGTCGGTTCATCATCACTTGAGCCATTGTCATCAGTGTTTGATTCGAGAGATTTCTCAGATGATTCATGGCCAATGAACGCATTGCTTCTTCCTAGCCTTCTGTGGAGCTCTTCATCTTCTGATTCTGTTTCGGTTGTCTCATCTTCAGAATCTAGTTTCATTTCGGCACATACTCTGTTCAACTGCGATATCTTCTTTAAGTTAGATTCTATTGTTGCTCTGGTATGTACGTCAGTGACTAGTCTCAACGAAGAAGATGAAGAAGGTTCATTTTTCTTCGAGAGCTTAGTATGACGATCTATTCGAGTGAATCCACTGCAGTGAAGATATTTCCATCTGTTACTAGGTTTTCCTTCCCAGCTAGAACAGTCTGCTATGACATGACCGAACTATTTGCACTTGAAACACTTCATTTCCTTCGGAGGTAAGTTTCTCGAAGATTCTGGCAAATCAAGTTCGTCATCATTCGTGAGATACAGATTCTGTCTCGTAAGAGCACTTAGCCTTTCAGAGAGCATTTCTAGTTCTCTGGTAATGGTGTGTTGATTTTCAACATCTTCTTCTTGTGATCTTCCATAGTGTGAGAGAATTTCCCTTTCAGTTTCCGAAGAAGATTCATGTTCTGCATTTTTGAGTTCCATCTTTTCTTCGTGAATGGATAACAGTGTCATGACCTCAACATAGTGAAGTTCTTCATAGTCTGGTCTTTGTTTCATTTCAGCTATGATGGGATCAAATGTTGCATCAAGAGCACTCAATAGCTTGTTGACCACATCTCTATCGGTGATGTCAATTATTCCTTGTTGATGAAGTCTTTCAACTATGTTTGTCAGTCGGTCAGTGAGTTCCATGGCACTTTCCTTACGAAGACTTCTGAAACCAGCAAACATGGCACGAAGCATTTCAGTGTGAGAGTCTGTTCTGGCAATGAAATCTTTATGAATGTTTCTGATGGCATCCCAGAGTTGCTTTGAAGTTTCAAGTCTTCGGAACCGAATGAAAACATTTTTTGAGATGCTTTGACAGATAATATCTTTAGCTTGAGCATTTAACCGCAGTGTAGCTTTATCATCAGAAGTTGGAGCATCAGGGTGCTGAATGATGTAACCATTTTCAACAATCTCCCATAGATCTATGTTGATGGCTTTAAGTCTGATTCTCATTCTTTCTTTCTAGTAGACATAGTCATTTCCATCAAAGATAGGAAATCTTTCAGAGTGCGGGTATCCACCTGCGTACGACATACTCAAAACTCCAAGGATGTTAGGCCTTTAATAAACAGAGGCAGGGAGTACCCGCTCTGATACCAATTGTTAGGACCGAGAGTATATTGACCAGAGGGGATGAATGGGAGATTCAATAATTCTTTGAATGTTTTGAAGTGAACCCAAACACAGCAGCGAAAATAAGGTTCGGTAGCGCAGAAATTAAACAAGCAATATGTTGAGGGTCAAACTCATAAAGATATGAAGCAATAATGGTTCGAGCATAGGATATCACGGGCTTAACAATGAAGGTGGTAATGCAATAAGCTAACAGATGAAGTAACATGACATAGATGCGACGTGATACATAATGAGAGAACAAGATACAGAATGACAACACAGTGAATGAGAACGAACATAATGTATATGATTGAAATGAGAACACACAATGAAGAGAGTGCAACAGGGTGAGTAATGAACAATAACTGAAGGGAATGACTGAGATGATAGATACGAATGATATGCAATAAAGATTAGATGATCTATCGACACAGAGCATGAAAGTAAACTGCCGAAAGTAATGCGGGAAAGTAGATTAACCCGAGGTGCTCGATGGCGACAGAGAGATTTGGTAGACCGGTTCGCCCTTCTGCCAAAGGACTACGCCTGGTTGGAGGGGTTGTGATTTAACACAGAAGATAAACTCTCTTCGCCCTATTCTCCTTCAACTCAGAGCTGATCAGACTCTAGTTGATTTCACTCGTGGTAGATACTTGTCGGCGATCTCCAAACCTTCAATCGATCTACGCGAACCACAATCACTCTTGGTTGCTGAAGATCTAGCTCGGTGAAGACAACAACTCTTCAACACTCGAGCCGAAACCTATCCATCTAGAGAGTGCACAGATCTCAAGAGTAATAGGTACAAGAACTCTAACTCAGAACTACTGTGATGCTCTACCACTGTCTAAGTTTGGGATCTTGATTTTTCTCTCGGTGGATCTTACACTCAGGTCACTCGGAGAGTGGATGCTTAGTCAATCTTCTCCGAAATCTTAAGCGGAGCAGCCACCAGACAAAGCCGGTGCGGGGTGGCTATTTATAGCCGCAGCCTTCCCTAAAGGGAAATGACCAAATTGGACATGTAGAGCAGCCAATGGTCGAACGACACAAGTCCAACGATCGGATTTTGAGCACAATGGTAACATTACTTGCGGAGCAAGCAATGCTAACTCATCAGTTCGAAAGATACCTCCTGCAGCACGAAGAACAACATCTACTGCTGCCAGGTAATCATTCTCGCATCTTTCATAGTTTTGGGCTAAGCATCACAGCGGATCTAAGCTTCGAGAACCTATACCCCTCTTAATAGTACGGAGGTCCTATGACTCAAATAAATGAAAGAAGAAGAACGAAATGAATACTACGTCTTCACTTTGTCGTCGACTTCCATTCGTTGCAATCATTTTCCTTCGGACACAAACTCCGAACCAATTGCTTCACGTCAGTAATAAATCTTCGAGAGATTAACTCCTTCACATCAATCTTCTCGCCTACATATCTTCAGGAAATGTAGCTCATTCTTCTCTGCAGCGCAGATATTCTTCGGTGAAGTTCCTCGAACTTGACACCTTCAGAAAGCATTCTCAGTTCTACATGGATTATTTCTCTCTGTATGACCTAGCAAACAAATCAGTCCATGCCTGTTTCTATCAACAATCTCCAAAACACAAGAGGGCAAATATTGCACCAACAGTTGTCACAGATGGGCTCATTCCCGTGGGTAGAGCATGGACCCTGGTGCGCTCCATGTTGTCGCAGATGGGCTCCTTCCCCTTGGAAGAGCATGGCTGTGGGGTGCCCTCCCTGATGTCGTAGATGGGATCTTTCCCCATGGAAGAGATGGATAGGGTTCCCTCCTCGTGGTCACCGTCGATGAGGTCTGACTTGGCAGCTGTGGATCCCAAGCCAGTGTCGCATAATGTGTCGTTCAAAAATGACAAAGGGGCTCGATGGCGATGTAGGATGGCAAATTCTTGACAACGAGCCAGAGGAGATCAACGGTGGGGCTATGGATGAGATCGAAGGTGGTTGAACCCGAGGGGTTGGGGGTGGGCCACTTAACCTGTGACATAGCCCGCGTCAGGCCGTCGCTGTCGATGACCTCGATGTCGTAGCCGGCGTCTGCAACATACCAGCATACTCTTGCCTGCTGATTGAGAGCCTGCGGCCAGTACTTTTCATCAGCTTCCTCGGCGGCCACCTCGGTGACGTCGGGCGAAGAGGCCGCGATACACCTCTTTTGGGACAATCACTCCTCGAGCTCCATGGGAAGCGTAGTCGGGTTTAGGCTGCAATGCTCTGGAGTGGGGGATGGGGATCTGTGGGATAGGGGGCGTTTGGCAGACGTCATCTAAGAAACTCAGGGCGGCTAGGGTATGGAGATCGGTGGGTAAGCTGCACGGGCAAACTGGTAGATGTTGACAATGGAGGCCTTGAGGCGGTGACGGTGGCGGCGACCTTGCTAGGGTTTTGAGCGAGGGAGGGGTTGTGGTGGGTGTGTGTGTGTATGTGTGCGTGCGCGCGCGAGTTTTTGGGGTGTGTGTGTGTGGAGGGGGGTGTTTGAGGAAATGATGCGGCTACTGAAAATTTTACTACACAGGAGTAAAATGTCGAAGCTATTGAAATTTTGGATGATGCATTGCACACGGTCGCGAAATAACAACCGTGTGTTATCAAACAAAAAAAAAATCCTCAAGCCGGGCAGATATTTTCGAGGGATGCAGGTGGGAGCGGGAACAACAAACATCACACACGGTCGAAACATAATAACCGTGTGTTATCAAACAGGAAAACCCTGCAGGCGGGTAGATATTTTTGAGATTGTGAGGGAAGCCTCGTGGAGCCCAATGTACTGTGCTGATGTGAGTGACAGGGGCACCGGCGTGGCACACAGGTAGTGTGAATGAACTGTGTCTGTTGTGTCATCCGACTTGTGTAATGTTTATAAATTTGGCGAAAATAACGCGGGAAAGGGTCAGAACACGAACACACTTGGATGTGGACCAAAAATATGTATGAAAATGGTGGTTTGATGTTCAAATACCAAATGCACACCTGTCTCACAAAGCGCACGGCCTTGCTTGTCCCCCCCCCCCCCCGTGTCGGTAGGAGGGGAATCTTAGCTATGAATGCATGCCCAGGTCTAACATATCACCCTACTGTAACACTAAACCTATGGGAGTCCATGATGGTCAAACCCCGCCCCCTTTCGTTTCCAGTGAAAGGTGGACCGTGTGTGGGCCCACAAATGTGTGCTTCTGGCGCGAGATGGGGTGAGACCACATACGAACCACCTGCGGGTAGCCCAACTATATGTATGAAAAAGGTGGTGTGATATTTAAATACCCAATTCACAACTTTGATGCGGCACATGCCACGCAAATTAAACGGACATCCCCGACCCCACGGAGTTTCACCTAGCAAACTGCGAAGTAGCAGTCCCCCCCTCAAACACACACACACGCACACACACACACACACACACACACACACACACACTTTTAGTCAGCGGGAGAGGGCATCTCACCAAGATGTATCGTAAAACGGACCAAGAAGAATCCACCTTGGCCGTACAACCTCTCTCTTGTTGTTGGTCAAAGTGATGGATGCCCATGCGACCCTAGAGATGGGCTAGCTCGCCAATAATCATGCAAGTAGCTAGTGCCCGAAGACAACCACTGCCTGCATGTGGCGCAAACATATGTATGGAGTATTGATGTTTGAATACCCAATGGAACAACTTTGATGTGGCACCGTGCTTTGGAACCAGAAATCCCCACACGGAGCGAGGATTAGTTGACGACGCGTTGTATGTATATATGTCACACCACACTTCGAGCCGGTGACGGGGATTCATGCATGCATATGTACATATGCGCTCAAATGTAGGTCTGGAATCTCACCATGACCTACTACGATAACACGAACCAAAGAAGAAGAATCCACCATGGTAACCTATCTCATTGTTGGTCAAAGTGATCATGGATGTCCATGCGGGCCCACAAATATATAGGCTTCCGCCGATAACCACATGAGGGAGAGTACCGTTCGAAGAAAATCACTGCATGCATATGTATGTATGGAGGTGATGCGTGCATGTTTGAATACTATGCACAACATTGATGTGGCGCGTGCGTCGAAAATCGTACAGTCCCTACACAGAGCGAGATCAGATCATGATGTGTCGTGGTGCTGCCCCTCCCCCCGCTGCCCACTTTGACTCAGTGGGAGGGATTCATGTGTACGCATGCATGTGCTCAAACTATATCATGTCATCCCAGAGTATGACCTATATACCATAATACAAACCAAATAATTATCCCCTCCTAAGTCAAATTAACCTCTCTCGCTGTCCATCAAAGTAGTGATGGACCAAGCGGGCCCATAGATGGAAAGCATCGATATCGCTGATAACCGCGTGATTGGGTGTCAGAGGACAACCGCCATCGCTTTGCATGTGGGACAAACATATGTATGGAGGTGTGTGTGGTTGTGATGTTTGAATACCCAAAATGCACAACTATGATGTGGCACATGCCTCGAAAACCGTAAAGTCCCCACACAGAGCGAGGTTCATGAAGCGTAGTATATATGCTGGTCCCCTTCCCCCTCTTCGACGCATACTATATGCTCCTACCGTAATACAAACCAAAAAGAATCCTCCTTGATGGTGAAATTAATTAACCTCTCTCGATGTAGATCAAAGTGATGCATGCATGGACAATGACCTCGCGGGCCCACAGATGGAAGCGTCACACGTGAGTGTCCTAGGATAACCACCACCTGCATGCATGTGGCCCAAAGAGGTGTTGTGTGATGTTTGAATAGCCAATGCACAACTTTGACGTGGCACGTGCCTCGGAAACCGAAAAGTCCCCACAATGAGTGAGGTGTGTTCATGGACGCGTATGTATTATATCTGCTGGTCCCCTCCCACCTCTTCGACGCGTACTATATACTCCCACCGTAACACAAACAAAAAAAGAATCAACCTTGCTGGTCAAATTAACCTCTCTGCCGGCTATAGGTTGAAGTGATGGATGATGACCTCGCGGGCCCACAGAAAGCATCACACGCTAGTGAGTACCGTGTAGGACAACCACCGACTACATGTGGCCCAAACATGTATGTATGAAAGGGTTGTGTAATGCTTTAAATAATGAATTCACGACTTTGATGTGGCACCTGCCTCACAAAACGGCCGATCCCACACGGTGGCTCACGACTCGTAGTGTACTGCCAGACACCCCCCCTAGACGCACACACACAACTACGATGCATGTTAAAATTTTCCGCGGTGAACATATGTTACCAAAGGAGGGACGTTTTTATTTTGAAAAAAACCCAGAGATCATTAAGACGTTATAGTACATTGATTGATTTTCTAGGGGTATAATTTGCAAAAATCAAATTTGAGCTACATGCACACGTCAACGTGACAGTGCACCTAAATGGATTGGAAAAACCCATGTGTGTCACTGGGTGCATGTTTACTCCCCGTGCAAGAAATTTTAAACATTGAGAATCTTGATTTTTAAAATCTAGTACATCCAAAACTTAGTTGAAATTTATGAAACTTATCGTGTTGTCATATGGACACCAATACAAGTGGTATTGTACTTTTTTTGTCAAATTTGAGACAAGTTTTGATGTAATTTTTATCTTCTTACAAATGGGAGATTATTAATAATTGGGAACCAATATCGCAAATGGATTATTTATTTGAACCGTGGGCATTAGACCAACAATGGATACGTGCCATGCTTCGGTTAAGCAATAAAGCGGCATCATTAATCATCAAAATCGAAAAGCAATATATGTGTCGCCACGCGTCCCGTGTGTCGTGCGAGCAGGCGTGAGTTGACAGGACGCATACGAGCAGTCCGCCGTGCAGGCAGACCGGGAGGTGTGCGTGCAGGTGTGTGAATTGACGGGAGGCGTGCTCACTATGCAGTGTCATCGGGAGGCATGTGAGTAGCTGTGTGAAATGATGGTAGGCATGCCAACAGTCCGCTACGCAGGCTCACCAGGAGGCGAGCCAGCGGTTTGACCGCCGCCCGCCTCTCTCCCACTACTCCATATTAATTGCGCGCCCGAGCGGCCGCACCCTCCATCCTTGCCGCACACACAATCCTCTCTCTCCGCCTGCATCCTCAACACTGCTCCCAGTCCTCACCGCTGTCAGTGTATGAGGATGCCGCCGAAGGGCCTCATCGAAGGGAGTGGCGAAGCCGGGGCTCCTGAAGCACTGGAGCACGGCGTGAAGATGGAGACAGAGGTTGTCCTCGCCGCCGCCGAGGTCTTGCTGCACCTTGACATCGTCGACGGCGTCGTGCTTCCACAACCGGAGCCGGAGGTCCACACCGACTCCGACGACGAATCCAACGACCACTCCGGCGATGACTCCGACGACGATGGACAACCGGTTAGTCATCTATACCCATTTATGTGTCAAATATATCCTAGGGTTTCTCTTGTTAATCCTGCCTCCCCCTTTCTGGAATAGAAATCCTATGGTTATGTTCTCTCAATCCATGAAATCTGATTAAGTTTTGTTAGATCCATGTAGTGTATTGATTGTTTGAATGGTACAAATGATAAGTGATTAGTTGTTTGATCTGTATAAATGATTTATGCTAATAATCCGACTAGGGTTAGTGTTCGTGCTAATAATTCCTAGCCAGGTCTTGACAATTGATTTTTGAATGACCTACATATATGTTTGTGCCATTTTTTTCAAGACTGGTCTATACATAGACGATTGTGCTTAAAAATCGAACCATAATATTTGGATATGTCTAAAAAACTAGCCATAAAATCCATAAATTCCTAATCCTACTTTACGGCATGTAAAAATTGATTTGATGCCAAATTTTGGCAACTGCCAAATGTTTGCTAGAGATTAGTTTGTATTCCAAATTTGATGCCACATTTTTTTACTATATGTATAGGTGCTATCTAACGATGTCAACAACGAGGATGAAGATGGCCAGAGGAGGTACAAGAGGTAAATCCTTAGGGAGCTTTATGCGGGAATTCATAACAAGCATATTAGGACCTGGGACTGGGGCTTTCGATGCCCATTTTGCAACCAAAAGCTTCATGACGCGTATGAAAGTGTTTTGGTGCATGCAAGAGGACAAGCCGTTGGCTCCTTCAGGTAGAAGTATTCTCGCAGGGTGGTGCACGCCGCGTACGCTGAGTACCTGGAGAAGCTTCATGATCGTTCTGGCAGATGAGGTGAGATGTGGGATTGAACTATGTATGGCTATGTAGTGTCTTAATTATAAATGTGCTTGAGTATGCTTAATGACAGTTCAACTATATATGGTTGAATTATGCTTGTGTATGCTTATTATCTATGCCTGACTATGTTTAATCTATGTTTACTTATGTCTAAATGTGGGATATGGATGCAATCATTTTGGTTGATGGAATTTTATGCATATTAGGGTGAATGTTTAGCATGGGTAAAAATTTCAGATTCAACCGACGAAGGAAAAGTGGAACCACCCTGAAACATGGTTATTTTTCCAAATTGGAACTGTGTGCAATGACTTCCATTTTCCTAGTTACGTCAATCACACAGGGTTGGCTCTAGCAAACCGTTGCCTCCGAAACTCTTTGTGGGACAGAAAACCCTCACCACCCAATTCAAAAAGGAAAAAAGAAAACCCTCACCATCCCCACGTCACAAAAACCCTCACCCCTCTCGCCACCCCCTCCGGTCCCCATTCACACCTGCACAAGCTCCTCCGCGACTCTGCATGGCACCGCCTATCGCCACGGCAACCATTTAGCTCGACACCTGTCGCCATTGCCAGGCTGCCGGCAAACCCCACCGCATTTCGCCACTTCCGCTTGCCGCCGCCTATCGTCATCGACTTTCTCGACGCTGCTCGCCGTTGACCCAGCTCCACCCGATTGGGGAATCCGCGGTATTGAGTGTTTTTTTCTCATGGACAACTAGGTAACTAATTTACTGAGATATTCTCTCATCTCTAATCCCAGTTCATCTGGTTCCTTTAATCACCCGTCCGAAAATCACCGTGAATTCATTTTTATTCGAGCTGATTTGAGGGTTTTCTTTCATTCATAGAGTGTACAGTGCGCGGACACATCAGGACTTTGCGGCCTCGGCCAGACATCCGTGGAGTTCCATCTCACCGTACCATATGATTTCGAGATGCGCACGGTATGTTCAATCTCACCCTACATCGGTTGGCATGGCCTACTTTCCTGAACATATACAATATATTGCTACATTTGGATAAAAGGTGCCACACGCAACATATATGTCAAAGGGGATTTTTTCCTCTTCTTTCTATATTAGGCAAACTAAAGATGTATTGTTCTTTCGATTACTCTCATATTTCCATGACATCATGGTTACACTATCTGTTTAATTATAGTTTTTTGTCCTTTGATTTCAACTGTTGTACTGTTCTTTCAATTTCGCCCATATTTGCATGTTACCATATTCTTTAACAATCCTACCATTTTCTACAGCACATCCCTTGCTATGCAACAGCATCTATAGTACACAATCTTGCCCTTTACATAACTCAAGACTGTAGGGATGTCATACTGAACACAAACCATGGATTTACAATCGTTGCTTCTGTAAGACTTGATGAACGTGGTCACTCCTATTTTGGCGTGGGCCTTTGGACAGAAATTTCTAAGTTTTATGTACTGAAAGCTGGGACTAAAATTGCACTGCACATAAAAGAGCCTCATCATGAGATATATGCTAACTTCCCCGACGATATCATCCGTCCAGACTTTGTTCGAAGTAAGTGTTCTTTTCAAGTATATGCATGTTGACTTACCCAACAATATCAAAGGAATTGTGTAGTATTTAAGCAACCAATTGTTATTCCATTTTCTTACTATATTCCTACCTACTAACTTCTAGTTACCAATACACTTTTTTTGCCCTGTTTTAACTAAATATTTCCTGTACTCCCACTTCTATCAGAAAGCGTCGCTGACGTGGAGACTCCGGAGGTGGAGAACGAGGCTGCCAACAAGCAAAGGCGGGTCGAGCCAGATCCGCAAGTTCATCAGCAGCCTCCCCGATGATATGTTAATAGTCATCATCTCCCTCCTCCCAATCAAATATAGGGCACGGACAACCGTCCTTTCCCGATGGTGGCTCCCCCTATGGCACTCCACCCCTCTCGACCTCGTCAATGCCCATGAGCTCTGCCACGGCTATCGCAAAAGCTTGGATGCGTTCTCCCAGATCCTCGACAGTCACCATGGCCCAATCAGAGGCCTTAGCACGGGCAAGTTCCATTCCAACGGCAAGGATCGAGCCAAGCTTGAAGAGTGGTTCCGATCCCCCGCCCTAGATCAGCTCAAGGAGCTCAGTTTTAATGATGGGCATATGCGCTCGCTGCCAACGTCCGCGCACCTCCTGGCGCCCACGCCGCGCCTCGCCAAATTCATGAACTGCCACCCCCCTTAATGACGTGCCCGCTCTTTTTCTACCATAACTGAAGCACCTCGAGCTCGACGTCGTCTGCATCCCAAAGGATGACATGGAGCGCATGCTCCACGGCTGTACTACACTCGAGTACCTTCGTCTTCAGGAGATCAATGAGTTGAGTAGCTTCCACATCACCTCCGTGACTCTCCGGACTATTTCTGTGTGTTGCTGGTGCTGCAACAAGAGATCACAAAAGGTGTACCACAATATGGTCATTGAGGACACATCTTCACTTGAGAGATTACTTGTAGTTGATTCCAAAGGAATTGTTCACACTGATCATGCTGCTATAAAATATCTTAAGGAAAAGAAAGACGCTAAACCTAGACTCATTAGGTGGGTTCTCTTGCTACAAGAATTTGATTTACATATTACTAATAGGAAAGGAGGTAAGAACCCCGTAGCTGATAACTTGTCTAGGTTAGAAAATATTCTTGATGACCCACTACCTATTGATGATAGCTTTCCTGATGAACAACTAGCTGCAATAAATGTTTCTCATAACACTCCTTGGTATGCTGACTATGCTAATTACATTGTTGCTAAATATATACCACCTAGCTTTACATACCAACAAAAGAAAAGGTTCTTCTATGATTTAAGACATTACTTCTGGGATGAACCACATCTTTATAAAGAGGGAGTAGATAGTATTATTAAACATTGTGTACCTGAGCATGAACATGAACAAATCCTACGAAAATGTCACTCCGAAGCTTATGGAGGACATCATGCGGGAGATAGAACTGCTCACAAGGTATTACAATCTGGTTTTTATTGGTCTACTCTTTTCAAAGATGCCAGTAAGTTTGTCTTGTCTTGTGGTGAATGCCAAAGAATTGGTAATATCAGTAAGCGTCAGGAAATGCCTATGAATTATTCACTTGTTGTTGAACCATTTGATGTTTGGGGTTTTGATTATATGGGACCTTTTCCTTCCTCAAATGGGTATACTCATATTTTTGTTGCTGTTGATTATATTACTAAGTGGGTAGATGCTATTCCAACTAGTAGTGCTGATCATAACACTTCCATTAAAATTCTTAAAGAAGTTATTTTCCCAAGGTTTGGAGTCCCTAGATATTTAATGACTGATGGTGGTTCACACTTTATTCATGGTGCTTTCCATAAAATGCTTGCTAAATATGATGTTAACCATAGAATTGCATCACCCTATCATCCTTAATCTAGTGGTCAAGTTGAACTTAGCAATAGAGAAATAAAATTAATATTACAAAAGACTGTCAATAGGTCCCGAAAGAATTGGTCTAAGAAATTGGATGATTGATGTCTACTACACAAATTGTTCTTGTAGACTCGTGTTGGGCCTCCGAGCGCAGAGTTTTGTAGGATAGTAGCAATTTTCCCTCAAGTGGATGACCTAAGGTTTATCAATCCATGGGAGGCATAGGATGAAGATGGTCTCTCTCAAACAACCCTGCAACCAAATAACAAAAAGTCTCTTGTGTCCCCAACACACCAAATACAATGGTAATTTGTATAGGTGCACTAGTTCGGCAAAGAGATGTCGATTCAAGTGTAGTACTGATAGTAGATATTGATTTTTGTAATAATGACAATAAAAAACAGCAAGGTAGCAATTGATAAAACGGAGCACAAACGGTATTGCAATGCTTGAAAATGAGGCCTAGGGTTCGTACTTTCGCTAGTGCAATCTCTCAACAATGCTAATATAATTGGATCATATAACCATCCCTCAACGTGCGATGAAGAATCACTCCAAAGTTCTTATCTAGTGGAGAACATAAGAAGAAATTGTTTGTAGGGTACGAAACCACCTCAAAGTTATCCTTTCCGATCGATCTATCCAAGAGTTCGTACTAAAATAACACCAAGTTATCCTTTCCGATCGTAAAAGTTTTCCAAATGCAATGAAACTTTTTGATGATTTTTTTTGGAACAAAAGAGGCACTAGAAGCTTCGTGGGAGGGCCAGAAGAGCCACGAGGTGGGCACAACCCACTAGGGCTCGCCAGAGGGGCCTGGCTCACCCCGTTGGGTTGTGGTCACCTCGAGGCCCATCTTCGCGTGATTCCAATGCTGAAAAATCCTATAAATACAGAAACCCCCAGAAATAACCCTAGATCAGAAGTTCTGCCACCGCAAGCCTCTGTAGCCACAAAAAACCAATCTAGACCCCATTCTGACACCCTGCCGGAGGGGGAAATCATCACCGGTGGCCATCTTCATCATCCCGGCAGCCACCATGATGAGGAGGGAGTAGTCCACCCTCGGGGCTGAGGGTTTGTACCAGTAGCTATGTGTTAAATCTCTCTCTCTCTCGTGTTCTTGAGATGGCTCGATCTTGATGTATCGCGGGCTTTGTTAATATAGTTGGATCATATAGTGTTTTCCCCTCTCTATCTTGTTGTGATGAATTGAGTTTTCCCTTTGAGATTTTGTTCTTATCGGATTGAATATTTTTATGGATTTGAGAGCACTTGAGATATGTCTTGCATATGAATACCCGTGGTGACAATGGGGTATTATATTGATTCACTTGATATATGTTTTGGCACTCACCTCGCGGATTCCCAAGGTGACATTGGGGTAATCTATGCATAGGGGTTGATGCATGTTTTCATCCTACCTTCTCCAGTAGAAATCTTGGGGCACTCTTTGAGGTTCTTTGTGTTGGATTGAGTATTATGAATCTGAAATTGTTTGATGCATATTATATAATTAACTCATGGATACTTGTGGTGACATTGGAGTATCTAGGTGACATTACAGTTGGTTGATGCGTATCATATGGTGTTATTTTAGTACGAACTCTTAGATAGATTGATCGAAAAGGATAATTTGGTGTTATTTTAGTACGAACTCTTGGATAGATCGATCGGAAAGGATAACTTTGAGGTGGTTTCGTACCCTGCAAACAATTTCTTCTTATGTTCTCCGCTGGATAACAACTTTGGAGTGATTCTTTATCCCACGTTGAGGGATGGTTATATGATCCAATTATATTAGCATTGTTGAGAGATCGCACTAGCGAAAGTACGGACCCTAGGCCTCATTTTCAAGCATTGCAATACCGTTTGTGCTCCGTTTTATCAATTGCTACCTAAAAAACTTTGGAGTGATTCTTCATCGCACGTTGAGGGATGGTTATATGATCCAATTATATTAGAATTGTTGAGAGATTGCACTAGCAAAAGTACGGGCCCTAGGCCTCATTTTCAAGCATTACAATACCGTTTGTGCTCCGTTTTATCAATTGCTACCTTGCTGTTTTTTATTGTTACTATTATAAAAATTAATATCTACTATCATTACTACACTTGAATCGCCATCTCTTCACTGAACTAGTGCACCTATACAAATTACCATTGTATTTGGTGTGTTGGGGACACAAGAGACTTTTTGTTATTTGGTTGCAGGGTTGTTTGAGAGAGACCATCTTCATCCTACGCCTCCCACGGATTGATAAACCTTAGGTCATCCACTTGAGGGAAAATTGCTATAGTCCTACAAAACTCTGTGCTTGGAGGCCCAACATGAGTCTACAAGAACAAGTTGTGTAGTAGACATCAAGCTCTTTTCTGGCGCCGTTACCGGGGAGGTGAGTGCTTGAAGGTATGTCTTTAGATCTTGCAATTGAATCTTTTAGTTTCTTGTTTTATCACTAGTTTGGCTTATAAAAAGAAAACTACAAAAAATGGAATTGAGGTGGCCTCATATTATTCATCTTTATCATGTCTTTCTTGAAAATGATGGAAAGGAAAACTGTGCTCAATTGATAGAAGAAGAGTTCAATAAAATGTTTGGCATTAAATCTTTGAATGATGAGCATGATTTCAATGGTGTTGGTATGAATTCTTTGAATATCCATGATGCTAATGATATGCAAAGCCATAAGCTTGGGGATGCTATATTTGATGAAGATGATATTTTTACTCCCCCAAGTTTTGATGAGAAAAGTTATTATGATGAAAGCATGCCTCCTATTTATGATGATTATATTGATGAAAGTGGGTTTGGAAGAGTGTCAACTCTAGGTAATGATGATCCCACTATTTTGGAGGGTGTTGAATCTTATTATAATGATAAAAGTGGATTTGGAGAGGTCATGACTTTATTTAGTGATGAATCCACTATTTTGGAAGAGGTTTCAATTGACTATGATAACAAAGTTGCTATATATGATGATTATGGTGATGACATGTATGCTATATTGAATAATGATAACCATGAAACTTGTCATCATGATTTTAATTTCCAATCACATTATAGTTATTTTGTTGAGTTTGCTCCCACCACTATTCATGAGAATAAATTTGCTTATGTGGAGAGTAAGAAAATTTCTATGCTTGTGGATCGTGAAAATAATGATTTATGTGATAGCTTTATTGTTGAATTCATTCATGATGCTACTAAAAATTATTATGAGAGAGGAACATATGCTTTTACATATTGCAATAATATCAAGTTTCCTCTCTATGTGTTGAAAGTTTTGAAGTTATGCTTGTTTGGCCTTCCTATGCTAGTTGATTCTTGCTCCCATAAATTATTTGCTCACAAAATCCCTATGCATAGTAAGTGGGTTAGACTTAAATGTGCTAGTCATATGCTTCATGATGCTCTCTTTGTGTTTCAATTCTTATCTTGTATGTGAGCATCATTGAAATCATCATGCCTAGCTAAAAAGGCATTAAAGAAAAGCGCTCGTTGGGAGACAACCCAACATTTAACCCTACTGTTTTTGTGTGTTCACATGATTAGGCTACTGTAGTAATAATGTTTTATAGCTTTTATTTCAATAAAGTGCCAAGTAAAGCCTTTGGGACAATGTGGATGATGGTTGACTTGATTCTGTGCAAAAACAGAAACTTTTGCGTCCAGTGCATAAATTCCTGTATTTGACTGGAACGTTGAAAAATTCTGAATTTTTTTACAGATGATGGGTATAAACATTTCTACGTTTTCCTAAGTTTTAAGAATTTTTAGAGTTATATAAGTATGACCTTAATTCAGATCTTTACGTACTGTTCTGTTTTTTGACAGATTCTGTTTGCAATGCATAGTTCGCTTGTTTTATGGTTTCTATGGCTTATATTGCTTAATATAAATTGTGTAAATTGTAGGTTACAGTAGAAATTGTGTGAGAAAAATTATGAATCTTATATTTATAGTACCAAAGTGAATGATTTGTCTTTATCATACTAACCCATCTCACGAAGTTCCGTTAAGTTTTGTGTGATTGAAGATTTCAAGTTTTGGGTGAGATATCGATATGAGGAGAATAAGGAGTGACAAGACCCTAAGCTTGGGGATTCCCAAGGCACCCCAAGGTAATATTCAAGGAATATCCAAGCAACTAAGCTTGGGGATGCCCCGGAAGACATCTCCTCTTTAGTCTTCAACATTATTGGTAACCTCACTTGGAGCTATATTTTCATTCGTCACATGATATGAGTCTTGCTTGGAGAGTCATTTTATTTTATTAGGATTTGCTTGATGTTATTTAGAATAATGTTTTGCATCTCTTACTTCAATAAAAGTGGCAAGGATAGCCTTCACCATGCTTATTTTGCAAGTATATGAGTTGCTGTTTCAAAACAGAGAGTTTATCGCTGTTGCAAAAATTCTCCAGGAAATTCAGAATGTGATAAAATGTTTAAAAAAATTCACAATAAGCCATAATAAATTTTATACAGTGTGGTAATTTTTAAGAATTTTGGGAGTTAGGGAAGTATGAGTATAATTGCACTCTTTACAGACTGTCCTGTTTAGACAGATTGTTGTTATGTTTGCATTGTTTGCATATGTTTGCTTGTTTAATGATTCTATATGAGGATATGATTATTAAATATGCAGAGGCATTTAGTATGCAATGTTAAATAATAATTTTAGTGATTTTCTACAGTTGAGAATGATAAAGTTATGCATTGATTTATATTAACTTATCTCACGAGTTCTTGTTGAGTTTTGTGTGGATGAAGTTTTTGAGATTTAGGGAAACCGTGATATAAAAGGAATTAAGGAGACACAAAAGCTCAAGGTTGGGGATGACCAAGTCATCCCAAGATAATATTCCAAGAAGTCTCAAGCATCTAAGCTTGGGGATGCCCCGGTAGGCATCCCACCTTTCTTCATCAACAATTATCGGTTAGCCTCGGTTGAGCCTAAGTTTTTGCTTCTTCACATGATGTGTGCTATTCTTAGAATTTCATTTTATTTTGTTTTACTTGCTGTTTTAATAAAATACTTAGATCTGAAAGTCTTTAAATGAGAGAGAGTCCTCAAATGGCTACCCATTTACTTAACTACTCATTTGATCTTCACTTATATCTTTTTTGGAGTAGTTTGTCGAACACTCTCATGCTTCACTTATATTATTTTGAGAGTTTATAATAGTGATGAAAATTTGCACAAGCTATGAAATTGGTCCTAATATGATGAATATCCAAGAAGGATATAATAAAAACTTTCATATAGATCATTGGATGATAAGTTTGATTCCTTGCAATAGTATTGCAATATGGAGATAATAATATGTGAGTCGTGTTGGTGAGTAATTGTGCTTTAGTAGGAATATTGGTGTTAAGGTTTGTGGTTCCCTATGCAAGCACGAAAGTCAATAGTTATGCAATGAAGTTAAATCCTACTTGTGGTGCATTATTCGGTGTTAGTTATGCTTAATGCTCGCTTATGAGAATTTTCGTTTCTTGGTTGGTTGCTTCTCAATCTATTTGCTAGCCTTCATTTGTACTAAGCAGGAATACTACTTGTGCATCCAAAATCCTTAAACCATGTTTTTCCATATGAGTCCACCATACCTACCTATATGCGGTATTTCCGCGCCGTTCCAAGTAAATTTGTATGTGCCAACTCTAATTTTCAAAATAAATTTCCTTTTTGTGTGCCCGTACCACTCATGAAGCAGCAGGAGGTGGCCAATATTTTCCATGCTAGATGCGTTATTCTCAAGATGAGTGTTTATTCACTTGTCATTGCATATGAGTGTGGCAAAGGTAATAGGGATGCCTAGTCGCGAAATGCAAAAAAAAAAAAATTATGTTGTTCAATAATAAATTCCTTGGAAAGTGTTGGTATGGACGGTACCCGTGGATACGGCTAGCCATGGATTGTGAAAGTATGGTGGAAAAAGGAATAAACTTTATTTTATGTTTGGGAACTGCCTATGATGTATCTAGCATGGAATTGGGAATTACTCGGTCGTTTTCGTTGACGGGAAAAGTATGCCTCCCAAAATATTTTTATCTCTCAATTTAAGCTTTGAGCTCTGGCACCTCTACAAATCCCTACTTCCCTCTGCGAAGGGTCTATCTATTTACTTTATGCAATTTTTATTTTATTTGAGTCTCCATCTTCTCTTATAAAGCACCAACTAGGGAACACTATGATCATACTTGTGCATTGGATGTAGCTAATATTCGAGTGTGTTTCATGAATGGATCAATGATTGAGCATAATGGGCTAGGGATAGCTTTCTTTAGTGTTGATATTTTGAAAGACATGGTTGCTTATTGATATGCTTGAGTATTGATGTCCTCATGTCAAATTATAGACTATTGCTTTGAATCATTCAAGTCCAAATGTCCATGCTACAAAAGAAAGAGTATATGATGAATATGATAGGTCGCATTCCACATCAAAAAATTCGTTCAACTGCTACTTTATCAAGATGAGTTTTATGAGAAAGAGTTGCTGTTATGATGCTAGGAAAAGTGATTGAAATTATCATTGATCAAACTTATGCACTATGCTAGCATTCACACTTCATAAATTATTTCTGTTATCATTTACCTACTCGAGGACGAGTAGGAATTAAGCTTGGGGATGCTGATACGTCTCCACTGGTTTTTCATGGCTACAGAGGCTTGCGCTGATGAAACTTCTAATCTAGGGTTATTTCTGGGGGTTTCTGTATTTATAGGATTTTTCAGCGTTGGAATCACATGAAGATGGGCCTCGAGGTGACCACAACCCACCGGGGCGAGCCAGACCCCTCTGGCGCGCCCTGGTGGGTTGTGCCCACCTTGTGGCTCTTCTGGCCCTCCCACGAAGCTTCTAGTGCCTCTTTCTTTACAAAGAAAAATCGTCAAAAAGTTTCGTTGCATTTGGAGAACTTTTATTTCTGCACAAAAAACAACACCACGGTAGTTCTATTGAAAACAGCGTCAGTCCGGGTTAGTTCCATCCAAATCATACAAAAACCATATAAAATTGTTGTAAACATGGCATGAATACTTCATAAATTATAGATACGTTGGAGACGTATCAATGATGCACTTTGGGCCTACAAAATAGCTTATAAAAATCCTATGGGTATGTCTCCTTATAAAATGGTTTATGGAAAAGCTTGTCATTTGCCTCTTGAGTTAGAACATAAAGCATATTGGGCAATCAAAGAACTTAATTGTGATTTCAAACTTGCTGGTGAAAAGAGGTTATTTGATATTAGCTCACTAGATGAGTGGAGAACCCAGGCTTATGAAAATGCCAAACTATTCAAAGAAAAAGTTAAAAGATGGCATGATAAAAGAATCCAAAAGCGGGAATTCAAAGTTGGAGAATATGTTCTCTTGTACAACTCTCGTTTTAGATTCTTTGCAAAAAAACTTCTCTCCAAATGGGAAGGACCATATATTATCGAAGAGGTGTATCGCTCTAGAGCTATCAAGATTAATAATGCCGAAGGTACTAACCCGAAGGTGGTCAATGGGCAAAGAATTAAACACTATATCTCAGGTACGCCTATTAATGTTGAAAGCAATATTATTCAAACCATGACACCAGAGGAACAAATAAAAGAAACCTTCCAGAACACTCCAGAACCCTGAAAAAGAGGAGGTACATGATACGGTAAGTAAACGGACTCTGAAAAATCCGTGAAAATATTTTCTGTCAGTTTTGGAATATTACAAAAATTAGGAAAATAAGAAATAACCAGGAAGGTAACCGAGGAGGGCACAAGACACCAGGGCGCGCCTGCCTTGCCTGGCGCGTCCAGGTGGGTTGTGCCCACCTCGGGAACCTTCCCGACTCTGTTTTTCTTCCATATTCTTGTTTCCCAAGATAAAAAAAATCTATATATACCCCCGAACGATCTAACCACCGCATCGCAGAAAACCCCCGTGTTCTTGTTTCGTGTTGTTTTCCTGATAGATCTGAAAATATGTCGTCTCAAGATTCAGAGGGAGAGAGCTATGTAGCTGACTATATCGCAGATCCCAAGGTCTATGGGGATGTTGAGCGTCACGACTGGACCACGAAAGAAGAAGAAGATTATGAGTCGAAGGGAAAGGAAGAGACAAGTTCTGATGAAGAAGAAATCCCACTACCTCAACCTGGAGATACGCACGTGGGGTTCAAGAAGTCAAACCTCCCCAGCAAAACTAAAACCCAATCTATCCCTTATCGTTTTCTATAGGATAGCAAGGCCGCACTACACAAGAAGATATTAAAGCTTGAATTAGAGAATGAGGATCTCAGGGAGGATAATTTCAACCTCCGACGCAAGCTGGAGAAGAAGAACATGCCTATATCACCACCACCTTCATCATCTTCCCCACCAAAGGAGACTTGAGTACACGGGTATGAGCACTCCCCTTGGCTTGTGCCAAGCTTGGGGGAGGTGCCCCGGTATCGTATCACCATCACTTCCATTACCTTTATCTATTTTTAGTTCGGTCCTTAGATTTTGTGATTTAGTTAAATAAAAGCATAGTATGCTCTATTTTCGAGTTTTATTTTCGTGATCCATATTTCTATGTAATTGAGTGAGAGTTATATAATAAAGTTTAGTTTGAGTTTTTGCTTCTTTACTTTTATGTTGCAATCAAATAAAAGAAATAAATAAATGAAAAAGATCATATGATAATCTTATAGTGAGTAATGAAATCACATAAGGAAAAGTATAAGTGGTAAAATTTGTTGGAAGTTGACAAACATAGCATTGGTGGATGATGCAACTCATGAAAGAATTAATAAGGGAAGAGAAGATTCACATGCAAATATACTATCTTGGACATCTTTTATGATTGTGAGCCCCCATTAAATATTATATGCCAAAATTGTTGACATTGGACAAGGAAGACAACGTAATGAGTTATGTTTGTTCATATTCACATAGAAGTTATATTGTCATAGATCCTTCAACATGTGGTGCTTGCTCAATATCTTTGCTAGCCAAAAATTCCTCACTAAGTAGAGATACTACTTGTGCATCCAAAAACCCTAAACCCAAACTCATGTTTTGAGAGTCCACCATACCTACCTAAGGATTGAGTAAGATCCTTCAAGTAAGTTGGCATCGGTGCAATAAGTCAATAAAATATGCTTCTAAATGTGTTTGATCATTTAGTGTAAGAGAAAATTGAGTGTTGTACGAACTTGTGATGGCAAAGTAATAAAAGTGACAGGCTGCATAATAAAGGTTGCTATCATAAGGGGCAATATAACCTGACATTCTTTTGCATTAAGGGATCTGGCATACAAACTAAAAAGCGCATGACAACCTCTGCTTCCCTCTGCGAAGGGCCTATCTTTTACTTTTATGCATTTACTTTTATGTAAGAGTCAAAGTATTCTTCCCTATTCCTTTTATTTTCTCTTTTTGCAAGCATCATGTGGTGAGGAAAGATCTAGGCACATATATCCAGTTGGATGTGAGTGAGCATGAGTTACTATTGTTGACGTCACCCTTGAGGTGAATACGTTGGGAGGCGAAACTATAAGCCCCTATCTTTCTATGTGTCCGGTTGAAACTTTTTGTTCATGGGTTTACTTTGAGTGTTAGCAATCATAGAAGACTAAAAGATGGTTGAGTATGTGGACTTGACAAAAGGCTCCGACACGAGACCCTTCCTGAAAATATGATGAATTGTAGTTGCAAAGTTGACTGAGAACATAGTTTGTTGATTTTCAATAAGGTTTATGCTTTATACTTCGATGTTGTGATGAATTGTTACTTGTTCATGAGAAGTTATATGATAAAGTTATATGAAAAAGTTTTATGATGAAGTTTGTTGTTGTTATAATAATAAGCATGATGCTACTATGTCTGTATTTTGTTTTTATCGACACCTCTCTCTCAAACCATGTGGACATGTTTTTCGATATCGGTTTTCGCTTAAGGACAAGCAAGGTCCAAGCTTGGGGGAGTTGATACATCCATTTTGCATCATGATTTCCTACTGTTATTTATAATGTTTTTATGCATAATAATGCTTTTGGGAGTAATTCTAATGCCTTTTCACTCATAATATGCAAGGTTTACACTAAGATGGAGAATGCCGGTAGCTGGAATTCTGGACCTGAAAAAGCTATGTCAGAATTACCTATTCTGCACATCTCCAAATGAGCTAAAAAATTACGGAGAATTATTTTGGAATATATAAAAAATACTGGAGCAAATAACTACCGGAGGGGGGCCACCTGGTGAGCACAAGACACCAGGGCGCGCCAGGCCCCCCAGGCACGCCCTGGTGGGTTGTGCTCAGCCCAGCCCACCTCCGATGCCCATCTTCTGGTATATAAGTCATTTTGACCTAGAAAAAAATAAGAAGAGGACTTTCGAGATGGAGCGCCGCCGTCTCGAGGCGGAACTTGGGATGGAGCACTTTTGCCCTCCGGTGGAGCGATTCCGTCGGGGGAACTTCCCTCCTGGAGGGGAAAATCAAAGCCATCGTCATCACCAACAACCCTCTCATCTTTGGGAGGCCAATCTTCATCAACATCTTTAATAGCACCATCTCCTCTCAAACCCTAGTTCATCTCTTGTGTTCAATCTTTGTACCGGAACCTCAGATTGGTACCTGTGGGTGACTAGTAGTGTTGATTACATCTTGTAGTTGATTACTATAAGGTTTATTTGGTGGAAGATTATATGTTCAGATCCATTATGCTATTTAATACCCCTATGATCTTGAGCATGAATATCATTTGTGATTAGTTACTTTTGTTCCTGAGGTCACGGGAGAAGTCATGTTGCAAGTAATCATGTGAAGTTGATATGTGTTTGATATTTTGATGATATGTATGTTGTGATTCCCTTAGTGGTGTCATGTGAACGTCGACTACATGTCACTTCACCATCTTTGGGCCTAAGGGAATGCATTTTGGAGTAGTTATTAGATGATGGGTTGCTAGAGTGACCGAAGCTTAAACCCTAGTTTATGCGCTACTTTGTAAGGGACCAATTTGGATCCAAAAGTTTAATGCTATGGTTAGATTTTATCTTAATACTTTTCTCGTAGTTGCGGATGCTTGCGGGGGGGGGGGGGGGGGGAGGGGGGTTAATCATTAGTAGGAGTTTGTTCAAGGTAAGAACATCACCTAAGCACCGATCCACCCACATATCAAATTATCAAAGTAGCGAACACAAATCAAACCAACATGATGAAAGTGACATGGTGAAATTCCCGTGTGCCCTCAAGAACGCTTTGCTTATTATAAGCGACCGTTTTGGCCTATCCTTTGCCACAAAAGGATTGGGCTACCTTTCTGCACTTTATTTACCGTTACCGTTATTTGCTCATTACAAATTATCCTGTTATCAAACTACCTATTACCGACAATTTCAGTGCTTGCAGAAATTACCTTGCTGAAAACCACTTGTCATTTCCTTCTGCTCCTCGTTGGGTTCGACACTCTTACTTATCAAAAGGACTACGATTGATCCCCTATACTTGTGGGTCATCAGTAAACTGCGCAGTTGCGCAGGAACAGGCTCACCAACGATACATTTGGCACCTCTTCGAGCCCACACGTGGTCAAATGAAATGTGTGTGGGGTGCTCAAGCGTGCACTGGAATCCTTCGCTATGAACGCGATGACAAGACGTGACGGTTACAAGCCGGCCAGCCCCCATTTATTACAGCAGCCATTTAACCCTTGTGTCTCTTCAACCTTTCGATCGCGCCCTAGTATTGCAAGAAGCACACCCACCACGACAAATTCTTAGATGGTATCCTGCGCGGCTCCAATGGCGCTCCGAGCGGCTGCCGACGACGAGCAGCAGTTCACCATGCATGCCGTGGTGGACACCCACATAAGGTTCACCGGCTCTCGGTGGTGTACACCAATAACTCGGTCTGGGTGGAGCACTCCATCCACATCATGGAGTTGTTGCTTGCTGAGGAGAAGTACAAGGTGGTCGGGTTTGACCTCGAGTAGTACACCCGCGCTCGTGCCAGGTCTCGTCCCAAGGTCGCCGTCGCCCAAATGTGCGTGCGCAATCACGTCCTGGTCTACCACTACTGCCTGGCCACAAGGTCTTGTGAGCGTTTCGCTAGGTTTGTCAACAACCCCCACTACATGTTCGCTACGGTGGACATCACTAACGATTAAAGTTGCTCAAGAATGCGGGCATCGCCTGCCAGAATCTTGTCGACATCCAGGGCCAATACAAGATCTGGGGCAGCAAGAAGCAAGAGAAGGACTCACTGGTTCACCTCGCCGAGGCCATTATCGACCCCTACTACATAGACATGAAGGATTCCTGCAACAAGGACAAGCATGCCTAGCACTCGGCCTGGATGGAGAAACTCGACAAAGCTCACGTCGTGTACGCGGCCAAGCAGGCATACATGAGCTACGAGATGTACAGGCGGATCATTGACATGAGGAAGTGACTCCTTCCCCAAAACGGCCAGGGATCTAGCCGGAAGCAGAGCAATGGCAAGCATCATCACAACAAGAAGTAGATGATTAGATGCTCGTTTCTCCTAGTTTAGTATGCATGTAATTACTTACTTTGGTGTGTGGCTGGAAATGTTATGTGTGTACTCACTTATGTAATTGTATGCTTAATTTGGTTATGCAATGTTGTTCTTATAAGTATATATGTTGATGTTCTGTAGACAGAGCGCAGATGTTGTGCGGACAGAGCAAATCACATCGAACACGGACTAAACAATGGAACCCGTTGGTGATGATCTCATCAATCGCTCACAATTGCATACCAGCAATCGTTTGCTAACAACACACGCGGCTTCTTAACAGGAATTATCCGTGTTGTTATTGGTCTTCCCACACATTTCTGATTACTGACCTGTTTGCCATGTATCACACACATCTTGTTAAGTCGAACTGTTTCTGTTGTGTTGGCTCATCGGAAACAGTTCATCCGAGTGAACTGTATGCCGTATATCACACACACCTTGATCTGGCTGACCGTTTCTGTTGTGTTTCCTAATCACGAACAGTTCATTCGAGTGAACTGTATGCCGTATATCGCACACACCTTCATATGGTTGACCGTTTCTGTTGTTATGCTCATCGCAAACAGTTCAAGCAAGTGAACTGTGTGCCACGTATCACACACGCAACTATAATCTGAAACTTGTTTGATATCTCTGCCATCGCAAATGTTTCGTATCATTTTTTATGGTTTTCTTACTCCACCGTTTGTGATTAATGCATCGCACACAGTTTAGTCGAAGGGTCTCTGATTGTAGTGTCGCGTTAGTAGTATCCTGCAGTAGTGTATCACTTCCAGTAGCCTTGCCCCTCTGGGGTCTGCACACGCCGGATGCCCGGGGCCTCCCTAGTGTGTCGGATGTCCGGATCCTCCCTTGGATGTTCGGCTCCTCTGCTTCTCCTCTGCACCCTATGTGTTTCACAGGACCATCTCACTGTGTTGGACGTCCGGCCTTTGGCTCGGATGTCCGGCCTAACACTGGCACTTACACCACAACGGCCATATTTGCTCCACCACTATATATAGCCTTCTCCCTCTTTGGGGAAACATTGACCATTCACTTTGAGCAAACCCTAGAACACATTTTACTCTCTCTCTCTCTCTCTCACTCATACACCAAATCTTAGATCCCGGAGGGATTTGAGAGCATTTGTGAGAGTTGTCCAATCAAGCGATAGATCCACTCCTTCCCCTTCTTCTCACCAAAGGAATTCATGATTTGAGCAAGTCTTGAGCTTTTCCCCATTGTTCTTGTTACTCTTGGAGGTTGGAGACTCCTAGGCGGTAGGAGTTCTTCGGAGAGGAATCGACCATTGTGATTACCCCCGAAAAGTTTGTGAGGGTTTGGAGACCACCTCAAGGTCTACCACTAGTGGTTGAGAATCGCCTTCGTGGTGATATCTCAAAGAGAGAATAGGGTGAGCCTTCGTGGTGTTGGTGTTTCTTCGTGGTAAAATCCACCTCTCTAAGTGGTGACGTAGCTTCCCTCCAAGGAAGTGAACATCGGCATACATCCTTGTCTCTCAGAGTTGCGATTATTCCTAACCCTAGCTCCCTACTTGTGGTTACTTGTATCTTAGCTTGTACTTACTTTATATTGTGCTTACTTGTCTAAATACTTGTTGTATTCACTCTCTACTTAGCACAAGTATCACCTTTGCAATTGTTAGGCCCACTCCCATATTCTGCATAATTGCCTAAAATTGCTTAGTAACAATTAAAATTTGGAATTGTACCTATTCACCCCCCTCTAGGTCCATCTCGATCCTTTCAATTGGTATCAGAGCCTCGTGCTCTATTCTTGTGCCTTAACCGCCCTAGAGCGAGATGAACCCTAATGGGACTCCCCTTGTTGCAAATCCAAAGGAGAAGGACATGGCTTCATCGGAAGTCAAGTCCTTCACTTCTGAGGATTTGGAACGGGCCCTTGCTAAGCAAAAGGAGGAGCATGATGCTTCTCTTGAGGCCTGATATGTCCATTTTGCATCATGTTTTCCTACTATTATTTATAATGTTTGTATGCATAATAATGCTTTTGGGAGTAATTCTAATGCCTTTTCTCTCATAATATGCAAGGTTTACACAAAGAGGGAGAATACCGGCAGCTGGAATTCTGGACCTGAAAAAGCATGTCAGAGCTACCTATTCTGCACAACTCCAAATAAGCTGAAAATTGACGGAGATTTTTTATGGATTATTTAAGAATTATTGGAGCAAATAACTACCATAGGGGGCCCACCAGGTGGTCACAACCCACCTGGGCGCGCCAGGGAGCCCAGGCGCGCCCTGGTGGGTTGTGCCCTCCTCGGCCCACCTCCGGTGCCCCTCTTCTCGTATATAAGTCATTTTGACCTAGAAAAAAAAGGAGAGGACTTTCGGGATGAAGCGCCGCCGTCTTGAGGCGGAACTTGGGCAGGAGCACTTTTGCCCTCCGACGGAGCAATTCCGCCGGGGGAACTTCCCTCCCGGAGGGGGAAATCATCGTCAACATCATCACCAACAACTATCCCATCTTTGGGAGGGCCATCTCCATCAACATCTTCAACAACACCATCTCCTCTCAAACCCTAGTTCATCTCTTGTGTTCAATCTTTGTACCGGAACCTTAGATTGGTACTTGTGGGTGACTAGTAGTGTTGATTACATCTTGTAGTTGATTACTATATGGTTTATTTGGTGGAAGATTATATGTTCAGATCCATTATGCTATTTAATACCCCTCTAATCTTGAGCATGATTATTATTTGTGAGTAGTTACTTTTGTTCTTGAGGTCACGGGAGAAGTCATGTTGCAAGTAATCATGTGAACTTGATATGTGTTTGATATTTTGATGATATGTATGTTGTGATTCCCTTACTGGTGTCATGTGAACGTCGACTACATGGCACTTCACCATATTTGGGCCTAAGGGAATGCATTATGGAGCAGTAATTAGATGATGGGTTGCTAGAGTGACAGAAGCTTAAACCCTAGTTTATGCGCTATTCCGTAAGGGACCGATTTGGATCCAAAAGTTTAATGCTATGGTTAGATTTTATCTTAGTACTTTTCTCGTAGTTGCGGATGCTTGCGACGGGGTTAATCATAAGTTGGAGTTTTGTTCAAGTAAGAACAACACCTAAGCACCGGTCCACCCACATATCAAATTATCAAAGTAGTGAACACAAATCAAACCAACATGATGAAAGTGATATGATGAAATTCTCGTGTACCCTCAAGAACGCTTTGCTTATCATAAGAGACCGTTTTGGCCTGTCCTTTGCCACAAAAGGATTGGGCTACCTTGATGCACCTTATTTACCGTTACTATTATTTGCTCATTACAAGTTATCTTGCTATCAAACTATTGGTTACCGACAATTTCAGTGCTTGCAGATAATACCTTGCTAAAAACCACTTGTCATTTCCTTCTGCTCCTCATTGGGTTCGACACTCTTACTTATCAAAAGGACTACGATTGATCCCCTATACTTGTGGGTCATCAAGGCTCTTTTCTGGCGCCGTTGCCGGGGAGTGAAGCGCTCTTGGTAAGTGGAAATTGGTAAGGGAAAATTGTTACTACGTGCTGAAATTTATTGTCACTTGTTACTATGGAAAATTGTTACCGGAACCACAATTAGTTGTCCCTCAACCTACTGCACCTACTGAAATTATTGGTTATGAAATTCCTTCGGGTATGATAGAACAACTGCTAGCTAATCCTTATGCAGGAGATGGAACCGAACATCCTGATATGCACTTGATATATGTAGATGAAATTTGTGGATTATTTAAGCTTGCAGGTTTACCCGGAGATGAAGCAAAGAAGAAGGTTTTCCCCTTATCTTTGAAGGGAAAAGCATTGGCATGGTATAGGCTATGCGATGATATTGGATCTTGGAACTGGAATCGATTGAAATTGGAATTTCACCAAAAAAAATTATCCTACGCATCTAGTTCATCGTGATCAGATTTACATATATAATTTTTGGCCTCGTGAAGGAGAAAGTATCGCTCTAGCTTGGGGGAGGCTTAAGTCAATGTTATATTCATGCCCCAATCATGAGCTCTCAAGAGAAATTATTATTCAGAATTTTTATGCTCGGCTTTCTCGTGATGATCAATCCATGCTAGATACTTCTTGTACTGGTTCTTTTATGAAGAAGACTATTGAATTTAGGTGGGATCTGTTAGAAAGAATTAAACGCAACTCTGAAGATTGGGAACTCGATGAAGGTAAAGAGTCAGGTATTAAGCTTAAGCTTGATTGTGTTAAATCTTTTATGAATACCGATGATTTTCACAAGTTTAGCACTAAATATGGACTTGACTCTGAGATAGTAGCCTCCTTTTGTGAATCATTTGCTACTCATGTTGACCTCCCCAAGGAGAAGTGGTTTAAATATCATCCACCTATTAAAGAAGAAATTAAAGAACTGGTTGTGGTTAAAGATGAAACTATTATTTACAATGTTGACCCAGTTGTTCCTACTGCTTATATTGAAAAACCACCTTTCCCAGTTAGGATTAAGGAACATGCTAAGGTCTCAACCGTGGTCAATAAAAGTAATATTAGAGCACCTAAACCTGCTAAACAAATCAAAGTAGAACCTAGTGTTGCTATGGTTAAGGATCTCTTGGTATAAAATATTGATGGGCATGTTATTTACTTCTATGATGAAGCTGCTAGAATTGCTAAACCCGATGAAAAAGATAAACATAGACCTGTTGTCGGCATGCCTGTTGTCTCAGTTAAAATAGGAGATCACTGTTGTCATGGTTTATGTGATTTAGGTGCTAGCGTGAGTGCTATTCCTTTTACCTTATACCAAGAAATTATGAATAACATAGCACCCGCTGAAATAGAAGACATAGATGTTACTATTAAACTTGCCAATAGAGACACCATCACACCACTTGGGATTGTTAGAGATGTAGAAGTCTTGTGTGGGAAAATAAAATACCCTACTGATTTTCTAGTGCTTGGTTCCCCACAACATGACTTTTGTCCCATTATCTTTGGTAGACCCTTCTTGAACACCGTTAATGCTAAAATAGATTGTGAGAAACAAACCGTCGGTGTTAGTTTTGGTGATGAGTCTCATGAGTTTAATTTTTCTAAGTTTAGTAGAAAACATCATATGAAAGAACTACCTAGTAAGGATGAAATAATTGGTCTTGCTTCTATTGCCGTGCCTCCTACTGATCCACTAGAACAATATTTGCTAGACCATGAAAATGATATGCACATGCATGAAAGAAATGAAATAGATAAAAATTTCTTCGAACAACGACCTCTGCTTAAACACAATTTGCCTATTGAAACTCTAGGAGGTCCTCCTCCACCTAAAGGTGATCCTGTGTTTGAATTAAAACAATTGCCTGACACTTTGAAATATGCTTATCTCGATGAGAAAAAGATATATCCTGTTATTATTAGTGCTAACCTTTCAGAACATGAAGAAGAAAGATTATTAAAAATTCTGAAGAAGCATCGAGCTGCTATTGGTTATAATCTTGATGATCTTAAGGGCATTAGTCCCACTCTCTGTCAGCACAAAATTAATATGGAACCTAATGCTAAACCCGTTGTTGATCATCAACGATGTTTGAATCCTAAGATGAAAGAAGTGGTAAGAACCGAAATACTAAAGCTTCTGGAAGCAGGTATAATCTATCCCATAGCTGATAGTAGATGGGTGAGTCCCGTTCATTGTGTCCCTAAAAAGGGAGGTATTACTATTGTTCCTAATGATAAAAATGAACTTATTCCACAAAGAATTGTTATCGGCTATAGAATGGTAATTGATTTTAGAAAATTAAATAAAGCAACTAGAAAAGATCATTACCCTTTGCCTTTTATTGATCAAATGCTGCAAATATTATCAAAGCACACACACTTTTGTTTTCTTGATGGATATTCTGGTTTTTCTCAAATACCTGTTTCACAACCTGATCAAGAGAAAACCACTTTTACTTGCCCTTTTGGAACTTATGCTTATAGACATATGCCTTTTGGTTTATGGATTGCACTTGCTACCTTTCAAAGATGTATGACTGCTATATTCTCTGATTTTTGTGAAAAGATTGTTGAGGTTTTCATGGATGATTTTTCTGTATATGGATCTTCTTTAGATGATTGCTTAAGCAACCTTGATCGAGTTTTGCAGAGATGTGAGCAAACTAATCTTGTCTTGAATTGGGAGAAATGCCACTTTATGATTAATGAGGGTATTGTCTTGGGACATAAAATTTCTGAACGAGGTATTGAGGTGGATAAAGCTAAAGTTGATGCAATTGAGAAAATGCCATGTCCTAAAGATATTAAAGGTATTCGTAGTTTTCTCGGTCATGCTGGTTTCTATAGGAGGTTTATTAAAGACTTCTCTAAAATTTCTAGCCCTCTTACAAATCTTTTACAAAAGTATGTTCCATTTGTTTTTGATGATGATTGTGTAGAAACCTTTGAAACACTTAAGAAAGCCTTAACTTCTGCACCTATTGTTCAACCACCTGATTGGAACTTGCCTTTTGAAATTATGTGTGATGCTAGTGATTATGCTGTTGGAGCTGTTCTAGGACAAAGAGTTGATAAAAAGTTAAATGGTATCCATTATGCTAGTAAAACTCTAGACAGTGCTCAATGAAACTATGCTACTACTGAAAAAGAATTTTTAGCAGTTGTGTTTGCTTGTGATAAATTCAGATCTTATATTGTTGATTCTAAAGTTACTGATCATGCTGCTATAAAATATCTTATGGAAAAGAAAGATGCTAAACCTAGACTCATTAGGTGGGTTCTATTGTTACAAGAGTTTGACTTACATATAACTGATAGGAAAGGAGCTGAGAACCCCGTAGCTGATAACTTGTCTAGGTTAGAAAATATTCTTGATGACCCACTACCTATTGATGATAGCTTTCCTGATGAACAATTAGCTACAATAAATGTTTCTCATAACACTCCTTGGTATGCTGACTATGCTAATTATATTGTTGCTAAATATTTACCACCTAGTTTCACATACCAACAAAAGAAAAAATCCTTCTATGATTTAAGACATTACTTTTGGGATGACTCACACCTATATAAAGAAGGAGTAGATGGTATTATTAGACGTTGTGTACCAGAGCATGAACATGAACAAATCCTACGGAAATGTCACTCTGAAGCTTATGGAGGACATCATGTGGGAGATAGAACTGCTCACAAGGTATTGCAATCTGGTTTTTATTGGCCTACTCTCTTCAAGGATTCCAGTAAGTTTGTTTTATCTTGTGATGAATGTCAAAGAATAGGTAATATTGGTAAGCGTCAGGAAATGCCTATGAATTATTCTCTTGTTGTTGAACCATTTGATGTTTGGGGTTTTGATTATATGGGACCTTTTCCTTCCTCTAATGGGTATACACATATTTTGGTTGCTGTTGATTACGTTACTAAGTGGGTAGAAGCTATTCCAACTAGTAGTGTTGATCATAACACTTCCATTAAAATGCTTAAAGAAGTTATTTTCCCAAGGTTTGGAGTCCCTAGATATTTAATGACTGATGGTGGTTCACACTTTATTCATGGTGCTTTCCGTAAAATGCTTGCTAAGTATGACGTTAACCATAGAATTGCATCACCCTATCATCCTCGATCTAGTGGTCAAGTTGAACTTAGCAATAGAGAAATAAAATTAATTCTACAAAAAACTGTTAATAGGTCCCGAAAGAATTGGTCTAAGAAATTGGATGATGCACTTTGGGCCTACAGAATAGCATATAAAAATCCTATAGGTATGTCTCCTTATAAAATGGTATATGGCAAAGCTTGTCATTTGCCTCTTGAGTTAGAACATAAAGCATATTGGGCAGTCAAAGAACTCAACTATGATTTCAAACTTGCCGTTGAAAAGAGGTTATTTGATATTAGCTCACTAGATGAATGGAGAACCCAAGCTTATGAAAATGCCAAATTATTTAAAGAAAAAGTTAAAAGATGGCATGGTAAAAGAATCCAAAAGCGTGAGTTCAAAGTTGGAGAATATGTTCTTTTGTACAACTCTTGTTTCAGATTCTTTGCAGGAAAACTCCTCTCCAAATGGGGAAGGACCCTATGTTATCGAGGAGGTTTATCGGTCTGGAGCTATCAAAATAAATAATGCCGAAGGTACTAACCCGAAGGTTGTTAATGGGCAACGAATAAAACATTATATCTCAGGTACGCCCATTAATGTTGAAAGTAATATTATCCAAACTTTGACACCGGAAGAACACATAAAAGAGTCCTTCCGGAACACTCCAGAATCGTGAAAATAAGGAGGTACGTGATACGGTAAGTAAACGGACTCCGAAAAATCAGCAAAAATATTTTTTTGTCAGTTTTGGAATATTTAGAAAATTAGGAAAATAAGAAACTTCCAGGAAGCGTACCCTGGTGAGCACAAGACACCATTTTTCTTCCGTTTGCTTGTTTCCCAAGATAAAAAATCTTTATATACCCCCCGAACCTGTTGACCACCGTATCGCAGAGAAATCTTCTGTTTTCTTTTCCTTGCTGTTTTCTGTCAGATCTCATCTACCATGGCGGCTTCAAGCTCCTCCAAGGACAAGTTCTTCAAGAACATCATCAACCCATATTTGCGGGAGGTGGTGCAGCACCCTCAGGCCATCCAGATGCATGATGGGGTGCTGCACATCCGCGATGTGCAAGGACCCAAGGGGACGGGAACCATGGAGGCCAGGCTTGAAGCTATGGAGCAGGAAGTCTTCCGGTGCAAGGGGATGGTGGAGCGTGGACTCAATGCCAATCACCTCATGATTACGGACCTTACTCGTGATCTCAAGGTGGATGGCAAGCCCATGAAGGACATCGTCTTCACCCTCAACGAGCAAATCAACTTCCTCCAAAGCCAGATCTATGATCTTCAAAACCAAGTCTTCGAATATGAGGCGAGGTTTAAAGGTATGAGTTTGGCTGCCAGTTGCAAGACCCGTGAGACTCATTCTTCCTCTTACGATGGTGGACCTCTGCCATGGAAACCCGAGGACAAGATCGCATCTACTTCATCACCACCACCTTCTTCTTCTTCACCAAAGGAAAATTGAGTTTCGGGTATGGGCACTCCCCTTGGCTTCCGCCAAGCTTGGGGGAGGTGCCCCGGTATCGTATCATCCCCACTACCTTTTTGCCTTTACTTATTTTAGTTCGATCTTTTGCTTTAGATGAATAAAAGTTTAGTTCGATCCTTTCTTTTCGAGAGCTTGCTTAGTGGTCTATCATTGTAATTGTGTGCAAGATATATAATAAAGTTTAGTTTGAGTTTTTGCTTTCTTACTTTCATGTTGCAATAAAAAAAAGGGGGAAAGGAAATAAAAGAAAAAGATCATATGCTAATCTTATGGTAGGTGATGGCACCACATAAGGAAAAGTACGAGTAGAAAATTTTATTAGAGATTGACAAACATAGTATTGGTCAATGATGCAACTCATGAAAGAATTAATAAGGGAAGAGAAGATTCACATATAAATATACTATCCTAGAAATCTTTTGTGATTGTGAGCCCCCATCAAATTATTATATGCCAAAATTGTTGACGTTGGACAAGGAAGACAACGTAATGATTTATGCTTGTTCATATTCACATAGAAGTTATATTGTCATAGATCCTTCAACATGTGGTGCTTGCCCCCTATCTTTGCTAGCCAAAAATTCCGCACTAAGTAGAGATACTACTTGTGCATCCAAAAACCCTTAAACCTAAATCTTATTTTCAAGTGTCCACCAAACCTACCTAGGGATTGAGCAAGATCCCTCAAGTAAGTTGTCATCGGTGCAATAAGGCAATAAAAATTGCTTCTAAAAGTGTGAGATCATTTAGTGTAAAGGAAAATTGAACGGTGTACGAACTTGTGATGGTGAAGAATAAAAGCGACAGACTGCATAATAAAGGTTGCCATCACAAGGGGCAATACAACGTGACGTTCTTTTGCACTAAGGGGTTGAGCATACAAACAAATAAGCGCATGGCAACCTCTGCGAAGGGCCTATCTTTTACTTTTATGCAAAGAGTCAAAGTTCTTCTCTCTTTTCCTTTTATTTTTATCCTTTGGCAAGCATCATGTGGTGAGGAAAGATCTAGGCACATATGTCCAGTTGAATATGGGTGGCATAAGTTATTATTGTTGACATCTCCCTTGAGGTGAATACGTTGGGAGGCGAAACTATAAGCCTGTATCTTTCTATGTGTCTGGCTGAAACGTTTTGCTCATGTGTATGCGGTGAGTGTTAGCAATCATAGAAGACTATATGATGGTTGAGTATGTGGACTTGCCTAAAGGCTCCGATACATGACCCTTCCTGAAAAGATGATGAATTGTAGTTGCAAAGTTGACTGAGAACATAGTTTGTTGGTTTCTAATAGAGTTTATGCTTTATACTTCAATTGTGTGATGAACTGCCACTTATTCATGAGAAGTTTATGATAAAAGTCTTATGTTTAAATTTGTTGCTGTTATAATAATCTACATGATGCTTCTATGTCTGTATTTTGTTTTTATCGACACCTCTCTCTCTAAGCATGTGGACATGTTTTTCGATTTCGGTTTTCGCTTGAGGACAAGCGAGGTCTAAGCTTGGGGGAGTTGATACATCCATTTTGCATCATGTTTTCCTACTATTATTTATGATGTTTTTATGCATAATAATGCTTTTTGGAGTAATTCTAATGCCTTTTCTCTCATAATATGCAAGGTACACACAAAGAAGGAGAATTCCGGCAGCTGGAAATCTGGACCTGGAAAAGCTACGTCAGGCCACCTATTCTGCACAACTCCAAACAAGCTGAAACTTTACGGAGATTTTTTATGGAATATTTGAAGAATATTGGAGCAAATAAGTACCAGAGGAGCCCCACCAGGTGGGCACAACCCACCTGGGCGCGCCAGGGAGCCCTGGTGGGTTGTGCTCACCCAGGCCCACCTCCGGTGCCCATCTTCTGGTATATAAGTCATTTTGACCTAAAAAATCAGGAGAGGACTTTCAGGATGAAGCGCCGCCGTCTCGAGGCGGAACTTGGGCAGGAGCACTTTTGCCCTCCGGCGGAGCAATTCCGCCGGGGGAACTTCCCTCCCGGAGGGGGAAATCATCATCACCAACAACTCTCCCATCTTGGGGAGGGCAATCTCCATCAACATCTTCAACAGCACCATCTCATCTCAAACCCTAGTTCATCTCTTGTGTTCAATCTTGTTACCGGAACTATAGATTGGTGCTTGTGGGTGACTAGTAGTGTTGATTACATCTTGTAGTTGATTACTATATGGTTTATTTGGTGGAAGATTATATGTTCAGATCCAATATGCTATTTAATACCCCTCTGATCTTGAGCATGATTATCATTTGTGAGTAGTTACTTTTGTTCTTGAGGTCACGGGAGAAATCATGTTGCAAGTAATCATGTGAACTTGATATGTGTTCGATATTTTGATAGTATGTATGTTGTGATTCCCTTAGTGGTGTCATGTGAATGTCGACTACATGACACTTCACCATATTTGGGCCTAAGGGAATGCATTGTGGAGTAGTAAGTAGATGATGGGTTGCGAGAGTGACAGAAGCTTAAACCCCAGTTTATGCGCTATTCCGTAAGGGACCGATTGGATCCAAAAGTTTAATGCTATGGTTAGAATTTATTCTTAATACTTTTCTCGTAGTTGCGGATGCTTGCGAGAGGGTTAATCATAAGTAGGAGGCTTGTTCAAGTAAGAACAGCACCTAAGCACCGGTCCACCCACATATCAAATTATCAAAGTAGCGAACACAAATCGAATCAACATGGTGAAAGTGACTATATGAAATTCCCGTGTACCCTCAAGAACGCTTTGCTTATTATAAGAGACCATTTTGGCATGTCCTTTGCCTCAAAAGGATTGGGCTACCTTGCTACACTTTTGTTACTACTATCGTTACTTGCTCGTTACAAATTATCTTGCTATCAAACTACTCTGTTACTTACAATTTCAGCACTTGCAGACATTACCTTGCTGAAAACCACTTGTCATTTCCTTCTGCTCCTCGTCGGGTTTGACACTCTTACTTATCGAAAAGAGCTACAATTGATCCCCTATACTTGTGGGTCATCAGGTTCCTCTAGATATCTTCGCTCCTTTTTGCATGTTGTTGTCAAAGGGGGAGAAGTAGTAGTAGTACCTTAGATGTCGAGCTCTATGTTTGCTTTGCTATCTTTCGAACTATCTATGTATGCTATGTGTGGTACTATGCGTGGTACTTAATTATGAGACTCTATCCTATTATCTATGAGACTATGAGTTGATAATGTATCTCATATATTTGCTCTTTGACTGCCATTTTTTTCTCGTCATAAGATTCATTGATCATTTTGAGTTGTCTACGACTTGTTTTGAGTTGTGTCTTAACTACTCTCCCATATGCAAACATATAATATGTGCATTGAATTATTGATAAGCATCTTATGCACACATTAAGGGGGAGCTCAATAAAAAATGACATATGTATTACATTGCAAAATATTTTTATTTGGTACTACATGTTTGATTGTCATCAACAAACAAAAAGGGGGAGATTGAAAGTGCAATCATGCCCTTAAATCATATTTTGATGTTGATGACAATATACATGTAGGGGACTAACTATGTTTATCAAGTAAATCTCAGGTGTTAGCCCCCGGATGACAAATGTGTGTGGATCATGGACGTACGAAATTGATATGACTCAAGTAAGAAGAAACATTAGATCAACGGTTCTTTTATTGGTTTTTTCTTGAGTATAGGGATCCCGCACTATAAGAGGGTATCGATAGGGTTAGCAAAAGACATGCTCAAGTTAGCACGAATTCCCCTTCATTTTCCTACCTTGCCACGTCTCCTCAAAATGTCCATCATTTAGATCAATGGTGGGTTCAATTAGTTTCACATACTCTTGCTCTCTCTCTCTCTCTTGGATATATGGTTTTTGCTGGAGGGTCGTTGGATGTCCGGGGCTCTGCCAGAAATCCAGCCCACACATCACAGAATAGAGTCCTCTTCTGCTCCCTGGTTGCCGGATGTCCGGGCCTCCCCCGTAGCACCGGATGTTCGACACTTCACTGGATGTCCGGGCGGCCACGTGCTGCCGGATGTCTGGGTGCACCCCAAAAATCTGACCCATCACTTCTAGTAGCCTTGCCCCTCTGTGGTCTGCACACGCTGGATGTCTGGCTCACTGCCGGATGTCCGGAGCCTCACTAGTGTGCCGGATGTCCGGGTCCTCCCCCGGATGTCTGGCTCCTCTGTTTCTCCTCTGCACCCTATGTGTTTCACAGGGCCATCTCACTGTGCCGGACGTCCGACCTACCACTGGCACTTACACCACAACAGCCATATTTGCTCCACCACTATATATAGCCTTCTTCCTCTTCGGGGAAACATTGACCATTCACTTTGAGCAAAACCTAGAACACATTGTACTCTCTCTCTCTCTCTCTCTCTCTCACTCATACACCAAATCTTAGACCCCGGAGGGATTTGAGAGCATTTGTGACAAGTTGTCCAATCAAGTGATAGATCCACTCCTTCCCCTTCTTCTCACCAAAGGAATTCGTGATTTGAGCAAGTCTTGAGCTTTTCCCCATCGTTATTTTTACTCTTGGAGGTCGGAGACTCCTAGGCGGTAGGAGTTCTTCGGAGAGGAATCGACCATTGTGATTACCCCCAAAAAGTTTGTGAGGGTTTGGAGACCACCCCAAGGTCTACCACTAGTGGTTGAGAATCGCCTTCGTGGTGATATCTCAAAGAGAGAATAGGGTGAGCCTTCATGGCATTGGTGTGCCTTCGTGGTAACATCCACCTCTCTAAACGGTGACGTAGCTTCCCTCCAAGGAAGTGAACACCGCCATACATCCTCGTCTCTCGGAGTTGCGGTTATTCCTAACCCTAGCTCCATACTTGTGGTTACTTGTCTCTTAGCTAGTACTTACTTTATATTGTGCTTACTCGTCTAAATACTTGTTGTATTCACTCTCTACTTAGCACAAGTATCACCTTTGCAATTGTTAGTCTCACTCCCATATTCCGCATAATTGCCTAAAATTGCTTAGTAATAATTAAAATTTGGAATTGTACCTATTCACCCCCCTCTAGGTCCATCTCCATCCTTTCACAAGTAGTTGTTGTTTGTGTGCAGGTCATGTTTACATAGTGTTGCTTGGTTCTCCTACTGGATTGATAACCTTGGTTTCATAGCTGAGGGAAATACTTATCTCTACTGTACTGCATCATCCTCTCCTCTTCGAGGAAATCCCAACGTAGCTCACAAGTAGCAAGCCTTCTCTAGTTCTTCTAGTTCTAGGTCTAGTTTGTCCTAGTTAACTAATTAGAGCTAGGCTAATTCTCTTGTCCTCATAATTAGAAGTCCAGTATGGTTCTAATCTCCTCCCTCTAATTCTCCAGCGATGATTAGCTCTAGACGGTGAAGCACTGCCGGATCATGAAGACTGCACGCTTGCAACCAAGTAGAGAGACGGTACTTTCGGTCTTCGCACTACTGCAGGTTGGTCCAAACGCGACAGTCCAATCAGAGACCCTTCGACAAAACTGTGTGCGATGCATTAATCACAAACGGTGATGTAATAAAACCGTCAAAAAAGATACAAAACATTTGCAATGGCAGTGACATCAAACACGGTTCAGATTAGAGTTGCATGTGTGATGTGTGGCAAACGGTTAATCTAGCAGAACTGTTTGCGATGAGGCAGAACAACAGAAACGGGCAGCCAGATGAGGGTGTGTGTGATATACGGCATACAGTTCACTAGGATGAACTGTGTGCGATTAGGCAACACAATAGAAATGGTCAGCCAGATCAAGGTGTGTGCGATGGAGGGCATACAATTCACTCGGATGAACTATTTGCGATGAGCCGAGACAACAGAAACAGTTCAACTGAACAAGATGTGTGTGATACGCGGCAAACAGGTCCGTAATCAGAAATGTGTGCGAAGACCAATAATAACACAGACGATTGCTGCTAATGAGCCGTGTGATTTGCTCTGTCTACAGAAGAATAACATATATATATATATAACTGAAATAAACATCCAATTGCATAAGTGACTATACAGATCATTCGCACACACCTCAATAAACAATTGCATGCATTCTAAACTAGGAGAAACAATCGTCTAGTCATCTACTTCTTGTGATGCTCCTGCCACTGCTCTGTGGCTCGATCCCTTGTCTGGGGCAGGAAGAAGACACTTACTCATGTCAACGATCCGCCTGTACATCTCATAGCTTGTGTACGCGTCCTTGGCCGCGTACTTGACGTGTTGTTCATCAAGTCTCTGATGCCAGACACTGTACCAGGCATTCTTGTCCTTCTTGCTCTCATCCTTCATCTTCATGTACTAGGGGTCGATGATGGCCGAGGCGAGGTCAACCAGGGAGTTCTGTTTGTTGTCGTCGCTTCCCCAGACATTGTAGTGGTCACGGATATCGACAAGATTCCGGCAGGTCAAGCCCGAAACCTTGAGCGCTTTTAGATCGTTGGTGGTGTCCACCGTAGCGAAACTGTAGTCAGAGCTGTTGATAAACCTGGATAAACACTCGCAAGGCCTTGAGGCCAGGTGGTAGTGGTAGAAGAGGACGTCATATCGCACGCACAACTGGGCGACGACAACCTTCTGATCATGCCCGGCACGACCGATGGTGAACTCGAGGTCGAAGCCGACCACTTGGTACTTGTCCTCAGCAAGCAACTGCTCCATAGTTTGGATGGAGCTCTCCACCGAGACCGGCTCGTTCGTGTACACCACCGAGAGGGCCTTCCCCCTCATGTGGGTGTCCACTACGTGATGCATGGTGAACTGCCCCCCGTTGTCGTCGTCGGCCGCTGGGAGCGCCATTGGAGCCACAGGGAGCGCCATTGGAACCACTGGATGTCCTCTCTGTATTTGTCGTCGTGGGTGTGGTTATTGTGTTATGTGGCGCGAGAGATGAAGGTAAATGGCCGCAGGAATAAATGAGGGCCGGGCGGCCTGGATTCTCGGCACGTCCGCATGGCAGTTTTTGCAGCGGGTGACTGCATCATGGCGCCGTGCCCGGCGCAACCGCATGCATAATGGCAGCACGAACATACGTGATCGTGCGCCGGCCCCAAACACTAGCAGCGCGCGTGGAGGGACGAGGGCAAAGCGCCCAGAGGGACACGAGAGCACAGCACGCGCGGCGGCCGCCTCAACCGCGAGCAACCACATGCATAGAGCAATTGAACACGCAGGGAATGGTCGTCTACAAGCCGGCCGGCAGTTGCGACGCTGCGTAGAGAGCAGCCGTGTGCTACTACCTCCGTCTTCGTCTATTAGTCCCCTTTAAATTCTGTGCCATATTTTGACCTTAAATTTAACCAACAAAATGATGATGCATGTTATAAAAATTATATAATTGGAAAGTATGCTCAAATACGAATCCAACGATATAATCTTTGGCGACATGTATTTGTATTTTATTAGTTAAAACTATAGTCAAAATTTGGCACAAAAATACATAGATGACTTATAAACCAGGACGGGGGTAGTAGGTAATTAAATCACAAATGTTTTTTTATTAACCATATGTGTATGTGTCCTTTCGTCCTCCTCTCGCACGTATTGTCACCCCGCTGCCGCAGACAGCTTACAGTGCAAGCTTGCGCAGCGCACGGGGGCGTTCATTTGGCCAAACGGTGGCTTGAAGTGGCGCCAATGAATCGTTGGTGAGCCCGTTCCCGCACAACCTCGCAGGTTCCCACGCAAGCTTCCCGCCCGACTCGATGAAATCCCCCAAAATCCCAATGCTTACCGGCCTGCTATATAAAACCTCACGGCCGGCGAGTCCTGTGTCGCATTTTCCCCTCCCTCCCTGTAGCTTATCTCGTCTACTTCTCCCACAATCGCCAATGGCACCGGTCCGTCGTTGTCGCTCAGCCACTTCGCTGTCATCAGAGGACAGCTCCAGCTGGGAGGCTACACCGCAGCGGCGGCGCAGTCCCCGACGTAGTGTAGTGCGCGTGGCGTCCCTGTTGGGTGTTCGCGGAACACCCACCGCACGCTCCGTAGCCGCTGCCCATCGGCAGCTGTTGCCGGCCGCCGTTGCTACCACCCCACCGTCTGCCGCCGTGGCCGCCACACCACCGTCGAAAGCCAGGGCCATCGCCCGCTCCGCCGCCACGGCCCGAAGGCGGGTGGTGGCCGTCGTGGCCGCCACTCCATTGCCGGCCACCGTGGCCATCACCCGCTCCACCACCGTGGCCCGAAGGGTGGAGGTGGTGGTCGTGGCCGCCACCCCATCGTCGGCCGCCGTGGCCGCCAGCCCACCGTCGACCGCCGGAGTCATGACCCGCTCCGCCACCGCCGCCCGAAGGTGGGAGGTGGAGGTGGAGGACCGCATGTGCGTCAGCGACCTTGCGCGCTACATCGAGTTCCTGTAGGAAGAGGAGGAGCGCCTCGTCGAGCACGCAAAGAACCTTACCGCCACCGTGGCCGCAGCACACGTCGCCGCAGAGGTGAGCAATTAGGAGATCTACGAGGAGTCCCGCCGCTTTGAGAGGGGTCGTCTGGAGCGGCAGAGGGCGTTCGAGGTGAGCGTCGCTGAAGGTGCATCAGCGGCATGCACCGTACTGCAGTTGTCCAGCTCATCGGTAGGCTCCTCCTCCTCTGCCTCTTACTGATCGCGCTCGGCAGAGGGGAGGCTGCCGGAAGTAGTAAAAAGCCCCTCCGTAGTAGTAGTATTTAGGGGCTATTTTGTTCAGTTCATCTAACTATAGATGTGGTGGAACTGTACAATGTACTTAAAATTAGTTAGTATATATAGTTGAACTAGCTATTTCAGTACGTGGTTGGCAACAATTAGGGAAAAGTTTGGTCGGTTCAGCTGTCGAGTTGAACTGTTTGTATAATGAACGATGGCTTAATCTATGAATGAAATCTATGCTTAATTACTGAATTTTAGTTGCAAAAATTAGATAGTGCTAGTAATTTTTAGTTGCATATTTTGACAAATGGCAGTGTTACAAGGTTGACAAAAGGAAATGTTACTAGATCAACAAATGTCAATCTTTCCAGTATGACAAATGGCAATATACCCAATATGACAGAAGCAAATCTTATCAAATTGTGTGTACGTGGTTGTACACGGGTCATCTGAAAAAACCGTTTGCGTTGAAGAGATGCACAAATCCTGCGCGGCGAATTTTCTCTTGGCTTACTGGGGAAAACCATAGCTCTCACTTTGCATACGGGTGTTCTATCTAAACCGTTTGCGATGAAGAGCTGCACAAATCCTGCTCGGCACATTTTCCCTTGGCTTACTAGGGAAGCTGTCGGTTTGCATACGGGCGTTCTATCTAAAACGTTTGCGATCAAGAGCTGCACAAATCCTGCTCGGCACACATTCCCTTGGCTTCCTGGGGAAGCTGTCGGTTTGCATACGGGTGTTCTAACTAAAACATTTGCGATGCGTGTTTTATATTTAAAAACCATTGACCTTTTTTTCAAAGAAAATCATTTGATAAGTCTGTACATTCAGAGAGAAAAATGCAAGTTCGTTCAAACCATATCTTTCATTCAGTCACACTGCGAATTCAAATTCATATGATCGAGGTACAGTATTGAACCAAAAAAAAACTAATTCCGGCAACGGCGGAGGCGGCATGCCGCGCTGGCGTTGTCATTGTCGTCCTCCTGGATGCCGTTGTTGAAGTCTTCAAGGCAGCACAAAATGTTCTTCACTTGGAAATCAAACATCATGTCGTCGCGCGATCGACGGGCGGGGCGCGGGAGGATGGCAACTCGCGGCGCTGCAAGGTAGCGGTCGACGACGACGTCCCATGCCGTTGAGGGGGGCGCGCGCACGGGCACGGGCGCAGCGGGTGCATGCAAACGCACGGGGACCGGCACCGCGGTGGGTGCAGGGGCGCGCACGGGCACGGGCGCTGGCATGTACACTAGCTCGCGCAGGTCCACGGAGACCTTGCTGACGCCCGTGGCTTCCAGCTCTGTGATAGTGCTCGGCGACCAGCCCGTCAATGCTACGGGGATGATCGCTGGCGCGGGCACGGGGATGGGAGCTGGGATGGGCGCGGGGGCAGCAACCGCCGCGGCCAGCTCGTTCAGGGCCATGTCCATGAGGCCCCATTCCTCCTTATTTTCTATCTCCTCCGACTCGGAGTCAACTTCACCAAACTGAAAGACTAGTGGCAAATGATCCTTCTGCGCCACGGCGTTGGTGAAGGTCTGCGGGAGGGGAATGGGAGGCGAACAGTAAGGCCGCCCGTATTAAACAGCGGCTCGGGCGCCATTAATGGAGAGGATACGAGCAAGGCGGGCGGCCATGGAAGTCAAAGGGCTCGCTTCCCGGTGAGCCTATGCAGCGTACAGCTCACACGCTTCCCGGTGAGCTTGCGCATTGGAGAATAGCTTGCACGCCTCTCGGTCAGCCTGCACAGCGGACTGCGCTCGCACGCCTCCCGTTCGGTCAAATAGCTGTCCGCACGACACCTCCTAGCCGTTAAAAGTGTGACGCGTGGCGTCACGTGAATGGTTAACAGAACGCACACGATTTAAATTATAGAAACGTTTGAGATGTTAAAGTGGCAGCTATTTGTTTCAAAATGCCTTTGTTGGCTGTTATTCGAGTGCGCCTTCTCTCAAAATGGACACAAAAAATACCACAGCATGTCGGGTGCCATTCCATGATAGCATGCCAAGTTTCATAAATCTCAGACGAGTTTTTGATTTACTAGAATTTAAAAACAAAGTATCTCAACGTTTTGCCGACAATCAACAGTGCCCTGGTGTTTGAAATTCATTCCCATTTCTTGCATGGGACCTAAGCATGCACCCAAGGACACTGATACGTCTCCAACGTATCTATAATTTTTTATTGTTCCATGCTATTATATTATCTGTTTTGGATGTTTTATATGCATTAATATGCTGTTTTATATTATTTTTGGGACTAACTTATTAACCTAGAGCCCAGTGCCAATTTCTGTTTTTTCCTTGTTTTTGAGTTTTACAAAAAAGGAATATCAAACGGAGTCCAAACAGAATAAAACTTTCGCGATGATTTTTCTTGGACCAGAAGACACCCAGCAGACTTGGAGATGAAGTCAGAGGAGTCCCGAGGAGGCCACAAGCCAGGGGCGCGCCCTGAGGGCCTGTGGGCCCCTCGGAGCTCTCCTAACCCTAATTATTCCACTATATATTCCCAAACCACCAGAGGCGTCCACCAAAATACTTTTCCGCCGCCGTAACCTTCTGTACCCGTGAGATCTCATCTTGGGGCCTTTTCCGGCATCCTGCCGGAGGGGGATTCAATCACGGAGGGCTTCTACATCAACTCTATTGCCCTTCTGATGAAGCGTGAGTAGTTTACCACAGACCTACGGGTCCATAGCTAGTAGCTAGATGGCTTCTTCTCTCTCTTTGATTCTCAATACCATGTTCTCCTCTATGTTCTTGGAGATCTATCCGATGTAATATTCTTTTGTGGTGTGTTTGTCGAGATCCGATGAATTGTGGATTTATGATCAGTTTATCTATGAATATTATTTGAATCTTCTCTGAATTCTTATATGCATGATTTGATATCTTTGTATTTCTCTTCGAATTATCGGTTTGGTTTGGCCAACTAGATTGGTTCTTCTTGCAATGGGAGAGGTGCTTAGTTTTGGGTTCAATCTTGCGGTGTCCTCACCCAGTGACAAAGTAGGGGTAGCGAGGCACGTATTTGTATTGTTGTCATCAAGGGTAAAAATATGGGGTTTTCATCATATTGCTTGAGTTTATCCCTCTACATCATGTCATCTTACTTAAGGCGTTACTCCGTTCTTATGAACTTAATACTCTAGATGCATGCTGGATAGCGGTCGATGTGTGGAGTAATAGTAGTAGATGCAGAATCGTTTCGGTCTACTTGACACGGACGTGATGCCTATATGCATAATCATTGCCTTGGATATCGTCATAACTTTGCGCTTTTCTATCAATTGCTCGACAGTAATTTGTTCACCCACCATATTATTTGCCTTCAAGAGAGAAGCCTCTAGTGAAACCTATGGCCCCCGGGTCTATTTTCCATCATATATTTTCAGATCTATAAACCAAAAACCCAAAAATACCTTGTTGCAATTTATTTACTTTTATTTTGTTTTATGTTTTAGTAATCTTTTATATCTGTCTTTATCAGATCTCACCTTTGCAAGTGATCGTGAAGGGATTGACAACCCCTTTATCGCGTTGGGTGCAATTGTTTGATTGTTTGTGCAGGTGCATAAATTAGAGACTTGCGTGTGTCTCCTACTGGATTGATACCTTGGTTCTTAACTGAGGGAAATACTTATCTCTTCTTTGCTGCATCACCCATTCCTCTTCAAGGGAAAAACCAACGCAAGCTCAAGAAGTAGCAGGAAGAATTTCTGGCGCCGTTGCCGGGGAGATCTACATCAAGCCTACCAAGTACCCACCATAAACTCTCATCTCTTGCATTACATTATTCGCCATTTGCCTCTCATTTCCCTCTCCCCCTCTTGTAAAACAATTTCAGAAAAACACAAAAATATTTGCCTTCTTTCCGTTTCTCTCTATATCTTACTTGGTTTGTTTGCTTGTTCGCTTGGAATAATTGTGTATTTATTGAAAATTAGAAAACAAAAAGTTTATGGATCCTCATACACTTGCTAATCTTTTTAAGAGATCCAATTATGATGAACCAATTGCTAGTGAGTTGTGTGCACTAGATTATCTTTATGAAGTTTTGCTTGAAATTCATGAATCTGAAAATTGTGATGAAGTGTTAAAAGAAGAAATTTATGAAGTGATTCACGATAGCTCCTTGAATGAAAAACATGATTGCAATGATGTTATTATAAATTCTATTAATGTCAATTGTGCTAATAATATGCAAAACCCTAAGCTCGGGATGCTAGTTTTGCTATGTCCACTACTTATTGCAATGATTGGGGTGATTCTTCTTATGATCTTGAAAATTTATTTAAGCCTCATGATGAATATGTTCACAATAATATTGAAAGTGGGTTTGGAAGAGTGTCAACTTTAGGAAATAATGATCCCACTACTTTGGAGTTTGATCAATCTTATGAAGTTTTTGATAAAAGTGGGCTTGGAGAAGTAATGACTTTATTCTATGTTAATCCCACTATTTTGGAAGAGTGTCAACTTTGCATGCATGTGGATCATGAAGAGAATATTTTATGTGATAGTTATATTGTTGAATTTGATTATGATCCTACATGTAATTATTATGAGAGAGGGAAATATGGTTGTAGAAATTTTCATGTTACTAAATTACCTCTCGTTATGTTGAGATTGCTATTGTTTCTTTCTTCTTCCTTGCATATGCTAGTTTTTGCTTGCCTTGATAATATGTTTGCTTATAAAATACCTATTCATAGGAAGCATGTTAAACTTAAAATTGTTTGCCACATGTTTTATGATGCTCCCTTTGTGTTTCAATCATTATCTTTCATGTGAGCATCATCGAAATCTCAATGCCTAGCTAAAAGGCTTTAAAGAAAAGCGCTTGTTGGGAGACAACCCAATATTTTTCTTTTATGTTTTTATGTGTATACACATTATTAACTCTGTAGTAATTGTGTTTTAGTGTTTGAGCCAAGTAAGACCTTTGGGATGGCTTACGGTGATAGTTGATTTGATCTTGCTGAAAAACAGAAACTTTTGCATCCAGTTGCAGAATTTTAGTAATTCATAGAGGAGACTAAAAACTCTGAATTTTTTAAACAAGTTTGATATACAAATTTCCTCAGTTTTCCTAATTCTTTATAATTTTTAGAGTTACAGAAGTATTAGAACAATTCAGATCTTCACAGACTGTTCTGTTTTTGACAGATTCTGTTTTCTATGCGTTGTTTGCTTATTTTAATGAATCTATGGGTAGTATCGGGGGGTATGAACCATGGAGAAGTTGTAATACAGTAGATATTACACCAATATAAATAAATAATGAGCTCACAACAGTACCAAAAAGTGGTGATTTATTTTCTTATACTAACGGATCTCATGAGTTTTCTGTTGAGTTTTGTGTTGTGAAGTTTTCAAGTTTTGGGTAAAGATTTGATGGACTGTGGAATAAGGAGTGGCAAGAGCCTAAGCTTGTGGATGCCCAAGGCACCCCAAGGTAATATTCAAGGACAACCAAGCATCTAAGCTTGGGGATGCCCCGGATGGCATCCCCTCTTTCGTCTTCGTCTATCGGTAAATTTACTTGAGGCTATATTTTTATTCACCACATGATATGTGTTTTGCTTGGAGCGTCTTGTATGATATGAGTCTTTGCTTTTTATTTTGCCACAATCATCCATGCTGTACACACCTTTTGAGAGGGACATGCATGAATCGTGAATTTATTAGAATACTCTATGTGCTTCACTTATATCTTTTGAGCTAGGCAATTTTGCTCTAGTGCTTCACTTATATCTTTTTAGAGCACGGCGGTGGCTTTATTTTATAGAAATTGTTGAACTCTCTTGCTTCACTTATATTATTTTTAGAGTCTCTATAAACAGCATGGTAATTTGCATAGGTTATGAATTCAGTCCTAATATGATGGGCATCCAAGAGGGATATAATAAAAACTTTCATATAAAGAGCATTGAATACTATGAGAAGTTTGATTCCTTATGATTGTTTTGAGATATAAAGATGGCGATATTAGATTCATGCTAGTGAGTAATTGTGTATTGGTAGAAATACTTGTGTTAAAGTTTGTGACTCCCGTAGCATACACGTATGGTGAACCGTTATGTGATGAAGTCGGAGCATGATTTATTTATTGATTGTCTTCCTTATGAGTGGCGGTCGGGGACGAGCGATGGTCTTTTCCTACCAATCTATCCCCCTAGGAGCATGCGTGTAGTACTTTGTTTCGATAGCTAATAGACTTTTGCAATAAGTATGTGAGTGCTTTATGACTAATGTTGAGTCCATGGATTATACGCACTCTCACCCTTCCACCATGGCTAGCCTCTCTAGTACCGCGCAACTTTCTCCGCGCACTACACCCACCATATACCCTTCCTCAAAACAGCCACCATACCTACCTATTATGGCATTTCCATAGCCATTCCGAGATATATTGCCATGCAACTTCCACCGTTCCGTTTATTATGACACTCTTCATTATTGTCATATTGCTTTGCATGATCATGTAGTTGACATAGTATTTGTGGCAAGGCCACCGTTCATATTTTTTATACATGTCTCTCTTGATCATTGCACATCCCGGTACACCGCCGGAGGCATTCATATAGAGTCATATTTTTGTTCTAAGTATAGAGTTGTAATTCTTGAGTTGTAAGTAAATAAAAGTGTGATGATCATCATTATTAGAGCATTGTCCCATGTGAGGAAAGGATGATGGAAGCTATGATTCCCTCACAGGTTGGGATGAGTCTTCGGACTTTACAAAAATAGAAGAGGCCAAAAGAAGCCCAAATAAAAAAAGAAAAAAAGAGAGAAAAGAGAGAAGGGGCAATGCTACTATCCTTTTACCATACTTGTGCTTCAAAGTAGCACCATGATCTTCATGATAGAGAGTCTCCTATGTTGTCACTTTCATATACTATTGGGAATTTTTCATTATAGAACTTGGCTTGTATATTCCAATGATGGGCTTCCTCAAATTGCCCTAGGTCTTCGTGAGCAAGCGAGTTGGATGTACACCCACTTAGTTTCTTTTTGAGCTTTCATAAACTTATAGCTCTAGTGCATCCGTTGCATGGCAATCCCTACTCACTCATATTGATATCTATTGATGGGCATCTCCATAGCCCGTTGATATGCCTAGTTGATGTGAGACTATCTCCTTCTTTTTGTCTTCTCCACAACCACCATATTCTATTCCACCTATAGTGCTATATCCATGGCTCACGCTCATGTATTGCGTGAAAGTTGAAAAAGTTTGAGAACATCAAAAGTATGAAACAATTGCTTGGCTTTTCATCGGGGTTGTGCATGATTTAATACTTTGTGTGATGAAGATGGAGCATAGCCAGACTATATGATTTTGTAGGGATAACTTTCTTTGGCCATGTTATTGATGAGCATAGCCAGACTACTCACTCACATTGATATCTATTGATGGGCATCTCCATAGCCCGTTGATACGCCTAGTTGATGTGAGACTATCTCCTTCTTTTTGTCTTCTCCACAACCACCATATTCTATTCCACCTAAGTGCTATATCCATGGCTCACGCTCATGTATTGCGTGAAAGTTGAAAAAGTTTGAGAACATCAAAAGTATGAAACAATTGCTTGGCTTTCATCGGGTTTTGCATGATTTAATACTTTCTATGGTGTGATAAGATGAGCTAGCCATGGACTATATGATTTTGTAGGGATAACTTTCTTTGGCCATGTTATTTTGAGAAGACATGATTGCTTTATTAGTATGCTTGAAGTATTATTGTTTTTATGTCAATATTAAACTTTTGTTTTGAATCTTATGGATCTGAATATTCATGCCACAATAAAGAAAATTACATGGATAAATATGTTAGGTAGCATTCCACATCAAAAATTCTGTTTTTATCATTTACCTACTCGAGGACGAGCAGGAATTAAGCTTGGGGATGCTTGATACGTCTCCAACGTATCTATAATTTTTTATTGTTCCATGCTATTATATTATCTATTTTGGATGTTTTATATGCATTAATATGCTATTTTATATTATTTTTGGGACTAACTTATTAACCTAGAGCCCAGTGCCAGTTTCTGCTTTTTCCTTGTTTATGAGTTTTACAGAAAAGGAATATCAAACGGAGTCCAAAAGGAATAAAACTTTCGCGATGATTTTTTTTGGACCAGAAGACACCTAGAAGACTTGGAGATGAAGTCAGAGGAGTCCCGAGGAGGCCATAAGCCAGGGCGCGCCCTGAGGGCTTGTGGGCCCCTCGGAGCTCTCCTAACCCTAATTCTTCCACTATATATTCCCAAATATTCCCAAACCACCAGAGGCGTCCACCAAAATACTTTTCCGCTGCCGTAACCTTCTGTACCCGTGAGATCCCATCTTGGGGCATTTTCTGGCATCATGCCAGAGGGGGATTCGATCACGGAGGGCTTCTACATCAACTCTATTGCCCTTCCGATGAAGCGTGAGTAGTTTACCACAGACCTACGGGTCCATAGCTAGTAGCTAGATGGCTTCTTCTCTCTCTTTGATTCTCAATACCATGTTCTCCTCTATGTTCTTGGAGATCTATCCGATGTAATATTCTTTTGCGGTGTGTTTGTCGAGATCCGATGAATTGTGGATTTATGATTAGTTTATCTATGAATATTATTTGAATCTTCTCTGAATTCTTATATGCATGATTTGATATATTTGTATTTCTCTTTGAATTATCGGTTTGGTTTGGCCAACTAGATTGGTTCTTCTTGCAATGGGAGAGGTGCTTAGTTTTGGGTTCAATCTTGTGGTGTCCTCACCCAGTGACAAAGTAGGGGTAGCGAGGCACGTATTTGTATTGTTGTCATCAAGGGTAAAAATATGGGGTTTTCATCATATTGCTTGAGTTTATCCCTCTACATCATGTCATCTTACTTAAGGCGTTACTCTGTTCTTATGAACTTAATACTCTAGATGCATGCTGGATAGCAGTCGATGTGTGGAGTAATAGTAGTAGATGCAGAATCGTTTCGGTCTACTTGACACGGACATGATGCCTATATGCATAATCATTGCCTTGGATATCGTCATAACTTTGCGCTTTTCTATCAATTGCTCGACAGTAATTTGTTCACCCACCATATTATTTGCCTTCAAGAGAGAAGCCTCTAGTGAAACCTATGGCCCCCGGGTCTATTTTCCATCATATATTTTCAGATCTATAAACCAAAAAACCCAAAAATACCTTGCTGCAATTTATTTACTTTTATTTTGTTTTACGTTTTAGTAATATTTTATATCTATCACTATTAGATCTCACCTTTGCAAGTGACCGTGAAGGGATTGACAACCCCTTTATCGCGTTGGGTGCAAGTATTTGATTGTTTGTGTAGGTGCATAAATTGGAGACTTGTGTGTATCTCCTACTGGATTGATACCTTGGTTCTTAATTGAGGGGAATACTTATCTCTACTTTGCTGCATCATCTTTTCCTCTTCAAGGGAAAAACCAACGCAAGCTCAAGAAGTAGCAGACACACATTTGATATATATGTCAACCCATTTTTCTGCACTGGAGCATGTGCATGTAGTTCAAATTTGAATTATGCACATAAAATGCCTAGAAAACTCAGTTAATGTATAAAAATGTCCAAACGAACCCCAAAATTGCAAATTTTAACACGACACCCCAGTTGCTCTATGTTGCCACTAGGAAGAAAAATGAAAACAGGAAGAAGCAATGAATATCATTTCATCCACCAAGGAGACACATTCCCTACCGGAACCATGAGGCTTGTTGTCAGAAGCTCTGGTATGTGAGAAGCTTATACCCAAACCAGCCCCAAATGGGACAAAATTTTTACCACAGCATGTTGATGCCGTTCCATGATAGCATGCCAAGTTTCATGAATTTCAGACGAGTTTTGGATTTACTAGAATTTTAAAACCATGTATCTCAATGTTAGCGGCCGAGGGACGGTGGCAAGGTGTTTGACATTCATTCCCATTTCTTGCATGGGACCTAAGCATGCAACCAAGGACACACATTTGAATTTTGAACCCATTTATATGCACTGGAGCATGTGCATGCAGTTCAATTTTGAATTATGCACATAAATGCATAGAAAACTCAGTTAATGTATAAAAATGTCCAAGCGAACCCCGAAAAATCCCAAAAATTGACACAACACTCCTGTTGTTCTATGTTGACACTAGAAAAATTTTGAGAGCAAGAAGAGGCAACGGATATTGTTTCGTCCACAAAGGTAGCACGTTCCCTACCGAAACCATCACGCTTGTTGTGAGAAGCTCTGGTTTGTGAGAAGCTTATACCCAAATCTGCCCCAAATGGGAAAATATTTTTACCACGGCATGTTGATGCCGTTCCATGATATCATGTCAAGTTTCATGAATTTCAGACGTGTTTTGGATTTACTAGAATTTTAAAACCATGTATCTCAATGTTAGCGGCCGAGGGACGGTGGCAAGGTGTTTGACATTCATTCCCATTTCTTGCATGGGACCTAAGCATGCAACCAAGGACACACATTTGAATTTTGAACCCATTTATATGCACTGGAGCATGTGCATGTAGTTCAATTTTGAATTATGCACATAAATGCATAGAAAACTCGGTTAATGTATAAAAATGTCCAATCGAACCCCGAAAAATCCCAAAAATTGACACAACACTCCTGTTGTTCTATGTTGACACTAGAAAAAATTTGAGAGCAAGAAGAGGCAATGGATATTGTTTTGTCCACAAAGGTGGCACGTTCCCTACCGAAACCATCACGCTTGTTGTGAGAAGCTCTGGTTTGTGAGAAGCTTATACCCAAATCTGCCCAAAATGGGACAATATTTTTACCATGGCATGTTGATGCCGTTCCATGATATCATGTCAAGTTTCATGAATTTCAGACGTGTTTTTGATTTACTAGAATTTTAAAACCATGTATCTCAATGTTAGCGGCCGAGCGACGGTGGCAAGGTGTTTGACATTCATTCCCATTTCTTGCATGGGACCTAAGCATGCAACCAAGGACACACATTTGAATTTTGAACCCATTTATATGCACTGGAGCATGTGCATGTAGTTCAATTTTGAATTATGCACATAAATGCATAGAAAACTCAGTTAATGTATAAAAATGTCCAAGCGAACCCTGAAAAATCCCAAAAATTTACACAATACTCCTGTTATTCTATGTTGACACTAGAAAAATTTTGAGAGCAAGAAAGAGGCAATGGATATTGTTTCGTCCACAAAGGTGGCATGTTCCCTACCGAAACCATCACGCTTGTTGTGAGAAGCTCTGGTTTGTGAGAAGCTTATACCCAAATCTACCCCAAATGGGACAATATTTTTACCATGGCATGTTGATGCCGTTCCATGATATCATGTCAAGTTTCATGAATTTCAGACATGTTTTCGATTTGCTAGAATTTTAAAACCATGTATCTCAATGTTAGCGGCCGAGCGACGGTGGCAAGGTGTTTGACATTCATTCCCATTTCTTGCATGGGACCTAAGCATGCAACCAAGGGCACACATTTGAATTTTGAACCCATTTATATGCACTGGAGCATGTGCATGTAGTTTAATTTTGAATTATGCACATAAATGCATAGAAAACTCAGTTAATGTATAAAAATGTCCAAGCGAACCCCGAAAAATCCCAAAAATTGACACAATACTCCTGTTATTCTATGTTGACACTAGAAAAATTTTGAGAGCAAGAAGAGGCAATGGATATTGTTTCGTCCACAAAGGTGGCACGTTCCCTACCGAAACCATCACGCTTGTTGTGAGAAGCTTATACCCAAATCTGCCCCAAATGGGACAATATTTTTACCACGGCATGTTGATGCCGTTCCATGATATCATGTCAAGTTTCATGAATTTCAGACGTGTTTTTGATTTACTAGAATTTTAAAACCATGTATATCAATGTTAGCGACCGAGCGACAGTGTCAAGGTGTTTGACATTCATTCTCATTTCTTGCATGTGACCTAAGCATGCAATCAAGGACACACATTTGATTTTTCAACCCATTTTTATGCACTGGAGCATGTGCATGTAGTTCAAATTTGAATTATGCACATAAATGCCTAGAAAACCAAGTTAATGTATAAAAATGTCCAAACGAACCCTGAATAATTCCAATTTTTCTTTTACGACACACCTATAGTTGCATGTTCACTGCAGATAAAATTTCTAGCAATTCAAACACCCTCCTTTGCCGCTGTGACCCTGTTGGGGATATAACTATTGGGTATGACCCGCCCAGGAGGGGCCGACTCATACCACTGGCGACTTAAAGATGAAGATGGCGGGTTATGAAGCAAGCCTATTGAAGGCCCAAGACCCAGAGGCGACTTGAGGCCCAAGAGGATGAACCGCCATATGATTAACTTGTGTTGTAAGGCAAGCTTAGTTAATCACCGAGCCGGACATGTTGTGTATGAGCCGACTGGGACTCTGTAAGCCGTCGGGCATCAACCTGTGTATATAAAGGGGTGACCCGGCGGCGGCTTAACTCAAGAAAAAAATCAATCAAGAGCTAGGTCAAGCGTATTCGCTCCCTTGTAATCGAAACTCCAGCAATACAACTGAAAGCAGGACGTAGGCTTTTACCTCATTGAGAGGGGCCGAACCTGGGTAAACTCTCTGTGTCCTTTGTCCCGTTCAACCCCTTCAAGCTAACCTAGTTGCGATGGCACCACACCTAAGCCCTTCTGCTAGGGCATCTGCCGTGTTAAGTCCATGACAGTTGGCGCCCACCATGGAGCCAGTGCATGGTGGTTTCGAGTTCTTGAAGGGCAACTTTGCAGGGATCAAGGGATATGCTGTGGGCCGGATGACCAAGAGTCGTCGCGGCAAGCTCTACATCGATGACGCAGGCTGGGGCCCGAGGCCGGCTCAATCGAGTACGGATACCGGGTCCCCTTCGGCGGAATCCATGTCTTCATTGGCAAGATCGGTGAGTCAGAGCCTGAGCCGGACACCTGCACCGACATCGTCGAGACGGCTCAGCGTGCATGACCCTCCAAGTTTCAACCCGCCATAAAGCGCGCCTTTGTTGGTTGCATCCAAGGGGCGGATCTTGAGGAAGGATCTGTATCCGGTGGAGAGACGGCCATCTACTCTGGTAATGAGTCCTCAACCGGCGAGACCGATTCAATGTATCAGTTACAAGACGGCCGACTTGGGGGCTATTCCGATGGTGACAGTATTCCGGACCCCAATGAGCCGCCGAACAGATTTGCGATCTTCATGGACGGCACTCCACCGGTGCTCAATTCATCGACTGCTGCAGCCATGACTTCTGGTTCAACGGCCACGGCAACAGCCGGGGCGAGTAACTCTGCGCGCCCGCCGGCTCAAGTTTTATCTGAGCTCTTGGAGGCTTTGGCGGCCTTATTAGCTGTAGAGGTAACACCGGAGAATCAAGCACATCATAAGGTGGATGTCGCGAAGCTGCGAGATGAGATAGCTCAAGCCAAGGAGGAGTTTAATGCTGAAAATACTAGGATGGCGACAGAACGAGCCGCCCTGGACGTTGCGTCTCAACGGATTCAAGCAGAAAATTTCCGGTTAAGCCTGGATCAGAATGCATCTAACGCCGTTCTGCGCAGGAGGCACCAGAGTCGTCTACCTCCGAAGTACGATGCAAGGAATCTTTTCAACACACCTGGGGCTGGAACTAATAACCCGCTCGTGGTGAACCGAGTTGTTGAGGCGCCCGGGACCGGAGCAACGGTTCAACCGCGTGCTACAGACCCGCCTCGTTTGAATTTGAACCTGCCTCAGCACGTTCCAACACCGCTGGGTCATTATTCTAACCCCTTGGACAATATGATTGCGGCAGCTACGCGATTGGCGGATCTCCCTGTTGAAGGCGAGTCACCAGCCGCGATGGATATACGGAGAGCCGGAGAGCTTCTTCAGACAGCGGTGGCTCAGCAGGCGGCTTATTCATATAGTCGGGAACGGATTCATTCAACCCCGCGGCCAAGCCCGAGTTATAGCAGGCATATTGACTCGCCAGCAGTTTCAAGCAGTGAGCGGCACCATAACCAGCCTCGTAGGCATGACCCGCCGTGTGTTGGTAACGATGCTCAGACTTTGGTAGATTAGGGCAGGGCATGTTGGGAGGCTGAGCTGGCGGCTCAGTTGACAGCTCATCAACAATCTCCGGTTTACCCATCGGCGTCCGTGGAGGCAGGAGTGACCTCTAGAACCCTTGGTGTGCCATGCTTAGTGCCGACTTTACGTAATGAGCGCCTGCCCAAGGATTTTAAGGGCCCTCGCAAGGTGCCTAATTACACGGCGGATCAGCCCCCAGAGGCTTGGATTGAGAGTTATGAGATGGCCATGGAGATGTTGGATGTTAGTGATGCTGCGTGTGCTAAGTACTTCACTATGATGTTGGATGGACCGGAGTGCACTTGGCTGAAAGGATTGCCTCCTAACTCCATCAGGTCATGGGCTGAGTTGAAGACGCATTTTATCCAAAATTTCAAAGACACGTGCAAGCAGCCTATGTCGATTCTTGATTTAGACTCTTGCGTCTAGGGTGAAGGCGAGTCAAGCACCAATTGGGTGCGCTGGATATCAACTATTATTCACTCGTAGGACAGTATCAACGCCGGTTCAGCCGTCCTGATGTTGGAAAAGATTTGCCGTTTCCTCCCCCTTAAGCAGAAGCTGGGGTGGCTTAAGCGCCATTGCAATGATATGGGAGAGCTCATGGCGGCTCTCGTCAAATATGCTGATTCTGATAGCACTAAGGACCCCGAGTCCGATGAGGAGAAAATTGGGAAGGGGAAGAAGAATGGCAATGCAAAGGGACAGCAGCATAGTCCGGCGGGTCAAGGTAATAATGGTAAGCGCAAGCAGTTGGACGGTGGTTCAGATTTTGTGGCGAACACCAATACGCAGAATAATAATCAGCGTCGCAAGGGGAAGTCATCAGTGCCCCGGTTTGGCGGGCCAAAGTTCAACATTGATGCGATGATGAATCAGCCTTGCCCAAAGCATGGTACGCAGGATAAGTCGGCCAGCCATCTATGGAAAGATTGCTTCATCATGAGGGAATATAGAAATTCCAGTTTTTTCCAGAACAACCACGGCCCGCATGGCGGGTCAGGATCCGGCTCTCACGGACCTGGTTTTGGGCATGGCGGCTCAAGCTCCGGCTTTCAGGGCCAAGGCAATCAAGGTGGTTTTAATCAGCAATCTGGTCAAGGGAATCAGCAGCAACAGTCTGGTTATCAAAGTAATCCAAAGCAGTTGAATAATGGTCAATATCATGTGTTCACCACGAGCTTATGCAAGCGAGACCAAAAACTTCATAAGTGAGCAGTGAACGTGGTTGAGCCGGCAGTTCCTCGCTACTTGCGATGGTCTGAACAGCCTATTGTGTGGAGTCGTGAGGATCACCCGCCCCGGGTTGACAATCTGGGTCAATTGGCTTTGGTGGTTGCGCCGCAGGTTGGAGGGTACAAGTTTACTAAAGTGCTTATGGATGGAGGCAGTAGTATCAATATCCTTTACTATGATACTTTTCGCCGTATGAATTTAACTGACAAAGGTCTTAAGCCGTCTTCTACTGTCTTTCATGGGGTGGTGCCTGGTAAGTAGGCGTATCCGGTGGGTAAGATAACTTTGGAGGTAGCATTTGGCGATGATCACGATTACAGGGCTGAAAAGTTAACTTTCGAAGTGGTCAAGATCAAGAGCCCTTATCATGCCTTGTTTGGGCGGCCGGCTTATGCCAAGTTTATGGCGCGGCCTTGTTATGTTTATCTGCAGCTCAAAATGCCGTGTCATAAGGGCACCATCACGGTGCATGGTAACAGGAAGATAGCCCTGGAGTGTGAAGAAGGCGACGCCGCTTATGCTGAGTCTGATTGTGCAATAGAGGAGTTGAAGTTTTACAAAGATAACGTTGACCCGGCGGATATGAGTCCCTTGAAGAAGCCAACTACAGAGCATGACCCCTTGTTGAAGTTCAAGTCGGCTGATGACACCAAACAGGTTGACTTTGTCCCTGGCGATTCATCCCAACAGTTTACTATCAGTGCCAATCTGGATCCAAAATAGGAAAGCGTGCTCATCGAGTTCATCCATGAGAACCGGGACATCTTTGCATGGAAACCTTCAGACATGCCACGTGTACCGAGGGAACTCGCTGAGCACACTCTCAATGTTGATCCAAAGTTTAAACCGGTCAAGCAATTCCTTCGTCATTTTAATGAAGAGAGGCGCAAGGCCATTGGTGAGGAAGTGGCCCGGCTCTTGGCGGCTGGGTTTATTGTTGAAGTTTTTCATCCTGAGTGGTTGGCTAACCCGGTGCTAGTACTTAAAAAGAATGGCACTTGGCGTATGTGTGTGGATTACACAGACCTTAACAAGGCCTGTCCGGCTGACCCTTTTGCTCTCCCTCGTATTGATCAGATCATCGATGCTACGGCGGGTTGTGAGCGTTTGAGCTTTCTGGATGCTTATTCTGGTTATCATCAGATCAAGATGGCGGTTAAGGACCAGGAGAAGACAGCTTTCATCACTCCCTTTGGAGCCTCCTGCTATGTGTCTATGCCTTTTGGGCTCAAGAGTGCCCAGGCGACTTATCAGCGGTGTGTTCAAAATTGCCTCCATGACCAGATTGGACGCAATGTTCATGCTTATGTGGATGATATTGTTGTGAAATCCAGGAAGAAAGAGACTTTGATAGATGATTTGAAGGAGACCCTTGACAATCTCCAGGTCTACAAGATGATGCTTAACCCGGCTAAGTGTGTCTTTGGTGTGCCAGCAGGTAAGCTCTTGGGTTTTTTGGTTTCTGAAAGAGGCATTGAGGATAACCCGGAGAAAATCAAAGCTATCACTTCTTTGGCTAAGCCGACATGTATTAATGACGTCCAGCGTCTGGCGGGTCGTATTGCGGCCTTAAGCCGGTTTATAAGCCGTTTGGGCGAAAAGGCTATCCCTCTGTATCAGATGATGAAGAAAACATATCATTTTGTCTGGAGTGATGCTGCTAATCAGGCATTTGAGGCATTGAAAAAGCAGTTGGCTGAGCCGCCAATCCTTGCAGCTCCTATTGATAAGGAGCCCTTGTTGTTATATGTGGCTTCTAATAGCCGAGCCATCAGTGTGGCAATTGTTGTGAAAAGAAAGGAATCAGGCAAGGAATATCCGGTTCAGCGACCGGTTTATCATGTCAGCGAGGTACTCATTGAATCCAAGTAGAGATACCCACATTGGCAGAAGCTAGTCTGTGGCGTGTTCATGGCTAGTCGTAAGTTGAAGCAGTATTTCCTTGGTCACCCCATCACTGTGGTCAGTTCTGCTCCCTTGGGAGATATTATTCAAAATAGAGAAGCCACAGGTCGGGTAGCCAAGTGGGCCATTGAGCTTGGACCCCATGGTTTGAAGTATGTGCCTCGGACAACTATCAAGTCTCAAGCACTTGTGGATTTCATTAATGACTGGACAGAGTTGCAGATGCCTGAAGAAAAGCCGGATAACACATATTGGACTATTCACTTTGATGGATCCAGGCAGTTGAAAGGCTCGGGGGCTGGAGTTATTTTGACTTCCCCACGAGGTGATAAATTTTGTTATGTTCTAAGGTTGATGTTCCCTTGTACTAACAATGCAGCTAAGTATGAAGCCTTGCTCCATGGTCTTCGGATGGCTAAAGAGATGAATCTAAGCCGGGTGAGGTGTTTTGGCGAATCAGACTTGGTGGCTCAGCAAGTTTCAAGCACTTGGGATTCCAAGGACCCACTCATGGCGGCTTATCTCCGAGAGGTTGATGCTATTGCTGGTCATTTCAAGGGTTATCAAGTGGAGCATGTTGATCGCAGGAAAAATGAGGATGCTGATGCTTTAAGCCGGCTAGGGTCCCAGCGTAAGCCGGTACCACCTAATATCTTCCTTGATATCTTGCATAATCCTTCGGTTAAATTGCCTACGGAGGAAGATCTTGCTATTCCTGACCCGGAGGCACAGTTGGTGGCGGCTCTTCATGCTATTCCTGATTGGACAATTTCATATTTGGCTTATATGACCCGGGGCGAGTTACCTGAAGACGAAACTTTAGCCAGGCAGATAACCCGGTGGTCTAAGTCAATGACTATTGTCAATGGTGAGTTGCACCAATGCAGTGTTACAGGGGTGTTTCAGCATTGTGTTTCTCCTGAGGAGTGCCGTGAGATTCTATGAGAGATTCATGAAGGAGATTGTGGCCATCATGCCGGCTCTAAGTCTCTCGTGGCTAAGGCTTTTTGTCATGGGTTTTATTGGCTGACGGCTCATGCTGATGCAGAGGATTTGGTTAGCAAGTGCGATGGTTGTCAAAAAAATTCAAGACGAGCTCACGTGCCGGCTCAAGAATTGAGGATGATTCCAATTACTTGGCCGTTTGCAGTCTGGGGGTTGGACATGGTGGGACCTTTTAAAAGATCCAAGGATAAAAAGACTCACCTCCTGGTGGCAGTTGACAAGTTTACAAAGTGGGTTGAGGCTGAGCCGGTCAGCAAGTGTGATGCAGCGACGGCGGTTCAATTCATCAAAAAGGTGATCTTTTGTTTTGGATACCCTCATAGTATCATCACTGATAATGGTACTAATCTGTCTAAGGGTGCTATGAAAGAATTTTGTCAACAAGAGCATATTCCTCTTGACGTTTCATCTGTGGCCCACCCCCAGTCCAATGGTCAAGCTGAAAGAGCCAATCAAGAAATCTTGAGAGGAATAAAACCCCGGCTTATGGTCCCTTTGCAGAGGACACCGGGTTGTTGGGTTGAGGAGTTGCCTTCAGTGCTATGGAGTATCAATACTACCCCCAACAGATCTACGGGTTACACGCCTTTCTTCATGGTTTACGGAGCAGAGGCGGTTCTCCCTAGTGACATCCGTCACGACTCGCCCCGTGTGGCGGCTTATGTTGAAGCTGATAATGAAAAAGCACGTCAGGATGCTCTTGACCTTCTGGATGAGGAACGTGACCTTGCGGCGGCTCGTTCAGCAATTTACCAGCAAGACCTGCGTCGTTATCATAGCCGCCGGGTTAAAACCCAGACCTTTCAAGAAGGTGACTTGGTGCTCCGGCTCATCCAGGATCAAACTGACATGCACAAGTTATCCCCACCTTGGGAAGGGCCCTTTGTGGTCAGCAAAAATCTGAACAACGGGTCATACTACCTTATCGATGTTCGAAACCACAAGTACTCACACACGTCGGAGGAGGAGACCCACCGGCCGTGGAACATTGCTCATCTTCGGCCCTATTACACCTGAGCCACCGGCTCTTGTGATGTACATATTTCTACCAATGTATATATTATGATTAGTATAATAAAGCCGGCATCCCTGATAATTCAGGGCCTCTGTCATTTCATTTATGAGAATCTGAGTCTTTATTGTCAATTCATAAGATCACTTGGGGGCTTCCTGCTCACTGAGCATAGCTATGATTACCCTCTTGATCCGGCTTGCACGCCTTGTTACAAATAATTTGGGGGCTTCCTGCTCATTGAGCATAGTTGTGACTACCCTATTTATCCGGCTTATATGCCTGGATTGAAAAATTACTTGGGGGCTTTTTGTTTAATGAAACAAGAGCTTTGTTGTCCCTTGTAATAGGCTTGGACGCCAGGTGTATTCACCAAAAATCCGGGTTATCCTGCCTTTGTATACCTGCCACTCTGACTAGATAATCATGGAATGACTCGCCGTACTCTTGACAGTCAATCTTAGAAAGACCCTGAACTTGTCAAAGTTAAAACGGAGATTGGTCATGTGAGGCCCGGTTTACAGGTTTGAATGAAGGATTAACTCAGTGGTTGTGCGGCCCTTGAATAGCACTTGATATTGAGGCTTGGCAGCCTATGAAGGCCTTGTTTTATCTGATTTATCTTTGCTTTGAACATTTTTTGGGTCCATCTTTTGTACCATATTGATATATGGTTTAAAAATTGATTCAGGCCATGTAGCCTTGATCCTTATAACTCATGTTTGAGTATATCCGAAGTTTTGATAACCCGGCCTGGCTTTGGACGATAAGTCGCCAGTGTGTTTTTATTATACGCTTGGAGTTCTGCGCTCTAAGTCCTTGGGATGTTACCCTTGCTGCGTACGACGTTGTAAGCCGGCGGTATGAATAAATGGAACAGGGTGCTGGGATATTACCCTTACTGCATATGGCATGGTAAGCCGGCAGTATGAACAAGTATCACATGTATGATATTTACTTGTCATGAGTGTATGAGGTTTGTATAATCCTGCCCTGGTTATGGACTATACTGTCACCAGTGGATTTTCTGTGGGGTATTATGACATGCCCTGGGGTAAACCGCCAGGGCACATGTTATCTGTTTGTGTGCAGGCAATGTGATAAACATGATCTGCATGATTGAGGATATTATGAGTATAAGTGGCAGATCTTCAACATCGGATCGGCGGCTCAAAAGTATTCTACATAAACATGCACGATGGCATGACAGATCATTGTTTTCAACTACCTATTACAAGGCATTGGACGGCCCAAAAGAATTAAGTGTTTTTGATGCACACAGCATCCAATGATGTGGATGGTAAACCGGCTTTTTCATCAGTTGTTTTGGTCTTGGCGGGTTGAGGCTTCTGGGTCATCCTGCGCCGATTCTTCTTCCTCCTCTATCGTTTGGAAGCTAGGCGATGACCAATCGATCCCAGTCAAAGCTTTGAAAATAGCTTCATCATCTATAAGGGTTGACGGGTCAATGTCAGGAGCGAAGGTGTGCTTACGCGTTGGCGGGATAAGGTCCACAGCCTCATACACCGGCGCCTTCACTTTGGCATTTTCAGCATCATAAACCGGATGATATTTGGAGAGATCAGTCTCTTGGGCCAATTTGCTTGCAAAGGGACGCATCTCCCTTACTATTTTTGTGAAGTCCTTGGCACTGAAGGGAGACCCATCTTCTTTTAAGCTCGGGCAACCGGTGGCTAGTTCTACCGGGTCAAGCTCTGCTTGCCACGCCTTTGCCCGGCTCAAAGCCGTGATGGCACCGGCTCTGGCGGCTGATCGTTTCAATTCTTCAACTCTTTATGGCAGCACAGATAGCTTCTCCAATGTTTCCTTGATGAGGGAAGGCGGTTGCTTCTTATGGGTGGAGGCAGAGATAGCTCATTGAGCGCCAGTGTATAATTGCTCTATAAGAGTGTAGGCAGCTTTCAGCTTCATGCGCATGTCTGAGCCAAAGTGGGAGATTCTGGAGCCTGCATTGCCAAAGAGATTGATAAGCCGGCTGAATGATTATTCAAGGCATGGATGATGAAAGATTGAAATATATTATCGCTTACCAAAGATGGCGGCTGTCATGCTATTGATTTGATGTTTTAAGCCGGATAACTCGTCAGTAACCGGCTTAAGGGCAGCCTCAGCATCTTCTGCTCTTTTTTGTAGAGCTGCCTTCTCAGTTTCCCAGCCATTTCTCTCAGCACTGAAGTCCTTTTTCAGTTTTTCAATATTTTCCAAAGCGATCTTCAGTTCTGATTTCGCCTTGGAAGTCTCAGATTGCTGGGTCTGAATGTTTTGCCTCAGATCACTGACTTGAGATTCCTTCATGTTCAATTCAGCCTGTCACATAAAAAGGCAGGCAGTAGGACGTTCTGATGATCATCTTATTTTAAGTCCCAAGCATAATACAAGTATTTTACTTGGCACTTGGGGGCTAATGCACATTGCTCTTTTCTTGAAGACAATTATATGATGACCCGGCTACACTGTTATAACTATAGCCGACTCATGGGGGCTACATGCGAAACTGAGTACTACAATTTGAAGTCCCGGCTTAACTTGTCAGTATAAGCCGGCCCTTGGGGGCTACATATGCGAAGTTGAGAACTACAATTTGAAGTCCTGGTTTTAGCTATGCAGCTTAAGCCGGCCCTTGAGGGCTACTCGTTTTGATTCTGCAACTCCAAGACGCTATGACAGTAATGAAAGATTAAAGAGGCTATCTGAAGTCTACAGTATATTCAATTCTATCATATCCAGTAGACTTGGCGGCTGGCGGAGATATATGGAAAAGATGATAGTGTTTACCTCAAAATGCTCTTTCATTAATTTAACCAAGCCGGCTTCAAAGTCACGGCTGGTGTAGAGGCGGTTCAGGTAGCCCGCGTGAAGCTCCTGGGTATTGAATTGAGCATAATCTTCTAAGTCCACTTTCCACTTGCCCTTATCAACAGCAGAAAATTCTTCTTTGGCGCTGTGCTTGGATAAGACGGTGGGATTACCTGGTGCTGCATAAGTCGTCCCAGTGACTATGACATCTTTAGTATCTTGAGCCGGCTGAGCGGGGCTGGGCGGCTTAGCAATTTCTGGATCAACATTCATGGTGTCCATAGTGACAAGGGGCTCTTCTGGTGGCGGGTCATCCATAGCCATTTCTGAAGTTCGATGCATGGATTCAGACACGGTCTGCTTCTCCGGGTCAATAGCCTTGGGATCTTCAGCCGGCTTGTTAACTTTAAGCTTTTTGTTGGGCTTGGCCATGGCACTGACAATAACAACTCATGATGAGATTAGTGTATTAATGGAGTAAGGTATTAAGGCAAACAGGCTTAAGTGTTTCTTACCCAGGAACAGTTTTGAACAAGGGAACTTGAGTCCCAGTTGAGTCCCCAGAGGAAGAATGAGAGGTCCCCTGATAGTTTGAATCAGATGGGTTAAGAGGTTGGCGAAAAAGACCCGCCTTGGGGTAAGCTAAGTCGGAAATATGTGAAACCTCTAGACGACGCTTGCGAGGAGCCGGCGTGTTTGGTAAGCCGGAAGAAAGAATCCCGCCACCACTGTTCCGGGTTGTGCGGCGAGCTTCATGCTGCTGCTTCTTCAAAATAAAGTTGGGATCCAAGTAAGCTAAAGGGTGAGAAAACCTTACTTTCCGACTTGCTTGACGAATTTTCTGTCTTGGCAGAGGTTCTGAGTCGGAGGAAAGGATAGTTACCTCTTCACCATCTGCGTGGCTGCCTTCCGCGTCATCCTGATAGTGATCATTGTCAATAAGATGTACAAAAAATTAGCCAAGGGAATCAAGTTTTACCTCCGACTCATCATCATCCAAGTTAAATAACTCGGAGGGGGTGGCCTTCTTCTTGGCAGGCTTTTTCTGAGCCTTAGTTTTCGTCTGGGTTTTCTTGGCCGTCTTATCCTGCAGCTTCCTATTCCAAAAAGGAGAATCGGCCTGCAGAAATCAAATGGGTATAAGATGACAGTTTTAATAAAGAAATGATTAAACCAGAAATTATTTAAAGCTTACAGCTGGCGGCTTGTTAAGAGCGCAGAAGGGATTCAGTCCAATTTTGCTGCAATCTTCCAAACTCTCATTCAGTAGAGACTTGGTCATCTCATTGATATCAGCATCAGTCAACTGTATCTGTCAGTGGCGTTGTGGATCTTTTAAGTCGCAGGTGTGCTCGCACATCAAACCGGAGCGGCGGCTTAATGGCATAATTCTCCAGGCGACCCAGCATCGAACCAGGTCGATTCCGGTCAAACCATTGGCCATTAAGGCTCTAATCTTTGAAAAGACGGGCATATATTTGGCCCGCTCTGCTGTGCTGATTCGATCGGGGAGGGGGTGCCTGTTGCTAAGCCGGCTCTCACGGTAACCCGGTAGAGGGTTTTCTCCTTCTGGAGAGGTATCTTGACAATAAAACCAAGTTTGGTTCCAGTCCTTAGGATGACTGGGCAGCTTGGCGGCTGGGAAGGTGGCTTCTTTCCGCCTCTGAATCGAAATGCCACCTAACTCTAGGCTGGGCCCGTCTGTGAACTCAGTCTACCGGTTTAATTAATAGAATTCTCTGAACAATTCTACAGTGGACTCCTGTTGAAGGTATACTTCGCAAAACACTTGAAAATTGTAGATGTTTGAAACGGAATTGGGCCCGATATCTTGAGGATGGAGCTTGAAAAAGTGCAGCACATCGCGGAAGAATTTTGAGCCGGGAGGGGTAAAACCCCGGAGCAGATGATCAGTAAAGACAACTACTTTGCCTTCTTTGGGTTTAGGAGGGGTTTCTGTGCCTGGGACCCTCCAATGGATGACATCTTTTTTGGCTAAGACGCCCGTTTGGACATACTCGTTCAACATTTCCTCGGTAACCCGGGAGATGACCCAGTTGCATGAAGTGACAGTCTTGGTCATTTTTTCCGAAGAAAGATCTAAGAAGAAAATGCTGCCGGTTTGAGATTATGCTGATAAGCCGGTCATTGATTCAAAAGTAAGTGCTATAAAGAGCCAACATGTTAAGCCGGAAGGTAACACTGAGTTATAAAGATAAATATATTGGCGGCTTAAAAGGGGACTAATGATATATGGCGGGTCACGGTTTATCAGTTAAGCCGCCCGGACAGTTGCTACACTTCAGATTTATAAGTGAGGATTTGCTAAGTAATGGACTAAACAGATTTCACAGATTGGCGCTATAATTTTGGATCTGCAGCAGTTTAGAAAATGAAATAAATTCTAAACCTAAGGTGGCGGTAGCAGAAAAGTTCGTGTGCTCAGATGAGATCTTCTATAGAGGGGATGTATTATGATATTGAAAACGAGTGCTAAACTGCTACCGCACAAGTTTGGTATCATATTCAGATCAAAACTACTAGATCTAAAGAAGAACAGAGAAGAACTCCGACGAACTGGGCAAACCCTAATGGAGATTTGCTATGGGGGAGGAGGAGTACTTACTGATGTTGTTGGACAGCGGAGGTGTGCCGCAGTGCTCTGGTCCGTTCAAGGGTGATGCAACGGCCGGAGTCAAGGCAGTTGACGAAGGCCGACGGCGGCGGAGCTCCGGAGGCGTCGGCTGTCGTGAGGAAGGAGAAGAAAAGGCAGAGGTGGGGGTAAAAGTGAAAAGGAGGACCCCCTGTCCCTATTTATAAGGAGGAGGATAAATGGCATGCGCGGGAATCGAGGAGGCTGAAAAAATGATTATGTGGCTACAAAGACACCTCAATTTTCGGGAGGTCCATTAAAGATAAAGATTTGTTGAGATATTCTGGGTTTGCGTGTAATTAATGCGCCTGATGTCATGGCGGGTTACCGTGGTTCTGTGAACTGACGTCATGGCGGGTTATAGCAAGTTCATAAAAGTTGATGATGGAAGATTCTGCTAAGTCAGGTACTGAAGATTGACGTGAACAAGTTCAAATCAACCTGGGGCCTAATGTTGGGGATATAACTATTGGGTATGACCCGCTCAGGAGGGGCCGGGTCATACCACTGGTGACTTAAAGATGAAGATGGCGGGTCATGAAGCAAGCCTATTGAAGGCCTAAGACCCAGAGGCGACTTGAGGCCCAAGAGGATGAACCGCCATATGATTAACTTGTGTTGTAAGGCAAGCTTAGTTAGTCACCGAGCCGGACACGTTGTGTATGAGCCGGCTGGGACTCTGTAAGCCGTCGGGCATCAACCTGTGTATATAAGGGGGTGACCCGGCGGCGGCTTAACTCAAGAAACAATAAATCGAGAGCTAGGTCAAGCGTATTCGCTCCCTTGTAATCGAAACTCCAGCAATACAACTGAAAGCAGGACGTAGGCTTTTACCTCATTGAGAGGGGCCGAACCTGGGTAAACTCTCTGTGTCCTTTGTCCCGTTCAACCCCTTCAAGCTAACCTAGTTGCGATGGCACCACACCTAAGCCCTTCTGCTAGGTCATCTGCCGTGTTAAGTCCACGACAGACCCCATTATGTAATTCAAATCAAGACGAAAAATCAAGTAGATCGCACATAATTTATTATCACCAACCGTGTGAGATGCAGTACAAAATATCTTGGAGCACCATCGGAGTATAGTACGCATATGGTTTACGCGAGAAGGTGCGTCGGCTACAGTCCACGGCCGGCATGTCAAGCACACTAGCTCGCTCCCCAAATATCATTTCTCTGTTCAATCATCGCCAGTGAAAGATGGGGACGTGGATGACCACTGTAACCATGGAAATTGGGACCAAAATTTGCACGTTCAAACTCATCACACACGGGGTAAGCTATATGAATCATTTGTGATGTTCACATATCGTACACAGTGCTGAATAAGGGACCGTGTCCGATGATACTTTGTGCGCCAGTTTTTTCGCTGGACCAATCCAAATTTCCGGCTTCCGCGGAAATATCTACCTCCCCGCCCCCTCCCCCTTACCAAAAGCCACATTTCCCCTATTTCCGCCTTCCTTTCCAAGTTGAAACCTTCACTCCTTTCTTGCAACGTCGCCTCCTCGCCGGCGCCCCTCCTTCACGCTGCTCCGCCTCGTCGATCCAGGCAGGTAATCCACACCCGACCCCCATCCTCCTCCTCCTTCCACACCCCACATGCCCCGACCGCCGGCGCGACACCTTCCACCCAAATCACCGACCCCTCCCCCAAATAAGCGCCGCCCTAAGCCATGGTGCACGCAGTATAGCCAGGAGCTCAAGGAGCATTTGGCAGCGGAGAAGCAAATCGCGGCCGCACGCGCGGATGAGGTCACGGTGGCTTCCATTTGTGCCAACCCCCAAATCTTGGAGGAGCACCTCGTCGTCAAGGCCACCGTCGACACCTCGTGCGCCGATGCCGCAACGCGGTTGGCTGCTTTAAACGACAGTTCGTGGCGTTTTCTCGAGGCCACCGTCGGTGCCTTCGACGAAGACTACAAGGTGCTTTCTCAGCATGCCCGTGCTTACCTCAACTCGAGAGCCAGTAGGTTGGTGCTCGGAGCGGCTCAGGCAACTCACCACTACGACGATTGATGAGGGCACCCATGATGTGGAGGCCTCGCCCTCTTCCATGTCCAAGGAGCCAATCAGCATCGATATCTCTGACGATGAGGACGATGAGGAGTAGCTTGTCTTATTAGCTCATTATAGGGACTTATGTTCAGTTTGCTAGCTACGCCGGTTAAGCATGCTCGATTTACCCGTTGCATGTGCTGCTCCTGCCTTTCCTTAATAAATTCTAGTGAATTCTCCTATCTACTTTTACCATGCAATCTGTTGCTCTAGTGTATATGTTCTATATGTCGTGCAATGTGGTGCTTACTTATTAACTGTTTGGTTAATTAGTTGTCGTGTTCAGTTAACTGTTTAGTTCAATTCTGCAAATGTGATGTTCAATTCCTCAGGGTGCAATTTTGTATTGTCTTCCATGTGAGAAATAAATCGAATTTATCTGTACAAAATACATGAGAAACAAATACAATTGCTATATTTCCATGTTGTCAAGCATGCTTGGTTTGGTTAACTGTTTGATCTTCTAGTATGTTATATATTGTGCAATGTGATGCTCAGTTAGCGTTTGGTTCATTTGTTGTGGTGTTTAGTTAACTGTTTGGTTCAATTCCGCAATGCAATGTTCAATTGTTGTGGGTGCATTTTGTTATTGTATACCATGTGAGAAATAAATTGATTTTGGCTGTACTAAATACATGAGAAACAAATACAATTGCTATATTTCCAAGTTGTTAAGCATGCTTGGTTTGGTTAACTGTCTGATCTTCTATTAGGAGTATGCTATATTGTGCAATGTGGTGCTCAGTTAATGTTTGGTTAATTTATTGTGGTGTTTAGTTAACTGCTTGGTTCAATTCTGCAATGCAATGTCCAATTGTCGTTGGTAAAATTTTGTATTGTTGTGCATGTGAGGAATAAATCGAATTTGGCTGCACTTAATACATGAGAAACATATACAATTGCTATATTTCCTAGTTCTTAATCATGCTTGGTTTGGATAAATGTTTTTTTCATGTGGCTCGAATTAATCTGATGAATCTACAATGTGCTTATTTTTCATCAACATATTTTACTGATAGCATGTGAACCCTCACTTAACCTGATCACTAACTACCTTATATGTGTTGCAGGGAAACAATGGGAAGCACTGAGGTTTACAATCGAGGTTCGCACATGCATGGTCATTTGTCTAATAGCACATTATTATATTGCAGGAACCATTCTAATATTTAGATTTTTAACAATTTGGTCTTGCACATGTAGGTCCTGCTGTCAGAGGTTTTGGCCCAATGTTCGACCCTTTTTTGCATATGGGGAAATGAGTTGTCCATGAATATCAGTCAAGTCAAGAAACTCAGAAAGATTGTTAGGATAAAGAAATTAGCGACAAAAAACAACAAGATCTTTGTCTGCACAATGAAGAAGACATCAGTTCACTACAGGATGGTACTAACTATTATACCTTGGCTTTTTTATTCCTTTGCCCCATTTCCAATCTAGAGAAGATATTTATGCACATCCTTGTTTTCAGGCATTTCCAAAGCAGTTCACTGATGATTACCTCTCAAACCACCTATATGGTCAAGAGGCGAGGAAGGTATTCATACAACACCCACCGTTCAATATTGAAGTGTTCCTGAAGAGGACGAATGATGGACGGTCAATCATCCACAGGCACTGGCTTAAAGTTGCAAAGACCTTCAACATCAATGAACGCTCAATATTCGCCTTCCGCTTCAGCAGTTTTCCAGATGAGATTCATATGTCTATGTACCATCTATGATGCTAATTTCGAAAGGTTATAGATGTTGCATGTGAAACTTGCTGCTGGTGCAGTTGTGTAATGGGGTAACTAAGTGCTGAAACTATATGATGTTGTACTCTGATGTATTTCGATTATGAAATCCTGCTTCCTTAATATGAAAATGAAATATATTGTGTGCTTAACATGAAATGTCAATTAGATTAATAAATGGATTATTAATAATAGGACAATTAGCCTGCTAATTGGGGTTTTTCTATTGCAAACGGTTATTGAGAAAACATAGTGGGCGATGACCTCAGACAACGCACACAGTTTCTAGGAATAAAACATGTTGGATCAATGAACATTCACACATGACTTCCTCTTGAAAACTGTTTGCGTTAGGCCACCATGCGCAAACATTTACCACATAAAAAGTGTGTGTGATGGACAGCCTATGCCACACAGTTTCTTCTACGCACCGTGTGTGATGTATTCAACAACGCAAACGATAAAATTATTACTATCGTGTGCAATGTAAACGCTATCACAAACAATTTAATGGGGAAAATTGTGTGTGATGTACCTGCGAACGGAAACGTTTTCCTTGGAGTGACTGTGTGGGATGTATATATGAACGGAAACGTACTTGTTGGATTGACTGTGTGGGATGTCCATACTAACGGAAACATATTCCTTGGATTGACTGTGTGGAATGTACATACGAATGGAAACGTTTAGCCGAGATTGACTGTGTGGGATGTACTTACGACCGGAAAAGATTTGTCCTGTATAATTGTATTTTTTAGCACAACTGTATGTATAACCATATTTGATCGCTCGCCCGTCGCACACGACCTCATTTTGCCAAGCGTGTGTGCCAGGAGGGCCTATCCCCGACGGTTTCTGGGTCGTGTGGGAAGGACCCCCTATCGCACACACTCACTCGGCGACGGTTCAGAATGCCGTCGCGGAAAGGGGTTAAAAACCGTTTGTATAGCACCTCGTTGTACCAGTGTCGGTTCGAGGGACTATTCGTGGGCGGTTCGCGGGATCATTCATCGACGGTTTGAGGGACTCCAAGTATGATCTACACCGACACGTTCTTCTTCCGCTGCAACTCGGTGACGGTAACGATCGTGATCCCAACATGTTATGCATCTTTATGTTGATCTCGGGTGTGCGTTGGTGCGATTTTATTTTGTTTTCTACTACGTTTCCTAACATAAGAAACATGTGGTCGGCGGGCCATCCATTCAAGGAGAGGCTCGGGAACTGCTTTGAGTAAAAAGGATCTTGAATCTAAACGAAAGCCAGCTAAGAGGAGAACTCACCTGCCAAGCCGAAGACTATAGGCCGGAAACATCAGTCCAAGTTCAGGGGCTACTGGCGATGTCCTGGACTGGGGGGTGCCAACTGATGCGACCTATAGTCCCTGTGCCGAGCCTACGGCCCACCGATCTCAAACATGGAAGGACTCCGGAAGCCTCAAACTCAGTCGTGTAGACGGATATTGCTGAAGACTTGGCGTGTACTTCAAGGACAGCTTCACATGTCGGCGTGTTTATTCCTAGCTGGTAACTGACCATGTGTAACCCTAGATACCCCTGGTGCCTATATAAACTAGAGGATTTAGTGTGTAGATACACGATCACAATTACCAACCTTAGGGTTTAGAACACAAAATACGATCTTGAGGTAGATCAATCTGTACTCGATACTCCATCATCAATATAATCATGTAGCATGTAGGGTTTTACCTCTTCAAGAGGGCCCGAACATGGGTAAACACTATCTCCCTTGTCTCCTGTTCACCATCGTCCCAAGATCCACAGCTCGGGACCCCCTGTCTGGGATCTGCCGCTTTTAGTACCGACAAGCACCCCCAGATACCAATACGAGGTTTGATACAAAGATTGAACACAAAAGATGAACTAGGGTTTATAGATGAGATGGTGCTGGTGAAGGTTTTGATGAAGATGATGATTCCCACGATGAGGAGAGCGTTGGTGATGATGAAGGCTTCGATTGTCCCCTCCCGGAGGAAAGTATCACCGACTGAATTGCTCCGCCGAAAAACAAAAGTGCTCTTCCCCTGGTATCACCTCGAGACCGTGGCGGAAAGTCCCGAAACTCTTCTTCTTATTTTATTTTTCTAGGGCAAATGGCAATATATAGCAGAAGAATGTTGTGAGGGGACCCACGATGGGTACTATGTGTGGGATAACATGATCCATATTTGGCTAATCTCGTTGAATTTGAACTATTGTTGTACTATTCATATTTGCATGCTATTTATGGATGATTTGTGTTTTTTTTCTATCCAAACTTTGATGAATTCCGTCGTGTTTGATGAAAATCGCCCGGTTAGTTGAAATCCGGTTTGAAATGTATGTGGATAGCGTTGAATGACCGGCTCCCGCATCCGTGTTCGCGGACTGGTCCCCTGTCTGCGGACTGATGTGGTGGCCGGTTTGGAGGAAGAAGCCCTTACCTAGCATTTTTCTTTCTGAGTTTTTTTTTTTAGCAAATTCTTTCCGAGGGTAACCTCGGGCAATCAAAATGAAGCTGCCGATATGAGCTGGATCCAGGGCGCAGGCACAACGTACCACACCACAAGCCCAGCCCATACCAGCTTCCAGTGAGCTCAAGCCCACCCAGTGAATGGCAAACCCACCTGCGCCACCACCGCTTCCCCCGATGCCGTCGTCGACGATCCGGAGCATCTCCATCACAGTATCTGACGACGACGGCGCCGCGGCGCCCCGGCGTACCCGCGCCGGTCGACGGAAGGTGGTGCGCAGCTTGGGGCAGCGCGCCGTGCGACTCGTGGCCCGGTGGTGGCCTATCCTCCTGCTCCTCCCGGCCGTCGCGCTGCTACTCTTCGAGGCCTCGCGGCTCCGTGCCTCTCCGAGCCCCGCCTCGCCAGTATCGAGCAGCCTTGGCCGCCTAGACCCGACCACGCGCCTCGTCCATGGCGTGCGCGAGCGTGAGTCCCTTACCTTACTCTGTTTCGATCTACTCTAGCCCGTCCCCAAATTCCCCGTGCTCTTTTGGTTCCCAACTCCCAATAAGGTTTGCCACGGATTTGAGGAATTGCACTGTAAGAGTCGGCTTTCGTAGTAATTTGATAATGTGAGTGCTGTATTGCAGAATTTGCTGAGATTATGGTGGTGTCTTAGACTACTTATCTGCACAAACCACTGGATATATCATGGCAACTGGAGATTAGGACTTAGCAGATCGTGCACATTGGGAAATGGCCTTAATAGGATTATGATTCTCGAAGTCTTCTTAGTTTCTTACAAACCAAATGTTTGGATCTTGATAAGTCAAATTGTATGTCCATACTTAAGTAAAGTTGTTCCAAAAAATCAGAGAGCACGTATCATGTCAAATTTGTTTGGCTGAGTGACTATTGTTGGCTTATGCACTAAATAATGACTTGATTAGTTTTGTGTTCTTGATGTTAACAGCGTGCCTGAAGTTTCTTAGCCCGAAAAGTATAGAAAATTTGGTATTTCATGAAGGCTCAGGACTTGATGCTGTGGTCAAGAGGATTATATACAAAACTGATGACGACGACTATGGCTCACACCACTCCAAGGCAAACTCTACCTATTTACTGCAGCATGCAGAAGCTACCAGGTTCAATTTGTTTACAGGATTCCAAACAGTTCCTGAAAGAGAAGAGAGCTTCAAGGTTCTTATGCTGGCTGACATGTAGTATTTTGTGGTAACAAACCTATGCCATTTTAGACCTATTTAATGTGTTTTGCTACTTCTCCAGGTGAATGAGACTGTTAGTGTGCACTGTGGTTTCTATAGTGACAATGGCGGTTTCAAAATTTCGGTTGATGATGTCAGATACATGAGAACCTGTAAAGTTGTTGTGTCTACCTGCGCATTCGGTGGCGGGGATGATCTATATCAACCTATTGGAATGGTCAATTCTTCTATTGGAAAGGTATTTGAGCATTCAGCATTCTCAGAAATGCTGCTTCTGTGTAAACCATCACATGTGATGGCTCTGAGGATTCAGGATGGATTGACTTCTGATAAAGCAGGTCTGCTATGTGGCTTTCTGGGATGAGGTCACATTATCAACTCAAGAAGCTGAAGGAAAATTAACTGGCGACAATGAAATGATAGGAAGGTGGCGTATCATTGTTGTCAAGAATCTCCCCTTTGTGGATCAACGTCTAAATGGGAAGATACCGAAGGTAAATCTGCAGATGTCATAGTCCATTGTGCCAGCTTCCATATTCTCAAAATACTAGCTCATGTGGGATTTGACCTAATAAAGTAGTCTCTCTGTAAAGTGTAGGCCATATACGCTATTTCTGTTATTTGGTAATAATAACTTCAGTTATGCCTCCTCATAAAGTGAACGGCTTAGATGTTAAATCTGCTGATTTGTGTTTTTGCCTTAATTTTACGTGTAGGATTGCATAACTATGTACATTCTGGTAGTAAAATGCATAGCATCATTTTTGCAGATGTTGACTCACCGACTTTTCCCAGAAGCAAGTTACTCTATATGGGTAGACTCTAAATACCAATTCAGAAGAGATCCAATAGGAGTGCTTGAAGCACTTCTTTGGAGGACAAACTCTACCTTCGCTATTTCTGAACATGGAGCACGGACTAACATTTATGATGAGGGGAAAGCGATTGTTCAAAAGCACAAGGCTACTCCTGAAGAGGTAGAGGTTCAGCTAACTCAATATCGTCAAGACGGCATGCCAGATGAAAAAAGACTACATGGATTAAAAGGTAGGCGTTTAATTTTGACTAATTTAACTTGCACATCTGGATTTTTTTTCTCCAGGCTGATTTCTGCTGAAGCATGGTTGTGGTATAAATATGACCAAGCTTTTTGTTTTCTTCCAGCTTTGGCTGAAGCTTCCATCATTGTGAGGGAGCTGACCCCATTGACGAATCAGTTCATGTGTGCTTGGTTCAATGAAGTTGTTCGTTTCACATCTCGGGATCAACTCAGTTTTCCATATGTACTATGGCGTCTAAACATGCCAGGAATCAACATGTTTCCTGTGTGCACTCGAAGGGACCTTGTGAACAGTTTGGGCCACACAAGGAAAGTAAAACCTCTTACACAGACGAATTCAGATTCTTCCGGGGCATGACCTTTCTTCTTGTTCATTTGCGGACAGTCAACTAACCGGTGGTTTATGTGGTTCTAGCCTTCGACTTGTCTTGATCCACAGTTTTGTTGTAAATTATTCTTTTGATTTTCTTCCTTGAGAAACATCATGACTTGGTTGTACAAGGACTTGCACCTGTTACACGTCAAAAGCTGTTGCTTTTCTGTATGTTGACATTATTACCTGTACAAATCACGTTTTCTTTTGGTTGGAAGGAGCAGTATTCTGCTTCCATTTTACAAGTATGAACGTTACCTCCCAACTATTCTACTTTTCAAGTGCAATCTTATCCATGAAAATTAGAAGTGAACTCTTTTGCTATGGTTTACGCTGTTACAAACTCTATCAGTAGTCCAAGTAGATGCATATCTACCAGAATGTACTTACTGTCATCTGTTCCAAGCTCCAACAATGCTATGCAAACTCTTTTTCTTCTTCTAGAGAACATATCTAGCCCTTTTTTAGGGAAAACTGCTTGTTTTTCTTTAGAATGACTTGAAAAAATTAAGGTTGTTTTTTGAGCAAACAGTATGTCTTTATTGATAAATTAGACAAAGTATATCAGATAAAAAAAAAGCCAAGATAAAACAAAAAATTACATCAAGTCCTTTGTAGTCGTTGACTCTACATCCATCTCTTGCATCTTAAGGCATAATTGGTTTGGTGCCAAAAAATTGGCATGCCAATGTTCGGCATTGTGCCAAATATTGGCTACAACTTGGTTGGTTACCGAGTTGTCTTGCCTATCTCACATAAAGTTGCCAATAGTTGGCAAGTCTTGGTATTGCCAACATTTGGCTAGCCAAATATTGGCAGCAAACCAATCATGCTCTTAATTTTCCTTCCTCGATACATCTAATGCAGAAACTGCAGAAGACCAAACTTGCACAAGCTGAACTAACCTCAAAGGTTTAAAGAGTCGCTCCTAATAACATGTAAGAACCTAAGATTGTTGAACGCGCCGAACTAACCTCAAAAGGTTTAAAGAGTTGTATGAGCCGCACGCTCCTAGCACAGTAAGAACCTAAGATTGTTGAACACACAATGGTTGAAGGCACACCCCTTGCGAGAAATGTTGCCAAACTGATAGTTTGTTGTCATACTGTCGGGGAAGAAGACCGGAAGGACAAAAGAAAGAATCTCTGGTGATAAGAACATTCTTGACAATATTGCCATCACCGTCGCCAAAAATTGGCCGAAGTGTGGATGACAATCCACGACGACGGGAGTCGTCGATCTGCGAGACCAAAACACCACAACCCCTTCCCCGTGTAGGTCGCATCGGCCACAACGGTCACATTGTGATGACGTGATATGGATAGGACCACGAATGACACTGCCTTCAACATCGAGACTTTGCGGTAAAAAAAATCAAACATAGATGAAAAACAAATTAGACTCCGAGCATTGATCCGTAGTTTCCCCCACCTCCGAAAGCCGAAAAGGCGAGCAGGAGGCGGGGAGATCCAACCTAAGCCACAAAAACCTAGCGAAGGACAGCTAGGGCTTTTTTTTTCTTTGTTGACGATGGGAAAATATAGTAAGGTTGCACTGGCAATTTTTTTTTCTTTCGAAGCCCATGAGCAAAGCCCATCTCCTCCTCCTCCTCTTTCCTTCCCTCTCTCCTCCTATCCCCTTCTTATCCGCTTCCACTCTCCCCGCCTCGCCTCGTCGAAAGGAAATGCCAGTGGCATTCCAGTGAACCCACCCCCGACCTAGGTCCGGACACCGCCGCTGCAATGGCTACGGCCATCTCCGCCTCCGCGCTCCTCTCCTCCGCATTCGCCGGCGATAGGCGCCACCGCCGCGCGGCGAGGCCCGCGCCCCGCCGCGCCGTCCCGGCTGGCCTCACGGTGCGGTGCGAGCAGAGCGACAAGCAGAAGCGGCAGCCTCTTGCCGCACTCGTTCCCCGCGAGCAGCGCTTCATGTTCGAGGGCGACGAGCTCTGCGGACCCGTACAAGCCCCCACTCTTATCTCTTTCTCCTATTCCCTAGTGCTGCAATTCATATTCAGGAAAAAGGATAGTTATGCTATATGACTTTTTTCGGTTTGAAATTCTCAAATGGTTCCTTTCAGTTTCATCAATCTGCATAATTAGTCTATCACAGACTCACATGTCACTATACAATGCTCATGGCTCCCTACGTTCCAAAATAAGCGTCGTGGTTTTAGTTCAAATTTGAACTAAAACCACGACGTTTATTTATGATGATACATAAACTGTCAAAATTAGCTGCTAATAGTTTGTGATGAACGAAGATTCATGGAAATGAAATAAGAATTTAATACAAGAACGAAGCTAATATGGTAGAAATGGTTTTGTTCTCGTACATCTGGTAAACAAATGTGGCATTGGCTCATCGTGGCCACCCATGTTTCTGTTTAGTGCTTATGCTCATTAAGACCTCAGCATGACTATCTTGCCAGTATTGGTATCATGGCTTGCTTTTGTGTGTGTGTGTGTGTGTGTGTGTGTGTATGTAACCTTTTCTGTGTAGTAATCTGATCAATCAATTTAATTCGCAGGACATATGGAACACAACATGGTACCCTAAGGCTGCAGATCACGTAACTACCGAGAAGACATGGTATGTTGTTGATGCAGAGGACAAGATTCTTGGCAGGCTAGCATCTGCTATCGCAGTGCATATGAGAGGGAAAAATGAGCCCACATACACTCCAAGTGTGGACATGGGGGCTTTTGTTATTGTGGTACGTACCGAAGTAGTTTGTATGGTGTTTACAGAATACCGTAGCACAGTGTTTTTTTCAAGGCAAAGTTCGTAACATTAGCGGGAGGAAAAAATAAGCACCTAAACCCATCTTGATTCTTGAAACCTAGATTATATCATCATGTTAATGTGCCTTTTCATTACAGAAACTACTGTACATTGCTGAGCTGACATACTGAACTATGTGTTTTACATAGGTTAATGCAGAGAAGGTTGCTGTTTCTGGTAAAAAGCGGTCACAGAAGCTCTATAAAAGGCACTCTGGACGGCCTGGTGGAATGAAAGAAGAAACTTTTGATCAGCTTCAGAAAAGGATTCCGGAGAGAATTATCGAACATGCTGTGCGTGGCATGCTTCCTAAGGGCAGGGTAAGAAACCATCTTTTGGCATCTGTTAGTTCTTACCTGATTGGTTGCATCAGGTATTTTGTGTGGCCCAAAGTTTTATTCGTATTACCAAGAATTAGAAATGCAGATAAATTTATTTAATTAAATATTGCCAATAAGTTTTACCTTGCCATTGGCATGAATGTGGAATTACACCCAGTCCAAAATATTTGCTTTTAACGTAAGTGCTCAGATGACCCGGCTAACAAGTATTGGATTGTGTTCTCTGAAACGCCCATGTTAGCTAGAAAATATCTTGTGTTTCTAAACCCTTTGAATCTGCCTACTCCTGTTAAGTGCTACTCCCTCCGTCTCATAATGTAAGACGTTTTTTCACACTAAAAAGCGTGAAAAAAACGTCTTACATTATGGGACGGAGGGAGTAGTTTTCTCAGTTCGCCAAATTTACTCTTTTTCTCTGTGATCTTCTCAACCTTTGGACCATTTTGCAGCTGGGAAGAAGACTATTTACCCACCTCAAGGTGTACAAAGGATCAGAGCACCCGCATGTGGCTCAAAAACCTGTTCCACTGCCCATCAGAGACAAAAGAATAATGAAGTCTGGCTAGAGAACCCCTGGATATTGAAAAAAGATACAACAACCGTGCTTCCCCGCCCAGTGTTAGGAGCGTGACCCGAACATTCATGTCATCTGTCCAGAAGAGTGGTGTGTAATTTTTTTTGTAATTTAATTATGTTTCTGCAAAAGCTTTCGATTCCTTTCGGTCATAATTATGTCGTATGGTACGATTTGATGGAATCCAAAATCTGAGTTTTGGAAGGTGTAAATTTTGACCAGTGGTGAGGTAGGCTCGTTGCAGTTTCGTACAAAATATGTTATCTGCGAATCAGGTATTTTGATTTGGAAGTCACAACACCGTGACCAGTGGTGAGGTAGGCTTGTTACCCGGCCTGGTAGGGGCAGCAAAAGATCTTGTGAGAAATCATCACCGTGGCCTAGCGTAGCTGGCGCCCGAAGTAACTTTAGCAGTAACATAAGGTCTAACTCAGCAAATTTGCTTACGTGGCAATGATTTGATGAGGAGAGAGATAAATTAAGTAACATAACTAGTTACTCATGAGTAACATCACACATAGCAAGATAAGGTGAGTACAAGCTAATAAATGAAGTATTGCATGACATCACGCATATGTTACTCTCCACTGTGGAGGTAGTAACATATGCATGTTACTGGTCTTACTCCCCACTGTGACTAGTCTGAGCAACACCGTTGCTGCCGTTGTAGGTCGCGAGTTGCAGATGGCCATTGCTGCTGCAACCGACACCCCTGCGCGGGAAGGCGGAGCGTGGATGGGGGGCGAGGGGGCCGCGGCGGGCCGAGCACGACGTGGATGGGTGGCTCGATTTTTTTGCGTCCAGGCCACTCCTATGCGTTGGGTGCAGATGTTCTCAGCGACTGTCCACCCTTCGGACGTCACCCGCCTCGCGACCCAAACGGACAAATGTGCACGTCTGCTTGGGGTCTAGCGTTGAAGTTGCCATAAAAGTTGCTCTGAGAGAGAGGAGTACCGCTCCGCTTTGTATGGGTGCTTCGCGGGCCGCCAAATCGTGGAAGGCTACAATTTCCGACATCCGCGGACTCGTATGAAAACAACGAATCTCTCCGGGCCGCTTCTCCAGTCGAACCAAAGCCCATCCGACGGTCAATCCTCCGACCAAATGCCTCGCAAGGCGAAAGCCGCGGAGCCTACCCGGCGGTCCAAGGGCAAACGAGTTCATCCGACCCAAGCGGCCGCCGCCACCACAGCCGCCGCCGTCATGGAGGCCGCCGAAGCGAGCTCCCAGGCATGCGTCTACGACGCCCTCCCGGGTCTTACCCTGGACTTCTCCCCGGAGGAGGACCTCGACGCGCCCGAGCCCCGGTCGTCCTCCTACCCTGCCGCCGCGGAGGAGGACGCGACCGCGACATATGCCGTCTTCCGCAACGAGATTACGGCTGCCGGGGACCCCCTTGTCGACATCCCCGCCGCCGATTTCTTCTCTCTTGACGTCTCGGGGGCCGTCAGGGCCGAGCCGGCCTCCCCGTCGTCGGTGGCGGCGCGGCCTGCCGCGGCGGCCACGCCCTCGAGCTCCCTCGCCCCGACGGAGCAGCCGGCGCAGGGGTCGGAGCGCGCGTGGTTCCGGGGAGGGAGGCGGTTCAGGAGCCCCATGCTGCAGCTACACAAAGGTCTGGACTTATGGTTACTGCTAAGAACTTGCTGTCGTGTGTGATGAGGAAAAATAAGTGATTTTTTGTTTTGACAAGCTAGAACATGGGACATAGCAGTTGCACTTTGTACAATGATGGGCTAGCAAAATATTGTCTCGTTTTCTGCACACTTTGACAAATGCACATATATTTACATCTAAAACAAGTGCAAATGCTATTCAAAACCAATCGTATAGTGGTCTACATGTGTTTTTGATGGAGAAAGTGATAGGAGAAGATTTTGGCAAACAGACATACTGTATTACTTAGTCGATTTAAGGCTCGCTGATCACATTTTGTTTGATCTTTGGAAGCTTAATTAGCTTTTATAACATGGGATCATTACAAAGTTAAACTTGGGATCTTTACAAACTTATATGGTTCTACTGCAACATTTGCCCGATGAGATAATAAAGTATTGCCTATCTGTTGCAGAGATTCTTGACTTCTGTGATTTTATCTCACCTTCTGCCGAAGAGCAATCTTCACGGACAGCTGCTGTGCAAGCTGTCTCTGATGTTGTCAAGCATATATGGCCTCATTCCAAGGCATCGTAACATTCTCTCTCTCTCTCTCTCTTCCTGTTTATATATTTTTTACGATGATAGCCACATCATTTTGTTAGTTCTTGACTCCGCTTGGCAGGTGGAAGTCTTTGGATCTTTCAGAACAGGGCTCTATCTACCAACAAGTGATATTGATGTAAGAGTATTTTCTATCCTACTCTCATGAATTTCAGCACTTAACTTTCTCTGTCATGTTGTTTGTATTTTCTGAACTTTTGGGGCTATTAACAATTGTATTTGGTAAGTGCAAGTAGTAGCGAACCAGAGTACAACTGAATTAGCATTTCAGTTGCAAAAATAAAAGTATGCATGTCTCAATCATTTAGTTCCTTTGTCTATGAGCCATCATCAATCATTCTTCTCTCCTCGTGCTCCTCGCCCACACCAGAGGGGTGCCGGAGTTTTTTCCTTTTTGAGAGTATACTACATGTGCTCCTCCCGCGTGGCGTGGCGTGTGACTGTAGTTGTACAATGCTAGGTGTTTAGGGAGGTGCTTAGAAAAATAAACCGGGTTTTTCTGAAGCACCAGTGCCTATTTCTACAGGAGAGGCGCCTAATTAAGCGTCTACCCTGTACAAATAAACATCGGTGCTTGAGGAAAGCCTGGTTTATTTCTCTAAGAACCTCACTGTTAGATTTTTCTCTAAACCGGCACGACCTGGTTTGAGGTGTAAAATTATTGCCCCTCCACCTCCATCCCCACCCCCACCCTCCGCCGCGCGTGCGTGGTTCAGAGTGCAACTTATGACACAGTACCTGGTCATCAGTGCAGTTTACTCCAACAAAAATGGTAGAATCTGAGCGTGGTAAGCATTCTGAAACCAAAATGCTAGAATCTTAAGAAAGATTTTTTCAATTGAAGTAACAAGAAAGGAGAGAACACAATATCATACAGGTGGAGTTCCTACACTGTTTCTGAACTCTACTTGTCTAGGACAACAGTACACTGTTTCTCTGGACTAATGCTCACCTAATTGCACTTGTGGAATCATATACTGAAACTGATAAGGCATCTTGTTCTGTTTTATAATAAATAAATTACCGTGATACGTCAGCTTGCTACAAATGATTGCATTCACCACCTTTTTATGTGTGACCACACATAAAACATACTTGTATTAAGAATATCTTATTTGTCTTTGAAAGTTCAGACATGGTATCTTGTGCTGTTTTATGATAAAAGAAATTACCTGGATATATCAGCTTGTTACAAACGATATGCACTCACTTCCTTTTTTTTACCTGGAAACACATAGAAAACATACTTCCGTTTAGGAGTGTCTTCCCTTCATCCTTGGAAGTTCTCAAGTTCATATGTGTTATTTCTGTTGCAGGTTGTAGTATTCGAGACCAGGGCTAAGACTCCTCAAGGCCTATATGCTCTTGCGAAAGCATTATCTCAAAAAGGTGTTGCCAAAAAGATACAGGTTCCAATTCTCACCCTTTCTTTATCTAGCGGCAATAATGTGGTCTCTGGAAGCCTCATTTTCTTATGTTAAAGAACTACCATACTCCGGAGGGTTTCAAATTTCTTTGCCAGACTTCCTGCTAGTGTCCGTACAGCTTTCAAGTTTTTGAATTTTGATTTCCCAAATGTGAACTTCAGAAGTCAAATTGATCCAGTTCTATTTTTTTGGGAATGTACATGGAATTCTAAGTGTTATCATGGAGGATCTGATGTTTTATGTCATGCAGTACGTGAAGTATTGCATGCAGCTTTCGAATAGCACCATCAAAATTTGCAGCATTCATAACTATTGTGCATCAACCCGATAAATAGGAGGTTATTCCAATGGTTCTCTGGTTAATAATAATGTATGAACGTTGCGATTGGGTACGATGTTTGCTGGAAATCAGGTTGATGACAACACTGAAGTAATGTGGAAGCAAATATGGAATTCCTTCATTTGCTAAACTCGTCATTCAACCAGTAGAGAACAAGGAGGTTGTTAACATGCTTTTGAACATGTTGCGGAGAATTGAACTCAATATTTATTTTTTGAACGGGGCTTGATATTTTGAAGTGGTGTATAATTAATGTGTGCGTGCAGGAAAGTGGCTACAGAAGAATACTGTTTGGTCCTACTAGATTTCCTTACCTTTTGGCTTCTGAGAAAATGTGCATGTGAATAGAGTTTGCACAACCTTCTGAGGACACTAACTGCGCATGAGAAACACAAACCGCCTCTTGTTCTATCCCTATATTTGTGCGAGCCAAACTATTGATGATTTTCTTGTCCATTGGAATTTGGCTACTGGAGTTTGAAATTCAAGCTCGAACCGCCTGATTTTACCAAGCTATTTGTTGGCCAGGATCCTTAGTACTTGCCAGTATCTGAATCCCGCTCGTAACGATAGCTTCTAAAGCAAGAAAACATGTGGTATTTATTATTTTCCTGATAATGAAAAAAAGCCCAATTGCTCCAATTGAATTACAATATGGGATGATACATAACCCACCTTCGAAGGTTGCCAAATGCTGTTGGTTGAGTTTGGAAGCTAGGACTGCTCTGTTCTGCAGTTGTCAGTTGGTAATGATGTTAACTTTGTTTCTTGGCAGGTAATAGCAAAGGCCCGTGTGCCAATCGTGAAATTCGTGGAAAGAATTAGTGGAATACCTTTTGACATCAGGTTAAATTTTGTTTTCTCATGTTTTATAGGTCTCCCTCCTCCCTCTTTACTAAGTTGTGCAAGCGCTTACTGTTATGGTCTTCTTTTCCTTTCCCAGCTTTGATATTGATGGTGGACCACAAGCAGCGGACTTCATCAAGGTATCTATTCCAATAAAGGACTGGGCACTACACTATGGAGGGCACACATGCTCGTTTGTAGCTAATCTTTGACAGACATATTATAATATATACTTCTAATCATCTATGTTGCGGTCATACACTCATACTGAACACAATTACGTTTTCCATTTCGTACCAATAGGATGCCATTAAGAAGATGCCTGCTTTAAGACCTTTGTGTATGATTCTGAAGGTTTTCCTTCATCAAAGAGAGCTCAATGAGGTACACAACTTAAATTGTAATTTCTTCACTCCATAATGAAACCCGGTTACTTGGAATTGTTGCATCGACAGAGATTTCTAATGATTGCTTCGCTCTGGTCGGTAGGTCTATACTGGTGGGGTTGGGTCATATGCTCTTCTCACAATGCTGATCACACATTTACAGGTGAACTGAGTTCTGTTTTATCTGCATGTCCTTGCCTCACTTTCTTAGCCTCATGGCACACGTGTTACACACTCATATTTTTTCGCTAAACTTGCCACACTTGTGCCTCCATCATCCACAAGTTAGCCTTGTTAGCCAAAAAAGTGTGGCATTGCTTTAGTTATTTGTCTTGTGACATATGCTTTCCTTCAACCCAATAGTTAAAATAAATTCTATTAAAACAAATTCTTAAATAAAGTCCTAATGCAGCATCGGTACTAAGCCACATCACCTTTAAATTAGTAGCCTTCGTATTAAACTTCATTGTACTTAATAATTGGGTCATAAGTTGCTAAGAGGTGTTTAAAATAAGGAATGTTTTAGAAATGATGTTAGTTATTAAACTCCGTGTACTATATTCATGAAGGATATGCAATTCTTTTCATACATATATTTATCATCTAAAGGATTATCCTTTTTGCTAGTTGATCTGGGGAGTGAAAGATATGATGGGCTATCGACAATCCAAGGAACACAATTTGGGAATTCTTTTGGTAAGCAATACTTTCCTAATGATTCATGGTAATGAGATCTTTTAAACATTGGTATTTATCTTATGTAAAGTTGCACTCAATAGTCACTGGCTTCTTCATATGCACCAGGATATATACCAGTGCACACATGTGAAATGCCTGTTTTATCTTCTTTTTGCTACTTTTGGATAAACTTGCATCACCTTTGATATGATGGAAAAACATACATTATCTTTGTAATGATGGAGATACAAAACATGGTTGCAACCCTTCATACAAGTTTATGTTTTCTCCATGTCAGATCAAGTTTTTTGACTTTTATGGACGCAAGTTGAACTATACGGATGTTGGAATATCCTGCAACTCTGCAAGAACCTTTTTCTTGAAGAGTGATAAAGAGTAAGACAACTGGTTTTATTTGTATTATTACTCCCGCATCAGTACTATCTCTACTGTGATGTCCTGCGGTTCATTGATCCTATTTCTAATCTGTTTTTAAAGCTTTGTGAATCTTGACCGGCCACATCTTATAGCCATTCAAGATCCCATGGTAAGATCGTTGTCCTTGTTCATTTTGGTTGAACTTCATAATTCTCAGTAGCAGCGTGTTTACCTATTGAAATTATTTCGTGGCCTAGGTACCAGATAATGATATCGGGAAGAATTCCTTCAACTACTTCAAGGTAGCTTTCTAAAGTTCCTATCTGTCTTTGTGCACCTCTTTGTCTATGATGCTTGAATAATTTGATGCCGCTCATTTATAATTTCATAATGCTGTATGTTCTTATGGATAATGAATTAACAATTGATAAAAGTAATCTTATTTTAATTCGCTGATTATTTTACTGGTTCCCGCTGGTGGTTTGATTCGGTTTGATCCTTCCTTGCCTTCTTAGTGTTATTCCAGTTAAGTCAAGTGGCTGTCTGACATCATCACTCACTGACCAGAATCCTACCGTTTTCTTCAGTGATGAATGGCCCAGAATGGTTACTCAATCTCTGTTTGCAACCTGGGGCCATTAGTCTGAATTTATCTTTGGGCATAAAATATTATGTGTTTAAATTTGAGTATTTGCGTCTTTAATGTTGGATTAAATATGCTAGGTCTCTCTAGTTTGGTTCTTAATCAACTACCGCAGCATGCATAAGTAATTCACAGCAAACCTGTCTTGATAACAGTATATGGCACTTTGCCCTTTTCTTGCCAAATGCTCCAGTTTGTTCACTTAATAAGTGAAACTTCCATGGATTTGGACCAATTGTAACTAGGCTTTGATGTTTGAAGTGCATTTGCTGAGTCTCTGACATATAAAAAAAATCTACTCCCTCCGTAAAGAAATATAAGAGCGTTTAGATTACTAAAATAGTGATCTAAACGCTCTTATATTTGTTTACAGAGGAAGTACATGGCAACACGACATATATCTGACGAAGGAACTTGATTCATGGTACAGGTGAAATCAGCATTTTTGAAGGCTTATTCTGTGTTAACTGATGGCAAGTTGACTACGAGCTTGGGACCAAACAGGAGCATTCTGGGCACCATTGTCAGACCGGATTCGGTGCTCCTCGACCGTAAAGGCTGGAACACTGATAGTGTGTTAGCTGACATGTTAGCAGAACCTTGGGAACCGTTGCCCCAACGGTTTGACAGTGAGAATGACGCATTGTATAACTGGCACGCATTAGACGACGATGAACCACTGCCCAGAAACACTCAACCTGCATCCGAGGACACTAGTTCGTCACCACTGGGGAAACGCAAGTCCTCCAAGTCAAAAAAGAAATCACGAAAGAAGGCAAAGGCCGATGCATCAAGCAGTGATGATACCGAGGAGGGGTCCGGAAAGGGAAGAGAGCACGGTCGGGGCAAAGGGTCAGCACAGAGTGAAGTCGCGTCGCAGTGGGGGAAGCAGCCGAAGAAGGAAAGGGGCGCGAGAGTATGACAGATTTACAAACACACTCCCACAGTACACGCACATCAGCAGATGGTGAGTCGTGTGCTGCTACTGATAGCATTCGCAGTCTGTTTTCGGAGGTGCAGCAGAATTTGACGGCGGGAAGAGCGTTGTGTGACACCATGGCGGCATGCTAGCAAACATTTAAGTTAGCAGTAGTCGGATGCCCAAATGTGTTGTGCTATTTGTTTTATTAGTTTATTACTATCCAGTCCTTGTAATGCTGAGCAAACCGAATTTTCAATTATATTTTTTGAATCAGCAGTTTTACCGAGCCGCACCGTGATCGCAAAGTTGTTCCAGGTAGTATTTGGTTGTTGTGGTAAAGGCTTCAAACTTTTACTCCCTCCGCTCCTAAATATTTGTTTTTTTAGAGATTTCAAATAGACTACCACATACGGATGTTAAAAGAACATGCGGTGCCCCTATGTTTGGTTTTGGTAATTGATGACAATCTCTATGGACTAATGGTTGCTTTGAGTTATATTTGAAGGATTTGTCCATATGCTTTTCTTGGAGTCCATTTGTTGGTTTCAAGAAGAGTTTGCGATGACCAAGATGCTATTCAAGGAAATACTTAAAGATTGGTCATGTGATAGGTTGATCAAGACTAAGTCAAAGAGTGAATCAAGTTGATCAACACACAAAGCATAGAAGATGTACCGAGGGGGACCAAGCGATCCGATAGTATGGTAAGCATTGTCAATTATGCTTTGTGTACTAACCCATGGTCTTCGTGATAGTTCTTTGTGGGGTTAGGTTGCGGTGTGCAAGTTCAAGTGAATCATCACGAAGAGATCACATGCTTGAAGCTTGCCGTCCATTGTGGTGGCAATGGACTTGTGAAGATGAGCCAAAGAGTGGCTCACCCATAGTGGAGTATGGGGGAGCAATCAACTAGTCTTCACCGAGTCGACGGAATCAAGAAAGGTGGTCCAACTTGAGGAAGTCAAGATCGTCATCATCTAGCTCAAGTGGACTTTGTGCTAGGCAAAGGTTTGCCCTTGATAGGTTTTCTCTTTTACCGGTCTCATGGTGGTAGTTGGGAGACCGGGTTATAGGATCGATTGCCGTACTATCAAGGGGGGCTCTCGTTGAGTAGCTTGATCGTATCGTTCGTAGAGAGCTCAAACCATTGCATCCTTGCATCATCTTTATTGGTTCTTGTTTGGTTCTTTTCCTTGTGAGATTTGGAGGTTATGGTCATTTTCATGATAAGCTCGGGTTCATCGAAAACGGAGTTCTCATGCATCTTCTATGATGTTTTCGATGTTGGAGGTTATGCCGGTTCTTCTTTGTTGGAGGTTTCACTCCTCTATAAGCTAGGCATACCTCCCCTGCCTCTTCTTACTATAACCAGTCGCTGTTTTGATGCTACTCGTTGTCTTCTTTCCAACAAGCTTGAGTTTGCTCAATTTGGAGCTCATTTGCAGAAGTTATGGCAGTTCTGGTTTTATTGTATCCTTCTGTTGTCTTTAGCTGCAAAATGAAGGCCTCCAAGTGCTATAGTTCTGTGGCGTGCGGTAGTACTGCTCAACGGAGCAGTAGTACCGTAGTGGCCCACAGTAGTACCGGCCAGGGAAGCGGTAGTACCGCGCTATGCGGTAGTACCGCTCCTCAGGTGCGGTAGTACCGTGGCCTCTAGCCCAGAACACTGGCATGCGCGGAAGTAGGAGCGAAAGTAATTTTTTACATCCGCGCCCTACGCGGTAGTACCGCTCTCAGCGTGCGGTAGTACCGTGCCGGATTTTTGCACATACCGAGAATCAGCGGAAGTAGCCACGGATGTAATTTTATTAGTCCGTGCCTTCCCAGCCTAGTCGAACCCTGCCTTGCGATAGTACCGCAAAGGCGCGCGGTAGTACCGCTTCGGCTGTTCTACCGCTCGTTGTTTTAACACAATAGGGCCTCGTCTAGTCTCTTCCGCGGGAGCGGTAGTACCGCAAGGTCTTGCGGTAGTACCGCGGCTTGTGCGGTAGTACCGCATATCGCGGGCTGAATAAGTGGGTAACGGTTGGATTTTTCACCACCTATAAAAGGGGGTCTTCTTCCCCAATGGATCTTATCCTTTGAGCTCTTGTTCTTCCCCCATTGTTGACCTTCTTCGATCTTGCTATCTCTCAATCCCTCCATGGATTCTTGCTAGTTTTTGGGGGAAAAGAGAAAGGAGATCTAGATCTACGTTTCCACCAATCACTTTCTCCTCTAGGTGAGGGGAACCCTTTGGATCTAGATCTTGAAGTTCTTCGTGTTCTCTTCTTCGTTCTTCCTCTCATTTTTCTCCCTAGCATTAGTTGTTTTGGTGGGATTTGAGAGAGAAGGACTTGGGCACTCCGTGTGTCCTTGCCATTGCATTTGGTGCATCGGTTTGAGTTCTCCACGGTGATACGTGGAAGTGAAGTTGAGTAGCTTATTACTCTTGGGTGCTTGGTACCCTTGAGCTTGTTCCTCTTGGGTGCTTGGGCGCCCTAGACGGTTGGTGGTATTCGGAGCTCAATCATTGTGGTGTAAAGCTCCGGGCAAGCGTCGGGGTCTCCAATTAGGTTGTGGAGATCGTCCCGAGCAATTTGACGGGTACCGGTGACCGCCCTCAAGGGTTGCCAAAGTGTACGGGTTCGGTGACCGCCCCCAAGGGTTGCCATTTGTACGGGTTCGGTGACCGCCCTCAAGGGTCCCTTAGTGGAATCACGGCATCTTGCATTGTGCGAGGGCGTGGGGAGATTACGGTGGCCCTAGTGGCTTCTTGGGGAGCATTGTGCCTCCACACCGCTCCAAACGGAGATTAGCATCCGCAAGGGTGTGAACTTCGGGATACATCGTCGTCTCCGCGTGCCTCGGTTATCTCTTACCCGAGCCCTTTTACTTATACACTTTACTTTGTGATAGCCATATTGTTTCTTGTCATATATCTTGCTATCACTTAGTTGTCTATCTTGCTTAGAATAAGTTGTTGGTGCACATAGATGAGCCTAGTTGTTGTAGGTTTTGTGCTTGACAAATTAACCGCTAGGTTTATTCCGCATTTGTTCAAGCCTAAACCGTAATTATTTTAAAGCGCCTATTCACACCCCCCTATAGACGACATCCTCGATCTTTCAGATGTATATAGACATATTTTAGAGTGTAGATTCACTCATTTTGCTATGTATGTAGTCACTTGTTGAAATATCTAGAAAGACAAATATTTAGGAACGAAGGAAGTATATAGCATCTACGCTGCCATAGCGAATTGATCAATGTCATGTAAAATACCGGAGTCTCTTTTCAAGACAACAAGGCCAAAAGAAACTTCCAATTGCCCACCAATCACACGCAATATATGCAACTCGTACCTTTGCTATGAGCGACCAATCTTATTGTCCCGGGACATAAAAGAAACACAATCTGCAGTAGCTGGAACAGTGTTACTAGCAAGTAGTGGCTTGTTCAACATTTTTGTACTCTACAGTTCTTTCTCCAAGAGCGAAGCTCCGGCTGTTATTTTCCAAAATCACAGCAACACTTGCTTTCTCCAGTGGCAGTGTTCGCACACATACGCTTATTCTGAGGTGTTAAAAAGGAAGTGCTACGTCTGAAACGCAATTATGGTTTATGAAAAGATATACTCCCTCTGTAAACTAATATAAGACCTTTTAGATCAAGGGAGTAATTATGAGCTATTGATAAGTTAATTTTGAGATGCCTAGACACATATATATCTCAGCTCTTTTTTTCTTTACTACTCTACATGCTACAAAAAGCCAGATAAATAAATAAAAAATATGGCATGATAAGACTACATAAACTGTGGTAAACCGATATTTAAACAGCTGATAAGATGATGTAAACTCGTCATATATTCATATCGCAAAGGCACAGGTTCATCGCCAACTGTCGGTTACAAGCAAGATATGTCCATTAAAAGTGAGGACATACGCCAGCATCATCACTAGACTAATCTATCATTCTTATTTCAGATTGACCCTTCAGCAGAAAAAAAGTAGAAGGATCTGTACCAATCTGCTGGCTAATAAAAAGGAAGCCAGATGAAATACCCGGGTGAGAGCCGACAAGCTTCCAGCTATAGTCATGGAAATAAGTTTTGTGGTAGCAATGAAGTACCCAATAACTGCCCATTCTGCACTATGCAGGCCAGTCTCGCGGGGATGTAACATTGCTACCAGCATTGAGCTTATCAACCATGTTACTGGAGTCCGCAGTCACCACTGGGAGCGTCATGCTCCCAACCAGATCATGTGGATACCCTACTACACTGGCCGTTTCGAACATACTTCCATATGGATTCTTGTGCAAGATTTGTTGCCCCAAATGATGAAACGCCATAGGAGCTGTTGCCGAATGCTGAGGCAGAACAGCAACAAAAGTTGCAGGGCTCTCGGCAGGATTCTTATATGTGGCAGTGTAGGCTCGGCCACTACCCTGAACAGCATATGATGCAACACTGCAGTAGCTGGGCTTGCTTGGTTGAGGTGGGCATGAGGCCTGGCTCTGTGTTTGCAGTTGCTGTGGCTGTTGATGCTGGATATTATGCTCTGCCGTGGGAAGCAAAATTGTGTTGCCTTGGCCATAAAACGAAGGCATGACTTCATGATGCTTCTGCTGGGGTGAAGAGTATGGAGACTGCCCAACCAAACTTCTCGGAAGTGGCTCAGTGGTAGCATTGGCAGGCTTCTGAGAAGAGTATTGAGGATACATGAGCGTGACTTGAGGAGTACTTTGAGCATGAGGAGGAGATGTTTTCTGTTGAACCATCTGTGGTGGGACTTGCTGAACACTGTAGTGCTGCTGTTGCGAGACAGGGGGCTGTGATCGCCATGCCTGTGACTCGTGATGCTGAGCAGGCATTTGTAGCATATGATGCTGCAGTGGAGGGTACATTTCCGTTGGCTGACTAGATTTCTGAGGTAGCTCAACTGCAACCCTAGCTTCAGGGTTCTGGACATGCGGCTGCATAACCTGAACAAAAGACTCGGACGGTTTGTTCTCTGCGCAGTTCACATGATTTTGGCTTTGCATATAGTACACCGCAGCTTGGCTTGGATGTTGCTGATCGTGTTGCGTGCTCAAAGAGACAGGCACTAGTTGCTGCAGAATATAACCACCGCTGCTCTGGTTCGGCATAGCAGGAGACTGCATCGCATTAACTTGGTGAATTGGCACGAAAGAAACCTCAGGGTTCGCGAATTGTGTGCTCTGATCATTGGCATTTTCCCTTGCAGCAAGCATCGACAAGGCAGTGACTTCATTTGTTCTAGCAGGGAACTCATGCGCTATTTGAAGTTTGGCCAGTTGCTGCGCCGTGTCGGCCGGCTCATGCTTATCCTGAAGCATCTGCACAGCTTTCTGAACCTGGTCAACAGAAGAAACGATTGTTCAGCTCAGAGGCATATTCTTAATGTGGCAAAAATAATCCAAATCTCACGAGAACAGTAAGTCTGACTCCACCGTACGTAGTTTAAGAATAGCAGCCTGTGAAAATGTTCCGCTGTGACTCCTTAAAGCATCACACAAGACAAACGTGAAACGCAAATGCTCAATGGTGAAATCTGCCTCAACTAATTGGGTACTCGAGAGCAAGACATTTGGCAGTAATTGGCTGGGCGTGCGTGGATCTGAAGGCGGGGCAGGGCAGGGCAGAGCACGTACCTGTCTGAGATTCTTGTCGAGGCAGCGGAAGTTGACGGTGCCCTCGCTGTGGTAGTCCATGACGTCGCTGCGCAGCTCCCCGATGGACCGCTCGAGCTTGTAGCAGTAGAGCTCGAGCTGCGAGAGCCTCCCGCCGATGCCCTCGAGCGAATGCAGCAGCCCCTCGGCCTGCTTCCTCATGCACTCCTCGACGGCCGCCATGACGGCCTCCTTGGGGTAGCCCTCCTGGCCGTACACGTTGACGAACGTCCGCACCAGCTGCCTCTTGTCCTGCGAATCCTGCTTTCCCCGCTCACACACGCATCAACCCCCGTCTCAGAAACCCCCGAGATCGAGGGACCTCGCGTGGTGGTGGTAGTACGAGGGAGATGAACGCCGACAGAGGCAGAGAGAGAGAGACAGAGAGGACGTACCTCGGCGCGGCGGCGCGTCTGGTCGAAGGAGCAGCGGGCGTCGGGCGGGAGGCCGAAGGCGCCGGAGAGGGACGCGGCGGCGGGGCGCGCGGGGGACGACGCCATGGGCGTGCGGGCTGGCTAGGGTTTTGGGTTGGTGCGCGAGTGGGAGAGCCGGGGAGGAGGGGACGGGGATGGGATGGGATGGAATCCGAAGCGAAGGAAGGGGCGAGGAAAGAGAGGCGGGCGGGCGAGCGAGCGAGAGGAGTAGAAGCAAAGCGGGCAAAGGGAAAAGCAGGGTGAAACAGAGGGGAGGCCAATCAGAGGAGCGGAGGCGAGGCGAGATCGAGGCGTGGGGAGCAATAAAAATGGGGGGAGGGCGACGGGACGACGGGGACAAGTGGGGAAAGAGGGAACGTGGGTGGACTTCGGGGCGAGTGAGATCTGCGCGGGCTGGTTCGACTTGGATGTGGCCGTGTTTGTTTGTTTACTGACGGACAGCAGGGAGATCGCCGTTGGGATACCTTGCTTGCCTTGCTGGACGATCGTTTTCAGATCAGACGAGAGACGGTCTGGTTGGTTCGGGTCAGCTTGGGTTGGGTGCAGCATCACGCTCAGGTCTCCACCTCGTGAGTCATGTGCGTGATTAAAAAGAAATGTGCGTGGATGGGTGTGCGTTTGCCACACTGGTTTTGATGGGGAGATGTGGCCGGTATCAGTAGCATACATCAGAGCTGTCGGTATCACGGTGATCCTCTGATCGCTGGGGAATGAGTAAAATGCACGCATGGTCCTGCAAGTTGGCGGTGATGCATGGTCCTGCAAGTTGGCGGCGATGTCCACAACTGTCCTGGAACTTGCGAAGGACCTCAGTACGGTCCTGAAAGTTGGAAATACGATGGCAATACGGTCCTTCAAATCGGGGAACTGATCCGGGATACATATGTGCATACAAATCGCGCACGCCAGGACCTCCACGTCAACAGAGAAAGAAAAATCGGTTCGCGCCGCTCAGCGTGTGCTCGCCCGCACGTCTGCCTGGGTGAGCCGGCCCATACATCCGAGAACCCTTTATTTTTACCGGCACGTCTATAGCGAACGATGCGAACACTGTAGCGAAATATATATTTAATTTTTTCCTCCTTTATATATTTCCAAAGTTTCAAAAATTGTTCACGAATTCAAAAAAGTTCAACATCTGAAAATCTATTCGCGTATTTGAAAAAATGTTCAGGAATTCAAAAGATGTTCATGGATATGGAGAAATGTTCACGGTTTCAAAAAATTATTCATGAATTCAAAAAAATGTTCATGATTTCAAAAATTGTACCAGCCGGCCGACTCCTCGTCTGCGCCCACCAGCCAGCGGACCCCGCACCCGCGCCGGGCAGCGCTCCGTGCCCACCAGCCGGCCGACTCCGCGTCCTCGCCCGGCGTCGCTCCGCGCCAACTCCACCGGCGGGTAGGCGCGGAGCGCTGCCGGGCGAGGACGCGGAGCGCCGCCGGGCGCGGACGCGGAGTCGGCTGGCTGATGGGCGCAGAGCGCCGCCGTGCGCGGACGCGGTGTCGGTCGGCTAGTGGGCGCGGAGCGCTGCCGGGCGAGGACGCGGCGTCCGCCGGCTGGTGAGCACGGAGCGCTGCCCGGCGCGGGCGCGGGTCCGCCGGCTGGTGGGCGCGGACTCGGAGTCGGCCGGTTGTTGGGCGCGGATGCGGATTCGGCCGGCTGGTACAAATTTTTGAAATCATGAACATTTTTTTTAATTCATGAATAATTTTTTGAATCCGTGAACATTTCTCCAAATCCATGAACATCTTTTGAATTCCTGCACATTTTCTCAAATACGCGAATAATTTTCAAATTTTGAATTTTTTTGGATTCGTGAACAATTTTTGGAATTTTGGAAATATATATAAAGGAGGGAAAAATTAAATATATATTTCGCTACAGAGTTCGCATCGTTCGCTATAGACGTGCCGGTAAAAATAAACTAGCTCTCGGATGTATGGGCCGGCTCACCCAGGCAGACGTGCGGGCGAGCACACGCTGAGCGAGGCGAACCCTTTTTTTTTTCTCTGCTGACGTGGAGGTCCTGGCGTATGCGATTTGTATGCACATATATATCCCCGGACCAGTTCCCCAACTTGAAGGACCATATTGCCACCGTATTTCCAACTTTGAGGACCGTATTGAGGCCGTTCGCAAGTTCCAGGACGGTTGTGGACATCGCCCCCAACTTGCAGGACCATGCGTGCATTTTACTCCTGGGGAATTAATAGTTTGATTTGAGAGGTGTCTATGTCTACGAAAAACACACGTAAAGTTCGTACTTCCTTCCTCTCTCTGGGGAACCCTAGGAGCTAGGGCGAAGGCGGCGATCTACCTTCTCCCTGATGAGATTAGGGGTCTCTTTTCCATTTGTTTGCCACTTTGACGGAGGGAAGGGGCCGAGACCCCGTTTGTTTCGAACCGGTGGTGATGGTAGGGTGAGGTTTTTAGTTTAGGTGTAGGTTTCGGTTCCTAGTCATCGGTAGTGAGGCGATAACGCCGCCATCGAAATGGAAGCAGTCCTTCCCATCTTGTCTTTGTTTCGATGATGCTTCTTGGCATCTTTGGAAGGTGTGTGAAAGATGGTGCTTTTTCTTCTGCATGTTTGTCTCGGCGGCGTTGCCCCACGGAGCGGATGTCACAGATGTGCGCCTTGATCCTTCGACTCGACTCTAGCTACAACCGGTGAAGGTTGACTAGCTTCAGCCTCGAGGAGGATGTGAGAGGTGTCTTCCTCGACTCCTTCTGACCGGACCTAGAGGGTATACTGATCCTCTTGATGTTGATACGGGCATGGCATCGTTGATTGTTGATGCTAATAAAACTGAACCGGTTAAGGAGTTGAGCAATGAGTTATTTAGTGGAATGGTTGATTATGTTCAGTGTTGTTCTAGAGAGGCTCGAAAAGAAAAAGAGTCTACGATCCCACGTAAAGTGCATCAAGGCAAAGATGGAAAAATACGTGAGGTTTGTGGACCTGGGATTGCTAAAGTTTTATCGCGACACATTTTATCTGTTGTGCAGCTGAGACATAAAGATAATTCACGTAATGCATGCGACAAACGAAAATTATTGTGTCGAGGCAAAAATACGGTGCAAGAGGTGCACCAAATATGCGACAGCGGCAACAACCATGAGGAACCGGAGCCTGCAGATGTAAAACCGACGTTCCGCACGCCTCCTTATTTTATAAGAATCGGCCTCATTGATCTCAGTTTGCATGGCAAGATCACGTTGCATGCAAATTAAGATGGTGTCTTGGAGTCCACGTCCAAATAGACGACAAGAGATAGATTTCCTTTTGAGTTTGTGCTAGCTAGACAAGTAGGAGTACGTTAGTTGGCTTCTGTTAGGATTTAGTCATTAAAATAATATTATTCCTTTTAGAGTCCAGATCTTTATTACTTTCTGTTTAAGCGTACCAGAGTCGAGCCATATAAAAGGCTGGCTTCGGCCAATGTAAAAGGAGGTCAGTTTTGAGTTTTATTGGTGAGTTATGAACAAGGTTCAGAAAATGTCCAGTTTTTGGGCGATCCAATCTTGAGTATTTTTTATGATTTTCCTTTGAGGGAATCTATTAGCGACGAAGGGTTGATCATCACATCGACGCCTACGTGCTGATTCGAGGGGGTCATTATCTTTGTTCGTCTACTGTTCGTGTGCACGGGTAGAGATTGTTATTGGAGGTTGCGAGGAGGAACACGGGGAAAGAACTGCTGATCTTGCATCGCCGTGAAAGGTCGGGCCGTCACCTGCACAATTTGGCGTCTCGCTAGTTTGTGTCTACATCAAGTGGTATTCAGAGCTAAGGTTAGTCACTGCGATTTAATTTGCAATATCGTCTGCGGAGACGAGCATCAACATGTTGAGCAAGAACATATTGATGGAGGAGGAAGGCATTGGCGAGGTCATTCTTTTTCACAGTCGTTGCGTTGTGAACGAACGACGTGTCAATCTGACGATCGATGAAACTACTGCAGTCAACATGGTTAGCATCGAGGTGGTGGAAAAATTGGGGCTGAAGATGACACCTCTTGAAAGACCATACACACTGAAGTGGTTCAAAGGTGAAATCCACATTACACATCAGATTTTGCTAATTTTTACTTTGGGGAAATATTGTTGTGCGGAATTTTTTCATGTTTTTCCTGTGCCCATGGTGTCGTGTCATCTGCTACTTGGGAACCCATGGTGCAAGCGCGTTGGGGCTGTGCGGGATGTCAAGAAAAATAGTTATTCTGTATCATGGAAGGGCCAACAAATTTGTTTTATTCCTATGCCAGTGGATGTGTTCTCGGTAGATTTGAAAGACCGTTTGCGAAAAAGAAGAGAAGAGAAGGAAAAGGTAAAGGAAGAAGTTGGTGCACCAATGAAGGGGATAAATCTATTGGTAGAAAAGGTGCCAGAGGATGGTGGTGCAAAAGGACAGCGGTGGAGTGTTTTTAAAACACAAGGTAAAATCAAAAATCGTGCTTGCAAGTTGATAATTGATGGTGGCAGCTTTACAAACGCCATTAGCAAATATCTCGTGCAGGCATTGGGTTTATCCATGTGGCGACACCCGCAACCGCACCACGTGGAGTGGCTCTACAACTCTGGAAAATTAAAGATTACACATAAGGTACGTGTGTCATTTGCTATTGGAGATTATATGGACAAGGTGGATTGTGATGTCTTGCCAATGGACGCTTGTCAGTTACTATTAGGAAGACCATGGCAGTTCGATCATGACGCAGTGCATGCAGGAAAATCCAACACATACACATTCATGCATGATGGAAGGCGACACGTACTGAAACCAATGGCAGATTCTGTGATCAAAATAGAACTACACACTCCAGAAAAATTAACTGTGTCGAAAATAGACTCGAAACCGAGGACGGTTTCGTTTGAAGGGAGGGAGGATGATACGGGCATGGCATCGTTGATTGTTGATGCTAATAAAACTGAACCGGTTAAGGAGTTGAGCAATGAGTTATTTAGTGGAATGGTTGATTATGTTCAGTGTTGTTCTAGAGAGGCTCGAAAAGAAAAAGAGTCTACGATCCCACGTAAAGTGCATCAAGGCAAAGATGGAAAAATACGTGAGGTTTGTGAACCTGGGATTGCTAAAGTTTTATCACGACACATTTTATCTGTTGTGCAGCTGAGACATAAAGATAATTCACGTAATGCATGCGACAAACGAAAATTATTGTGTCGAGGCAAAAATACGGTGCAAGAGGTGCACCAAATATGCGACAGCGGCAACAACCATGAGGAACCGGAGCCTGCAGATGTAAAACCGACGTTCCGCACGCCTCCTTATTTTATAAGAATCGGCCTCATTGATCTCAGTTTGCATGGCAAGATCACGTTGCATGCAAATTAAGATGGTGTCTTGGAGTCCACGTCCAAATAGACGACAAGAGATAGATTTCCTTTCGAGTTTGTGCTAGCTAGACAAGTAGGAGTACGTTAGTTGGCTTCTGTTAGGATTTAGTCATTAAAATAATATTATTCCTTTTAGAGTCCAGATCTTATTACTTTCTGTTTAAGCGTACCAGAGTCGAGCCATATAAAAGGCTGGCTTCGGCCAATGTAAAAGGAGGTCAGTTTTGAGTTTTATTGGTGAGTTATAAACAAGGTTCAGAAAACGTCCAGTTTTTGGGCGATCCAATCTTGAGTATTTTTTATGATTTTCCTTTGATGGAATTTATTAGCGACGAAGCGTTGATCATCACATCGACGCCTACGTGCTGATTCGAGGGGGTCATTATCTTTGTTCGTCTACTGTTCGTGTGCACGGGTAGAGATTGTTATTGGAGGTTGCGAGGAGGAACACGGGGAAAGAACTGCTGATCTTGCATCGCCGTGAAAGGTCGGGCCGTCACCTGCACAATTTGGCGTCTCGCTAGTTTGTGTCTACATCAGATGTTGTCTTCTTTGTGGCGGCCGTTTGCTACGTAGATCGAGGTAGTTGGCATCTTGGTCTACATTGACAACCTCCCAGACACTGCTTCTACATGCTCCTGGATTTTAACAAGTTTGCTCCGCTAAGATGGAGGCCCAGAGACGGCAATGAGTTCCCCTCACGACGTGTCACCGATGAATGTAGGAAAGAGATCGAGGGAGGTGTTTGGTTAGGGTTAACTCAGGCTTTGGGTGACTTATAAGCTAAAAGACATTTTTTGGTTTAGGCAAAAGATCAAAGGTCATAAGAATCTAATTTGTTTTTTAAATTTCTATAATAATGTATTACTTCCTTCGATCCGAATTCGGATCCAAGGGAGTAGTAAAGGTTTGTTCTACTTTAACCATTTCGAGAGAAAATAATGAAGAGACGATAGGTCTTACTGCACACTTCATCATCAAAGTGTGCATCGCAATGTTTACGTCTGCAGCCAACAAGATCATAGCGATCTCCACCCGCCACGCTGATCTCTAGGTGGTACGTAGACCAGCGGCCATGACCCTCGTGTTTGTAACACCCCGAGTGTCATGCTATAGTGACCTCACACTAATGGTGTCATGTCATCAAGTTTGACTAAGCCAAATTGCCCTTGATAAAAATCAAAGCCAAATTCAAAATCCAAATTTAAAGTGAGAATTTAAATTCACAAACATGATGGGAAAATAGTTCATAATTTTGTAAATAATCCATAAGTAATTATTTTAAGAAAAACAACATCACTAAAATTCCCAAAATGCCCCTGGGTATTAATTAAGTGGATCAATAGCAAAATACTTGACGTTCTCAATTTCTAAAAATATCTAAAGTTTGCCAAATGCTCTGAACTTTCTGTGCAACACCACACTATTGTGCATGAATTATGTGCCAAGTTTTGTATTAAACAAAACTCATTTAGTAGCTCAAATAAAATGCAAAGTAGTAAAGAAATAAATAAAACAGAAAATAAAAAGGGAAAAAGAAAAAGGCCTAAACCTATTGCTGACTGGGCCTTAGTGGTAGAGGAGGCCCAACCCACCCGGGTCTTCCCCTTCCTCCTGCTACAGGAGGCAGAGAGGGGGCGTGGCAGCTATCCAGGCCGCCATGGCCACCGTGTCAGCCATCCGCCGTCCTCCCGAGATAGATAACGACCCCCCCTCGCTCCCCTGAAACCCTAGCATCTTCACTTTCCCCTCCTCGTGCCACCTCTTCCTCTCCCACGCACACGGCCTCTGCCGTCGCCATGGCCAACCTCGCGCGCGTGCTCCCCGTCCTCCCCACCGGCTAACTTGGTGTACACCGGCTTCCCCGTCGTCGTCTACGTCGACTGCGGGCACTCGCTCGATCGGAGCCACTCCGAATCGTCGCCTTCATCGTCGTCTTCTCCGCCTCGGCCACCGAGCTCCGCCGCGTCGATTCACTGCCTCCGGCCACCCTCGCACCTCCCCGACCTTGCCTATGGCCTCACCAGTGAGCTCTCCCTCATTCCCCCACCTTTCCCCTCGTATCTGTCGCCGCAGCCGCCTGCAACCGCCATGGCCGCTGGGGCCCACATGCACTGTTCACTGGTTGACCAGTCAAACGTTAACTGGGTCAACCCAGCCCAGGGGCCCCACATGTCAATGATTGTGGCTGGCTCAGACTGGGTATAAAAAAATCATCACTATTTAAATTCGAATTAAATAATTAAAACAATTTCAGAATATTATTAAAACTTTGTAAATTCATATAAAACAAACTGTAGCTCAGATGAAAATAATTTATATATGAAAAATGATCAGAAAAATAAGACGAATCCGTTTATGCCATCCACATACCCGTGAGATGCCCCCAACACTACAAACATGGAACCTTTCCCTCCGGATCGTCTGTCCGATAATTGCCTAAAGCCGGGAAAATATTTCCGGATATTTTCCCGCTCCGTCTATAACAATTAGCACTGCGTTAGGTCACCCCTAGCATAGCCTACTGTCATGTCATGCTTTCTGTTGCATTTGTATGCCTGTTATTTATTGTTTCTTCCCCCTCCTTCTCCGGTATACCCCGAGACCGTTGTTGATCTGGTGATCGACTACTTCACCGTCGAGGGTCCGAGTCTGTCTGCAGAGCTTCCAGGCAAGCTAAGCCCCCCTTGATCATTCCTATATCACCCATTCTTTCTCTCTCATGCTTGCATTAGATTTTTCTGCTGTTGTTCTATTAGGACCAAGAGTATATCGACCAGAGGGGGGGGGGTGAATGGGAGATTCAAAAATTCTTTCGAAAGTCTTGAAACAAATCCCAATCACAGCAGCGGAATAGAGTAACGAAGGAATGAACTAAATCAATTTTCTTCGTCAGAGGCATATTCCTCGATGAAGGATGTAATGACAGTGCGAGCTCGGGAAATGACAGGTTTAACTACGATGTGAGTGATGCAACATGCAAACAGATGTAGTAGAACAGGACACAACATGAAGCACACAGAGAATGGTATCACAATAGATCCGAAGAAAATGAAAGCAATGAATGAATACAAGCGATGAGAGTGAAACAGAATGAACACAGTGTGGCACCCCGGCTCAGAGAAGACCGGAACGCCCCGTATTCCAGCCTAGGGACAAGTCCTCTGGAATACGGCACTGTTGGCATAGAACAAATCAGCTCTTTATTACAATGGATATGGTTACAAAGGGTACAAGGATTACATCGGCGCGGCGATACTACGCCTGCCCGGGTAGCTCTATGCTAACATCGGAGTAACTCTCTCGGTAGCGGAACAGCGACGGCAGTGATGGACTCCACTCCACAGGGACTCTGGCTAGAACGCGTATCCTAGGTCGCAAACTCGGAATCCTCGACAAGCAAGCAATCTTGGCATGACCTGCAAACTGGCATGACACGCCAGATGAGTACTTTGAATATACTCGCAAGCTCACAGCAAACATCAGCATTAAAGCAAGACAACATCATAGCAAAGTAGATGCAATAAGGTAAAGCATATTAAGTAGTTTAATTCATACTCCGAATAACCTCAGGTTCCAATCCGAACCTGCTCCAAGTCCAATCATGTAGTCATCCAACCACTCATCCCATTGCCATCCCATAGCATACATAGCATATCCCTGATACCAACTGTACCACAAGGCTGACAAACTTACTCTCTTCCGGGTTGCCTCACAACCCTCGGAATACTCACGATCCATCGAGTACTTCCGATCATATGACGAGTTCTTCCATCATTACCACTACTATGGTTGACCACCTAAAGAGGTCTGGACGGACTGTCCAATACCGTGGACACGGCTATTTGAATAGACTTTACACTCTGCAGAGGTTGCGCACTTTACCCACATCATGGAGCACCCGACCTCGTGATCCCATTCGGGTGGACCAGCGTTGCTCCAACGAAACCCTCCTAACCCGTGACTCTCCCATCGTACCACCGGCAATCATCCTCCCCCGGAGTCCTGCCCTGGGTGGCCCCTGTGCCACCGCGTGACACCTGCCACCGTCGTGGCTAACAAACTGTCCCAAATGGGGACCTGGTACCATATAACTCAACTGGGCTCACAAGGTTATCGCCGCATACCGGGCCAGGATAGCGCGCACGCATAACCTTCCCTGTCGGGCGGTACCGGTGAAAGAGCACGCGATCAGACCAAGTCAAGGCCGTCCCATACCGGCAAATGTGGCTGCACGGATAAGTCCGGACAGGTGACTCTGGATCAACCATGAAGTATCTAATCTCTGAACAATCTCTGTCATGACTGACACTCCGATATCATAGTAATCCATGTCAAAACGATATCTGGCTAGAAATCCGGTAACCAGTATGCTTAAGCCACTGCTACTAACTCATCTCCATGAACTACCGGATGAAATCCAGAATAATCATAGATGATAATCTCAACATCATGGCATCAACGAGTGGGTAAACTACTAGCCACTACAATCCGGTACTCAACATGGTAGTCACCTATCCAAGAATTACTCCAGCATTGTATGATCCAATCCATTTCACAAATAACTCATACTTGTTGTTGAAGTAAATAGTTAAACTATGATATTGCAATGCAATTATGCAGATGAGAGTTGTGGCTTGCCTAGGAATGAAGGAACCATCGGGAAGGGGTGCGGAGAGTCCGCGGAAGTGATTGCCGGAAACAGTTCTCTCTCGGAGGGGGCTGTTTACGGGCAATGGTAAAATGGTCATTTCCACTGTGGAACCACATAGTGAAAATGATACCAACATGACGGTCTCGTCGAGACGAAGAAGTGGGCTTTGGATTCACCTCGATCGGAGACTCGGTTAAAAAGTTGTGATAGTTTTTCTGCCAGGGACCTATCTGTAAATAAAACCTTCACAAACCAGCCCCTGACTGAAAACTGGATCGCGCATTCTCAGGGAATATGCTTCCGCAGCAGGGAAAATGTACTCCAGTGGAGTACGCTTCCACTTAGCTGACATGGCCGGTGCGGGGTCAACGCGCTGAGAATGACACGCGGGCCCCGCGTTGACCCTCTCGCTCTCCTCCCCTGCTTTCTTCTTCCTCGAGCCCGACAGCGAACGGAGGAGAGGGCGAGAGGCAGCGGCGACTCAGGCGCCGGCCCGGCCGTCTTCGGCCACCCCCGACAAGGGCGCCGGTACCGGCGGGTGCGCCAGCGAGCGCTGCGTCCAGGGGAGACCTCAGGGACGGCTGGGGAGAGGTGGAGGCGACGGCCATGGCGTCGGGCAGAGGCGGGCGCCGGTGAAGGGCGCCGGCGGCTCCGGCCGTCTCCGGCCGAGCGGAGGGTACTGACGCATTCAGTGGAAGACGCCGCATCCATCCAGTGGTAAAACGAGCGCCGGGGAGAGCTGCGGCCGCGGCGGCTCGAGGTGGCCGTGGACACGGGCGGCGGCAAAACATGGGGAGGCGCGGCCACGGTTGCTCCGGTGACAGGGAAAGGGGATGGAGAGGGGCGCCGGCGTAGGGGTGGTCTTCTGGTGGTGGAAGAGTGGAGGGAGGGGCCCTGCCTCGGGCTAATTTAGGCGGGCACGGCCGGCGGCCATGGCGGTGGTGGGAGGCGAGGAGAGGCTCCGGGGCTTGGGCGAGAGGTTGGGGAGGGTCAGAGGAGGACGGTGGTGGCGATGGTGAGCTCGGGAGGGCTCGAGGCAGCCTATAAATAGGCGCGGCGACACGGGTGGATAGGGACGGCCACGGCGGCGAGCTTAGCCGGATACTGGAGCTGCAGGCGATGTGGCTGGCTGTAGGATCGAAAGTATGTCTAGAGGGGGGGGGGGTGATTAGACTACTTGACCAAATAAAAATCTAGCCTTTTCCAAATTTTAAGTCTTGGCAGATTTTAGCAACTTAGCACAAGTCAAGCAATCAACCTACACATGCAATTCTAAGAGTATAGCAGCGGAATGTAAATTATTGCATATGAAGGTAAAGGGGAGGAGTTTGGAGGGAGAAAACGCAATGTAGACACAGAGATTTTTGGCGTGGTTCCGATAGGTGGTGCTATCGTACGTCCACGTTGATGGAGACTTCAACCCACGAAGGGTAACGGTTGCGCGAGTCCATGGAGGGCTCCACCCACGAAGGGTCCACGAAGAAGCAACCTTGTCTATCCCACCATGGCCATCGCCCACGAAGGACTTGCCTCACTAGGGTAGATCTTCACGAAGTAGGCGATCTCCTTGCCCGTACAAACTCCTTGGTTCAACTCCACAATCTTGACGGAGGCTCCCAAATGACACCTAACCAATCTAGGAGACACCACTCTCCAAAAGGTAATAGATGGTGTGTTGATGATGAACTCCTTGCTCTTGTGCTTCAAATGATAGTCTCCCCAACACTCAACTCTCTCTCACAGATTTGGATATGGTGGAAAGATGATTTGAGTGGAAAGCAACTTGGGGAAGGCTAGAGATCAAGATTCTTATGGTTGGATTGGAATATCTTGGTCTCAACACATGAGCAGGTGGTTCTCTCTCAGAAAATGAATGCTGGAAGTGTAGGCACGTTTTGATGGCTCTCCTCACGAATGGAGGAAGGGTGGAGGGTATATATAGCCTCCACACAAAATCTAACTGTTACACACAATTTACCAAACTCGGTGGGACCGAATAGTGAAACTCGGTCAGACCGATTTAGTTCAAAAATGTGAACGCTAGGATTTTCGGTGGGACTGACATGTCAACTCGGTGAGACCCATTTCGTTAGGGTTAGGGCATAACGTAATCTCGGTGAGACCGATCACATGAACTCGGTGAGACCGATTTCTGTAATAGGCAAACAGAGAGTTGGTCAGGCAAACTCGGTGGGACCGATCGCTCATTTCGGTGAGACCGAAATGTTACGAAGAGGAAACAGAGAGTTTGCATTGCGAACTCGGTGGGACCGATCGCTCATCTCGGTTAGACCGAAACATTACGAAGGGAAACAGAGAGTTAGCAATCCCATCTCGGTGAGACCGAGATCCCTATCGGTGAGACCGAACTGATTAGGGTTTCTCGCAGTGGCTATGTCCAATGAACTCGGTGGCACCGGATAGATCAAATCGGTGGGGCCGAGTTTGACTTTTGGTTTGGGACATATGTGGATATGAGAAAGTGGTTGAGGGTTTTGGAGCATATCACTAAACATTTTGAGCAAGCAAGCCATTAAGCAACACCTCATCCCCTTTTAATAGTATTGGCTTTCCTATGGACTCAATGTGATCTTGGATCACTAAAATGAAAAGAGTGGAGTCTTGAGCTTGAGCCAATATATGTCCTTAGCATTTTGAGGGGTCCACATCTCTAGTCCATGCCATGCCAATCATTGAACTTTCTGAAATGATCATCTTGAAAGAGTATTAGTTCAATGAGCTATATGTTGTTAAGAATTACCAAAACCACCCAGGGATTAGTTGCACTTTCAATCTCCCCCTTTTTGGTAATTGATGACAACATATAGATCAAAGCTTCGACACATGATAATAAGAATGAAGTATATCGTCGCTTTGAGAAGTATGTGACAATCAAGAGCTCCCCCTAAATTTGTGCATTATTTAAAATTTGCTTTTGAATGCAAATGCACAATCGATTAGGATCATGGGTTACTCTTCCATGTCACATACATCTTGGTGGAGCGCTCAAAATGATGGAATATGAAAAATATGCACTCATCACCAAGGCAAAGTGAATGATCATACAAGAGAGATAAATAATGTCATCATCCAAGCACAAACATTAATGTAGGATATGATCAAACACATGACCATAAGTATCTCACACACATAAACATAGAATATCAACCAAGCAAGCACACAAAAAGTAGCAAAGAGAATGGCAAAAAGAAGCAAGCACTCTCTCTCGAAGCCTATGATCTATACACTTTCTCCCCCTTTGGCAACAAGTTACTAAAAGGCTTGAAAATGCATAGTGCTATGCGTCTCTCTAGGCTTGATCTTCGAGAGGCGGTGTAGAGAGGACTCCAAGAACAAATGCATCTGTTGAGATTGTTGGAGCTGGTGGAGTTGCAACCGGAGGGGCAACTGAAGCTGTAGCTGCAGGTGCTGATGCAGTAGCTCTTGTATCTGTCACATGCATTGCTGCAGATCTCTGTGCCCTAGGCACTCTCTGAAAAGCATCTGTGGTAGCTTTCCCTTTCCTCTCTTCAGCTTCTTCCTGGAGCTGCTCAACAGCTGTCTGCATCTCTGTCACCTTCAAGTCCAGATCATAAAACTTTGTTTCAATGATCCTCTCCAGGCTCTCTTGATTCTGAGTCAGGGTGGCCAAACCTTTCTCAATCCTCAAAGTTGCTTGAATGAGATAGCCAAGTTGATCTTGTTTTGACTTGAGAAAAACTTGAGATGCCTCTTCAACACTTGGCATCTTGGCTGCCTTCTCTGCCTTTGCTTTCTCCCTCTTCTCTTGAGCCTCTACTGATGTAGGATCTTCAGCATCCATGACAACTGTGTTGTCCTCAAATTCAGGTCTCAAGGGAAGGTGTTCTTTATCCAACAAATATGTGCTTGTGCCCATCTTGGAGTTGATGAGCATCTGGATGTGTGGAGCATACCCACATGATCTCTTCTGGTCTGCAGCTGTCCTCTTGATTGTCTCAACAATCAAACTCATCACCTTAAACTTCTGGGGCACATCAAACAACAGAAGCAAATTGATGGAGTGGCCTCTGATCATCCTGTGATCTCCTGATTTGGGCAACAAGGTGTGCCTCAAGATGGTGTTAATAGTGGCCAGTCCAGACAATAGATAATATACAGAGCCTAGCTTGTGAGTCTCCAAGGCTTTGTCAGGAATCTCCTTATACATGTTGGCCATGGAGTTGTGATCTTTCTTTCTCTTAGCATAGACATCTATATCATCCTCAAGCTCTGCAGGGGCATTGATCAGCTTGGCCCACTCAGCAACTGTTGATTGGTACCCTGTACCTTCAGACATCCATACAATCCTTCCATCTGGATAGAAATGAGCTGTAGAATAGAATTGCATAATGAGCTCATCATTCCACTTGGTAAGCTTTTGACCCACAAAAGTGTCTACTCCATTGAGTCTGAAACTTTCATGCACTCCTGGGAAGTGGTCTACATTGTTGTCGATGTATTCCCAGTCTACCCACTTCATGTCACACACTATGGGCTTCTTATCCAAAAGAATTGTCTCATAGAAGTCCTGCTGCTCCTTGGTGTGAAATCTATAGTCCACAGCAGTCCTTCTCCTCACAGCATATGGATCAGATTGTCTCCACAATCTGAGACCTGCATCCTTCCTTGCTTTCATATTCTCAGCCACTGGATGATTGTCATCATGGTCAGGGATCTTTGGCTTTAGCTTCCTGAGCACTTGGGCTTCTTCTTCATCTTCCACTTCCGGCACTGGGGCCTTGTTCTTTTCAGCAGCTGGTATGTTTATTGTGCTTCTCTTTGGTGCAGTCTTAGAAGCTTGAGCAGTAGACTTGGGGGCAGTCTTGGGCTTTGCTGAAGCAGCCCCAGACTTGATGGCATCCCCCATCAACTTCTGAGCTTTGGGTGCTGGTGCAGCATCCTCTTCTTCATCTTCTTCTTCATCCTCAGCTGCGTCTCTCATCATAGAGGGTCTGCCAATTACTCTGGTTATTGTCTTCTTGACCCTTTCCTTTCTCTTCTTGCCCTCACCAGTCTCCTCAATAGTTGATTTGGAGGCTTCAAGAGTTGAGGCTCTGGCCTTAGACATGGGCACTCTCTTGGCAGGAGCTTTCTTGTGCAATACAGGCTTGGTTGCAGCAGCAGCATATTCCTTTTTTCAGCACCTTCTTCTTGGAGCTGACTTCCTCCTCAGCAGCAACATAGTCTTCATCTTCTGAATCAGAATTTCTCTTTCTCCTCTGCCTAGTAGCAGCCTTAGGCAGGTTGCTAGGAGTACTCCTGCTGCCATCCTCATAGCTGTCAGAGGGACTAGTGCCCTCACTTAGATTCACTTGCTCCTCAAACCTGTTCTGGCTATCACTCTGATCAAACATTCTGGCACTGCAAACTGAAAGCTGACCCTGTGAATAGTTATAGATGAGATAGAGTGGATGAGCATCATAAAGTGCAGAGATTTTGCAAAACAATTGAGTCAAAAATTTAGTTTTAGTTTTCCACAGAAAGCATTTTGGAGCTACCGATTTGTTAAACTCGGTGCCACCGAAGCAATGTTGGAGTCTGAACTAGTGAGATCGGTCAGACCGAGACACAGTTCGGTGAGTCCGAGATTGCTAGGGTTTCACTGAGAGTTGAACTCGGTCACACCGATTTGCAACTTTCGGTTAGACCGAAAGTTACAAGTGCAATGGCCTAAGCCAAATCGGTGAGACCGATTTCTACAACTCGGTCGGTCCGAGATGAGTTCGGCGGAAACCTAACCCTAAATTTTTGAATCAAAACTAATCTAAAGGAAGTTTTTGTTGGATAGATTGATCTCATACGTGGTAAGAATCCTGGCATTGTCTTTGTGCTAAGAATCGGAGGTAAAGATTGCACAAAGGGTCGAACTCATACCCTAACTTGGCGATGAGCTCGCTACGGAGGCAACGGTGGTGTAGATTTCCGTTGATGGTGGCGGAGACCAGCGTCAGGGGGTCGCTGGCGATGAGAGGACGATCCGGAGACCCGAGTCGGCAGAGTAGGACACGCGCGGGCGAAAAGGTTTCGGAGAAATTTCCAAAATTTGACCCGTCGGTATATATATCCTGACCCTGTCGGTGTGACCGAGTGGAACAACTCGGTGGCACCGAGATTCAGAATCGCAAGCGGTTACTGCAACTCGGTGTGACCGAATGGTTCTAATCGGTTGCACCGAGATTGAAAACCTAGATTATGACCGAAAAGGACGAATCGGTCAGACCGAAATGCACAGAGAGGTTTTGGAAGTTTAAGTCTATGACGAATCGGTGAATCCGAGTGCTCCTCACCCAGAGGGTTCGAACCTGACTTGATCAAACTTTGTGATGTAGCATGAATAGAGTTTGAGACGAGAAAAGCATAGATAGCTAAAGGAAGTTCTTAGGCATTCTTGTCCATCCATTTGGCAAAAGAAACAGATCAAACAATCAAACCAACAAATGGATGTCCTCGAATGAGAAAAATATGCAACCAACATGCTCACACAATAAAATGGCAAATGAAATATGTGACAAAGCATGCACAAACACTCTAGCATCTATCAAGCAATTGGCGATGACTAGATCATCTATATATGAGTATATTCACTTAGGAGTCAAATGAGAACATTTGATCATAGGTCATACTCATCGTTTAAGCACAAGTGGGGTTACCACTTTTACATAAAGCATTGTTGTGTTCACACCATTAGAGTTGCTTTAGCTCAATTCTTAGAGTAAAGCTCCCCCTAGATGTGATATCCCCCCTAAGAGGGATGAACTAACCTTGGGTTTTGTCGATGATGACTTCATGTAGATGTTGAAGATGTGGATGCTCAATTTTGATGTAGATCATTTGGAGCAATCCATTGGAGTGAGTTGCACTTTCAATACCTACATGGGTTAGTCCCACAAGGAACAAACAAGGATATCCATAGACATAGAGTGAAGTACACACAAGATGATGTCCATGAAAGCATTAGGTTACCTTGTCCCTTGTCTTACCAACAAGAGGGTTTGTGACTCCTTGAACTAGTGCAAGATGTGGAAGATGATTGCACTTGTTCTTGCCAAAATGATATGAGTGAAATATGTTGGCGGAGTCACCCTCAAGAATTCTCTAGTTCTTCTTCTTCGGGATCCACATCATCTTGATGGGAATCCTTGGAGTTGTAGTCGTACTTGATGAAGTAGAACTTGATGTAGTCTTGGGAACCCACTTAACCAAGGCCTTAGGAGCTTCTTCAAATGCATCAATCTCCTCTTAAAGCTTGTCCTTGCCTTTTTGCTTGAGGTCTTGTGGTGGAAGATCATCTTGAGCTTGTGTCCCCTCGAAGGAAGTAGGATCATACTTCTCTTGTTGAGGAACAAACTTCGTCTTGGGGTATTGATCTTCTTCCCACTCAACTCCATTAGCATTGAACTTTCGTTCAAAACCAACACCTTGATTCTTCCGGTGCCTTCCTTGCTTGCGTACAATTTCTTCAAATTGCTTACTTCCGGCAAGGCTCTTGTAAACACCTTTCTCTATAATTCCCTTCAATAAGCTATTTTCTTGCTCAAGTGTAACTTGGCTAAGAGAATCATTAGTGGAATCAAGAGAACTACTAGAAGCAACAATATTGGATTTAGCATGATTATTGTTACTACTAGAAGAAGAATCTTTCTTACTCTTGTTGCTAGATTTTACTTGTGGCATGTAAGTAGACAAGAGTAAACGCTTGGCAATGTAAGAAGAACTTTTCTTATGAAGATCATCATTGATTGCTTTTAAGAACCCATGCTCTTGCTCTAGGTTGAGCTTTTCAAAGCGTAGTTTCTCATGAGTCTTTAAAAGCTCTCGATGATCTTCTAAGGTAGTTTCATGGGCTAACTTAAGAGTGTTTAGTTCTTTAGTTAGACGCTCAATCTCCTTCTTATCATCATCATTCGTTTTATCTTGTTTAGCATGATTAATAGCAAGTTCATCATAGTTTTCATCACTGGAGTTGTCAACAAGTAAATCATCATCACCTAGCAAATCATCTTCATCACTATTGAAATCAACATACTCGGGGTGTGATACCTTTGGGCCTTTAGCCATGAAGCATCTTCCAATTCCTTCATTTGGTGAGTCAAATATGTCATAGGAGTTGGTTGGCACAAGTGCTAGACCGGCAACACCTTCATCTTGAGTATATTCGGAGTCGGAGTGATAACTTCTCTCGGAGTGGTGGTCAGAGTCGGAGCCGGATACCCATTCACCAACATGAGCTTGATGTCTTCGTTTTGTATAGCTCCTTGATGACTTGTCCTTCCTTTCCGAATCCTTGCTTCTGCGAGAGGTTCTTCGTTCATAACGATCATCTCTACTCCTTCTCTCCCTTAGAGGTGATTCTTCTCTTTTGCTTCTTCTTTTAGGTGAGTCTTCTCTTCTTTTGTAGGGAGCCATACACTCATTGGAGTAGTGTCCGGGTCTTCCATAATTGTAGCAATTACGCTCACGACTAGAAGATCTTTTGTCATTGTAGGACCTTGACTTGGAACTTCTTTCCTTGCTTCTACTCTTGTAGAACTTGTTGAAGTTCTTCACCATTAGGCTCAATGTGATCTTGGATCACTAAAATGAAAAGAGTAGAGTCTTGAGCTTGAGCCAATATATGTCCTTAGCATTTTGAGGGGTCCACATCTCTAGTCCATGCCATGCCAATCATTGAACTTTCTGAAATGATCATCTTGAAAGAGTATTAGTTCAATGAGCTATATGTTGTTAAGAATTACCAAAACCACCCAGGGATTAGTTGCACTTTCACTGGCGTTTTGCGGCGTTGAGGAGCTTCGCGGAGGAGCGGAGAGGGTTCAGGCGTAGTCGGGAAGGCTTGAGCTCGTCTGTATACGGCGGCGGCTGTAGATGAACAGAGTGGGTACGGCGGCATTCATCGCGGCACGGCGATGAGGAATCCGGAGGGGGAGATGGGTCTAGAGCGAAGGCGACGACGAGGGGAAGCCCCTGGACATGAAGAGGTGGCGAGGGAGCGAAGGAACGGACAAAACCGAGCGGTTTAATCACCAGAGCGTGCTGGCTGGCATGCCAAACGCGTGGTCACCGCATGCACTGGCGCATGCTGTGCGTCCTGGCATGCCAAGTCATGTCCAGAGTGTTGTCCTTCCAAGGCAAAGTCTCAGGGAGGTGATGGCTCGATGAAACTCACTGTGGTTGGATGGGAGTGATCATCTGAAGTTTGCTGTAGCAAACATGACCACTCCTCTGTGATGAACAGGAAGGTGATAAGGTCAAAATGAGATGTCTGGGAGGTTTAAGTTAGGAAGAACTACAATACTGTTAAATTTGGAAAGAAATGGACCAATATTTAATATAGTTGCTTTGCAACTGACCAATCTGGTCCAGAAACTCAATCTTGAAGTGCCACTCACATGGAGTAGCCAATTGGGCTGAAATTAGGCAAAGGATGATGGTTTGGTCATATGAGAGTGCTATAAAAATGTGATACCATTTGGACAAGCTAAAATGGTACTTCCTTCACAGCTATCCTCTCTGACCAGAATCTTAGAAAAATTCTAGAGAATTATTGGGAAGATGAAATGAGCCCAAAATTTGTGGAGACAGGTTATATGGGTAGGATAATGTTCTGGTAAATTTTCAACAATTATGGAGCAATATAAAATGTAGTTGCTTCACAATGTGAAAATCTGACCAGAAACCAAGATTTGAGGCTGAGCTCGCATAGAGGATTGGATAGGGTTGAAACTTGGTGGAGAGTCATTATTTGATAATATGAAGATGCTTGCAAAATTTCAACTCATTTGGAGACTCCTAGCTGGCACTTGCTTCACAGAGATTCCAGTTGACCAGAAACTTTGGAAATTAGCCAAGGGAGATTTAATATCCAAATGAAGTTGAATTTTGGCATGTGGCAATGATATGGATAGGAAAGAATGCCCAAAAAGTTTGAGACCAAGCAAGCAAATATAAAGAGTACTTGCTTCTCAACTTGGCAGCTAGGGTAGAATCAGAAAAGGAATATTAGTGAATTATTTTTGAACATGGCAAGGAAGGGTTTGACATATTGGTGGAATATCTGACCCAAAAAATTTATGAGAATTATTTGGGAATTTTGGGAATGATGGAAATATGGGTTGCTTCACAACCCAGGACAGACAGGGTTATTCCTTTAATAGAAAAAGGAAATTTCCCAAGGAAAATAATATTGGGATTGGTCCAAGATGGAAATGGCAAGGTCTTGGGATGGTTTTGAAGTTGGCAAGCCACTTGGGAAGAGGACTCAAGGGTGATCCCTCCAGGTTGCAAGACTACTAAGTCACAAAAAAGCAAATCCGAACCAAAATCAAAAGAAAAAGAAAATGGGCAAAATCCAGGGTGTTACACACAGATACACTAGAAGGCAACAACAGAACAAAAAGATCAAGTAATCTATCGGCACAGAGCAAGAATATAAACTGCTAAAGGAAATGTAGTAGAGAGATTTAACCAGTGGTGCTTGATGGCGACAAGGAGATTTGGTAGACCAGTTCACCCTTCTGGCAAAGGGCTACGTCTGGTTGGAGGGGCTGTGACTTAACACGGAAGATAAACTCTATTCACCCTATTCTCCTTCAATGCAGAGCTGATCAGACTCAGGTTGATTTCACTCATGGTAGATCTTTGTCGGCGATCTCCAAACCTTCGGTCGACCTTTGCGAACCACAATCACTCTTGGTTGCTGAATATCAGGCTCGGTGAAGACAACAACTCTTCAACACTTGAAGCCGAAACCTATCCATCTAGAGAGTGCGTAGCTCTCAAGAGTAATAGGTACAAGAACTCTCACTCAGAACTACTATGATGCTAAACCACTGTCTAAGTTTCTTGATTTTTCTCTCGGTGGATCTTAAAACTCAAATCACTCAGAGCGGGGTTGGTCAAATCAATCTTCTCAGAAATCTCAAGCGGAGCAGCCAACAGACAAAGTTGGAGCGGGGTGGCTATATATAGCCGCAGCCTTCCCTGATGGGAAAAGACCAAATTAGACATCGGGTTCAGCCAATGGCCGAACAACACGAGTCCAACGGTCGGATTTGTGCACAACGGTAACATTTCTTGCGGAGCAAGTAATGCTAACTCCTCGGTCTGATACAAATCTCTCGCAGCAAAGAAGATCACAGTCTCTTGCTGGCAAGTATTTGCTCGGAGCACAAAGAGATTTTTCTCGCATCTTTCATAGGTTATGGCTAAGCATCACAATAGATCTAAGCATCGAGAACCTATACCCCCCTTAATAGTATGGAGGTCCTATGACCCGAAAGGATGAAAGAAGAATAACAAAAAGAATACTACATCTTCACTTTGCCTTCGAATTCCATCACTGCAGTCAATTTCTTCGGACGACAGTACCGAATCGAAAGCTTTGCTTCAGCAGAAAAACTTTGAGGGGTCGATTTCTTCACATCAATCCTCTCGATTCTATTACTTCAAAAAGTATAGCTCATTCTTCTCTGCAACGCAGATGTACTTTGGTGAAGTTCCTCGAACTCAGCACCGGAGACAGCATTATCTTCGGTTGTGTATGGACTTTTTCTCTCTGTATGCACTAGCAAACAAATCAGTCCATACCTATTTCTGTCAACAATCTCCAAAACACAAGGTAGGCAGATATTGCACCAACAATCTCCCCCTTTTTGGACAATTGTTGACAAAACAGATCACATCGAATGATAGATAATGAATGGAATGTAATGCGAAGAATAATGAAAGACGAGAGATAATTACGAAGATAAAATATTCTCCCCCTGAAATTAAGCTTCAGATCATGAAGAACCAGAGGAACAATATTATTCTTCGTATGAGCGTCATTGACAAAAGATCTTATGCTTGAGTTCTTTCAATGCACTCGACGGTGTCTGAGGTGGTTCCTGTCACAAAATCTTCGAAGAAGGTTAGTTTTAAGATAAGCGTTGAGTGATTTGTGACAAGGATATATCATGAAGGTTTTCTCAGAACACAATTTGAATCCACACGAGATGTTGTTTTCCTGCATGTTAGGTATTGGATGTAAATAGAGTAGGAAAGAGGATATAAGAGAGTTGCTTGAAATGGATATGCTTCAGATGTGATTTTCCTTCAGTAGAGAGGATAAAACAAGAGATACTTGTGAGGAAAAAATCACTTTGTTAGAGGATCATATGGCCTTCTCGAAAGGCATACAAATTTAGACTGACATTCTTTTCCTGCGAGGTTAGATGATAAGATATAATAATCGGCACATATCCAACAGCGACAATCACAACTCATTTAGTACTCGAAGTACTTCTCCAAAATAGTATCATCCCATGATGATTCTCTGTTCTTATTCAAGGAGCAAATATGTTTCCCTGTAAGATAGATAATTATCGAAGATAATCATTCACATGAAAAACACATTCAATGGTACCTGCAGACAAATAGTGCGAAGCAAATGATATTACAGGCGGGGGGTTATTAACGTTACATGACGTCCGAGTGTTTCAGCACCACATGCGGTGCGATAAGTTCATGAAGCAAATTGTTCAAGGGAAAACCAAAGAGCGAATGAAAACACCCTGTAAACCCTGATAAACTATCACTCGATGTAATTCTCCCCCTTTTGTCAACAAGTGTAAAAAAGGAAAGAGACGACAAATGAGGAATTACTCCATGGGAGTGTCTTCCAAATCCGAATTAAAATCACTCGACGAATCAGTGTCTGAGGAATGCGGAATGGTCGAGGCAGAAGCAGGGGTGGCAGCCTGGGCTTTGGAATACTTGGAGCGATGAACATCTGGCTTGTAGACAAGAGTACCGGTTGTATATGCAATTTCATCATCATGATCGACAAACAACAGATCCGTTGAAGCAGAATGTTGTGGGAGCACTGGAGTTTGTCTTCGGATGCGTGGAACAACAAGCAAGTCCAGGTAGTCATACTCCTTGAAGAGGCCCTTTTTAGCTAAATCCTTGCGAGAGTAATGCTTTCTCAACAAGGTCCATGAGCGCTTCCTTGCATCCTTCTCATGCAGAAGAATTTGACAAGTGTGATTATGAATCAGATTCAGCTCAGTCATCAATTCCACCTTTTCTTTTCTATCCATCTTAATGTCTCTCTCTAGAGTCTGCTGCGTGCGAATACAAATCTCATAAAGAGATGGATTTTCTTCACGAGGGATTTCAACCCTGGCTTCTTTGACCTTCGGAACATTTTCAGACGCAGAAGCATTTGCAGTAGTATCAACAGGTTCCTTTTCTTTGCCACTATCCTTCACAATGCACAGGGTGTCATGAACAGGAGGCATGAATCCTTTCGACACGTAAGCCCAGAAGAATTTCGTGACACCCCTGGCTCAATCGTGCACTAATCATACACGCAAATGCACACGATCAAGCCTAAGGACTCACGGGAAGATATCACAACACAACTCTAAAACATAAATAAAGTCATACAAGCTTTATATTACAAGCCAGGGGCCTCGAGGGCTCGAATACATAAGCTTGCATACAAGCGTCAGTGGAAGCATCAGATATCTGAGTACAGATATAAAAGAAAGCACAGAAAGGCCTTTAGAAAGGCGGGGCAAAATAAAACACTACGATCGAAAGGCGTAGGCCTCCTGCCTGGGACCCTCCGATCCTACTCCTGGTCTTCGGCCAACTTGTAGAAGTAACACCCTCGAGGTGGTAGTAGTAACGGTCATTAGCGGGGGCAGCTGTATCTAGGGCTCCGTCATCTTGGTCACGACAAACTGATATGGGGAGAAAAGGAAAACAAAGCAACCGTGAGTACTCAGAAGTACTCAACAAGCAAGGATCTACCCTACATATGCAACATTTTCAAAGAGAGGCTGTATATGTGGACTGGGCTGCAGAAAAGCCAGAATAGAGAGGAAAACCTAGTCCTATCGAAGACTAGCATCTTCATTGGTCTTGCAGCAATAGAAGAGAGCAGAACAGATCAATATAAAGTAGCAGTATCATTAAGTCTCATCCTCACCCAGAGATCCTTTCTCGACGCCCTGCGAGAAAGCAATCCCAGAGCCATACAGTCATCAACCTTGTCTGGAGATCCCATCTCGACTCCCTGCGAGAAGCAATCCCAGAGCCTCATATCCAGGTCTCATCTCAAGTTCTAGCTGTATCGATCGGGATACAACTCCGAGTGTCCTTTACCGTAGGACCGGCTATCGATAGAAGTTTTCTTCCCTGCAGGGGTGCACCAACTTACCCAACACGCTCGATTAACTCTGGTCGGACACACTTTCCTGGGTCATGCCCGGCCTCGGCCAAACGATACATCGCAACCCTACCTAGAGCTCAGCAGAGAGGTCCCCGTCGGTCTACATCCTAAGTGCTCAGAGGTCTTGGGCCATCGCCCTGTGCACTCCGAGTCGTTGCGTGCAGGGGAAGCCAAGCACCAGGGGGGGCCGGTCCGTCCCGGCCGCAATGCTGAACTGGACGTCTGACAAAGCTTTCGGCTGATGCATACGATGCAGAGTGCCCATAACTCTTCCCACGTGATGGTTAGTGCTATCAGGCCAGAGGCCTGCTCGAATCAAATATCCAAATCGTTAGTACCTTGGGCTTGCGGTAACGAGCAGAGACTCACGAAAGATGTGACCCCGTCGCCCCGTCTCGAGGACTTGCGGCAAGGGCCAAGAATGCCCGGCCACGCCTCGTATTCTCACTCGGGCACCATTCAGGCAACCCGCCTTCACAACACACGCGGGTACCCTTCAGGGTCGACCCGCCTATCCAAGTAACAGTGTAAAGTCCAAGTATCCGTGTGTCCATAACATCAGAGGAATCTGAGGTATCACCCTCGTTGAATTCCCACTCGATGTATCCGTCAAGGTGAACTCGGAGGAATCACCCTCGATGGGTTCACACTTGATGTGTTGCACGACAATGTCGTTACCGGAAGTGGTGAAGGAGGAATCACCCTCGATGACCACGACCAAATAGCTACTCTACAGAGTTAACATCGGAAGTGCTACAAGAGGTTTCACCCTCGGCACTCGATAGTAACGCTGCAGTGTCGTTACAACTAAGGGGTGGTGGTGTGCGGTGTCAGGGCCTGGTCTTCAATCCCGTTGATCGGGTCTTCTGATAATCCAGCGGGGTGGTCGGGACTAGTGGGGTCACTGATAGGTCTCTACCCAGCCTATACTAAGCAGTTTAGGATATGCATGTAATTATCAATAGCAGGTTACAATAAACAGGCTATGCATCAGAATAGGTAAAGCAGCAGCAGCAGCAATTCTAATGCAAGCATGAGAAAATAGAATGGGCGATATCGGGATGATCAAAGGGGGGGCTTGCCTGGTTGCTCGGCGGCAAGGGCAAAGTCGTCAATGGTGGCGTCGGTCTTCAGGACATCGTCAGCGGTCTCGGGGTCTAGCGAATAGGAAGAGGGGGAAGAAATAGTAAATACTAGCAAACAGATGCATGACAATACGATACACGGTGCTAGGGGTGACCTATCGCAGTGCTACACGACATAGGTGAAGGGGGAATAACATCCGGGAAAGTATTCCCAGTGTCTGGCATTTCGGACAGACGAAAAGAGGGGAACGGTTGCATGTTCGGATACGTCTCGTCGTTCTGAGCAACTTTCATGTACAAAGTTTTTTGATCTGAGCTACGGATTATTTTATGTGATTTTCTAAAGATTGTATTAATTTCTGGAAATTATCTCTAATTCGAAATGGACTTATTGCGCCAGCATGACATCATGCTGATGTCAGCAGAGTCAACAGTCAACTCTGATTGGGTTGACTGGTCAAAGGGGCAGTGGGGCCCGTCTGTCATTGTCACTCAGCTAACCTAACAGTTTAGTTAAGACTAATTATGCAATTAGGTCAATTAAGCAAGGTTAATTATGTTAATTAATCATATTACTAATTAATTAATTATTTTTATTAGTTATTTTTTTATTTTTTATTTTTTTTAAAGAAAAGGGGGCTGGGCCCCACGGTCCAGTGGCACAAAGCCATAGCGGGCGCGCGGGTTAACGGGGCTGCAGGCCCGGTCGCCATGGGCGCGGCCGCCGGACGCGGCCAGCCGGGGCCGCGGCCGCGGGCGACGGCGGCTAGGCGGAGCTGCGGCGAGCGGCGTGCCGGTGAGCTGGAGCGGGGCGAGGCCAGGCGTGCGGGCTGCTGCGAGGCAGCGCGCAGCTGCAGCGGGGGCGTCGGGCGGCGCAGGGGCCGGCGACTGGCCGTGGCAAGTGCGGCCACCAGAGGAGGCGCGGGACGGGGGGGGGGGGGGGTTGGGGGCGCGTCCGCGCGGGGCAGAGGCAAAGGTTGCGGGCGGCGGGGTCGCGGGCGCCAGCGAGCGAGGCGTAGCGCGCACGGGCGGACGGCGGGCGGCTCGGGGCGGAGCAGGGGCGGGCAGGCGCGGGCGGCTGCCGCAGTGGGCGAGCGCGAGGCGAGGTGTGGGACGCACGCATGTGCGGGTGGCCGCGGCGAGCGAGGCAGGTGGGGCAAGCGGCGCCAGCGCAGGCAACGCCGGAGTGCAAGCGAGACGACGGCCGGGCGCGCGATGTGTGCACGGGGACGGGGGAAGATGAGGGAGGCAGCGCCAGGGCTCACCCTCGTTGTAGACGAACAAGGGGTCGGCGAGGCTCGACGTAGCCGGCGGGGAGGTGGTCGGGGAGGCGAGCGACGGGGATGGGGTAGTCCAGCGGGGTCCGGCGACGGCGCTGTCGTGAACGGGGCGGCGAGGCCCAGGGCGACGGCGTCGAGGTGGCGGGGCTGCGCTCGATCCCTCCTGGATCGGGGGGGGGGGAGAGGGAGGAGAGGAAGCGAGGGGGTGTGAGTGGGGGGGGGTGGCTAGGGTTTTCCGGTTGTCGGGGGAGGGGATAAGGGGGAGCAGGGTGGGCCGGCCTGGCGGCCTGGACGGCCTGCTGGGCCGTGGCCCAGGGGGGGAGGTTCTTTTTTCTTCTTCTTTTCTTTTCTTTTTCTATTTTCTCTGTTTTGCAAATAGTTAGGCACCCAAATGAATTTTATAAAATATATAAACTGGTCCATAAATTACAGTGCAACATTAGTCACTGCTAGAAATTGGTTTGGTGCCCATATCTTTTTACTTGGATTTTATTTAATTCGAAAAGGATTAAATAGTGCTATTTTGCTGCTGTTCCTTGATGTTTGAGTCCTTTTCCAACTCCATTAAATGTTGCAATAATTTTTATAAATTCTTTGTGAATATTTGCAACATGATGCACATTTTAGTTTTCAGGGTTGGATAACTTTTATTTTCCATTTTAGTTTTAATTTGAATCTTGAGTTAGGAGCTGAATGCAAATGATGATTAGGCACTGATAATCATGATGACATGGCATAATCAACAGGGTGATTACTGTAGCTTAACCACTGGGGGTGTTACAAATTTCTCATTTGTGAGCTGCTCGATCGCGAACATGATCCATGGAGCATAAGGCTTCAATGACTGAGGGCTATCTGCTACGCAAGCGAGGTTTCGAATGAAAAGATCTGGAATGTCAAACTCGATTCCTTGAGATATTGCCACAAGTGCATTCCCCATGATGCCTTTGATGGAGTTTGGCCTGTTTGTTGGCGTGATGATATTGCACAGAATGTGAAATAATACTTTGTTGTCATAAGCCAACTTGTTCGGATCAACGTCAATGCATTTGTCACCTACCATGGTGGGATCCACCAGGATGTGGAGTTGTGCTTTGGACACATCCCAGAAATGCAGCCTGTGCTCTCTATCATTTTCAAACTCACATTGAGGCAAATTTATCAAGGCCAGAAAATGATCTGCCGAACATTTAATTCTTTCTCTGCCAGTCATCCATTCAAGCGTCCAGGTTGAGGTGTTTCCAAGCTCTCCTGAGATATACAGTGTGGCATAAAACTGAAGAATAATCTCTTTTATCCAGCTGTGATTGAAGCACATGAATCCCTTCAGTAAAGCATGTTCAATATGCTCAATTGCATGATGGAAACAGGGCATTTTCTCAAGTTCAGCAAAGTTCAACATCTTATGCATGATTGAAAATTCTGTGCTTGCCGAACAAGATCCGAGCATAATAGACAGCCTGTTCTTCAGTCCAAAACCTCGGTGACAATGAAGTCCTTTCTCCTTCGTAAGGGCTGACCCCAAAGAATGCAAGCTTCATGGAATGAATCTGTTTGTTGAATGCAGGGCCATTGGGGCCATACTCAGCTGGAAACAGTGGAAATGATTCCTGAGAATGTTTCTGAATTTCTTCCTCGCTAATTTCCATCGGCTGAACATCATCAAAGACTGGCACATTCTCATCGACGAGCTTCAATGGAGCAAGTGGCCTTATAACTTTTTCTGGAGCTGATGGCATGGGAGCACTGGTCTGACCTTCAATTTTCTTCGCTGGAACTCCTTCAGCGGCTTTCTCATTCTCAGGCACTAGGGCCTTTTCTTTCAGAGAGTTCTCAATGGTGGGTGTCACGATAACTTCTTCAGGCTCTTGAGTCACAACTTGTTCTCCTTCAATCTGCTGTGGTAACACTGGTAGTACAACTGTTTGTTCTTTCTCTTCGGGAGCCATGAGCTCTTCCAATTTCTTCTCTTCCTGTTCTGGCTATGAAGCCAAAGAACCAGGAGCAGGGTCCAGGCACGGATTCAGGGGGGACGAGGGGGGGGCGAGACCCCCCCTAACGATCGTGTCCCACGTTAATAGCGATGAGTTGATCGCTAAATTTTCGTGCTAGGAAACTGCTCATGACTTGCTTCGCCCCCCCTATGCGCGCCTACGATGGCCTGGGCCCATGTACTGTTTGTCCAAGCAATTGCAACCTAAAGGCCCAAATCCCAGTAAAGGAAAGAGGGAAAATAGCCCACCAGTAAAGCAAAGGGGCCAGGCCAGGAAGCAGTACACGCACAGGTTTTCTCTAATCGCTTTGTTTCCAACCTCCTAAAAAACTGCTCCTGCGATCTGAGTCCGCCGTCGGCTGCCTGCTAGATCTTCTATCGAATATATTCGTCGAGAAGGGAATAACAGGGACTGAGGAAGAGGAGAAGAAAGCGTTATTGTGTCGATCCAACAACTTATTCTAGCATGTTTTTACTGCCGGCCGCACGGATGAGCAACCAAATGAGGAAAAGGTTAGGTTTTTTACTTATAGCATTATATTTAATTGTCTTTCAAACTGTAGAAGGCGTAATTGTGAAACTACCTACTTTAACAAGAGCTCACACAATTTGATCCAGAATTCCTAATTTCACCGCCACCGCTCTCTTGTTGCCACCAGCCATCACCAGGAATCGTTGTTTTTTGTGGCCTGTATCTTCTGTGTGTCCAAACTCGAGCAAATGGCGATGCTGCGTTGGCCGACGTTGATCTTCCATGGCAGCAATAGATCGTTTCTCAAGGTATAAACATATTATTAGTTCTTTTTTACATCAACATTTTTTTTGTGGGTTTCATCAACATATTATTATTGCTTGATATGTTAATCCCTAATGCATTAGTTAGTAGCAGTTGTAGTTACATGTGTTTACTCGATGATAGATAGAGATCTAATTTATCTTTTATCCCAAATTAGCTGTACTTGTCTAGACAAAATAAATAAATAGAAAGAATAGAACATATTGCTCTTTTCAAACCATTTGCTTCAAGTGTAAACGTTGCACTAAAAATCCGAATTCAATGCGCTAATCATAGAGATAAATTTATGCCAACAGTTGCAAAACATGCTTTATTTTCTCATACGTAAGTGTTTGCTTGTGCAACTATTACAAAATATACATTGCAATTTTATGTGAGACTTGATATACATATTATGTTTGTGATAGTTATCTCTTTCGCCCCCCCTATGTTCAAATCCTGGCTCAGTCCCTGGTAGGGTCAACCTCCATCTGGGTAGGGGCACCAGATGAGGAGACCGGGGTGGTATTTCCTCGGGAAGCAACTTGCTCCCCCTCAACCTTCTCATCCTCCTTGATGGACCCGGAGGGTTCAGCTTGAATTTACTTCAAAGGTGATGAAACTGCCTTTTCCATCTCAATCTCTTCGTCAACTCTTTCTTCAGGAGCATTTTGCTCGGGCATGACATTCACTTCATCAGGATTGACCAGATACATGTCCACTACATCAGATTCTTATGCAGCTGAAGTAGGAATGATGACTACCGCAGGCATAGTATGTTCGGTTTCTTCCTCGGAACGAGGGTATAATGGAATCTGTTGCAATGGGACACTTAAATCAACAAGTGCTTCAGTCGTTACAGATTGGACTCGACGGTCCTTGATATCTTTCGGCTTGCTGGCTCTTGCCTGAGCTCTCTGACGTTTCTCTTCTCTTTCTCTTCGTCGAGCAAGATCTACTTGACGCTTAATCTCATCGTTTCTTCAATCACAGAGTTGAGAAACATCCATCTTCAGCTTGGAGCGCCACTCAATTTTGTTGTTTCTCATGATAGTGAGGGCTTTGGTGATTTCAAGAATTCCCTTGTTCACATCTTTTCTTTCAGACTCAGATTTTGCATCCTTTCTCATTTGCTCAAGGAGTTTCTTGTCCTCGATTGCCTGGTTCAGTTATTTGGTAATTTCTTTCAGCTCAGAGAAGTGCTTTGTTACCATCTTGGTAGCATCATCAGACAAACCCAGACTGCTCAACTGAGATGGATTTGCATCATAAGAAGCACCTTCAATGATGTCAAACATAAGATCGAAATCATATTCCTCTGTGGAAGCAGGAACAACTTTCTTGGCCTTCTTGGCAGGGACAACAGCTTTTTCATCAGTCATCAACTTTCTCTTCGCCACTGGGGCAGCAGAACCCGAAGGTTTTTCTGATGGGATGGGAGCAAGCCTTGGTGAAGATCTCAATGGTGGCGAAACCTTTGCTGGAGAAGGAGTTTGGTACGGCTTATCAAGCAGAGCTCTTTGATCATACATGGGAATTTCTTCGCGAGCATTATCAGCAGACGAATCATCAGATGAGGCAGATGCAACCTTTCTTGATTTTCGGGCAACAAACTTCTTCTTCGAAGCACGAGGAGAAACAGACTTCCTCTTCTTCTTTTCTTTTTGGGCAGACGCCCTTTCCTTCTTTTCTTGCACATCTTGTTGAGTCAACTCAATGATAACCCACAAGTATAGGGGATCGCAACAGTTTTCGAGGGTAGAGTATTCAACCCAAATTTATCGATTTGACACAAGGGGAGCCAAAGAATATTCATGAGTATTAGAAGCTGAGTTGTCAATTCAACCACACCTGAAAGACTTAATATCTGCAACAAAGTATTTAGTAGCAAAGTAAAATGGAAGTAACTATAACCATGGCAAAAGTAGTAGTAGCAGTTTGTAGTCATTGTAACAGCAGTAGCATCGAAAGTAACTTAGCAAAGGTCAATATGTGAAAAGCTCGTAGGCATTGGATTGGCAATGATAATTTTATCGGATGATATTCATCATATAGCAGTCATAACCTAGGGTGACACAGAACTAGCTCCAATTCATCAATATAATGTAGGCATGTATTCCGTATATAGTCATACGTGCTTATGGAAAAGAACTTGCATGCCATCTTTTGTCCTACCCTCCCGTGGCAGCGGGGTCCTAATGGAAACTAAGGGATATTAAGGCCTCCTTTTAATAGAGAACCGGACCAAAGCATTAGCACTTAGTGAATATATGAACTCCTCAAACTACGGTAATCACCGGAAAGAATCCCAATTATTGTCACCTTGGGGTATGCGGATCATAACTCGTAATAGGTGTCTACAACTTGCAAGATAGGATCAAGAACTCACATATATTCATGAAAACACAATAGGTTCAGATCTAAAATCATGGCACTCGGGCCCTAGTGACAAGCATTAAGCATAGCAAAGTCATAGCAACATCAATCTCAGAACATAGTGGATACTAGGGATCAAACCCTAACAAAACTAACTCGATTACATGATAAATCTCATCCAACCCATCACCGTCCAGCAAGCCTACGATGGAATTACTCACTCCCGGCGGTGAGCATCATGAAATTGGTGATGGAGGAAGGTTGATGATGATGATGGCGACGAATCCCCCTCTCTAGAGCCTCGAACGGACTCCAGATCAGCCCTCCCGATGAAGAACAGGAGGCGGCGGCGGCTTCGTATCGTAAAACGCGATGAATCCTTCTCTCTGATTTTTTTCTCCCCGAATAGGGTTATATAGAGTTGGAGTTGAGGTCGGAGGAGGTCCAGGGGGCCCACAAGCCCTCTAGGCGCGCCCCCAGGCTTGTGGCCTCTGGGTGGACCCCCTCTGGTTAATTCTTGCGCCAGTATTTTTTATATACTAGTTGATACCCCGCGCGTTGCTGCGGGATTTTGTAGAGGATAATTGATGCACTGATAAATATTTCAAATCATGAAAGGAAATATATATTTGTATATTTATGCAACCATCAAGGTTAATAGATTTGAGAACAATTGAAGTAAAATACAGATAATCATCTCTGTAAAGTGCATATCACCCATAGACTTCACAATTCAGACTTAATAATTGCATAGGTAACATGCATATGATCATTAGGAAATAGTAATAACGTGAGTTTGTCGGGATTACAACTTAAGCAAGAATGTAACTAATTTTATGTAGAAAGGTAGTAGTGTAGCTCGTAGGTGCATCTCTTCTATGTCGTTCATGTTGCTAAAAACAACAGTATTCTTGTGCAGCATTATTCTTGTGATTGCATGCACCTTGACGATGTCATTTTTCCCTCACATGTCTTGATTGCACAATAATCAATTTATTGGTGGTTTCATTTTCTGAAAGTTCAATGCTCATTTTAGCCAAAGAGTACATGTGAAAAAAAATCATCATTTGAATTTCATGTTGAATCTGAACCGATCGGTTTATGAGGAGAGTTTTAAAACTATTACCTATTTTGTTGTTTCTCAATGACATTAATTGCGGGTTGGCAAGAGGGAGGTGTAGTATTGTTTGCATCCTCAGCTGGTGTATGGGTCATCACACTATGAATAGAAAATTGTTGGGTCAGCGATGTTTAGATAGAGAATGTAAATGCTATTTTGTGATCGATGGCAGACCTCTCGATATTCTTTGAAGATGGATGGGACATCATTTCTTTGCATGGAGATGGCTGGAAGTATTTCATGTTTCAATTTAGTACTTTGTATGTAGTAGGTAATATGGTTAAAATTAGGAAGAACATACTCTTTGAATGAAAAGAAATTAGCCAACCTTTGTAGAAGGTAGCACTTGTGCATTGTCAACTGAGAAGCTTTTCTTTATGAGATAACTTACGGGGAACCTGGATACTGAATCAATCTTCATTCTCTCTTGCAAGCGCCAAATAACCTCATTTGGTGTCATATAGCGACATTCTGGATGATTTTCTATTTCATTGACTGTTTCACTTGATGAATGGGATGATCCATCATTAGACTCCATTTTTTATCTGCCTATCAAATCCCTTCGTCATATACTTGGAAGAGATATTTGTACATACCATCAGTGGACATTGTGAGGAACACATTCTCTAATGGTGGCTTGCTCATAGAAATCTTTAGGGTAATACTTTTGTATTATCCTAACTGACCTCTATTTCAAGGGTGTGACAACATGTTGTGATTGACGGCGAGGGTGCTCATTACTACGTGAGACTAAATGCCTACCAGGGTGCCTTTCATAGCCAATATATTTGAACAAATAAATAGAATGGAATAATCTAGAGGAAGAAATTTATATGGTATTTTACTATGTAATATGCACTGAAATAAATAGAAGGTGCTTATGCTCATCAAGTGTAACTAATTAAATTCAGCAGTGAGTGTGTTCGTACCAATGCGAGCTGGAAGAGATCTATGAAGCAATGAATCCAGTCCGAGCAGGAAGAGATCTGTAAAGCATAACATCGAGCACCTTTTGATCCGAGAGCAATCTGAGAAATTCATAAAGATAAGATCACTTCTTTACTAAATGAAAAAACTGATATATGGTGCATTGCTTACAAATATAATTGAGACCACATATAACAATATAACTAAATACAATGGTCCAACCCATAAGAAAATTGAGACCTTCCTGTTCTTCCGATAGAAAAAAGGTGGACCATTGATGTCTTTCTAACATAGAATGTGTTTCCTGTAGTCTAGGTCATCTAAGACAATTGATATCTTTCTAACATGGAATGTGTTTGATAGAACAAAAATTACCTCTCAGAATCTCACTCGCGTCACCACTCTTTCAGGGTCAGTAGCTTCGTGAACCTTAAAAACAGAGGTAAACAATGCAAAACAAATTACTGGCTTAACACATACAAAAATATTTTAGCAACCATAAGCATGTAAGGTGTATCTAGTTGTGACTGACGACGGGGGCGCCCACGACCGCGTGGGACTGAATGGACACCATGATTTGTAGAAGAATTTGCGGCGCTATCCATCTTTGCAAAGCGTGCACACAAAATTGCCTTAAATGCAAGCAGATTGTAGCCTATATGTTTGAATAAATATATCACAGAAAACAATCCAAGGTAGGAAATTCATATGGTATCTAATATGCATGAAAGGAATGGATGGTGCATATGTCCGCATACTAATGTAAGAAGCAGGAGACTGCTGCAAAAATGAAATGAAGCCAATCCGAGGAGCAAGAGACCTACTAAGCAGAAGTTGAAGCACCTTTTGATTCGGACAACAATCTGCAAAAATTTAAAACATAAGTTCAGGGATAGGAGAAATCCCGGGTGACTGAAAACAGGAAGCATGCAGCAGGAGGAAAATAACTACAATGTACTGATAAAATAGAAATAAACAAATAAATTAGTAAAATGATGATATTGGCTTTTGTACTATATCCATCCTAAATTAGAAACATGTGCAGGTTGCACTACTAACCAATTTGTGTAAGCATGTATCATAATCAAATAGCAATTTTATGAAATAAGAATCTGACAGAAATGCAAGGAGCAAGCGACATATGATGTAATGTGGCCAATCCGAGCAGCAAAAAACCTACACGCTCAGCATCCTTTCATACCTAGCACAACCTGAGAAATTGGAAAGCATGATCTTGTGAGGATAGAAATATTCAGAGAGGGCTGAAAAGAGGGAGTGTGCACCTAGTAGGGCTGAAGTTGGTTCCCAGACATGGATGTGAGCAGGCGTTCATGGTCGATGCGTATGGCAGAGGGGTTATAAGCACAACCTTTTCTGCATTTACAGGGTAATGAAGTAGGAGATTATGACGGGCGTAAATTGAGTGTTGCGAGGCTGTTTCATTGTGGAATGGAGGTGGAAGAGTTTGCGACATAAAAGCAGGGAAGGCGAAGGAACTTGGTGGAATTAATGCTCATCTGTGGAGCGGCGGTGACTGGGAGGGGGGCCATTGGGCGTGGTGGCGTAAGTCACCGGCGGTGGCTGGCCATGAGGACCATCGATTGGGGCGTGGCGGCGGAATCCATGGTGGTGGCGGCTGGATCCCGCATCTCTGGAGAGGTTGCTCGCCAGGGACCGCCGGCGGTGAGGGCGCAGGGTCAGCAGGGGCGGCTGGCCGGAGGCAAGCATGGTTGGTGGCGGCAGGTGGGAGAGCATGAGGGACCGCGGCGGCTGGCCGGGGAAGGGTAGGTCATGCACAGCTACCAGAAGCGATTGTTGCGGCGGCGCTTGACGAAAGGGATTTTCTTTAGCGATTCTTGACGGAAGGGTGTGGGTCGTACGCATCCTGAACATAGATGCCCATGGGCTTGGAGTGGGCCTTTTAATGTCCAAATGGTAATGTCTACGCTCAGCCCATAAAATGAAATCAGAGGCCAACAGCGAGCGGTGTGGCCGGAGGACAAAATGGTATGTTCACTTAGCAGTGGCAGCTCCTAGTAATTTTGACCAACACTTGATTTGACGGTTGTAGAGCACCCATCTATGTTGCATCAATGGCTAAAACAATTTGAGTGACGTGGCTTCATGAGAAGGAAGCAAAATCACCTAGTGGGGTGCCCCTATTTAGATATAGAAGATTCCAAAAATATTCTCCGTAAATTTTCAGGTCAATCCGAGAACTTTGATTTCTGCACAAAAATAACACCATGGCAATTCTGCTGAAAACAGCGTCAGTCCGGGTTAGTTCTGTTGGGGATATAACTAATGGGTATGACCCGCCCAGGAGGGGCCGGGTCATGCCCCTGGCGGCTTAAAGTCAAGAGGCCCGATAAGGTCCAAGAAGATGTGAAGATGGCAGTTCATAGTGTAAGCTGATTGAAGGCCCAAGACCCGGAGACGGCTTGAGGCCCACGAGTATGAGCCGCCATATGTTTAAACTTGTCTTGTAAGGCAAGGGTAGTTAGAAACCGAGCCGGTCACGTTTGTGTGAGCCGGCCGGGACTCTGTAAGCCGCCGGGCATCAACCTGTATATAAAGGGGTGACCCGGCGGCGGGTTAACTCAAGAAACAACTGATCGAGAACTAGGTCAAGCGTATTCGCTCCCTGGTAATCGAGACACAAGCAATACAACCTAAAGCCGGAGTAGGCCTTTACCTCGTTGAGAGGGGCCGAACCTGGGTAAACTCTCTGTGTCCTTTGTCCCGTTTAACCCCTTCAAGCTAACCTAGTTGCGATGGCTCCACACCTAAGTCCTTTTGCTAGGGCATCTGCCGTGTTAAATCCATGACAGTTGGCGCCCACCGTGGATCCAACGCACAGTGGTTTCGAGTTCTTGAAGGGCAGCTTCGCAGGGATGAAGGGATATGCCGTGGGCCGGATGACCAAGAGTCGCCGCGGCAAGATCTACATCGACGACGCAGGCTGGGGTCCCGAGGCCGATTCAATCAAATACGGGTACCGGGTCCCCTTCGGCGGAATCCAAGTCTTCATCGGCAAGATCGGCGAGTCGGAGCCTGAGCCAGACATCTGCACCAACATCATCGAGATGGCTTGGCACGCGCGACCCGCCGAGGTTCAAGCCGCCGTGAAGCACACCTTTGTTGGGTTTGTGCTTGGAGCAGGTTTTGAGGAAGGATCTGCGTCTGGTGGAGAGACGGTCATCTACTCTGATGGTGAGTCCTCAACCGGTGAGACTAATTCAATGTATCAACTGCAAGACGGCGAGCTTGGGGGATGTTCCGATGGCGATAGTATTCCGGACCCCTATGAGCCGCTGAACAGGGTCGCGATCTTCATGGCTGGCACGCAACCAGTGTTGCAATCGTCAACTGCGGCAGCCATGACTTCCGGTTCAACGGCCGAAGCAGCGACTGGCGTGAGCGGTCCTTTGCGCCAGCCGACTCAAGTTTTGTCCAAGCTCTTGGATGCCTTGGCAACTCTGCTATAGGTAGAGGTTACTCCGGAGACTCAAGCGCAGCTTAAGGTGGATGTGGCGAAACTACGAGATGAGATAGCTCAAGCCAGAGTGGAGCTTAATGCTGAGAATGCTAGGATGGCGACAGAACGAGCCGCCCTGGACGCGGAGACGTAATGGATTCAAGCCGAGAATTTCTGGTTAACCTTGGACCAGAATGCATCTAACGCCGTTTTACAAAGGAGGCACATGAGTCGGCTACCCCCGGAGTATGATGCGAGGAATCTTTTTAACACACCTGGGGCCGGGCCAAGCAATCCACCTGAGGTAACCCGGGCTGTTGAGGTGCCCGTGACTGGAGGGATGGCTCAGCCATGAGTCGCAGACCCGCCTCGTTTGAATTTAAGCCCGCCTTAGCAGGTGCCGACACCGCCAGGTCATTTTTCTAACCCTTTGGACAACATGGTTGCTGCGACGTCGTGGCTGGCGGCTCTCCCGATGCAAGGCGAGTCTCCCACGGCGGTTGAGACCCGGAAGGCTGTGGAGCTTCTTCAAACCGCGTTGAGGCGGCGTATTCGTATAGCCGTGAGCGGATCCATTCAACCCCACGCCCAAGCCGGAGTTACAGCCGGCGCATTGAGTCGCCGGTGGTTTTGAGCAGTGAGCAGCACCATAACCAGCCCCGTGGGCATGACCCGCCACGCGCTGATAACCATGCTCAGGTTTTAGTGGATCAGGCTAGGGCACGTCGGGAGGCGGAGCTGGCGGCTCAGTTGGCGGCTTATCAGCAACCCCAGCATAACCCGTCCTCGTCTATAGAAGCTGGGATGACTTCTAGGACCGTGGGGGTGCCATGCCTAGTGCCGGCTTTACGTAATGAGCGTCTGCCCAAGGATTTTAAGGGCCCTTGCAAGGTGCCCAACTACATAGCTGATCAACCTCTGGAGGCATGGATTGAGAGCTATGAGATGGCCATGGAGATGCTAGACGTTAACGATGCTATGTGTGCCAAGTATTTCACCATGATGTTGGATGGACTGGCTCGTACCTGGCTGAAAGGGTTACCTGCCAACTCCATCAGTTCGTGGGCACAGTTGAAGGCACGTTTTATTCAGAATTTCAGAGATATGTGCAAGCAACCCATGTCGATCATCGACCTTGATGCTTGCGTCCATCTTGAGGACGAGTCAACCAATCACTGGGTTCGCCGGGTCTCGGAAGTCATTCATTCATGAGATAGCATTAATGCCGGTTTAGCCGCCCTGATTTTGGAGAAAAGTTGCCATTTCCTTCCCCTCAAACAGAAGCTGGGGCGGCTTAAGCGCCACTGCAATGATATGGGAGAGCTCATGGCAGCCCTGACCAAATATGCCGACTCAGATAGTACGAAAGACCCGGCGTCTGACGAAGAGAAGGCTAGCAAGGGGAAGAAGGGCGGCAATGGAAAGGGACAGCATCACAATACGGCGGGTCAAGGTAACAGCGATAAGCGCAAGCAAACTGATGGCGGTTCAGATTTTGTGGCTAACACCAGCACGCAGAATAGCAGCCAGCGCCGTAAGGGGAAATCATCAACGCCCCGGTTTGGTGGGCCAAAGTTTAACCTTGAGGTAATAATGAATCAGCCTTGTCCAAAGCATGGTACTCAGGATAAGCCAGCCACTCATTTATGGAAAGTTTGCTTCATTATGAGGGAGTATAGAAATTCCAGTTTTTATCAGAACGGCCCGAACAGCGGGTTAGGATCTGGCTCTCACGGGCCTGGTTTTGGAGGTGGCGGTTCAAACTCTGGTTTTCAAGGCCAAGGCAATCAAGGTGGTGGTAATCAGCAGTCCGGTCAAGGTAATCAACAGCAGCAGTCCGACTATCAGAGTAATCCGAAGCAGCTGAATAGTGGGCAGTATCATGTTTTCACAACAAACCTATGCAAGCGAGACCAGAAGGTTCATAAACGAGCAGTGAGCACGGTTGAGCCGGCGGTCCCTCGATACTTGCGATGGTCAGAGTAGCCTATCGTATGGATCCGTGAGGATCACCCGCCCCGGGTTGACAACTCGGGTCAGCTGGCGTTGGTGGTTGCTCCACAGGTTGGTGGATACAAGTTTACAAAGGTACTTATGGACGGGGGCAGCAGTATCAATATTCTTTATTATGATACTTTTCGCCGTATGGAATTGACTGACAAAGATCTCAAGCCGTCTTCTACCATGTTTCATGGAGTGGTGCCTGGTAAGTCGGCATATCCAGTGGGTAAGATAGCCTTGGAAGTGGCTTTTGGCGATGAGCATGATTATCGGGTTGAAACATTGACTTTTGAGGTGGTCAAGATTCAGAGCCCTTATCACGCCTTGTTTGGGCGGCCGGCTTATGCCAAGTTTATGGCACGGCCTTGTTATGTTTATCTGCAGCTCAAAATGCTGGGTCATAAGGGCACCATCACGATGCATGGTAACAGGAAGATAGCTTTGGAATGTGAAGAGGGCGGCGCCACTTATGCTGAGTCCGTTTGTGCAACAGAGGAGTTGAAATTTTACAAGGATATTGTTGACCCAGCGGATATGAGTCCTTTGAAGAAGCCAACTACAGAGCATGACCCCTTGTTGAAGTTCAAGTCGGCTGATGACACCAAGCAGGTTGACTTTGTCCCTGGCGATTCATCCCAACAGTTTATTATCAGTGCCAATCTGGATCCAAAATAGGAAAGCGCGCTCATCGAGTTCATCCGTGAGAACCGGGACATCTTCGCATGGAAGCCTTCAGAGATGCCAGGTGTATCAAGGGAACTCGCTGAGCACACTCTCAATATTGATCCGAAGTTTAAACTGGTCAAGCAATTTCTTCATCGTTTTAATGAAGAGAGACGCAAGGCCATTGGTGAAGAGGTGGCCCGGCTCTTGGCAGCCGGGTTTATCGTTGAAGTTTTTCATCCTGAGTGGTTGGCTAACCCGGTGCTGGTGCTTAAGAAAAATGGCACTTGGCGTATGTGTGTGGATTACACGGACCTTAACAAGGCTTGTCCGGCTGATCCTTTCGCTCTCCCTCGTATTGATCAGATTATTGATGCTACGGCAGGTTGTGAGCACCTGAGCTTTTTAGATGCTTATTCTGGTTATCATCAGATCAAGATGGCAGTTAAGGACCAGGAGAAGACAACTTTTATCACTCCCTTTGGGGCCTTCTGCTATGTGTCTATGCCTTTTGGGCTCAAGAGTTCCCAGGCGACTTACCAGCATTGTGTTCAGAATTACCTCCATGATCAGATTGGACGCAATGTTCATGCTTATGTGGATGATATTGTTGTGAAATCCAGGAAGAAGGAGACCTTTGACAACCTCCGAGTCTACAAGATGATGCTTAACCCGGCCAAGTGTGTATTTGGCGTGCCAGCAGGCAAGCTCTTGGGTTTTTTGGTCTCTGAGAGAGGCATTGAAGCTAAACCAGAGAAAATCAAGGCTATCACTTCTTTGGCTAAGCCGGCATGTGTTAATGACGTCCAGCGTTTGGTGGGTCATATCGCGGCCTTAAGCCGGTTTATAAGCCGCCTGGGAGAAAAGGCTATCCCCCTCTACCAGATGATGAAGAAAATGGACCACTTCGTTTGGAGTGATGCTGCTAATCAGGCATTTGAGGCGCTTAAAAAACAGTTGGCCGAGCCTCCGATTCTCACAGCTCCTATTGACAAGGAGCCCTTGCTTTTATATGTGGCTGCAAATAACAGAGCCATCAGTGTGGCAGTTGTTGTGGAAAGGAAGGAGTCAGGCAAGGAGTTTCCGGTTCAGAGGCTGGTTTATTATGTCAGTGAGGTGCCAATTGAATCTAAGCAGAGGTACCCACATTGGCAGAAGCTGGTTTATGGAGTGTTCATGGCTAGTCATAAGTTGAAACAATATTTCCTTGGTCATCCCATCACTGTGGTCAGTTCTGCTCCTCTAGGCAATATTATTCAAAATAGAGAAGCCACAGGCCGGGTGGCCAAGTGGGCCATTGAGCTTGGACCTCATGGTCTGAAATATATGCCCCGGACAGCCATCAAGTCTCAAGCACTTGTGGATTTCATCAATGACTGGACGGAGTTACAGATGCCTGAGGAGAAGCCTGATAATACATATTGGACTATTCATTTTGATGGATCCAGGCAGCTGGAAGGCTCGGGGGCTGGAGTCATCTTGACTTCCCCACGAGGTGATAAATTTTGTTATGTCTTAAGATTGATGTTTCCTTGTACTAACAATGCAGCTGAGTATGAGGCCTTGCTCCATGGCCTTCGTATGGCTAAAGAGATGAACTTAAGTCGGGTCAGATGCTTTGGCGATTCAGATCTGGTGGCTCAGCAAGTCTCAGGAACTTGGGATTCCAAAGACCCGCTCATGGCGGCTTATCGCCGGGCGGTTGTTGCTATTGCTGGTCATTTAAAAGGCTATCAGGTGGAGCATGTTGATCGCAGGAAAAATGAGGCGGCTGATGCTTTAAGCCAGCTGGGGTCTCAGCGTAAGCCGGTACCACCTAATGTTTTTCTGGATATTCTGAATAATCCTTCAGTTAGGTTGCCCACGGAAGAGGATCTTGCTATCCCCGACCCGGAGGCACAGTTGGTGGCAGCTCTTCATGTTATCCCTGATTGGACGATGCCATATTTGGCTTATATGACCCGGGGTGAGTTACCTGAGGATGAAACTTTGGCCAGGCAGATAACCCGGCGATCTAAGTCCATGACCATTGTCAATGGCGAGTTACACCGATGCAGTGTCACAGGGGTGTTTTAGCGATGCATATCTCCTGAAGAGGGCTGTGAAATTCTAAGGGAGATTCATGAAGGAGATTGTGGTCATCATGCCGGCTCTAAGTCTCTCGTAGCCAAGGCTTTTCGTCATGGATTTTATTGGCTGACGGCTCATGCTGATGCAGAGGACCTGGTTAGCAAGTGTGATGGTTGTTAGAAGTTTTCCAAACGAGCTCATGTGCCGGCTCAAGAATTGAGGATGATTCCAATTACTTGGCCGTTTGCGGTCTAGGGGCTGGATATGGTTGGGCCTTTCAAGCGATCCAAAGATAAAAAGACCCACCTGTTGGTGGCAGTTGACAAATTTACAAAGTGGGTTGAGGCAGAGCCGGTCAGTAAATGTGATGCGGCAACAGCGGTTCAATTCATTAAAAAGGTGATTTTTCGCTTCGGCTACCCTCATAGAATCATAACTAATAATGGCACTAATCTGTCCAAGGGTGCTATGAAAGAATTTTGTCAACGTGAGCATATTCGTCTTGACGTCTCATCGGTGGCTCACCCCCAGTCCAATGGTCAAGCTGAAAGGGCCAATCAAGAGATCTTGAGAGGTATCAAGCCCCGGCTTATGGTCCCTTTGCAGAGGACGCCAGGTTGTTGGGTTGAGGAGTTGTCCTAAGTGCTTTGGAGTATAAATACTACCCCCAACAGATCCACGGGTTATACGCCTTTCTTCATGGTTTACGGAGCAGAGGCGGTTCTCCCTAGTGACATCTGTCACGACTCGCCCCGTGTGGCGGCTTATGTGGAAGCTGATAATGAAAAAGCACGTCAGGATGCTCTTGATCTCTTGGATGAGGAGCGTGACCTTGCGGCGGCTCGTTCGGCGATATACCAGCAAGATCTGCGTCGCTATCATAGCCGCCGGGTTAAAACTCGAACCGTTCAAGAAGGCGATTTGGTGCTCCGGCTCATCCAGGATCAAACTGATATGCACAAGTTATCTCCACCTTGGGAAGGGCCTTTTGTGGTCAGCAAGAACTTGAACAATGGGTCATACTACCTCATTGATATTCAAGATCACAAGGACTCACGCACATCTGAGGAGCAGACCCGCCGGCCGTGGAATATTGCTCATCTTCGGCCTTATTACACCTGAGCCACTGGCTCTTGTGTTGTACATATTTTCATCCTTGTATATATTATGATCAAGTATAATAAAGTCAGCATCCCTGATATTTCAGGGCCTCTGTCGTTTCCTTTCTGAGTATCTGAGTCTTTGTTGTCAGTTCATAAGATCACTTGGGGGCTTCCTGCTCATTGAGCATAGCTGTGACTACCCTCTTGATCCGGCTTGCACGCCTTGTTTAAAAAATTACTTGGGGGCTCCCTGCTCATTGAGCATAGCTATGACTACCCTATTGATCCAGCTTATACGCCTTGATGCAATTTGCTTGGGGGCTTCCTGCCCAAATTGAATGGGTACCAAAGCGAACTTGCTACAATGAGCAATTCAAACATAGGTATCCTGCCTTGAAGGCTCATTATTGGTCACTTGGGGGCTTATTGTTTAATGAACATAGCTTTACTTACCCTTTTGATCGGCTTGGATGCCAGGTGTAAAACACCAAAAACTCCGGGTTATCCTGCCTATATGTCTGCCACTCCGCCCAGGTTATCTGGAATGACCCGCCGAACTCTTGACAGTCAATCTTATAAAGACCCTGAATTTGTCAAGGTTAAAATGACGGTTGGTCATGTGAGGCCCGGCTTACAGGTTTAAATGAAGGATTAACTTAGTGGCTATGCAGCCCATGAACAACACTTGATATTGAGGCTTGGCAGCCTATGGAAGCCTTGTTTTTTCTGATTTGTTATTTTCTTTGAACATTGTTTGGGTTCATACCCTTGTACCATATTGATATATGGTTTAACACGATTCAGGCCATGTAGCCTTAATCCTTATGACTCATACTTGAGCTTATTTGGTGTTTTGATAACCCGGGCTGACTTTGGACAATAAGTCGCCAGCATATTTTGATTGTGCATTTGGAGTTATGCACTTCCAATTTTGGGCTGTTACCCTTACTGCATACGGCACTGCAAGCCAGCGGTATGAACCAATCTCACAGGTATGTGTTTACTTGTTATATGAATATGTGAGGTTTGGTAACCCGCCCTGGTTATGGACTATAAGTCGCCAGAATATATGATGTTGGACATTATGACCCGCCCTGGCGAAAACCGCCAGGGTATCTATTGTTTACTCTATGCAGGAGCTTTGTAAAATAATATGATATTCCTTGCAAAGTTCATCCATGGCATATGAAAAGTTCATCATCAGTTTCAAAAGGCTAAGAACATACACGATGGCATGACATACCATTGTTTTCACTAGCCTATTACATGGCTTTCAAAGCCCAAATGATTAAGTGTTTTTCCAAACAAGCACTGTGATGCAGTCTGAGAGCCGCCTTGCGGATCAGTTGTCCTGGTCCTGGCGAGTTGAAGCTTCCATGTCATCCAGTGCCGGTTCTTCTTCTTCTTCCTCTACTTGCTGGAAGTCAGTTGTGGCCCAATTGATCCCAGTCAATGCTCTGAATACAACCTCATCATCTATGAGGGTTGATGGATCAATATCAGGGGCAAAGGTGTGCTTACGTGTTGGCGGGATGAGATCCATGGCCTCATAAACCGGCGCTGATACTTTTGAGTAAGCCGCCTGATATTTTGTCAAGTCGGTCTCTTCAGCTAGCTTGCTCGCCAGTGGGCGCATTTCCTTTACACATTTGGTAAAGTCTGCGGCTTCAAAGGGAGACCCATCTTCTTTAAAACTTGGGCAGCTGGTGACCAATTCTTCCGGGTCAAGTTCGGCTTGCCATGCCTTCGCCCGGCTCAACGCGGTGATGGCACCGGCTCTAGCAGCTGACCGCTTTAGTTCTTCAACTCTTTGCAGTAGCACAGACAGTTTCTCCAGCATCTCCTTAATGAGTGAAGGTGGTTGCTTCTTATGTGAGACAGCAACAATAGCCCGTTGCGCGTCGGTGTACAGTTGCTCCACAAGGGTATATACGGCCTTAAGCCTTACACGCATGTCTTGGCCCAGCCTGGAACTTCTGGAGCCTGCATCAACACAAATATTGGTAAGCCGATTTGTAACCATGGTATGTTGATGGTGAAAAATTGAAGTATTATATTGTTTACCGAAGATGGCGGCTGTCAGGCTATTGATTTGATGTTTTAAGCCGGACAACTCATCAGTTACCGGCTTAAGAGCAGCTTTGGCATCTTCTGCTCTTTTTAGCAGAGCTGCCTTCTCGGTCTCCCAGCCGTTTCTCTCAGCGCTAAAGTCCCTTTTTAATTTTTCAATCTCTTCCAAGGAGGTTCTCAGCTCTGATTTGGCCTTTGAAGTCTCTGACTGTTGGGACTGGATGTTTTGCCGCAGATCATTGACTTGAGTTTCCTTCACGTTCAATTCAGCCTGCCATACACAGACAGGCAGCATATGGTTATGACAATCATCTTATTTGAAGTCCCAAGCATAATACAGGTATTTTACTTGGCACTTGGGGGCTAATGTACATTTGCTTTTTTGAAGACAAATCTTTAATGACCCGGTTAAAGTTTCTTCAACTAAAACCGGCTCATGGGGGCTACATATTTGGATTTGTTCATAAATATGGTGGTAAGTCCCTGCTTAGCTATGCAGCTTAAGCTGGCCCTTGGGGGCTACATAAGTGGATTTTAGTGCTACAATTTGAAGTTCCGGCTTAACTTTCCAGTTTAAGCCGGCCCTTGGGGGCTACTTGTTCTGATTCAGCAGTTACTAATTGCTATGGAATGGTTATAAGATCAAATATAGTATTTAAGTCTACGGCATATTTAATTTCTTCATATACAGTAGACTTGGCGGCTGACAGATATATGTACAGGAAGAGTTTTGCAGTGTTTACCTCAAAGCGCTCCTTCATCAGATTGACTAAGCCGGCTTCAAAGTCACAGCTAGTGTGAAGGCGGTTTAAATAACCCGCGTGAAGTTCCTAAGCGTTGAACTGGGCATAACCTTCTAAATCCAGCTTCCATTTGCCCTTGTCATCAGCAGAGAATTCCTCCTTGGCGCTATATTTGGCTAAGGTTGTGGGGTTGCCCGGCTCAATGTAACGGGTCCCAGTACTATGACATCGTTAGCCTTTTCTTCAGCAGGTTTGATGGGACTTGGTGGCTTAGCACGAGCCGGGTCAACGTCCGTGGAGTCCATAATAACATTGTGCTCTTCGGGCGGCGGATCATCAATGGCTGCTTCGGAGGTTTGATGCAAAGATTCAGATATTGTCTGCTTCTCTGGGTTAGCAGCCTTGGGATCTTCAGTGGTATTGATGTTTTCGCCCGGTTTACTGGTCTTCGCCTTCTTGCTTGGTTTGGCTTGACCACTGACAATGAGACATAAAGATGAAAGCATGATAATTGACAAAGGGCTTAAAAAGCAAAGAAATTCAATATTCTTACCCTGGGGCGACTTTGAAAAGGGGGATCTGAGTCCCAGTGGAGTCCCCAAATGAGGAGTGAGAAGTGCCCTGATAGTTTGAATCAGAAGGGTTAAGGGGTTGTCGAACAAGACCCGCTTTTGGAAAAGCTAAATCGGCAAACTGTGAAACCTCTGCTCGGCGCTTGCGAGGAACCGATGTGTTTGGTAAACCGGAGGAAAGTTCCCCGCCTCCGCTGTTCTGGGTTGTGCCGCGAACTTCATGCTGCTGTTTCTTCAAAATAAAGTGGGGATCCAGATAAGCTAAAGGGTGAGAAAACCTTACTTTTCGGCTCGCTTGTCGAACTTTCTGTCTTGGCAGAGATTCTGAGTCGGAGGAAAGGATAGTTACCTCTTCGCCGTCTGCATGGCTGGCCTCCGCGTCATCCTGGTAGTAATCAATGTCAATAAGATGAACAAAGTAGGAGCCAAGAGAATCAAGTTCTACCTCCGACTCTTCATCAAGAGTAAACAGATCAACCGCTTCTGATTTCTTCTTGGCAGGTTTCTTAGCCTGGATCTTGGTCCTGTTTTTCTTGGCCAGTTTATCCTGAAGCTTCTTCTTCTAGAAGGGGGAGTCAGGCTGCAGAAATTCAAGTAAGAATGAGAAGGCAGGTTGGCAGATAATGAGTTAATGAAAACTGCTCACAAATACTTACAGCTGGCGGCTTGTTGAGGGTGCAAAAGGGGTTCAGCCCCGTCTTGCTGCAAGTGGCCAAGCTTTCTTTCAGCAATGTCTTGACCATCTTGTTGAGGCTCTCGTCATCCAATTCACTCGGCTATGGCATTGTGGATCTTTGACATCACAGGTATACTCGCACATTAAGCCGGACCGGCGGCTTAAGGGTAAAATTCTCCATGCGACCCAGCATCGAACTAAGTCAACTCCAGTTAAGCCATTGGCCATTAAGGCTCTGATTTTTCCAAAAATGGGCATATATTTGGCCCATTCTGCTGTGCTGATCCGGTCGGGGAGGGGGTGCCTGTTGCTTAGCCGGCTCACACGATAACCCGGCAAGGGATTTTCACCCTCTGGAGATGTGTCTTGGCAGTAAAACCAAGTCTGGTTCCAGTCCTTGGGATGACTGGGAAGTGCAGTGGCTGGGAAAGTAGCTTCTTTGCGCCTTTGCATTGAAATACTGCCTAGTTCTAGGCTGGGCCCATCTGTGAACTCAGTCTGGCGGTTCAAGTAATAGAATTCCCTGAACAGCTCTACAGTGGGCTCCTGTTGAAGATATACTTCGCAAAAAACTTGGAAGTTGCAGATGTTTGAAACAGAGTTGGGCCCAATATCTTGCGGATGAAGTTGAAAGAAATGCAGCACATCACGAAAGAATTTTGAGCTGAGTGGAGTGAACCCCTGGAGCATGTGATCAGTGAAAACTACAACTTCACCCTCTTTTGGTTCAGGGGTGGTCTCGGTTCCTAGGGCCCTCTAGTGGATCACATCCTTTTTAGCCAGGACGCCTTCGTTTACAAATTCATTAAGGATTTCTTCCATGACAGTGGAAGCGACCCAATTGCATGAAGTGACAGTCTTGGTCATTTTGTTGGTGAAAAACCTAAAGAAAAAATATTGCCAGTTTAAAGTTATGCTGTTAAGCCGGCCAGTGGTCAAAAAATGAGTGTCATGCAAAGCCAATTTATATGCAGCGGATGATGTGCTTTAAACATTGGTATGATTAAGCCGGAAAGCTAAATGCCGGGTTATATAGGTTGTGAACATATATTGGCGGCTTAACAAGGGGACTAATGGAGTATGGCGGGTTACGGCTTATCTTATAAACCGCCCGAACAGCTGCGGTGCTACAGATCTATAAGTGAATTTTGCTAAGTGATGGGCAAACAGGTTCCACAGATTGGTTCTATGATTTTGGATCTACAGCAGTTCAGAAAAGGAAATAAATTCTAAACCTAAGGTGATGGCAGCAGAAGAACTCGTATGCCCAGATGAGATTTTTGTATAGAGGGGTATCTTTTACTATTGGAAACGAATGCTAAAACCATTACCGCATAACTTTGGCACTGTGTTCAGATCTAACTATGTGATCTAAAGAGGAAAAAAGAAGAACGGCAATGAACTCCGATGAACTAAGCAAACCCTAGTGCAGATCTGATGCGAAGCAAGAGGGGTACCTGTCGACGCTGATGGACAGCGGGAGTGCACTGCGTTTCTCTGGTCTGTTCAGGTTGATGCAGCGGCCGGAGTTGAAGACGCTGGAGGCGGACGGCGGCGGCAGAGCTCGGGCGCTGTGGAGTTGCAGGAGGAAGAAGACGCAGAGGCAGGGGGTAAAAGTGAAAACAGGGTCCCCCTGTCCCTATTTATAAGGAGTTGAATAAATGGCATGCACGGGAATCGAGGAGGCTGAAAAATGGTTATGTGGCTATGTGAACGCCTCGATTTTTGGGAGGTCCATCAAGATAAAGATCTGTGGAGATATTCTGGGCTTTGTGCAAAATTGATGCCCAATGATGTCATGGCGGGTTAACACGATTCTGAGATGTGATGTCATGGCGGGTTACCAAGAATTGAAAGGGAATTGATAAAGGAAGATTCTGCTATGTCAAGAGATGAAGATTGAGGTGAACCAATTCAAATCAACCTAGGGCCTAATGTTGGGGATATAACTAATGGGTATGACCCGCCCAGGAGGGGCCAGGTCATGCCCCTGGTGGCTTAAAGTCAAGAGGCCTGATAAGGTCCAAGAAGATGTGAAGATGGCGGTTCATAGTGTAAGCTGATTGAAGGCCCAAGACCCGGAGACGGCTTGAGGCCCACGGGTATGAGCCGCCATATGTTTAAACTTGTCTTGTAAGGCAAGGGTAGTTAGAAACCGAGCCGGTCACGTTTGTGTGAGCCGGCCGGGACTCTGTAAGCCGCCGGGCATCAACCTGTATATAAAGGGGTGACCCGGCGGTGGGTTAACTCAAGAAACAACTGATCGAGAACTAGGTCAAGCGTATTCGCTCCCTGGTAATCGAGACACAAGCAATACAACCTAAAGCAGGAGTAGGCCTTTACCTCGTTGAGAGGGGCCGAACCTGGGTAAACTCTCTATGTCCTTTGTCCCGTTTAACCCCTTCAAGCTAACCTAGTTGCGATGGCTCCACACCTAAGTCCTTTTGCTAGGGCATCTGCCGTGTTAAATCCACGACAAGTTCCATTCAAATCATGCAAATTAGAGTCCAAAACAAGGGCAAAAGAGTTTGGAAAAGTAGATACGATGGAGATGTATCAACTCCCCCAAGCTTAACCCATTGCTTGTCCTCAAGCAATTCAGTTGACAAACTGAAAGTGACAAAGAAAAACTTTTACAATATGTTTGATCTTGTTGTTGCAAATATGTATAGCCAATATTCTAGTTTTCAGCAAAGATTATGAACTAACCATATTCACAGTAACATTTAGGTCTCACATTTACTCTTATCAATGGCATAATCAACTAGCAAGCAATAATAATAAATCTCGGATGACAATACTTTTTCAAAACAATCATGATATAATATAACAAAATGGTATCTCGCTAGCCCTTTCTGAGACCACAAAACATAAATGCAGAGCACCCCTGAAGATCAAGGACTGACTAGACATTATAATTCATGGCAAAAGAGATCCAGTCACACTCATACTCATCATCAATTAATAACAAAGTATACAAATGACAGTGGTGCTCTCTAGCTGGTGCTTTTTATAAGAAGATGATGAGTCAACAATAAAAGTAAATAGATAGGCCCTTCACAGAGGTAAGCAGGGATTTGCGGAGGTGCCAGAGCTTGGAGCTTTTAGAACAGAGATAAATATAGTTTTAAGCGGTATGCTTTCATTGTCAACATAACAACCAAGAGATCTCACCATCTTCCATGCTAGATACATTGTAGGCGGTTCCCAAACAGAATGGTAAAGTTTTTACTCCCCCTCCACCAACGATCACACTCCACGGCTAGCCGAATTCACGGGTGATGTCCATACCAACAACAATCCTGGGGGAGTTTTGTTTTATGATTATATTTTGATTTGATTTCGAGCATGGAACTGGGCATCCCGATTACCGGCCACTTTCTCGTGAATGACAAGTGAATAAACACTCATCGTGTGAATAACCCACCTAGCATGGAAGATACTGACAGCCCCCAATCGCTACATGAGCGATTCGGGCATACAAAACAGATTATTATTTGAAGGTTTAGAGTTTGGCACATGCAAATTTACTTGGAACGGCAGGTAAATACCGCATATAGGTAGGTATGGTGGACTCATATGTAACAACTTTGGGTTTAAGGAAGTGGATGCACAAGCAGTATTCCCGCTTAGTACAAGTGAAGGCTAGCAAAAGATTGAGGAGCGACCAACTAGAGAGCGACAACAGTCATAAACATGCATTGAGATTAATCAACATTGAGTGCAAGTATGAGTAGGATATAAATCACCATGAACATAAATATCATGGAGGCTATGTTGTTTTTGATTCAACTACATGCGTGAGCATGTGCCAAGTCAATCCACTTAAATCATTCAAAGGAGGATACCATCCTATCATACTTCATCACAACCTTTTTAAATTGCATGTTGGCACACAAGACAAATCATTATCCACTCCTAGCTAATTAAGCATGGCATGAGTAACTATAATCTCTAATTGTCATTGCAAACATGTTTCATTCATAATAGGCTGAATCAGGAACGATGAGCTAATCATATTTATAAAAACAAAATAGGTCGAGTTCGTACCAACTTTTCTCCATCTCAATCATTCCATCATATATCGTCATTATTTCCTTTCACTTGCACGACCGAACGGTGTGAATAATAATAAGAGTGCACGTGCATTGGACTAAGCTGGAATCTGCAAACATTTATTCAAAGGAGAAGACAAGGTAATATGGGCTCTTTGTTAGATCAACAATAATGCATATGAGAGCCACTCAACATTTTCATCGTGGTCTTCTCCTTACAACCCAAAGAAACGAAAATAATTTCAAAGGAACACACTGAAATATTTTTGGAGTTTTTGTTTTTCTGAAGAAAGTAAAACGAAAACGAGAAAAACTATTTACACGGGAAAGTTCCCAACAAGCAAAAGAAGAACGAGAAATCTTTTTGGGTTTTCTTTTAATACTACTACTAAATAACCTAGAAAGAAAAACTAAAAAGAAGCGATAACTAATTTTTTTTGGATTTTCTCAAAGTTTTTCAAACACATAAGAAGAAAACAAGAAAAATAAACTAACATGGATAATACAATGAAAAAGTATGAACACCGACAACTGAAATGAGTGTGTGAACATGAATGTAATGTAAGTGAGAGATACGTACTCCCCTAAGCTTAGGCTTTTGGCCTAAGTTGGTCTATGACCACGGCTGGAAATAACCCTCTTCGCGATACGGCGGAGGGTCCTGAGGGTTCCACTGGTTAGCGAGCTCCTATGGCTCCCACTGATAAACTGGCTCCTGATATGGATCAGGAACTGGTGTTGGCTCAGGTGCTGGAGGTTGCGTTAAGCTCCAGTATGCATAAATGTCCTCGGGCATAATAGTTTACCTGCCTGAATGAATATCGAACAACGAAGGTGCAGGCAAGGTAATATTCTCACAAGTACCCTGACTAAAAACTAGGTTGTAGAGGAGCCGCTTGTCATCGTCCTTTTTAATAAAATCGTGTGCTTCCATACTAACATAGTTTAAATATTTAGTGGGTAACAACATCTCCTTCTCCTCCTCATGCCTAATGGGTATCTCAAAATGTCTAGCAAGGCGGGAAGCATAGACACCTCCAAAAATAGCACCCTTCGAGCGGTTCGTGTTCAACCGTCGAGCAACAGTAGCACCCAAACTAAAAGTTCTATCAACAAATAAAGCATGGCGCAGAATGGCAAGGTTAGGGGCACTGGGGCCTCCACTCTCCCCACGACCAATCAAACATCTCCCGGCAAATAATGAATAATAGAGTAAAACAGGAAAATGTAAACTAGCCACTCTCGCTTCTGACACTCCTCTCTCTTCCCCGACAGTAATTTCATCAATGAAATCCTCCACATCCCTAGGATGTGGCTCACTGATGCTGCCCTCATAAGGTATTTTGCAAACATCACAAAAATCATAAAGTGTCATTCGCTTGGGCGCATCATACAAGTGAAATTCTACCATGGGAGGATCCTTCCTAGAATGAAAGTGAAAATTTTGCACAAAGATATTAGTGAGTAGGAGGTATTGATCACACTTATCTTGGAGGAAGGCGGTGATGCCGGCATTCTCCGCCAAATAGTAGAAGTCATCATAAATTCCTGCCTCCCTCAAGAATGTATCACTTGGCCACTCACACGGCCGAACCTCCGCAATGCGAGGAAGGTTGTACTTGGGCTTCTTCTTCTCCTTGTTCTCATTTCCCTCTGAATTCTGGCTCAAAGAGCCCCTTAACCATCTCTTCATGGTTTTTCTTTCCTCTGAAAATTTCTGAAATTTTTAGTGACTCAAAATAAAAGTGAACCAAACTCAACAAGATTGATAGCAACTACTCCCTCAAGTGTCTAGAGGCTATATCATGCAAAACTACTTTTGACCATATAAATATGACATGCAAGCTCAAGAACAAGGTCACCACATCAGCAAAAATTTGCAATATATAAAGCACTAGAACAAAAACTAATTGGACCATTGGAGGAGTCACATACCGATGAACAATCCCACGAAACAGTTTTAGAAACGGTGTTCCGAGCAAGGAGATCAAAAATGGCAGCAAAATGAGCAAGAACACGGGTTTGAGCAATCGTGGGATTTTTTTCTGGAGGAGGACAAAGTGGATGGGTGCTGGAATAAGTGAGGGGGACCCATGTGGGACCCATAAGCCCTGTAGGCATGCCTAGGGGGGTGGGCGCGTCCTGTGGGCTTGTGGCCCACTGTTGCACCTCCCTGAGGTGTTTTTAGTAACAAAAATTCTTAAATATTCTAGAAAAAATCATACTAAATTTTCAGGGCATTTGGAGAACTTTTATTTTCTGATCATTTTTTTATTGCATGGATAATTCAGAAAACAAAAAAAAATAGTATTTTTGCTTTAATTATCCTAAATAACAGAAAGTAGAGAGTGGGTACAGAAGGTTGTGTTTACTAAATTCATCCATCTCATGCCCGTCAAAAGGAATCCATTAACAAGGTTGATCAAGTCTTATTAACAAACTTCTTCCGAATGACATGAAACCGGAGAACCTTCGTATAACACTAGGTTACCTCAACGGGGATATGCATGTCCCCAACAATAACAATATCATATTTCTTTTTGACAGTAGGGAGAGGAAATTCAAAACCTCCAATAGTAATTGTTGAAATTTTTGCAATAGAATTGATACTATTCACTTGAGGTTGTTTTCTTCGGAAAGTGTATCGTATGCTCATTACCATTAACATGAAAAGTGACATTGCCGTTGTTGCAATCAATAACAACCTCTGCAGTATTCAAAAAGGGTATACCGAGGATGATCGACATACTGTCGTCCTCGGGTATATCAAGAATAACAAAGTCCGTTAAAATAGTAACATTTGCAACTACGACAGGCACATCCTCACAATTACCGATGGGTATAGTAGTTGATTTATCTGCCATTTGCAAAGACATTTCAGTGGGTGTCAACTTATTCAATTCAAGTCTACGATATAAAGAGAAAGGCATAACACTAACACCGACTCCCAGGTCACATAAAGCAGTTTTAACATAGTTTCTTTTAATGGAGCATGGTATAGTTGGTATTCCTGGATCTCCTAGTTTCTTCGGTATTCCACCTTTAAATGTATAATTAGCAAGCATGGTGAAAATTTCAGCTTCCAGTATCTTTCTTTTATTTGTAACAACATCTTTCATATACTTAGCTTAAGGAGACATTTTCAGAATATCAGTCAAACGCATACGCAAAAAGTCAGGTCTAAGCATTTCAACAAAGCGCTCAAAGTCTTCATCATCCTTTTTCTTGGATGGTTTAGGAGGAAAGGGCATGGGTTTCTGAACCCACGGTTCTCTTTCTTTACCATGTTTCCTAGCAATGAAGTCTCTCTTATCATATCTTTTATTCTTAGGTTGTGGGTTATCAAGATCAACAACAAGTTCTATCTCCACATCATTATCATTACTAGGTTGAGCATCATCATGAACATCATGTTTAACATTATCACTAGGTTCATGTTCATCACCTGATTGTGTCTCAGCATCAGAAATAGAAATATCATTTGGGTTCTCAGGTGTGTCTATAACAGGTTCACTAGAAGCATGCAAAGTACTATCATCGTTCTTTTTATTTCTAGAAGGACTAGGTGCATCAATATTAATTCTCTGAGAGTCTTGTTCTACTCTCTTAGGATGGCCCTCGGGATACAAAGGTTCCTGAGTCGTTTTACCACCTTTGGTCACAACTCTAACAACATTATCATTGTTCTTATTATTCATCTCATTCAACAAATCATTTTGTGCCTTGAGAACTTGTTCTACTTGAGTTTTTACCATGGAAGCATGTTTACTAATAATCTTGAGATCATTAACAGTTCTACACATATAGTCACCCAAGCAATCAAGCATATAAGCATTACATTTCAATTGTCTACTAACATATGCATCGATTTTTTTTGTTTAACAATAAAGTTATCAAATTCATCCAAGCATTGACTAGCAGACTTATTATAAGGAATATCACCTTCATCAAATCTATAGAGAGAATTTACCTCTACTACCTGTGTCAGAGTATTAAGACCATGTATTTCTTCAATAGGTGGTAAATTCTTAACATCTTCAGCTTTAATACCTTTTTCTTTCATAGATTTCTTTGCCTCTTGCATATCTTCAGGACTGAGAAATAGAATACCTCTTTTCTTCGGAGTTGGGTTAGGTGGTGGTTCGGGAAGAGTCCAATCATTGTCATTATTCAATATATTATTCAATAGTACTTCAGCTTGTTCAACAGTTCGTTCCCTGAAAACACAACCAGCACAACTATCTAGGTGGTCCCTAGAAGCATCGGTTAATCCATTATAAAACATATCAAGTATTTCATTTTTCTTGAGAGGATGATCAGGCAAAGCATTAAATAACTGGAGAAGCCTCCCCCAAGCTTGTGGGAGACTCTCTTCTTCGATTTGCACAAAGTTAAATATTTTCTGTAAAGTAGCTTGTTTCTTATGAGCAGGAAAATATTTTTCAAAGAAGTAATAAATCATATCCTGGGGACTACGCACACAACCAGGAGCAAGAGAATTAAACCATAGTTTAGCATCACCCTTTAACGAGAAAGGAAGCAACTTAAGAATATAGTAATAGCGATTTTTTCCTCATGAGCAAATAGGGTGGCTATATCATTCAATTTAGTAAGATGTGCCACAACAGTTTCAGATTCATAACCATGGAAAGGACCAGATTCAACCAAAGTAATTAACTCAGGATCGACAGAGAATTCATAATCCTTATCAGTAACAAAGATAGGTGAAGTAGCAAACTTAGGATCATATTGCATTCTAGCATTCAAAGATTTTTCTTTCCACTTGCATAGTAATTTCTTAAGATCATCTCTATCCTTACAAGCAAGAAAGTCCCTAGCTACCTCTCCATCCATAACATAACCCTCAGGTATATTAGGAAATTCATATCTAGGAGAGCTAGGTCTAGCAGGTGTTTCAAAGAGTTCAGTTTCAATAATTTCATCAGTTTCAGAAATATCATCAGTTTCAGCATTCTCAATATCTTTAGCTCTAGCAAGTTGTTCATCAAGAAATTCACCTAGTGGCACATTATTATCAAGCAAAGCAGTAGTATCATCATAAGCATCATGCATAGCAGAAGTAGCATCATCAATTACTTGCGACATATCAGAATGAATAGCAGGTGTAGGTGTCACAAGCTTACTCAAAACAGAAGGTGAATCAAGTGCAGAGCTAGATGGCAGTTCCATACCTCCCCTCGTAGTAGAGGGAAATTTTTTGGTTCTGGTATCTTTCAGATTCCTCATAGTGATCAACAGATATAAATCCCAAGTGACTCAGAGAATAGAGCTATGCTCCCCGGCAACGGCGCCAGAAAAAGGTCTTGATAACCCACAAGTATAGGGGATCGCAACAGTTTTCGAGGGTAGAGTATTCAACCCACATTTATTGATTCGACACAAGGGGAGCCAAAGAATATTCACGAGTATTAGCAGCTGAGTTGTCAATTCAACCACACATGAAATACTTAATATCTGCAACAAAGTATTTAGTAGCAAAGTAATATGGAAGTAACGGTAACAGTGGCAAAAGTAACAGTAGCAGTTTGTAGTGATTGTAATAGCAGTAGCAACGAAAGTAACTTAGCAAAGATCAGTATGTGAAAAGCTCGTAGGCATTGGATCGGCAATGATAATTGTATCGGATGATATTCATCATGTAGCAGTCATAACCTAGGGTGACACAGAACTAGCTCAAATTCATCAATATAATGTAGGCATGTATTCCGTATATAGTCATACGTGCTTATGGAAAAGAACTTGCATGGCATCTTTTGTCCTACCCTCCCGTGGTAGCGGGGTCCTAATGGAAACTAAGGGATATTAAGGCCTCCTTTTAATAGAGAACCGGACCAAAGCATTAGCACTTAGTGAATACATGAACTCCTCAAACTACGGTAATCACCGGAAAGAATCCCAATTATTGTCACCTTAGCGTATGCGGATCATAACTCATAATAGGTGTCTACAACTTGCAAGATAGGATCAAGAACTCACATATATTCATGAAAACACAATAGGTTCAGATCTAAAATCATGGCACTCGGGCCCTAGTGACAAGCATTAAGCATAGCAAAGTCATAGCAACATCAATCTCAGAACATAGTGGATACTAGGGATCAAACCCTAACAAAACTAACTCGATTACATGATAAATCTCATCCAACCTATCACCGTCCAGCAAGCCTACGATGGAATTACTCACTCCCGGCGGTGAGCATCATGAAATTGGTGATGGCGGAAGGTTGATGATGATGATGGCGATGAATCCCCCTCTCGGGAGCCCCGAATGGACTCCAGATCAGCCCTCCCGATGAAGAACAAGAGGCGGCGGCGGCTCCATATCGTAAAACGCAATGAATCCTTCTCTCTGATTTTTTTCTCCCCGAATAGGGTTATATAGAGTTGGAGTTGAGGTTAAAGGAGGTCCAGGGGCCCACAAGCCCTCTAGGTGTGCCCCAGGGGGGTGGCTCCCCCCAGGCTTGTGGCCTCTGGGTGGACCCCCTCTGGTTAATTCTTGCGCCATTATTTTTTATATATTCCAAAAATATTCTCCATAAATTTTCAGGTCAATCCGAGAACTTTGATTTCTGCACAAAAGTAACACCATGGCAATTCTGCTGAAAACAGCGTCAGTCCGGGTTAGTTCCATTTAAATCATGCAAATTAGAGTCCAAAACAAGGGCAAAAGAGTTTGGAAAAGTAGATACGATGGAGACGTATCATTCAACATTTCTTTGTTCCAACTGATTTTTCTTCGCCTCCTTGGCGTCACACTTGGCCTTTGCCTTTGCTCTCTTTTCCACTTCCTCGGGGAAGTCAGCTGTTGTTTTCAATGAGTCTGCATGAGCATTGTGGGGAGGAGCTGGCCTAACGTTTTCATCATTCGGACCTAGACAACCCTCTGCTATGCAGTCATTCCAAGGTGGAGTGAAAGCAAATAGGATCTGATACTTTCTTCGGATGTTCTCATAGTTGAACCACTTCTTCGCCCAATGACGGTGAATCTTCTGCAACCTGTTATTTCTATCATTTGCAGTTTCAACTCCATGTGGAGTTTTATACATTTCAAGATCAGACATTGTAAGTGAATCTAGTGCCCCTTAGTGATTTTGGTGTATTGAAGACTTATAGGTTAAGGGACTAATGTGTTTGTGAGTGTACATATGTCTAATAAGTCTATGAGGAGTTTGATATTTTCGAAGAAAGTCGACCCCTAAAAATGAATGTCTTCATTTGAAGACTTTGGTTTTCTTGAAGACTTTGAAAATAAGGAAATTGGTGTGACATTGAAGACATTGATATTGACGCGAGGATTATGAAGCGTGAAGACTTTTGTTTTCGTAGTTTCATTTTCTCTTTCTTGAGTCATAGGAAACACCGTACTGTTAAAGGGGGTCGAGGTAAAACTAAGGAAAGATTTCCAAGTGATGCTCATCTCAAAGCCTACACCTACCCAATCCTTTCGAGTGAAGCCATTGGAAATCTCATACAGTTCAGTCAATTTCTTCAGTGACAGAGACGAAGATCTTCTGATCTCTGAGGAGTTAGGAATTAGCCAGTGCGGATTGCCTACAAGTGAGAAACATGATAGCCCTGAGGAATCTGAGAGCTCAAATTTTCGACCGTTGCTGTGCTACGTGCCAGCTGTCCCAAATATCTTATCCACCTAACGGGCATATCATTGAAGGGCATATTTATGTCTTATCATGTCGGGCTGCTCCCCGGCTATAAATAGCCGCCTCCTACAACCACTAGCTGGTTGGCTGCTCTGAGAGAAACTGAAACTTGTCATTTAGAGCATCCCATCCTCCGAGGACTTTGAGAGAAAATCATCAGTGAGGAAAAAACCCAAAACCCCAACACCTAAAACCCAAAGTGATTAAGCATCACTGAAGAGATTGTTCCTGTGTGGAACCGACACTTATTACCTTTGAAGACTGTGCATCTTCCAGACGGTTAGGCGTCATGGTCTAGAGCATCCAAGAGGAATTGTGGATCACCGAGTGACCAAGTCTATGAAGGTTTGGAAGTCACCTGAAGAGTTACCACGAGTGCTTGGGCGAGGTCTGTGTGACCTTAGCTCAAGGAGAATACGGTAAGGACTGTGTGTCCTGGGACTTTGTGTCCTTTGGTTTAAATACCAAGACGCTCCAACCAGACGTACAACTGTCACAACAGTTGGAACTGGTCTACCAAATCACTGTCTTCACCAAGCTACTGGTTCTATTTCCTCAACCCTTTCATTTCCTCGCTTACTTGTTGTTGAACTTGATCGTTACTGTTTGAAGACTTTGACTGAAGACTTTCTCAATTTCCTCAATCCTATTTCTTCAGTCATCTTGTCTTCTGCCTGCTTATCCTGTTTACACGCTATGTGTGATCTGTGTATGTTTCATTTCATCATGATGACTATGCTACTGTTTTTATTGTGCATGCACCTGAGTACTTATTCTGCTGCTTGTATTTCATCACTTAGCAAATTCCTCAAGTAGTATTTCTTCAAGTGACAAATTTGTAAAAATCTCCTATTCACCCCCCTCTAGTCGATATAACGCACTTTTAATTGATATCAGAGAAATGTACTCCCTTGTTCTGTGTGATTTTGGTTTAACCACCTGGAGTTTTAGTTATGTCGACTGCAGGCATGATCAAGGTCTCGACTGGGTGTCCTACCTTTGATGGGATGGACTACCCCTACTAGAAGAACAAGATGTGCATGCATCTTGAGGCAATTGACAATGATCTCTGGTATGTTGTGGAAAATGGCGTTCCCTCCATCACTCCTTCCGTGAACGCTGCTGATGTGAAGAGATTCAAGCAACTCGACTCTCAAGCGAAGAATAACATATGTGGCCATCTGAGCAAAGGACAGTACGGCAGAGTGAGTGCTTTGGAGACTGCAAAGCTTATGTGGGATAGGCTGCCCAAGGTCAACGAAGGAGTCTCAACCCAACGTGACTCTCGAGTTGACGTTCTTCGCAATCTCTTCAACCGCTTCAAAAGACTCGACAACGAAAATGTTCGGCAAACCTTCGACCACCTCACTGATATCTCCAATGAGCTTCAAGCACTTGGTGCCACTGACATCACCGACCATGAGGTGGTGAAGAAATTGCTGAGATCTCTTGATTCCTCATTCGATACACTGGCACTGATGATTCAAGAACATGGAGACTACAAGTCACTAGATCCTGCTGATATCCTTGAGAGACTGAACACTCATGAATTCCAACTAGCTGAGAAGAGAGACCTCTACGGGCCAAGCTATGGAAGAACACACGTACTGAAGGCCAATGCAGTTTCCTTATCTGAAGGGGAAGATTCTGACAGCAGCCTTGGTGATCCTGAAGAACTAAGTCAGGAGCTAGCAATGCTCATGAAGAAATTCCAGAATTTCTCAAGGCGTGGCCGTTTTGGAAGATCTTCAAGAGGTGATGACATGAGATCAGATTCTTCATCCCGTGACTACAAGAAGAGGACTTGTCACAAATGCAAGAAGCCAGGTCACTACATGGCTGATTGTCCTCAAGGATCGAAGGAATCAAAGAAGAAGAAATACAAAGATGACAGTTCTGATGACTCGAAGAAAAAGAAGAAATCTTCAAAGTCCTCATCATCAAAATCTTCAAAGTCTTCATCTCACAAGAAGAGCAGTTCCAGAAAGGCTCGGGCATTAATTGACAAGGAAATAGACTCTGAAGCTGAATCTGAGGAAATTGAGGAAGAGGAGGAATCTGAGGAGTCAGACTCTGGTGTGGCGAGCCTAGCTCTTTCTACTTCTTTCGTCAGCAAGAACATGACTCTTGTTGAGATGGCTCGCACTATGCTTGATGAATACAAGATACCTCGTCACTTCTGGCCTGAGGCTATTGATACTGCGTGCCACATCATCAACACGGTATATCTTCACAAATTCTTCAAGAAAACTTCATATGAACTCCTCATTGAGAAAAAACCCAATGTGAGTTATTTCAAAGTCTTCGGTGCTAAATGTTGTATTAGAGATCCTCATCACAATTCTAAATTTGCACAAAATCACATGAGGGTTTTATGCTTGGTTATGGAAAGGATTCGCACACCTACAGAGTCTTCAACACCTTTCACCACAAGGTTGTTGAAACTATAGATGTGCGGTTCGATGAGACTAACGGCTCACAAAGAGAGCACCTACCTCCTGTGTTAGATGAAGTACCTCCCGAAGAATCCATTAAGCTCAAGGCTACTGAGGATGTCATACCCACTGAAGAACCTGCTATAGAAGTTATTCCAGATCATGAATAAAATCATGCTGGTGCTCGTGAGGAAGATGGTGCTGAAGAAAATGCTCAGCCCAATCAAAGTCGTCGACCTGCTCATCCTCGCATGGCAAATGAAGTGCAGATTGAGAAAATCCTCGATGACATCAACGCACTAGGTCCTCTCACACGCTCAAAAGCTTCACATTTGTCTAACTTTTGTGGGCATTTTGCCTTTGTCTCTATCACAGAGCCCACCAAAGTTGATGAGGCATTTTTGGAGCCTGAGTGGATTCAAGCTATGCAAGAGGAATTGCATCAATTCGACCTCAACAATGTGTGGGAACTTGTACATCGACCAGATCCTCGCAAGCACAATGTCATAGGTACCAAGTGGATCTACCGCAACAAGTAAGACGAAAATGGCCAAGTGGTGAGGAATAAGGCTCGTCTTGTAGCTCAGGGCTACACACAGGTTGAAGGAATTGACTTCGATGAAACTTTTGCACCTGTTGCTAGACTTGAAGCTATTCGCATATTGCTTGCTTATGCTAACCATCATAATATCATCTTATATCAAATGGATGTGAAAAGTGCATTCCTTAATGGTAAACTTGAGGAAGAAGTATATGTTGCTCAACCACCAGGTTTTGAAGATCCTAAGCATCTTGACAAAGTCTTCAGACTCAATAAGGCCCCTCAAGCAGGCCCCTCGGGCGTGGTATGATACACTGAAGGAATTCCTCATGAAGAAAGGCTTCAAACCCGGTTCACTTGACCCAACTCTCTTCACCAAAACATATGATGATGAATTATTCGTGTGCCAAATATATGTTGATGATATTATCTTTAGCTGTACTGACCAACGTTACAGTGACGAATTTGCCTATATGATGAGTGAAGAATATCAAATGTCTATGATGGGAGAATTGAAATTCTTCTTAGGTCTTCAAATTCGTCAACAACGCAATGGCATCTTCATTTCTCAAGAGAAATACCTCAAAGAGGTACCGAGGAAATTCGGCATGCAAGATTGCAAAGGCGTCAAAATCCCTATGCCCACAAATGGCCATCTATGCACCGATGAAAATGGTAAATACTTCAATCAAAAGGTATACCGCTCCATGATTGGCTCATTATTGTATCTATGTGCATCTAGGCCAGTTATTATGCTTAGTGTTTGCATGTGAGCCCGATTTCAAGCTACACCGAAGGAATCACACCACGAGGCTGTGAGACGTATTCTTCGATATCTAGCTCACACTCCAACACTAGGACTATGGTATCCCAAGGGCTCGTACTTTGATCTCATTGGATATTCTGACTCTGACTATGCTGGTGATCGGGTGGATCGCAAGTCAACATCAGGCACATGCCATTTCCTCGGACGATCTTTAGTATGTTGGTCCTTGAAGAAGCAGAACTGCGTATCACTCTCTACTGCTGAAGCTGAGTACATTGCTGCTGGTTCGTGTTGTGCTCAATTGCTATGGATGAAGCAAACCCTAAAGGACTATGGCATCAATGTGAAGAATGTGCCTCTCTACTGTGACAATGAGAGTGCCATCAAGATTGCTCATAACCCAGTTCAGCACTCGAAGACAAAGCACATCCAGATTTATCATCATTTTCTTCGTGATCATGTGTTGAAGGGCGACATCTCCATCGACCACGTGAAGACTGAAGAACAACTGGCAGATATCTTCACAAAGCCCTTGGATGAGAAGAAATTTAGCAAGTTGCGGTGTGAGCTAAATATCTTAGAATCTTCAAATGTTCTTTGAAAGGACACACATCCTAACACTTATGCAAAATTGATGACTTAGATGTGCAACACACGAAGTAACGTTTTTCTTCAACCAATGAAGACGAACCCTCTAAGCGTGAAAAAATTAATGAAGAATTTGATTCTCAGAGCCCTACGACAATTGTACGCGGTGTGTGAAATCATCATTCTTATACGGTGGGTCACGCCACCAACAAAAGTTGAAAATCTTCAAAATTGAGTTTTTCTTCATGTTGCAAATTCTTCACATTGCAAAGTCTTCAACTTTTCACTGGTGTTCTTCATTGACTATATATATATATATATATATATATATATATATATATATATATATATTTGAGTTTTCAATGTCCTCAACAGCATTCACTTATTGCTAATTCTTCAAGTTGATTTTTCCTCTAAGTGAATGTGACCGGACTCATTCCCCCTCTATGCTAAACTCAACCCAGTCTATTCACAAATTCTTCATGTGCGTGCTATTTTGAAACCCATTCAAAGTCTTCACTGTGTCCTTGTCAGCTGAAGAATTTGCGAATAAAACATTAAAATTTTCATTTTCGGCTGTTGCCGCTCAAACCATTCCACTTCCCACGATGGATTAAACTACTCACCCACGATCCCCCACGATCTCCACCTGTCTGTATGTGGGTGACACATGTCGTTAGGATAGCAAGGGTCTGGGGCATGTTTGTCCAAAATCTTCGGACGAGCAGTTTTTCACCGCGGCTATAAATACCCCTCACCCTCCTCAGACCTCATTTACTCCGCTCGAGCTCTTTGACCTAGAGCTGCCGCTACTCTCCATCATCGCCGGTGAGGAATAGCCTCACTACCTCGACCTCGTCGCAGTCGTACTCACGCCGGCCGCGGAAATCTTCACTCCGCCGTCACCGTAGCTGTCTCCCGCCGCCGAGTTAGGGCGTGGGAGATCTGAACTGACGAACTTCTCATCTCCACTCCCAGTTTGTCATGTTCTTCGTCAAGGGTAATTAAAATCTAATTTTACTGCCCTACTTTGATTCTTATGATTTTCACAAAATCCTCAAAAGGTGTTTATTCTTCAACTTCCCACTCCATAAACATCGGAATGCTTCTGTTCCTTGATTTGTTTCTCTAAGCTATGTTTTTCTTCAAGATTCCTCAATTGTGTGGATTTTCTAATCTACACAACTCTGGAACCTAAGTCAAGAACGCTTAGTGAAATTCCTCAAGACACCTATTGTCAAATTCCTCAAACTTGATACTTTTTGAATAATCTATGAGAACGCATATAACCTCTCCAAATTCTTTGCACCTATACTCTATTCACAGGTCCAAAAATCTGCTGCTGAATCACTAGGTTCTCATCAACTTAACTCATTTGCAGCGTAAAGTGCGCATACAGATAATTGAGAGGTGATGGGCGAAGGAATGGAGGGAATATTGTTATGTAACTCCCAAGTACATGAAGAAATTCGCTGTGAACCCTCCATGTCCAAGACCACCTTTGGCAGCTGGCCAAATAGCTGATCCCACCAGCGTCAAGCGTGGTGAGGAATTTCCAAAGGAATGGGCCAAGCGCCAAGCTAAGCTTCAGAAAGTTGCTGCAAAAGCAGTGAGGAAATTCAATGTGGACTCTCAAACTGCAGCTGCTGAGGCCTCTGCCAGTAAGGCAAAGAAGGCTATGCTGAAGAAATCTACTGTGAAGCCAAGTTCCTCAACAGCAATGCCCTCACGGCCAAGTTCCTCAACGACAAAGCCCTCAAGGCAAAATCCTCAAGCAACTTCTTCAAGGGCAGTGCCAATCCCCTTTGTTGCCACAAAATCCTCAGCTGCTGCCACAAAGTCCTCAACACCTGTGCACCTTGCTACGTGTCAGCGGACTGCAGGCTTCTCTATTGCCTCAGGGGCATCTGCAACTTCCTCAGCTCAGCCACAATCTTCAAGTGGTCCAACTCTGCTGAAGGTCAAGACCACTGCTGGACGTGGAAAGAGGCCAAGTCCTCACAAGAAGCAAGTGGCATTTCATGTTTTGTCTGATGACGATGATGAAGCTGATGATGAAGAACTTGCTGAAATCATCAGGAACAGACAAGAAAGGGCCGCTAAAGCCAAAGGAAGCTCTGTGCCTCCCATGCTGGATCCAAAGAAGATCCTCGACTTCATTGATCTATGGCAAAAAGATCCCAACACTCCACTGCCTGACCTGAACCTGACTCCTGGTCAAAGTCACATGCTGATTGCCTTCATAGGCAAAGAAAAATGGAAATTTGAGAAGGCCAGACAAGTCAAGAAGGCCCAGTACAAGAAGGAGCGATTTTTGAAGAAAAATGTTCTGAATATGTCTCCTGAAGAACTTGTTAATATGCAAAAGGAAATCAAAGGCCTCAGTGATGAATTTGACACATATCATGCAGATTGGCTCGGTTCCAAGGTCAGATTCGTCAACCTCTCCAAGAACCTCAAGCTAAATTTTGCAGCTCCATCGCAACAAGAAATTCCTTAGACTGAAGAATCTGCTCAGCCCACTGAAGAAACTGCTAGCGCAGCTGACGAAGTTCAGGCTGCTGAAAATACCAGGGCTGCTGAAGAATTTCCAGCTCCTGAAGAAACAGCCAGGGCAACCACCAATGTTGCGCCTAAAGAAACTGAGCATGCCAGGGCGAATGCATCAGTCATGCCTAAAGAAACTGCACCAATTTCATCTGCTCCTCCAGCAAAATCTTCAAAGGTGAAGAATATCACACTTCCTTCTGCATCAGAAGTGAAGAAAACAAAGGCTGCGGAGAAGGAAGCTGCAAGGAAGAGGAAAGCATCAACCTCAGCAGAGTCCTCTGCTCCCAAGAAAGTGAGGACTTTGACGAGCTCTTTCACTAATCCAATTGATGCTGTTCCAATCTCGATAGTGCCATCAAAGGAGCTCATTCCATTTGGTGAAGAATATGTCATTCCAGATGACATTGATGAAGAAAATCCTTCTACTGCTTCTTCAGAGCAGTTGGATGAAGAAATTCAAGTGGAAGATGTGATTTCCACTCCATTGGTATCATCGCCTATGCCTCAGTTCACTGTTGAAGAGGTGGGCGTTGAAGAAATAGAAGAAGATGTGGACATTGGCTCTACAACCCCTGTGCTGAATGATGACTATTGGGAAAATCTTCAACCCAACTCTCCAATTGCCACACCTCTGCATCAAATTCCTCAGTCCCCTGTGCAGGCTGAAGAAATATTAACAGGGTCTGAAGGCCGTCCAACTTCTCTCCTGTCGACACCTGAAGAAATTCCAGCTGAAACAACTGAAGAAATAGAAAATCAGACTGCTGCTGAAGAACATGAAGCTTCAATTCCTCAGTCAGCAGCACCAGAAGTTGTGACTCAAGAGGCTATAAGGCCTACTACTGCAAATCTTTAGCCCAAGTCTCAAAGTCCTCATACAAAGAGGCCAAAATTCAAGGTTGATGATTTCTTTGATGCGCATCATTTCTTCACTGACACTAATCCATATGACTCAGCCAGGCTAAGGCGCAAGAGGTTTTGGACTGTTAGCCAAATGAACTTCTATGCATCTGTTATGTTTGATAAGGACAAGGTTTTTCAGCACCGTCAAACTCCTCACGTGGATATGGAGTCCATTCTGTGCTTCCAACCAATTCTCAATGTTCTTCATGAAGCAGGACTCCTGAGTTTTTGTGCTGATATCTGTGATTGGAATGAAGAGCTAATTCTTCAATTCTATGCAACTCTGCACCTCACTGGAAATGTGGCTGATGTCAACTCATGGGTGCTAGACTGGATGACTGAAAACACTCACTATATAGCTCCGGCCTCTGAATTGCTTCATGCCGTTCCTGTCAGTCCTCCTGCTGAAGGCGCAAGGCTAATTTATGAAGAACATGAACTTCCAAATCATCTCATGCAAGTGCTGATGAAGCCTTTGCGGCCAGACCAAGCTCCAAGAACCACTTTCCTTGTGAAAGATTTATTGTATGTGCCTCGGACCGTTTACCGCATCTTAACCAAAACCCTCAATCCAATCAATGACAACAATTCTGAAGAAGAAGACATTGTTGGCATCATGAAGAATCTGCTGTTCAACATCATTCATTGCATTCCTATCAACTATCACAATTTCTTCATGAGGACTTTGGCTAATGTTGCACTGTCGCCGTTTGAATTGAAGCCCTATGCTCCTTGGATAATGAAATTCATCAGAGCCAGGTCTTCAATTCACTACATGGCAGATTTTCAGAATCACCTCAACTTTTTGCCTCCCATTGAAGTCCTCAAGAGGACCATTTATTTAGCTGATGAAAAAGGCAAAGCTACTGTTATTGATGAGTGCACTCGTCCATTGGATGGTCAGTTTCATAAGGCTGCATCATACTCCACCAATGATGACTCTACAACTCAAGATTCTGCCGCAAAAGCCTCAAAGCAAAATCCTCAAGCCACTGCTCCACGAGTGATGACTGATCGTAAGCTTCTTCTAAGTCTTCATCAGAAGGTCGATCACAATCACAAGTGGGTCAAGCGTCAATTTGGCTCAATTCTTCAGAACATGACTATCACTCAGAACACTGTGAAGAAGAATCACTACTATGCGCATGAAATCTTCGATCGCAATTGGGCCATACTTACTCATCTTTACAGTGATGATCTCAAGCAGATGGGATTTCAACAGGACTTTGACTGGTCTCATCCTCCTTCAAAGAAATTCAAGAAGGTCAAAGTTCCTCAGTTGGTCACAAGTTCATTTTCTTCATCGCGTGAGACGAATGAAGCTGAGGATCTCAACGACACTGCGGCAGTCCCAACAACGCTGGCGCTCCTCCACCAACCTCAAACCGATATTCTTCTGGGGCGTTAGTCCTCATTTTGGTCCCTTTTGGTCATTTGATGACAAAGGGGGAGACATTTGAGTTAGTCTTCAAGCGGGTCTTATATATAGGCTGTTTTTTTAAGTTACAACTCTTGCTCTTCTGAGGTGTTTGCTCTGATGAGTTGTAAACTTAAGTCCGATGGTGGTCTGACTCTTTTGAACTGCTTTCTGCGTGCTTAATTCCTCAAGTACCTTAATGCACGCATGCTGAATTTCGTCAGACACCATTTTCCATCATGCATTTCAAATTCTTCATAATATATGTTAAATGCATGTATGGATTACAAGATATAGGGGGAGATCTCCATGATTTTATTCTTCAATGTGCATTTGCAATCCAAAGCAAATTCCTCAAATATGCACATTGTGACGCCCCCGGCCCGATCGTGCACTAATCATACACGCAAATGCACACGATCAAGCCTAAGGACTCACGAGAAGATATCACAACACAACTCTAAAACATAAATAAAGTCATACAAGCTTTATATTACAAGCCAGGGGCCTCGAGGGCTCGAATACATAAGCTTGCAAACAAGCGTCAGCGGAAGCATCAGATATCTGAGTACAGATATGAAACAGAAATAGAAAGGCCTTTAGAAAGGCGGGACAAAAATAAAACACTACGATCGAAAGGCATAGGCCTCCTGCCTGGGACCCTCCGATCCTACTCCTGGTCGTCAGTCAACTCGTAGCAGTATCCATCCTCTAGGTAGTAGTAGTAGTTGAACGACGGGGCATCTGTCTCAGGGGGCTCCGTCATCTTGGTTACGTCAAACTGATATGGGGAGAAAAGGAAAACAAAGCAACCGTGAGTACTCAGAAGTACTCAGCAAGCAAGGATCTACACTACATATGCAACATTTTCAAAGAGAAGGCTGTATATGTGGACTGGGCTGCAGAAATGCCAGAATAGAGAGAAGGCCTAGTCCTATCGAAGACTAGCATCTTCAGAGGTCTTGCAGCAATACAAGAGAGTAGCACAGTACAATATAATGTAGTAGTATCATTAAGTCTCATCCTCACCCAGAGATCCTTTCTCGACTCCCTGCGAGAAAGCAATCCCAGAGCCATATATCCAAGTATCCAGTTCTAAATTGTATCAATCAGGATACAACTCCGAGTGTCCTTTACCGTAGGACCGGCTATCGATAGAAATGTTCTTCCCTGCAGGGGTGCACCAACTTACCCAACACGCTCGATTAACTCCGGCCGGACACACTTTCCTGGGTCATGCCCGGCCTCGGCCAAACGACACATCGCAACCCTACCTAGAGCTCAGCAGAGAGGTCCCCGTCGGTCTACATCCTAAGCGCTCAGAGGTCTTGGGCCATCGCCCTGTGCACTCCGAGTCGTTGCGTGCAGGGGGAAGCCAGGCACCAGGGGGGCGCCGGTCCGTCCCGGCCGCAAGGCTGAACTAGATGTCTGACAGAGCTTTCGGCTGATGCTACGATGCAGAACGCCCATACTATGCCCACGTGATGGTTAGTGCTATCAGGCTAGAGGCCTGCTCGGATCAAATATCCAAATCGTTAGGACTAGGGGCTTGCGGTAACGAGCAGAGACTCACGAAAGATGTGACCCCGTCGCCCCGTCTCGAGGACTTGCTGCAAGGGTTAAGAATGCCCGACCGCGCCTCGTATTCATCACTCGGGCACCATACAGGCACCCGTCTTCACAACACTCGCCACTTAGGCGCACGCGGGTACCCCTCAGGGTCGACCCGCCTTTCCAAGTAATCAACAGTACAGTCCAAGTATCCGTGTGTCCATAACATCAGGGGAATCTGAGGTATCACCCTCGTTTGATTTCCCACTCGATGGATCCGTCAAGGTGAACTCGGAGGAATCACCCTCGATGGGTTCAAACTTGAGGTGTTGTACGACAGCGTCGTTACCGGAAGTGGTGAAGGAGGAATCACCCTCGATGACCACGACCGAATAGCTACTCTACAGAGTTAACATCAGAAGTGCTACAAGAGGTTTCACCCTCGGCACTCGATAGTAACGCTGCAGTGTCGTTACAACTAAAGGGGGTGATGTGCGGTGTCGGGGCCTGGTCTTCAATCCCGTTGATCGGGTCTTCTGACGATCCAGCGCGGCAGTCGGGATAAGTGGGGTCACTGATAGGTCTCTACCCAGCCTGTACTAAGCAGTTAGGGTATGCAGGTAATTATCAACAGCAGGTTACAATAAACAGGCTATGAATCAGAATAGGTAAAGCAGTAGCAGCAGCAATTCTAATGCAAGCATGGAAAATTAGAATGGGCGATATCGGGATGATCAAAGGGGGGGGGGGCTTGCCTGGTTGCTTGGCGGCAAGGGCAAGGTCGTCAATGGTGTCTTCGGTCTCCGGAGCTGCGTCGGGATCTATCGAGAGAGAAGAGGGGGAGGAAACAGTATAAATATAGAGCAAACATGAGCAACGGAAAGTACGGCATGACAATATGCAGTGCCGGGTGTGTCCTAACGTATGGTTGCACATCACCGAGGAAGGAGGAATCCATCCAGGAATGTTTTCCCGGTTCCAGACATTTGTCAGACAGATGACCGGAGGGGAATGGTTGCATGTTCGGATAGTTAGGGATGTGTGACGGACAAACGGACCGCGTTTTCGGATTCGTCTCGTCGTTCTGAGCAATTTTCATGTATAAAGTTTTTCGATCGGAGTTGCGGATTAAAAGATATGATTTTCTAAAGTTTTTATTAATTTCTGGAATTTAATTATTTATTTAAATTAAACATTATCCGAAACAGTAGAAGGTGACATCATCATGACGTAAAGCTGACATCAGCAGTCAACAGGGGGCCGGCCAGGTCAAACCTGACCAGTGGGCCCCACGTGTCATTGACTGGACTAATTAACAGAGTTATATTAACTAATCTAATCCTAATCAGCTAGCGGGACCCACCTGTCAGTGTCTTATACTAATTATAATTAGTTTAAAATTTGATTAGGGTTAATCAGGCACTGGGGCCCGCAGGTCAGTGACAGGAGCTGCCCAGTCAGCAGCGCTGACCAGGTCAAATGGGCCCGCGGGGCCCAGCGGTCAGTGGCACAGGCGGTGGGGGCCACGTGCCACGTCGGCGCCGGCCACCGGAGCACGCCGGCGAGCTCGAACGCGGCGCCGAGCTCCGGCGAGCCCGGGTTTCGCCCACAGGGCATCTCCGAGGGCGTGCTTGGGCTCTAACGAACGGGCGCAGCGAGCCGCATCGCGTGGTGGTGGTGGTTGGCCCCGGGGGTGGTCGGAACGACGCCGGCGACGACGGTTAGCGGCGGGGCTCTCGGGTGGTGCACGGGCGCGTGGCTGCAGTGGGCTAGCAAGCAAAGCAAAAGGCGGGGCGGCCTCTACGGCTCACCAGGAGCACGTTGGTGCTGCGGGACCGAGCCGAGCGGCTCCGGGAGCGCAGCAATGGCAGCGACAGCGGCGGACAGAGCACGAGCACGGTGGCGGCGAGCTACGGCTACGGGGAGACGCAGGGAGAGAGGGAGGAGGACGGGGGTGCTCACATAGAGCCTGTAGGTGTGCGTAAGCGAGCTCGGGGAGGGCTTGCCGGAGCGAATCGACGACGGCGCGCGGCGGTGATCTGAGGAGGGAGGAGGGCTCGAGGAGGCGCTGCGGTGGCTCCGGGCTTCGGTTAGTTGGCGTAGCCGACGTAGTCGACGTCGAGGAGCACGGTGGGCACGTTCGCGAGGCGGGGCGGTGACGGTGGCCGCGTAGCTCGACCGCGGCCGTCCATGGCGGCGTCGGGTGAGGTGGGAGAGAGCGAGGGAGAAAAGGGAGGGATGCTAGGGTTCGCCAGGGGGAAGCAGGGGGGCCCTTATACCTAGCGGCGAGCGAGGGGGGCCTGGCCGCGCGCGGCAGGTGCTCGACAACGCGCGCGTGAGCAGTGCGAGGTGAGGGACGGCGCGGGGGTGGGCTGGGCCGCGCTGTAGCAGTAGGCCTAGTGCACAGTAGATCCTTTAGGCCTTTTTCCCTTTTTTTCTTTTTCTGTTTCTTTTCTTTTCTATTTTGTTAATTGTTTAGGCCCCAAATGGTTTTTGTAAAAAGGGAGACCTAGTCCATAAATACCAGTGCTTTATACCCTAACACCAAAAACTAGTTTGGGCAAAACACCATTTCATATTTGATCTAGATTAATTTAAAAGGCTTGTAAATATTATTTTCAGCCACTGTTAAAAGGGGTTTGGGTCACCTAATTAATTTATTTAATGTTGGTTACAATTTTAGAATGGTCTCTGGAATATTTGCCATCTAATGAACAATTTAGTTTTTATGTTGGACCACTTTTATATTTCACTTTCATTTAAATTTGGATTTTGAGTTAGGAGTTGAATGCAATATGATGCAAATGATGATTAGGCACTGATAATCATGATGACATGGCATAATCAAAATGGGATTACTGTGGCTAACCACCAGGGGTGTTACACACATCTTTAGGGGGAGTTCTTCTATATCTTGCAATCAAATTCCTCAATATCAGTATTTACACTTCGTATGTTTATCCCCGTTGAAAACTTAACTTATTTGTCATCAATCACCAAAAAGGGGGAGATTGTAAGTGCATCTAGTGCCCCTTAGTGATTTTGGTGTATTGAAGACTTATAGGTTAAGGGACTATTGTGTTTGTGAGTGTACACAGGTCTAATAAGTCTATGAGGAGTTTGATATTTCCGAAGAAAGTCGACCCCTAAAAATGAATGTCTTCATTTGAAGACTTTGGTTTTCTTGAAGACTTTGAAAATGAGGAAATTGGTGTGATCTTGAAGACATTGATATTGATGCGAGGATTATGAAGCGTGAACACTTTTGTTTTCGTAGTTTCATTTTCTCTTTCTTGAGTCATAGGAAACACCGTACTGTTAAAGGGGGTCGAGGTAAAACTAAGGAAACATTTCCAAGTGATGCTCATCTCAAAGCCTATACCTACCCAATCCTTTCGAGTGAAGCCATTAGAAATCTCATATAGTTCAGTCAATTTCTTCAGTGACAGAGACAAAGATCTTCTGATTTCTGAGGAATTTGTTCTGACTGAGGAGTTAGGAATTCGCCAGTGCGGATTGCCTACAAGTAAGGAACATGATAGCCCTTAGGAATTTGAGAGCTCAAATTTACGACCGTTGCTGTGCTACGCGCCAGCTGTCCCAAATATCTTATCCACCTAAAGGTCATATCATTGAAGGGCATTTATGTCTTATCATGTCAGGCTGCTCCCCGGCTATAAATAGCCGCCCCTACAACCATTAGCTGGTTGGATGCTCCGAGAGAAACTGACACTTGTCATTTAGAGCATCCCATCCTCCGAGGACTTTGAGAGAAAATCATCAGTGAGGAAAAACCCAAAACCCCAACACCTAAAACCCAAAGTGATTGAGCACCACTGAAGAGATTGTTCCTGTGTGGAACCGACGCTTGTTACCTTTGAAGACTGTGCATCTTCCAGACGGTTAGGCGTCATGGTCTAGAGCATCCAAGAGGAATTGTGGATCATCGAGTGACCAAGTCTGTGAAGGTTTGGAAGTCACCTGAAGACTTACCACGAGTGATTGGGCGAGGTCTGTGTGACCTTAGCTCAAGGAGAATACGGTAAGGACTGTGTGTCCTTTGGTTTAAATACCAAGCCGCTCCAACCAGACATACAAATGTCACAACAATTGGAACTAGTCTACCAAATCACTGTCTGCACCAAGCTACTGGTTGTATTTCCTCAACCCTTTCATTTCCTTGCTTACTTGTTGTTGAACTTGATCGTTACTGTTTGAAGACTTTGACCAAAGACTTTCTCAATTTCCTCAATCCTATTTCTTCAGTCATCTTGTCTTCTGCCTGCTTATCCTGTTTACATGCTACCTGTGCTCTATGTATGTTTCATTTCATCATGATGACTATTATACTGTCTTGTGTGCATGCACCTGAGTACTTATTCCGCGGCTTGTATTTCGTCACTTAGCAAATTCCTCAAGTAGTATTTCTTCAAGTGATGAATTTGTAAAAATCACCTATTCACCCCCCTCTAGTCGATATAACGCACTTTCAGACATCTCAGCCGCGGTGTTCCTCTCTCTACTGTGACCACCCTTCCTGGGATTTCCATTAGAGAACAGGGTCTTGGAGTCGGTGACTAGGTCATCCTCTGGCTGACTGTGAGTTGAGGGAATATCATCATCTTCTTCAGCAGATTCTGACTCGGGTTTCTTCTTCTTCGGGGCTTTTGGTGGCTTAGCTGATTTTCTTTCAGTCACCCTTGCTTTATCAGCCACACGCGGCTGCTGTGGAATTTCTTCCTTGGACCTAGATTGCTCTTCCGAATTGTTTGCCCTGACCACTCCTGAGAGAAAAACAAAAGTGCGACAAAAGACAGAAAGAAGTCACAAACATGCACAGAAGCATTTTGACTCAAAACATATAATTTTCGGAAGCAGCAAAGGAATCCATGGCATATGCTTTGGAAGATAGCGTCAAGAGAATTGTAGTTTGCCCTAAGACAGAATAACAATTCCTCTAATCTTTCGATGTATACCATAAGAACCCTAGATCCAAGCAGACTGGTACGAGGAACATCTACAAACCGTACAAGTCATGACTTAGAGAATCCTAAAGATCTACTACAAGAAAATAAAACAAGATAAATGGCGTCTGGATGAATAGCCCTAGAAAAGAAGAGGAATGGGGCTAGTTCCAGATCTGTACACCCTAACTCGGCAATACAAATCAACTACGGCAGCGCGGTAGAGAAGGAGTTACCGCACTAGCGCGGCCAATGGTGACGGAGCTTCGCCGGGGTTGTACAGCAAGGCTCGTCGTCGACGTTCCTTCGAGCTCGGGCTCGGACGGAGAGCAAGAGGAGAGGTTTGAGGCCGAAAAGTGAGAATGAACTAAGGAAGAAGAAACCTGGAGAGGGGGGGGGGGTTTATATAGCCTGAGGGAGAAACCGCCCCCTCCGAGATCTACAGCCGAAAAACCTGGGACGTTCCACATTCAACGGACAGGATCACGAACGTGAGATCGTGGGCACGTGTCAGCCGTTTCCTACGAAAATCTCGATAACTGAACTGAATACCAAAGGGTTTGAGGAAGCGCAAGCGCCAAAACAGATGAAATCTCGAAGTTGATTTCATTCGCAAACAAGGACGTCGGAGTGAAATCACCTTCAGATCAAGTTGCATGTTTATGACAAGAAATAACCGATTACACACAGAGAAGAGACTGACTCAAAACCCAAAACCAAGCGAAGGAAAACAAAGGCACAGACACTTCGAAAGAAAACACAAGAAGATAGGCACTGACAACAATTGATCTCAGGGCTTATGGTGATCATGAGATATCCCTGAGAGAAATTCCTGCATGAGATGATTAGTTCTTCTTCACAACCCACCCTTGCATGGGGGGTGAGGATTTCATTTGCTTGAACTGAGTAGGGGTATTTCTTCGGTGAGGCCTGCGAGGCACCTATGTACTTTGATGATAATCATATGAATAAGCATTGAAGTTATTTCCAGATGCATGTATGTAATGATTTGAAGATGTACGCATGTACTCCTTCTGACGCGGATTAAGATGATAATCATTCAAAAGAGATACTCATGCAGATTGAGAATGATATCCATTTCCTTGTCAAGAGTTATCCTGCATAGTCAGGTTAGCAGTGACAGACAAGTTTTCAACAATGCACTTGTTTACCCAGATTTGCTTCTTGGGTGCGCCTGACCTGCAGTTAGTTCCAACATATCGAGCGAAAACTTTGCCATCCTGTTGTTTGAATATTTTGTAATTTGAGTCACTAGACTCGCCAGTATCAACAGGAATGGGCGAGCGATAACCAGTTAAAGTTTCAGGTTCGAGAGTTTTACTCTTTGCACGAACCCAAGTTGTTCGAGGATATTGCTCGAGAGTCCAATAGGATCCATCTACATTGAGTTTCTTTTCAAAACCTAATCCTTCCTTCTGAGGGTTTTTGTGCAGTATGAACTTCTTGAGCACATCACATAGGGTTTGATGCCCTTTCAGGCTTCTTAGCATACCAGTCTCAAGTAATCCCTTAAACCTGCAATTTTCTTCAGTAATAGCAGCAAAATCCTCGGAAGAGGGGTTAGTAATACCAATTTCAGTAGTAGCAATATTCTCAACAACAGTATTAGAAGTTTCAGCATGAGAATCAGCATTGCTACGTTCTAGGCATTTCAAGCAAGGAGGTACAAAGTCATCAGGAAATAGAACAGATTGCTCGGTGAAGAGAGAAGCTTTTTCTAACACCAGCTCGTTATGAGATTCTTTCAGTGACACGAGTTCTCGATTCCTGTTGAGGAGTTCATCTGATAGATTCTCATAGTCAACTATAAGTGAATCATATCGATTGGTAAGATCATCAATAGTTGATGAAAAAGCATCTTGCTCTTCGATCAACTTTTGATTCTTCTCCATCTCTTCGACCAGTAATCCTTCGGTTTTCCTGAGATTTCTCTCAAGCATTTCAAGTTCATCATGTTGGGATTTAGCAATTTTGACCAGCTTGGCATAAGAAATATATTTAGGTGAATATTCGTTCATGGATCTTTGGTGTTTTGCAGATACCTGATCCTTTGATGATTTTGCCATGAGACAAAAGGCGACTGGTTCATCATCACTTGAATCATCATTACTTGAAGTATTATTATCAGTATATGATTTGCTGAAATCCTTTGATGATTCAATGGCAACATATGCATTGCTTCTCCCAATCCTTTTGTAGAATTCTTCATCATCTGAATCAATGTCTGTTGTCTCTTCTTCAGAGTCCAGTGTCAGGTTAGTACAGGCTCTATTCAGCTGAGAGATTTTCTTCATGTTGGAATCAATGATTGCTCTGGCATTTATGTCAGTGACTGGTCTCGTCGAATATAATGAAGCGGGTTCCTTTTTCTTTGAGAGCTTAGTGTGACGATCCATTCGAGGAAAACCATTGCAGTGAAGATGCTTCCAACGGTTACTAGGTGCTTCATCCCAACAAGGACAATCTGCTATAACATGACCGAGTTGTTTGCACTTGAAGCACTTCATTTCTTTCGGAGGTAGCTATCTTGACGATTCAGGCATGTCATCTTCATCATCATTCACAAGATACAAGTTTTGTCTTCTGAGATCACTTAGCTGTTGTGTGAGCATTTCCAATTCTCTTGTGATGGTGTGTTGATTCTCAACATCTTCTTCTTCTTGTGAGCTGCCATAGTGTGAGAGGATTTCTCCTTCACTTTACGAAGAAGATTCTTGATTGGCATTTACTAGTTTCATCTTTTCCTCATGAATGGATAGCAGTGTCATGACCTCAACATAGTGAAGCTCTTCATAGTCTGGTCTTTGTTTGATTTCGGCTATAATAGGATCGAAGGTTTCATCAAGTGCACTCAGTATCTTGTTTACCACATCTTTATCGGTGACATCAGTTACTCCTCGTTGGTGAAGTCTTTTAACAATGTCTGTCAGTCGATCCGTGAGTTCCATCACACTTTCCTTTCGAAGACTTCTGAACCCAGTGAACATGGCTCGAAGCATTTGACTGTGTGAGTCTGTCCTGGAGATGAATTCTTCGTGAACATTTTTGATAGCATCCCAGAGTTGCTTTGCAGTGTCAAGGTTTCGGAACCGAATGAATACGTTCTTTGAGATACTTGCACAGATGATATCTCTCGCTTGTGCATCCAGATGCATCATAGCCTTGTCATCAGAAGATGGAGCATCAGGGTGTTGAATGGTGTAACCATCTTCTATAATCTGCCACAGATCATAGTCGATAGCTTGAATCCAGATTCTCATCCGTTCCTTCCAGTACAGATAGTCATTTCCATCAAAGATAGGAAATCTTTCAGAGTGCGAGGATCTACCTGCATATGACATACTCAAAACTCCAAGGACGTTAGACCTTTAATAAACAAAGACAGGGAGTACCTGCTCTGATACCAATTGTTAGGACTGAGAGTATATCGACCAGAGGGGGGGTGAATGGGAGATTCAAAATTTCTTTTGAAAGTCTTGAAACAAATCCCAATCACAGCAGCGGAATAGAGTAACGAAGGAAATGAATCAATTTTCTTTGTCAGAGGCATATTCCTCGATGAAGGATGTAATGACAGTGCGAGCTCGGGAAATGACAGGTTTAACTACGATGAGAGTGATGCAACATGCAAACAGATGTAGTAGAATAGGACACAACATGAAGCACACAGAGAATGGTATCATAATAGATCCAAAGAAAATGAAAGTAATGAATGAATACAAGCGATGAGAGTGAAAAAAGAATGAACACAGATACACTAGAAGGCAACAACAGAACAAAAAGATCAAGTAATCTATCGGCACAGAGCAAGAATATAAATTGCTAAAGGAAATGTAGTAGAGAGATTTAACCAGTGGTGCTCGATGGCGACAAGGAGATTTGGTAGACCAGTTCACCCTTTTGCCAAAGGGCTACGTCTGGTTGGAGGGGCTGTGACTTAACACGGAAGATAAACTCTCTTCACCCTATTCTCCTTCAACACAGAGCTGACCAGACTCAGGTTGATTTCACTCTGGTAGATCCTTGTCGGTGATCTCCAAACCTTTGGTCGACCTTCGCGAACCACAATCACTCTTTGTTGCTGAAGATCAGGCTCGGTGAAGACAACAACTCTTCAACACTTGAAGTCGAAACCTATCCGTCTAGAGAGTGCGTAGCTCTCAAGAGTAATAGGTACGAGAACTCTCACTCAGAACTACTGTGATGCTAAACCTCTGTCTAAGTTTGGGCTCTTGATTTTTCTATCGGTAGATCTTAAAACTCAAATCACTCAGAGAGGGGCTTCTCAAATCAATCTTCTCAGAAATCTCAAGCGGAGCAGCCAACGGACAAAGTTGGAGCGGGGTGGCTATATATAGCTGCAGCCTTCCCTGATGGGAAAAGACCAAATTAGACATCTGGTTCAGCCAATAGCCGAACGACATGAGTCCAACGGTCGGATTTGAGCACAACAGTAACATTTCTTACGGAGCAAGTAATGCTAACTCCTCGGTCTGAGACAAATCTCTCGCAGCAAAGAAGATCATAGTATCTTGCTGGCAAGTATTTGCTCGGAGCACAAATAGATTTCTCTCACATCTTTCATAGGTTATGGCTAAGCATCACAATAGATCTAAGCATCGAGAACCCATACCCCTCTTAATAGTACGGAGGTCCTATGACCCGAAAGGATGAAAGAAGAACAACAAAAAGAATACTATGTCTTCATTTTGCCTTCGACTTCCATCGCTGCAGTCAATTTCTTCGGACGAAAGTACCGAATCGAAAGCTTTGCTTCAGCAGAAAAACTTCGAGGGGTCGATTTCTTCACATCAATCCTCTCGACTCTATTACTTCAAAAAGTATAGCTAGTTCTTCTCTGCAACGCAGATGCACTTCGGTGAAGTTCCTCGAACTCAGTACCGGAGACAGCATTATCTTCGGTTGTGTATGGACTTTTTCTCTCTGTATGCACTAGCAAACAAATCAGTCCATACCTGTTTCTGTCAACAATCTCCAAAACACAAGGTAGGCAGATATTGCACCAACATGTTCGATAGCTCCTATTCTGATGCATAGCCTGCTTTTGTAACCTGCTATTGTTACTTTACCTGTTATCCTATATGCTTAGTATAGGTTGAGTAGTGATCCATCAGTGACCCCTCACCCTTGTCCATGTTGCCCCGCTTTGTTACTGGACGACTCGATCAGTGTGATCGACGTGCATAGACCGACACATCACCGCACACCCGCTTAGTTGTACGACTCTGAAGAGCTACTATCGAGTGCCGAGGGTGATACCTCCTACCTCACTTCTGATGATATCTCTGTAGTGTAGCTAATCGGTTGTGGATTATGGAGGGTGATTCCTCCTAACCCACTCCCGATGACGACTCTGTCATGCAACACCTCAAGTGTGAACCCATCGAGGGTGATTCCTCCAAGTTCACCTTGATGGATACATCGAGTGGGAATCCATCGAGGGTGATTCCTAGCATTCCCCCTTGATGTTACGAACACACAATTACCTTTACCCGTTCCCCGTCTACTGTTTCTGCGGGACTGAAGGGACAAGCGGTACCACCCCGGTAGAGGTGGACCTGAGTTCCCGACAGTCTCTTGTGAGTCAGGTTGACCTGGAGGGTACCCACGACATAATTACGAGGCACGGCCGGGCAGGCAGACCGCCCTAGAGAGGGATGGGCCTGACCCTTGCCGTAAGTCCTCGAGACGAGGCAACAGGATCACTAATTGTCTCCACGCGCTCCCAAGACACTATGGGTTTGGATATGTGATCTGAGTACTCCTCTGGCCTTTTCGCACTAACCACCAAGTGGGAATAAGTATTTTCACTCGGCGTCGTACGATTCTCCCAAAAGCTCTACAGACGTCACAGTAGAGCGGCACGCGCCCGGGTGGTCTACGTAAGCACCTGCTTTGTATAAAGAGGTAGCCAAGACCGATCCCGGCCGTCCTCGCAACATGCAGGAGTGCTTATGGCGATTGGCCCATGACCCCTTCGCACTTAGGATGTAGAACGACGTGTTGACCTCTTTGGAGAGCCTAGGTAGGACTACGGTGTGTCAATCAGCCGAGGCCGGGCATGACCTAAAAAGTGTGTCCGGCCGGAGTTAATCGAGCATGTTGGGTAAGTTGGTGCACCCCTGCAGGGAAGTATATATATTCGAATAGCCGTGTCCATGGTAACGGATGCTCGGAGTTGTATCCTGATCTATTACAACTAGAACTGGATACTGGAGACACTAAATGGATATGATGGCTCCGGGATCGCTTCCTTGCGGGGTAGTCGAGGAAGGATCTCTGGGCGTTACTAAATTATACTTGTTACTATATTATATGTTATTCTACTCTCTTCTAATGCTGCAAGATGCTAGTCTTCGGTAGGCTAGGCCTTCCCTTCTATTCTGGCATTTCTGCAGTTTAGTCCACAGATACAGCCCCTTCCCTTTGATACCGATGCATACTTAGCATAGATCTGATGTAAGTCTTGCGAGTACTTTGGATGAGTACTCACGGTTGCTTTGCTACCTTTTTCTCCATACCCGATTGCTGTGATTAGATGACGGAGCCAGCTGATCCCGCCGACGACTACTACTACCCCGATGGCGCTTGCTACTACATGGAGGCTGACGACCAAGAGTAGTTAGGAGCCTCCCAGGCAGGAGGCCTATGCCTTTTCGATCTAGATGTCATTGTTTTGCTCAGCCTTCTTAAAACAAACTTGTTTAGTTATGTCTGTACTCAGATTTTGTTGCTTCCGCCGACTCTTGTGTAACTCGAGCTTATGTATCCGAGCCCTCGAGGCCCTGGCTTGTAATATAAAGCTTGTATTGTTTGAATTTGTGTCTAGAGTTGTGTTGTGATATCTTCCCGTGAGTCTTTGATATTGATCATGTGCATCTGCGTGTACGATTAGTGCACGATTAAGTCGGGGCATCACAAGTTGGTATCAGAGTCGATTGCCTATAGGAAGTCCCTTTCCAACTCCTTGGCCGAAGTTGAGTCTAGTCTTTGAAAAAACTATTTTACTAACATTGTTGTGTGGCTTATGGGCCCACATCGCAAATGGTTGGGATTATGATCTTTTATTCCTCGTCTTTACTCTGGGATTTTGATCTCTCTTCTATTCGGGTTAAAGATTTTAGTAACTCTAACTCTAGGTTCTCGTAACTACTTCCTCCCGGAGAGCCCCTTCATTCCAGATGATCGCCTGCTTCATCAGAAGATTCCGAAGATACTCTTTGATGTTTCCTCAAGAACCTTGTTCCGACCGCCTTTGCAATTCCCTATCACTGATAAGTCCCTATGAAAAACTTCATACACTTGCCATTCATAAATCATTCCCCGTTGATCTTTGTATTACAAGATACCCTGAAACATTTTCCTATATTCCGAGAATCCTTTGTGCCTACTACCTTGCAGCTCCTTTTCGCATGAATACACCTACGAATAATTCCTCGCACTTATCAGGGATCTGTTCATCCCCGGTTGTTCATGTGTTTGACAAAATACTTCATAATGCTACCGATCTTCTGAGAATCCTCTGCAATCTATTGCTTTGGAAAGTCTTGCCTGCCTGCATTATGGTTATTTTCCATATGTCTATCAATATTCATTAGCATCCTTTGTCATCGTCATTTTGAGCCTTTGATTCGATATGTTTGTGAATGCTCGCAATCATCAGTCGAAACTAGAATTTGTCACTTCGGCTCAGACATCACTCCGGAAATGAGCTGGTTCTCGGCAAATCAAACCTTGATTGATTGTCGATATATGTCTATTCAACATACTTATCTTTTGATCAGAGCATCTGCTTCCGATCCCCATTTTGGTAATCATAATTCCCTTGTATTAAGCATCGAGTTATCCAGATGTTTCTATAATCTGATGCCTTTGCATTCTTTCTTCCTCTGATTGAGTACCGATACTCACATCAGCTCTGTTGTGGACCGCCAGATCCTTTGTTGGATTATTATCCGACAGTGTCCTTCATTTTCAATAACCTTGAAAGTTCTTCCCTTGATACATAGTGCCTTTGGTAAATTGTATCCTCTGCTTTTGTCAACCATGCGCTACTATCGAGCTTGTGTTATTTACTCTTGAAGTTTGTGGTATATGTTCCTAAGATGCCCCGATGGGTTGAACCTATGCCTTCCCTAATCTGTGTGAACTCGAAAGTTATGCGGGTTATACTCTACTGGCGTTTCTCAGATAAAATTTCAACACTACAACTTCTTCCAAAACGAGAAGTGAATGAAAGGCTATGCATTGGCAAAGTGGGAGTCGACCTTGAACTTTATGTTCATGCCCATGGAAACGATGTAGACCGTCACGGAAGCTTCTTGTAATTTTTTAAATCATTTGAATAAATCTTTCGGTATCATTAAAATTTGTTCCCTTGCAGTTATGGTTCCGACCATGCTGTCCTTATTCAATATATCTGAAAGGAATCCATTCCAGTGCCTCGTCTATTTTTTGACAAGGTTAAAGTATCTGCTCTCTCAAGTCAACAACCCAGTTCAGCTTCTATTATGTTCTATCTTCAAGTATTACCCTCTGCTATCTCGAGGATATCGTGCCATTGCACTATCCCTTTGAAATTTGGCTAGAATAAAGCTTCTCACTGTTTTAGTCACTCCGCAGGTCTACATTGTCCGTCACTCGAGAACTTTGACAAGTGACTCGAATCCACACTGTAATTCAGTACTCCTAGTACTTGTTGTTGGGGAGTTTAGTACTCAATCACGTCATTCCTAGCCTGACCGGCTATATCATTATCGTGCTAATTTTTAACTAGGCTACCTGGTCCTTCTTCCCGGAGCACCATTTTCGACGATGAGCTAGGCTTACATCGATCTTCCTTTTCATATCATTTGAACAACAAGCTTGAATCCGAGCTTGTGTCATATCCGTGGTTCCGTTGACCTTTAGCTTCACCATTCCATCTTCTTTGATCATCTTACCGATCGATCACATCTTCATGAAACCTCTCGACAAAATGCGTCATGATCATTGTTAACATTTTGACTTCCTCCAAAAGGTCAATCGAATTCATGATGAGAAATACCATCCTTGCCCCTCGATGATTTGTGTTATCATCGGCAACATTCTTGCCTTCCTTCCAGCACAAACTTGTTCATGTTATGGAGCTCTTTACTATCCAGGTTATGTTATGTTCTACCTTGGAGTATTACCATCTTTTATGTCAAGGATGTTGCGAGAATTGCTCCACCTCTTAAGAACTCTTGATATAGTGATACTTCTCGCCATCTCCATTCATTTCTTGTTCCCCATGTTGTTGCTAACCGGAATACCGACAAATGAACTATGATGCATGAATTCAAACTTTTAGCAACCCTATTGCTTTGAAGTTAATGGTCGATAGTTTCATTCTTAGTCTATTGGTTATTGAATCACCATTCTAACATTGATCGTGCTACTTAGTCCATAATTCCGAGTGCACTTTTCGATCAATGTTTAATTGTGGATGTTTTCCTCGGCCATATGTAGTAATATTATTTAATCTGGCAAATGTTATCTCCTTGTTCATATAATTTTGGAAATACATCCTTATTGAAATGTCGATGGATTGTTGTTGAGTCCATCAACCACATCCTCATGTTCTCCATGGTTCATGATGAACATTTAAGCTAAGTTGGAGACTTTTGAAAGCATTATCTTTGTGCCTAGATCATGAAGAATATGTTTGATGCAAGAAGTGCCTTCTCTAAGTTTGTGTAAATTTGATGCAAGTTGCCATCGTGAATATGAGAAAGTTTTGTTTCGCTTCCTCTGGAATCATCCCAATCAATCAGATCTGAGTCTCGGGTAGATATGATGCTTGGAACATTTTCCAAGAATTATAACATTGGTCTTTATGTAACCCGGTAAGATAATGTCATGCCTAGCACACCTGGCTGAAGGACCTATTGTTATAGTATCTTATTCAGCAAGATTAGCCATTCTTCCATGAGGAAATTGTATGCCTTATTTTATAAGTTGTTCCTGATGGATCCTTTGTGTATCCAAAGTCCTACCTTTACCTAATGACCATGTCGATGCTACCTCGAAGCATGACTGTGGTATTCCGATCATCAAAAAGAACATTGAAAGCACAATGCTAACTGTTTCTTGATCAATTATCCAAACACGATTGTATGGGTAAACATCATGGTTCTCCTTGCCCCTTTTATCTAAAGGGTTACGTATTTGTTGCCCTGTCAGGTATATCATGCTTTACTCATCCTTTTGGGAAGGATATACTCCTCATATTTGTGTTTAAACACATTTTCCTTTCCATTGTTCTGATTAATCTAATAATCACATTTTCATTTCCATTGGTTTGTTTAACCTCTCTTATAATTTATATGATCTAAGCAGTAATAATTCTTTGCTTATAAAACATCTCGGTGTACAACTCTGTCAGCAAGACACTATTACTATTGTTGATGACATTCCGGTAACCACCGGTGGACGAGAACTTTGCCTATTGGTCTGCCTAGCATTACAAGCAGGAAAATGGTTCTCTTTGTCCCCCGCCCTTGGTACCGATATTGTTGCCGACATAGCCGACAAGCTATCCTCGGACCTACCTTTCTATCGTCACCGTGCAAGAAGTCACCGTTCTCCCTACTTTTAACCCACACTAACCGCAGTTCCACAGGATCGAAACCTGATGATGTCTACTACACAACTTGTTCTTGTAGACTCATGTTGGGCCTCCAAGCGCAGAGTTTTGTAGGACAGTAGCAAATTTCCCTCAAGTGGATGACCTAAGATTTATCAATCCGTGGGAGGCGTAGGATGAAGATGGTCTCTCTCAAACAACCCTGCAACCAAATAACAAAACATCTCTTGTGTCCCCAACACACCAAATACAATGGTAATTTGTATAGGTGCACTAGTTCGGCGAAGAGATGGTGATACAAGTGTAGTAATGATAGTAGATATTGATTTTTGTAATAGGAACAATGAAAAACAGCAAGGTAGCAATTGATAAAATGGAGCACAAACGGTATTGCAATGCTTAGAAACAAGGCCTAGGGTCCATACTTTCGCTAATGCAATCTCTCAACAATGGTAATATAAATGGATCATATTACCATCCCTCAGCGTGTGATGAAGAATCACTCCAAAGTTCTTATCTAGCGAAGAACATAAGACGAAATTGTTTCTAGGGTACGAAACCACCTCAAAGTTATCCTTTCTGATCAATCTATCCAAGAGTTCGTACTAAAATAACTACAAGTTATCATTTCTGATCTATCTATCTAAGAGTTCGTACTAAAATAACACCATATGAGACACATCAACCAACTCTAATGTCACCTAGATACTCCAACGTCACCACGAGTATCCGTGAGTTGATTATACGATATGCATCAAACAATTTCAGATTCATAATACTCGATCCAACACAAAGATTTCTACCGGAGAAACAAGGACGAAAACATGCATCAACCCCTATGCATAGATTACCCCAATGTCACCTCGGGAATCCGCGAGTTGAGTGCGAAAACATATATCAAGTGAATCAATGTGATACCCCATTGTTACCATGGGTATTCATAGCAAGACATACATCAAGTGCTCTCAAATCCATAAAAGTATTCAATCCAATAAAAACGAAATCTCAAAGGGAAAACTCAATTCATCACAACAAGATAGAGAGGGGAAAACACCATATGATCCAACTATATTAACAAAGCTCATGATACATCAAGATCGTGCCAACTCAAGAACACGAGAGAGAGAGAGAGAGATTAAACACATAGCTAGTGGTACAAACCCTCAGCCCCAAGGGTGGACTACTCCCTCCTCATCATGCTGGATCCGGGATGATGAAGATGGCCACCGGTGATGGTTTCCCCCTCCAGCAGGGTATTGGAATAGGGTCTAGATTGGTTTTTCGTGGCTACAGAGGCTTGCGGCGGCGGAACTTCTGATCTAGGGTTATTTCTGGGGCTTTCTATATTAATAGAATTTTTTGGCATCGGTTTTCACGCGAAGATGGGCTTCGAGGGGCCCACCCTCCACCAGCACACGGGCAAGGCCCCTGGCGCGCCCTGGTGGAGGGTGGCCACCTGCTTCACCTTCTGGCCCCCCACGAAGCTTCTAGTGCCTCTTTTGTTCCAAAAAAAATCGTCAAAAAGTTTCAGCTCATTTGGAGAACTTACATTTTTGCACAAAAAACAACACCACGGTAGTTCTGCTGAAAACAACGTCAGTCGGGGTTAGTTCCATTCAAATCATACCAAAACCATATAAAATTGTTGTAAACATGGCATGAATACTTCATAAATTATAGATACGTTGGAGACGTATCAGCATCCCCAAGCTTAATTCCTGCTCGTCCTCGAGTAGGTAAATGATAAAAGAAATAATTTATGAAGTGTGAATGCTAGCATAGTGTGTAAGTTTGATCAATGATAATTTCAATCACTTTTCCTAGCATCATAACAGCAACTCTTTCTCATAGAACTTCTCATGTTAAAGTAGTAACCAATTCACATGTTATGATTCAAACAATGAATTCTCTTGAAACTTAACAACCTATGTTCTTAGTCACCAAACAATTGCAATTCAAGTTATTCAACAAAGTCTAAGTAAGAGCTCCACATACTCAATCATCATATAGACTTCTATGATTGCTAGTACTCAAAGCATATTTTTAGAACAAATGGCACCCATCGAACACAGAGAATGACAGGGGCTTAATGTTTCATCTCCCAACTCATTTATCATAGAGATAATTGTCAACAATAATAAATCATGATCAAACATATTTGACTGGCCATATGTGCCTAGATCTTTCCCCGCCACATGATGCTTGCCAACTAGAGAATAATTGAGGTTGAAATGATAATGTATACTATTGACTCTTGCATAAAAGTAAATACTAAAAAGTAAAAGATAGTCCCTTCGCAAAGGGAAGTAGAGGTTGTCATGCGCTTTCTATTTTTGGATGCCCAAGCTCTTAGTGCAAAGGAACGTCACGTTATATTGCCCCTTATGATAGCAACCTTTATTATGCAGTCCATCACTTTTATTACTTTGCCATCACAAGTTTGTACAACGCTTATTTTCCCTTACAATAAAAGATCAAACATATTTAGGAGCAATTTTTATTGCTTTATGCACCGATGACAATTTACTTGAAGGATCTTATTCAATCCATAGGTAGGTATGGTGGACACTCATGGCAACAAACTGGGTTTAAGGGTTTTTGGATGCACAAGTAGTATCTCTACTTAGTACGAATTTTTGGCTAGCAAAAGATCCTAAGCAAACACCACATGTTGGAGGATCCATAACAATATAACTTCTATGCAAATATACACAACCATAACTCATTACGTATTCTTCCTTGTCCAACTTCAACTAATTTGCTCAAGATTGAAAATAATTAATGGGTATTCACAATCATAGAAGATGTCCAAGATAATATATTTGTATGTGAAAGTTCTCTTCCTTATACTAATCATTCATGAATTGCTTGTGTGACCAATATTGTGATTGTCAAGCTTCAAAAGATTTCACTTTCTAAACCCAATGTGAAGCTAATACTAGGTATAATACAAGCATGTGAAGCACATATAATTTCAACTTTATGACATTCAATTCATTCAACAATTTACTCATAGGATATAAGTGAAGCACAAGAGTAAATGACAAGCTACTCCAAAAAGATATAAGTGAAGTTCAAGCGAGTAGTTAAGTAAATGGGTAGCTATTTGAGGACTCTCTCAAATTTAAAAACTTTCAGATCTAAGTATTTTATTAAAATAGCAAGCAAAACAAAATAAATGACATTCCAAGAATAGCACAACTCATGTGAAGAAGCAAAAACTTAGGCTCAACCTATACTAACCGATAAATGTTGATGAAGAAAAGTGGGATGCCTACCGGGGCATCCCCAAGCTTAGATGCTTGAGACTTCTTGAAATATTATCTTGGGATGCCTTGGGCATCCCCAAGATTGAGATTTTGTGTCTCCTTAATTCCTTTTATATCACGGTTTCCCTAAATCTTAAAAACTTCATCCACACAAAACTCAACAAGAACTCGTGAGATAAGTTAGTATAACTCAATGCAATAACCTTATCATTCTCTACTGTAGCAAATCACTAAAATTATTATTTAAAATTTCATACTAAATGCCTCTGCATATTAATACTCTTATCCTCAAATACAATCATTAAACAAGCAAACATATGCAAACAATGCAAACATAACAACAATGTGTCTAAACAGGATAGTTTGTAAAGAGTGCAATTATACTCATACTTCCCTAACTCCAAAAAGTCTAAAAATTTACCACACTGTAGAAAATTTATCATAGCTCACCGTGTAAAAATTTCAAGATTTTATCATGTTCTTACTATTAACAAATATTCAAAATATAACAACAAACTTTCTGTTTTCAAACAACAACATATAGACTTGCAAAATAAGCATGGTGAAGGATACTCATGAACTTTTATTGAAATAAAAGATATCAAACATTAGTCTAGATAACAAAAAGCAAATCCTAATAAAATAAAATGATGCTCCAAGAAAAACACATATCATGTGACGAATAAAGATGTAGCTCCAAGTGAGGTTACCGATAATGTTGAAGACGAAAGAGGGGATGCCTTCCGGGGCATCCCCAAGCTTAGTTGCTTGGATCTTCCTTGAATATTACCTTGGGGTGCCTTGGGAATCTTCAATATTAGGGTCTTGTCACTCCTTATTCTCCTCATATCGATATCTCACCCAAAACTTGAAAACTTCAATCACACAAAACTTAACGGAACTTCGTGAGATGGATTAGTATGATAAAGACAAATCATTCACTTTGGTACTGTCAAGATAAGATTCAATTTTTTTTCCACATAATGCCTATTGTACTCTACAATTTCCACAATTTATATTAAGCAATATAAGCCATAGAAACCATAAAACAAGCAAACTATATGTTGCAAACAGAATTTGTCAAAAACAGAACAATATGTAAAGATCTGAATAATGGTCATACATCCATAACTCCAAAAATTCTGAAACATTTGGTCAACGTAGAAAATTTGTATACCCATCAACTATAAATAACTCAGAATTTTTCAATGCTCGAGTGATTTTTAACGATTCTGTTAATGGGCGCAAAAGTTTCTGTTTTTGCACAGAATCAAGTCAACTATCATCCACACTATCCCAAAGGCTTTACTTGATACTTTATTGAAACAAAAGCTATAAAACATGATTACTATAGTAGCCTAATCATGTGAACACACAAAAATAGTAGGGGTAAATCTTGGGTTGTCTCCCAACAAGCGCTTTTCTCTAATGCCTTTTTAGCTAGGCATGATGATTTTAATGATGCTCGCATAGAAGTAAAGAATTGAAACAGAAAGAGAGCATCATAAAGCATATGAATAGCACATTCAAGCCTAACCCACTTCCTATGCATAGGGATTTTGTGAGCAAACAATTTATGGGAGCAAGAATCAACTAGCATAGGAAGGCAAAACAAGCAAAACTTCAAGATTTTCAACACATAGAGAGGAAACTTGATATTATTGCAATATGTAAAAGCATATGTTCCCCTCTCATAATAATTTTCAGTAGCATCATGAATGAATTCAACAATATAGCTATCACATAAAGCATTATTTTCATGATCCACAAGCATAGAAATTTTATCACTCTCCACATAAGCAAATTTATTCTCATTTATAGTGGTGGGAGCAAACTCAACAAAATAACTATCATGAGATACTTGATTGCCATAATAAAATTGAAAATAAAAATCATGATGACAAGTTTCATGGTTATCATTATTCTTTATAGCATATATGTCATCACCATAATTATCATAGATAGCAACTTTGTTGTCATAATCAATTGAAACCTCTTCCAAAAGAGTGGATTCATCATTAAATAAAGTCATGACCTCTCCAAATCCACTTTCATCAATATAATCATCTTAAATAGGAGGCATGCAATCATCATAATAAATCTTCTCATCAAAACTTGGGGGACTAAAAATATCATCTTCATCAAACATAGCATCCCCAAGCTTATTGCTTCACATATCATAGCATCATGGATATTCAAAGAATTAATACTAGCAATATTGCAATTGTGCTCATCATTCAAAGATTTTATGCCAAACATTTTATTTAATTCTTCTTCTATCAATTGAGCACAATTTTCCTTTCCATCATTTTCAAGAAAGACGGAATAAAGACGAATAATATGAGGCCACCTCAATTCCATTTTTTTGTAGTTTTCTTTTATAATACAAACTAGTGATAAAACAAGAAACTAAAAGATTCAATTGCAAGATCTAAAGTTATACCTTCAAGCACTCACCTCCTGGCAATGGCGCCAGAAAAGAGCTTGATGTCTACTACACAACTTGTTCTTGTAGACTCGTGTTGGGCCTCCAAGCGCAGAGTTTTGTAGGACAGTAGCAAATTTCCCTCAAGCGGATGACCCAAGGTTTATCAATCCGTGAGAGGTGTAGGATGAAGATGGTCTCTCTCAAACAACCCTGCAACCAAATAACAAAAAGTCTCTTGTGTCCCCAACACACCAAATACAATGGTAATTTTTATAGGTGCACTAGTTCGGCGAAGAGATGGTGATACAAGCGTAGTAATCATAGTAGATATTGATTTTTGTAATAGGAACAATAAAAAACAGCAAGGTAGCAATTGATAAAATGGAGCACAAATGGTATTGCAATGCTTAGAAACAAGGCATAGGGTCCGTACTTTCGCTAGTGCAATCTCTCAACAATGCTAATATAATTGGATCATATAACCATCCCTCAACGTGCGATGAAGAATCACTCCAAAGTTCTTATCTAGCGGAGAACATAAGACGAAATTGTTTGTAAGGTACGAAACCACCTCAAAGTTATCCTTTCCGATCAATCTATCCAACAGTTCGTACTAAAATAACACCAAGTTATCCTTTCCGATCGATCTATCTAAGAGTTTGTACTAAAATAACACCATATGATACACATCAACCAACTCTAATGTCACATAGATAGTCCAATGTCACCACGAGTATCTGTGAGTTGATTATACGATATGCATCAAACAATTTTAGATTCATAATACTCGATCCAACACAAAGAACCTCAAAGAGTGCCCAAAGATTTCTACCTGAGAAACAAGGACGAAAACATGCATCAACCCCTATGCATAGATTACCCCAATGTCACCTCGGGAATCCACGAGTTGAGTGCGAAAACATATATCAAGTGAATCAATATGATACCCCATTGTTACCACGGGTATTCATAGCAAGACATACATCAAGTGCTCTCAAATCCATAAAAGTATTCAATCCAATAAAAACGAAATCTCCAAGGGAAAACTCAATTCATCACAACAAGATAGAGAGGGGAAAACACCATATGATCCAACTATATTAACAAAGCTCATGATACATCAAGATCGTGCCAACTCAAGAACACGAGAGAGAGAGAGAGAGATTAAACACATAGCTAGTGGTACAAACCCTCAGCCCCAAGGGTGGACTACTCCCTCCTCATCATGCTGGATCCGGGATGATGAAGATGGCCACCGGTGATGGTTTCCCCCTCCAGCAGGGTATTGGAATAGGGTCTAGATTGGTTTTTCGTGGCTACAGAGGCTTGCGGCGGTGGAACTTCTGATCTAGGGTTATTTCTGGGGCTTTCTATATTAATAGAATTTTTTGGCATCGGTTTTCACGCGAAGATGGGCTTCGAGGGGCCCACCCTCCACCAGCACACGGGCAAGGCCCCTGGCGCGCCCTGGTGGAGGGTGGCCACCTGCTTCACCTTCTGGCCCCCCACGAAGCTTCTAGTGCCTCTTTTGTTCCAAAAAAAATCGTCAAAAAGTTTCAGCTCATTTGGAGAACTTACATTTTTGCACAAAAAACAACACCACGGTAGTTCTGCTGAAAACAACGTCAGTCGGGGTTAGTTCCATTCAAATCATACCAAAACCATATAAAATTGTTGTAAACATGGCATGAATACTTCATAAATTATAGATACGTTGGAGACGTATCAGCATCCCCAAGCTTAATTCCTGCTCGTCCTCGAGTAGGTAAATGATAAAAGAAATAATTTATGAAGTGTGAATGCTAGCATAGTGTGTAAGTTTGATCAATGATAATTTCAATCACTTTTCCTAGCATCATAACAGCAACTCTTTCTCATAGAACTTCTCATGTTAAAGTAGTAACCAATTCACATGTTATGATTCAAACAATGAATTCTCTTGAAACTTAACAACCTATGTTCTTAGTCACCAAACAATTGCAATTCAAGTTATTCAACAAAGTCTAAGTAAGAGCTCCACATACTCAATCATCATATAGACTTCTATGATTGCTAGTACTCAAAGCATATTTTTAGAACAAATGGCACCCATCGAACACAGAGAATGACAGGGGCTTAATGTTTCATCTCCCAACTCATTTATCATAGAGATAATTGTCAACAATAATAAATCATGATCAAACATATTTGACTGGCCATATGTGCCTAGATCTTTCCCCGCCACATGATGCTTGCCAACTAGAGAATAATTGAGGTTGAAATGATAATGTATACTATTGACTCTTGCATAAAAGTAAATACTAAAAAGTAAAAGATAGTCCCTTCGCAAAGGGAAGTAGAGGTTGTCATGCGCTTTCTATTTTTGGATGCCCAAGCTCTTAGTGCAAAGGAACGTCACGTTATATTGCCCCTTATGATAGCAACCTTTATTATGCAGTCCATCACTTTTATTACTTTGCCATCACAAGTTTGTACAACGCTTATTTTCCCTTACAATAAAAGATCAAACATATTTAGGAGCAATTTTTATTGCTTTATGCACCGATGACAATTTACTTGAAGGATCTTATTCAATCCATAGGTAGGTATGGTGGACACTCATGGCAACAAACTGGGTTTAAGGGTTTTTGGATGCACAAGTAGTATCTCTACTTAGTACGAATTTTTGGCTAGCAAAAGATCCTAAGCAAACACCACATGTTGGAGGATCCATAACAATATAACTTCTATGCAAATATACACAACCATAACTCATTACGTATTCTTCCTTGTCCAACTTCAACTAATTTGCTCAAGATTGAAAATAATTAATGGGTATTCACAATCATAGAAGATGTCCAAGATAATATATTTGTATGTGAAAGTTCTCTTCCTTATACTAATCATTCATGAATTGCTTGTGTGACCAATATTGTGATTGTCAAGCTTCAAAAGATTTCACTTTCTAAACCCAATGTGAAGCTAATACTAGGTATAATACAAGCATGTGAAGCACATATAATTTCAACTTTATGACATTCAATTCATTCAACAATTTACTCATAGGATATAAGTGAAGCACAAGAGTAAATGACAAGCTACTCCAAAAAGATATAAGTGAAGTTCAAGCGAGTAGTTAAGTAAATGGGTAGCTATTTGAGGACTCTCTCAAATTTAAAACTTTCAGATCTAAGTATTTTATTAAAACATCAATAAAAAAATGGCATTCCAAGAATATGACAACTCATCTGTAGAAGCAAAAACTTAGGCTCAACCGATACTAACCGATAATTGTTGATGAAGAAAGGTGGGATGCCTACCGGGGCATCCCCAAGCTTAGATGCTTGAGACTTCTTGAAATATTATCTTGGGATGCCTTGGGCATCCGCAAGCTTGAGATTTTGTGTCTTTTTAATTCCTTTTATATCACGGTTTCCCTAAATCTTAAAAACTTCATCCACACAAAACTCAACAAGAACTCGTGAGATAAGTTAGTATAAATCAATGCAATAACCTTATCACTCTCTACTGTAGCAAATCACTAAAATTATTATTTAACATTGCGTACTAAATGCCTCTGCATATTTAGTACTCATGTCCTCAAATAGAATCATTAAACAAGCAAACATATGCAAACATAACAACAATCTGTCTAAACAGGACAGTCTGTAAAGAGTGCAATTACACTCCTACTTCCCTAACTACAAAAATTCTGAAAATTTACCACACTGTAGGAAATTTGTTATATCTCACCATGTAATAATTTCAAGATTTTATCATGTTCTTACTATTCACAAATATTCAAAACATAACAACAAACTTTCTGTTTTCAAACTGCAACATATAGACATGCAAAATAAGTATGGTGAAGGATACTCATGAACTTTTATTGAAATAAAAGATATCAAACATTATTCTAAATAACATCAAGCAAATCCTAATAAAATAAAATGATGCTCCAAGCAAAACACATATCATGTGACAAATAAGGATGTATCTCCAAGTGAGGTTACCGATAATGTTGAAGGCGAAAGAGGGGATGCCTTCCGGGGCATCCCCAAGCTTAGTTGCTTGGATCTTCCTTGAATACTACCTTGGGGGTGCCTTGGGAATCCCCAAGCTTAGGGTCTTGTCAATCCTTATTCTCCTCATATCGATATCTCACCCAAATCTTGAAAATTTCAATCACACAAAACTTAATGGAACTTCGTGAGATGGGTTAGTATGATAAAGACAGATCATTCACTTCGGTACTGTCAAGATAAGATTCATAATTTTTTCCACATAATGCCTACTATACTCTACAATTTCCATAATTTATATTAAGCAATATAAGCCATAGAAACCATAAAACAAGCAAACTATATGTTGCAAATAGAATCTATCAAAAAACAGAAGAATCTTTAAAGATCTGAATTATGGTCATACTTCTATAACTCAAAAAATTCTGAAAAATTAGGAGAACATAGAAAATTTTTATACCCATCAACTGTAAACAATTCAGAATTTTTCGATGCTCTAGTGATTTTTAACAATTCTGTTATTGGTCGCAAAAGTTTCTGTTTTTGCACAGAATCAAGTCAACTATCATCCACACTATCCCAAAGGCTTTACTTGGTACTTTATTGAAACAAAAGCTATAAAACATGATTACTACAGTATCCTAATCATGTGAACAAACAAAATCAGTAGGGGTAAATGGTGTGTTGTCGCCCAACAAGCGCTTTTCTCTAATGCCTTTTTTAGATAGGCATGATGATTTTAATGATGTTCGCATAGAAGCAAGGAATTAAAATACAAAGAGAGTATCATGAAGCATATGAATAGCACATTTAAGCCTAACCCACTTTTTATGCATAGGGATTTTGTGAGCAAACAATTTATGGGAGCAAGAATCAACTAGCATAGGAAGGCAAAACAAGCAAAACTTCAAGATTTTCATCACATAGAGAGGAAACCTGATATTATTGCAATATGTAAAAGCATATGTTCCCCTCTCATAATAATTTTCAGTAGCATCATGAATGAATTCAACAATATAGCTATCACATAAAGCATTCTTTTCATGATCCACAAGCATAGAAATTTTATTACTCTCCACATAAGCAAATTTATTCTCATTTGTAGTGGTGGGAGCAAACTCAACAAAATAACTATCATGAGATACTTGATTGCCATTATCAAATTGAAAATAAAAATCATGATGACAAGTTTCATGGTTATCATTATTCTTTATAGCATATATGTCATTACCATAATCATCATAGATAGCAACTTTGTTGTCATAATCAATTGAAACCTCTTCCAAAAGAGTGGATTCATCATTGAATAAAGTCATGACCTCTCCAAATCCACTTTCATCAATATAATCGTCATAAATAGGAGGCATGCTATCATCATAATAAAATTTCTCATCAAAACTTGGGGGACTAAAAATATCATCTTCATCAAACATAGCATCCCCATGCTTATTGCTTTGCATATCACTAGCATCATGGATATTCAAAGAATTAATACTAGCAACATTGCAATTGTTCTCATCATTCAAAGATTTTATGCCAAACTTTTTATTGAATTCTTCTTCTATCAATTGAGCACAATTTTCCTTTCCATCATTTTCAAGAAAGACATGATAAAGACGAATAATAAGAGGCCACCTCAATTCCATTTTTTGTAGTTTTCTTTTATAAACCAAACTAGTGATAAAACAAGAAACTAAAAGATTCAATTGCAAGATCTAAAGATATACCTTCAAGCACTCACCTCCCCGGCAACGACGCCAGAAAAGAGCTTGATGTCTACTAGACAACTTTTTCTTGTAGACTCGTGTTGGGCCTCCAAGCACAGAGTTTTATAGGACAGTAGCAAATTTCCCTCAAGTAGATGACCTAAGGTTTATCAATCCGTGGGAGGCGTAGGATGAAGATGGTCTCTCTCAAACAACCCTGCAACTAAATATGAAAAAGTCTCTTGTGTCCTGTAGCGACCCGACCTCAAACGGTCAAGCCTCTGTGTATCTGTGCCATCCCTGGATCAGTATGCTGGCACACACAATACATAAATGTATATATCAAAGTGCATTCACATGTATAAATAACGTAAAACTGATATATACCTCATAAGTCTCAGCGGAAACAATCAATCGGGTGTGGAGTCACATGAATGCCATCGACAGGTTGAATGTAGGCTGTAACCCAACAACGAAACTCACTCGTCGTAGAAATAATCCTGCAACATGATACATTGCAGTCGTGTAGGTCAGTACATTGAATGTACTGGCAAGATCACTGTAAGAAAAACTGATGATAAAAACTATACTATATGCAATATGGCTTTGTGGCTGAGTTTTGTTTGCGTAAAAGCTGGTTTTATTTTCCCTACATCAAAGGAATATCATGAGTCTTCACTACAGAGTTATCTACTATGACATGGTTCCGCCAACCGATGTTTCATAGCCCAAAACGTCATAAGTTGCCCACAATTAAGTTATCGGTACGGTTTTGAGAGTTCCGAGATAGATCCAAGTCCAAAGGCTCAAATTGTCCGTAACCGGGGACACGGCTAATCGATTAGGTTTTAACCCTCTGCAGAGGTTTGTACACTTTACCCGCAAGATTTGACCCCTCCCTTTTTGTCCTCGCGCTTCAGATCATTTGAGAACAGGACGATCGAAACATGGTCTTCCGAAGAGTTCCTCTGACCACTGTCCGGTGCCCATCCAATCCTACCGTAGTTCTACATCTGCTGGCACCGTCCCAGCCAAAGTTACCACTAGGGTCAACCAAGCCAGAGCCCATAGTGACTTGCGGTTGCACAGGTAAGCTTCTGGACATGAAGTATTCTTCTATCTCTTTGAGCCTGGGTGGAGCTTTCCTCTTGATATCACGACGCTTCTCTGGAATCACTAAGCACTGGGCGCACCAATGTACCCTTCTTAACCATTCTCCACCCAAAGGTATATTGAATTCTTGTCTCGAGTCTTGAAGTCTTGGGCCTTGAAGATGTAGTCCTTGTAGATGCCATCATGGAGTCGTCGTCATTGACGTAGAGTCCTCCTTCTTCACACCACTCCCGAGCACTCATACCAAACCCCGTCTACTATAGCATAGCATTAAAACTATACAACGTCCCGGGCTTGATAACAGATAGATGGGTTCCTACCTCATGCATTCTACTCAACTACAAGAAGTCAATATCACTACTGGAGGGATTATGAATGGTGACACTAGATGAAATAAAAACATAGGTATGAATATCATGGCCAAAGTGAACTTGCCTGGTATTACTTGGTGAAGATAATATCGCTCTCACAAAACTTGATAGCACTATACACAACTCTCCGATGAAATCTATAATAACAAACATGACATTCACATAAGCATTCATTCTAGCAAGCAAATCCTAACACTCAAATTATCATCCAACAAATAAAAGTAACAAAGAAAATCAATAAGAAACCAAGTAAAAACCCAATAAAATTGAAAGAAAACTACAACAAAAAGCAACTAAGAAACTGCTATGACACAACACCGAATAGTTTTTGTCCTAATTAAACTTAACAGCAAAGAAAAATACTAAACTAATAAATTAAAAGAAAAGAAAATATAAAACAACTAAATTAACAGAAAGTATTTTTCGTAAAATTTTATTTGCAAAAAGAAACAAACAAAAAGCTACTATATAACTCTATCTATGACCTAATCAAGTTTTCTTACAAAACTAAAGAAAATAAAATTTTAAAATAAAAATAAAATTTTCTTCTATTGACTAACAAAAACAAAACTAAATTTGTCAGAAGTGACAAAAATAAATAATTTAAAAACAATTAAAAGTAAAAGTTTAAAGGTAAAACAAAACTAAGTCAAAACAATACTCTTTTGCCTAAAATCCTAATTTAAAATAAACAAAAACTAATTTGCAAAATCCTACTGTTTATACAAAAGATGAAGTGATCACTAGCAAAAAGAATCACTCAAAAATCTATTCTAGAATTCAAACTAGAGCCAAAACAGTGTTTGAAGCTTATTTGAAATGATTAAAATTTAAACTACTCAAATTTGAAATCCAAGTACACCAACAGAAACTTCATAAAATTATGAAACTAATGCAAAAAGAATCACTAAATTTGGATCTATAAAATAAAAGATATCAACAATCTAAAAACAGAACTAATTCTATAAAAGAATTAAAACAGAGAAAAAAAGTAACTACAGATCGGACAGTGGCCACGTGTCGGCGTCTAGTAGGCTAGGAGGTGTGCACGTTTTTGCGTCACGGGCAGACGACCGGTAACTAGGGGAAACGACGGCTGACGACTAATTAAAAGAAAATCATCATCCGGTTCGAACTAAACCGGAATAAAACCAGGAATAACCCATGTACCGATTCGATATGAACTAAAACCTCCTAGATCTAATCAGGGCTGTTGAACGAAGATCAAACGGGGGAGAAGGGAGGGGATGCTCACAGCGACGGCGGGGTGACTCCGGCGAGGTTCCGGCGGCTCGGGTTCAACGCGGGCGAGGCCTCCGGTGGTCCTCGGTGACGGGGAAGACGCCCAGGCGATGCGGAAGACAACGGCGATGATGATGGTGGTAGGCGGTGAGCTCAAGGATGACGGACTCGAGCGGGACAAGCTCGACGGCTGTGGTGATCGTCGGTGGTGATGGGGAACGAGGTTTCCAGGGGTCTTCGAGCTCGAGGAGGTGGTCGGGGGGGTACCAGGGGAGCGAGGGGGTTGCGGTGGTGCGCTCAGGTGGCAGCCAGAAGGTCGCGGTGGGGCGGCAGGGCGGCAGTGGCGCGGCGGTGGGGCTCTGCTCCGACGAGGAATCGAAGGGGCGACGGTGGTTCTCGGCGAGGGAAAAAAGGGGGAACTGGTCGAGGGAGGCTGGGTTTATATACTGGCAGAGTCTTGGGGAAGAGGTTGGCTTCGAGGATTGAATCCCAGAGGATCCAGAGGCGACGGCGTCGGGCGGTGGTGGGCATGGCGTTGCGTGGGCGAGGGGAAGAAGATGACGCGGGGCCCGACTGTCAGCGGCAGAGAGGCAAGCGAGAGCGAGCGGGTGGCCGGGGCGAAGCGGCGTCGGGCGCGCGCGTGGCTGTGGCCGAGAGGCTGGCTGGGCCGGCGGCTGGCGCCTGGCCTGGCTGGGCTTTGGACAAAAGATTTTTTTACAAAAGGAAAAAGGAAAACAAATAGAAAATAAAACAAAAACTTATATAGGCATATAGTATATCAAAATGTTCAGAAAAATAAATCCTAAAAGATGTACTATTTTACAAACACAAATAAAATCCACAAAAATTCAGAAAAAGCAAATAGTGCTTCTGTTGCATTTAAAATGTAAATAAAATTATTTTAAAATACCAAAATGACTTTAAATTCATTTTTCTATTGTAGGGAATCATTTTACCCTATTTTCCATATATTTTATTTGTGGAGAAAAAATAATTTGATTAAAATTCAAATAACTCCAAATTGATAGTAGGTTTCAAAATACCTTCAAAGGGACTTTCATTTTGATTCCTTTAAACTTCCAACTCATCTTTGAAGAAGGCATTTTATCTTCTCTCATGAGGATCGTTGAGTTGCATAAAGTTTCTGAATTTGAAATATTCCTGAATGGAATTCAAATCTTTTCAAACCCCTTTTCATTTCTTTTAATGGAAGAAGTCATATCATCTTCACTCTAGGATTTTGTGATGAAATGAATTTGAATTCGCAGAGATCATAAATGCAAAGTGAAAATTTGGGAAAGTCATTTCATTCCCTCTCATTTAACATTCAAAAGTTTCAAATTCCACTCAATTTCACATGATCAATCACACAAAAATCAAACAAACAAGCATAATAATTTATTTAATATAACATTCCAAAATTTAGAATTTTGGGATGTTACATGTCCCCAACACAACAAATACAATGGTAATTTGTATAATTGCACTAGTAAGGCGAAGAGATGGTGATACAAGCGTAGTAATGATAGTAGATATTGATTTTTGTAATAAGAACAATAAAAACAGCAAGGTAGCAATTGATAAAATGGAGCACAAACGGTATTGCAATGCTTAGAAACAAGGCCTAGGGTCCGTACTTTCGCTAGTACAATCTCTCAACAATGCTAATATAATTGGATCATATAACCATCCCTCAACGTGCGATGAAGAATCACTCCAAAGTTCTTATCTAGCGGAGAACATAAGCCGAAATTGTTTGTAGGGTATGAAACCACCTCAAAGTTATCCTTTCCGATCGATCTATCCAAGAGTTCGTACTAAAATAACACCAAGTTATCCTTTCCGATCGATCTATCTAAGAGTTCGTACTAAAATAACACCATATGATACACATCAACCAACTCTAATGTCACCTAGATACTCTAATGTCACCACGAGTATCCGTGAGTTGATTATACAATATGCATCAAACAATTTCAGATTCATAATACTCGATCCAACACAAAGAACCTCAAAGAGTGCACCAAGATTTTTACCGGAGAAACAAGGACAAAAACATGCATCAACCCCTATGCATAGATTACCTCAATGTCACCTCAGGAATCCGCTAGTTGAGTGCCAAAACATATATCAAGTGAATCAAAATGATACCCCATTGTCACCACGGGTATTCATAAAGAGACATACATCAAGTGCTCTCAAATCCATAAAAGTATTTAATCCGATAAAAATGAAATCTCAAAGGGAAAACTCAATTCATCACAACAAGATAGAGAGGGGAAAACACCATATGATCCAACTATATTAACAAAGTTCGTGATACATCAAGATCGTGCCGACTCAAGAACACGAGAGAGAGAGAGAGATTAAACACATAGCTAGTGGTACAAACCCTCAGCCCCGAGGGTGGACTACTCCCTCCTCATCATGGTAGCCACCGGGATGATGAAGATGGCCACCGGTGATGATTTCCCCCTCCGGCAGGGTGCCAGAACATGCTCTAGATTGGTTTTTCGTGGCTATAGATGCTTGCGACGGAGGAACTTCTGATCTAGGGTTATTTTTGGGGGTTTCTGTATTTATAGGATTTTTTGGCGTCAGTTTCACGCGAAGATGGGCTTCGAGGGGCCCACCCTCCACTAGTACACGGGCAAGGCCCCTAGCGCGCCCTGGTGGAGGGTGGCTACCTCCTTCACCTTCTGCCCCCCCCCCCCACGAAGCGTCGAGTGCCTCTTTTATTCGAAAAAAATCATCAAAAAGTTTTAGCTCATTTGGAGAACTTTCATTTCTACACAAAAAACAACACCATGGTAGTTCTGTTGAAAAGAATGTCAGTCCGGGTTAGTTCCATTCAAATCATACCAAAACCATATAAAATTGTTGTAAACATGGCATGAATACTTCATAAATTATAGATACTTTGGAGACGTATCACCTGACTCTCCTGTACATCCCTGTTTCCAAAGTTATTCCTCGCGCTTGGCTTTGTATGTAATTCATGAGCCACCTTCCTAGTGACCTATTCTGGTATAAGGCGCAATAATAATTCTCATTGCTATGAAGCCCTTTTCACACTCTATTTCAGGCATCAAACGATTGCTTACCCGTTTAATTTTTTTTTGTACAATCTTATATTGCTCTCGATGATTTCCTTGAGTTTCAACTCGAGAGACACATTGTTCCTTATTCCCTAAGATAATTACCAAAAATCAGTCCTTCCAGACATCCGTCCTTATAGCTTCCCCCTTCTACCCTACTCATAAGTATGATGGAGTTCCCGAAGAAACGATGACTATTTCATCTGATGACCTGAAGCAGAGAAATGAAGACATTAATGAAAGGGATCAACTTCTTCGAGAAGAGCAACCAAGAACGAGAAGATCCGTTAGAATTTCGTAACTAGAACTATCCCCCTTACTCGAACTCTTAAATCTCGGGACAAGATTTCTTATAGTGGAGGAGATTTGTAACACCCCTAGTGTCATGCTACACTGACCTCACACTAATGGTGCCATGTCATCAAGTTTGACTAAGCCAAATTGCCCTTGATAAAAATCAAAGCCAAATTCAAAATTCAAATTTAAAGTGGGAATTTAAATTCACAAACATGATGGGAAAATAGTTCATAATTTTTTAAATAATCCATAACTAATTATGTTAAGAAAAAGAACATCACTAAAATTCCCAAAATGCCCCTGGGAATTAATTAAGTGGATTAGCAGCAAAATACTTGACGTTTGCAATTTCTAAAAATATCTAAAGTTTGCCAAATGCTCTGGAACTTTTTGTGCAACACCACACTATTGTGCATGAATTATGTGCCAAGTTTTGTATTAAACAAAACTCATTTAGTAGCTCAAATAAAATGCAAAGTAGTAAAGAAATAAATAAAACAGAAAATAAAAAGGGAAAAATAAAAAAGGCCTAAACCTATTGCTGACTGGGCCTTTAGTGGCAGAGGAGGCCCAGCCCACCTGCGTCTTCCCCTTCTTCTTGCTACAGGAGGCAGAGAGGGGGCGTGGCGGCCATCCAGGCCGCCATGGCCGCCGTGTCAGCCATCTGCCGTCCTCCCAAGATAGATAATGACACCCTCGCTCCCCTGAAACCCTAGCATCTCCACTTTCCCCCTCCTCACGCCACCTCTTCCTCTCCCACGCACATGGCCTCTGCCGTCGTCATGGCCGACCTCACGCGCGTGCTCCCCGTCCTCCCCGCCGGCTAACTTGGTGTCCACCGGCTTCCCCGTCGTCGTCTATGTCGACTGCGGGGACTCGCTCGACTGGAGCCGCTCCGAATCATCGCCTTCATCGCCGTCTTCTCCGCCTCGGCCACGGAGCTCCACCTCGTCGATTCACCGCCTACGTCCACCCCCACACCTCCCCAGCCTCGCCTGTGGACTCACCAGTGAGCTCTCCCTCATTCCCCCGCCTTTCCCCCTCGTATTTGTCGCCGCAGCCGCCTGCAACCACCATGGCCGCCTGGCTGATGCTCGCCATATGTGTCCATGGCCACGCACGGTCATCCAGACACGCCGTTGCGCCTCGCTACGCGCCCGCCCGCACGTGCGATCGCCACGCCCATAGCCGCCCACCACCTCGTTCCCCGGTTGCTGCTACCTCTCCTGCTGCCTCGCGCCGCCCGCTGCCATTGGTGCCTCGCCTCCGCTCCCGTTTCCCACCGGCTTCCCCTCTTCTCCGCCTCCGTGGCCGAGCGCCGGAGCTCGTGCTCCGGGCCGCACTCGCCGCCCACGCCTAGTGCCGCTGCTCGCCCCTGCTTGCCCCGTGTTGTTGCTGGTTGAGCCCACCCTGGCCGTGCCTGCTTCCACCGCGCTCGCGCGACCGCGCGTGGCCTCGCCTCCGGCTGCCCTGCTCACCTCGCGCCAGCCCTCGCCTTCGCGCGCGGCCGACCGCAACTCGCCATGGCTGCTTTCGCCGCCCGCTGGTGTCTCTGCTGGCCGACTGCGCTACACCCGGCTCCGAGCCGTGGCTGCGTGCGTGCGTGCCCAGCCGAGGCCACTACGGCTGGCTCCCTGTTCACTGGGGCCGACCTGTTTAGTGTTTGGGATAGGATTAGATTAGGTCATTTTAGTTAATTAATTAGTTAGCTAGCTGTGCAACTGACACATGGGACCCTCCATTTTAATTAAAAGTTAAATCGAATTAAAAGGATCTGTGTGCATGGCAGGCGGGGCCCACATGCAGTGTTCACTTGTTGACCAATCAAACATTGACTGGGTCAACCCAGCCCAGGGGCCCCACATGTCACTGACTGTGGCTGGCTCACACTGGGTATAAAAAGAATCAACACTATTTAAATTCGAATTAAATAATTAAAACAATTTTAGAATATTATTAAAACTTTGTAAATTCAGATAAAATAAACCGTAGCTCAAATGAAAATAATTTATATATGAAAAATGATCAGAAAAATAAGACGAATCCGTTTATGCCATCCACATACCTGACAGATGCCCCCAACACTGCAAACATGGAACCTTCCCCTTCGGATCGTCTGTCCGATAATTGCCTAAAGCTGAGAAAATATTCCCGAATATTTTCCCGCTCTGTCTATAACACTTAGCACTGCGTTAGGTCACCCCTAGCGTAGCCTACTACCATGTCATGCTTTCTGTTGCATTTGTATGCCTATTATTTATTGTTTCTTCCCCCTCCTTCTTATCCGGTAGACCCCGAGACCATTGTTGATCTGGTGATCGACTACTTCACCGTCGAGGGTCCGAGTCTGTCTGCAGAGCTTCCAGGCAAGCAAAACCCTCCTTGACCATTCCTATATCGCCCATTCTTTCTCTCTCTCTCATGCATGCATTAGATTTTGCTACTGTTGTTCGATAGCTCCTGCTTCTCCAGGCGGGTGCAAGGAGAAAGGTCCCGACTGGTGGGCTGGGCTATACTGTGCATCACTTAGGCCCAGTACACCAATGGTTTTCTTTCCTTCCTTTTTATTCTTTTCTGTTTTCTATTTTAGCCTCGGTTTTGTATTTCTTTTTTCTATTAAATGAATTAGTTGAAACTAATATTTAGAACATAAATACTAGTCAATGTGTTGCGCTAGCACAACAAGTTTCATTCTATTTTGAATACTTTAAATTGAAATGGCTCAATTTAATGTTGCTGCTGCTGTTTTAATTAGGTTGAGGCCATTTTAATAATTCAAATGATGTTGGTTTATTCATTACAATTAGTTAGTGAATATTTGCAACCCAACCAACATTTTTTATTTAATCTTTTAACAAATAATAATTTGACTTGTAATTTGAATTTGAATTTGACTTTGGTTTTTTATCAGGGGCCAATAAAGCTTAGCAAAATAAGATGACATGGCATCATTAGTTTGAGATCACTATAGCTTGACACTGGGGGTGTTACAAATATCCTCCACTAAAAGAAACCTCGTCCCGAGATTTAAGAGGTCGAGTAAGGGGAAAGGTCTGGTTACGAATGCTAAAGAATCTTCTCGGTCCTGGTTGGTATTCTCGAAGGGGTCGGTCCATTGTGTTGAAGTCTTTGTTACTTGCATCATTGCTTTGCGACGAAGTTGGCATCCTTCCTTCAGAGTCTTTATCGTACATACGTAAGGAATAAAGGGGGATTATGGAAAGATGGATCAAAGTAGGTATATGATGGTTAACTCAAGGAATGTGGCTTAAGTTATCTCTCGAGTTGGAGCCTAGGAAAATCATTGAGAGCAATATAAGAATGGTACAATAAGTTTCACTCGGGTATGCAATCATTTGATGCATATAATAGATGATAAAGGGCTTCAGAGCAACGGGGAATAAATATTGCGTCTGATACTGAAACAAAACATCTCGAGGTAGGTTGCTCAGGGAATGCATACAAAGCCAAATACCGTTGGAAATATGCCCTAGAGGCAATAATATTGTATTATTAAATTTTGGATTTTACAATTAAGAGTTTATATTTCATGTTATAACTGCTATGATTCTTGAATATGAGATTCAGTGGAAAACACATATGCACGTGTGGAATGATAAACAGTAAAATACAGGTTCCTGGTCTTGCCTCTGAGACTGGCTCAAGTGTTGTTGATGATCGTGTTTTTTGGATCTCAGGATATCGTTAAGTGTAATGATAGTCCTGAAACAACATTGAGAGTATGATGTTAGAAGAACGATCATATTGAATCGTCCCAATCTTATTTATTATACTTTGAGATAATATTGTTTGTAATCAATTGTTATAACATGGAGTGTTAGCGTGTGTTTTTAGTTCCTCAGACCATGAGAGTATCGTAGTCACTTCCTACCATACGGTGGGCTTTGGGGTTGCTCAAATGTCATCTGTAACAACGTGATCATAACAAAAACTTATGGGTTCATCGGAAAGTTTGACAAGGGACTAGATAGCTCGAGAGTGGGATTTTCTCCTCTGACAATGGAGAGATATTCTTAGGGCCCTCTCGGTGTGATGGCATCCATCATCGTCTGGTCAGACACAGGTGACTACATCACGGGGATGCTCGAACGCTTCAACGAGAAAGAAGAACAATACCGGCAATGGGATCAACGGTATAATGAGCATGTGCATGACTCAGGAGGATACCGATACACCCCGGGTGTTGTAAAGTATCATGAAGCAAATGGAACATCACATGAAAACCAAAGGTTCACTTGAATGTCATTCGTGTAATCATAGTGATCGATATAGACGTCCATAGTTCCGCTATCGGTCATTGAACGAAGGGTTTTCGTTCATGTCTATGATTTATTGAACCTATGGGGTCACAAGCTTAAGGTGTGACGCCCCCGGCTCAATCGTGCACTAATCATACACGCAAATGCACACGATCAAGCCTAAGGACTCACGGGAAGATATCACAACACAACTCTAAAACATAAATAAAGTCATACAAGCTTTATGTTACAAGCCAGGGGCCTCGAGGGCTCAAATACATAAGCTCGCATACAAGTGTCAGCGGAAGCATCAGATATCTGAGTACAGATATAAAAGAAAACACAGAAAGGCCCGTAAGAGGCGGGACAAAAGAAAACACTATGATCGAAAGGCGCAGGCCTCCTGCCTAGGACCCTTCGATCCTACTCCTGGTCGTTAGCCAACTCGTAGTAGTAACCACCCTCGGGGTAGTAGTAGCGATCGTTGGCGGGGGCAGCTGTATCCGGGGTTCCGTCATCTGGTAGCATCAAAAGGATATGGGGGAAAAAGAAAGCAAAGCAACCGTGAGTACTCATCCGAAGTACTCAGCAAGCAAGGATCTACACTACATATGCAACATTTTCAAAGGGAGGCTGTATATGTGGACTGGGCTGCAGAAATGCCAGAATAGAGAGAAGGCCTAGTCCTATCGGAGACTAGCATCTTCAGAGGTCTTGCAGCATTAGAAGAGTGTAGATTAGTACCGTATAAAGTAGTAGTATCATCAAGTCTCAACCTCACCCAGAGATCCTTTCTCGACTCCCTGCGAGAAAGCAATCTCAGAGCCATACAGTCATCAACCTCGTCCGGAGATCCCTTCTCGACTCCCTGCGAGAAGCAATCCCAGAGCCATAGTATCCAATTCTAATTGTATCAATCGGGATACAGCTCCTAGTGTCCTTTACCGAGGAACCAGATATGCATAGTTTAGTTCTTCCCTGCAGGGGTGCACCAACTTACCCAACACGCTCGATTAACTCCGGCCGGTCTTGGCTATCGCCCCTCACCCTCTGGGTCGTTGTGCACAGGGTGGATACCAGCATCGCCTCGGGTGGCCGACACGATCCGACCATGCCGCAATGCTGAACTGGACGTCTGTCAGAGCTTTCGGCTGATGCTATGATGCAGATCGCCCATATTATGCCCACGTGATGGTTAGTGCTATCGGGCCAGAGGCCCACTCAGTTCACATATCCAAACCGTTAGTACCTTGGGGATGCGGTAACGAGCAGAGACTCACGATCGATGTGACCTCGTCGCCCCGTCTCGAGGACTTGCAGCAAGGGCCAATAATGCCCGGCCACGCCTCGTATCCATCACTCGGGCACCATCCAGGCAACCCGTCTTCACATCACACGCGGGTACCCCTCAGGGTCGTCCCGCCTTTCCAAGTAACAATAGTACAGTCCAAGTATCTGTGTGTCCATATCATCAGGGGGAATCCGAGGTATCACCCTCGTTGGATTCCTACCCGATATATCCGTCAAGGTGAACTCAGAGGAATCACCCTCGCTGGGTTCACACTTGAAGTGTTGTACGACATCGTCGTTATCGGAAGCGGTGAAGGAGGAATCACCCTCGATGACCACGACCGATTAGCTACCCTACAGAGTTAACATCAGAAGTGCGGTGCCGACACTCAGAGGAAGTGCGGCACTCGATAGTAACGCTGCAGTGTCGTTACAACTAAGGGGGGTGATGTGCGGTGCCGGGGTCTAGTCTTCAATCCCGTTGATCGGGTCTTCGGATAATCCAGCGGGGCAATCGAGATAAGTGGGGTCACTGATAGGTCTCTACCCAGCCTATACTAAGCAGTTTAGGATATGCAGGTAATTATCAACAGCAGGTTACAATAAACAGGCTATGCATCAGAATAGGTAAAGCAGTAGCAGCAGCATTTCTAATGCAAGCATGAGAAAATAGAATGGGCGATATCGGGATGATCAAAAGGGGGGGCTAGCCTGGTTGCTCGACGGCAAGGGCAAGGTCGTCAATGGTGGCGTCGGGCTTCGGAGCTACGTCGGCCTCGGGGACGATGTCGGTGTCGGGGTCTACCGAGAGAGAAGAGGGGGAGGAAACAGTATAAATACACATCAAACATGAGCAACACTGAGCAGGCTATGCTAACGTGCAGTGCAGGGTTGCCTAAAGACATGTCTAAGTCATTTAGCTATTTTAGGAATTTGTTTGGATTTATTTCATTTGAGTCATGCACTATTCATTTATCTGAAACAGGCAAAAAGTTGCATGTTCAGATAGTTATAGGCATCTAACAGGTATGTGGGTAGCGTATTCGGACCCGTCTCATTTTTCTGATCGTTTTTCATATATAAATTATTTTCATCGGAGTTACGGATTAAAAGATATGATTTTCTAAAGTTTTTTTATTAATTTCTGGATTTTCTGGATTTAATTAAATCAACATTATCCAGAACAGTACATGGTGACGTCAGCATGACGCATTGATGACGTCAGCAGTCAACAGGGGGCCGGCCAGGTCAAACCTGACCAGTGGGGCCCACATGTCATAGACACAGGGCTAATCCAAGGTTTAAATTTAACTAAAACTAATTAAACAGAGGGGGGCCCACCTGTCATAGGGTGTTTAGTTAACAAATTAATTAACTTAACTTAACTTAATTAGTGTTAGGGGCATGGCCCACCAGTCAGTGACTGGGGTTGGCCGGTCAGCTAGTTGACCAAGTCAACTGGTCAACTAGGGCTGGCCTGGCCCACTGGCAGTGGCACTGGGGGTGGGACACACCGGCCACGTCGGACACCACCGCCGGCGAGACGAATCGCGGCGGTGATGGCCAGAACTTCACCGGAGTCCGTCGGAAATCGCCCACGGTGCATCATTTCGCGCGCCACAACTTGCGTTCGAGAGCTAGGGAAAAACCGCGTCGAGTGGTGTGGTCGGAAGGGGCTGGGGCTTGCCGGAAATGACGCCGACGACAACGTTTGTGGCGGCGGCATTCGGGTGGACTCAGCCGCGTGTGCACAGCTCATTTTCGAGCGCACTAGGTAGCTAGGCGGCCTACTGGGAACTCCTGGAGTACGACGGGCAAAGTGGCGGAGCTCGGGCGGCACTGCACTAAGCAGTTCACCGGCAATGGCAGCAACCGGAGCAACATACGATGGAGGCTTCGCACGGGCTAGGGAAACGAGCAAAAGAAGGAGGGAGGGGAAAATGGAGCTCACCGCAGCGGTCACGAAAGACCCACGACAGTTTCGGCACAGCAGCGAGTCGCCGGAGACAGAGACGAACGGCGGCGGTCGGAGACGCGTTCGGAAGGGGTTCGGCGCTGCAGGGCCTCCCTGCTTCGGCTGGAGCCACCAGAGGAAGGAGCCGACCGCGGCGGAGCAGATGGACAGGTCCAAAGGCCGCGGGGTCGCCGGTAGCCGCGCCGGAGCACGGCGTGCGGCGTCCGTTCCGCTCGGCCAGAGAAGAAAGGGGAGGGGAATGAGCGAGTGCGCGAGGGAGAGGCCAGGGAAGCGCCAGGGCTCGCCCTTTATCCACCACGAGTGGGTGAGGCCGCTGTCGAGCAGGAGGAAAGGGGGGGGGGGACTGGGCGCGAGCGTGCGTGCGCACAGAGCGCTCGACAGCGAGGCGCGAGGTGAGCAGTAGGTAGGGGATGACGTGGGGAGTGGGCTGGGCCGGCACTGTGGACTCAGTCCAGTGCCCTGGGCCTTTTTCCTTTTTCTATTTTCTTTTCTGTTTTCTCCTTTTAGTTCCTGTTTTGTCTTTTATTCTTTTTATTCCAAATGACTTTTGTATTTTATTAAACTTGCCCAAATATTTACAGTGCAATATTAGACATTGTTAGAAAATGGTTTGGAGTACAAATGATTTTATTTGGATTTTAAATAAGAGAATAAGGGTTAAATAACTCTGTTTTGTGGTTGTTAGAGTCACATAATTTATTTAGTATATGTCGAATATAAATTTAGAATTGTCTCTGGATTATTTACAATATTATGAACAATTTAGTTTTCAATTTTGAAGAAATTTTTATTTTCACTTTCAACTTAATTTCCAATTGAATTTGAATTTGAAAAGAGATATGATACTAATGATGATTAAGCACTGTTGATCATGATGACATGGCATAATAAAAAAGGTGATTACTGTAGCTTAATACATGGGGTGTTACAAATCTCCTCCACTAACAAGAATTCTCGTCCCGAGAATTAAGAGGTAGAAGGAAAAAGTTCGGGGTATTCCGCGCGAAGATTATCCTCGCGTTCCCAAGTGGCTTCATCTTCAGTATGATTTGACCACTGCACTTTGAGGAACTTGGTAACTTTTTGACGGGTCCGACGCTCAGCTTCATCGAGAATGCGGATCGGATGCTCCTTATAAGAAAGATCATCTTGCAATTCGAGCATCTCGTGATCCACAGATCGGTGCGGACATTCCTTGAAGCAATGACGAAGTTGCGACACATGGAAGACGTCATGGATATGAGAGAATTGCGGTGGCAACTCCAATTTATATGCCACCTGACCACGTCTTGCAACATTGCGGAATGGACCAATGTAGCGTGGAGCTAGCTTGCCCTTGATTCCAAAACGGTGAGTGCCCTTCATAGGAGTGACTCGCAAATAAGCTTGATCACCAGGTTGGTAAGTCAAACCCCATTGTTTGCGATCATAGTTGCTCTTTTGGCGGTCCTGAGCTGCCTTGAGATTTTCTCGGACAATACGGACTTGTTCTTCGGCGTGTTGAATAATATCCGGACCCACGAGCTGTCGTTCCCCAGTTTCTGACCAATTCAGAGGGGTTCGACACTTACGTCCATATAGAACTTCGAAGGGGGCCATTTTCAAGCTGGCTTGATAGCTGTTGGTATATGAGAATTCCGCAGAAGGAAGAGATTCTTCCCACTTCTTACCGAACGATATGACACAAGCTCGAAGCATGTCTTCAAGCACTTGATTAACTCGCTCGACTTGGCCTTGGGATTGAGGGTGATAAGCTGAACTCCAGGTAATATGAGTTCCCATAGCTTCTTGGAAACTTTCCCAGAACTTGGAAGTGAAAAGGCCGCCACGGTCCGAACTGATCTCCTTCGGAATGCCGTGGAGTGAAACAATTCTGGAGATATATAATTCTGCTAGCTGACTAGCAGTGATGGTCTCTTTGACAGGCAGAAAGTGTGCAACCTTAGAGAGTTGGTCGACGACTACAAGAATAGCATCGTGACCCTTCTGTGACCTGGGAAGTCCTGTAATGAAATCCATCTGAACCTTATCCCATTTCCATAAAGGAATAGGTAACGGTTGCAGAATTCCAGCAAGCTTCTGATGTTCTGCTTTAACGCGACGACACACATCACATTCAGCAACATAACGAGCAATGCCCTGCTCCATTCTAGACCACCAGTACCTTTGACGGAGATCACGATACATCTTGGTGCTACCCGGATGAATATACAATGGGGTATCATGGGTCTCCTTCATGACTTTGTCAGTCATAAGCTCGAAGCAAGGTACCACAATGCGGTTTCTGAAATACAAGGTTCCATCTTCAGACAGCGAGAAATCCCTGTACTTTTCAAGGTGAAGATTTTTCTTCATCAGATCAACTTCAGCATCTTTAGCTTGCGCATTCTTAACAGCTTTCTCAAGATCTGGTTGTATCACAAGGTTATTAAGAGAACCCTGTGGGACAATACACAGATTCAGCTTGCACAGTTCTTCAAAAAGACGAGGTTGAGCTCGCCTAACCATGAGGTTGTCGCAATAGGACTTGCGGCTTAAGGTATCAGCCATCACATTAGCCTTGCCAGGGGTATAGGATATACCCAAATCATAGTCCACAATGGCCTCCATCCATCTTTGCTGACGGAGGTTTAGAGATGGTTGAGTGAACAAGTACTTCAGACTTTTATGATCCGTGTAGATCTCGCAACGAATACCGAGAAGGTAATGTCGCCACAACTGCAATGCATAGATCACAGCAGCTAGTTCTAGATCATGTACCAGATAATTCTCTTCATGTGGACGCAACTGACGAGAGCCATAGGCAATCACTTTACGCTCTTGCATTAGGACACAGCCTAATCCTTCACGGGATGCGTCACAATAAATCACGAAGTCTTTGCGAGAATCTGGAGGAGCAAGTACTGGGGCAGATGTTAGCTTGTCTTTGAGTGTTTGAAAACTTCCCTGACATTTTTCTGTCCATTCAAACTTAACGCCCTTGTGAAGCAGATCAGTCAGGGGCTTAGCAATCTTAGAAAAATTCTCAACAAACCGACGGCAATAGCTTGCAAGGCCGAGAAAACTTCTCACTTGCTTGACGTTCTTCGGAGGAGTCCAGTCAAGAATAGCCTGAACTTGTTCTGGGTTAACAGCAATTCCATCCTTGGAAATCACATGACCAAGGTAGGTTACTTCAGAGAGCCAAAATTCACATTTGGAGTATTTGGCATACAACTGGTGTTCTCGGAGCCTTTCCAGTACAAGACGGAGGTGTTCAACATGTTCTTCTTTATTCTTTGAATAAACCAGAATATCATCTAGATAAACCACGACGAACTTGTCGAGGTAATCCATGAAGATGTAATTCATCAGGCAGGAAAACATGGCTGGAGCATTTGTTAAGCGAAATGACATGACAGTGTACTCATAAGAGCCATAGCGAGTAACAAATGCAGTCTTCGGAATATCCTCTTCACGAACACGGATCTGATGGTAACCCAACCTCAAATCAAGTTTAGAGAATACCGATGATCCAGCAAGTTGATCATACAAATCATTGATCCGAGGAAGCGAATATTTATTCTGAATTGTGGCTTGGTTAATGGGCCGATAATCCTGAACCAATCGGTTAGTTCCATCCTTCTTCTTAATGAAGAGCGAAGGTGCTCCCCAAGCAGAGGAACTGGGGCGGATGAAACCTTTCTTAAGTGACGTGTCGATTTCTTCCTTAAGCTCGAGAAGATGATGCGGAGGCATCTTATAAGGACGCTTCGCAATAGGGGTAGTGCCGAGCTTCAAGTCGATGACGAATTCAACCGCTCTAGCAGGGGGTATTCCTGGAAGTTCCTCTGGAAATACATCTTGAAAATCACGAACCACTGGAACATTCTCGATGCCTTCAAGAGGTGAAGCATTCAATGCATTCAGAACATATATTTGAGTCTCAGCATCCTGAGCTATTCGGGCTGAGTATTTGACTGTCTGGCCAGAAGGGTGTGTGATGTGGACTGTTTCAGCGGCACAGTCAATCAAAGCTTTATGAGGCTTCAACCAGTCCATTCCCAGAATAATGTCTATGTTGGAGGTCTTGAGAGCAATGAGTGAAACGGGGAACATCAATCCTCCGATCACAATGTGGTTACCGTGGCTTACCATGGTAGTTTGCTAATTAGCCCCAGGTGACTGGATTACTAATGGGGTGGACATCTCCTTGAAAGGTATATCATGGCTTCGCGCAAAACTTTCGGACATGAAGGAGTGCGATGCTCCAGAATCAAAGAGGACTGAAGCTGGGATTGAATTCACTAGAAGGGTGCCCATCAAAATTTTGGGGTCCTGTCGAGCTTCTTCCACGTTGACTTGGTTGACATGGACCCGAACTATAGCAGACGGCCTGGCACTACAGCTTCTGAGACGACGGTTCCGACAGCTTTTCTTGCGACCAACAGGAGGACATGGTGCATCCTGATGAAAAGCCATAGCATTAGGCTGTCCATCCTGAACCGTTAGCTATCTCGGCGGTGAAGGCAGTCGAGGTGCAACATAAGATGGCCTTGGTGTTGGAGCAGGTCGGTGATGAACATTGTGTGGGATCCAGACTTGATGTTTCTGAACAGGTCGACCCAAAGATTAACCAACATCACGAGGACGCTTGAGCGCCTCCTGGTACTTAGTCAGAGCAGTTTCAACTTGGAAGGATTGGCTGACTAGTGTTGCAAAGTCTGTGCAATCATGGACTGCAAGTGCGAGGTTTATATCAGTACGCAGTCCTTCACGGAATTTCTCCTGCTTACGTGCGTCAGTGCAGACGTCATCTTCAGCATAGCGGGACAATTCAAGAAACTTCCTCTGATATTCATCCACAGTCATTGTGCCCTGTGTAAGTTTGCGGAACTCCTGCTTCTTCTGGTCCATCAGAACTTGAGGAATGTACCATGCACGAAAGGCTGACTGAAATTCCTGCCAAGTGGCTACAGTTTCAGCAGGCAACATACCCTTGTGGCTTTCCCACCATTGAGTAGCTGATCCCCTCAGGTGATACGTCGCATAGGTGACGTAACTGTCAAGGATAACATTGGCCGACTTCATCTGGAAGGCAATGTCCCGGAGCCAATCATCAGCATCCAGTGGATCAGTCGAGCTGCGAAAGGTGGATGGATTGAGGCGCATGAATTCCAGCAGAGTTATTGGTGTAGGCTGTTGATGAGCATTCTAGTTTGGGAACTGAGCCAATATCCCGGTCATAACCTGACGGTTTAGTTCAAACTGTTGCATCATTTTGGCAATATAGGGTGGAGGTGGAGGATCGTCAGCCATCCTGCCAAATCAACAGGGGCAGTTTAGTAAGAAAAACTGCAGGTGTATGGAGTGATTCATGAAGTAACACGCACAACAGAAGGAAGTGCAATAGATACTTCATCATATTCGCACCAGACATTCAAATCCACACATAGCCTCGGTTACAATCTGTCATTACGACAGTTGAAAGGGGAGGGCTAGACATCTAGGCGGCGCACAGGCACGCGGTAGGGAAGTACACAACGAGACATAGCAAAGGCTACATCAACATCGGAGAAACCTATAGGAGCGAGGAGTCTGCAAGTGACAACACAGGGTGCCCTCGATAAAAGGATCCTGCAAGCAGAACCTGACTCGCAATCTTGAAGGAAGGGGGGGAAATTTCAGAACACCGGGTGGATGTGATCACGAGAACCTAATGTTGGAGTTAGTAAATTTTTTAACCCGAATAGAAGAGAGATCAGAGTCCCAGAGTAAGGAAGAGGAATAAAAGATCCTAATACCCCCGGCTCAATCGTGCACTAATCATACACGCAAATGTACACGATCAAGCCTAAGGACTCACGGGAAGATATCATAACACAACTCTAAAACATAAATAAAGTCATACAAGCTTTATGTTACAAGCCAGGGGCCTCGAGGGCTCGAATACATAAGCTCGCATACAAGCGTCAGCGGAAGCATCAGATATCTGAGTACAGATATAAAAGAAAACACAGAAAGGCACGTAAGAGGCGGGACAAAAGAAAAGACTATGATCGAAAGGCGCATGCCTCCTGCCTAGGACCCTCCGATCCTACTCCTGGTCGTCAGCCAACTCGTAGTAGTAACCACCCTCGGGGTAGTAGTAGCGATCGTCGGCGGGGGCAGCTGTATCCGGGGTTCCGTCATCTAGTAGCATCAAAAGGATATGGGGGAAAAAGAAAGCAAAGCAACCGTGAGTACTCATCCGAAGTACTCAGCAAGCAAGGATCTACACTACATATGCAACATTTTCAAAGGGAGGCTGTATATGTGGACTGGGCTGCAGAAATGCCAGAATAGAGAGAAGGCCTAGTCCTATCGGAGACTAGCATCTTCAGAGGTCTTGCAGCATTAGAAGAGTGTAGATTAGTACCGTATAAAGTAGTAGTATCATCAAGTCTCAACCTCACCCAGAGATCCTTTCTCGACTCCCTGCGAGAAAGCAATCCCAGAGCCATACAGTCATCAACCTCGTCCGGAGATCCCTTATTGACTCCCTGCGAGAAGCAATCCCAGAGCCATAGTATCCAATTCTAATTGTATCAATCGGGATACAACTCCGAGTGTCCGTTACCGAGGATACGGCTATGCATAGTTCAATTCTTCCCTGCAGGGGTGCACCAACTTACCCAACACGCTCCATTAACTCCGGCCGGTCACACTTTCCTGGGTCATGCCCGACCTCGGCCAAACGACACACCGCAACCCTACCTACAGCTCAGCAGAGAGGTCCCCGCCGGTCTACATCCTAAGCGCAAGGGGGTCTTGGCCATCGCCCCTCACCCTCCGGGTCGTTGCGCACAGGGTGGATACCAGCATCGCCTCGGGTGGCCGACATGATCCGACCGTGCCGCAATGCTGAACTGGACGTCTGTCAGAGCTTTCGGCTGATGCTACGATGCAGAGCGCCCATACTATGCCCATGTGATGGTTAGTGCTATCGGGCCAGAGGCCCACTCAGATCACATATCCAAACCGTTAGTACCTTGGGGGTGCGGTAACGAGCAGAGACTCACGATCGATGTGACTCCGTCGCCCCATCTCGAGGACTTGCGGCACGGGCCAAGAATGCCCGGCCACGCCTCGTATCCATCACTCGGGCACCATCCAGGCAACCCGTCTTCACATCACACGCGGGTACCCCACAGGGTCGTCCCGCCTTTCCAAGTAACAATAGTACAGTCCAAGTATCTGTGTGTCCATATCATCAGGGGGAATCCGAGGTATCACCCTCGTTGGATTCCTACCCGATATATCCATCAAGGTGAACTCGGAGGAATCACCCTCGCTGGGTTCACACTTGAAGTGTTGTACGACGGCGTCGTTATCGGAAGCGGTGAAGGAGGAATCACCCTCGATGACCACGACCGATTAGCTACCCTACAGAGTTAACATCAGAAGTGCAACACGTGGTATCACCCTCGGCGCTCGATAGTAACGCTGCAGTGTCGTTACAACTAAGGGGGGTGATGTGCGGTGCCGGGGACTAGTCTTCAATCCCGTTGATCGGGTCTTCGGATAATCCAGCGGGGCAATCGGGATAAGTGGGGTCACTGATAGGTCTCTACCCAGCCTATACTAAGCAGTTTAGGATATGCAGGTAATTATCAACAGCAGGTTACAATAAACAGGCTATGCATTAGAATAGGTAAAGCAGTAGCAGCAGCAATTCTAATGCAAGCATGAGAAAATAGAATGGGCGATATCGGGATGATCAAAAGGGGGGGCTTGCCTGGTTGCTCAGCGGCAAGGGCAAGGTCGTCAACGGTGGCGTCGGGCTCCGGAGCTGCGTCGGCCTCGAGGACGACGTCGGTGTCGGGGTCTACCGAGAGAGAAGAGGGGGAGGAACCAGTATAAATACACAGCAAACATGAGCAACACCGAGCAGACTACGCTAACGTGCAGTGCAGGGTTGCCTAAAGACATGTCTAAGTCATTTAGCTATTTTAGGAATTTGTTTGGATTTATTTCATTTGAGTCATGCACTATTCATTTATCTAAAACAGGCAAAAGTTGCATGTTCAGATAGTTAGAGGCATCTAACAGGTATGTGGGTAGCGTATTCGGATCCGTCTCATTTTTCTGATCGTTTTTCATATATAAATTATTTTCATCGGAGTTACGGATTAAAAGATATGATTTTCTAAAGTTTTTTATTAATTTCTGGATATTCTGGATTTAATTAAATCAACATTATCCAGAACAGTACATGGTGACATCAGCATGACGCATTGATGATGTCAGCAGTCAACAGGGGGCCGGCCAGGTCAAACCTGACCAGTGGGACCCACATGTCATAGACACAGGGCTAATCCAGGGTTTAAATTTAACGAAAACTAATTAAATAGAGGGGGGCCACCTGTCATAGGGTGTTTAGTTAACAAATTAATTAAATTAACTTAACTTAATTAGTGTTAGGGGCATGGCCCACCAGTCAGTGACTGGGGTTGCCCAGTCAGCCAGTTGACCAAGTCAATTTGTCAACTGGGGCTGGCCTAGCCCACTGGCAGTGGCACTGGGGGTGGGACCCACCGGCCACGTCGGACACCACCGTCGGCGAGACGAGTCACGGCGGCGACGGCCGGAACTACACCGGAGTCCGTCGGAAATCGCCCACGGTGCATCATTTCGCGCGCCACAACTTGCGTTCGAGAGCTAGGGAAAAACCGCGTCGAGTGGTGTGGTCGGAAGGGGCTGGGGCTTGCCGGAAATGATGCCGGCGATGACGTTTGTGGCGGCGGCATTCGGGTGGACTCGGCCGCGCGTGCACAGCTCGTTTTTGAGCGCACTAGGTAGCTAGGCGGCCTACTGGGAACTCCTGGAGTACGACGGGCAAAGTGGCGGAGCTCGGGCGGCACTGCACTAAGCAGTTCGCCGGAAATGGCGGCAACCGGAGCAACATACGACGGCGGCTTCGCACGGGCTAGGGAAACGAGCAAAAGAAGGAGGGAGGGGGAAATGGAGCTCACCGCAGCGGTCACGAAAGACCCACAGCAGTTTCGGCGCAGCAGCGAGTCGTCGGAGACAGAGACGAACGGCGGCGGTCGGAGACGCGTTCGGAAGGGGTTCGGCGCTGCAGGGCCTCCCCGCTTCGGCTGGAGCCACCAGAGGAAGGAGCCGACCGCGGTGGAGCAGATGGACAGGTCCAAAGGCCGCGGGGTCGCCGGTGGCCGCGCCGGAGCACGGCGTGCGGCGTCCGTTCCGCTCGGCCAGAGAAGAAAGGGGAGGGGAATGAGTGAGTGCGCGAGGGAGAGGCCAGGGAAGCGCCAGGGCTCGCCCTTTATCCACCACGAGTGGGCGAGGCCGCTGTCGAGCAGGAGGAGAGGGGGGGCCTGGGCGCGGGCGTGCATGTGCGCAGAGCGCTCGACAGCGAGGCGCGGGGTGAGCAGTAGGTAGGGGATGAGGTGGGGAGTGGGCTGGGCCGGCACTGTGGACTTAGTCCAGTGCCCTGGGCCTTTTTCCTTTTTCTGTTTTCTCCTTTTAGTTCCTGTTTTATCTTTTATTCTTTTTATTCCAAATGACTTTTTTATTTTATGAAACTTGCCCAAATATTTACAGTGCAATATTAGACATTGTTAGAAAATGGTTTGGAGTACAAATGATTTTATTTGGATTTTAAATAAGAGAATAAGGGTTAAATAACTCTGTTTTGTGGTTGTTAGAGTCACATAATTTATTTAGTATATGTCGAATATAATTTTAGAATTGTCTCTGAATTATTTACAATATTATGAACAAATTAGTTTTCAATTTTGAATAATTTTTATTTTCACTTTCAGTTTAATTTCCTATTGAATTTGAATTTGAAAATAGATATGATACTAATGATGATTAAGCACTGTTGATCATGATGACATGGCATAATAAAAAAGGTGATTATTGTAGCTTAATACATGGGGTGTTACATAAGGTAATCATGATCTGCTGAGTCTATTAGGATGAGAGTATCAAGGATTTATTTGTGGAATTTTTTGACTAATACTCGGAATAGTTCTGAGACGAACCAGAAGCGTTTCAGAGTCACCGGAAGGGTTTCGGAGTTTATCGGGCAATATCGGGTATTACTGATAATTAATATATAGGTGGAAAATGTTTTCCGTGATGTTAAATTACATATAAAAGGGTCTAGTAATTACTAGAAGACTTTTATATTAAATTAAATATCAACGGGCCTCAAAAGGCCAAGAGGAGGAAGGCAACTTGGGCCACAAGGGGCCAAGTGGAGATGGCGCCCCCCTTTCCTTGTGTGTGTGTGTGTGATGACCCACAAGTATAGGGGATCAATCGTAGTCCTTTCGATAAGTACACCCAACGAGGAACAGAAGGAAATGACAAGTAGTTTTCAGCAAGGTATTCTCTGCAAGCACTGAAATTATAAGTAACAAGTAGTTTGATAGCAAGGTAATTTGTAACGAGCAAGTAACGGTAACGGTAACGGTAAAAAAAGTGCAGCAAGGTAGCCCAATCCTTTTGAGGCAAATGACAGGCCAAAACAGTCTCTTATGATAAGCAAAGCGTTCTTGAGGGTACACGGGAATTTCATCTAGTCACTTTCGTCATCTTGGTTTGATCTGTGTTCGCTACTTTGGTAATTTGATATGTGGGTGGACCGGTGCTTAGGTGCTGTTCTTACTTGAATAAACCTCCTACTTATGATTAACCCCCTCGCAAGCATCCGCAACTACGAGAAAAGTATTAAGAATAAATATAACCATAGCATTAAATTTTTGGATCCAAATCAGTCCTTACGGAACAGCGCATAAACTAGGGTTTAAGGTTCTATCACTCTCGCAACCCATCATCTAATAACTTGTAACACCCTGGTTTTTGACCCTTTTCTTTTTCTTTTGATTTATTTGGTTTTTGCTCTGTTTTTCTTTTGGAGTGGTTCTGTGGCCTTGCAACCTGGGAGATCATCCTCATTTCTTCTCCCAAGTGGCTCATCATTCTCAAATCTTTCCCAAGATCATGTCATTTCCATTCTAGTCCAACCCTAAAATTCTTTACTAAGGAATATTCCTTTTTCTATTAAAGGAATAGACCTGTCTGACCTAGGTTGTGAAGCAACCTATATTTCTGTCAATCCTAAAATGCCCATATAATTCTCATAATTTCTTTGGCTCATATGTTGCTCAAATATGCCCAAACTTTCCTGTCCTCGCCCAAAAATACTTCCCAATATTTATTCTTCATTTCTGTCCAGTGTGGTTTTCTGTGAAGGAAGTGCAACATATATTTCCTTGTTTGCTCCCAAACTTTTTGGGCATGCATTTACATCCAAATCATTGCCTCATGCCAAAATTCAACTTCATTTGCCTAGCCAACCTTCCTCAGTGATTTTTCAAAGTTTCTGTCTGACAGAAGCCATTGTGGAGGAAGTACTAGCTAAGAGTATCCAAATGAGTTGAAATTTTTTATGCCTCTTCATGTGCTCATATCATTACCCTCCTCCAATTTTCAGCTCCATCCAATCAACTATGTGAGCACATGATCAAATCTTTGCTTCTGGCAATATTTTCAGGTTGTGAAGCAAGTATATTTTATATTGCTTCATTAATTCTGAAAAATTACCAGATCATGATCCTACCTATATCACTTCTCTCCACCAAATTTGGGATCATTTCATTAATCCAATATTTCTCTAGAATTATCCCAATTTTCTAAACAGAAAGGATGTCTGTGAAGGAAGTACCATTTTGGCATGTCTAATTGGTATGAAATTTTTACATCATATTTATATGTCCAAATCATCATGATCTAACAAATTTGAGCTCAAGTGGCTACTCCAAGTGAGTGCATCATCTAGATCAAGTTTTGGGTCATAATGTGAGTTGCACAGCAACTATATTAGTTTGTGGTCCATTGTACTCCAAAACCTCCAGTATTATAGTACTTCCTAAGATAATCACCCCAGAGAACTCATTTTTCCCTTAGCATCTCTCTATTGATCACAGTAACATGATCAAGTTTGCTACAGCAAAATTCCATCGATGACTCACTTGGCTACAGAGCCCCTTATCTCGAGGTTTCACTTTCTACAGCCTCCAGGGTGGAAAGACAACACCCCAGACAAAGTTTTCCATCCCCTCCTGTCCTCCCCGTGACATATCCCGTGGTGACTGCCCCCCTGGCATGCCTGTGTACGCGCTCTGCTCGCTGTGTCCGCGTCTAGGACGTCGCCTAGCTCCGGCCCATCTCCCTCTCATCGTCTTCGCGTGCGTGACCATGTGTAGTGTCTTCCCCTCGTCGTCACCTTTTACCTGGACCCCTCTCCCCCTCCGGAAACCTCCTCGTCGGCGCTCGCCGCCGCGTGCCCACAGGCGAACAGTGGCCGACATGGCTCTGTTCGCGCCCGTCTTCGTCCTCCCCGTGCCCCCTTGGCCTCCTCTGCCCCGTGAAGCTTGTCATCGTTGCCTCGTCGTGTTCCCATGCCCTCCCCGTGATCGATGAGTTCGACAGAGCCTCAGCCGGACTCGCTCAGCGGTGACCTATCACGGGCGTCGTTGCCTCGCCTATTTATAGCCACCCCGAGACCCCCCGAGCTCACCAGCCTCCTCTCATCCCTCCTCTAGACCTCCCCGACCACCCAAATGAGCTCAAAGAGCTCTCTGTCCCTCCCATGGCCGCCGTGCCCGTCGTCGGCCTCCTCCTAAATTCGGGCAGTGTGGAACTCCTCCCCCCTCCTTTCCACTCCATAGCTCCCCCTCGTCACCCGCTAGCCGCCCCACAGCCTCGGCCCCTCCTCTCTGTCGCCGCGCCGGGCTCTCCATTGCCGCCCGAAGCCGTCGTCTGCGCTGCCCCATGGAGTCCTCTCTCGCGTCGTTCCCGGTGACAGTGCACTGCACCGACGGATGCGGCTCAACCCCCGAGCACTCCGATAGCCGGAGCTCCGCCGGAGGTGGACGGAGTCGCCCGGACGAGCACCGGCGTCGAGCCCCCTCCTCTGCTCGGTCGCGCCCCGTCGAGGAGGAAGAAGAAGAAGGCAGGCAGGAGAGAGAGAGCGCGGTGGGACCCGCCTGTCATCGACCCAGAGGCCGGCCCCGCCTTTGCCACGCTGGATAAGTGGAGGCGTAATCCACTCGATTACGTCTTTGCTTATCGAAAGTGTATTCTTCTTCTACTTCAGCCCGAAATGAGCTTTCACTTTAGTGAAAGCGTATTTCCAGGAGTGCGTTTTCAGTTTTTCAGTCAGGGGCCTGTTTGTGAAGATTTTTCTTACAGATAGGTCCCTGGCAGAAAAACAATCATAACTTTTTGCTCACAACTCCGATTGAGGTGATTCCAAAGCCCACTTCTTCGTCTCGTCGAGACCGTTCTGTTGGTACCATTTTCACCATGTGACAACATTCTAAAAATGACCATTTTGCCCTTGCACTTAACCAGCCCCCTCCGGGAGAGAAAGTTTTCCGGCGGTTCTTTCCGCGAGCTTCTCGCTCTTCTTCCCGGTGAATCCATCCCTCCCAGGCAAGCCACACCCTCCATTTGCATGATTGCAATGCAATGCCATGGTTTAATTACTTTAACTTATTTAAAATATTGTATTAGCTATGTATGATTTGTTCATGGCATTTCTTGGAGTTGTTTCGATCTTGCTATTGCCATGATGTTGTTTGGATTACTAGGGCTAATGCTTGCAGATGTGGGTGACATGTTGCCATTGGATTATTAGTGGTTTATATTATTTTCATGATGGTAGATGATATTCTGGTGCTTTGGAGTATTATTTTGGAAATGATGCTTGCATGTTGTTCGTAGTTGCATATCATGATATTGCTATGGGATTAGTGGTATTATTATTCTTGGATTCAGCATGCTCTCAGTATTTTGTTATCCTCAGAGATTATGATATGACTAGGTTATGCTTTAGATCATGTGTTGGATATTGCTATGACTTGGTTGACAGATGGATATATGACATCGACGTATCAGATATACTTTGGGGATAAATTCCGCCATTTTGTTGGTCAGGTGCCACCGAACCGGGCTTTTCCAGTGCAACCACATTTGCCTTTATGGGAAGGCCCTAATGCAATCTATTGACATGTCTCTCGCTGGTGCCTCCAATGAGGGAAGGTTATGGGCGCGCGCTACCCTGATCAGGTAGGCGGACATAAGCCTTGTGTGCCCGTAGTTGGATAGGGCCCTTTTTGTCCCCGTTTGGGACCGTTTATGTTTTGCCACGACGGTGGCCGGTGGATGTCACGAGTTGACATCGGGGCCACCCAGGACTGAACCCAAAAGGGGTGTTGGTCGGAGTGGCCGGGAGAGTGTCATGGCAGTAGATTGGTTTTGTCAGAACACCGTTGGTCCACCCGAATGGGAGCTAGAGGCCATGGGTTCTGTGATGTGGGTACAGTGTACTAACCTCTGCAGAGTGTGTGTTAAATCTATCGATAGCCGCGTCCATGGTCATGGGCACAAGTTCGTACTAGGTCACACCATTCGATCAACACTCACGTGACGGAATGACTTATAGATGACTGATATGTTGATATTGTGAGCAGTAACAGTTTGGCAGGATGTTGATGATGATGTTGGGATGATCTCGAGGATGATCATTCAGTTTGTGATGTGGTCACGAGGTGATCATGTGGATGTTTTGATCACGAGGTGATCACGTGGATGTTTTGATCACGAGGTGATCGAGATGGTATATTGCTTGGCCGGATAGCCAAGAGTGAGATGGTTATTGAGATTGAGATGTTGGCTTATCAGCATTGCGGTAGTTTCATATCATGCTTAGTAGTTGCTTTCGTATCATAGTAGTTGTTAATTAATTAATCTGTTAAATGCTATGTTATTGTCTTGCCTTGATGCTTATGGTTGTTGTGAGCTTGCAAGTACATTCAATGTACTGACCTGGCGTGTCATGCCAGATTGCAGGTGATGCCGTGATTGATTGATTGCTTGTCGAGGTTACCGATCATGCGAGCTAGATCGTGTCCCAGCCAGAGTCCCTGCGAAGTGGAGTTCACCACCTTCATCGTTGTTCCGCTGCTAGAAGTATTCCACTGCTAGCATAGAGCTACCTTAGCAGGCATTGTGTCGCCGTGCTGATGTGATCCTTTGTAACATTAGACCCTTGTTCCATTATCCTTTGTAATAAGAGCTGATTTGTTCTATGCCAAGTAGTGCCGTATTTCAGAAGACTTCTCCTCGATATCTGGGCTGGAATACGGGGTGTTCCGGTTTCCTCTGAGCCGGGGTGCCACAAGGCTTGGTATCAGAGCAGGTCTGGCTGTAGGACGCCCTAGTCAGCGCGAGCGGTAGAAATTGGTAGTATAGAGTTTGTCTTGCTTGTTGCGTTTAGTTGCTACATTTGTTTGTGCATGGCATGCATATAGCTTTATTATTTGTGGTTAACGGTTTATGTGGTGAGTGTAGCTGGCATCGGTTCGGTTCCACTAAAGCTCAGCCCCTGCATTTCTTCCAGTTTCTTTTCTTGCTCGTTCTTCGGTGTTTGGCGTCATTTCTGTCCCAGCGGAGTGATGCCAAGTAATCCCGACACTGTTTTTAGGAATGGTGCTCAGGTATCACGCCGATATCTTTCTTCCAGCCACACCTATCGTTTCGGTGGTAGACATGCTTCCATCCCGGATCGTCCTTTTATCTTGTCACGGTTGGCAACCCTTAATGATCTTAGTCATCAAGAAAGGGCAATGCCAGCAGACTCAATTTTCCCCGCTATCCTATTCCTTCGACGAGTACGGATCCCTTCCGTCCGCTTGATGACGATGTGGTCATGGCATTCGTGTCCTACTACATGGTTACCAAGTACGTCTTCACCTCCGAGCTAGTCAAGGATGCTACCTTGATAAGCCGCACTTGGTGTAGCTATGTTTACACCAACTTTTCCACACATTGATCCATTTTTGTGCACACCGTCACAGCATGCTAGATCGTAGTACCGGAGATCCCACGAAATTTGTGTGCTTAACTAGGCATGCATCTTGTGTGACTAGCAGTAATATGTGACTTTGTTTGTGTGTGCTCTTGTTTAGTTGAGTTGTTTCTTTTGCTTCTTTCTTTTGGGCCCTCGGTGTTACCTTATTTCCCCTTATGGAAATTTCTCATCAACCGACACCGGACTCAGAGAAGCAATGAGGATTTCAAATATTTGGAAGAAGCTCAGCTAAACACATCGAGTCCACATCAATACAACATCCTCACAGCAGTAATGATCCAGCCAGCAGGAAGACAAGTCATGTGCTAGATCAATGGTATATTTTCAGTCAAAGGTATGGATCATATACAATGTTTTGGCTCAGCAATAAATGATGCTTGAAATATGTTATCATCTGAAAGAAAGCTAGAATGTGCTATGATCAAGGAAGATAGTCAAACAATTTTTCTCATGCAAGTAACCAGCCGCAAAATATTATGGGTGTGTGTATGGCCTTCCGTCTGCATATCACGGTATGAAGCTTTGGATATGAGAAACTCAGTCTTCCTCCACACGCTATCGAAAGAAGCTCATGGTGCAAGACTCATCAATTTTTCCCAGTATAATATATGGAAAGTTTCCTGTCCAAGATACCCAGTCTTCCACAGCAAGATACCCCAATGAAGGCTTCTGACATAAGGGACTGAACCTTTGTCAACAAGCAACCATACGAGAAGCTTCTCAGGTATGGAACCCAGGCTTCTCCAGCACGCTACCCAGGCAAAAGCTTTGAGCAGAAGCTACCGAGTCTTCCTCAACAAGCTATTCGGATGGCTTCTCTCGTAAGCCACTCAGCCCACGACAGTACCACACTATGCACCGTCCTCAGAGATTATATGATGAGTTGGCAATATATGGCAGTACCACTCAAGAATCAGATTCGCAACATTTTTGTCAGAAGCACAAATGAGTCAAGGCATAGATCTTCTTCAGAAATCAAGTGTTCGGTTACATATCTTTCCACATATATGGTGAGAATGTATCCCCGGACATGCAAGTCACTCATTCAAGGATACAACTATGACCAATAAGATTTACCTAAAGAAGGTAAGGATTCAACAAAATCTCATGAGTCATGCAAATGAAGAGATACATCTCGTGTAATACAATAATCGACAAGTGGCAAAGCAAATAACGCAGCATCAACAGTCGTGACAATGGTCACCAAGGCCAATATTCCCACACCCGACAAGGTGATATCCCGAACTCTTGTCGTCATCGTGTATGGTTGGCCTCAACAACGAGATTTTTACAGCTACAAGCCCCGAGTACATGTCATATATGTGCGGACCCAGGTCAGAAAACAAGCACAAGGAATAATGCCAAAAATATTACACTAATGACATCCATGGCTGTACGAAGAATCCAGAACCTATGTGGCCAAGCTATTTCAGCAAGGTATCCTGACAAAGAAAATCATGACCGTCAAAGGGTGAGACCGACAGCAAAGGTATGATGATTTTTGCGTGACCATCAGGGTCCGGATAGCCAAGTCAGTTGGAGTCCATGATGCCATATGGATCCACAAAGGCATACCCTCATAGTCCCACTCTGTTCTACACGGACCTCATATTCTGCTGACCCGCTTAAAATGGTTAGTGTGGAATATCCAAGTCCGTTCTGTCAGGCACAAGATTCCTTTGCAACCGCAGCAGTTTGACTTCAGCCGCAGTGTTAAAGCATCTCACGGCCTATTACCACAAATGGATATTCCGGCAACATGGGCAAGTTAAAAGCCAAGCGATCCACACAGACCAGGTATACTCACCAATGGAACCAAGTACATGGATAGCCTGTCATGAAAAGTATCTTCCCACCAGCACCCCTGTCAGGGCAGTCTCTAGATGTTAATATTTGAGGTATGATACAACTATAAATCCATACCCCTTTATATTGCTCACGACAGAAGGCAGTCGAATCTTTGGTACATATCTCATGCTCGAGCCCGAGAAACAAATTAGGATAAATTAGTACCACTTGTGAGCAGTCAGATCCCGTCAGAGAATGGCCATGATTCTCAGCATTAATTGAATCTGGAAGACATGCATTTGTTTGAGTAACCCCATGGCAGAAGTAAAAGGTTTTCATGACCAAAGGAAAATTTATGATCAGATCCATTGGATATCACCGCAGATATGAGAGAATCAACGCCAGCAAAAGGATTTGGCATGTGAGCAAAAACCTGTCAGAATTTGGGAAAGGTGAAGCAAACCACCCCAGAGCAAGGTAAGCAAATCATGTGAAAATCAGGGGGGAACAACATATAAAGGAAATGGATACACGAGTTGGAAACGGTGTCCTCAAGTCATACTTGTTCCCTGAGCAACTAAATCTCGAGGACGAGATTTCTTTAAGGGGGGAAGGTTTGTAACACCCTGGTTTTTGGCCCTTTTCTTTTTCTTTTGATTTATTTGGTTTTTCCTCTGTTTTTCTTTTGGAGTGGTTCTGTGGCCTTGCAACCTGGGAGATCATCCTAATTTCTTCTCCCAAGCAGCTCATTATTCTCAAATCTTTCCCAAGATCATGTCATTTCCATTCTAGTCCAACCCTAAAATTCTTTGCTAAGGAATATTCCCTTTTCTATTAAAGGAATAGCCCTGACTGACCTAGGTTGTGAAGCAACCTATATTTCTGTCAATCCCAAAATTCCCAAATAATTCTCATAATTTATTTGGGTCATATGTTACTCAAATATGCCCAAACTTTCCTGTCCTAGCCCAAAAATACTTCCCCAATATTTATTCTTCATTTCTGTCCAGTGTGGTTTTCTGTGAAGGAAGTGCCACATATCTTTCCTTGTTTGCTCCCAAACTTTTTGGGCATGCTTTTTCATCCAAATCATTGCCTCATGCCATAATTCAACTTCATTTCCCTAGCCAACCTTCCTCAGTGATTTTTCAAAGTTTCTGTGTGACAGAAGCCATTATGAAGGAAGTACTATCTAGGTGTATCCAAATGAGTTGAAATTTTGCATGCCTCTTCATGTGCTCATATAATTACCCTCCTCCAATTTTAAGCTCCATCCAATCAACTATGTGAGCACAGGATTAAATCTTTGCTTTTGGCAATATTTTCAGGTTGTCAAGCAAGTATATTTTATATTGCTTCATTAATTCTGAAAAATTACCATATCATGATCCTACCTATATCACTTCTCTCCACCAAATTTGGGATCATTTCATCAAGCCAATATTTCTCTAGAATTATCTGAAGTTTCTGGACAGAAGGGATGTCTGTGAAGGAAGTACCATTCTGGCATGTCTAATTGGTATGAAATTTTTATAGCATCTTTATATGTCCAAATCATCATGATCTACCAAATTTGAGCTCAAGTAGCTACTCCAAGTGAGTGCATCATCTAGATCAAGTTTTTGGACCATAATGTGAGTTGCACAGCAACTATATTAGTTTGTGGTCCATTATACTCCAAAACCTCCAGGATTATAGTCCTTCCTAATATAATCACCCCAGAGAACTCATTTGGCCCTTATCATCTCTCTGTTGATCACAGTAACTTGATCAAGCTACAACAAACTTTCATCGAGGACTCACTTGGCTACAGAGCCCCTTCTCTCGAGGTTTCACTTTCTACAGCCTCCAGGGTGGAAAGACAACACCCCAGACAAAGTTTGCCATCCCCTCCAGTCCTCCCCATGACATATCCCGTGGTGACTGCCCCCCTGGCATGCCTGTGTACGCGCTCTGCTCGCTGTGGCCGGGTCTAGGACGTCGCCTAGCTCCGGCCCCTCTCCCTCTCGTCATCTTCGCGCGCGTGACCATGTCTAGTGTCTTCCCCTCGTCGTCACCTTCTCCCTAGACCCCCCTTCCCCTCCGGAAACCTCCTCGTCGGCGCTCACCGCCACGTGCCTACGGGCGAACAGTGGCCAACATGGCTCTGTTCGCTCCCGTCTTCTTCTTCCCCGTGCCCCCTTGGCCTCCTCTGCCCCGTGAAGCTTGTCATCGTTGCCTCGTCGTGTTCCCGTGCCCTCCCCGTGATCGATGAGCTCAACAGAGCCTCGGCCGGACTCGCTCGACGGCGACCATTCATGGGCGTCGTTGCCTCGCCTATTTATAGCCACCCCGAGACCCCCCCCAAGCTCACCAGCCTCCTCTCCTCCCTCCTCTAGACCTCCCCGACCACCCAAACGAGCTCAAAGAGCTCTCTGTCCCTCCCATGGCCGCCGTGCCCGTCGTCGGCCTCCTCCTAAATTCGGGCAGTGTGGAGCTACTTCCCTCCTCCTTTCCACTCCATAGCTCCCCCTCGTCACCCGCTAGCCGCCCCACAGCCTCGGCCCCTCCTCTCCGTCGCCGCGCCGGGCTCTCCATTGCCGCCCGAAGCCGCCGTCTGCTTTTCCCCATGGAGTCCTCTCTCGCGTCGTTCCTGGAGACAGTGCACTGCAGCGGCAGATGCGGCTCAGCCCCCGAGCACTCCGATAGCCGGAGCTCCGCCGGAGGTGGTCGGAGTCGCCCGGACGAGCACCGGCGTCGAGCCCCTTCCTCTGCTCGGTCGCGCCCCGTCGAGGAGGAAGAAGAAGGAGGCAGGCAGGAGAGAGAGAGCGTGGTGGGACCCGCCTGTCATCGACCTAGAGGCCGGCCCCTTCTTTGCCACGCTGGATAAGTGGAGGCGTAATCCACTGGATTACGTCTTCACTTATCGAAAGCGTATTCTTCTTCTACTTCAGCCCGAAATGAGCTTTCACTTCAGTGAAAGCGTATTTCTAGGAGTGCGTTTTTAGTTTTTCAGTCAGGGGCCTGTTTGTGAAGATTTTTCTTACAAATAGGTCCCTGGCAGAAAAATAATCATAACTTTTTGCTCACAACTCCGATTGAGGTGATTCCAAAGCCCACTTCTTCGTCTCGTCAAGACCGTTCTGTTGGTATCATTTTCACCATGTGACAACATTCTGAAAATGACCATTTTGCCCTTGCACTTAACCAGCCCCCTCCGGGAGAGAAAGTTTTCCGGCGGTTCTTTCCGCGAGCTTCTCGCACTTCTTCCCGGTGAATCCATCCCTCCCAGGGAAGCCACACCCTCCATTTGCATGATTGCAATGCAATGCCATGGTTTAATTACTTTAACTTATTTAAAATATTGTATTAGCTATGTATGATTTGTTCATGGCATTTCTTGGAGTTGTTTCGATCTTGCTATTGCCATGATGTTGTTTGGATTACTAGGGCTAATGCTTGCAGATGTGGGTGACATGTTGCCATTGGATTATTAGTGGTTTATATTATTTTCATGATGGTAGATGATATTCTGTTGCTTTGGAGTATTATTTTGGAAATGATGCTTGCATGTTGTTCGTAGTTGCATATCATGATATTGCTATGGGATTAGTGGTATTATTGTTCTTGGATTCAGCATGCTCTCAGTATTTTGTTATCCTCAGAGATTATTATATGACTAGGTTATGCTTTAGATCATGTGTTGGATATCGCTATGACTTGGTTGACAGATGGATATATGACATCGGACTATCAGATATACTTTGGGGATAAATTCCGTCATTTCATTGGTCAGGTGCCACCGAACCGGGCTTTTCCATTGCAACCACATTTGCCTTTATGGGAAGGCCCTAATGCGATCTATTGACATGTCTCTCGCCGGTGCCTCCAACAAGGGAAGGTTATGGGCGCGCGCTACCCTGATCAGGTAGGCGGACATAAGCCTTGTGTGCCCGTAGTTAGATAGGGCCCTTTTTGTCCCCGTTTGGGACCGTTTATGTTTTGCGACGACGGTGACCGGTGGATGTCACGAGTTGACATCGGGGCCACCCAGGACTGAACCCAAAGGGGGTGTTGGTCGGAGTGGCTGAGAGAGTGTCATGGCAGTAGATTGGTTTTGTCAGAACGCCGTTGGTCCACCCGAATGGGAGCTAGAGGCCATGGGTTCTGTGATGTGGGTACAGTGTACCAACCTCTGCAGAGTGTGTGTTAAATCTATCGATAGCCGCATCCACGGTCATGGGCACAAGTTCGTACTAGGTCACACCGTTCGATCAACACTCACGTGACAGAATGACTTATAGAGGACTGATATGTTGATATTGTGAGCAGTAACAGTTTGGCAGGATGTTGATGATGATGTTGGGATGATCTCGAGGATGATCATTCAGTTTGTGATGTGGTCACGAGGTGGTCATGTGGATGTTTTGAACACGAGGTGATCACGTGGATGTTTTGATCACGAGGTGATCGAGGTGGTATATTGCTTGGCCGGATAGCCAAGAGTGAGATGGTTATTGAGATTGAGATGTTGGCTTATCAGCATTGCGGTAGTTTCATATCATGCTTAGTAGTTGCTTTCGTATCGTAGTAGTTGTTAATTAATTAATCCGTTAAATGCTATGTTATTGTCTTGCCTTGATGCTTATGGTTGTTGTGAGCTTGCAAGTACATTCAATGTACTGACCTGGCGTGTCATGCTAGATTGCAGGTGATGCCGTGATTGATTGATTGCTTGTCGAGGTTACTGATCGTGCGAGCTAGATCGTGTCCCAGCCAGAGTCCTTGCGGAGTGGAGTTCACCACCTTCGTCGTTGTTCCGCTGCTAGAAGTATTCCGCTGCTATGAGTTGTTCCTACTACAAGATGGGAGAGTTGTTGGTGATGATGATGACGATGATTCCCCCCCCCCCGGGAGGGAAGTTCCCCTGGCGGAATCGCTCCACCGGAGGGCAAAAGTGCTCCTGCCCAAGTTCCGCCTCGAGACGGCGGCGCTTCGTCCCGAAAGTCCTCTCCTATTTTTGCTAGGTCAAAATGACTTATATACCAGAAGATGGGCACCAGAGGTGGGCCGAGGGGAGCACAACCCACCAGGGCGCGCCTGGGGGCCCTGGCGCGCCCAGGTTGGTTGTGCCCACCTGGTGGGCCCCCTCTGGTACTTATTGGCTCCAATAATTCTTATACATTCCATAAAAATTCTCCGTGAAGTTTCAGCTCATTTGGAGTTGTGCAGAATAGTTAGCCTGACGTAGCTTTTTCAGGTCCAGAATTCCAGCTGCCGGTATTCTCCCTCTTTGTGTGAACCTTGCATATTATGAGAGAATAGGCATTAGAATTACTCCAAAAAGAATTATTATCCATAAAAAATATAAATAATAGTAGGAAAATATGATGCAAAATGGACGTATCAACTCCCCCAAGCTTAGACCTCGCTTGTCCTCAAGCGAAAACCGAAATCGAAAAACATGTCCACATGCTTAGAGAGAGAGGTGTCGATAAAAACAAAATACGGACATAGAAGCATCATGTATATTATTATAACAACAACAAGCTTTAACATAAAACTCTATCATAGAACTTTTATCACATAACTTCTATCATAGACTTCTCATGAACAAGTAACAATTCATCACAACATCGAAGTATAAAGCGTAAACTCTATTAAAAACCAACAAACTATGTTCTCAGTCAACTTTGCAACTACATTTCATCATCTTTTCAGGAAGGGTCTCGTATCGGAGCCTTTTTGGCAAGTCCACATAATCAACCATCATATAGTCTTCTATGATTGCTAACACTCACCGCATACACATGAGCAAAAAGTTTCAACCGGACACATAGAAAGATAGGGGCTTATAGTTTTCGCCACCCAACGTATTCACCTCAAGGGTGATGTCAATAGTAATAACTCATGCCACTCATATTCAACTGGATATATGTGCCTAGATCTTTCCTCACCACATGATGCTTGCCAAAAGAGAAAATAAAAAGGAATAGAGAGAAAAACTTTGACTCTTCATAAAAGTAAATGCATAAAAGTAAAAGATAGGCCCTTCGCAGAGGGAAGCAGAGGTTGCCATGCGCTTATTTGTTTGTATGCTCAATCTCTTAGTGCAAAAGAACGTCACGTTATATTGCCCCTTATGATAGCAACCTTTATTATGCAGTCTGTCGCTTTTATTCTTTGCCATCATAAGTTCGTATAGCGCTCAATTTTCTCTTACACTAAATGATCCAACACTTTTAGAAGCAATTTTTATTGCCCTTTGTGCACCGATGACAACTTACTTGACGGATCTTACTCAATCCATAGGTAGGTATGGTGGACTCTCAAAACAAGATTTGGGTTTAAGGGTTTTGGATGCACAAGTAGTATCTCTACTTAGTGCGGAATTTTTGGCTAGCAAAGATGGGGGGCAAGCACCACATGTTAAAGGATCTATGACAATATAACTTCTATGTGAATATGAACAAGCATAAATCATTACGTTGTCTTCCTTTTCCAACATCAACAATTTTGGCATATAATATTTTGATGGGGGCTCACAATCACAAAAGATGTCCAAGATAGTGTATTTATATGTGAATCTTCTCTTCCCTTATTAATTCTTTCATGAATTGCATCATTGACCAATGCTATGTTTGTAAATCTCCAATAAAATTTTCTACTTATACTCTTCCTTATGTGATGTCATTACTTACCATAAGGTTAGCATATGATCTTTTTCATTTATTTCCTTTCTTTTTATTGAACATGAAAAGTAAAGAAACATAACTCAAACTACTCTTTATTATATATCTTGCACATGATTACAAGGATAGATCACTAAGCAAACACTCGAAAAGAAAGGATCGAACTAAACTTTTATTCATCTAAAGCGAAAGATAACTAAGGATCGAATTAAGATAAGTAAAGGCAAAAGATAGTGGGGGTGATACGATACCGGGGCACCTCCCCCAAGCTTGGCACAAGCCAAGGGGAGTGCCCATACCCGATACTCAATTTTCCTTTGGTGATGAAGAAGGAGGTGGTGGTGATGAAGGAGTATTCCCCAATATACTCATGAGTAGCCCCTTCAAGTCTTGAATCTCTCGAAGGGCTTGATGAAGTAATTCAGTATTTTTCTCCACTTCAGCCATAATGTGTTTATTCTCCGGGCCCCAAGAGTTTGTTCCTGCATCACTTTCCCTTGGACGAGATATATCCCAATTGGACGGTATGTGCATACGAGGAGTATTTTCGAACCCATAATTGTGAATCAAATTGTGAAAATTGTTATGATGTAACCTATGTAAAGGCCTCCTTGATGGGAGTTCTTCGTGCACTTCAGCTCGATCCTCATCAGCCAAGCATCCGCTTCTACGTTGTTGGAGGGGGGGAGAAGACATGATGTCCGGCTTAACAGATCTGACCAAAAAACAGCAAGAAAAGAAAATAGGAGATTTGTCCACGATACGGTAGTCAATAGGTTCAGGAGGTATATAAAGATTTTTTATCTTGGGAAACAAGCAAACGGAAGAAAAACGGAGTCCGGAAGGTACACGAGGTGGGCATAACCCACCTGGGCACGCCTGGCAAGCCAGACGCGCCCTGGTGTCTTGTGCCCAACAGGGGTGCCTTCCTAGTTGTTTCTTATTTTCCTAATTTTTGATATATTATAAAACTGACAGAAAATATTTTTGCGGATTTTTCGGAGTCCGTTTACTTACCGTATCACGTACCTCCTCTTTTTCACGATTCTGGAGTGTTCCGGAAGGTTTCCTTTATGTGTTCTTCCGGTGTCATAGTTTGGATAATATTGCTTTCAACATTAATGGGCGTACCTGAGATATAATGTTTTATTCTTTGCCCATTGACAACCTTCGGGTTAGTACCTTCGGCATTATTTATTTTGACGGCTCCAGATCGATAAACCTCCTCGATAACATAGGGTCCTTCCCATTTGGAGAGGAGTTTTCCTGCAAAGAATCTGAAACGAGAGTTGTACAAAAGAACATATTCTCCAACTTTAAACTCACGCTTTTGGATTCTTTTGTCATGCCATCTTTTAACTTTTTCTTTAAATAACTTGGCATTCCCATAAGCTTGGGTTCTCCATTCATCTAGTGAGCTAATATCAGATAACCTCTTTTCACCGGCAAGTTTGAAATCATAGTTGAGTTCTTTAATTGCCCAATATGCTTTATGTTCTAACTCAAGAGGCAAATGACAAGCTTTTCCATAGACCATTTTATAAGGAGACATACCCATAGGATTTTTATATGCTGTTCTATAAGCCCAAAGTGCATCATCTAATTTCTTAGACCAATTCTTCCTTGACCTATTGACAGTTTTTTGTAATATTAATTTTATTTCTCTATTGCTAAGTTCAACTTGACCACTAGGGTGATGCAATTCTATGGTTAACATCATACTTAGCAAGCATTTTACGGAAAGCACCATGAATAAAATGTGAACCAGCATCAGTCATTAAATATCTAGGGACTCCAAACCTTGGGAAAATAACTTCCTTAAGCATTTTAATAGAGGTGTTGTGATCAGTGCTACTAGTCGGAAAAGCTTCTACCCACTTAGTAACATAATCAACAGCAACCAAAATATGAGTATGCCCATTAGAGGAAGGAAAAGGCCCCATGTAATAAAATCCCCAAACATCAAATGGTTCAACAGCAAGTGAGTAATTCATAGGCATTTCCTGACGCTTACCAATATTGCAAATTCTCTGACATTCATCACAAGATAAAATAAACTTACGGGAATCCTTGATGAGAGTAGGCCAATAAAAACCAGATTGCAATACCTTGTGAGCAGTTCTATCTCCCGCATGATGCCCTCCATAAGCTTCGGAGTCACATTTCCATAGGATTTGTCCCTATTCATGCTCAGGTACACAACGTCTAATAATACCATCTACTCCTTCTTTATAAAGATGTGGTTCATCCCAAAAGTAATGTTTTAAATCATAGAAGAGTTTTTTCTTTTGTTGGTATGTGAAACTGGGTGGTATGTATTTAGCAATAATGTAATTAGCATAGTCAGCATACCAAGGAGTGTTATGAGAAACATTTATTGCAGCTAATTGTTCATCAGGAAAACTATCATTAATAGGTTGTGGATCATCAAGAATGTTTTCTAGCCTAGACAAGTTATCAGCAACGGGGTTCTCAGCTCCTTTTCTATCAGTGATATGTAAGTCAAATTCTTATAGCAAAAGAACCCACCTAATGAGTCTAGGTTTAGCATCTTTCTTTTCCATAAGATATTTTATAGCAGCATGATCAGTGTGAACAGTAACTTTAGAATCAACAATGTAAGATCTAAATTTGTCACAAGCAAACACAACTGCTAAGAATTCCTTTTCAGTAGTAGCATAATTGCGTTGAGCACTGTCAAGAGTTTTACTAGCATAATGAATAACATTTAACTTCTTATCAACTCTTTGTCCTAGAACAGCACCAACAACATAGTCACTAGCATCACACATAATTTCAAAAGGTAAGTTCCAATCAGGTGGTTGAACAATAGGTGCAGAAATTAAGGCTTTCTTTAGTGTTTCAAAGGCTTCTACACAATCATCATAAAAAAAAATGGAACATCCTTTTGCAAAAGATTTTTAAGAGGCCTAGAATTTTTAGGGAAGTCTTTAATAAATCTCCTATAGAAACCAACATGACCGAGGAAACTACGAATACCTTTGATATCTTTAGGACATGGCATTTTCTCGATTGCATCAACTTTAGCTTTATCCACCTCAATACCTCGTTCAGAAATTTGATGTCCCAAGACAATACCTTCATTAACCATAAAGTGGCACTTCTCCCAATTCAAGACAAGATTAGTTTGCTCACATCTCTGCAAAACTCGATCAAGAGTGCTTAAGCAATCATCAAAAGAAGTTCCGTAAACGAAAAAATCTTCCATGAAAACCTCAACAATCTTTTCACAAAAGTCAGAGAATATAGCAGTCATACATCTTTGAAAAGTAGCAGGTGCATTACATAAACCAAACGGCATACGTCTATAAGCATAAGTTCCGAAGGGACAAGTGAAGGTGGTTTTCTCTTGATCAGGTTGTGACATAGGAATTTGAGAAAAAACAGAGTATCCATCAAGGAAACAAAAGTGTGTGTGCTTAGATAATCTTTCAAGCATTTGATCAATAAAAGGCAAAGGGTAATGATCTTTTCTAGTTGCTTTATTTAATTTTCTAAAATCAATTACCATTCTATAGCAAGTGACAATTCTTTGTGGAATAAGTTCATTTTTATCATTAGGAACAACAGTAATACCTCCCTTCTTAGGGACACAATGAACGGGGCTTAGCCATCTACTATCAGCTATAGGATAGATTATACCTGCTTCCAGAAGCTTCAATATTTCAGTTCTTACCACTTCTTTCATTTTAGGATTTAAACGTCGTTGGTGATCAACAACGGGTTTAGCCTCAGGTTCCATATTAATTTTGTGCTGACAGAGAGTGGGACTAATGCCCTTTAAATCATCAAGAGTATATCCAATAGCAGCTCGTTGCTTCTTCGGAACCTTCAATAATCTTTCTTCTTCATGTTCTGAAAGGTTAGCACTAATAATAACATGATATATCTTTTTCTCATCAAGATAAGCATATTTAAAAGTGTCTGGTAATTGTTTTAATTCAAACACAGGATCACCTTTAGGTGGAGGAGGTCCTCCTAGAGTTTCAATAGGCAAATTGTGTTTAAGCAGATGTCGTTGATCAAACAAAATTTTATCTATTTCATTTCTTTCATGCATATGCATATCATTTTCATGGTCTAGCAAATATTTTTCTAGTGGATCAGTAGGAGGCACAACAATAGAAGCAAGACCAATTATTTCATCCTTACTAGGCAATTATTTCTTTGAGATTTTTATTTCTGTGCCCCTGGTTCGTTAGTTCTACTCATTCATCCCCACGCTCTTAACTTTTGCTCACTTTTCCCCACTCCCTTGCCCGAAACCCTCAAAACTGGTCACAACGGACATTGCCGTCGGGTCAATGGCTTGACCGTTAACTCTGACGAGTGGGGCCGCATAGGGCCGAGTCCACATTTTGACCGTTATGTGCTAATGAGTGGGTCCGCAAAACTGACACTCACTGTAACCTGAATCAGATCGAGTCACTTCCGCGCCGCCCCCTCCGCCGCCGTCGTGCCGCCTCTGCCGCCGTCTTGCCGTCTCTACCGCCATCATGCTGCCTCCACCACATCTACCCTCTCTCCCCATCTAGGATTAGGAAGCGATGTCGGGGGAGCACCCCGTCCGGCCCATCGACCGTGGAGATGATTGGGTCGAATCAGAGGCGAATAATTCATGGATTCCACCTGGGTAAGCATCGTTTTCCTCTCAAATTGATTTGGAGATCCGTAAATTAGGCTATATTTGACCACCGTTGGTGTGAATCAGTGCAATTTTTTTGAAATTTTTTGGCCTAACTGCGCCTTTATTTCAATCGAATAGGGTTGATCCTGCACTTGCTTTTCGGCTGGCGGTTAGAATGGAAACTAGCGAGCTGCATGGAACTAAACCATATCTGATTTCTAGATTTTTCTATTCGAAAGTGGTAGAAACCAGTGTTTCGTTCACAGATTTCCATGAGGCACTCTGTTGTGAGTATCTGTGGAGCCCTGCCGATGTTGTTGAACTGAGATATTTCGACAGTACCGAGCAAAGATTTGTCCCATTAACTTGTGATGAGCATCTGGGATTGCTATTTAGCTTGAATGCTGACAGCCGTTTCGGTAAAATCCATATCGGTGTGATTCAGCCACACAAACAACGTATCCCGAAGGGGAAGGGTGTTCAGACATCATCTGTCTCTGCTAATAGTGAGCGTCCTCGCACTCCTTGTAGGTCGAGACCAAGTAAACCTAGTGGTTCTGAAAGCCACTACATGTCGGCTGCCGCTAATTCTGCCACTTCTCCTCTCCCTTCTGCACCTGATGTAGAAGTAGATGCAGAGCCTGACAAGGAAGTGCCTCGACATGACGATGAGGATGAGACTCTATTCCCTGAACTAGTAGATAGAGTCAGTCAATAGGCAATGGAAGATGAATATCCAGAGGAGCCTAGCAGCCATGCTAGATTTGATGACACTGACGATGAAGAGAGGGAGGAGAACATCGACTCCTTAGTTTTACAAGAATATGATGGTGAGGACATGCCAACAATTGAGTGGAACAGGGAGAATCCTCAGCTTACTCCAGGAACCGTATTCGAATCGATGGTGGACTGTCGTAATGCAGTGACTACATATTGCATTCTCACTGAAAACTCCTATGAGGTTGATAGGAGTGAGCCAAGAAGATTCACTGTTCATTGCCCTTATGATAGGTGTAGGTGGAGGTTGCATGCATCCACTATGCTAAAGAGCAAATTGATTCAGGTATTACAACTGAATCTTTTTTTCAGATTATTTATCCATTCTATATTCAGATTATGTGTACTATTTCTTAATTGTATTTGACATCATTTTTCATTTTGTTTCAGATAAAAAAAACCCACACGGGCACACTTGCCCACCTGGAGGGGGAGGGGGAAAGGACAAATCAAAGCTTGCAAAGACTAGGTGGGTGGCAGATGCAATCTTGGATTGGGTGAGGGAAACACCAACAATTGGTCCAACAACACTCCATGGGAAGCTATTTGAGAAGTACAAGATTGATATACCTTACATGAGGATTTTCTATGCTAAGGAAAGGGCTCTTGATAGGATTAATGGTCCATGGAATGAGAGTTTTCAGTTGCTTTACACCTTCAAAGCTGAAGTGGAGACGGCTAGTCCAGGGAGTGTTGTAGAGATTGACAAGCATACAATTCAGTACAAATTAAAAGGGAAGACAGTGGAGAAGGAGTGCTTCAGGAGGGCTTTTGTTTGTTTCAAGGCTTGCTGGCAGGGGTTTCTAATGGTTGTAGGCCCTATTTGGCTGTCGATGCAACTGCTTTCAATGGAAGATGGAGAGGCCAGCTAGCAGCAGCTTCTGTAGTTGATGGACACAACTGGCTATTCCCAGTTGCATTTGGTGTGTTGGAGGCAGAGTCCGAGGAGAGTTGGGTCTGGTTTCTGCAGCAGTTGCGCAACATTATAGGTACACCCTCAGGTTTAGTTATACACACAGATGCTTGCAAGGGTTTAGAGAGTGCAGTAGAAATTGTATTCCCTAGAGTGGAACATAGGGAATGTATGCGACACCTAGCGCAGAATTTAAAAAAAAAATCAAAGGCAAAGTTTATGATGAGAACCTATGGCCAGCATCATACACATGCAGCTTGAGGAAGCATGAGCACCATTTGAGAGTGTTCTATGCTCACAATCCTTTGGTGAAGGAGTACATGGATGAACATCATGGAAAGGTGTGGTCAAGAAGCAAATTCAATGAAATCTGCAAAGTAGACTATGTGACCAATAACCTCGCTGAGTGTTTCAATGCAAAGTTCAAGTCAGTGAAAGGGCTTTTGTTGTGGCAAGCATTTGATAAGATCAGGCAGATGATCATGATAAAGATGGCTCTTCATCAAAGAATTGCAGAAACACAATATGTTGGCCATCTTATGCTCCCATCTCTGATTAAGGCATTGCATGCCAAGGCAAGAGGACTAAGGATGAAATGCATTCGACCATCGACATACGAGGCTGAGGTGACATACACTGACAGTAAAAATAGGGAATGGAGATATCCAATGAACCTTGCAACTAAGGAATGCAGTTGTAGGCAATGGCAGATCCGCGGGAAGCCGTGCATACATGCCCTACATCTCATGACTGTTATTGGAGGTGAAGATGGTGAAGTTGATCAGTATTGCTCTGAATATTTCTCTGTTACCAAATTTAGGGCTGCTTATGCTGAAAATGTGCCTGCACTCTTGGGAAAAGACCAATGGAACATAGTAGACCCAGGGTTCAAACTCCATTCTCCTGTACTGACTAGACCACCAGGAAGACCAAGGAAAAACAGGGTAAGAGCTGGTGAAGAGGGTCGTGTAAAAAACAGCGTAAGTGCAAAAGATGTGGTATCCTAGGGCATATTTCTAGGCTTTGTACCAATCCAGTTGATGCATCATTTGGAGAAGAGGAACAATGGGCAGTAGCAAATGCAGAGGAGAATGCAACAGCAGAGGAGAATGCAGCAAGTTTAGAGGAGAATGAAGCAACTGAAGTAGCAGCTTGGTATGTGTGCAACCTTTCCCTTTTTTGCATTTGTTCTCTTTTTTATCGATGTCTAAGCTTATTTCTGTTTGACCCAGCTCTAGGATAATTAGAGGCACATGACAGAAAAGACCTAGAGAGGAAGAAACTTCGGTTGAACCATCATCTGATGCAGAATTTGAAACCATGGCTTATGAAGATTTTGAAGCTATAAGAGAGGAGGAAGTTATTTTGTCTGAAGTTCCTTTAAGGATTAGTGAACCCACAGATGACCGTCAACTAGTCATCACTTGCTCGGTCAGTCAAAGCTCACCAAAACCGCCACCACCAGAAGTGAAGATCAGAAGCAACAAGACAAAGCTTTCAAAAGCACAAAATATCCCAGCTAGGGAAACCAGGAGCAAGACGGTTAACCCATCCCGGAACACAAGGAGCAAGGCAAAGATTTGAATTTGAACTTGAATGCAAGTCATAAACTTTGAGCTTTAAGGATTTGTAATAAGGATTCTATCGTCAATTTGAACTACTGTGAAAACTTGTAAGGTGTAATAATTCTATTTGTAATTTGATGTGAAATTTGAGGTAGAATACAAAACTGAGGCAAAATTTGAATTCTAGGCAAACTTTGAATTTGAACCAACACTTGAAGTCCATTGCCCTGTGATGTGAGTTGCAAAGTTTGCTGAACTATTATAAACGTTAGGTGATCAATCCGTTCTCTTTTGCGTGGTAAAAGAAATGTGCTCCAAATGAGCTCCCAAGCTAGGGTAAACAGCCCCATTTGTAATCAAGTTTTTTTGGACCTACTCTAAATGAGCCAAATATTTTTTATTAACACCTATTCAATCTATATAGTGTAGATTCGAAGTATCACTATTTATTGAATTAATCTTCATATTTTTACATTTTTTTTGAAAAAAATATACTTTAATAGAAAACCATTAAAAACACGTTTAAAATATGAAAATGGAAAACTAAGTTCAAATCCTTCTTATTCACTTTGAAATCAAGCTTTGGTGATTTTTTTATTTTTTTTTTAAATTTTCAAAAACCGAAGGGAACCCTACCTCCTCTCCTTGTACTCTATGAAATGTTGTACGTGATAGCTCATATGTGTGAAGGTTTTTTCATGAAAATGTCCATAGACAAAGTTTATGATTTTTGGTTGGTAACATGTCACACAAGACAACATTGTGCGCAGGTTTTATATTTTTTTGATTTTTTTAAATTAATGGTGCTCATTTGACCTCGATCGTGCCAGCTAGGTTTTTTTGTAAATGTCCGTATACCAAGTTTAGTATTTTTCCTCGTTAGTGTGTCTTATAAAACGACGAACGGCGAAGGTTTCATATTTTTTTGATTTTTTTAAATTAGTTATGCTCAGTCAAAGCCTTGGAAACCCCGTTGACCAGCTCAAAACCCCTATAAACCCCGCGGGGTTTCGCCTAACCCTAGCTCTGAACGTCTGCCGTCCGATCATACCCTAGCGCCAAGCGACAGCCCTCAGATGTGGTGTTCTAGAAGGAATTCCGAGGGCAGGCTGCGTGCAGGCTCCGCGCCGTTGGATCACATGGACGGCTCTGCATCATTGGATCATGGGGCGATCCGCGAGAGGCGATCCGCGAGAGTTGTTGGTTGTGCTCGCCCACCCTTGCCTCCCCTTTCTTCTGCTGCTTATTCTGCGGCGACGAGAGGAGCCACTCCTCTGCTTCTTCTTCTCCGACGATTTTGGGTGATATGTCGAGCTCCACTTCAGCCTCCCGCCCCTCGTGGACCCAGTATGGTCCACTTCCCATGGAGCGATGTCCTGACTTCCCACGTAGCGTGCCACTGATACGGTTGACTTCGAAGGAGGTCAAGAATGGCAACTATGGGCGCGAGTTCATGAAATGCGAGAGCAAGCCAGAGGGGCAGGTTAGATCTCATGATTTTTCTCTGATTTCTTTTTCTATTTGCTTTTAATTCTTTTTCCTTGGATCTGGAATTTAGGGTTCATGTTTTCGTTTCAGATCATGAAGAAATGCACACATTTTGAATGGCTGGATGACTACGTTAAGCGGATTCAATTCAATGGGGCCCCAACCCGGGAGCTCAATCTGCCGTCAGCACCAATGAATTTGGTCTCTGAAAGTGCTGCTCTGACAGTTGGGGATGCAGATCTGAAGGGGGAATTAAAGAAGATGAACAAGAAGTTAAAGCAGATGATTCAATTGAACAAGCAGGCGAATCTGATAGCTTTAGGATTTTATTTTTGTATAGTTGCTCTAGGATTTTCTTACTTGCTAGTCATCACTCGTTAGAGATGTTATTAGTGTGGTGTCATGTGCTCTAGGATTGGGTTAAATTTGTGGATCCCGTGCTCTAGGATTTGCTTAAATTTGTGGATCATGTGCTCTAGGATTTGCTTAAATTTGTGGATCATGTGCTCTAGGATTTTCTTAAATTTGTGGATCATGTGCTCTATGCTCTGTGTTGCTTAATTTGTGGATCATGTCAGTTTCGTCAGTTTTGTACACTTTCAGTTTCTTCAGTTTTGTCAGACAACACCGACCGCAGAAGAAACTAAGCTCTGGTTGGGCCGTCGCACTGCATTGAGTGTCGAAGGCCCACAAAGATAAAAGAGGCCTAGAAAATAGTGCATGTGCGGCTCTGTTTTTTTGCTTGATTATTGCCATGGTAAATCCATTTATTGCCATGCCAAACAAAAATAGTGCATGATGGTAAATCGATTTATTGTTGGACTTGCCCATGTCAAATTTATTTGTATGGCACAACACTTTGATTTTTTGACATGCGGGTATTATAAACATGTTTTTGTTGTAAGAAAATATTGTATACATGATTTTTTGTTTTTTTTTTGTTTTATACATGATTTGTTTGTAGAACATGGCAAATTTATTATTAAGAGCATGTCAGATTTAATTATGTAGATCATGATATCCATCAGAAACCACGTCTAAAATAAAGTTCGGTGGCACCATTAGCCACCATATCCATCTAGAGAGCATGTCTAGGGCTCGGCTACGGCACCATATCCATCTAGAGAGCATGTCTAGGGCTCGGCTACGGCACTATATCCATCTACCAATATCTCACGTAGCAAGCATACATCCATAACATAGAAAGTACTAGCAAGCATAGCATAGTTCTTACATAAAACATAGGGTGCCCTAAAACATTTTTTTGCGAGTGAAATAATGTATTACTCATCACGAAAGGTTCAAACAATCAATGACAGCTAGCCCTGTCGCTACCAAAGGCCCTGACCCTATCCAAGTCATAGTTCTGCCTTCTAAATGAGCAAACTTACCTAAGCTATCACTAACTTTATTTTGGCTACGATTGATATGAGTAATACAAGATTCACGAAGAGACATAAAGTATCTAATCTCCTTAATAAGCGATGCGTAGATAGATCTATCCACCTCTTTTAACTGGATCAACTTCACTGCAACAAGGGAGTCCATCTGGATCATAACTGGAAGAGATAATGACAAACCCTCCATACACGCACATAGTTCAGCTTCGAGGGTAGCCAATGACATAACATAAAAATATATATTGAATACGTTGTACATAAAAGAGTTCACGGTACAACCAACGAAATAACATAAAAATATATAAAAAGCCCTAACGGGCAAGACAAGCTTCACGAGACCGGCCGGGCCTTCAACACCATCTTCACTGCGCCATCTCTTCAGTGCTCCTCCTCCATGTCGTCCTCGCTGAGGTAGTAGGGGAGGCTGTGCATACCGTTGCGGGTGGGGAAGATGCTATCGAAATCCGTGAAGATGTTGTAGGTGGTGAATGCGATGAACTCGCACCCACACCAAAACACCTTGCCGAGGAGGTAGTACGCATCGAATCTGTTGGTGAAGTGGGCGATGAGGCCTGACGGCGGAGAGCTGGCGTTTGGGCGCACTTCCTCCAGTCCGAACATCACCGGCGAGCCCGTCGAAAGGTGGGCGTAACCCGTATAGAGGAACCACTGCGCAAACTCCCTGGCACCCCTCCAGCGTGAGATCGCCCACACGCGGAGCATCGTCTCCACGACGACGCCGGCGGGGTACCGCCTCTCTGGCGTGGTGGGTGGCACCTGGAAGGTGGGGCCGTAGTACTGCATCCTCGCCTCGCTCGGAGAGTGATATGGATTTGGGTGAAGAAGAGAAGGAGGCAGCGCAAATGGATGTGTGGAGAATAGGTGGAGCGGTGGGGTGGTTTAAATAAGGGCCGCCGGCCGCGCTCTGCATTTGCTACATTCAAACGAGCCGCGTCGATTGATATGCCACTTTAATTGCCAACCAGTTTTAATTGCCATGCTAAATCGATGCGACACACGTGCAACAAGAGAGAACTAGTGACAGCGACCGTCGCTGCGTCCGTGGCGGCTCGCGTGCAGGAAAGCGGCTCGGTCAGCGCATCATGGCGGCGCGCATCGGCGCATGCAGGCTCGGTCAACGCGTCGTGCTGGCGTGCATTGACACATGCAGGCAGGCTTGCTGGGTGCATGCATAGCAGGCTAGCTGGATACATCGTCCATGCATAACAGGCTTCTGTCGTGGCGGCGTACGCAGGCGTTTCATGCAAAGGCCGAACGGTCCAACGAAACCACGGCCCAACGGTCGAACAGCGACACCGCCAAACGCGGCCCCACTTGTCAGGTGCAACCCGCTCTCAGGTCCAACGGGCGACACAGTCCAGCGCGGCCCCACTCGTCAGAGTTAACGGTCAAGCCATTGACCCGACGACAACATCCGCTGTGACCAGTTTTGAGGGTTTCGGGCAAGGGAGTGGGGAAAAGTGAGCAAAAGTTAAGAGCGTGGGGATGAATGAGTACAACTAAGGAACCAGGGGCACAGATGTAAAAAACCCTATTTCTTATGATGTTTTCTACTAAACTTAGAAAAATTAAACTCATGAGACTCATCACCAAAACTAACACCGACAGTTTGTTTCTCACAATCTATTTTAGCATTAACGGTGTTCAAGAAAGGTCTACCAAATATAATGGGACAAAAGTCATCTTGTGGGGAACCAAGAACAAGAAAATCAGTAGGGTATTTTATTTTCCCACACAAGACTTCAACATCTCTAACAATCCCAAGTGGTGTGATGGTGTCTCTAATGGCAAGTTTAATAGTAACATCTATGTCTTCTATTTCAGTGGGAGCTATATCATTCATAATTTCTTGATATAAGGTAAAAGGAATAGCACTCACGCTAGCACCTATGTCACATAAACCATGATAACAATGATCTCCTATTTTAACTGAGACAACATGCATGCCAACAACAGGTCTATGTTTATCTTTTTCATCAGGTTTGGCAATTCTAGCAGCTTCATCACAGAAGTAGATAACATGCCCATCTAAATTTTCTACCTGGAGATATTTAACCATAGCAACACTAGGTTCTACTTTGATTTGTTTAGCAGGCTTAGGTGCTCTAATATAACTCTTATTGACCATAGTTGAAACTTTAGCTTGCTCCTTTATCCTAACAGGGAAAGGTGGTTTTTCAATATAAGCAGTAGGAACAACTGGATCAACATTGTAAATAATAGTTTCATCTTTTGCTATTATCGGTTCCTTAATTTCTTCTTTAATAGGTGAGTGATATTTAAACCACTTCTCCTTAGGGAGATCAACATGAGTAGAAAATGATTCACAAAAGGAGGCTACTATCTCAGAGTCAAGTCCATATTTAGTGCTAAACTTTTGAAAAGCATCGGTGTTCATAAAAGATTTAACACAATCATACTCAAGCTTAATACCTGACTCTTTACCTTCGTTGAGTTCCCAATCTTCAGAGTTGCGTTTAATTCTTTCTAAAAGATCCCACCTGAATTCAATAGTCTTCTTCATGAAGGAACCAATACAAGAAGTAACAAGCATGGATTGATCATCACGAGAAAGCCGAGCATAAAGATTCTGAATGATAATTTCTCTTGAGAGCTCATGATTGGGGCATGAATATAACATTGAATTAATCCTTCCCCAAGCTAGAGCAATACTTTCTCCTTCACAAGGCCAAAAATTATGTATATAATTCCGATCACGATGAACTAGATGCATAGGATAATTTTTTTGGTGAAATTTCAATTTCAAACGATTCCAAGTCCAAGATCCAATATCATCGCATAGCTATACCATGCCAATGCTTTTCCCTTCAAAGATAAAGGGAAAACCTTCTTCTTAGCTTCATCTCTGGGTAAACCTTCAAGCTTAAATAATCCACAAATTTCATCCACATATATTAAGTGCATATCAGGATGTTCAGTTCCATCTCCTGCATAAGGATTAGCTAGCAGTTGTTCTATCATAACAGAAGGAATTTCATAACCGATATTTTTAGTAGGTGCAGTAGGTTGAGGGGTAACTAATTGTGGTTCTATCGAGGTGAAGATACCCCGAACAAACCCCTCAAAGGATTGTTCTCCATAGTAACAAGTGACAATAGATTTCAGCACGTAGTAATAATTTTTCCTTACCGATTTCCACTTAGCAAGAGCGCTTCACTCCCCGGCAACGGCGCCAGAAAAGAGCCTTGATGACCCACAAGTATAGGGGATCAATCATAGTCCTTTCGATAAATAAGAGTGTCGAACCCAACGAGGAGCAGAAGGAAATGACAAGTAGTTTTCAGCAAGGTATTCTCTGCAAACACTGAAATTATAAGTAACGAGTAGTTTGATAGCAAGGTAACTTGTAACGAGCAAGTAATGGTAACAGTACCAAAAGTGCAGCAAGGTAGCCTAATCCTTTTGAGGCAAAGGACAGGCCAAAACGGTCTCTTATGATAAGCAAAGCGTTCTTGACGGTACACGGGAATTTCATCTAGTCACTTTCATCATGTTGGTTTGATTTGTGTTTGCTACTTTGATAATTTGATATGTGGGTGGACCGGTGCTTAGGTGCTGTTCTTACTTGAACAAACCTCCTACTTATGATTAACCCCCTCGCAAGCATCCGCAACTACGAGAAAAGTATTAAGAATAAATCTAACCATAGCATTAAACTTTTGGATCCAAATCAGTCCCTTACGGAATAGCGCATAAACTAGGGTTTAAGCTTCTGTCACTCTCGCAACCCATCATCTAATAACTACTCCACAATGCATTCCCTTAGACCCTAATAAGGTGAAGTGCCATGTAGTCGACATTCACATGACACCACTAAGGGAATCACAACATACATGCCATCAAAATATCGAACACAAATCAAGTTCACATGATTACTTGCAACAAGATTTCTCCCGTGACCTCAAGAACAAAAGTAACTACTCACAAATGATAATCATGCTCAAGATCAGAGGGGTATTAAATAGCATAATGGATCTGAACATATAATCTTCCGCCGAATAAACCATATAGTAATCAACTACAAGATGTAATCAACACTACTAGTCACCCACAAGGACCAATCTAAGGTTCCGGTACAAAGAATGAACATAAGAGATGAACTACGGTTTGAGAGGAGATGGTGCTATTGAAGATGTTGATGGAGATTGCCCTCCCCAAGATGGGAGAGTTGTTGGTGATGATGATGACGATGATTCCCCCCCCCCGGGAGGGAAGTTCCCCTGGCGGAATCGCTCCACCGGAGGGCAAAAGTGCTCCTACCCAAGTTCCGCCTCGAGACGGCGGCGCTTCGTCCCGAAAGTCCTCTCCTATATTTTCTAGGTCAAAATGACTTATATACCAGAATATGGGCACCGGAGGTGGGCCGAGGAGAGCACAACCCACCAGGGCGCGCCTAGGGGCCCTGGCACGCCCAGGTGGGTTGTGCCCACCTGGTGGGCCCCCTCTGGTACTTATTGGCTACAATAATTCTTATATATTCCATAAAAGTTCTCCGTGAAGTTTCAGCTCATTTGGAGTTGTGCAGAATAGGTAGCCCGACATAGCTTTTTCAGGTCTAGAATTCCAGCTGCCGGTATTCTCCCTCTTTGTGTGAACCTTGCATATTATGAGAGAAAAGGCATTAGAATTACTCCAAAAAGCATTATTATCCATAAAAACAATATAAATAATAGTAGAAAAACATGATGCAAAATGGACGTAGCAGTGTGTGTGTGTGTGTGGGGGGGGGGGGACGAATCCTAGTAGGGGAGGACTCCAACTCTCCCCCTTGGCCAACGCACCAAGAAGGACCTTTCCCTCCTTGGTGGTAGCCCTCCCCCTCTAACCTATATATACTTGATGTATTGTGCCCAATTGAATATACAAGTTTTGGAGCCTCCTCTAGTTCTAGTTGGTCCTAGTTGACTAATTAGAGCTAGACCTAGTTCCTCTAATCCTCAAAATTAGAAGCCCGGTGTGGTTCTAATATCCCCCCTCTAATTCTCCAATGATGATTAGCTCTGGATGGCGAAGCACTGCCGGATCGTGAAGACCGTACGCTTGCAACCAAGTAGAGAGGCCGTGCTTTCGGTCTTCCTTTCAAGGGATCATTCGAGGGCGGTTCACGGGATCGTCATCAATGGTTCAAGGGACTCCAAGTATGATCTACACCGACTCGCCTACCTCCACTGCACTCCGGAGTCGGTAACGATCGTCAATCCAAACCTTTATGCATCTTCATATTGTTCCTGGGTTATCATAGGGTAATTTTTTTGTTTTCTACTATGTTTCCCAACAGTGGCATCATGAGCGGTTCTATGAGTAGATGCAGGTTTCGATCAAGATCACATGTGGATGTGAGGGTTTGATGTTCTTGCTATGCTTCCCTCGAGTGTTGCTTCGGTTGAGTTCATTGACAGCATGATATAGCTTTGTACAAGGTTCTAACAATCAATTGGCTCTGGTTGTCGATGATTTGCTAACAGTTCCTTGGGCTTCATAATAGCCAAGAATAGTGAACCATCGCATACGCAAGAGGGAAATGAAGATGAACAATCTTCTAGGGTCATGCGTATTTGACAAAGTTTAGTGTGGGGGACGAGATTTTTAATTAAGTCTCTTCTTTCACACACCCCGAAAGTTAATCTAGCAACAAGAATCATTGCTTTGATTGTGCATGTAGGTAGTTAGTGTTATCTGAAAACCCTATTAACCAAGTAATGAAAATTTACCAAACCGATCGGAGGACATCTAACTTGGTTTTGCAGGTTTGCATATGATGTGGTATAGCCTTCATCATGATAATAAGTTTATCTATGAGATGATTATATGTTGTAATGTCAAGTGGCCTGCGCGTCATGGCATGATGGTTGGAGCCACGGCATTGCCACCTTAATGTAATAGATGTAGAGATAGCCTAGAGGTTACACGGAGGACCCGGAGCTTCACCGGGCACAGGAGAACAAAACCGATGGCATGGTGGTAGTTTTTAAAAAAAATCGCCATGGCAACGTTTCAAAGAAAAACTTCATGAGGACCTCGGAGGACCATGGAGACGTTCCCGGCGCCCAGGGCTATTCCATATCATGCTATTATGACTTGCCTGAGATGTTTATCCCTCTGTTGCTTGCACCCTTTGATTATGCAATAGTCAATTATTAGGGTGATCTCTATAGTTAATATCAAGTTAAAAGGTGCTCTTCCCAATGTTGCAACCATCTATAACATGTAGCACCCCAGAGTAGGTCATGCCCACATGAGTACAAATGGGTTGTGAGGTGCAAGACGATATGTGGTCAGACCATGTATGCAGATAGCACTCGATTGTCTTGAAGTTCTGGCAGAATCGTTTTGAGCTCGGAGCACGAATCGAAAGATGAACAAGAGTCATATGGAGATATGATCGGCAAAATATTGCCTACCGATCGAAATTCTCGTCATCAGTGATGTCCACATCAATGACTGAGAATAAGATCAGGATCTTGAATCACTTACTATCAATTATGAGAGATACCGATTTAAGTGGGAGTGCACTTGTCATTAAATTTTTAATAACTAGTGAAAATTAATTATGAAATTGTGTCTAAAGTGAATCTTGTGTTTATTGTTGTAGATTAATGGTCCACAATAGTTTAAATTTAGCACCTCTATTTGGGAAAAAAGTTAGCTTTAAATGGTGGAAACTATGAGGATTGGATACACACTCTGAGATATGTTATCAGAAGTGCTAAGAAAGAATATGTGCTGGATCAACCACTTGGTAATTTACAGGCACTTGTATCGTCACAGGATATCATCAATGTGTTCATATATCACAAGAATGAATTCAATATTGTCAAAATTATAATGCTATCATGCATAGATAAAGTGTTACAGAAACATTTTCAAAAGCACATTGCCATTGAGATTGTCAAGGCACTGGAAGTTCTGCACCACAAAGATCCAACTGAAGTTCATAAGATGACTACAACTATGGATGAGTGCTAGATAGCTAAAGGTGTTGAGAAAGGAGACAAGCTAGCAGAAAATTATGATAGTATTACCGCAATGGGAATTGATCTTCCCAAGACACCGACAAATGATTTGATTTTCACCCTCTTTATGAAGCAATGATCAAAACCAATAAGATTGGATTTTAGAATCAACAAAAGTTGCTAGTAAACACAACAGAAAGTTTCAAAAGAAAACGCAACACCAAGAGGAACAAGGGTGGAGCTTTTTGTGAGACTATATGTTTTTACTGCAAAAAGAGAAAGGACACTGGAAAATAAATTGCGTGAAATATTTGGCAAATAAGAAGAATTTGTCTTCTAGTAAAGGTATAAAAGTTATACAAGTTAATGTTATTGATATTCTACTTGCTGAAGACTCCGAGTCATGGGTATTTGATACCGGATCTGTTGCTAATATCTGCAACATGATGCAGGGACTGAGGAATATTCGCAAGCTAGGAAGAAATGAAGTCGTGATGCGGGTCGGGAATGGTGATGGGATCGTGCTACTTCTTGAGCTTGCGTTGATTTTTCACTTGAAGAGGAAAGGGTGATGCAGCAAAGTAGAGATAAGTATTTCCCTCAGTTAAGAACCAAGGTATCAATCCAGTAGGAGGCACAAGCAAGTCTCCAATATATGCACCTGCACAAACTAACAAACACTTGCACACAACGCAAAAAGGGGTTGTCAATCCCTTCACGGTCACAAACAAGAGTGAGATCTAGTAGAGGTAGGTATAAAAGATAAATAAAAAGGCAAACTAAAGTAAATATAAATAAGTTGCAGCAAGGTATTTTTGGGGTTTTTGGTTTATAGATCTGAAAATATATGATGAAAAATAGACCCGGGGGCCATAGGTTTCACTAAAGGCTTCTCTCTTGAAGAAAACATACGGTGGGTGAACAAATTACTATTGAGCAATTGATAGAAAAGCGCATAATTATGAAGACATCTAAGGTAATGATCATGAATATAGGCATCACATCCGTGACAAGTAGACCGACTCCTGTCTGCATCTACTACTATTACTCCACACATCGACCGCTATCCAGCATGCATCTAGTGAATTAAGTTAACAAGAACGGAATAACGCCTTAAGTAAGATGACATGATGTAGAGGGATAAACCCAATCAATATGATATAAACACCATCTTTTTATCCTCGATGGCAACAATACAATACGTGCCTCGCTACCCCTTCTGTCACTGGGTGAGGACACCGCAAGATTGAACCCAAAACTAAGCACCTCTCCCATTGCAAGAAAAACCAATCTAGTTGGCCAAACCAAACCGATAGTTCGAAGAGAAATACAAAGATATCTTAATCATGCATAAAAGAGTTAAGAGAAGACTCAAATAATATTCATAGACAATCTGATCATAAATCCACAATTCATCGGATCTCAACAAATGCACCGCAAAAGAAGATTACATCAAAAAGATCTTCAACAACATCGAGGAGAACATTGTATTGAAGATCAAAGAGAGAGAAGAAGCCATCTAGCTACTAGCTATGGACCCGTAGGTCTGTGGTAAACTACTCACACATCATCAGAAGGGCAGCAAGGTTGGTGTAGAGGTCCTCCGTGATCGAATCCCCCTTCGGTGGAGTGCCGGAAAAGGCCCCAAGATGAGATCTCACGGGAACAGAGGCTTGCGGCGGCGGAAAAGTATTTTTGGTGTGCCCTCTAGCATAGGGGGAATATTTGAGGATTTATTGTGCGAAGATTAGGGTTAGGAGGTCCCCGAGGGGCCCATAAGCCCTGGGGGCGTGCCCCCCTGGGGCGCGGCCCTACGGCTTGTGGCCTCCTCGTGGATCTTCAGGGCTCCTCTCCAAGTCTCTTGGGTTTCTTCTGGTCCAAGAAAAATCACCGTAAAGTTTTATTCCGTTTGGACTCCGTTTGATATTCCTTTTCTGTAAAAGTCAAAAACAAGGAAAAAACATAAACTGGCACTGGGCTCTAGTTAATAAGTTAGTCCCAAAAATAATATAAAATATCATATTAATGCATATAAAACATCCAAAACAGATAATATAATAGCATGGAACAATAAAAAATTATAGATACGCTGGAGACGTATCAAGCATCCCCAAGCTTTATTCCTGCTCGTCCTCGAGTAGGTAAATGATAAAAACAGAATTTTTGATGTGAAATGCTACCTAACATATTTATCAATGCAATTTTATTTATTGTGGCATGAATATTCAGATCCATAAGATTCAAAACAAAAGTTCAATATTGACATAAAAACAATAATACTTCAAGCATACTAATAAAGCAATCATGTCTTCTCAAAATAACATAGGTAAAGAAAGTTATCCCTACAAAATCATATAGTCTGGCTATGCTCTATCTTCACCACACAAAATATTTCATCATGCACAACCCCGATGACAAGCCAAGCAATTGTTTCATACTTTTAATGTTCTCAAGCTTTTTCAATTTTCACGCAATACATGAGCGTGAGCCATGGATATAGCACTATAGGTGGAATAGAATATGGTGGAGCTTGTGAGGAGAAGACAAAAAGGAGAAAGTCTCACATCAACTAGGCAAATTAATGGTCTATGGAGATGCCCATCAATTGATATCGATGCAAGTGAGTAGGGATTGCCATGCAACGGATGCACTAGAGCTATAAGTGTATGAAAGCTCAAAAAAAACTAAGTGGGTGTGCATCCAACTTGCTTGCTCATGAAGACCTAGGGCAATTCGAGGAAGCCCATCATTGGAATATACAAGCCAAGTTCTATAATGAAAAATTCCCACTAGTATATGAAAGTGACAAAATAGGAGACTCTCTATAATGAAGAACATGGTGCTACTTTGAAGCACAAGTGTGGAAAAAGGATAGTAACATTGTCCCTTCTCTCTTTTCTATCTCTCACTCTTTTTTTTGTTTGTGCGACGGGTTAACTCAAGTTACAATCAATCGATAGCTAGGTCAAGCGATTCCACTCCCTTGTAATCGATACCCAATCAATACAACACAAAGCAGGACGTAGGCTTTTACCTCATTGGTGAGGGGCCGAACCTGGGTAAACTCGTGTCTCTCGTCCCGTCCAACCCCTTCAAGCTAACCTACGTTACGATGGCTCCACACCTAAGTCCTTTCACGATGGCATCTACCGTGTTAAAACCATGACAGTTGGCGCCCACCGTGGGGCTAGCACACGGTGGTTTTGAGTTCTTGAAGGGATCTTTCCCAGGGATCGAGGGATACACCGTTGGCAGGATGACTAAGAGTCGCCGCGACAAGCTCTACATCGACGACGCTGGCTGGGGCCCTGAGGCCGACTCAATCGAGTACGGGTATTGGGTCCCCTTCGGCGGGATTCACGTCTTCATCGGCAAGATTGGTGGATCAGAGCCCGAGCCGGACATCTGCACCGACATCATCGAGCCGGCTCGGTGTGCGCGACCCGCCAGGGTTCAACCTGGCCGAAAGCATGTCTTTGTTGGATTTGGGCATGGCACGGACCTTGCAGAGGATTCTGTGTCCGGAGGGGAGACTCTCATCTACTCAGGTGATGAGTCCTTGACTGGAGAGATGGAGTCGATCTACCGGCTTCCAGACGGCGGGCTTAGGGGCTATTTCGATGGTGACAGTATTTCGGATCCCTATGAGCCACTGTACCGGGCTGCTATCTTCATGGCTGGTATAGGGCTGACTCTCAACTCATCAACAATGGCGGCTATGATGTTTGGATCGACTGCTGCTGCGACAACTAGGGTGAGCGGCTCAGTTCGACCGCTGGCTCAAGTTTTGTCTGAACTCTTGGGCACATTGACAACCCTGTTGGCAATAGAGGTTACTGTGGCGAATCAAGCACAACACAATGCAGAGGTTGCAAAGGTGCGAGATGAGGTAGCCAAAGCCCAAGAGGATCTTAATGCAGAGAACGCCAGGATGGCGACAGAATAGGCTCTGATGGAGGTAGAGTCATAGTGTATAAGGGCGGAGGCTTTTCGTGTGAGTCTGGATCAGAATGCGCCCAATGGTGTTCTTCGAAGGAGACACCAAACCGGCCAGCCTTTGCAGTATGAGGCGCGGAACCTTTTCAACACGCCTGGGGCAGGGCCAAGTAACCTGCCAGGTACAACATGGGCTACTGAAATACCAGGGAGCGGGGCGGCGGCTCAGCCTCGGCACTTTTCAACACCATCTGGCCATTATTCTAACCCGGTGGATAACATGATAGCAACGGCTACCTGGCTCAATGGAATCCCTATTACGGATGAGACACCTTTCGCAGCTGAGGCACATAACGCAATTGAGCTCTTGCAGATGGCGGTCGCACAGCAAGAGAAATATACACACAGTCGTGAGCGGGTGCACTCAACCCCCCTCCCAAGCCGCAGTTACAGCCGGCGCATTGAGTCGCCGGTGGTTTCCAGTAGTGAGCGACGTCGTCGACCGAATCAAGATGACCTGCCCCATGGGAATAACCCGCCCCTTACTCATGCTTAGGGGATTGTGGATGAAGCCAGAGCTCACCGAGAGGCGGAGGCCGCAGTGACGGCTCAACTGGGGGCTTATCAGCAGCCTCCGGTGACCCCTTCGGCCTCAGTAGGGGCTGGTGTAATTTCCAAGTCTGTTGGGGTACCTTGTTTAGTACCAGCTTTACATAATGAACGTCTGCCTAAGGATTTCAAGGGTCCTTGTAAGGTGGCTAACTACACAGCTGATCTCCCCCATGAGGCTTGGATTGAGAGTTATGAGTTAGCCATGGAGATGCTGGATGTCAATAATGCTATATGTGCTAATTACTTTACTATGATGTTGGATGGACCAGCTCGAACCTGGTTAAAGGGATTGCCTGCTAATTCCATCAATTCATGGGCAGTGTTGAAAGCGCGGTTCATTCAAAACTTTAACGGAACGTGTAAGTAGCCTCTAACGATTATTGATCTTGATAATTGCGTGCAGCGTGAGGATGAGTCGGCCCATCACTGGGTTCGGCGGGTCTCTGCTATTATTCACTCTTCAGATAGTATTGCGGCGGGTCAGGCGGTTCTGGTTTTGGAGAAGAACTGTCACTTTACCCCCCTTAAGCAGAAGCTTGGGCGGCTTAAACGTCATTGTAATGACATGGGTGAGCTTATGGCGGCTCTCATTAAATACGCCGACTCTGATACCACCAAGGACCCTGGATCTGATGATGAGAAATCCAACAAGGGCAAGAAGGGTGGTAATGGTAAGGGTCAGCATCAGAATATGGCAGGGCACAATGGAAACAACCAGAGTAACAGTGGTAAGCACAGACACCCCGATGGCGGGTCAGATCTTGTAGCTAACACCAACACTATATATAAAAACTAGCGCCGTAATGGTAATGGTAAGCCGTCCTTCGGAGGAAAAAACTTCAATCTGGAAGCAATGCTTAATGACCCTTGCCCAAAACATAGTCTGCCTAATAAGCCGGCGACTCACGCTTGGAAGGAATGTTTTATCATGCGAGAGTACATAAATTCCAGTTTTAATCAGAATCATGGTAACAATAATGGTCCACCCGGCGGGTCAAGACCTGGTGCTCAAGGGTCTGGTTTTGGTGGTGGCGGCTCAAATTCTGGCTATCAAGGTCAGGGTAACCATGGTGGTCATAATCAACAGTCTGGTCATGGTAACCATCAGCAAGGGAATCAGTCAGGATATCAGAGTAATCCAAAACAACTCAATGGTGGCCAGTACCACGTTTTCACCACAGGTCTTTGCAAACGAGACCAGAAGGTTCATAAGCGCGTGGTCATTACTATTGAGCCGGTGGTGCCTCAATACTTGCGGTGGTCAGAACATCCAATCATGTGGAGTAGGGAGGATCACCCGCCCCGGGTTGAGAATCCGGGTCACCTGGCATTAGTGGTAGCCCCTCAGGTCGGGGGTTATAAATTCACTAAGGTGCTTATGGATGGTGGCAGCAGTATCAACATCTTGTATTATGACACCTTTCACCGGATCAACTTAACTGACAAAGATCTTAAGCCATCCTCCACAGTCTTCCATGGTGTTGTGCCTGCTTAAGATGCCAGGGCGGAAGGGCACAATTACAGTCCATGAAGATCAAAAAATCGCTCTGGAATGTGAGGAAGGAGACGCGTCTTATGCAGAGTCAGCTTGTGCTACTGAGGAGCTTAAGTTGTACAAGGATAATGTTGACCCGGCTGATATGACCCCCTTGAAGAAAACCACCACTGAGCAAGACCCTTTGTTGAAGTTTAAGTCGGCTGATGATACTAAGCAGGTTGACTTTGTCCCTGGCGACTCATCCCAACAGTTTACAGTGGGGGCTAATATGGATCCTAAATAGGAAAGCGCGCTCATCGAGTTCATCCATGAGAATCGGGACATCTTTGCATGGAAACCTTCTAACATGCCAGGTGTACCGAGAGAATTTGCTGAGCACACTCTTAATGTGGATCCTAAGTTTAAGCCGGTTAAGCAATTCCTTCGTCGTTTCAATGAAGAGCGATGTAAGGCTATTGGAGAGGAGGTAGCCCGGCTCTTAGCAGCTGGGTTTATTGTGGAAGTCTTTCACCCTGAGTGGTTGGCTAACCCTGTGCTTGTACTCAAGAAGAATGGCACATGGCGTATGTGTGTTGACTACACATATCTCAACAAGGCTTGTCTAGATGATCCATTTGCTCTCCTCCACATTGACCAGATCATTGATGCAATGGCGGGTTGTGAGAGTTTATGTTTCCTGGATGCTTATTTTAGTTATCATCAAATCAAGATGGCGGTTAAAGACCAAGAGAAGACAGTTTTCATCACACCTTTTGGGGCTTTCTGCTATGTTTCTATGCCTTTTGGGCTCAAAAGTGCTCAGGCGACTTATCAACGCTGTGTTCAGAATTGTTTTCATAGTCAGATTGGGCGCAATGTGCATGCTTATGTGGATGATATTGTGGTCAAGTCTAGAAAGAAGGAGACTCTCCTGGATGATCTGAAGGAAACTTTTGACAATCTCCGGGTCTATAAAATGATGCTTAACCTGGCCAAGTGTGTTTTTGGTGTGCCTGCAGGTAAACTATTGGGTTTTCTAGTCTTAGAAAGGGCATCGAAGCTAACCCGAAGAAGATCAAGGCCATCACCTCCCTTTCTAAGCCGACGTGTGTCAATGACGTCCAGTGTTTGGCGGGTCGTATTGCAGCTTTGAGCCATGTTATAAGTCGCCTGGGAGAGAAGGCAATTCCCTTATACCAGATGATGAAGAAGACAGATCACTTTGTCTGGAGTGATGCTGCTAATGAGGCATTTGAGGCACTCAAGAAACAGTTAGCTGAGCCGCCCGTCCTTGCTGCTCCTATTGAGAAAGAGCCTTTGCTCCTGTACGTGGCGGCTAATAGTAAGGCTGTCAGTGTGACAGTTGTTGTGGAGCACAAGGAGGCAAGTAAGGAGTACCCAGTTCAGCGGCCGGCTTATTATGTCAGTGAGGTATTAATTGAGTCAAAGCAACGATATCCACATTGGCAAAAATTGGTGTATGGGGTGTTCATGGCCAGTCAAAAGCTGAAGCATTATTTTCTTGGCCATCCTATTACTATGGTTAGTTCTGCTCCTTTAGTAGATATTATTCAAAATAGAGAGGCTACAGGCTGGGTTGCTAAGTGGGCAATTGAACTTGGACCTCATAATTTGAAGTATGTGCCAAGAACAACCATCAAGTCTCAGGCTCTGGTGGATTTCATAAATGATTGGATAGAGTTGCAGACACCTGAGGAAAAACCTGACAACACATATTGGACAATCCACTTTGATGGGTCCAGGCAGTTGGAAGGCTCGGGGGCTAGAGTTATTTTGACTTCCCCACGAGGTGACAAATTTTGTTATGTTTTAAGACTAATGTTTCCTTGTACTAACAATGCAGCTGAATATGAGGCTTTACTCCATGGACTTCGTATGGCCAAAGAGATGAATTTAAGCCGGGTCAGGTGTCTGGGCGACTCAGACCTTGTGGCTCAGCAAGTCTCAGGCAAGTGGGACTCCAAAGACCCTCTCATGACGGCTTATCGCCGGGCGGTTGACACTATTGCTCGTCACTTCAAGGGTTATCTGGTGGATCACCTTGATCGACGGAAGAACGAGGCGGCTGATGCCTTAAGCCGGCTTGGGTCTCAACGTAAGCCGGTGCCTCCTAATGTGTTCCTTGATGTTTTGCACCATCCTTCTGTCAAGTTGCCATCTGAAGAAGACCTTGCTGTCCCCGACCCGGAGGCGCAATTGGTGGCGGCTCTTCATGCTATTCCTGACTGGATGCTACCTTATTTAGCTTATATGACCCGGGGCGAGTTATCTGAGGATGAAACTTTGGCTAGGCAAATAACCAGGAGGTCTAAGTCTATGACTATCATCAACAGCGAGTTACACCGATGCAGTGTGACGGGCGTGTTCCAACGTTGTGTTTCTCCTGAGGAGGACTGTGAAATTTTACGAGAGATTCATGAAGGTGATTGTGGTCATCATGCCGGCTCTAAGTCTTTGGTGGCTAAAGCTTTTTGTCATGGGTTTTATTGGTTGACGGCTCATGCTGATGCAGAGGACATTGTTAGCAAGTGTGATGGATGTCAAAACTTTGCAAGACAAGCTCATGTGCCGGCTCAGGAATTGCGGATGATCCCAATAACTCGGCCGTTTGCAGTCTGGGGGCTGAATATGGTTGGACCTTTCAAGAGATCCAAAGATAAAAAGACCCACCTTTTGGTGGCGGTTGACAAGTTTATAAAGTGGGTTGAGGCAGAGCCGGTTAGCAATTGTGAGGCGAAAACAGCAGTTCATTTTGGTAGAAAGCTTATCTTCGGTTTTGCTTATCCTCATAGTATCATTACTGATAATGGCACCAATCTCTCTAAGGGTGCTATGAAGGAGTTTTTTCAAAGAGAGCATATTTTTCTTGATGTTTCCTCAGTGGCTCATCCACAGACCAATGGTCAAGCAGAATGAGTGAACCAAGAAATCTTGAGAGGCATCAAGCCCCAGCTTATGGTTCCTTTAGCGCGTACACCGGGTTGTTGGGTTGAGGAGCTACCTTCAGTGCTTTGGAGTATCAATACCACCCCCAACAGGTCAACATGATATACGCCTTTCTTTATGGTCTATGGTGCAGAGGCGGTTCTCCCAAGTGACATCCGTCATGACTTGCCTAGAGTGGCGGCTTATGTTGAAGCTGATAATGAGACGGCACGTCAGAACTCACTTGATGCTTTGGATGAAGAGCATGACCATGCAACGACTCATTCAGCAATATATCAACAAGACCTACGTCGCTATCATAGCCGTAGAGTTCGAAGCAGGGCCTTTCAAGAGGGCGACTTAGTGCTCCATTTGATTCAAGACCAGACAGGGATGCATAAGCTTTCGCTTCCTTGGGAAGGACCTTTTGTGATCAGCAAGAATCTCAATAATGGGTCTTACTACCTCATTGACATACGAGAGAACAAAGATTCTTGCACATCTGAGAAGGAGACCAACAGGCCCTGGAACATTGCTCATCTTCGGCCTTACTACACTTGAGCCATTGGCTCTCATCCTTGTACATACATTTGTCAATGTATATGTCTTTTATGATCAATATAATAAAGCAGCATCCCTGAATACGAGGCCTCTGCCATTTCATTTCTGTGCATATAAGTCTTTATTAATTGATCATAAGGTCACTTGGGGGCTTCCAACCCACCAGGTTTAGCTTTCATACCCTCTTGACCGGCATGAAACACCACATTATGAGTTATACCTGCCTGTTTGCAACTTGCTACTCCACCAGGTGACCCGCCGAACTCTTGACAGTCAATCTTTTTTAAGACCCTGAACTTGTCAAGGTTAAAATGGTGGTTTTGTGTCACGTGAGAGCTGGCTTACAGTGAGCTAGGATAAACTCACCTGTCTGTTTAGTGCTACTCCGTTATATGGCCCGTCGTACTCTTAATAGTCAATATTTTTTAAGACCCTGAACTTGTTAAGGTTAAAACGATGGATTTATGTCATGGGAGGCCAGCTTATAGGGTAAAAAATGGCTATGCGGCCTTGAAAGCAAACATGAGGCCTGTGAGCCAAAAAAATTCGATCGTGCTTTAAAAACCGACTTAACAAAAATTTGAGATTTGCATGTTCTCTATTTTTGGGTTTTTTGAACCTTTTTTATAGATCTTTTGTGCAAGTTATGAATCCCCGGGTCTTGCAGGTTCTGGGTTATGTTGCTCATGTTTGAGTAGTTCGGGTTGTCACCCGCCCTGGTTTTTGACTTTAAGTCACCAGCATGCTTTTGACTACACAGCCACTGGATGATTTCTTTTATGATATGAGGTTATGAGTCTTCGGAGCTTTCTTAACCCCCTACATACTTTTCGATATAAGTCACCTGTGCGCGTACAGAACATACAAGACATCAGTTGAAAATAGAGTCATGGCATGGCTCCTATGAACGGTCAAATCAAGCATGCAACAAATTTCATCTGCTAAGTTGAGATAAGCATGCAGGAAGGCATGACAGGGCGGATCACTGTTTCAAGCTACCCTATTACAAGGCTTCAGCTGAGCCCAATAATTTGTGACCAAGTGTTTTTCGGAGTTAAGTTACTCCATTGAGCCGGTATCAGCACCGTCTGGGTTTTGGCCTGGCGGGTTGTCATCTTGGCGTCTTGAGGTTGAAGCCTCCAGGTCACCCTGCGCCGTTTCTCCCTCGTGTGCCATTTGAAGAGTGGCCGATGTCCAGTCGATGCCAGTTAATGCTTCAAAGGTCACCTCATCATTTAGAATAACAGAGGAGTCAAGATCAGGAGAGAAAATATGCTTACGCCTTGGCGGAATGAGATCTACAACTTCATAAGATGGCGGCTTAAGCTTATTGTTGTTGTCATCTTAAGCCGGCGTGTACTTGTTCAAATTCAGCTCTTCTATAAGTTTGCATGCCATGTGTAACACCCCCGGTGGTTAACTACAGTAATCACCCTTTTGATAATGACAAATCATCATGTTTAACAGTGCATGATCATCATTTGCATCATAATGCATTTCAACTCCTAAGTCAAATTCAAATTTAAATGAAAGTGAAATATAAAAGTTGTCCAACATAAAAACTAAAATGTTCAATAGATAACAAATATTCTAGAGACAATTCTAAAATTGTAACCAACATCATTGGAGTTGGGTAAGTGACTCAAACAACTTAAAACAGTGGCTGAAAATAACATTTAGTAACCTTTTAATTTATTTAAAACAAATATGAAATGATGTTTTGCCCAAACTAGTTTTTGGTGTTAGGGTATAAAGCACTGGTATTTATGGACTAGGTCTCCCTTTTTACAAAAACCATTTGGGGCCTAAACAATTAACAGAATAGAAAAGAAAAGAAAAGAAAAGAAGAAATGGAAAAATGCCCCTGTGCACTTAAGCCCACAGCCGCACAGGAGCTGGTCCGGCCCAACTAGCCCCCTCCCCCTACCCCCTGACGCCGTAGGCGCACTGTCGAGCACCCTGCGTGCGCGTGCGCCCCGAGCCCGGCCCCCCAAACCTCGGCACTCGACAGCGCGTCGCGCGCTCGCCGTGGATAGAGAGCACCCCGCGGACACCTCCGAGCCCTCCCTCGCTCACTTTCCCCCTCTCCTTCCTCCCTGCCTCCTCCCTCCGAGCGCCGCAATGGCCTCGGCCGTCTGATACGCGCGGCCACCGTCGCCCCTACACCTCGCGGCAGTGCCAGATTGCCCCGCCGTCCCCTGCTGCTTCGCCTGCTGCATCGAACCGGAGCGGAAATCACCTGCCTCGTCGCGGACGAGCTCGTCTTCAAGCTTCGGGCGCCGGTGATCGCCGTCACGATTCGCCGTCGTTGCGCTACCCCGAGCCCACCCTTGCACGCCTACAGGACCACCGTGAGCACCCCGTCCTCCTCCCTCTCCCCCTGCGCTCTTCCCCTCTCCGTAGCTGCCGCTCCACCCATGGCCGTGCTGGACTCCGCGGAGCTCGTCGCCGACGTGTCGTCGGTGACCAATTGGTCCTGTGGCCATGCTCGCTCGCTTCCCCGCATCACGTAGGGCCTCGCGGCGTAGTCAGTTGGCTCGCGCGTGTACTGCTGCTGTGTCTCCATCACCACCCGTAGCCGCCGCCGCTTGCCGTCGTCGCCGCGCTCGATTCCGGCAACCCCCGCCGCCGTAACCGCCACCATCGGAAGCGGCTTGAAGAGCCCGTTCCAGAGAGCCCAGCCCCGCGTCGAATGGTGCCCTGTATTGCATTTCCGAGCTCGCCGGAGTTCCACCACCGCGCTCGGGGCTCGCCGGCGCGTCTCCGGCGGCCGGCGCCGACGTGGCCCGTCTGGCCCACCGCCAGGGTCACTGACTGGTGGGCCCGGGGCTCCCCTTTGACCAGTCAGCGGTGCTGACTGGGCAGCTCGTGTCGCTGACACGCGGGCCCCACCCCCTTAAAATGTTTTAAAATAAATAAAAACCCTAATTAAGATGCTAATTAACCTAATTAGTTAATTAATTAAGTTAACATACACTGACAATAGGCCCCACCCCCCTTAATTAACCTAACTTAATTAAGTTAACACTAATTATGCCTCTGTCTCACTGACATGTGGGCCCCACTGTCAGGTTTGACTTTGGTCAACCCCCTGTTGACTGCTGACGTCAGCACTACGTCATGATGACGTCACCCCCGCACTGTTTTGGATAATTCGAATTTAATTAATTAAATAAATTCCAGAAATTAATAAAAACTTTAGAAAATCATATCTTTTAATCCGTAACTCCGATCGAAAAACTTTATACATGAAAATTGCTCAGAACGACGAGACGAATCCGAGTTCGCGGTCCGTTCATCCGTCACATGTCCCTAACTATCCGAACATGGAACCGTTCCCCTCTAGTCATCTGTCTGACAAATGTCTGGAACCGGGAAAACATTCCCGGATGGATTCCCCCTTCCTCGGTGACGTGCAACCATACGTTAGGACACACCCGGCACTGCATATTGTCATGCCGTACTTTGCGTTGCTCATGTTTGCTCTATATTTATACTGTTTCCTCCCCCTCTTCTCTCTTGATAGAGCCGGTACCAACGCAGCTCCGGAGTTCGACGACCCCTGAAGACCTTGCCCTTGCCGCCGAGCAACCAGGCAAGCCCCCCCTTTGATCATCCCGATATTGCCCATTCTAATTTCCCATGCTTGCATTAGAATTGCTGCTGCTACTGCTTTACCTATTCTGATGCATAGCCTGTTTATTGTAACCTGCTGTTGATAATTACCTGCATATCCTAAACTGCTTAGTCTAGGCTGGGTAGAGACCTATCAGTGACCCCACTTATCCCGACTGCCGCGCTGGATTGTCAGAAGACCCGATCAACGGGATTGAAGACCAGGCCCCGACACCGCACATCATCCCCTTTAGTTGTAACGACACTGCAGCGCTACTATCGAGTGCCGAGGGTGAAACCTCTTGTAGCACTTCTGATGTTAACTCTGTAGAGTAGCTATTCGGTCGTGGTCATCGAGGGTGATTCCTCCTTCACCGCTTCCGATAACGACGCTGTCGTACAACACCTCAAGTGTGGACCCAGAGAGGGTGATTCCTCCGAGTTCACCTTGACGGATACATCGTGTAGGAATCCAACGAGGGTGATACCTCGGATTCCCCTGATGTTATGGACACACGGATACTTGGACTTTACACTGTTACTTGGATAGGCGGGTCGGCCCTGCGGAGTACCCGCGTGCACCTGAGAGGCGAGTGTTGTGAAGACGGGTGCCTGTATGGTGTCCAAGTGGTGAATACGAGGCGCGGCCGGGCATTCTTAACCCTTGCAGCAAGTCCTCGAGACGGGGCGATGGGGTCACATCTTTCGTGAGTCTCTGCTCGTTACCACAAGCCCCTAGTCCTAACAATTAGGATATTTGATCCAAGCAGGCCTCTGGTCTGATAGCACTAACCATCACGTGGGCATAGTATGGGCGTTCTGCATCATATGCATCAGCCGAAAGCTCTGTCAGACGTCCAGTTCAGCAGTGCGGCATGGAGTGATTGGCGCCATTGCGGTGGTGCTTGGATCTGAGTCATGTGCGCAACGACCCGGAGGGTGAGGGGCGATGGCCAAGACCCCCTTGCGCTTAGGATGTAGACCGGCGGGGACCTCTCTGCTGAGCCGTAGGTAGGGTTGCGATGTGTCGTTTGGCCGAGGCCGGGCATGACCCAGGAAAGTGTGTCCGGCCGGAGTTAATCGAGCGTGTTGGGTAAGTTGGTGCACCCCTGCAGGGAAGAAAACTTCTATCGATAGCCGGTCCTACGGTAAAGGACACTCGGAGTTGTATCCTGATTGATACAATTTAGAACTGGATACTTGGATACTATGGCTCTGGGATTGCTTCTCGCAGGGAGTCGAGAAGGGATCTCAGGACGAGGTTGATGACTGTATGGCTCTGGGATTGCTTTCTCGCAGGGAGTCAAGAAAGGATGGTGAGGATGAGACTTAATGATACTACTACATTATATTGTACTGTTCTACTCTCTTCTATTTCTGCAAGACCGATGAAGATGCTAGTCTTCGATAGGACTAGACCTTCTCTCTATTCTGGCATTTCTGCAGCCCAGTCCACATATACAGCCTCCCCTTGAAAATGTTGCATATGTAGTGTAGATCCTTGCTTGCTGAGTACTTCTGAGTACTCACGGTTGCTTTGTTTTCCTTTTCTCCCCATATCAGTTTGTCGTGACCAAGATGACGGAGCCCCTGAGACAGATGCCCCGTCAATCGACTACTACTACCACCCCGAGGGTGGATACTACGACGAGTTGGACTGACGACCAGGAGTAGGATCGGAGGGTCCCAGGCAGGAGGCCTACGCCTTTCGATCGTAGTGTTTTATTTTGCCCTGCCTTTCTAAAGGCCTTTCTGTGCTTTCTTTTATATCTGTACTCAGATATCTGATGCTTCCGCTGACGCTTGTTCACAAGCTTATGTATTCGAGCCCTCGAGGCCCCTGGCTTGTAATATAAAGCTTGTATGACTTTATTTATGTTTTAGAGTTGTGTTGTGATATCTTCCCGTGAGTCCTTAGGCTTGATCGTGTGCATTTGTGTGTAGGATTAGTGCACGATTGGGCCGGGGGCGTCACAAGTTGGTATCAGAGCCGACTGCCTGTAGGAAGCCCCCTTCCAACTCCTTGGCCGAAGTTGAGTCTAGTAATCGAAAACTGTTTTACTAACTTGGCTGTGTGGCTTACGGGCCCACGTCGCCAATTGGGTGGTATTAGTATCTTTTACTCCTCGACCTTTACTCTGGGCCTCTGATCTCTCTTCTACTCGGGTTAAAATTTTACTAACTCCAACATTAGGCTCTCGTGCTCACATCCACCCGGAGTTCTGAAATTATCCCCCCTTGCTTCAAGATTTTGGGCCAGGTTCTGCTTACAGGATCCTTTTATCGAGGGCACCCTGTGTTGTCACTTGCAGATTCCTCGCTCCAATAGTTTTCTCCGACGTTGATGTAGCCTTTGCTATGTCTCGTTGTGTACTTCCCTACCGCGTGCCTGCGCGCCGCCTAGTTGTCTAGCCCTCCCTTTTCTACTGTCGTAATGCCGGATTGTAACCGAGGCTATGTGTGGATTTGAATGTCTGGTGCGAATATGATGAAGTATCTATTGCACTTCCTTCTGTCGTGCGTGCTACTTCATGAATCATTCCATACACATGCAGTTTTTCTTGCTAAACTGCCCCTGTTGATTTGGCAGGATGGCTGACGATCCTCCACCTCCACCCTATATGGCCGCAATGATGCAGCAGTTTATGACCGGGATATTGGCTCAGTTCCCAAACCAGAATGCTCATCAGCAGCCTACACCAATAACACTGTCAGAATTCGTGCGCCTCAATCCGTCCACTTTTCGCAGCTCGACTGATCCAATGGATGCTGACGATTGGCTCCGTGACATTGCCTTCCAGATGAAGTTAGCCAATGTTATCCCTGACAGTTACGTCACCTATGCGACGTATCACCTGAGGGGATCAGCTGTTCAATGGTGGGAAAGCCACAAGAGTTTGTTGCCTGCAGAGACAGTAACCACTTGGCAGGGATTTCAGTCAGTTTTCCGTGCACGGTACATTCCTCAAGGTCTGATGGATCAGAAGAAGAAGGAGTTTCGCAAACTCACACAGGGCACAATGACTGTGGATGAATATCAGAGGAAATTCCTTGAATTATCCCGCTATGCTGCGGATGACGTTGACACTGACACTCGCAAGCAGGAGAAATTCCGTGAAGGACTACGTACTGATATAAAACTTGCACTTGCTGTCCATGGTTTCACAGACTACGCAACGCTTGTCAGCAAATCTTTCCAAATTGAAACAGCTCTGACTGAATGCCAGGAGTCGCTCAAGCGCACTCATGGAGCTGGCTCATCCTCGGGTCAGCCTGTTCAGAAGCGTCGAGTGTGGATCCCGCACAATGTACACCACCGACCTGCTCCAACACCAAGGCCGTCCTATGTTGCACCTCGTTTGCCTTCACCGCCGAGACAGCTATCGGTTCATGCTGGACCGCCTGATGCTATGGCTTTTCGTCAGGATGCACCACGTCCTTCTGCTGGTTGCAGGAAGAGCCATCAAAAACATCCTTCTAGGAACATTGGAACCAGACTACCTGCTAGTCAACTTGTTCATGTCAACCAAGTCAACATGGAAGAAGCTCGACAGGACCCCAACATTGTGATGGGCACCCTTCTAGTGAATTCAATCCCAGCTTCAGTCCTCTTTGATTCTGGAGCATCGCACTCCTTCATGTCCGAAAGTTTTGCGCGAAGCCATGATATACTTTTCGAGGAGATGTCCATCCCATTAGTAATCCATTCACCTGGGGCTAATTGGCAAACTACCAGGGTAAGCCACGGTAATCACATTGTGATTGGAGGATTGATGTTCCCCGTTTCTCTCATTGCCCTTAAGACCTCCAACATTGACATTATTCTGGGTATGGACTGGTTGAAGCCTCATAAAGCTTTGATTGACTGTGCCACTGAAACAGTCCGCCTCACACACCCTTCCGGTCAGACTGTCAGATACTCAGCTCGTACAGTGCAGGACGCCAAAGCTCAGATATATGTTCTAAATGCATTGAACGCTTCACCTCTTGAAGGCATCGAGAATGTTCCAGTTGTTCGTGATTTCCAAGACGTCTTTCCAGAAGAACTTCCAGGAATACCCCCTGCTAGAGCTGTTGAGTTCGTCATCGACTTGAAGCCTGGCACAACTCCTATTGCGAAGCGTTCTTATAAAATGCCTCCGCATCATCTTCTCAAACTTAAGGAAGAAATCGACACGTCAGAAAGGTTTCATCCACCCCAGTTCCTCTGCTTGGGGAGCACCTTCACTCTTTGTCAAGAAGAAGGATGGAACTAACCGATTGGTTCAGGATTATCGGCCCATTAACCAAGCTACAATCCAGAATAAATATCCGCTTCCCCGGATCAATGATTTGTATGATCAACTTGCCGGTTCCTCAGTATTCTCTAAGCTTGATTTGAGATTGGGATACCATCAGATCCGTGTTCGTGAAGAGGATATTCCCAAGACTGCATTTGTTACTCGTTATGGCTCCTACGAGTACACCGTCATGTCATTTGGCCTAACAAATGCTCCAGCCACATTCTCCCGTCTGATGAATTACATCTTCATGGATTACCTCGACAAGTTCATCGTGGTTTATCTAGATGATATTCTGGTTTATTCAAAGAATAAGGAAGAACATGCCGAACACCTCCGTCTTGTACTGAAAAGGCTCCGAGAACACCAGTTGTATGCCAAATACTCCAAATGTGAATTCTGGCTTTCTGAAGTGACATACCTCAGTCATGTGATTTCGAAAGATGGAATTGCCGTTAACCCAGAACGAGTTCAGGCTATTCTTGACTGGACTCCTCCCAAGAACGTCAAGCAAGTCAGAAGTTTTCTCGGCCTAGCAAGCTATTGCCGTCGATTTGTTGAGAATTTTTCTAAGATTGCTAAGCCCCTGACTGATCTGCTTCACAAGGGCGTTAAGTTTGAATGAACAGAAAAATGTCAGGAAAGTTTCCAGACACTCAAAGACAAGCTAACATCTACCCCAGTACTATCTCCTCCAGATACCCGCAAAGACTTTGTGATTTATTGTGACGCATCCCGTGAAGGATTAGGCTGTGTCCTAATGCAAGAGCGCAAAGTGATTGCTTATGGCTCTCGTCAGTTGCGCCCACATGAAGAGAATTATCCAGTACATGATCTAGAACTAGCTGCTGTGATCTATGCATTGCAGTTGTGGCGACATTACCTCCTCGGTAATCGTTGCGAGATCTACACGGATCATAAAAGTCTGAAGTACTTGTTCACTCAGCCATCTCTAAACCTCCGTCAGCAAAGATGGATGGAGGCCATTGCGGACTATGATTTGGGTATATCCTATACCCCTGGCAAGGCTAACATGATGGCTGATGCCTTAAGCCGCAAGTCCTATTGCGACAACCTCATGGTTAGGCGAGCTCAACCTCGTCTTTTTGAAGAACTTTGCAAGCTGAATCTGCTTATTGTCCCACAGGGCTCTCTAAATAACCTGGTAATACAACCAGATCTTGAGAAAGCTGTTAAGAATGCGCAAGCTAAAGATGCTGAAGTTGATCTGATGAAGAAAGACCTTCACCTAGTAAAGTACAGGGATTTCTCGCTGTCTGAAGATGGAACCTTGTATTTCAGAAACCGCATTGTGGTACCTCGCTTCGAACTCATGACTGACAAGGTCATGAAGGAGGCACATGATACCCCGCTGTCTATTCATCCGGGTAGCACCAAGATGTATCGTGATCTCCGTCAAAGGTACTGGTGGTCTAAAATGAAGCAGGACATTGCTCGCTATGTTGCTGAATGTGATGTGTGTCGTCGCGTTAAAGCAGAACATTAGAAGCCTGCTGGAATTCTGTAACCACTTCCTATTCCTCTATGGAAATGGGATAAGGTTCAGTTGGATTTCGTTACAGGACTTCCCAGGTCACAGAAGGGTCACGATGCTATTCTTGTCGTCGTCGACCAACTCTCTAAAGTTGCACACTTTCTGCCTGTCAAAGAAACTATCACTGCTAGTCAGTTAGTAGAGTTGTATATCTCCAGAATTGTTTCACTCCACGGTATTCCGAAGGAGATCAGTTCGGACCATGCCGGTCTTTTCACTTCCAAATTCTGGGAAAGTTTCCAAACAGCTATGGGAACTCATATTACCTGGAGTTCAGCTTCTCACCCCCAATCCCAAGGCCAAGTCGAACGAGTCAATCAGGTTCTTGAAGACATGCTTCGGGCTTGTGTTATTTCATTCGGCAAGAAGTGGGAAGAATCTCTCCCGTATGCCGAGTTCTCCTATAACAACAGCTATCAAGCCAGTTTGAAAATGGCTCCCTTCGAAGTACTCTATGGACGTAAGTGTCGAACCCCTCTGAATTGGTCAGAAACTGGGGAACGACCGCTCGTGGGTCCGGATATTATCCAACACGCCGAAGAGCAAGTTCGTATTGTCCGGGAAAATCTCAAGGCGGCTTAGGACCGCCAAAAGAGCAACTATGATCACAAACGATGGGGTTTGACTTATCAACCTGGTGATCAAGCTTATCTTCGTGTCACTCCTATGAAAGGCACTCACCGTTTTGGAATCAAGGGCAAGCTAGCTCCATGCTACATTGGTCCTTTCCGCATTATTGCTAGACGTGGTCAGGTGGCATATAAATTGGAGTTGCCACCGCAATTCTCTCATATCCACGACGTCTTCCATCTGTCGCAACTTCGTAAATGCTTCAAGGAATCTCCGCACCGAGCAGTGGATCACGAGGTGCTCGAATTGCAAGATGACCTATCTTATAAGAAGCATCCGATCTGCATTCTCGATGAAGCTGAATGTCGGACCCGTCAGAAGGTTACCAAGTTCCTCAAAGTGCAGTGGTCAAATCATACTGAAGATGAAGCCACTTGGGAACGCGAGGATAATCTTCGTGCGGAATACCCCGAACTTTTTCCTTCTACCTCTTAATTCTCGGGACGAGAATTCTTGTTAGTAGAGGAGATTTGTAACACCCCCGGTGGTTAACTACAGTAATCACCCTTTTGATAATGACAAATCATCATGTTTAACAGTGCATGATCATCATTTGCATCATAATGCATTTCAACTCCTAAGTCAAATTCAAATTTAAATGAAAGTGAAATATAAAAGTTGTCCAACATAAAAACTAAAATGTTCAATAGATAACAAATATTCTAGAGACAATTCTAAAATTGTAACCAACATCATTGGAGTTGGGTAAGTGACTCAAACAACTTAAAACAGTGGCTGAAAATAACATTTAGTAACCTTTTAATTTATTTAAAACAAATATGAAATGATGTTTTGCCCAAACTAGTTTTTGGTGTTAGGGTATAAAGCACTGGTATTTATGGACTAGGTCTCCCTTTTTACAAAAACCATTTGGGGCCTAAACAATTAACAGAATAGAAAAGAAAAGAAAAGAAAAGAAGAAATGGAAAAATGCCCCTGTGCACTTAAGCCCACAGCCGCACAGGAGCTGGTCCAGCCCAACTAGCCCCCTCCCCCTACCCCCTGACGCCGCGGGCGCGCTGTCGAGCACCCTGCGTGTGCGTGTGCGCGCGCCCCGAGCCCGGCCCCCCTCCCTCGGCACTCGACAGCGCGTCGCGCGCTCGCCGCGGATAGAGAGCACCCCGCGGACACCTCCGAGCCCTCCCTCGCTCACTTTCCCCCTCTCCTTCCTCCCTGCCTCCTCCCTCCGAGAGCCGCAATGGCCTCGGCCGTCTGATACGCGCGGCCACCGTCGCCCCTACACCTCGCGGCAGTGCCAGATCGCCCCGCCGTCCCCTGCTGCTTCGCCTGCTGCATCGAACCGGAGCAGAAATCACCTGCCTCGTCGCGCACGAGCTCGTCTTCAAGCTTCGGGCGCCAGTGATCGCCGTCACGATTCGCCGTCGTTGCGCTACCCCGAGCCCACCCTTGCACGCCTACAGGACCACCGTGAGCACCCCGTCCTCCTCCCTCTCCCCCTGCGCTCTTCCCCTCTCCGTAGCTGCCGCTCCACCCATGGCCGTGCTGGACTCCGCGAAGCTCATCGCCGACGTGTCGTCGGTGACCAATTGGTCCTGTGGCCATGCTCGCTCGCTTCCCCGCATCGCGTAGGGCCTCGCGGCGTAGTCAGTTGGCTCGCACGCATACTGCTGCTGCGTCTCCATCACCACCCGTAGCCGCCGCCGCTTGCCGTCGTCGCCGCACTCGATTCCGGCAACCCCCGCCGCCGTAACCGCCACCATCGGAAGCGGCTTGAAGAGCCCGTTCCAGAGAGCCCAGCCCCGCGTCGAATGGTGCCCTGTAGTGCATTTTCGAGCTCGCCGGAGTTCCACCACCGCGCTCGGGGCTCGCCGGCGCGTCTCCGGCGGCCGGCGCCGACGTGGCCCGTCTGGCCCACCGCCAGGGTCACTGACTGGTGGGCCCGGGGCTCCCCTTTGACCAGTCAGCGGTGCTGACTAGGCAGCCCGTGTCGCTGACACGCGGGCCCCACCCCCTTAAAACGTTTTAAAATAAATAAAAACCCTAATTAAGATGCTAATTAACCTAATTAGTTAATTAATTAAGTTAACAGACAATGACAGTAGGCCCCACCCCCCTTAATTAACCTAACTTAATTAAGTTAACACTAATTATGCCTCTGTCTCACTGACATGTGGGCCCCACTGTCAGGTTTGACTTTGGTCAACCCCCTGTTGACTGCTGACGTCAGCACTGCGTCATGATGACGTCACCCCCGCACTGTTTTGCATAATTCGAATTTAATTAATTAAATAAATTCCAGAAATTAATAAAAACTTTAGAAAATCATATCTTTTAATCCGTAACTCCGATCGAAAAACTTTATACATGAAAATTGCTCAGAATGACGAGACGAATCCGAATACGCGGTCCGTTCATCCGTCACACGTCCCTAACTATCCGAACATGGAACCGTTCCCCTCCGGTCATCTGTCTGACAAATGTCCGGAACCGGGAAAACATTCCCGGATGGATTCCCCCTTCCTCGGTGACATGCAACCATACGTTAGGACACACCCGGCACTGCATATTGTCATGCCGTACTTTGCGTTGCTCATGTTTGCTCTATATTTATACTGTTTCCTCCCCCTTTTCTCTCTCGATAGAGCCGGTACCGACGCATCTCCGGAGTTCGACGACCCCTGAAGACCTTGCCCTTGCCGCCGAGCAACCAGGCAAGCCCCCCCTTTGATCATCCCGATATCGCCCATTCTAATTTCCCATGCTTGCATTAGAATTGCTGCTGCTACTGCTTTACCTATTCTGATGCATAGCCTGTTTATTGTAACCTGCTGTTGATAATTACCTGCGTATCCTAAACTGCTTAGTCTAGGCTGGGTAGAGACCTATCAGTGACCCCACTTATCCCGACTGCCGCGCAGCATTGTCAGAAGACCCGATCAACAGGATTGAAGACCAGGCCCTGACACCGCACATCACCCCCTTTAGTTGTAACGACACTGCAGCGCTACTATCGAGTGCCGAGGGTGAATTCTCTTGTAGCACTCCTGATGTTAACTCTGTAGACTAGCTATTCGGTCGTGGTCATCGAGGGTGATTCCTCCTTCACCGCTTCCGATAACGACGCTGTCGTACAACACCTCAAGTGTGGACCCAGAGAGGGTGATTCCTCCGAGTTCACCTTGACGGATACATCATGTAGGAATCCAACGAGGGTGATACCTCGGATTCCCCTGATGTTATGGACACACGGATACTTGGACTTTACACTGTTACTTGGATAGGTGGGTCGGCCCTGCGGGGTACCCGCGTGCGCCTGAGAGGCGAGTGTTGTGAAGACGGGTGCCTGTATGGTGTCCGGGTGGTGAATACGAGGCGCGGCCGGGCATTCTTAACCCTTGCAGCAAGTCCTCGAGACGGGGCGAGGGGGTCACATCTTTCGTGAGTCTCTGCTCGTTACCGCAAGCCCCTAGTCCTAACGATTTGGATATTTGATCCGAGCAGGCCTCTGGTCTGATAGCACTAACCATCACGTGGGCATAGTATGGGCGTTCTGCATCGTATGCATCAGCCGAAAGCTCTGTCAGACGTCCAGTTCAGCAGTGATGCATGGAGTGATTGGCGCCATTGCGGTGGTGCTTGGATCTGAGTCATGTGCGCAACGACCCAGAGGATGAGGGGCGATGGCCAAGACCCCCTTGCGCTTAGGATGTAGACCGGCGGGGACCTCTCTGCTGAGCCGTAGGTAGGGTTGCGATGTGTCGTTTGGCCGAGGCCGGGCATGACCCAGGAAAGTGTGTCCGGCCGGAGTTAATCGAGCGTGTTGGGTAAGTTGGTGCACCCCTGCAGGGAAGAAAACTTCTATCGATAGCCGGTCCTATGGTAAAGGACACTCGGAGTTGTATCCTGATTGATACAATTTAGAACTGGATACTTGGATACTATGGCTCTGGGATTGCTTCTCGCAGGGAGTCGAGAAGGGATCTCAGGACGAGGTTGATGACTGTATGGCTCTGGGATTGCTTTCTCGCAGGGAGTCGAGAAAGGATCTCTGGGTGAGGATGAGACTTAATGATACTACTACATTATATTGTACTGTTCTACTCTCTTCTATTTCTGCAAGACCGATGAAGATGCTAGTCTTCGATAGGACTAGGCCTTCTCTCTATTCTGGCATTTCTGCAGCCCAGTCCACATATACAGCCTCCCCTTGAAAATGTTGCATATGTAGTGTAGATCCTTGCTTGCTGAGTACTTCTGAGTACTCACGGTTGCTTTGTTTTCCTTTTCTCCCCATATCAGTTTGTCGTGACCAAGATGACGGAGCCCCTGAGACAGATGCCCCGTCAATCGACTACTACTACCACCCTGAGCGTGGATACTACGACGAGTTGGACTGACGACCACGAGTAGGATCGGAGGGTTCCAGGCAAGAGGCCTACGCCTTTCGATCGTAGTGTTTTATTTTGCCCCGCCTTTCTAAAGGCCTTTCTGTGCTTTCCTTTATATCTGTACTCAGATATCTGATGCTTCCACTGACGCTTGTTCGCAAGCTTATGTATTCGAGCCCTCGAGGCCCCTGGCTTGTAATATAAAGCTTGTATGACTTTATTTATGTTTTAGAGTTGTGTTGTGATATCTTCCCGTGAGTCCTTAGGCTTGATCGTGTGCATTTGCTTGTATGATTAGTGCACGATTGGGCCGGGGGCATCACACCATGGGCCACATCTCTCTGATGCATTGGTTGAAGTCTTTCTCTTCAAAGATTGAGCCGTCATCCTTGAACTCTGGGCATCCGGTGGCAATTTCTTCCGAGTCAAGTTCTGATTGCCACGCCTTGGCCCGTCCTAGAGAAACAATGGCTCCGGCTCAGGCAGCTGATAGTTTAACCTCCTCAATTTGAGCCGGCACCATTGAGAGATGATCCAGCACAGTCTTGATATGAGTTGGAGGTTTTTTCCCACCTGACAAAGCTACAAGGCCACACAGTGTTCCAGTATACAACTGCTCAGTCAATGAATAAGCCGCCTTCAATTTGAGCAGCATATCCTGACCAAGATTGGCGCTTCTGGGGCCTATTCAATTTTTTGCATAAGAATCACCAGGCGGGTTAAATATTATATATTATGAATCGCCAGGCGGGTTAAAGAAATATCAAAATGGATGATGAGTTGTATATGAATCTTACCAAAGATGGCGGCTGACATTTGAGAAATATGGTGCTTTAAGCCGGTTAACTCTTCAGTCACCAGTTTAAGCTCAGCCTCAACATCTTCAGCTCTTGTTTGCAGCGCAGCTTTATCATTTTCCCAGGCGGTTATTTCAGCATCAAAACCCGCCTTGATCTTTTCAATTTCTTCCAATGAAGATTTTAGCTTTGACTTGGCCTTGGAAGTTTCAGCTTGTTGCAGTTCTACTCTTTCACGTTCAACTCTTCCTGAAATACGACATTGAAGCAATGGTCATAAAACAAGGAGCAAGTTTTTGTGATGCAGTTAATTAAGTCCCAAGCACATTGCAAGAAATATACTTGGCACTTGGGGGCTAATGTACATCATTTCAATCTATAAGACCCGACTCATCTTGTTCAGATAAGTCGGCCCTTGGGGGCTACGGATTTGGTTCTCTCAATGGGTTATAAGTCCCGGTTCATCTTGTTCAGATAAGCCGGCCCTTGGGGGCTATGGATTTGGTTCTCTCAATGGGTTATAAGTCCCGGCTCATCTTGTTAAGTTAAGCCGGCCTTTGGGGGCTACATTTTGGAAGATTCACATGAAGTCTTAAGCATACTCCATGTCTTTTATTATATTTAAGACTTGGGGACTAGTATGGACATATGTATATGCACAAGGCTAAAGAGGAGTTGGATATTTTCATACCTCATATTTTTGCTTCATCAACTGGACTAACCTAGCCTCCATATCCCGGCTTGTGTTAAGGCGGCTCAAATAGCCCGCATACACATCACCTGCACTGAAAGAGGAATAGCTCTCAAGATCCAGTTTTTCTTTGCCTTTCTCCAAGGATGGTGATTCTTCTTTGGCACTATGCTTGGCTAGCACAGTTGAGGCTCCTGGCGCTGTATAAGCTGTCACAGTAATAGCAACGTCATCATAATTCTTTTCAGTAGATATCTCTCCAGTTAGCTTGGCAGGACTGGGCGGCTTAGGGCTTGGCGGGTCATGACTGGCGGCCGGGTTAATGTCAGTATTCATTGGTTCAAAGACCACAGCATCAGTTTGCGGTGGAGGATCATTGACAGGCTCTTCAGGGTCTTGGATGGGGGCTTCAGAGGTTTCTGCTGTTTGCACCTCTGGCTCAGAAGCTTTGGGGTCCTTTGAAGAACCGCCCACCTTTTGTTTTTTGCGCGCCTTCGCTACGCCTTTGGGACAAGAATATAAGAGTTTATGAGTATATTATTACAAGTCATTTGTGAACAAGTGCAAATACTTACCCATGGACAACCTTGAAAGCAGGCATTTGAGTTCCACTTGAGTCGCCGGATGATGGTGGTGTCCCCTGATATTTTGAGTCAGAAAAGTTAAGAGGTTGACGCATGAGGCCGGCTTGTGGAAGATATAAAGCCGAGCTATGTGGCACCTCGTTGCGACGCTTTTGAGGAGCTGGGGTGTTCGGTAAGCTGGATATGAGATCTTCAGTGCCATCACTCCGAGTCTTACACCTCGATTCATATTGCTGCTTCTTCAAAAGAAAGTTGGGATCCAAATGAGCAAGAGGGTGAGAAAATCTTACTTTTCGGATGACCCGCCTTGTTTTCTTTCTTGGTAAAGGTTCTGAGTCGGAGGAGACAGGAATTACCTCTGCTGCGTCGGCTTGGCTTCTCTCTACCTCGTCCTGAGAAGAATCAACATCAATAAGTTGCATAAACAAAAGGCCAAGGGAGTCAAGTTCTACCTCCGACTCATCTAGCTCAAGGAGCTCTTGTGCGGTTGCTTTCTTGCGGCGATTGGTGCCACGAGATTTTGCTCCCCTTGCCCTCTTGGCTGGAGCTGCGGCGGCTGGCATTTTCTTCCTCCAAAAAGAAGAGTCGGCCTGTTTATACATGAGCAATAAGGTTAAACAAATTTTTTTAATATACAATAGATAGACAAGCAAGATGAAGTTTTATTCAAGGCACTTATAGCCGGAGCCTGGTTAAGGGCGCAGAAAGGGTTCAGACCCGTTTTGCTGTAGTTTTCCAATGACTCCCCAAGGAGCGATTTAACTGTGTCGTTGATTTCTTTGTCAGTTAGTTGTGTTGGGTTGAAGTGTTGTGGGTCTTTTCTATCACCCGCATATTGGCACATTAAGGCGCCGCGCTGGCTCAATGGCAGGATCCTCCAGGCGACCCAGCAGCGGACCGGATCAATTCCGGTTAAGCCATTGGCGATCAAAGCCCGAATCTTTGAAAAAGTGGAGGCGTATAGACCGCATTCTGCAGTGGTCAGTTGACCTAGAAGTGGGCCGCTGGTGGTGAGCCGATAGGGGCGGTAAGCCGGCAGGGGGTTCTCTCCAACTGGGGAGGTGTCCTTGCAGTAGAACCAAGTATAATTCCAATCTTTGGGGTGACTTGGCAGAGCGGCTGAAGGAAAAGTTACATCTCTCTACCTCTGAATAGAAACACCTCCAAGCTCAAGACTGTGCCCATCTGACATCTCAGTCTGGCAATTGATATAAAAATAGTCTCTGAACAGATCAATAGAGGGTTCTTCCCCAAGGTACACTGCAGAGAACACTTGAAAGTTACATATATTGGAGACAGGGTTGGGGCCGATGTCTTGCGGATGAAGATTATAGAAATGAAGAATGTCCCGGAAGAATTTTGAGCTGGGCAGTGAGAAGCCACGGAGTAGGTGATCCGTGAAAACCACAACTTCGCCCTCTAGGGGCTGAGGAGGAAATTCAGAGCCTGGAACCCGCCAGTGGATGACCTCTTTGGCAGGTAATACCTCCATGGTCACATAATCAGCAAGTGTGTCCTCTGTGACTTTGGAGGCAATCCAGTCACAAAAGGTTGGTGCTTTCGTCATGATGAGCCGGAATAACAAGCTGTGACCAAAGAGGTGGCGGGTTAAAGTTACTATGGCAAGCTGTTTAATTAATTATGCGACGATTCAGCAATGACGAGCTAGCTACAGTTAAAAGACTACATATTATGGTTATGAGCCGCCCTAGCTATGGAATGGAGCAATCATCAGGTTATGAGAGTACGGCGGGTCAAGCTATAAAAGTATGAGCCGGCAAGGTATCTTTGGAATTCTTGGCAGGTTACAAATTTATTATTATGCCGCCTGAATGATGAAAGGGCGGGTCAACTATCTACAGATCCAAGTTTGTTAAGATTTTTGCTAAGTTCTGGACAAACAAGTTTCATAGGATGCAGCTATGTTTATAGATCTACGGCAGCTCAAAAAAGAAGAACTATTTCTAAACCTAAAGGCACAGTAGGGAAGAACTAGCAAGCTATGTATTGGTTCAGAAAAGTAAGAAGATTTATCCAAGATGCAAGATTGAGGCTAAAAACAGTTGCCGCCCTATTCGTACATAGGTTTTGGATTGAACTACGATTTCTAAGCAAGAGATGGATGAATTGGGACGAACTATGACGAACTCTATGAACTAGGGCATCCTAATGTGGATCTGAACGAGGAAAAGAGCATTGCCTGATAATTTGAGTGAAGAGCGGATGGGCGCCGTAGTGTTCTGGTCCGAACAGGGTGATGCAGAAGCCTCGACGGGGTGGTTGACGCAGTTCAACGGCGACGGCGGAGCTCCCGTGGCAATGAGCGATGCAAGGAGGAAGAAGAAGAGGAGGCACGGGGGTAAAAAGTGAAAAGGGGGACCCACCGTGCCTATTTATAAGGAAAGGTTGGTGTAACAGTAAATGGCATGCGTGGAAATCGAGGAGGCAACATGATTATCTTAACGGAGGAGGCACCTCGATTTTCGGAATGGCTGGTTAATACAAAGATCCGTTGTGATGTCATTAGTTTTTCTGGATTTATTTCGTATGACATCATGGCGGGTTACAAGGATCTGTTCAAGGTTAAGCGTTGGAAGGAATTTAAGAAGACTCGCCAACCGAAGGATGAAGATTGACATGAACAAGTTCAAATGAATCTGGGGCCTAATGTTGGGGATATAACCCTGCGGTGTGCCCCGCCAAGGAGGGGCCAGGTTACACTGTTGGCGATTCAATAGAGAAAGCCTAAGCAGGCCCAAGAAGAGGAGATATGAAGACTGGAGGCGGCTCACGAGATGGGCCTGTTGAAGGCCCAAGACAAGGCGATGATGCTGTAACCCAGAGAGGTGAGCCGCGCGATGGCGGCTTGCCTAGCAAGGCAAGGAGACTTAGAACCCGAGTTGGGCACGTTGTGTGATTCGACTTGGACTCTTATAAGCCCAGGGCCTCGACCTGTGTATATAAAGGCGAGATCCTGCGGCGGGTTAACTCAAGTTACAATCAATCGATAGCTAGGTCAAGCGATTCCACTCCCTTGTAATCGATACCCAATCAATACAACACAAAGCAGGACGTAGGCTTTTACCTCATTGGTGAGGGGCCGAACCTAGGTAAACTCGTGTCTCTCGTCCCGTCCAGCCCCTTCAAGCTAACCTACATTACGATGGCTCCACACCTAAGTCCTTTCACAAGGGCATCTGTCGTGTTAAAACCACGACAACACTTTTATTTACTTACAACTCAAGAATTACAACTCGATACTAGAACAAAATATGCCTCTATATGAATGCCTCCGGTGATATACCGGTATGTGCAATGATCAAGAGTGACATGTATAAAAAATATGAACGGTGGCCAAGCCACAAATACTATGCCAACTAATGATCATGCAAAGCAATATGACAATGATGGTATGTGTCATAATAAACGGAACAGTGGAAGTTGCATGGCAATATATCTCGGAATGGCTATGGAAATGCCATAGGTAGGTATGGTGGCTGTTTTGAGGAAGGGTATATGGTGGGTTTAATGCACCGGTGAAAGTTGCGCGGTACTAGAGAGGCAATGGTGGAAGGGTGAGAGTGCGTATAATCCATGGACTCAACATTAGTCATAAAGAACTCACATACTTATTGCAAAAATTTATTAGCCATGAAAGCAAAGTACTAATACGCATGCTCCTAGGGGTATAGATTGGTAGGAAAAGACCATCGCTCGTCCCCGACCGCCACTCATAAGGAGGACAATCAAAAATAAATCATGCTCCGACTTCATCACATAACGGTTCACCATACGTGCATGCTACGGGAATCACAAACTTTAATACAAGTATTTATGCCAATCCACAATTACTCACTAGCATGACTCTAATATCACCATCTTTATATCTCAAAACAAATGCAAGGAATCGAACTTCTCATATTATTCAATGCTCTTATATGAAAGTTTTTATTATATCCCTCTTGGATGCCCATCATATTAGGACTAAATTCATAACCTAAGCAAATCACCATGCTGTTTAAAGACTCTCAAAATAATATAAGTAAATCATGAGATTTCATCAATTTCTATAAAATAAAACCACCGCCGTGCTCTAAAAGGATATAAGCGAAGTACTAGAGCAACTACCTAGCTCAAAAGATATAAGTGAAGCACACAAATTATTCTAATAAATTCACGACTAATGTGTGTCCCTCTCAAAAGGTGTGTACAGAAAGGATTATTGTGGCAAACTAAAAAGCAAAGACTCCTATCATACAAGACGCTCCAAGCAAAACACATATCATGTGGTGATTAAAAATATAGCCCCAAGTAAATTACCGATGGATTGAAGACAAAAGAGGGGATGCCATCCGGGGCATCCCCAAGCTTAGGCTCTTGCCACTCCTTATTCCGTTGTCCATCAAAACTTTACCCAAAACTTGAAAACTTCACAACACAAAGCTCAGCTGGAAACTCGTAAGATCCGTTAGTATAATAAAATAAATCCCACTTTAGGTACTGTTGTGAACTCATTCTAAATTTATATTGGTGTAATATCTACTGTATTCCAACTTCTCCATGGTTCATACCCCCCAATACTACCCATAGATTCATCAAAATAAGCAAACAACACATAGAAAACAGAATCTGTCAAAAAACAGAACAATCTGTAGTAACCAGAATATTAGTCATACTTCCGTAACTCCAAAAATGCTGAAAATTAGAACAACTGAGGCAATTCATATATCAATCTTTTGTAAAAAATTCAGATTTTTCCATGCTCCAGTGAATTTAAACAATTCTGTTACTGGATGCAAAAGTTTCTATTTTTCAGCAAAACCAAATCATTGATATACCAAAGCATCCCAAAGGTCTTGCTTGGCTCAAACACTAATTAAAACACCAAAACACAATTACTACAGAGGTAATAATGTGTATTTATTAAAAAACAGGAGCAAAAGCAAAAAACACAAAATAAAAATTGGGTTGCCTCCCAACAAGCGCTATTGTTTAATGCCCTTAGCTAGGCATAAAACATAGATCTAGGTATTGTCGTCTTTGGTATGCAATCCATAAGTGGCCCTCATAATAGATTCATATGGAAACTTAATTTTCTTTCTTGGAAAGTGTTCCATGCCCTTCCTACGAAAATTGAAATTTATGTTTCCTTCTTTCATATCAATAATTGCACCAATCGTTCTAAGGAAAGGTCCACCTAGAATAATAGGACATGTAGGATTGCAATCTATATCAAGCACAATAAAATCTACGGGCACATAATTCCTATTTGCAACAATAAGAACATCATTAATCCTTCCCATAGGTTACTTAATAGTGGAATCTGCTAGATGCAAATTCAAAGAACAATCATCAAATTTATGGAAACATAGCACATCACATAAAGTTTTCGGAATAGTGGAAATGGTAGCACCCAAATCAGACAAAGCATTGCACTCATAATCTTTAATTTTAATAGTAGGTTCCGACTTAACATAAAGCTTTCTAGGGATAGAAACTTCCAACTCAAGTTTTTCTTCAAAAGATTTCATCATAGCATCAATGATATGTTTTATAAAAACTTTATTTTGATTATAAGCATGAGGTGAATTAAGCATGGATTGCAACAATGAAATACAATCTATTAAAGAGCAATTATCATAATTAAAGTCCTTGAAATCCAAAAGAGTGGGTTCATCACTACTTAAGGTTTTGACCTCACCAATCCCACTTTTATCAATTTTTTCATAAGATCTTCACCCTCCAAATTATTGGGACGCCTTCTAGCTAAAGTTGACTCATCTCCAGTCACATCTTTATCAAGTTTTATATTAGAAAACAAAGATTCAATAGGAGTCACACCAATCACTTTAAGAGCTTCATCATTATTATGACAAAAACTAGAAGAACATGCTTTTTCTAACCAATCTCTCTTAGCACGCATCCTAGCGGTTCTCTCTTTACATTCATCCATAGAAATTTTAATAGCTTTTAGAGATTCATTAATATCAATCTTAGGTGGCATAGATCTAATCTTAAAAGTATCAATCTCATGAGAAATTCTATCAACGTTCCTAGCCAAATCATCAATCTTAAGCAATTTTTCTTCTACCATAGCATTAAAATTCTTTTGAGAATTAATGAAATCTTTAATATTGTTCTCAAGATCAAAGGGTATTTTATTATAATTTCCATAAGAATTTTTGTAGGAATTACAATAATTATTAGAGGAATTACTAGGAAACGGCCTAGGATTGAAATTACCTCTATACGCGTTATTACCAAAATTGTTCCTACCAACAAAATTCACATCCATAGATTCATTATTATTTTCAATCAAAGTGGACAAAGGCATATAATTAGGATCAATACGAGCACTCTTACTAGCAATAAATTTCATAAGTTCATCCATCTTTCCACTCAAAGTATTAATTTTTTCAATCGCATGCACTTTTTTACTAGTAGAAGATCTTTCGGTATGCCATTGAGAGTAATTTGACATAATATTATCTAGGAGTTTAGTAGCTTCTCCTAATGTGATTTCCATAAAAGTACCTCCCGCGGCGGAATCTAAAAGATTTCTAGATGCAAAATTCAATCCGGCATAAAAATTTTGTATGATCATCCATAAACTTAAACCATGAGTAGGGCAATTTATTATCATCAATTTCATCCTTTCCCAAGATTGTGCAACATGTTCATGATCAAGTTGCTTAAAATTCATTATATTGTTCCTAAGGGAGATGATCTTAGCGGGAGGAAAATACTTGGAAATAAAAGCATCTTTACACTTGTTCCATGAATCAATAATATTTTTAGGCAAAGATGAAAACCAAGTTTTAGCACGATCTCGTAGTGAGAACGGGAATAGCTTCAATTTAACAATATCATTATCCACATATTTTTTCTTTTGCATATCACACAACTCAACGAAAGTATTTAGATGGGATGCAACATCTTCATTAGGACTACCAGAAAATTGATCTTTCATAACAAGATTCAACAAAGCGACATTAATTTCATAAGATGCCGCACTAGTGGCGGGAGCAATCGGAGTACTAATAAAATCATTATTATTAGTGGTGGAAAAGTCGCCCAACTTGGTGTTTTCTTGAGACATCATGACAAAGCAAGCAATCTAGCACACAAGCGAACAAAAAGCAAATGAAAAGACGAACGGAAGAAGGCAAATAAAAAGGCAAATATTTTTGTGAAAATGTTTTAGAAGTGGGGGAGAGAAAAACGAGAGGCAAATGGAAAATAATGTAAGTGCAAGTTTATGATAGGTACTTGGTAGGCTTGATGTAGAACCTCCACGGCAACGGCGCCAGAAATTCTTCCTGCTACTTCTTGAGCTTGCATTGATTTTTCCCTTGAAGAGGAAAGGGTGATGCAGCAAAGTAGAGATAAGTATTTCCCTCAGTTAAGAACCAAGGTATCAATCCAGTAGGAGGCACAAGCAAGTCTCCAATATATGCACCTGCACAAACTAACAAACACTTGCACACAACGCGAAAAAGGGGTTGTCAATCCCTTCACAGTCGTGAACAAGAGTGAGATCTAATAGAGATAGGTATTAAAGATAAATAAAAACGCAAACTAAAGTAAACATAAATAAATTGCAGCAATGTATTTTTGGGGTTTTTGGTTTATAGATCTGAAAATATATGATGGAAAATAGACCCGGGGCCATAGGTTTCACTAAAGGCTTCTCTCTTGAAGAAAACATACGGTGGGTGAACAAATTACTGTTGAGCAATTGATAGAAAAGCACATAATTATGAAGACATCTAAGGCAATGATCATGAATATAGGCATCACATCCATGACAAGTAGACCAACTCCTACCTGCATCTACTACTATTACTCCACACATCAACCGCTATCCAGCATGCATCTAGTGAATTAAGTTAACAAGAACGGAGTAACGCCTTAAGTAAGATGGCATGATGTAGAGGGATAAACTCAAGCAATATGATATAAACCCCATCTTTTTATCCTCTATGGCAACAATACAATACGTGCCTCGCCACCCCTTCTGTCACTTGGTGAGGACACCGCAAGATTGAACCCAAAACTAAGCACCTCTCCCATTGCAAGAAAAACCAATCTAGCTGGCCAAACCAAACCGATAGTTCAAAGAGAAATACAAAGATATCTTAATCATGCATGAAAGAGTTCAGAGAAGACTCAAATAATATTCATAGATAATTTGATCATAAATCCACAATTCATCGGATCTCAACAAATGCACCGTAAAAGAAGATTACATCGAATAGATCTCCAAGAACATCGAGAAGAACATTGTATTGAAGATCAAAGAGAGAGAAGAAGCCATCTAGCTACTAGCTATGGACCCGTAGGTCTGTGGTAAACTACTCATACATCATCGGAAGGGCAGCAAGGTTGGTGTAGAGGTCCTCCGTGATCGAATCCCCCTCCGGCGGAGTGCCGAAAAAGGCCGCAAGATGGGATCTCACGGGAACAGCGGCTTGCGGTGGCGGAAAAGTATTTTTGGTGTGCCCTTTGGCATAGGGGGAATATTTTAGGATTTATAGTGCAAAGATTAGGGTTAGGAGGTCCCTGAGGGGCCCACAAGCCCTGGGGGCGCACCCCTACGGCTTGTGGCCTCCTCGTGGAACTTCTGGCCTCCTCTCCAGGTTTCGTGGGTTTCTTCTGGTCCAAGAAAAATCACCGTAAAGTTTTATTCCATTTGGACTCCGTTTGATATTCCTTTTCTGTAAAAGTCAAAAACAAGGAAAAAACATAAATTGGCACTGGGCTCTAGGTTAATAAGTTAGTCCCAAAGATAATATAAAATAGCATATTAATGCATATAAAACATCCAAAACAGATAATATAATAGCGTGGAACAATCAAAAATTATAGATACGTTGGAGACGTATCAGATCGCTTCTCAAGCCGTTAGTGTCATGTCTTTGAGTTTACCTTCAAGATTGGTTTTAGAACTAAGTAATTGTTATTTTGTTCCGAAGTCATGTAAGAACATTATCTCTAGATCTTGTTTGATAAATGACAGTTATTCTTATAAATCAGAGAACAATGGTTGTTCAATATATTATAAGGATATGTTTTATAGATTTGCACCCATGATTTGTGGATTATTCATATTAGATCTTGAACGTGAAAAGGTTGTCTATAACATTAATGTTAAATGTCTTAAGAAGACTAATAATACCATTTACTTGTGGCACTGCCGTCTTGGTCATATCGGAAAGAAACAAATGCAAAAGCTTCATAAAGATGGAGTATTATACTTTGAATCATTTGATACATGCAAAGCTTATCTAATGGGTAAAATGACTAAAACGCCGTACACTTGTAACACCCCAAAAATTGGGTTATTGATTTTTGTGCTGTTATTCCTTCCTAGCTTTCCTCTCCCAAATTTTTCTCTGGAATCTGGTGAGTGACCAGGTGAATCCAGACCATCCTCAATGTCTCAATGCTTTTCCCATGCTCTTGTGCCAGCCAACCTTCCGTCTGTAAACTCTGAACCTCACTAAAACCCGAGTTCCAAAATATCGGAACTAGAAATCCTGCCTTTGTGTTTACAAAGGAGCTATCATTTTCCTTGCTCTGTCAATCCTCCCAAAATTTCCAGCAATCCTTCTTCATCCATAAACCCTAGATGTGTAAAAATATTGCTAAGTCATATGCAATATTTCTCATCTAGATCCTTTTTCTGCCTTTCTAAGGAATTAAATCCAGGAAAATATCTATCCATCTCCAAAGTTCATGAAAACTTGTGGAGATATTCTTTGTGATCATATTAAGATCAAATAAAAATATTGGCCATAATTAAATTGGGGAAATTGCATTTTCCTATTTTAAGCCAATATTTCAATTTGGGGCCTTTCCAAAGGAACTACTAGTTTGGTAGTTAGGAAAAACCCCAAATAATTTGTGGAGCTTATCCTATCCATATCTTCACCATTTACATCAACATCACAAGTTCCACCAATTAAAATTTGAGCACAACACCACTTTGCAAATTCTGTCCAGATTTCCAGTTTGCAAAGGAAGTGCTTGATACCTTGATCTCATTGGGCTGAAATTTTTCAGGGTGATTCATTATGATATATTACCCTTGGACACCAAAAACCAGCCCATTTCATCTAGCTAATTTTCCTCAGTGAATTATCTAAATTTCTGTTCAGATTGCATCATTGCGAAGGAAGTACCTTCATAGATGATCAATTTGAGCTGAAACTTTTCCAGCTAGCTCTCATAACCAAATCATCACCCTACACCAAAAATCATCCAAATCCATCTAGCCATTTGACCCCAGCATCCTCATCTTCATTTCTGGTCAGTGGGCAAGGTTACAAAGGAAGCACCATCTTAGTGGCGATGTGTCGCGCGGATAGGCAAAAAGGTGGCTGAATGGCATGGTAAGGCTTGCCGGGCTACGCCACGATGTGCCACTAAGCGGTGCATTTAATGTGCACTGTCCTGTCCACAGAGTTAGGTATGATAGCACTGTAGCTATCTAATCATTGGATAAATGACTGTTTTGCCATTGTGGTAACCCCTTAACCTATAAAAGGAGGGCCATGGCTACCTTAGAAAGGATTCGGACCCTTGTACGCTCGTACACGCATAGCTGCTCTCGCCCCGAGGCGACCTTGCTGGGCTAGAGCGCTGCATCTCCACCACGGTCCTTTCATCAATCCACCAAAGCAGGAGTAGGGTTTTATGCCTCGCGGCGGCCCAAACCTGGGTAAAACTGCCCGTGTCATCGTTGTCGTGCTGCTCTATGCTTTTCGCTCTTTGTGCAGTGCACTCTTCCCCCTTGCCGAACCACAAGGGGCCGATGGCCCCATAGGTGGCCGTGTGATACCACGACAAAAATGGAGAATTCTAAGAAAGGATTTCTCCCAATGTCACATGGCACAACACTTAGCAAGAATCAATGTCCAAAGACAGTTGATGAGCGAGTGCAGATGAGTGGAGTCCCGTATGCCTCTACAATTGGATCCATCATGTATGCGATGATATGTACTAGACCAGATGTTTCTTGCGCACTAAGTGTTAGTAGCAGGTACCAAAGTGATCTTGAAATGGTTCACTGGGCAGCTGTTAAAAATATTCTTAAGTACCCCAGAAGAACAAAGGACATGCTCCTTATTTATGGAGGAGATGAAGAGCTCGTTGTAAATGGTTACACCGACGCCAGCTTCATGAATGATATAGATGGCTATTAATCTCAATCGGGTTATGTTTTCACCCTTAATGGAGGTGCAGTGGTTTGGAAGAGTTTCAAGCAGAACACATTTGCGGATTCTATGACAGAAGCAGAGTACATTGCAGCTTCAGAAGCTTCAAAGGAGACAGTCTGGATCAAGAAGTTTCTTGAAGAAGTTGGTGTGGTCCCAAGTGCAATGAACCCAGTGGCGCTCTATTGTGATAATAGTGGTGTTGTTGCTCAAGCAAACGAACCAAGATCCCACATGAAGACCAGACACATCGAGCGCAAATATCACATTATTCGACATCATGTCGAGAAGGGTTTTGTGAAGATTCTCAGGGTTCACCCACGGATTTGAATGTGTCAGACCCGATGATGAAGGTTCTACCACGAGCAAAGCATGAGCAACACCGGATAGTCATAGGTGTTAAAGAGACTATGTAAACTGGATTATTGACTCTAGTGCAAGTGGGAGACTGTTGGAAATATGCCCTGGAGGCAATACTATTGTATTATTATATTTTTGTTATCATAATTAAGAGTTTATATTTCATGCTATAACTGCTATGATTCTGGAATATGAGATTCAGTAGAAAACTCATATGCACGTGTGGAACGATAAACAGTAAAATACAGGTTCCCGGCCTTGCCTCTGAGACTGGCTCAAGCGTTGTTGATGATCATTATTTCCGGATCTCAGGATATCGTTAAGTGTAACGATAGTCCTGAAACAACTTTGAGAGTATAATGTTAGAAGAATGATCATATTGAATCGACCCAATCTTGTTTGTTATACTTTGAGATAATATCATCTGTAATCAGTTGTTATAACATGGAGTGTTAGCATGTGTTTTTAGTTCCTTAGACCATGAGATAATCGTAGTCACTTCCTACCGTATGGTGGGCTTTGGGGTTGCTCACACATCATCTATAACAAGGTGATCATAACAACAACTTACGGGTTCATCGGAAAGTTTGACAAGGGACTAGATATCTTGAGAGTGGGATTTGCTCCTCCGACGATGGAGAGATATTCTTAGGGCCCTCTAAGTGTGACGGCATCCATCATCGTCTGTCCAGACACAGGTGACTATGTCATGGGGATGCCGGAACACTCCAATGAGAAAGAAGAACAATACCGACAACAGGATCAACGGTATAATGAGCATGTGTATGACTCAGGAGGATACCGATGCACCCCGAGTGTTGTAAAGTGAAAGCGCAGGTTAACTCCCAGAGGGGGGTGAATGGGAGATTTTTAGAAATTTGTCAAACTCTGAGGAATTTGATGAATATCATAGTGAAGAAATAGAAACGAGAGCGAAACTAAATCATCACAGATATAGAGAGCATGCATACAAGATACATATGAGTGAAGAACATGTAATCATATAAGCTTACAAGCATGAGGAAGATGAACCGAGGAAATGAAATGCAGCAATATGAAAGTCTTCAGTTCAAGTTCTTCAGGAGATGGATCACAAATTCTTCAGCAACAAAATAACTTAAAGGTAAAGGGGTGAGGAATTTGAAACCAGGTAGGCTCGGAGAAGACACAGCGATTTGATAGACCAGTTCCAGTTGCTATATGAACTATACGTCTGGTTTAGGTGGCTGAGTTGAACTCTGAGGACACTTAGTCCTCACTGTATTCCTCTTGAGACAAGGTCACCTAGACCTCGCCCAATCACTCATGGTAAGTCTTCAAGGTAGACTTCCAAAACCTTCACCGACACTCCACAATTACTCTTGGGTGCTCAGAATATGACGCCTAACCGTCTGGAAGAATGACAGTCTTCAAAGGTAACAGACATCGGATCACACATATAAATCTCTTTAGTGATGCTCAATCATTTTGGCTCTGGTTGGGTTTTTCCTCACTTGGGTTTCTCTCAAAGTCGTCAGAGAAAGGGTTGCTCTCAAATGACAAGTGTTAAGTTCTCTCTAGAGTAGCCAACCAACAAGTGGTTGTAGGGGGTGGCTATATATAGCCAGGGGACAACCCGACATGAAATGTCATAAATGCCCCTTCGGACATGACCGTTGTCAGGATACAGATCCACTCGACAGCTCGCACGCGGCGATGCAATAGTCGCAAAATTGTAATGTAAATTTCGTCAGGGCACTCAATTTCCTCACGATAAGCAGATCGCACTGGCGAAATCCTAACTCCTCTGCGTCACCAAATTTGTCAGCGACTGTTACGTGTGAGCTGCGTTGGGATTTCCTCAAAGAGGAGAGGATGATGTAGTACAACAGAGATAAGTATTTCCCTAAGTTAAGAACCAAGGTTATCAATCTAGTAGGAGAACCACGCGAAACCTCATTAACAACACCTACACACAAAAGAGCAAATATTTGTACCCAACGGATCAAGGGGGTTGTCAATCCCCTCGGCGGTTCACTACTGCAGGATGCTGCTAACGCGGCACTACGAGCAGAGACCCTTTGACGAAACTATGTGCGATGCATTAATCGCAAACGGGGATGTAAAAAACCCGTCAAAAAAGATGCAAAACATTTGCGATGGCGGAGACATCAGACACGGTTCAGATTTTAGTTACGTGTGTGATGCGGGGCATACGGTTTATCCATACGAACTGTTTGCGATTAGACAGAAGAACAGAAATGGGCAGCCATATCAATGTGTGTGCAATATACGGCATACAGTTCGCTCTGATGAACTATTTGCTATTAGGGAATGCAACAGAAACGATCAGCCAGATCAAGGTGTGTGTGATATACGGCATACGGTTCACTCGGACTAACTATTTTCGATTAGGGAAGAGAACCGAAACGGTTCAACTTAACAAGATGTGTGTGATATGCGGCATACAGTTCACATAGATGAACTGTTTGCCATGAGCCAAAAGAACACAAACATTTCATGTAAACAAGATGTATGTGATACGCAGCAAACAACCCACTCGGATGAACTATTTGCGATGAGAAATTATAACACAGACGGTTACTATAGTTAGTTCGTGTGCGATTCTGTTTGTACAAAAAACTTTGAAAAATGCAAACTAGTTGCTTGCGGTGGCTAGGAGTATCACACACGATGCACTTGTGTGTACTTGTGTGCGATGATTAGTAAGTTACACATACGTTTCCTTATGTTAACACGTGTGTGATAAATAACACGTGGTACCGCATACAGTATTCGGGTTATGTGTGTGCTCCACTTAGTCTTCCCATGCTCCAGCGAATGCTTCCCACGCTCCACATGGGTTAATTGTAAAATCCACGCCTCTTCCCTCATCGGTTTCCCACCACCAGCTAATGGCTTGCTGCATATAACCCAGGCGGCAACGCACCGTCGTGACACTCTGCGCAGATCTAGTCCTCACCCATCTACCATTAGTTATTCCAAGCATGCTAGGCAACGACCAAAGCTTCGACGTCGACCCCTACCTGCGTTACATCTTCGACGAGGAGAACGAGCTGGAGCAGGTCAGGGAGCAAGAATTTCGTCGGCCGGTGCAGGCACCATGGCCCATCGCCAGCGATATCGGCGTGACAGTCCTTGGGCGCACAATCGATGTATTGCAGAGGAAGTATGATGAGCAGTTTGCCATCCACCGTGCAAAAGATCTAGAGCTGCTCGGTGGCATGATCGACGACCCACCCACAAGGAATGGGCAGAGGACCTCTGCGATTCAGTCAAGACACAGCCAGCCTGCGGCTTCATCATTGCCGGCAGCGGCCGTGTCAACCTCGATCCCGACGATGTGGTGGCCAGGCTCGAGCGCATCCTTGGCGGAGTTGACATCCCCGACGAAGTAGAACATCGCCAATGTGATATCTTGAGGATGCAGGTGATGGACGAAATTTGCTACCAGGCTAGACGCATGGAAATGGAGTGGTTCCGCGGAGATATCATGCGCGCGATTACATGTTGTCAAGCTCTTCTGGAAGAGGCACAGCAGCCCCAAGAGCCTCCCAGCACCAGAAGCTCCGTAGGCGGAGGCGGGTCGGGACACTTGGAATGAACAGCCGCAAGGGTGCTATGCTGATCATGGAGTCCGAGAAGACCGTCGTCGGAAGGCCGCCAGCTTGGCCTTTTAGCCTATATTTTATTATAATTGTATGCATATGTAGGCCGTGAGTGTTTTGGGCATTGCCGCATGTGGCATTTTAAATTATCCTGAATATGGAAGGCAATTATTAACCGTTGCCATTGTAAATTTGCCTAAACGGCGAGCAAAGCGCGCGCAGGGACGTGAGAGCAGAGCGCACCGCGGCCGCCTCAATGGCGAGCAAAACGAGCGGACGAACATGAGCAGAGCGTGCCGCAGCCGCCTCAACGACGAGCATAGCGCGCCGCGGCCGCCTCAACGGCGAGCAACCATGTGGTCAACCTTCGGGCACCCGTGGGAGGCGCGACGGCGCATCCATCGGACACGATGGTGATATCTTGACCGTGTGTGATAGTGGGCAGACACGTACACATACATCCAAGAACGCGGGCCCACGTTTCGGCCTTCTGATGCGTGGCATACGGTTGATCCATAAGAACTGTTTGTGATGGGCCAGAACAACAGAAACGGGCTTTGTAGGCCCAGAACCATCAATAAATTTTGACCTTATTTCTCGTCACATTGCAGATTACAACGCAATAAGTAATTGCAAATCTGTTCACACTAATCAAACCAATATGTGTTCGCACTTAGCACCAGGCTATAAAAACTACCCACTTCAAAATTACTTCACAGTTCCTCTCCTCATCACCCACAAAACTGGTCTTTCCTGTCAAGTCGTTCTGCCATGACCGGTAGGAGGAGTTTTGGGTGGACATATAACCAGGGAGCAAAGACCAAGGCCGTGGAAGCAGTAGAGAGGTCCCGTCACCAAGCGGCAGCCGCAGCAGAGATGTCCCAATGCACCGCGGAGCCCTCGAACAAGCTCTCACCGGCATCAGAGGGCTCTCACAAGCGCACTTGCCGCATCAGCAATTGCGACGAGCTGGCGTTGCTGAAGTCCTTGGCCGACGATGACGACATTCTCGATGGCCTCATTAAGCAGCAGGAGCTAGTTGACGGCTTGATGAAGCTGCTCGAGATCAGCGATGCCTCGGTTGAGAAGGCGACCGGCCTCATCGAGCAACTCATGGGTGACAATACGAAGCTCCTCAAGGCGCTCGCCGAGAAGGAGGAGGAGGCCGCTGGCTGGAAGATACTGCATGAGCAGAGCAGTGCCTCGGGGATGATGCTGACAGTGGTCGTCGAGGAACTGATGGGTGACTTGAGGAAGCTCCGGATCGAGCATGAGCAAGAGGTGGAGGAATCCGTGGCTGCTTTCAAGCAAAGTCGTGAGGAATTGAAGAAGGAGTTGGAGGATGTCGTCGCCCGGCGATCCATCGAGGAGTAGAGAGAGTAGCGACCCAGATCGTTGTCTGCGATTTCCTTCTTCTCTTGCCCCCGTGTTTCCGGGCTTTGCCTCATGTGGCATTTTAAATTATCCGTAATATGTAAGACAATTATTATCTGCGCCATTGTAAATTTGTCGTCGTATTATCCATTGCCATTTTATTTGTCGTCGCATTATCCGTTGCCCTATGTGGCATTTTAAATTAGGCTGGAATACGAGTTGAAAACACGAACAAAGCAAGTGCTAACATTGGGAGGGGCCATGGGATCACAAGCAAATACCCTTCATCCAGGTGCTTTAATTAACTGCGTGTTAAACAGCGGCTAGGCCGCCATTAATGGAGAAGTTGTGAGCGAGGCGGGCGGCTGATGGATGGAGGTCAAAGAGCTCGCTTCCCAGTGAGCATGGGCGGCCTTGCTGCTCGCACGTGTCCCGTCGAGCCTGCGAGGTGGACAGGATGCACGCGTCCCATCGAACCTGCGCGGTGGACTGCTCGCACGCATCCCGTCAAGCCTGCACGGCGGACTTCTCACGCTCGTCCCGTCTAATCAAACAGTTGCACGCACGCCACCGAGTATGGTTAAATTTTGGCACAAAATACAAAGATGACCAATCAACAAGGACGGAGGTAGTACTATCCCATAAGAAAAGAGGGATGCGTGGCTGCACTTAAATGGTTACGGGAACACACGGTTCATATAATACAACCGTTTGCGTAACGTGTCAGCTATTTGTTTCAAAAGGACTTCGTTGGCCATTAATGTGTGCGCCTTGTCTCAAACTGGACGATTTTTTTACCACGGCATATATGTGCCATGTCATGAAACCATGCCAAGTTTCATGTTTTTTGGGTGAGTTTTTGATTTACTGGGATTTAAAACCGAGATTCTCAATGTTTCAGGACGACGAGAAGTTTGTAATTCATTCCCATTCCTTCAATGAGACCTAAACATGTACCCAATGACACATGTACGATTTTCCACCCATTTTGCTTCACTGGAGCATGTGCTTGTAGTTCAAATTTGAATTAACTACATTAAATGCCGAGAAAACTCAATTAATATATAAAATGTCCAAATGAACCCTGAACAGTTTCAAATTTCAGCACGACACTCCTGTTATTCTATGTTTCCTGTAGAAAACAAAGTTCAAGGCGAGAAGAGGCAGCGATTATCATTTCGCCCACAAGAGGGGCATGTTTCCCTACCAGAACGATGAGGGTTGCGAGAAGCTTTGGTTTGTAAGAGGGTTGTAATATAGCTTGACCCAAATTGGACAATTATTTTACCACGACATATATGTGCCATGTGGTGACACCATGCCAAGTTTCATGATTTTCTGGTGAGTTTTGGATTTATGGAGATTTGAAAACCGAGATTCGCAATGTTTGTGGCCGAGCCAGGACGCCGAGATGGTTGAATTCATTCCCATTCCTTCCATGGGACCTAAACATGCACCCAAGGACACATGTATATTTATTCTAGCCATTTTTCTGCACTGGAGCATGTATTTGTAGTTTAGATTTGAATTATGGACATTAAATGCCTAGAAAACTCAATTATTGAATAAAAAAGGTCAAATGAACCCTGAATAATTTCAAAGTTCAGCGCCAATCTCCCGTTGCTCCATGTTGCGTGTAGAAGAAAATACAAGGCTAGAAGAGGGAGCGATTATCGTTTCGCCCACATGGGGACACATTTCCCTATTGAAACCACGAGGGTTCTTGCGACAGGCTCCGGTTTGTAAGAGGTTTGTAATAAAGCTTGGCCCAAATTGGACAATGTTTTTACCACGACATATATGTGCCATGACGTGACACCATGCCAACTTTCATGACTTTCTGGTTCCAAATGTTTGAGGACAAGCCAGGACGCCGGTACGGTTGTAATTCATTCCCATTCCTTGCATGGGACCTAAACATGCACCCAAGGACACGTGTATAATTTTTCTAGCCATTTTGGTGAACTGGAGCATGTATTTGTAGTTCAGATTTGAATTATGGACATTAAATGCCTAGGAAACTCAATTAGTGCATAAAAAGGCCAAACGAACCGAGAATAATTTTAAATTTCAGCACGGATATCCTGTCGTTCCATGTTGATTGTAGAAGAAAATACAAGGCAAAAAGAGGCAGTGATTATCGTTTCGCCCACAAGGGGGACACGTTTCCCTATCAGAACCATGAGGCTTCTTGAGAGAAGCTCCGGTTTGTAAGAGGCTTGTAATAAAACTTGCGCCAAAATGGACAAAAAAAATTCCTCGACATATATGTGCCATGTCATGACACCATGCCAAGTTTCACGATTTTTGGGTGAGTTTTGGATTTACGGGGATTTAAAAACCGAGATTCTTCTCACAAAATGTTTTCAAATAGCACACGGTTCACTCACGAAAGCCGTGTGCCTACCAAACCATGGCCGATGCCCCCCTGCTACACGCGCGCAATCTGAGTTGTGCGTTCTGATTGGCCAGAACCCAAACCCCACGGATCATACGCCTGCGCCGTTGGATGCTCCCAGATCGAACGGCAATGCTCATCCCTTTCAACAGCACATGCAGTTCCGGTTGTGATTTTATTTATATGGGTAAGCACTGTGAGCATGGGTCGTGCTAGCTCACGCTTCCTTCTCTACTAAGTTTTCTATAATAATTGTTGTTATATATCCAAACACGCTACCGTTTCCCGCCACTCCTCCCATCGGTTTCCCGCCTCTTCTCCCACCATTTTCCTGCTGCCAGTGTCAGTGCTCATTGAAGGCTAGGCGGTGACACACCGGCCATGTAAATATCGCACACAGTTTCTAAAAGCACAAATGTGTGTGATAGTAGGGAGTAGGTCCCATAGGGTGACCAACGTGATACACCTTAAAGACAAGGAGGCAATTCCTATCAGCAAGGGGCGGCTTCCCATCCGCTAGCCTAGTCAAATAGAACGCATAAGTTGAGCGTGCTTGGGCTGGAGTAGTCTAACGATGGGTGACCCGGTGGGAAGTTGCATATCTCTAGCTTCATTTAAATGCTATGATACATCATTATAGAGAAAATGTCTCTATATTGACCTATCATGGCGATTATATAAACCTTGGGATCCTTGTTTTGCTAATTTGTAGACTATGTTTTTTATTGGTTATTTTTTTGTTCTAAAAAATCAAAGAATGATCGACTCTATAGTGACCTGTCATGGTGATTATATAAACCTTGGGATCCTTGTTTTGCTAATTTGTATACTATGTTTTTATTGGTTATTTTTTGTTCTCAAAAATCAAAGAATGATCGACATCTGTAGGCCCACACAAATTATCCCTTTGACTCAACGCACGGGAAGGGTTTACTCTTTGCTCTGTGTGCTATGTTAGAGCAAATCAAGTTTCTGCACATGCGTTCGACGGCACCCGACCCCTACCCCCCCACACCTGCCTCGAAGTTGCGTTCCCAACATCATACGTCTTTAACCTGGCCGCGGGGGTACGATGTTCAGTTTGTAATGTTATTGATGTAGTTGGTGCCCCATCGAACTTGTGCTTTCGGGATTTGAACAAATCACACACCAGACCCATACATTTTTTTCGGGTCGCATGCATGGTATAGGGGACCGGGTGTTCTGATCGAGCATGTCTCCCTTGTTCGGTTTATAGACGCCACACATATCTGTGGGCTCCCTGAGGTATATATATTATCCTTGACCGATAACGAGGGGGCCCACACAATCTATCCCTTTGACCCAACATACGAGAAGGGTTTGACCATGATGGTTTCCTATTGCTATGTGTGCCATGTTAGACCAAATAATATTTGAGCGCATGCATTGGACGACACCCCCCCACCGCCTCGTAGTTGGGAAACCAACATCGTATGTATTGGACCTGGCTTGGGGTCTGGTACGGTGTTCGGTTTTAATGTAGTTGGTGGCCCATCGAAGTTGTGCATTCGGGATTTAAACACATCACACACCACCATACCCATACATATTTTCGGGCCGGATGCAGTGTATACGCAGTCTTCTGATCGACCACCTCTCCCTTGTGCGGTTTTTTGTGATGACACGCATATTTGTGTGGCCATGAATGGATTCATCCTAGTTCATATTAGGGCCGGTCACCGTCACATGTCGTTCAACCAAAGCTCGAGCTCATGTGTTGTCAGGATTCCCTCCCACATGCTCGGATTGCTGGGTTTGACCGACATCGTACCCTGCATATCTCGTCCTTAACTACCTGGCTTTCATGGTTGTTGTCTGTATCGAGAGGCAGGCGCCACATCTAAATTGTACATTATTCTATATTGAAAACACACATCACCCCTTCCAACGTACATCATTTTGGGCCACACGCAAGCGGTGCTGGTTTTGTGGTCCCTCTCGTGCGATTTTTTATGATGGTTCAATCTATTGGCCCAAGCGGTTTATCGACAACAACAGTTGTCGTTTGACCAAATGATAGATTCACTGGTCCATCTTATGGTAGGTCATGGCAACATGTATGTATGACCAAAGTATCATTACGTGCATCCGCCCCGACGACACGAAGTGGGAGGTGGGTCAAGCACCCTAGCTAGCTACGACATTATGCCATTATAGATATATCCAATGGTGCTTTCGAGTTTGCGAGGCAGGTGCCACCAAAGTTGTGCATTGTGTATTTAAAGTTTTAAACATCACACCCTATATTCCTACATATATTTGTCCACTTCCAGGTGGTTCTTGACTTCTGGCCACTCTCATCGATCTTCGACGACACGCCCAACCATGGGCCCGCGCGGTCAAAGTTGTGCATTGGAATTTTGAACATCACAGACCACCCTTTTCACTCATATATATTTGGGCCACATGCTGGTGTGGCTGTCTTCTGACCCTCTCTAAAGTTTTTTTTGCTGCAAAGACTCTGATGACGCTCAACGGACACAGGTATAATGTCTTAACCGTGTGCGATGCAACTGCACTGTGAATCACCACGACTGCGCAAGCACGAGCAAAGGTGGAGGTACTAGCTTAACCGTGTGCGATGCAAGTGCGCTATAAAATCACCAGCTGCGCAAGCTAAAGGTGGGTAGTTTATTTAGATTGAATTCCATGTCTGTGTCTGAAAATTTGGACGAACCGTGTGCGATAGACCAGCTAGCTAGAAATCTAAAAACAAACTACCCGCCTAGAGCGTTGCAAAAATCGACGGTTCCGCCACTTTTCCTTATTATCATACACGCATATTCTTATTGGACCGTGCGCGATCTTGGGTACTCCCGCCCCGCATCAATTGCTTTACCCAAATTTTAGTAGCCGCCGTACTTCAACCGCCGCCCACACTGCTCCAGCACCGACCTTATAGTAAAATTGCAGTTGCCGAGGCATTTGAACCGCTGCCCTCCCTCGTCCACCACCATCTCCACCCACCATTACTAAAATTTTCAGTAGCCGCGGCGTATCCTCAAACACCACCCCGCCCCCCCTACAGAGTCCCCCCACCCGGCCCCCTCCCCCACTCGAACCCTAGCTTGCCGCCGCCGCCGGCGCCGGCGCCGCCAACCCCTGCCGGTCTGCCCGTTCCTCCTAGCTTAGATAATAAAGTTCAGGTTACCCAGCAATTCCCATACCGTCGCCCCACTCCCCTGAGTTTTTAGATGAGGTCTGCGGTGTCCCTCCCCGCCAGATCCACATCCCCTGCTCCAGAATTTCACAGCCTAAGCTCGACCACGTATCTCGGGGAGCCCGACGAGCGTTCGGCCAAGAAAAGGTTTATCATGGCTTCTCCGGCAGACGTTGGCGAGGTGGCCGCTGTTCGCCCAGACCTGTCGATCCTGGAGCAACACCTTGCCACGGAAGCCGGTGAAGACATTGACTATGTTGCCATGCCGAAGGCTTCACGTTAGTGGGCTAGCGTATTACTGTATCTCAGGAAAGGTGGCTACGACATCAAGCTCGTCGATAGCGACGGCTTCACGCGGGCCATGTCACAGGTTAAGTGGTCCATCCCCAGCCCCTCTGGTTCAACCATCGTCGATCTCTTCGACGGCCCTGCCGCTGATCTCCTCCACCACGCGGTGAAGGATTTGCGATCCTTGTATGCCATCGAGTCCATTTTGTCATTTCTGAAGGACACATTCTACGGCGGCGGCTTGGGATCCTCAATTGCCAAGTCAGATCTCATCGACCACAACCACGAGGAGGGCACCCACAAAGGTTCTTCCAAGGTGAAACAACCCATCTGTGACATCAGAGAGCGCACCATGGGTCTGTGCTCTTCCAACTGGAAGGATCCCATCCATGACATGTGAGGCAATATCCTATCAGCAAATCTTATCTTTTCTAGCTTGCCAACCCGTACCCTTTGTTGTAGTAGCATTTGCCATGCGGTGTTTTAACTGTGCCATGTTTAATTATTTCAGTTATGCAAAAATGTATTGTTCAATAGGGCTATGTGATGTTTAAGTATGAATTGTTCACTTTAGTTTCACGAATGTCTATATTTGGTTTTTTATAGTGAGTATATGCCTTGTTTATCTGTATTTGGTTGTTAGGTTGGTTGAAGTGAGCATTTTTCCAGTTATCGAGCAGATGCCTTGTTTATATGTATTTGGTTCTTAGGTTGGTTGTAGTGAGCATTTGTCCAGTTATCAAGCAGATGCCTTGTTTATCTGTATTTGGTTGTTAGGTTGGTTGCAGTGAGCATTTGTCCAGTTTTCAAGTAGATGCCTTGTTTATCTGTATTTGCTTGTTAGGTTGGTTGAAGTGAGCATTTGTCCAGTTTTCAAGCATATGCCCTGTTTATCTGTATTTGCTTGTTAGGTTGGTTGCAGTGAGACTCTGTCCAGTTTTCAATGGCTATATTTGGTTGTTATACTCATTATGTATGCCTTGTTTATTTTAGTCATTCACAATGTGATGTTCATTATGTGCAAGTCAGAACTGTGCCGCTCGATTGCACCAATACCAGTTTGAACGGCTATATTTGGTTCCAGTTATGCTGGTCTAGTTAACACATGCCCTTTATTTCAGTTTGACACATTTATCTAGTGTGATGTTTAAGCATTACCTACGTTCTATTCATTTTCAACAATACCAGTTTGAATTGCAATATTTGATGGCTGTTAAGCCTGTTGTAGGTAACATTTCCTTCCATTTTATATCTGCTTTAACAGCATGCTGAAACCAACACCTTCAAGCTATCATTTGGAGACGATGTTGTTTACCTTTGCTATATTTGTTTGATGTTAAGGTTGCTGTACTTATCATGCCTTTCCACTACTTATGCAGGACAACAACGGGAGTGGCCACCATTTTCCGCCGAGGTTAGTTTCATCCCTCGGCTTGTACTCCCCCCGTCATTCCATAATGTAGTGCATATAGATCCAGGCCTGGACACTTGTTAGCTTCTAATATTGACTTGTTGCTTGTAGGTACATATGCCCTTGGCAAGGATCCACGCATCGACCGTTTTTGCATATGGGGCAATGAGATATTCATGAACAAGCATCAAGTGAGGAAACTGATAAGGATTATTAGTAAAAAAATACGAATGGTGGCAAGCAAATTATTTGTTTATGCTCTATCCAACACAACAGTGAGCTGTAGGATGGTAACTACAAACTCTACAGCCCTCTCTTTTTACTGCCCATAATGAGTTGTTAGACAACAATGTCTGAATCTTTTTTGTTCGTAGTGGTTCCCGAAGCACTTCACTCAAGATTACCTCGCAAAGTACATGATTGGTGGACACACAATGAAGGTTAAAGTGTTTCATCCAGACTACAATGAGCATTGAGAAGTCCTAATGAAGACAGTGAAGGATGGACGGGCAGCCATCACAAGGGGTTGGCCTAGAGTCATGCGCGCATTACGCATGGAGGAGGGCACAATGTGGGCATTCCGCTTCACCTTCTCCAGCAACCAGAATGTCTTTCGCCTCTCTCTTTACAGTCTTTGGTACAACTGTGGTTCATCATTCTTTACTTGGTGCTTATGTAGTTCTTCAGTATATGTACTTGTGCATCGAATTATGCATTTGTGGTTGAACCTATATTTGTAATAAACATGGTTGGATATGAAATAAGTGATTGCCTACTTTCAAATTCAAAACATGTGATTTTTAAATTAGGGATTACACTGCACACGGTTTGTGAAAGCGAAACGTCTGCGATAGACATGGGGATTAGACACATTTTTAGGATCCACTACGTGTGCGATCAATCTCTACTTGACACGATCAGCCAAGAAAAAACGTGTGCGATTAACAACAACATCGCACACAGTTCTTTCTTATTAAATGTTTGCGATAGTCACCTTATCACACACGCTTCGCAATTAAGGACTGTTTATGATGTTGTGCGCATCACAAACATTTGGTCATAGAAGAACGCGTGCGATAGATCTTCATCCGACGCGGGTACGACAGATGAATCATGTGGGATGTATTCAAGCTTCGCATACAGTTTTAAAGCGACAACTGTGTGCGTTCTTACATCGAATCGCATACAGTCGAGGAAAAGTAAATGTGTGTGATTGTCTGCTTCTATAATCGTGAACTGTTTGTGATGGGTCGCGCATCATAAATGTAGAACCACAGAATACCGACTGTGATGGCAAAGCGAGCACAAATGAGTTGCAAGGATGGAGCATTTCGAATATTCGAGATATCAGAAATAGTTTTATAGGGACAACTGTATGCACCAAGGCTCCCTATCCCCGATGGTTTCTGGGTCATGTGGGAAGGATCCCCCTATCGCAGTCACTCACTTGGCGACGATTCCATACGCCGTCGTGGAAAGGGGTTAAAAACCGTCTGTATAGCACCTCGCTGTACCATTGGTTATTTTCACGGATCAAATTTTATAGTGATAGATAGATAAATAAAAACACAAAAAATAATGCTAAATAAATTGTAGCAAGGTATTTTTGGATTTTATATATGACAAAAGTAGACCCCGGGGCCATAGTTTTAACTAGAGGCTTCTCTCTCGAATAGAAAGCATACGGTGGGTAAAAAATTAGTGTTGGGCAATTGATAGAAAAGTGCATAGTTATGACGATATTCAAAGCAATGATCATGTATATAGGCATCACGTACGAGACAAGTAGACCGACTCCTGCCTGCATCTACTACTATTACTCCACCCATCGATTGCTATCCATCATGCATCTAGAGTATTAAGTTCATGAAAAACAGAGTAATGCCTTAAGCAAGATGACATGATGTAGACAAAGTAAATCCAACCAATATGAATAAATCCCGTCGTTTTCCCCTTAATGGCAACAATACGAATACGTATCTTGTCCCCTTCTGTCACTAGGATATAGAGCACCACAAGTTTGAACCCATTACAAAGCCCTCTCCCATTGCAAGATAAATCAATCAAGTTGGCCAAACCAAACGGATAGATTAGAGAGAATTCATCGGATCATAAACCAACAATTCATCGGATCCCAACAAACACACCACAAAAGAAGATTACATCAAATAGAACTCCAAGAACATCGAGGAGAATATTCTATTGAAGATAAAAGAGAGAAAACAAGCCATCTAGCTACTAGCTATGGACCCGTAGGTTTGTGGTAAACTACTCATGCATCATCGGAAGGGCAGCGAGGTTGATGTAGAAGCCCTCCGTGATCGATTCCCCCTCCGACAGGGTGCCGGAAAAGGCCTCCAGATGGGATCGCAGAAGAACAGAAACTTGCGGCGGCGGAAAAAGTATTTTGGGTGGCTCTCTGTTGGTTTCCCGGATTTAGAGAATTTATAGAGGTGGAATTAGGTCAGATGGAGCCACAAGGGGCCCACAAGGCATCAGGGCGCGCCTACCCCCTGGGCGCGCTCTGTTGCCTTGTCGTCTCCTCGTTTTCCTTCTGGTCTCCACCCGAAGGTTCTAGGGTCTGTCTTGTTCAGAAAAAAATCATCAAAAAGTTTCGTAGCATTTGGACTTCGTTTGGTACTGATTGGAAAACATAAAAACAGGCAAAAAACAACAACTAAGACTTGGCACTAGGTCAATAGGTTAGTCCAAAAAATGATATATAATTGCATATAAAACATCCAAGATTGATACTATAATAGCATGGAACAATAAAAAATTATAGATAAGTTGGAGACATATCAAGCATCCCCAAGCTTAATTCCTCCTCGTCCTTGAGTAGGTAAATGATAAAAACAGAATTTTTGATGTGGAATGCTACCTAACATGTTCATCATGTAATCTTTCTTTTATAGCGTGAATATTTAGATCCGAATAATTCAAGGCAATAGTCTATAATTTGACATAAAGACATCAATACTCAGGCATACCAACAAACAATCATGTCTTTCAAAATAAAAATGCTAAAGAACGCTATCCCTACAAAATCATATAGCCTTGCCATGCTCCATCTTCTTAACACAAAGTATTTATCATGCACAACCCCGTTGACAAGCCGAGCAATTGGTTTATACTTTTTAATGTGCTTTAGCTTTTTCAACCCCCACGCAATACATGAGTGCAAGCCATGGATATAGCACTATGGTTGGAATAGAATACGGTGGTAGAGATTAATATGGAGAAGACAAAAATGGAGAAAGTCTCACATCCACGCGGCTAATCAACGGGCTATGGAGATGCCCATCAATTGATGTCAATGCAAGGAGTAGGGATTGCCATGCAACGGATGCACTACGAGCTATAAGTGTATGAAATCTCAAACTGAAAACTAAGTGCGTGTGCATCCAACTTGCTTACTCTAGAAGACCTCAGGCATTTTGGGAAGCCCATCATCGGAATATACAAGCCAAGTTCTATAATGAAAAATTCCCAGTAGTATATGAAAGTGACTACATGGGAGACTCTATATATGAAAAACTTGGTGCTACTCTGAAGCACAAGTGTGGAAAAAGATAGTAACATTGCCCCTTCTCTCTTTTTTTGGTGAGCACTTTTTGGCCTCTTTTTTATGGGCTCTATTTAGCCTCTCTTTTTATTTCTTTTTATTTCCTCACTAGGACAATGCTCCACTAATGAATAATGATGAGCATCACACTTCTATTTACTTACAACTCAAAATTACAACAAAATATGACTCTATATGAATGCCTCTAGCAATGTACCAGGATGTGCAATGATCTATCGTAACATGTATAAAAAATGATGAACCGTGGCTGAGCCACAAATACTATGTCAGCTATATGATCATGCAAAGCAATATGACAATGATGATATATGTCATAATAATGGAACGGTGGAAGTTGCATGGCAATATATCTCAGAAAGGCTATGGAAATGCCATAATAGGTAGGTATGGTGGCTGTTTTGAGGAAGATATAAGGAGGCTTATGTGTGATAGACCGTATCATATCACGGGGTTTCGATGCACCGGCAAAGTTTACACCAACTCTTGAGGTGAGAATGGGCAATGCACGGTACCAAAGAGGCTAGCAAATTGCGGAAAGGTGAGAGTGCGTATAATCCATGGATTCACATTAGTCATAAAGAACTCACATACTTATTGCAAAAGTTTATTAGCCCTCGAAGCAAAGTACTACTATGCATGCCCCTAGGGGGATATATTGGTAGGAAAAGACCATCGCTCGTCCCCGACCGCCACTCATAAGGAAGACAATCAATAATAAAATCATTCTCCAACTTCTTAGCATAACTGGAGACTATACGTGCATGCTTCGGGAATAACAAAGCTTAACACCAATATTCTTACTAAAGCTTACCCACATATTACCATCTATATATCTCAAAACTATTGCAAGGAATCAAACTTATCATATATTCAGTGATCTACGTGAATTTTTTATTATATCCGTCTTGAATACCTATCATATTAGGACCAATTTCATAACCCGTGCATATTGCCATTACTATTATCAAACTCTCAAAATAATATAAGTGAAGCATGAAGGTACAACTATTTTTTAAAATATAACCACCGTCGTGCTCTAAAAGATATAAGTGAAGTACTAGAGCAACTGCCTAGCTCAAAAGATATAAGTGAAGCACAAAGAGTATTCCAAATCACGAATAAATGTGTGTCTGATCACCCACAAGTATTAGGGATCAATCGTAGTCCTTTCAATAAGTAAGAGTGTCGAACCCAACGAGGAGCAGAAGGAAATGACAAGCGGTTTTCAGCAAGGTAATTTCTACAAGCACTGAAATTGTCGGTAACAAGTAGTTTGATAGTAAGATAATTTGTAACGAGCAAGTGACGGTAATGGTAAATAAAGTGCAGAAAGGTAGCCCAATCCTTTTTATAGCAAAGGACAGGCTGGAACGGTCTCTTATAATAAGCAAAGCATTCCTGAGGGCACACGGGAATTTCATCTAGTCACTTTCATCATGTTGGTTTGATTCGCGTTTGCTACTTTGATAATTTGATATGTGGGTGGACCGGTGCTTGGGTGCTGTTCTTACTTGAACAAGCCTCCCACTTATGATTAACCCCCTCGCAAGCATCCGCAACTACGATAGAAGTATTAAGATAAAATCTAACCATATCATTAAATATATGGATCCAAATCAGTCCCTTACGGAATAGCACATAAACTAGGGTTTAAGCTTCTGTCACTCTAGCAACCCATCATCTAATAACTACTCCACAATGCATTCCCTTAGGCCCAAAGATGGTGAAGTGTCATGTAGTCGATGTTCACATAACACCACTAAGGGAATCACAACATACATATCATCAAAATATCGAACACATATCAAATTCACATGATTACTTGCAACATGACTTCTCCCGTGGCCTCAAGAACAAAGGCAACTACTCACAAATAATATTCATGCTCAAGATCAGAGGGATATTAAATAGCATAATGGATCTGAACATATAATCTTCCACCAAATAAACCATCCAGCACAAACTACAAGATGTAATCAACACTACTAGTCACCCACAGGTACCAATCTGAGGTTCCGATACAAAGATTGAACACAAGAGATGAACTAGGGTTTGAGATGAGATGGTGCTGTTGAATATGTTGATGAAGATTGGCCTCCCAAAGATGAGAGGGTTGTTGGTGATGATGATGGCTTCGGTTTCCCCCTCCGGGAGGGAAGTTCCCCCAACGGAATTGCTCCGCCGGAGGGCAAAAGTGCTCCTGCCCAAGTTCCGCCTCGAGACGGTGGGGGTTCGTACCAAATGTCCTCTCCTTATTTTTTTCTAGGTCAAAAGACCTTATATACTAGAGGATGGGCACCGGAGGTGGGCCAGGGTGGCCACTACCCACTAGGGCGCGCCTGGAGGGTCTGGCGCGCCCTGGTGTCTTGTGGCCACCTGGCTGCCCCCCTCTGGTAGTTCTTCTCTCCAATATTTATTATATATTCCAAAATAATTTTCCATAAAATTTCAGCTCATTTGGAGATGTGCAGAATAGGTATCTCTGACATAGCTTTTTCAGGTCCAGAATTCCAGCTGCCGGTATTCTCCCTCTTTGTGTAAACCTTGCATATTATGAGAGAAAAGGCATTAGAATTACTCCATAAAGTGTTATAAAGCATAAAAACATTATAAATAATAGTAGGAAAACATGATGCAAAATGGACGTATCAACTCCCCCAAGCTTAGACCTCGCTTGTCCTCAAGCAAAAGCCGATATAAAAAATCATGACCACATGTTTAGAGAGAGAGAGAGAGGTGTCGATAAAAACAAAATATGGACATAGTAGCATCATGCTTATTATTATTACAACAACAAACTTTATCATATAGCTTCTCATGAACAAGTAACAATTCATCACATCATTGAATAAAAAGCATAAACTTTATTGAAAACCAACAAACTATGTTCTCAGTCAACTTTGCAACTACAATTCATCATATTTTCATGAAGGGTCTCGTATCGGAGCCTTTTGGCAAGTCCACATACTCAACCATCATTTAGTCTTCTATGATTGCTAACACTCACAACATATATATGAGCAAAAAGTTTCAACCGGACACATGGAAAGATAGGGGCTTATAGTTTTGCCTGCCAACTTATTCACCTCAAGGGCGATGTCAGCAATAATAACTCATGCCTACTCATATCCAACGGGATATATGTACCAAGATCTTTCCCCACCACATGGTGCTTGCAAAGAGAGAAAAATAAAAGGAATAGAGAAGAATACTTTGACTCTTGCATAAAAGTAAATACATAAAAGTAAAAGATAGGCCCTTCGCAGAGGGAAGCAGAGGTTGTCATGCGCTTTTTGGTTTTGTATGAATAATCCCTTAATGCAAAATAACGTCGCGTTATATTGCCCCTTATGATAGCAACCTTTATTATGCAGTCCATCGCTTTTATTACTTTGCCATCACAAGTTCATACAACGCTTATTTCCCCTTACACTAAAAGATCAAACACATTTAGGAGCAATTTTTATTGTCTTTTTGCACCGATGACAACTTACTTGAAGGATCTTACTCAATCCATAGGTAGGTATGGTGGACTCTCAAAACATGAGTCTGGGTTCAAGGGTTTTGGATGCACAAGTAGTATCTTTACTTACTGTGGATTTTTGGCTAGCAAAGATATTGAGCAAGCACCACATGTTGAAGGATCTATGACAATATAACTTCTATGTGAATATGAACAAACATAAATCATTATGATGTCTCCCTTGTCCAATGTCAACAATTTGGCATAAAATATTTAATGGGGGCTCACAATCATAAAAGATAGATGGGATCACAACCAACACAACGGCGTGGTGAAAACTCTAAACAATCATATATGGCTCTCTCCCACCCCCACCCCGGCGATCTCCACCACCTCTGGTGATCTCCTCCACTAGCCACCAAATTTTAGTTTCTCTCCACTAGATCTCTCCAGCGTCTCGGGATCTACAAGATCATACCCATCTTCTATGGGTTCCAATGATGGATCTACCCTTGGCTTGGATTTCTCCAAGGGTTTGGTTTTTGCAGATAAGTTTTTTCAATCTACTGGTTATTCGGTGCATCCTATGGAAGGCACCGACTATTTTACCATGGTTGTGTCTTTTGGCCGTCATGATTTTCGTCTCAATGAGGATTCGGTGGCGGCAGCACTTGAGGCTGCCATTGGTGGATCGGCTATTGAGTTTCTGGTCTGCTCTATCAAGGATAAGGTATTTGGCTTTCAAGTTTCTTGCAAGGCAGTAGCGATGATTGTCCTCAGTCTTAGATCTTTCTCCTGTGATCATTTTAAATGTTACTTTCATCTTTGGGGTAACGGTGGACCAAATTGCATTCGTGAGTTTAAGATCTGGAAAATGGAATGTGATGCTGAATGGATCATTGTGAGTCCCTCAAAACGACGTGCTGCTCTTGGTTTGTTAGCTATGCATTCCAAGCCGGCCAAGTCTTCCGATTCAATCTGATCGTTCTGTTCGCAAGAAACTATCTTTTGCAACTTTTCAGAACTATCCGGCTTGTCGTGGCTATCGCTATCCGGCCACTCAAAACTGCATTGAAACAACAGAAATGGCTGGTTATACGATTCCTCGACATGAGAGGGTGGTCATTCATCCTACGCCACCGACAAATCTCCGGTGGACATCGGCGTTGCCATCAATCTCTTTTGGTACGATGCAAGATCTGATTGCACCAGCTGATCGGGCGCCGCCTTCCCCGGGCGGGAATTCTGCTTCTTCAAATGTGGACGTCACAGGCCATGTTGGGCCATCAAATGTGCATGCCATGGGCCATGTCGAGCCTGCCTGGTGTCATCCATATTCTATTGGGCCGTCTGATGTGCCATCCTCCCAGCAGGCGCATGAGGATTTTGATAAAATGGTTGAGGAAATTCATACGTGTCAGAAATGTTTAAAGAAGGGCCATTTTTCTTCAGCGTGCATGTCCAAACTTTGGTGTAATGCTTGTTCACGGGTTGGGCATATCCAGAAGGATTGTAACCGCTTTGCCAAGATCTTGGGTTTGGTTTGGCAACCAAAACCCGGTAACGTTGCAACTTCCGAGGATCCCTCTGCTGGCAGCGGGAATATCTCTCTCACAGAGCTTTTACCAAACTTGGACATCTCTTGCACTTCTGCATTTACTCCCTCGTCCAGTTCCATCAGCCCCGACCCCAAGACTCCATCGGCCGCTCCTCCAGATATGTCGTCGCCGCCGTTGAGGCCACCACCCGCGGCGTGTTTGCCTTCATCAGGCCCTGCTCTGATGGCCAACTTCCACCTCGACCCGATGCTATATGTGTCGGCGGGCCATCACATCATAGATGGTGGTGCAGCTCGAGTGCCCCGGACTTTTGTGATGCCACATACCCCAATTGTGCGCCGCCACAAGGAGTTCATGCTCGCTCAGGTAATGCCAATCCCACCGCATGATCAGATTGGTGCTGCTAGGGAAGAGGTGGTTCAATGGCTCCAAGCCCATGGTGTTTTGGTGAGGTCTTCACAGCCATGGATTCGTGTTGTTGGTCTTTTTGAGCTTAGGGATGCTGCAGTCCGTTATGCGCTTCTCCAACTTCTACCTCAAGCTCTAGGCAATGATCGCTTTGTCCGTTTTATGAAGCATGATGAGGGGGAAGCTTTTCATGGGGCTCAGGGTTTTCGTCAGGGTCTGCTAATGTTCTTGGGAATTCCTCTCGATCTTTGCAACACTGAGAACATCAGGGCAGCAGTGAACACTTTTGGCAAGTTCCCCATTGGAACAGTGAGGATCCATACCTGGTAATAACCTTGGTGTTTGCTTCATTCCCGAAAGATATTCTTGTGCCATGGGATGTGGTTTTTATGGATTATGCGGCCTGGGGAGGTGCTAGAGTTTCTTGGACAGTTCCCCTCTATATCCTTGGAGCTAACTTTGCTGAGCAAATGCCCCAAGATGAGGATTGGATGCCCATCAATGGCAATCCACATCCATTGCCTGGTGTGCCTTTTCCTGAGATGCCACCATTTATTCTGCCCCCATTCCCAGCATTGGGTTGGAATGATGTTCCCCCTCCCCCTCTAGAGCAACCAGCACCTGATGAGGATGGAGATGATAATTGGGGCAACTGGAATGAAGTTGAAGAACAACCAATTGTTCAAGATCAAGAGTCAATGGTTGTGGACCTATCTGAACCACCTAGTTCTGAGGCACACCAACAAGTTCAGCAAGTTCCTGTGATTCACATTGATGAGGAGCAGCCAGAAGAACCTCATGTGGTTATGGTGGATATCTAGGCCAATGAGGAGGCTAACAACTGGGCCATTGTGGTTTATCAGCCTCCTGTGGTTTGCCATCCACCTTTGTTGGAGATTCAGTCTGTTGCTGTCCCTTTTGGGCCCCCATTGCCTCCAGAGATGATTTGGAAGAGGTCTTTTGAGAATCTCTTGGAAGCTCCCACAACATTTGAAGTGCCAAAGCCTTTGCTAATGCAACCTGCATCTTCTGTGGTCCTTTCAAAGAGAAACTGGGATTTAGCTTTTAGTCAGGATGGTCTTCCTCTGCTTACTTGGAAAGAACAAGAGCCAGTCAGGCCAGTTGCCAGGGCTCTCTTTACTGAGGACATGCAGCAGCAACCAACCACAGAGGCAGTTTCCTCCTCTATTCTGGGTAAGAAAGGGAGAAGGCCACGCAAGACCTTGGCACCAACACCAATTGTGGAAACCTCTGTCAGAAGGTGCACTAGGAGTTTAGTCCAGCGTGATGGGTTCAAGCCCACCTTCCAAGAGTTGGTTCCTCAGCCCAAAAGAAAGAAGCCCAAGGTGAAGCCTTTCACTGCTGAGATGCCAGATGACCCAGCACATTTAGATATTCCTTCTGCAACTCCAGTCAGTCGTCTTCAGGTAATTGGGTAGGATCTTGGCATTGACGCAAAGCTACTGACTGTGGATGCACTTATGGTGGATCTTCTACATGCTAGCAACACTACTTCTAATGAATAATGTGTTTATTACTTTATGGGTCTGGCAAGCCCCTAAATGTGCCAGTTATCTACTTTGGTTATGGCTGATATTTTGTGGAAAACTTTTATGTAATAATTGCTTCACAGACTTATGTGGGTGTTATGTGCATGTGGATTGTGTGCCATGTGGATTGTGAATCTTATGCTGAACTTTTTTAATGAGTAAACCATGTAGAAACTGGAATGTTCTTTGTTGGAATGTCAGGGGTTTAAATGCTGAGACTAGACAAAGGGCAGTAAGGCAAAAAATAGAAGAGAGTCAGTGTGCTATTGCATGTTTGCAAGAAACTAAATGCACCTCTTTTGATTTAAGAACAATTAGAAACTTTTGTCCAAAGAGGTTTGACTGTTTTGCTTTCTCTCCTTCTTTGGGTGCATCAGGAGGGATCCTTGTTGTTTGGAATTCATCAGTCTTTGTTGGGACTTTATTGGAAGTTCAACAGTTTGCTGTGGTGATTGAATTTGTCTCTAGACAGAATAATGAATGTTGGACTTCTGTCGGGGTACACAAACAGGGGTGTATGTTTTCCCCTGACTTGTACACGGACAGCAAGCCACCAGCCCGGCAATATTGCAACATCCCAGACCAAGACCAAGCACAAGAGATCAGCTCTTTGAAGAACTAGAGTGCAGATCAAGAAGACCAAGTCAAGCCAAGGAGCAAGGCACCACTAAGGGAAAACCTCCCTTGCCGGGCAGGAGAGCCTGGCGAGGTTAAGGTTGCCCCAGAAGCAAGCATCAAGACCGCCCCGGCAGGCCTGCCGGGTCCTACAAAGGCAGAAACACCCCGCCAAGGCTTCACCGCTCCACCTCACAGCGACGCAAGTCATCGATCGATGCGTTGTCAAGCCCCAAGGTGACTAAGTGGCTGTCTTTCGCCACATGGTAGCCATTTCCTACAGGAATCGCCTCCAAATGACACCCGTCCAGCGACGTGTCATGAAGACAGGAGGGAAGGTGGCCAAACAGCCCGGCAAGGCGTGCCGGGCAAGCCATGATGTGACACTAAGCAGCGCATTTAATGCGCTCTGCTCTGTCTGCAGAGTAGATATGATAGCACTGTTTTCTATCTAATCAGTACACAATGACTGATTTGCCACTGTGGTGACCCCTTGGTCTATAAAAGGAGGCCCATGGCAACCATACAAAGGATTCGGACCCTTGTACACTCATACGTGCGTAGCTGCTCTCGCCCCGATGCAACCTTGCCGGGCAAGAGCGTTGTGTTTCCACCACCATCCACCATCAATCCACCAAAGCAGGAGTAGGGTTTTACGCCTCGCGGTGGCCCGATGTGATGCCCCCGACTCAATCGTACACTAATCATACACGCAAACGTGTACGATGAAGCACAGGGACTCACGGGAAGATATCACAACACAAATCTAACATAATTTAAACGGAGATCCACAATATTACAGACCAGGGATCCGAAGATCCGAATACATAGTCAGTCATACAAATATTATCTGAGTACAGACATAGTTAGACAAGTTTTGCCTTAAGAAGGCTAGCACAAACAACGACACTAGATCGAAAGGCGTTGGCCTCTTGCCTGGGAGCCTCCGATCCTACTCCTGGTCGGCTGGCTCAATCCAGTAGTAAGTGCCCTCTGGACCCTCCTGGTAGTAAGCTCCGGTGGTGGCATCTGGCTCCTGGACTCCATCGTCTGATGTATCATCAAGGTGGGGTATGGGGAAAAGAGAAAGTAAAGCAACCGTGAGTACACATCCGAAGTACTCAGCAAGCAAGGATCTATACTACATATGCAACATTATCAATGGAGAAAGGCCGTATAAGTGGACTGGGCTGCAGAAATGCCAGAATAGAGAGAAGGCCTAGTCCTATCGAAGACTAGCATCTTCAAACATCTTCACGAAGCCATCATCTTGCAGCAGTAGAAGAGAGTAGAATAGCATTTTATTTAGCAAACATGTTGAAGCAAGCCTAGAGATCCCTCCTCGACTCCCAAGCGAGAAAGCGATCCCGAAGCTTCAATTAAGTAACAAGTATCCAGTTCAAGTAGTAGATCGGGATACACAAACTGAGCGTCTTTTACCGTAGGACCGGCTATCGATAGATGATTCATCCCTGCAGGGGTGCACTACTGTTACCCAACACGCTCGATCAACTCTGGTCGGACACACTTGCTGGGTAATGCCCGGCCTCGGTAGATCAACACGAAGCAGCGCTCTACCTAGGCTCGGCAGAGAGGTCAGCACGCCGGACTAACCTATGCACCTAGAGATCTCGGGCCATCGCCCTGGGCACCCTGCGCGTTGCGAGACTGGCCGAGGTGTAGGCGCGACACTGAGCTCGTCAGTGAAGTATCCAGCCCAATCCCGAAAATCAGCCTGCACGGTGAATCATGATGTCAGACGAGCTTTCGGGAGAAACGTACATCGCAGAGGGTCCCATAACCATTATCCCGCGTGGTGGTAGTGCGTATAGGGCACGTCGACCCACTCAGATCACAAACCCAAATCCAATAGGCTCAATTAGTATCACGCGGAGACAATCAGAGTCTCTGATGCTCCGCCACAATATCTCACTCGAGTGCCCTTCCGGCACACTCGACATCATAGATCCCCAGCGGGTACCCACCAGGGTGGACCCGCCTGTAACAAAGGTCAAAGTAACCATGTGGTCATAACATCAAGGGGGAAACCCGAGGAATCACCCTCGGCGGATTCCACTCAACGAAATCATCAGGGTGAACGTATGAGGCATCACCCTCGAGGTTCACACTGAGGGTTGCACGACAGAGTCGTATCGGAAGTGGAGAAGGAGGAATCACCCTCGATGACCACGACCGAACAGTTACACTGTAGAGTATTCATCGGGAGTGCGTTACGAGGTATCACCCTCGGCACTCGATAGTTACTACGCAGAGTCGTACAACTAAGGGGGTGTGAAGTGAGGAGTCGGTCTCTGGTCGATGATCACGTTGATCGAGTCATCGATGATCAAGCAGGGGCAACAAGAATAAGGTGGTGGGGTCACTGATGGTTCACTACCAACCTATACTAAACAGTTTATCATAGGCAGGTAAGCTAGCAATGAACAGGTTACAACAGTAGGCTATGCATCAGAATAGGAGCATACATTAACAGTAGCAAAATCTGGTGCAAGCAGGAGAATAGAATGGGCGATATCTGGATGCTCAAGGGGGGGGGGCTTGCCTGGTTGCTCTGGCAAGAGAGAGGGGTCGTCAACGGGCTGCTCGTCGATAGTGTAGTCGTACCCAGGTGCAGCGTCGTCGGTCTCAGCGTCTATCGGGAGAGAAGGAGGGGGAGAGAAACAATAAATTCACGGCAATAATGCAAACAATATGTATGACATGCCTAAATGATATGCTGGGGTGTTCTACTGCCTAACTAAATGATTTAGTTAATTTAGGAATTTATTCCTATTTATTTAATTGAAGTTGGGCACTATTCATTTATCGAAATCGGTCTAAAAGTTCAATGTTCTTATAGTTAGAGGCATCGGATGGAAATACGGAGGGCGTATTCGGGTTCGTATCAAATTCTGAGCAAGTTTCATATATAAATTATTTTCATCGGAGTTACGGTTTATTTAATATGATTTTCTAAAGTTTTAAACATTTTCTGAATTTAATTATTAATTTAAATTCGAATTATCCAGAATAGTGAATGATGATGTCAGCATGAGGTCAGGGTGACGTCAGCAGGTCAACTCTGGCTGACCAGAGTCAAACCTGACAGGTGGGACCCACATGTCATACACTGAGATATTAACTGAGGGGTTAAATTAATTAATTGGATTAACTAACGGGTGGGGCCCAGCAGTCAGGGACTGATTAGGATTTTAATTACTTTTATTTATCTAATTAGTTAATTAGGAACCTGACAGGGGGGCCCATATGTCATAGACACAGGGAAGGGGGCCCCACCAGTCAGTGACTGGGTAGCGCCTAGTCAGCCAGTTGACCAAGTCAAATGGTCAACTGGGGCCGGCATGGCCCACCGGCAGTGACACTGGGGGTGGCCCCAGGCCAGCCACGTCGGCGGCGGCGCCGGCCGGCCACCGGAGTTGCTCCGGCGAGCACCAGGGACGGCGGCGCGGCTCGAAAATGGCGCACATGGCACCATTGCGAGCGTGGTCGGGCTCTTTCGAACGGGCAGACAACGGCGGAGCGATCTAGGGTGACGGCGGGGGCTGTGGTGGTTGGTAGCGTCGACGGCGAGCAACGCGGCGGACGCCGGAGTTCGGCCACCATCGGGATCGGGGCTACGGCGTGCAAAAATGGCAGGGCGAGGTGGCTACGGTGTCTATTCGTTGCGGGGAGTGCAACGGTGGCACGCACGGGACCAAAAGGTCACCGTGGCCACGCCGGCGACGAGGTCAGGCGGCGGCGCGTTCGGGCATCTCTATTGCGACCACTACGGCGACGATTTCGAGCCGGAAAGAGAGGGGGAGGACGGCGACGGCTCACCAGGCCCTGTAGGTGTGCAATAGCGGGCTCGGGGAGGGCTAGACGAAGGCGAATCGACGACGAAGCGCGGCGGTGATATGAGGAAGGAGAAGATGGCGAGGGGTCGATGTAGGGCTCCCGGGACTCGAGCTTGTGGTCGAGGAGGACGGGCTCGACGCGGCGGAGCTCGTGGACACGTCGGCGGGGCGAATGGGGCACGGTGGCCGTGGTTATGCCGGAGCCATGGCGGCGGTGGCGCTCGGCTGCGATGGGGGAGTGAGGGAGAGGACGAGGGGAGTGGCTAGGGTTCACCAGGGGGGGTGCGGGGTTGCTCTTAACCCAGCGCGCGCGGGGGCTCGCTGTCGAGCGGCGAGCGAGGGGGGGCCTTGGGCGCGCGCTTGCGCGTTCGACAGCGGGGCGGCGGTGAGCAGTGAGAGGAAGGAGGAGGCGCGGGGTGGGCTGGGCCGCGGCTGTAGCGAGCAGGCCAAGTGCACAGTAGTTCCTTTAGGCCTTTTTCCTTTTCTCTTTTCTGTTTCTTTTCTTTTCGGTTCTGTTAATTGTTTAGGCCCCAAATGGTTTTTGTAAAAAGTGTGACCTAGTCCATAAATACCAGTGCATTATACCCTAACACCAAAAACTAGTTTGGGCAAAACATCATTTCATATTTGATCTAGATTAATTAAAAGGCTATTAAATATTATTTCCAGCCACTGTTAAAAGAGGTATTGGTCACCTAATTAATTTATTAAATGTTGGTTACAATTTTAGAATGGTCTCTGTAATATTTGTCATTTATTGAACATTTTAGTTTTTACGTTGCACAACTTTTATTTTCCACTTTCATTTAAAATTGAATTTGAGTTAGGAGTTGAAATGCAATATGATGCTAATGATGATTATGCACTGTTAAACATGCTGACTTGTCATTATCAAAAGTGATTACTGTCGCTAATGACATGGGGTGTTACAATTCTCCTCATCTATCAAGAATTCTCGTCCCGAGAATTAAGAGGAAGACTGAAAGAAAGAGGGGTATTCTTCACGAAGACGATCCTCGCGTTCCCAAGTGGCCTCATCTTCAGAATGATTTGACCACTGAACCTTGAGGAATTTGATTGACTTTTGACGAGTCCGACGTTCAGCTTCATCAAGAACACGGATGGGATATTCTGGATAATACAGATCTTCCCGTATTTCAAGCACTTCGTGATCCACAGCTCGAATAGGATCCTTGAAGCAGCGACGAAGTTGGGATACATGAAAAACATCATGTACTTGAGAAAGATTTGGCGGCAATTGCAACTGATATGCCACCTCTCCTCGACGAGCAAGAATACGGAATGGGCCAATGTAGCAAGGAGCTAACTTTCCTTTGATTCCGAACTTATGAGTGCCTTTCAACGGAGTGACGCGGAGGTAAGCTTGCTCGCCAGGTTGATAGACCATTTCCTGGTGCTTTCGGTCATAGTTGCTCTTCTGACGAGACAGAGCAGTTTTCAAGTGTTCACGGACAATGCGGACTTGTTCTTCTGCTTGCTGAATAATGTCCGGTCCGACGAGTGAGCGTTCCCCAGTTTCTGACCAATTCAGAGGGGTTCGACACTTACGACCGTATAGAACTTCAAACGGTGCCATCTTCAGACTAGCCTGATAGCTATTGTTGTAAGAGAATTCGGCATACGGGAGAGATTCCTCCCATTTCTTACCAAAGGAGATGACGCAAGCTCGAAGCATATCTTCGAGCACTTGATTAACTCGTTCAACTTGACCCTGTGACTGAGGGTGAAAAGCGGTGCTGAAAGACAGATGAGTTCCCATAGCTTCTTGGAAACTATTCCAGAATCTGGAGGTGAAGAGGCTGCCACGATCAGAACTGATCTCCAACGGAACACCGTGGAGTGACACAATTCGGGAAACATACAAGTCTGCTAACTGGCTAGTAGTGATTGTCTCCTTAACTGGTAGAAAGTGAGCAACCTTGGAGAATCGGTCAATGACGACAAAAATAGCATCATGACCCTTCTGAGATCTGGGAAAACCAGTAATGAAATCCATTTGGACCTTGTCCCATTTCCATTCAGGAATTGCAAGGGGTTGCAGAGTTCCAGCGGGCCTTTGATGTTGTGCTTTAATGCGGCGGCAAACGTCACACTCAGAAACATAGCGAGCAATATCTCGCTTCATATTAGGCCACCAGTATCTCTGACAAATGTCTCGGTACATCTTTGTGCTACCAGGATGAATTGACAGAGGAGTGTCATGAGCTTCCATCATAACGTGTTCCCTCTCATCCTTGAACTTGGGTACGAAGAGACGGTGTTGGAAAAATAGGATCCCATCATCATTAAGATGGAACTCCGACGGTTTTCCTTTTTCAAGGTATCGCTTGATCCTTTCAACTTCAGAGTCATACCGTTGCATAGTCTTGATGCTGTGTTCTAAATCTGGTTCGACAACCAGGGTATTGAGATAACCCTGTGGAACAATATGGAGGTTCAATTTGTGAAGCTCTTCATAAAGCATCGATTGTGCTTCCTGAACCATAAGATTGTTGCAATAAGCCTTACGACTCAAAGCATCGGCCATTACATTAGCCTTGCCAGGGGTGTATGAGATATTCATATCATAATCGGCAATTGTTTCGAGCCATCTTTGTTGACGAAGGTTCAGATCTGGTTGAGTATATAGATACTTCAAACTTTGATGGTCCGTGTATATCTCGCAACGGTTACTGAGAAGGTAATGTCGCCATAGCTTCAAAGCATAAATAACCGCAGAAAGTTCGAGATCGTGCACTGGGTAATTTTCTTCGTGAGGACACAATTGTCGAGAAGCATAAGCAATCACTTTACGCTCTTGCATTAGGACACAGCCTAATCCTTGACGGGACACAGCCTAATACTGGGGCAGATGTCAATTTATCTTTTAGTGTCTGAAAGCTTTCTTGACATTTTTCTGTCCACTCAAATTTAACACCTTTGTGAAGCAGATTTGTCAATGGTTTTGCAATCTTGGAAAAGTTCTCAACTAATCTACGACAATAACTTGCAAGTCCGAGAAAACTTCTAACTTGCTTAACATTCTTCGGGGGAGTCCAGTCAAGAATAGCCTGAACTCGTTCGGGGTTAACAGCAATTCCATCCTTGGAAATTACATGACCAAGGTAAGTTACTTCAGAAAGCCAAAGTTCGCATTTGGAGTACTTGGCATACAACTTGTGTTCTCGGAGCCTTTCTAGTACCAATCGGAGGTGTTCAACATGTTCTTCTTTATTCTTGGAATATATAAGGATATCGTCCAAATAAACCACGACGAATTTGTCGAGGTAATCCATGAATATATAATTCATCAGACGGGAGAACGTAGCTGGAGCATTCGTTAGGCCAAATGACATGACGGTGTATTCTTAGGAGCCATAACGAGTGACGAATGCAGTCTTGGGAATATCCTCTTCACGGACACGGATCTGGTGATAACCCAACCTCAAGTCGAGTTTAGAGAACACCGATGATCCAGCAAGTTGATCATAAAGATCATTGATCTGGGGCAGTGGGTATTTATTCTGGATTGTGGCTTGGTTAATGGGCCGATAATCCTGAACCAAACGGTTAGTTCCATCCTTCTTCTTAACGAAGAGTGAAGGTGCTCCCCAAGCAGAGGAACTAGGGCGGATGAAACCACTCTTAAGCGACTTGTCGATTTCTTCCCTAAGCTCGAGTAGGTGATGCGGAGGCATCTTATAAGGTCGCTTGGCAATAGGGATGGTGCCAGGCTTCAAGTCAATGACAAACTCGACAGCTCTAGCCGGGGGTATTCCTGGGAGTTCTTCCGGAAAGACGTCTGGAAAATCTTGAACGACAGGAACGTTCTCGATTCCTTCCAGAGGTGAGGCGTTCAAAGCATTCAGAACATATATCTGAGCTTCAGCATCTCGAGTAATTCGGGCGGTGTAGTTCACTATCTCATCGGAGGGGTGAAGAAGTTGGATGACTTTTGTGGCACAATTGATCGAAGCTATATGAGCGTTCAACTAATCCATTCCGAGGATGAGGTCTATGGTGGAAGATTTCAAGACGATGGGTGAGGCAAGGAATTCCATCCCTTTAATTTCGACGGTAACATCAGGTGCTATCACGTCAGCATGACAATGAGAAGTATAATACAACTCGGAGAGAAAGGTTAAACAAAACAATGGAAAGGAAAATGATTATCAGACTAATCAGATCAATGACAGGGAAGTCGCACAGATATCCAGCTCTCCAGGTAGACGGAATTTACGAGATCCTAATTGTCGGCGTTAGTAAAATTTATTTGACCTGAATAGAAGAGAGATCAGAGTCCCCGAGTATAGACGAGGAATAAAAGATCCTCATACCACCCAGTTGGTGACATGGGCCCGTAAGCCAAACAGCCAAGTTAGTAAATTAGTTTTTTTTTTGGTTTCTAGACTCAACTTCGGCCAAAGAATTTGGAGGGGGGCTTCCTACAGGCAGTCGGCTCTGATACCAACTTGTGACGCCCCCGACTCAATCGTACACTAATCATAAACGCAAACGTGTACGATCAAGCACAGGGACTCACGGGAAGATATCACAACACAACTCTAACATAATTTAAACGGAGATCCACAATATTACAGACCAGGGATCAGAAGATCCGAATACATAGTCAGCCATACAAATATTATCTGAGTACAGACATAGTTAGACAAGTTTTGCCTTAAGAAGGCTAGCACAAACAACGACACTAGATCGAAAGGCGCTGGCCTCCTGCCTGGGAGCCTCCGATCCTACTCCTGGTCGGCTGGCTCAATCCAGTAGTAAGTGCCCTCTGGACCCTCCTGGTAGTAAGCTCTGATGGTGGCATCTAGCTCCTAGACTCCATTGTATGATGTATCATCAAGGTGGGGTATGGGGAAAAGAGAAAGTAAAGCAACCGTGAGTACTCATCCGAAGTACTCAGCAAGCAAGGATCTATACTACATATGCAACATTATCAATGGAGAAAGGCTGTATAAGTGGACTGGGCTGCAGAAATGCCAGAATAGAGAGAAGGCCTAGTCCTATCGAAGACTAGCATCTTCAAACATCTTCACGAAGCCATCATCTTGCAGCAGTAGAAGAGAGTAGAATAGCATTTTATTTAGCAAACATGTTGAAGCAAGCCTAGAGATCCCTCCTCGACTCCCAAGCGAGAAAGCGATCCCGAAGCTTCAATTAAGTAACAAGTATCCAGTTCAAGTAGTAGATCGGGATACACAAACTGAGCGTCCTTTACCGTAGGACGAGCTATCGATAGATGATTCATCCCTGCAGGGGTGCACTACTGTTACCCAACACGCTCGATCAACTCTGGCCGGACACACTTGCTGGGTAATGCCCGGCCACGGTAGATCAACACGAAGCAGCGCTCTACCTAGGCTCGGCAGAGAGGTCAGCACGCCGGACTAACCTATGCACCCAGAGGTCTCGGGCCATCGCCCTGGGCACCCTGTGCGTTGCGAGACTGGCCGGGGTGCAGGCGCGACACTGAGCTCGTCAGTGAAGTATCCAGCCCAATCCCGACAATCAGCCCGCACGGTGAATCGTGACGTCAGACGAGCTTTCGGGGGAAACGTACATCGTAGAGGGTCCCATAACCATTATCCCGTGTGGTGGTAGTGCGTATAGGGCACGTCGACCCACTCAGATCACAAACCCAAATCCAATAGGCTCAATTAGTATCACGCGGAGACAATCAGAGTCTCTGATGCTCCGCCACAATATCTCACTCGAGTGCCCTTCCGGCACACTCGACATCATAGATCCCCAGCGGGTACCCACCAGGGTGGACCCGCCTGTAACAAAGGTCAAAGTAACCGTGTGGTCATAACATCAAGGGGGAAACCCGAGGAATCACCCTCGGCGGATTCCACTCGACGAAATCATTAGAGTGAACGTATGAGGCATCACCCTCGAGGTTCACACTGAGGGTTGCACGACAGAGTCGTATCGGAAGTGGAGAAGGAGGAATCACCCTCGATGACCACGACCGAACAGCTACACTGCAGAGTATTCATCGGGAGTGTGTTACGAGGTATCACCCTCGGCACTCGATAGTTACTACGCAGAGTCGTACAACTAAGGGGGTGTGAAGTGAGGTGTCGGTCTCTGGTCGACGATCACGTTGATCGAGTCGTCGATGATCAAGCAGGGGCAACAAGAATAAGGTGGTGGGGTCACTGATGGTTCACTACCAACCTATACTAAACAGTTTATCATAGGCAGGTAAGGTAGCAATGAACAGGTTACAACAGCAGGCTATGCATCAGAATAGGAGCATACATTAACAGTAGCAAAATCTAATGCAAGCAGGAGAATATAATGGGCGATATCTGGATGCTCAAGGGGGGGGGGGCTTGCCTGGTTGCTCTGGCAAGAGAGAGGGGTCGTCAACGGGCTGCTCGTCGGTAGTGTAGTCGTACCCAGGTGCAGCGTCGTCGGTCTCAGCGTCTATCGGGAGAGAAGGAGGGGGAGAGAAACAATAAATTCATGGCAATAATGCAAACAATATGTATGCCATGCCTAAATGATATGCTGGGGTGTTCTACTGCCTAAGTAAATGATTTAGTTAATTTAGGTATTTATTCGGATTTATTTAATTGAAGTTGGGCACTATTCATTTATCGAAATCGGTCTAAAAGTTCAATGTTCTTATAGTTAGAGGCATCGGATGGAAATACGGAGGGCGTATTCGGGTTCGTATCGAAATTCTGAGCAAGTTTCATATATAAATTATTTTCATCGGAGTTATGGTTTATTTAATATGATTTTCTAAAGTTTTAAACATTTTCTGAATTTAATTATTAATTTAAATTCGAATTATCGAAAATAGTGAATGATGACGTCAGAATGAGGTCAGGGTGACGTCAGCAGGTCAACTCTGGCTGACCAGAGTCAAACCTGACAGGTGGGACCCACATGTCATACACTGAGATATTAACTGAGGGGTTAAATTAATTAATTGGACTAACTAACGGGTGGGGCCCAGTAGTCAGTGACTGATTAGGATTTTGGTTACTTTTATTTATCTAATTAGTTAATTAGGCACCTGACAGGGGGGGCCCATATGTCATAGACACAGGGAAGGGGGGCCCACCAGTCAGTGACTGGGCAGCGCCCAGTCAGCAAGTTGACCAAGTCAACTGGTCAACTGGGGCCGGCATGGCCCACCGGCAGTGACACTGGGGGTGGCCCCAGGCCAGCCACGTCGGCGACGGCGCCGGCCGGCCATCGGAGTTGCTCCAGCGAGCACTAGGGACGGCGACGCGGCTCGGAATGGCGCACAGGGCACCATTGCGAGCGCGGCCGGGCTCTTTCGAACGGGAAGACGATGGTGGAGCGATCTAGGGTGACGGCGGGGGCTGCGGTGGTCGGTAGCATCGACGGCGAGGAATGCGGCGGACGCCGGAGTTCGGCCACCGTCGGGATCGGGGCTGCGGCGTGCAAAAAGGGCAGGGCGAGGCGGCTATGGTGTCTATTCGTTGCGGGGAGTGCAACGGTGGCACGCACGGGACCAAAAGGTCGCCGTGGCGACGCCGGCGACGAGGTCAGGCGGCGGCGCGTTCGGGCATCTCTATTGCGACCACTACGGCGACGATATCGAGCCGGAAAGAGAGGGGGAGGACGGCGACGGCTCACCAGGCCCTTTAGTTGTGCAATAGCGGGCTCGGGGAGGGCTAGACGGAGGCGAATCGACGACGAAGTGCGGCGGTGATCTGAGGAAGGAGAAGATGGCGAGGGGTCGATGCAGGGCTCCCGGGACTCGAGCTTGTGGTCGAGGAGGACGGGCTCGACGCGGCGGAGCTCGTGGACACGTCGGCGGGGCGAACGGGGCACGGTTGCCGTGGTTATGCCGGAGCCATGGCGGCGGTGGCGCTCGGCTGCGACGGGGGAGCAAGGGACAGGACGAGGGGAGTGGCTAGGGTTCGCCAGGGGGGTGCGGGGTTGCTCTTAACCCAGCGCGCGCGCGGGCGCGCTGTCGAGCGGCGAGCGATGGGGGGCCTGGGGCGCGCGCGCGTGCATATTCGACAGCGGGGCGGCAGTGAGCAGTGAGAGGAGGGAGGAGGCACGGGGTGGGCTGGGCCGCGGCTGTAGCGAGCAGGCCAAGTGCACAGTAGTTCCTTTAGGCCTTTTTCCTTTTCTCTTTTCTGTTTCTTTTCTTTTCGGTTCTATTAATTGTTTAGGCCCCAAATGGTTTTTGTAAAAAGTGTGACCTAGTCCATAAATACCAGTGCATTATACCCTAATGCCAAAAACTAGTTTGGGCAAAACATCATTTCATATTTGATCTAGATTAATTAAAAGGCTATTAAATATTATTTCCAGCCACTGTTAAAAGAGGTATTGGTCACCTAATTAATTTATTAAATGTTGGTTACAATTTTAGAATGGTCTCTGTAATATTTGTCATTTATTGAACATTTTTGTTTTTATGTTGCACAACTTTTATTTTCCACTTTCATTTAAAATTGAATTTGAGTTAGGAGTTGAAATGCAATATGATCCTAATGATGATTATGCACTGTTAAACATGCTGACTTGTCATTATCAAAAGTGATTACTGTGGCTAATGACATGGGGTGTTACACCCGAACCTGGATAAAAACTGCTCGTGTGATCTCTGTCGTGCTGCGCGGCGCTTCTCTGCTCTTTGTGCAATGTGCTCAGTCCCCCTGCCGAACCAAAAGGGGCTCATGGCCCCATAGGTGGCCGTGGTTTCCCATGACAACTTTGGTTTCTGTCTATGGTCCTTGCCAGGGTGAAGCAAGAGATAGGTTTGTTAGTTGGCTTTATAACTTGCAGATCCCCTTGGGGCAGAATTGGCTTCTGTTAGGTGACTTTAATTTTTTGAGTTCCCTTGATAATAGAAATCTGCCTGGGGGTGATTTGAATGATATCTTTATTTTCAATGAGATAATTGGGCATTTGGGTCTCTTGGAACTGCCTCTCAAAGGAAGATCTTTTACCTGGTCAAACATGCAAGACAACCCCCTATTGGAACAACTAGATTGGTTTTTCACTTCTGTTGATTGGATATCTGACTACCCTATGACTGAGGTGATTCCTCTAGCAAGAACTACATCTGATCATGTTCCATGTGTGGTTACCATCAAAACTTCCATTCCAAAATCAAATCTTTTTAGGTTTGAGAACTATTGGTTAGAACTTGAGGGATTTATGGAATGTGTGGAGCTATCATGGCAAAAACCTTCATGGAAGGGCCATATTACTGCTAGAATTACAGATAAGCTTAAGGCTTTGAGGATGAGTCTGAAGAAGTGGCAAATGAATGTTTCAAAACTCAAAGATCTGGTTACAAAATGCAATCAAGTAATTCTGCTTTTGGATGAGCTGGCAGAACTTAGGCCTCTATTCAGACCTGAGTTTAATTTTAGGAGGATTGTTAAAACACATGTGGAAAAACTACTTCATCTCCAATTTTTTATTGGAAGAAAAGATGTACTATTAGGTACATTAAAGTTGGTGGAGAAAACACAAAGTTTTTTCATGCAATGGCCACTAAGAGACATAGGAGAAATTCAACTGCAAGCTTGAGACTAGCTGATGGCACAGTGGTCACTGAACATTCCCAAATGGAGGGAGTGATTTGGAATTGCTTCAAAAACAGAATGGGTGTTTCAAGAGGAATTTTGATGGGTTTTGATCTATCTGCTCTACTCACTCCTGTGGAGGGACTTGAGGTGCTTACCAAGCCTTTTGAGAAGGAGGAAATGGATAATATTGTGAAGCACATGCCAGTTGATAAAGCTCCTGGGCCTGATGGCTTCAATGGTCTATTCTTTAAGAAATGTTGGCACATCATTTCTAAAGGTTTTTATGAGTTAGCTCAGGCTTTTTATGATGGTACTACTGCTCTGGAAAACATTAATGGATCTTACATTACTCTAGTACCTGAAAAGCTATCACCAGAGGAAGTGGGAGATTTCAGACCTATTTCTTTGACTGGGATGGGCTTGAAGTTTCTCTCAAAGATGGCAGCTAATAGATTCCAAGATGTGATTATGCAGTGTATTCACAAGAATCAATATCGTTTTATCAAAAGCAGAACAATTCAGGACTGCATTGGCTGGACCTTTGAGTATCCACATCAGTGTCATCAGTCCAAGAGGCCCATTGTTATTCTCAAGCTTGATTTTGAAAAGGCTTTTGACTCTCTGGAGCATGAGGCTATTGTTCAAATTTTGAGGCACAAAGGTTTCAATGAGAAGTGGATTCTACGGATGAAACAATTACTATCTACTGGTACTTCCTCAGTTTTGCTCAATGGAGTTTCTAGGAGAAAGTTTCTCTGCAAAAAGGGGGTTACGCAAGGTGATCCAGTTTCTCCATTACTATTTGTACTGGCTGTTGATCTTCTGCAGACAGTAATCAATGATATGTATAGAAGAGGCATCCTGCAGCTACCTATCCCCTATCATGACCAGGATTATCCAGTTATCCAATATGCAGATGATACTTTAATCATTCTGCCTGCTGACATGGCCCAGCTTATTGCTCTGAAAGACATGCTTAAGGTCTTCTCTCAATCCACTGGATTAGATGTGAATTATCATAAATCCTTTATCATCCCAATCAATGTTGACCCTGCCTATATGTCTGAGCTTGCTGTTGCTTTTGGTTGTCAAATTGAAAAAATGCCATTCACTTATCTTGGTCTGCCAGTAGGAACTACCAGGCCAAAGATGATTGACTTTATGCCTATGGTGGACTGCATGGAGAGAAGAATGTCAGCCAGCTCTTCTTTCCTTAATCAAGGAGAAAGATTACAGTTTCTCAATTCTGCCTTGTCTTCCATGCCTATTTTCTTCCTTTGCAGTTTGGCTATCCCTACTGGGATTCTGAAACAGCTAGAAAGAATTCAAAGGCAGTGCCTTTGGAGGAAACATAGGGATGAGCCAGCTCCATATTTGGCTACTTGGGAGCTTATTTGTAGGCCTAAGAATAGGGGGGGCTTGGTATCCTCAACCTAGGGGTGCAGAACATTGCTCTCCTCCTCAAGCATGCAAACAATTTCCTAAACAAGAAAGACCTTCCATGGGTGACTTTAATATGGGATTCATACTACCATGGCAGGGTGCCACAGGCAACAAGTGATTGTGGATCTTTCTGGTGGAGGGATATTTGCAAGGTAATGCAAAACTTCAGGGATACTTCTTGGGTATAGATTAATGAGGGGGATACTGCTCTTTTTTGGTCTGATCACTGGAAAATTGGTGAGGAGGTTGCTACTCTGCAGACCAGGTATCCTAGGCTGTTTTCATATGCCAAGGATCCTTGGATCACTATCAAAGAGGTCTTTGAGACTCAAGATCTTTTTGGAAATTTCCACCTTCCACTATCAGAACAGGCTTATGAGGACCTTATCAATTTGCAGTCTCTAATGGAGAGTCATAGTAGAGTGGCAGGATTAAAGGATGTTTGGTCTTGGCAAGGGTCTTCCAGGGAGTACAAACCCAATATGTTTTACTCTCACACTTATCTATCTAAATCTTTTAATCCCCTGCTCACTTGGATATGGAAATCTTCCTGCACCATGAAAATTAAAGTGTTTGCTTGGATGCTCATTATGGACAGATTAAACACTAATGATATGGTGGATAGGAGGCATTGGCATATGGAAGATGGTGTGAATTGTGTGCTCTACCCTCTGCAGACCAGAGAGACAAGGGACCATCTATTCTTCAACTGCAATTTCAGTGTGAGGGTGTGGAACTATCTTCATATAGATTGGTCATATGGTGATTCAATGAATGAGCTAGTTATTCAGGCCAGGAGAAGTTTTGGCAAGCCTTTCTTCACTGAAGTGGTTTTCATTGCTTGCTAGAATATTTGGATTATTAGAAATGGCAGAGTATTCAGGAATGAAAGGGCTAGTTTCAATAAGTGGAGAAGTGCCTTCATCCATGATATCACCCTTATGCAGTACATAATTAAGTCTGCTAACAAGGATGACCTCTTGAGATGGATATCTTTTCTGCCTCCTTGAGGTTTTCTTTTCTTTTTTCCCTTTTTCAGTTTCATAGGTTAGTCCTCCTGATTACCTCTTGTAATCCTTGTACTTGTACTTGTTATTCCTTTTGTTTAATAAAGATTTTGATATGCTGTGGGGGTGTTGCCCCACAGTTTCTAGTCAAAAAAATCATAAAAGATGTCCAAGATAGTATATTTGCATGTGAATCTTCTCTTCCCTTATTAATTCTTACATGAGTTGCATCATTGACCAATGCTATGTTTGTCAACTTTCAATAAATTTTACCACTTATACTTTTCCTTATGTGATGTCATTACTTACCATAAGATTAGCATATGATATTTTTCATTATTTTCTTTTATTTTGATTGAAACATAAAAGTAAAGAAGCAAAAACTCAAACTAAACTTTATTATATAACTCTCACTTGATTACATACATAGATCACGAAACTAGCACTCGAAAATAGATCATACTAAACTTTTGTTCAACTAAATCATGAAATAGCTAAGGATCAAACTAAGATAGGTAAAGGTAATAAAATTGATGGTGATACGATACCGGGGCATCTCCCCCAAGCTTGGCACAATCCAAGGGGAGTGCCCATACCTGTGTACTCAAGTCTCCTTTGGTGATGAAGATGGAGGTGGTGATGAAGAAGTGGTAGCAAACTTATCCTCCGGCTTCCATGGCAGCGGTTCACCATCATAAGAGGACGCACGAGTCTCCTGAGTCCCGCAACTGGAAGCTAAACTCGTACCTTTAAATCTTGCTTCATACTCAAAAACTTGATTTTGAAGATCATAGATTTGGCTTTGCAGAAAATTGATTTGCTCGTTGAAGGTGAAGACGATGTCCTTCATAGACCGGCCATCCACCTTGTGATCACGGGTGAATTCCGTAATCATGAGGTGATTGGCACTGAGTCCACGCTCCACCATCCCCTGACACTTGAAGATCTCCTGCTCCACCGCCTCGAGCCTGGCCTCCATGCTTCCCGTCTTCTTGGGGCCCTGAACGTCCCAGATGTGGAGCACCCCCTCACACATCTCAATGGCTTGAGGGTGCTTCAACACCTCCGATAGGTAGGGGTTGATGACCTTCTCTAAGAACTTGTTCTTGGAGGGGCTTGGGGTACCCATAGTGATCTAGATCTGTTAGAAAAATAGCACAAAACAAGAACAGACGATTTCTCCGTGATGCGGTGGTCAAATCATTTGGGGGTATATATAAAGATTTTTTATCTTGGGAAACAAGTATATGGAAGGAAAACGGAGTCGGGAAGGTGCCCGAGGAGCCCACTACCCACAGGGCGTGCCAGGTGGGGCAGGCACGCCCTGGTGTCTTGTGGGCACCTAGGTTGCCTTCTCGGTTGTTTCTTATTTTTCTATTTTTTTCTAATATTCCAAAATTGACAGAAAATATTTTTGTGGATTTTTTGGAGCCTGTTTACTTACCGTATCACGTACCTCTTCCTGTTTAGGGTTCTGGAGTGTTCTGGAAGGTTTCTTTTATGTGTTCCTCTGGTGCCGTGGTTTGGATAATGTTAGTTTCAACATTAATAGGCATACTTGAAATATAGTGTTTAATTCTTTGTCCATTGACCACCTTCGGGTTGGTACCTTCGGCATTATTAATCTTGATAGCCCTAGAGCGATAAAATTCTTCGATGATATATGGTCCTTCCCATTTGGAAAGAAGTTTTCCTGCAAAAAATCTAAAATGAGAATTGTACAATAGAAATACTCACCAACTTTGAATTCCCGCTTTTGGATTTTTTTGTCATGCCATCTTTTAAATTTTTCTTTGAATAGTTTGGCATTTTCAAAAGCTTGGGTTCTCCATTCATCTAGTGAGCTAATATCAAATAACCTCTTTTCACCAGCAAGTTGGAAATCATATATGAGTTCTTTTATTTCCCAATATACTTTATGTTCTAATTCAAGAGGCAAATGACAAGCTTTTCCATAAACCATTTTATATGGAGACATACCCATAAGATTTTTATAAGCTATTCTATAAGCCCAAAGTGCATCATCTAATTTCTTAGACCAATTCTTTCGGGACCTATTGACAGTTTTTTTGTAATATTAATTTTATTTCTCTATTGGTAAGTTCAACTTGACCACTAGATTGAGGATGATAGGGTGATGCAATTCTATGGTTAACATCATATTTAGCAAGCATTTTACGGAAAGCACCATGAATAAAGTGTGAACCACCATCAGTCATTAAATATCTAGGGACTCCTGATACGTCTCCAACGTATCTATATTTTTTTATTGTTCCATGCTGTTATATTATCATTCTTAGATGTTTTACAATCATTTTATAGCAACTTTATATCATTTTTTGGGACTAACCTATTGACATAGTGCCTAGTGCCAGTTGCTGTTTTTTGCTTGTTTTTTACTTCACAGGAAATCAATACCAAACGGAGTCCAAACGCAGTGAAACTTTTTGATGATTTTTTCTGGACCAGAAGACACAATTTGGGCCAAGAAAGTACCTGAGGGGGGCTCCAAGGGGAGCACAACCCACCAGGGCGCACCTGGGGGCCCAAGCACGCCCAGGTGGGTTGTGCCCACCTCGGCCACCTCCCGCACCGCCTCTTTGCTCTATAAATACCCCAATATTCCAGAAACCCTAGGGGAGTCGACGAAAATCAATTCCAGCCGCCGCAAGTTCCAGAAACTACAGATCCAGTCTAGACACCATCACGGAGGGGTTCATCATCCTCATTGGTGCCTCTTCGATGATGCGTGAGTAGTTCATTGTAGACCTACGGGTCCGTAGGTAGTATCTAGATGGCTTCCTCTCTCTCTTTTGATTCTCAATACAATGGTCTCTTGGAGATCTATTTGATGTAACTCTTTTTGCTGTGTGTTTGTTGGGATCTGATGAACTTTGAGTTTATGATCAGATCTATGTTTTTATCCATGAAAGTTATTTGAGTCTTTTGATCTCTTATATGCATGATTACTTATAGCCTCGTATTTCTTCTTTGAATCTTTGGTTTAATTAGGCCAACTAGATCAATTTTTCTTGCCATGGGAAGAGGTGCTTTGTGATGGGTTCGATCTTACGGTGCTTGATCCCAGTGACAGAAGGGGAACCGACACGTATGTATTGTTGCTATTAAGGATAACAAGATGTGGTCTATTTCTACATAAATAGATCTTGTCTACATCATGTCATCATTCTTATTGCATTAATCTGTTTCTCCATGAAGTTAATACACTAGATGCATGCTGGATAGCGGTCAATGTGTGGAGTAATAGTAGTAGATGTAGGCAGGAGTCGGTCTACTAATCTTGGACGTGATGCCTATATAATGATCATTGCCTGGATATCATCATAATTATTTGAAGTTCTATCAATTGCCCAACAGTAATTTGTTTACCCACCGTATGCTATTTTTCTCGAGAGAAGCCACTAGTGAAATCTATGGTCCCCGGGTCTATTTTCTCATCATATATTTTCAGATATATTTTGCTATTTGCCTTTTTCTTTATTTGCTACTTTTATTTTTAAACCTACATTATCAAAAACCCAAAAATACCTCGCTGGATTTATTTGCTTTTATTTGCATCTATCAATCTATTACAACTTTCTCACGTCCGTTTGCCAATTTCTGGCGCCGTTACCCGAAAGGGATTGACAACCCCTTTAACACGTCGGGTTGCAAGTATTTGTTCTTTGTGTGCAGGTGTTGTTTACGTAGTGTTGCTTGGTTCTCCTATTGGTTCGATAACCTTGGTCTCATCACTGAGGGAAATACCTACCGTTGCTGTGCTGCATCATCCATTCTTCTTTGGGGAAATACTGACGTAGTTCAAGAAAACATCAAAAGGAATTTCTGGCGTCGTTGCCGGGGAGACATCATCAACATCTACCAAGTTCCTAATCACAAATCTCATCTCCTTGCAATTTACATTATTTGCCTCTCATTTTCCTCTCCCCCACTTCACAAAAATTTGCCATTTTATTCGCCCTCTTTTTCGTTCGCCATTTTCTCATGAGATCTCTTAATTGCTTGAACTTGTCATCATGAGTGACTTTGGTATGGCAGAAACAGATGATGGCCTAACTCCTAAAATTGGACGATCTGGCAATCTGGATGCTAAAACTTTTGTTTTGGGGCAAGGGAATGTTATAGGAAAAGAACATATCCAAGAATTTTTCAATTGTGTTGGAAACTTAAGTCTTGACGATATTCCTATACTTAAAAGAACTAAATCTTAGGCGAAAGCTATATCAGCACTTGTTCTGAAACTTGAAAACAAATTTATCCGTACTCATCCTACCCTACAAAGATTGTTTTACGAGTTACCTGTTATAAAGAATCCCAAAGCTAAAAAGTTGGCTACCCTTGTTCTTATGAATGAATTTGACTATATAATACGGGAAGCTAGGGAGATCTTTGATTTTTATGGTATGAATCATGAAAACCGGTGATAGATGAAATCCTTTACAATAGTGATTATGTGCTAAGACATTTGCTTGGGCATAATCAAATCTTTGATGAGAACCTTAAAAAGGACGTCCCCATTTTAGATATAATCCAACAAGTTTTCAATGATGTTAATCAGCACTATTCTTGGATTGTTGCCGGAAATCAAGGGGGATATGACGATAAGCAACTTGATAGTGCTAAAGTCTCTATGGATAAGGTGTTTTATGTTGTTTTTGCAAAACCTCCTGACAAAAACACCTCTAAGGAAAATGAAATTAAAGATGACAACACTTAGATATTTGCATTATGCCTAGCTAAGGGCGTAAAACGTTAGCGCTTGTTGGGAGGTAACCCAATGAATAAAATTTATTTTCATCTTTTTCTTTCTGTTCTTGAGTGTTTGTACAATTATGCTACTGTTATGATTGTGTTTTTTGTGTTTTAATTAGTGTTTGTGCCAAGTAAAGCCTTTAGGATAGGGGGTGGCTGATATATTTCCATGCTAGATGTGTTATTCTTAAGATGAGTGTTTATTCACTTGTCATTGCACGAGAGTACGACAAAGGTATTAGGGATGCCCAGTCCCGAAATGAAAAATGAATTTACTTTATGTTGTCAAATAATAAATTCCTTGGAAAGTGTTGGTATGGACGGCACCCGTGGATTCGGTTAGCCGTGGAATGTGAAAGTATGGTGGAAAAAGGAATAAACTTTATTTTCTGTTTGGGAACTGCCTATGATATATCTAGCATGGAAAGTATTGGGAACTACTCGATCGTTTTCATTGACAGGAAAAGCATGCCACCCAAAATGTTTTATCTCTACTTATTTTCACTTTGAGCTCTGGCACCTCTACAAATCTCTACTTCCCAATGGAGCCGCTGGCCCTCAGGCGCCTCCGCCGCTTCACCATGCCGTCCAAATGGCTGGTTCACAGCAGCAAGGGCGCGGCGCAGTCGCCACCGGCAACGTCAGGAGCCGAGCGACACTACGATCTACATCATCATCACCTATGCCAAGCACTGCCTCCGAGGCCATGGCGCGAGCCCAACTACTGTTGAGATTTCCGCCGGCGGCAGACCAGATGGATGAGTGGTGAGCTACCATACAAAATTTGATTGGTTTTGCCGAGGCGGAAGGATCACAGTAGGCTGGACCGCCACGGCCTCCCCAGGCAGCAACAACGGCTTGTGAGGCTGGTCGTGCGGGAGGGGCCACCCTCACGGTGCAATCCCCACCACGACAAGCCGCCCGGGAGCCGCAAGTCCAGGCGCCCGATGACGTCTCGATGGCCTCGTCAGATCCTCGAGTGCGTCAAGGCCGACAGCGTGCCCCAGAGGGCAGGCAAAGGGAAGGCGTGCGCTTCATCGACGAGCGGTGCCATGACAACCCCGCTAGATCAATGGGTGTGATGGCCCCAACGTCGATGAGCCCGCGCTCGGAGATAGCGGGTGCCTGCCTTTCGAGGTTGGGTGCCCTTCCTTCACCCGTGAGCTGCGGCAAGTCCGTTGGCCGTCCACTCGCACGTTCAAGCTAGAGATACCCGAGAAGTATGATGGGAGACTAAACTCGGCAGAGTTCTTGAGCATCTACACCATCGCTGTTCAAGCTGCCGGGGGAAGAGACGAGAAGGTGTTCGGCAACTACTTCCCTTTGGCCCTCAAGTCAAATGTGAGGTCTTGGCTGATGCACCTGCCGGAGAACTCCATTTTAACCTGGGCTGACCTGTGCCACGAGTTCATTGGTGCCTTCACGGGTGGCCATCAGGAACCAGGGTGGCCCAGCGACTTGCAGCTTCTCCGGTAGAAAGAAGGAGAATCTTTGCGGAAGTACTTGCAGAGATTCAGTCGAGTCCACAAAAATATCCCAAATATCCACCCAGCTGCCGTGATAGCTGCCTTCCAATCCAACGTGCGCAACCACAGGATACATTCCAAGATGAACGTTTGGTTGCCCAAGACTGTGAAATAGCTCTACACTTTGGTGGACAAGTGTGCTCGGGTGGAGGAGGGAAGGAAACTTCCTGGGCAAGAAGACTGCATCGACATCGACTCAGAAGATGACGACGAAACCATCAGTAAGAAGAAGAAGAATGAGAAGCACAACAAGAAGCGCAAGGATAAGACAGTGATGGCTGTTGAGGGGTCAGGCACGCCAAGTACTGGCAAGAAGGCCAAGGCTGAAGCCCCCGGCAAGGAGGCTACTGCATGCGCTGACTGCCGAGAGGCAGCGGATACTGAGAAAGCTGGGAAAGGTGATGGGCCGTACTGTAAGATTCATCGGACCAAGGGCCATGATCTCCAGGAGTGTTATCAAGTGGAACAGCTCGTCAAGAGACAGAAGGCTGAGTATGAGAAGCGTGATAAGGAAAAAGGTCAGAATGGCGCTGGCGGGAAGGGCCGGGGTGGTGAAGCAAATCGCCCTGGCAAAGCACCTCGGAACCAAGGAAAACCCGCCAAGGGCCGAGAGAAGGAGGATTGCAGTAATGAGAGCGATGGAGGGAATGAAGAGGAAACCAGCGAGCAGGAATTCCAGAAGGCCATTGACGCCCTGTGCATTGACGGGGGTGCATCTTTGCACTCCTCTCACCGCCAACTTAAACAATGGGCGCATGAAGTCAATGCCATGGAGCCAGCGGCAGATTCTCGGAAGCCGCTCAAGTTGTCACGCACGCCCATCATCTTTGATGAAGATGACCACCCCGACCGCATCACTGCGGTAGGGTGCTTGCCGTTGTTGGTCTCACCAACAATTCGCAACCTCAAGGTTACAAAGATGCTGGTTGACGGCGGGGCCGAGTTGAATCTGATTTCCCCAAAGGTTATCAGCAAACTCCAGATAGCAGAGGAAGAACTTAAGGCCACAGGCATGTTTCAAGGAATTAATCCCGGCAGGAGCCATCCTAAGGGAAAGGTTACATTGCCAGTGACATTTGGAGGGGAGTTGAACTACAGGACTGAGAAAGTTGTGTTTGATGTGGTTGACCTCCCTCTACCGTACAACGGGATCCTTGGGCGCCCGGCCCTGGCCAAATTCATGGCAGCATCCCACTATGCTTACAACACCTTGAAGATGCCAGGGCCGATGGGCGTCATTTCCGTTCCATCGGACAAGAAAGACGCAATTATTTGCATGGATAAGATGTACCGGGACGCGGTCGCGGCAGAGGTTGCAGAAGCCACATTTCCCGCCAAGGAAAAGCATAGCAGAGGCACCGACAAGGAATCCGGGAAGTGTACCTCCGTGCAATGTGCCACGCCCGTTGATGACACACCAGAGAGTTCCAACAGCAAGAGATCCAAGGCTACTCCACCCCAAGTGAAAAAGGTCACGGCAGGGCTGGCTGGCGCTGATGGTACTTTCACTATTAGCGCCACCCTTGATGACAAATAGGAAAGCATGCTCGTTGCCTTCCTGTGGGTGAATATCGATGGGTTTGCCTTGCAACCATCTGATATCCCCGGTGTTCCCAGGGAGGTAATCAAGAACCACCTTGCTGTCTGCCCACACGCCCGGCCCGTCAAGTAGAAGGTTCGGAAGCAGGCCTTGGAACGGCAGCAGTTCATTGCTGAGGAAATCAAGAAACTTGAAGCAGCTAGTTTGGTCAGAGGAGTACTGCATCCAACATGGTTAGCAAACCCAGTGGTTGTGCGCAAGGTTAATGGAAAAATGGAGGCTTTGCATAGATTTTACGGATCTGAACAAGGCATGCCCAAAGGACCCATTTCCCTTGCCACGCATTGACCAGATCATGGATTCTACCTCAGGATGTGAGTTGCTCTCTTTTTCGGATGCATACTCTGGATACCATCAGATTTTTATGTCCAAGGAAGATGAAGAAAAGACCTCATTCATCACCCCATGTGGCACGTACTGCTTTGTGTGCATGCCTTTCGGGTTGAAGAGTGCCGGGTCCACTTTTGCAAGAGCAGTCCAGATTGGCTTTGAACCACAGTTGCACAGGAACATTGAAGCCTATATGGATGATATTGTGGTCAAGACCAAGGACAGATCAACCCTCATTTAGGATTTAGAAGAGACATTTGCTAATCTGCGCAAGATCAACTTGAAGCTGAATCCGGAGAAGTGCGTGTTTGGCGTTCCCTCTGGCAAGCTACTTGGTTTCTTTGTGTCCCACCGTGGGATAGAGGCCAACCCCAATAAGATCAAGGCTATTGAGCAGATACAAGCACCCAAGACAGTTAAGGATGTGAGGCATTTGACAGGATGCATTGTCGCGCTTAGCAGGTTCATCTCCAAGTTTGCCGAGCGCGCCTTGCCGTTCTTCAAGATTTTGAAGAAGGCAGGACCCATGAAGTGGACCCCGGAAGTAGATGCTGCGCTGAAGGATTTGAAGGCCTACTTGTCTTCTGTGCCTACTTTGGTTGCACCCAAACCACAAGAGCCGTTACTGCTATATCTGGCAGCAACTAATCAAGTGGTTAGTGCGGCCCTAGTAGCACAGCGAGAAGTAGAAGAAACAGCCACCTCAGCAAGTATCCCACCAGGGGAAGAGGAAGAGAGCGGCCCGACAAGCCAGATACGGATCAGGACAAAGAAGAGCACAGCAGCGGAAGCAACCCCAAGGACACGGCAAGGAAGAAGGTGGTGCAACACCCAGTATACTTCGTCAGCTCCCTGTTGCAAGGGGCTAGATCCAAGTATTCTGGCGTGCAAAAGTTGATATTTGGCCTTGTCATGGCCTCAAGGAAACTGCGCCACTACTTCCAAGCCCATGAGATTACGGTTGTCACCCGCTTCCCGTTGCAAAGGATACTTCGAAACCCAAAGGCCACCGGCAGGATAGTGGGGTGGGCATTGGAGTTATCCAGCTTTGGCCTGATGTTTGAAAGCACATCAACAATCCAGAGCAGGGCATTGGCAGAGTTTATTGCAGAATGGATGCCAACCCCTGATGAAGAAGTACAGGAATCAGTTATCCCCGGCAAGGAAGCGCCCCAAGAATGGATCATGTATTTCGATGGTGCCTTGTCCCTGCAAGGTGCAGGGCTGGCGTGCTTCTCGTGGCTCCCACTGGAGAGCACATGAGGTACGTCGTCCGATGTACTTTCCCCGGGAGGAGGCAACCAACAATACAACAGAATATGAAGGGCTTCTTGCCGGGCTCAGAATTGCCACAGAATTGGGAATCAAGAAGCTGATCATTCGAGGAGATTCACAACTGGTGGTGAGACAAGTCAACAAGGATTACCAAAGCCCATTGATGGAGGCTTACGTCGAGGAAGTAAGAAGATTGGAGGAGTGCTTTGACGGGTTGCAAATAGAACACGTACCCCATGCGGAAAATAGCATTGCTAATCACCTGTCAAAGTGTGCTGCGCAGAAGCTTCCTGTGGAACCAGGGACTTTTGTTCTCCATCTTACTCAGCGCTCCGTATCCCCGACAACAATGGCCCAAAAGAGGAGGAAATTGGACTCCAGTAAGCCTCTCCCGGTAGAGCCTTTCGGGGCTCCTGGCAGGGACCCAGCCGGAAACAACTCCCCTTCGCTTGCCGGGCTGCACCCTCCTGTCGGGCCATTGGTCCCCGCAGTCAAGGGATGCGCCCCCACGAATGAGGAGGTGCCGCTAGTCCTCGTTGCCGAGCCTCAGGCTCCAACTTGGGCAAGGCACATCGTCCATTTCCTCCAAACCGGAGAACTTCCCGAAGAGCAAGAAGAAGCTGAAAGAGTAGCCCGGAGGGCCAGTATGTATCAGTTTGTCGATGACACACTATACAGAAGAAGGCCCAACAGTGTGAAATTGAAGTGCATTTGCCGGGAAGGAGGAAAGGAACTGCTAGCAGAGATACACAAAGGCATGTGCGGCTCCCATATTGGATCAAGGGCTTTGGTTGGGAAAGCATTCCGGCAAGGATTCTATTGGCCCACAGCCCTCCAAGATGCGGTTGAGCTCATCACCAAGTGTGAAGCCTGTCAGTTCCATTCCAAAAATATCCATCTGCCTGCCCAAGCACTCCAGACAATCCCTTTGTCATGGCCGTTTTTGGTCTGGGGGCTCGATATCCTCGGCCCCTTCCCCTGAGCTTCCGGCGGCTTTGAATTCTTGTTCGTTGCAATCGACAAGTTTACAAAGTGGCCGAAAGTAGATGCCGTGAGAAAGGTGACTGCTCAGTCAGCTATCAAGTTCTTGAAAGGATTGGTGTGCCGCGGGGTTCCTGCCCGGATCATCACCGATAACGGCACCCAGTTCACGAGCCGCGCCTTCATGCAATATGTTCATGCCCTCGGAAGCAAGATCTCATTTGCATCTGTCGCACATCCCAGAAGCAATGGACAAGCTGAGAGGGCGAACGTTGAAGTGCTGCGAGGACTCAAGACAAGAATGTTTGATAAGCTGTGGAAGCACGGCATGCAATGGATCAATGAGCTGTCGGTGGTTCTTTGGTCCCTCAGAACGACACCAAACTGAGCTACCGGGCAGACTCCCTTCTCCCTAGTCTATGGGGCAGAAGCAGTTATCCCCACGGAACTCATTTACGGGCACCTTGAGTGCTTGCCTACGATGAAGTAGCGCAGGAACAGCACATGCGTGATGACGCTGTGCTTCTCGAGGAGAACCATCTCCGGGCTGCTACGCGTGCTGCACTCTATCAGCAAGCCCTGTGTCGCTATCATAGCCGCAGGGTTCATGCCCGGTGTTTTGAGGAAGACGACCTTGTCCTTAGGCGCATTCAGTCCGCCAAGGGTACAAACAAGCTATCGCCGAAGTGGGAAGGCCCTTACCGGGTAGTACGAGTCACCAGACCTAGCGCCGTCCGTCTGGAGACCGGAGATGGCATTCAATTGCAAAACTCATGGAATATTGAGCATCTCCGCAAGTTCTACCCGTAAGACGCGGCTGTCGGGCCCTGCCCGGCAACCACCCTTTTTTACAGGCCTTGCCTCAGTTGCATGTAACCCCTTGTCCAAAGCCAGGTGAAGACCCTGAGCAACGGAGAAATAAATGAAGCGCTGGGGGCCCCCGACAAGTTGCATGCATGCATAAGCATTTCATAAGAATTGCATGATTCATGTAGATAGGTTGCATGATCATGTAGATAGATTGCATCTGGCATCATCTTCATTTGCATAAACTGCAGGCCACTGCCGTGGACTTAGTGCTAGGAAGAGGATGCGAAGACAAGCCAACACTGCGATCTCCGACAAGCCAAAACAGATAAGTTCCATCTCTTATCCATACATGTTCCGTGAGTAGAACTTGTGCATACGAAAATCTCACCGCCTCAGAAACAAAGGTGCTCCCATCTACTGGCGCGAACGCTGCTTCGGTCAGGATGGTCGTAGTAGCCTTTGGCTGAAAGGGGTTGGCGGGGGGCTGGTCTCTCCCAATAGGTTCTGCGCCCGGCAGGCTCAGCCTCACGGCAGCAGTCCTATGGGGTGCCGGCAAGGTAGCTTACCGGAACCTACTTGTTTACGTGAAAGTATGGAGGCGTTTCACCTCTGCATGGATATCATACATGCACAAGTGCCCGGCAAGCTTATCTTTTTCATTAATATGCTGATCAACAAGTACAAGTCTCACGGAACATAAACATGGATACAAGAGGTTACATTATTTGAACTAAAATTTGGCAAGTGCCTACAGATTTAAGACTAAAAAAACATAAGTGCCCTGTGATCCCCTCGTTTCGTTTCCCCTCCACCAGGTATTGCGGTGGGAAGAGAAGACGGATGAAAGAGCACCCAAGCAAGATCCCACCCCCGATCCCGTCGTGGCCTGCCGATTGCAGCCTAACAAGATCGAGAGTGGCGAGGCTGGAAAGGAGGGGCACAAAGAGCAGCACGGCGGCGCCCTGATCACCACCTCCAGGGCCAGCAAGAAGCCCCAGCTCGGGCACCGAAGGGATCGGCCACCGACACCCAGCTGGAAGACTGCTGGAGAAGGGGGAAGGCACCAAGGGAACATCCCTCCCCGGCTATCATCCGAAGAGACTGGTGATGATGGTGCCGGGGGGGGGGGGAGGAGAAGAGCGGAAAGACGAGGCGGCAGGTCGCCAATACGAGACGAAGGCGTCGGTGCCATCGTACTCCGACCTGACGCCCTGCCTCCCGCCTCCCCAGCCTTCCCTCGCTCTCTCTCCATCACCGCCGCTCCAGGAAGATGCCGGGCCCCAGCCTGGCACCTCCCCCGAAGAGACGGCGAGCGACTGCGACGAGCAGGATGCTCGAGGCGCGCCGCTCCCCACCTTGGCGGGTAGGAAGATGTCGCCGTCCTTAGCAAGAATACGAGGTCCGCCGGAAGGACCAGTGTTGGGATTACCAAGGGCCCCATACACTGCATCCCAGGCAAGCATCAAGAGCCCCGGACACCTCGACAATAGGATGGCGGCCACCGACAACGCGCGGCACCGGACCAGACTGACTCCGCAAGCATCAGCACGAGCATTCAACATCGTCAGCAACTCCAAGCTAGGGCCCGAGGGCTGGCCCCAGGCTCTTCCTTTCAGCATACCCTGAAGAAACAGAGGGCGGAGGAGGAGTGGAATGTGGATGAATGCCTCCGCTCCTCCCCCGCTCCTCCTTTTATAGGCGAGCTAGGGGCAGGGGCTGATTCCCTGGCGAGTACCCGCCGTCCTCCTCCACCAATCCAAGAAGATTGGGCCCCTGCTTTGATGCTCTCCCGCACCACGCGCCTCCATTACCTACCCCACTCAATGCATGCAGTATACGTGGCTGAGGATAAGGGCGCAGTGGGAAGGGTGAATTGGCAGTTACCCGCCCGTGCGTTAAAGTCATTCACGGGCCATTACAAGAATGGTCCCACTACAATTGGCGATGCGCGATGCATGGGAAAACCGAAAACTGACCCGAGCTCAAGTTAATGAAGAAGCAAAGATCTCAAGGGGCGGAGCCGCCCTTACATTTCTGCCTGTGCACAGGTTAGGGCCTACCCCGGCGGCGCCCAGCGGCGCGTCCGTGCCAGGCCAGGGGGCTCCTGTCGGTGCAACAGACCCTGGGTCCATTGCACGGACTGTGCACAGGCCAGAGACAAGATTGCAAGACCAAGATCAAACCAAACAAGGAGGATCAATTCCTTTGAAGGATCCAAGTGCAAGTCAAGAAGGCCAAGGCGAGCCAGAGGAACAAGGCATCGCTAACAGAAGAGCCTACCTTGCCGAGCAGGCGAGCCTGGCAAGGTTGGGTTTTGCCCTGGAAGCAAGCTCCTAGATTGTCCCGGCAGGCCTGCCGGGGCTGGCGGAGACAAGCCACTCCACCGCTCCACCTCACAAGCGACGCAAGTCAGTAATCGAAGCGGTGTCAAGCTCCAAGGTGACTAAGTGGCTGCTTTCTGCCACATGGCAGCCACTTCCTACAGCAAACACCACCATATGACACCCGTTGTGAGACGTGTCAAGCAAGCAGGCGCGAAGATGGCAAAATAGCCCGGCAGGGCCTGCCGGGTAAGCTGTGATGTGACACAAAGCGGCGCATTTAATGCGCTCTGTCAGCCTACGAAGTTATATATGATAGCACTATTAGCTATCTAATTAGTACACAAAGATTGATTTGCCACTGTGGTGACCCCTTAATCTATAAAAGGAGGCCCATGGCGACTGTAGAAAGGGTTGGATACTCGCATATCCATACGCGCGTAGCCACTCTCGCCCCCAGAGTAACCTTTCCGGGCGAGTGTGCTACGTTTCACCACCATTATCCACCATCAATCCACCAAAGCAGGAGTAGGGTTTTACGCCTCACGGCGGCCCGAACCTGGGTAAAGACTGCCCGTGTGATCTCTGTCGTGCTGCGCAACGCTTCTCCGCTCTTTGTGCAACGTGTCCATCCCCCCGTCGAACCAAAAGGGGCTGATGGCCCCATAGGTGGCCGTGGTTTCCCACAACAATTAGTTTGTTGACATCTCTGCAAAACTCGATCAAGGTTGCTTAAGCAATCATCAAAAGAAGTTCTATAAATGGAAAAATCATCCATGAAAATCTCAACAATCTTTTCACAAAAATCAGAGAAAATAGCAGTCATAAATCTTTGAAAGGTAGCAGGTGCATTACATAAACCAAAGGGCATACATCTATAAGCATAAGTTCCAAAAGGGCAAGTAAAAGTGATTTTCTCTTGATCAGGTTGTGAAACTGGTATTTGAGAAAAACCAGAATATCCATCAAGAAAACAAAAGTGTGTGTGCTTAGATAGTCTTTCTAGAATTTGATCAGTAAAAGGTAGAGGGTAATGATATTTTCTAGTAGCTTTGTTTAATTTCCTAAAATCAATTACCAGTCTATAGCCAGTAACAATTCTCTGTGGGATAAGTTCATTTTTATCATTAGGAACAACAGTAATACCGCCTTTCTTAGGGACACAATGAACAGGACTTACGCATCTACTATTAGCTATGGGATAGATTATACCTGCTTCTAGAAGCTTTAGTATTTCAATTCTTACCACTTCTTTCATCTTAGGATTTAATCGTCATTGATGATCAACAACAGGTTTAGCATCAGGTTCCATATTAATCTTGTGCTGACAGAGAGTGGGACTAATGCCCTTAAGATCATCAAGAGTATATCTAATAGCAGCATGGTGCTTCCTCAGAATTTTTAATAATCTCTCTTCTTCGTGTTCTGAAAGGTTAGCACTAATAATAACAGGATATATCTTTTTCTCATCAAGATCATCATACTTCAGAGTGTGAGGCAATTGTTTTAATTCAAACATAGGATCACCTTTAGGTGGAGGAGGACATCCTAGAGTTTCAGTAGGCAAATTATGTTTAAGGATAGGCTGTTGTTCAAAGAATATTTTATCTATTTCATTTCTTTCGTGCAAGTGCATATCATTTTCATGGTCTAGCAAATATTGTTCTAGTGGATCAGTAGGAGGTACGACAATAGAAGCAAGACCAATTATTTCATCCTTACTAGGAAATTCTTTATCATGAGGTTGTCTACGAAACTTGGAGACATTAAACTCATGAGACACATCACCAAAACTAACACTGATAGTTTCTTTCTCACAATCTATCTTAGCATTGACAATGTTCAAGAAAGGTCTACCAAAAATTATGGGACAAAAGTCATCTTGTGGGGATTCAAGAACTAGAAAATTAGTAGGCTATTTGATTTTCCCACACAAGGCTTCAACATCTCTAACAATCCCAAGTGGTGTGATGGTATCTCTATTAGCAAGTTTAATAGTAACATTTATGTCTTCTATTTCAGCGGGTGCTATATCATTCATAATTTCTTGGTATAAAGTAAAAGGGATAGCACTCACACTTGCACCTAAATCACATAAACCATGATAGCAATGATCTCCTATTTTAACTGAGACAACAGGCATGCCAACAATAGGTCTATGTTTATCTTTTTCATCAGGTTTATTCTAGCTGTTTCATCACAGAAATAAATAACATGCCCATCAACATTTTCGACCAAGAGATCTTTAACCATAGCAACACTAGGTTCTACTTTCATTTGCTTAGAGGGTTTAGGTGCTTTAATGTTACTTTTGTGAACCACTGTTGATGCCTTAGCATGTTCCTTTATCCTAACAGGGAAAGGTGATTTTTCAATATAAGCAGTAGGCACAACTGGATCAACATTGTATATGATAGTTTCATCTTTAACTATTACCGGTTCTTTAATTTATTATTTAATAGGGGGGTGATATTTAAACCACTTCTCCTTAGGGAGATCAACATGAGTAGCAAATGATTCAAAAAAGAGGCTACTATTTTAGAGTCAAGTCCATATTTAGTGCTAAACTTGTGAAAAGCATCGCTATTCATAGAAGATTTAACACAATCAAACTCAAGCTTAATACCTGACTCTTTACCTTCGTCGAGTTCCCAATCCTCAGAGTTGCGTTTAATTCTTTCTAAAAGATCCCACCTGATTTCAATAGTCTTCTTCATAAAAGAACGAGTACAAGAAGTATCGAGCATGGATTGATCATTACGAGAAAGCTAAGCATAAAAATTCTGAATAATAATTTCTCTTGAGAGCTCGTGGTTGGGGCATGAATATAACATTGACTTAAGCCCCCCCCCCCCCCAAGCTAGAGCGATGCTTTCTCCTTCACGAGGCCAAAAATTATATATATAATTCCGATCATGATGAACTAGATGCATAGGATAAAAGTTTTGGTGAAATTCCAATTTGAATCGATTCCAGTTCCAAGATCCAATATCATTGCATAGCCTATACCATGCCAATGCTTTTCCCCCCAAAGATAAAGGGAAAACCTTCTTCTTAACTTCATCTCCGGGTAAACCCGCAAGCTTAAATTATCCACAAATTTCATCCACATGTATCAAATGCATATCGCGATGCTTCGTTCTATCTTCTGCATAAGGATTAGCTAGCAGTTGCTCTATCATACCCAAAGGAATTTCATAACTAATATTTTCAGTAGGTGCAGTAGGTTGAGGGGCAACTCTTTGTGTTTCCAGTCGAGGTGAAGATACCCTGAACAAACCCCTCAAAGGATTGTTTTCCATAGTAACAAGTGACAATAAATTCCAGCATGTAATATAAATTTTAACTTACCGATTTCCACTTACCAAGAGAGCTTCACTCCCCGACAATGGTGTCAGAAAAGAGTCTTGATGACCCACAAGTATAGGGATCAAACATTGTCCTTTCAATAAGTAAGAGTGTCGAACCCAGCGTGGAGCAGAAGGAAATGACAAGCGGTTTTCAGCAAGGTAATTTCTGCAAGCACTGAAATTGTCGGTAACAAGTAGTTTGATAGTAAGATAATTCGTAATGAGCAAGTAATGGTAATGGTAAGTAAAGTGCAGAAAGTTAGCCCAATCATTTTTATAGCAAAGGATAGGCTGGAACGGTCTCTTATAATAAGCAAAGCGTTCTTGAGGGCACACAGAAATTTCATCTAGTCACTTTCATCATGTTGGTTTGATTCGCGTTCGCTACTTTGATAATTTGATATGTAGGTGGACCGGTGATTGGGTGCTGTTGTTACTTGAAAAAGCCTACCACTTATGATTAACCCCCTCGCAAGCATCCGCAACTACGAAAGAAGTATTAAGATAAAATCTTACCATATCATTAAACATATGGATCCAAATCAGTCCCTTACGGAATAGCGCATAAACTAGGGTTTAAGCTTCTGTCACTCTAGCAACCCATCATCTAAGAACCACTCCACAATGCATTCCCTTAGGCCCAAAGATGGTGAAGTGTCATGTAGTCAACGTTCACATAATACCACTAAGGGAATCATAACATACATATCATCAAAATATCAAACACATATCAAATTCACATGATTACTTGCAACATGACTTCTCCCGTGGCCTCAAGAAAAAAGGCAACTACTCACAAATAATATTCATGCTAAAGATCAAAGGGATATTAAATAGCATAATGGATCTGAACATATAATCTTCAACCAAATAAACCATGTAGCATCAACTAGAAGATGTAATCAACACTACTAGTCACCCACAGGTACCAATCTGAGGTTCTGGTACAAAGATTGAACACAAGGGATGAACTAGGGTTTGATATGAGATGGTGCTATTGAAGATGTTGATGAAGATTGGCCTCCCAAAGATGAGAGGTTTGTTGGTGATGATGATGGCTTCGATTTCCCCCTTCGGGAGGGAAGTTCCCCCGGTAGAATTGCTCCGCCGGAGGGCAAAAGTGCTCCTGCCCAAGTTCCGCCTCGAGACGGCGGCGCTCCATCCCGAAAGTCCTCTCCTCATTTTTTCTAGGTCAAAAGACCTTATGTACTAGAAGATGGCCGCCGGAGGTGGGCCAAGGTGCCCACTACCCACCAGGGCGCGCCTGGAGGGTTTGGCGCGCCCTGGTGTCTTGTGGCCACCTGGCTGCCCCCCTCTGGTAGTTCTTCTCTCCAATATTTATTATATATTCCAAAATAATTCTCCGTAAAATTTTAGCTCATTTGGAGACGTTCAGAATAGGTATCTCTGACATAGCTTTTTCAGGTCCAGAATTCCAGCTGCCGGTATTCTCCCTCTTTGTGTAAACCTTGCATATTATGAGAGAAAAGGCATTAGAATTACTCCATAAAGTGTTATAAAGCTTAAAAACATTATAAATAATAGTAGGCAAACATGATGCACAATGGACGTATCAGTCTCCCTCTCAAAAGGTGTGTGCATCAAAGATGATTCTAGCAAACTAAAAAGGAAACAAAGCAAAGACTCATATAATACACGACGTTGCAAGCAAAACTCATATCATGTGATGAATAAAAATATAGCTCCAAGTAATTTAATGATGGTTGGTAGAAGAAAGCGGGGATGCCTTCCGGGGCATCCCCAAGCTTAGAAGCTTGGGTCTCCTTGAATATTACCTTGTGGTGCCTTGGTCATCTCCAATATTAGGGTCTTGCCACTCCTTATTCCTTCATCCATTGCGATCTCACTAAAAACTTGAAAACTTCAGCACACAAAACTCAACAGAAAACTCATGAGATCCGTTAGTATAACAAGCAAATCATAAACTTTAGGTACTGTTGTAAAACCATTCATATTTTATTATTTCATAATACCTAATGTATTCTAACTTCACCATGACTTGTGCCCCTTGATACAATCCATAGATTCATTAAAAAAAGCAAACTATGCAACAAAAATAGATTATGCCAGAACAAAATCGTCTGTAACTATCTGAACAAACATAATACTTTTATAACTCCAAAAATTCTGAAAAATTAGGAAAACATGGGGAATTTGTATATCAATCATGTGTAAAAAATTCAAAATTTAATCACATTCCAGTGAATTTAAACAATTATTCTACTGTGAGCAAAAGTTTCTATTTTTTCATAGAATCAAATCAACTATCAACCAAATCATCCCAAAAGCTTTACTTGGCACAGACACTTATTTAAACACAAAAACACAACCATAATAGTAGCATCTTTGTGTGCACACTCAAAAACAGAAAATAAAAAGCAAAAATAAAGATAACTATTGGGTTGCCTCCCAACAAGCGCTATTGTTTTACGCCCTTAGCTAGGCGTAATGCATAGCCTCAAGTGTTGTCATCCTTGGTTTCTAATTCATTTTTAATCAAATCTTCCAAAAAAAATCTTAATAAATCTCTATTCTCATGTTCCTCTTTCCTAGTGGGAGAGCTCAAACTATTGAAAAGACTTTGTTCGGTAATTTTAACATTCATTACTCCAAATTCTGAATCATCTCCATAAACATCTTCATATAAAACATGTATTTCATCATCGATAGGTTACCTAGCCATCTCCTCAAAACACTCATTACCAAATCATTCATCAATTCCTTTACTAATTAATCCACTCCAATTTATAACAAGTGTGGTGGTACAAAGTTTTAATAATTTCAGCATAAGGAACTCTCCTCCTAAGATTCTCACTATAAGCAAAATAATCTTTAGATTGCAAACTACGTATGGTATCTCTATCATGGAGAATTTCTTCTATTAGAGGGTGCTCAAAATTGATGAATATGCAAAAAAAATCTTTTGAACTTAATCACAAGCATAATAATAGCATCCACATAACAGTATGTTTTATCAAGAATTGATCCTCTAATTATGGGTATGACTCCCGTGCAATCAAAGAATTCCTGAATAATATTCTTCCCAATAACATTCCCGCTACCAACTTGATAGATTTTAGTTTTGAGATTAGTGGGAGCTTTAGTTTCCGTAGGATCATGATCAAGAACACAAGATTCAAGTTTTTCTTCAAGAGTCTCACTAGTGCTATCTTCACTAGCGCTTTCAACAATAACTTTCTCAAATCCAGACATGATAACAATCTTCAAGCTAGCAAACAAGCAAACAAGTAAATGGAAATATTTTTGTGCTTTTTGTAAAATTGTTTTAGAAGTGGGGGAGATGAAAATGAGAGGCAAATGGCAAACGAAAGTAAGAACAAGTAGATGATAGTTTATGTGAAGGTACTTGATAGGTTTTGGTGATGTCTCCCCGGCAACGGCGCCAGAAATTCTTCCTGCTACTTGTGAGCTGCGTTGGGATTTCCTCGAAGAGGAGAGGATGATGCAGTATAGTAGAGATAAGTATTTCCCTCAATTAATAACCAAGGTTATCAAACCAGTAGGAGAACGACGCAAAACCTCATTAACATCACCTACACACAAAAGAGCAAATACTTGCACCCAACGCGATCAAGGGGGTTATCAATCCCCTCGGCGGTTATTTGCAAGGATCAAATCTAGTAGTGATAGATAGATAAAACACAAAAAAATAATGGTAAATAAATTGCAGCAAGGTATTTTTGGATTTTATATATGATAAAAGTAGACCCAGGGGCCATAGTTTTCACTAGAGGCTTCTCTCTCGAATAGAAAGCACACGGTGGGTACCCACATTATTGTTAGGCAATTGATAGAAAGTGCATAGTTATGATGATATTCAAGGAAATGATCATGTATATAGGCATTACGCTCGAGACAAGTAGATCAACTCCTGCCTACATCTACTACTATTACTCCACCCATCGATCGCTATCCAACATGCATCTAGAGTATTAAGTTCATGAAAAATAGAGTAACGTCTTAAGCAAGATGACATGATGTAGACAAAGTAAATCCAACCAATATGAATAAACCTGTCATTTTCCCCTTAATGGTAACAATAAAATACATGTCTTGTCCCCTTCTATCACTGGGATATAGAGCACCACAAGATTGAACCCATTACAAAGCACCTCTCCCATTGCAAGATAAATCAATCTAGTTGGCCAAATCAAACGGATAGATCGAAGAGAAATACAAAGCTATAATAATCATGCATAAAAGAATTCAAAGAGGACTCAATTAATATTCATGAATAATCTGATCATAAACTCACAATTCATCGGATCCCAACAAACACACCTCAAAAGAAGATTACATCGAATAGAACTCCCAGAACATCAAGGAGAACATTGTATTGAAGATCAAAGAGAGAGAAGAAGCCATCTAGCTACTAGCTATGGACCTGTAGGTCTATAGTAAACTACTCACACATCATCAAAAGGGCTGCAAGGTTGATGTAGAAGCCCCTCGTGGTCAATTACCCCTCCGGCAGGGTGCCGGAAAAGGCCTCTAGATGGGATCGCGGAAGAACATAAACTTGCGGCGATGGAAAAAGCAATTTGGCTGGCTCTCTATTGGTTTCCCGATTTTAGAGAACTTATAAAGGTGGAATTAGGTCAGACGGAGCCACGAGGGGCCCACGAGGCATTAGGGCGTGCCTACCTCCCTGGGCACGCCCTGTTGCCTTGCCGTGTCCTCATTTGCCTTGTGGTCTCCTCCTGAAGCTTCTAGGGTCTCTCTTGTCAAGAAAAAAATTGTCAAAATGTTTCGTAGCATTTGGACTTCATTTGGTACCGATTTCCTGGAAAACAAAAAACAGGCAAAAAAACAACAACTGGCACTTGGCACTAGGTCAATAGGTTAGTCTAAAAAATATTATATAATTCATATAAAACATCCAAGATTGATACTATAATAGCATGGAACAATAAAAAATTATAGATACATTGGAGACATATCAGCGACCAGATGAAATGTGTCACTGTCGCTAGCAGATTCATCGGCTGTTCCGGAGGTTTCCAAAGGCTTCACTCGAAGCAGTAAGTCTATATATAGGTTTCAGCATCACTTTGGAAATATGAAATATGTTTCACCTAGACCCCCTTTAATAGTACGGTTTTTCCTATGACTCGAAGTAAGAAAAAAGAAACTATGAAAACAAAGTCTTCAAGCTTCAAAGTTTTCACATCAATTTCTTCAAAGGTCATACCAATTTCTTCACTTGAAGAAATACATTTTTAGCGGTCATCTTCCATTGGTTAAACCAAATCTTCAGGGACTATAACTCCTCTGTACACTCACAAACACATTAGTCCCTCAACCTATTTGTCTTCAATACTCCAAAACCACTAAGATGCCACTTTATGCACTTACAATCTCCCCCTTTTTGGTGATTGATGACAAATTGGTTAAGTTTTTAACGGGAGTACATAATGGAAGTGTAAGAACAGAGTATGAAGAAATTGATTACAAGATATTGAGGAACTCACCCTGAAGATGTGCATATGATTAATTTGCTTTGGATTGTAAATGCACATGGCATGTTGGAATTGTGGAGATCTCCCCCTATATCTTGGAATCCAATCATGCATGATCATAAGATATTGAAGAATTTGGATGCATGATGAAATTTGGTGTCTGACCAAATACATCATGCATGAGCATATATCATTAAGGATCAAGGCATGCAGATAAAGTGTAGCAAAAAGTGTTAGACCACCAACAGTTATTAAGTTACAACTCATCGAAGAGCACATCTAATGAAAACCAAGAGTTGCAACTTAGTAGAAAATAGCCCAAATATATATGACCCGCTTGAAGACTAACTCAAATTTCTCCCCCTTTGTCATAAAATGACCAAAAGAAGACGAAACCGAGGACTAACACCCCTGAATAATATCATCTTGAAGAATTCAGAGGAGCGCCAGCGTTGGTGTCGGGGTCGCGTGAAGCAGAAGGGCCTGCAGCAGTGTCTTCAACCTCTTCATTTTCATCAGTTGAGCGAGAAGGAGACACTGATCTTGGGATGAGCGGAGGAACTTGCACTTTCTCGTACTTCTTCTTGGGAGGATATGACCAATCCAAGTCTTTTTGGAATTCCATAGCTGCAAGTTCGTCGTTAGTCTTCAAATGTGATAATATGGCCCAACTCCTATAAAATATCTCATGGGCATAATAGTGGTTCCTACGAACTGAGTTTTGCGTCAACCCAGTTATGGTCTCGGTCCACTTTCTAATGCAGACTGATGAGGAGTTCTCGGTCTGTCATGACCTGAGGAGCTTCAGTTTGAGGACTTTTCCCTGAGGCCTTTGCTGCAGTGTCTTGACTCACAGTTTCATCACTAGTTGACTGTGAGGATGGCTGGCGGAATTGGCCATCAAGGGGACGAATTCCTTCATCAATGATTGCCTTGCCCTTGCCAGGTATCGAAGAGATTGTATTCTGAAGAATTTCAACATCTGGCAAAAAACAGAGGTGATTCTGACAATTAGCCTTGTAATGGATTGAAGACCTGGATCTGATGAATCTCATTATCCATGGAGCATATGGCTTCAATTCAAATGGCGATTGTGCAACTATGACCAATGTCCTCATGAAGAAATCATAAATGTTAATGGGAATCCTATGAATGATGTTGAACAGCAGATTCTTCATGATGCCAACAACTTCTTTAGTATCAGAGTTGTGGCCTTTGATGGGACTGAGTGCTTTAGCCATGATGCGATAGACAGTGCAGGGGCACAAACAGCAAATCCTTCACGAGGAAGGTAGTCCTTGGAGCTTCTCCTTCAGCCAATGGCTTCATTAGAACTTGCATCATATGGTGTGGCAGGTCAGGTTCTTCATAGACTTTCCTTGCATCTTCTTGGGGTGGATCCACTGGAAGAGCACGAAGCAATTCATCAACTGGTGCTTTATAGTGACTGTCTTCACTCATCCTGTCCAGAGCCCAAGTCCGAATATCATCAATGTTGCCTGAAAAATGAAAGGTAGCATAGAATTGAAGGATTAGCTCCTCGTTCCAGTCACAGACATCAGAGCAGAAACTGAGCAACCCAACATCATGAAGAACAACCAGAACTGGCTTGAAGCATGGAAGTGACTCCATATCCACATGAGGAATATGGCGATGCAGGAAGATCTTGTTCTCGTCAAAGAGCAGCGCAGAGTAAAAGTTCATCCGCGTCTTGGTCCAGAAGCGCTGACGCATTATCTTGGAAGAATCATAAGGGGACTCACCAATGAACAAATTCTTCTCCACGAAGAATTTGACATTATCAAACTTCGGCCGCCTAATGCTTTTGCCAACCTTTGGCATTGAGGGTGGTGGCTGAAGATTGATCTTCTTGGGCCTCACATCAAAGATGGGCCTTGGTGAGCTAGCTGAGTCATTTGGATATGTGATGGCCTTTGACTTGGCCACTTCTTCAGTTGTTGCGTCCGGTACCGTATCTGAGTGCACTGAAGGAATAGATTCCTTTCTCTGGGGGGATGAATTTACAACATCAACAATTAGCTCTTGTTAGGGAACTTTTTCAGCTGATGCAGCTGGAACTTCTTTAGCAATTGTCCGAAGAGAAGGTTGACATTCTTCAGAACCATTGAGAATTTCTTCAGTCCTTGCAAGTGACCGAGGCATGTGACTGAGAGGTGTGGTGATGGACGAATTTGGGTGAGATGCTTCCCAAAATTCGTCATGGATAACTAGAGTTGTGGAGCCATCAATATCCACATCCTCTTCAGTTTCTTCATTGCTTCTAGATGAGGCAGCATTTTCTTCAGTCTCAAGGAATAGCTGTGGTTTATGCGATGATACCTGATGAAGTGAAGTATCTGCTTCCACTTCAATTTCTTCATCCACCTGCTCTGTGGTAGCAGCAGAGTGGGTATCTTCTTCATTGTCATCAGCTAGAGGAATGACATATTCCACCCCATAGGGAACGATCTAAAGATCTTCGGCAGTGTGGGGTAGGGGGTGCTTATGAAATGGGAGTGGCACCAATTGGTTCCACTAAAGGCATTGGGGCCGTCTTTAGTTTATTCACAGATTTTGTGGTTGGAGGTGCTGAAGCTTTTCTCTTCTTAGCTTCCTTCTTGGCTGCCTTAGTTTTCTTCGCTTCTAATGCAAAAGGAAGTGTGATAAGCTTCAAAGATGAAGACTTTGGTGGCACTGCAGCTGAGGAACTTGTTGGAGAAGTTTCTTCAGGGACGACTGATGTAGTCGTCCTGGCAGTTTCTTTAGGCACAACTTCTCCAGTTGCTCTTTTTGTTCTTGAGGAGGAGGAGGAGGAGAGGGCACAGTCTCACTGGCCTGGGGTTTTTGCAGTGGAGTTGATGAACTTGATGGAGGTACTTGCCCAAGCTTGGCACCCTCCCTCTTGTTATGGTCATCAACAACTTTGTTGGTGGCTTTGATGAATCTGTCACGAATGCCACAACAATGATTGGCTTGGCGCTCATATTCTTCAGACATCTGTTGAATTTCTGATTCCAAAGTAATCAGCTGGTGAGGAGGTATTGTGAGCATGTTCTTTCTCAGCTCCTTCTCCTTCTGTTGTTGCTATTTTTTCACAAGCTTCGCTTGTGCAATCTTGTGCTTCTCTGTCAAGATGAAAGAAGAAAGCACATGGCTAGGACCTGGAGGCAAATCGAGGTCATCAAGCGGTGTATCTGGCTTCTTGCACGATATATTGATGAAGTCCAGAATTTTCTTGGGGTCAAGCAGAAGAGGAACAGATGTGTTCTTAGCTATAGCAACTTCCTCAACTCTTCTCTGAATGAACTCAATGAGCTCATCTTTGTCAGCCATGTCATTTTCGTCAGCCATGTCATTTTTGTCAGCCTAATGCACTATGGCCTTGCTCTTGGGGATGGGCCTGACTCCACAGCCTGACGTGGCCTTTGTCTTCAGCTTGGGCATGTTTGAAGAAATATGTCTGCTAGTTGAGGCACTTGATGCAGCAATGTTGGCTGTAGGAAAGCCTTCAGTGTGCTGGCAAGATGCGAGCACCACTGGCGTTGAAGCTTTTGCTGCGGCCACTGAGGAACTTGTGGCCAGTGGAGGTATTGAAGACTGTGCAGCAATCTTGAGAGCTAGGACCATTGAGAAGAGGGCTTGGCCACCGAGGGCTTTGGAGCTGAAGTTTTAGGCTTTTGAGTCGCCTTCTTTGGCATTGACTTCTTTGGTGCACTAGCACCGGCTTTAGCTCAAACCTTTGTGGCTCTCTTGAATTCCTCGATAGCCTTCTGAGCCTGCTTCTACAACTTTGCTTGGCGCCTAGAATATTCTTTGGGGAATTCTTCACCTCTTCTGACACTTGTGGGGTCAGCAGTTTGACCTTGAGCTAGCGGTGGCCTCTTGCATGGAGGCTTAACTGCGAAGTCCTTCATGCACTTGGAGGTGACGTATCTACACTCTCTCCATTCATATCTCTAGTATCTCTTGATCTTTTGCATGCGCGTCTTGCACTGCTCCTTGGTCTCCTTACCATGAGTTGCCTCATCTGGTGTGCAGTATGCTGAGTAAATATCCTCAAGGATCTCAAAGGCGATATGTTCTTCTTTACTTTTGCCTCCCTTCTGGGCCTTCTTACCATCGGCCATTTTCTTCAACCAAGGAATTTGAACTCTTGATGACTCTGAAGAAGTTTGAAGATTTTCCTCAAGCAATGCTGCAAATGAATTAATTTGATGAGAATCTAGTGATTCATCGGCGGACATGTGTACCTGTGAACAGAGTATAGTTGCGAGGAAATTGGGAAGAGTCACATGCGTTCTCAAATGTTTTTCAAAATAAACCAGCTGAGCAAATTGACCCTTATCGTCTTGAAGAAATTCACTAAGTGTTCTTGACTTAGGTTCCAGAGTTGTACAGATTGAAGCAATTGCATAAGTGAGGAATCTAACAGTTAAGCATAACTTACAGTACAAAAAAAAGACACATCCGTGACATTTTGGGCCGAACGAATTTTTTTCCTGTCATGCTTATGACACTTCTATGACGATAATTATGACAAAACCCGGTATCATCATAGATGTGGTGGGCTCCTACTTCTATGCCAAAACATCATGACAGAAAATGGGCTTTTTGTCCTGGGCGGGCTGGAGTTGCAGCTGCATGACATTCTTTGGGCTGTCCATGATGGAAAAAATCATGGTAGAAGCGAGGGCGAGGAAAATTTCGGGGAGTTCCCGGTTACGGTGGGTGGTCAGGGCCGAGCGATGCACGGAGGTTTGCGCGTTTCTCTCGTACACGTACGCGCATGTGTGCGAGGCGTTGGGCTCTAACTGAACCCGAGGGATCGCACTGCTAGCTACGTTACTGAACCTGAGCGATCGATCCCTTGGCTGTTAACTGAACCCGAGCGATTCATTCGCTGTTGACTGAACCCGAGCGATTCCTTCACTGCTGCTGCTAACTGAACCAAGCGATCGATCACTGCTGCTGCTTACTGAAGCCGATCGAGCCCCCGTGCGAGATGTAGCCAACCGGTGTTGGTTGCCTCTCAATGAACAGTGACCGTTGCTACCGTGTGCATGGTACGTAGAACGAGTCAAGACGTGGTGAGTCGAGCCAGTTGGTTGGCTGTGGATGAACAGTTCCCGGTGGGGGTTGGATGAACAGGACCCCGTGGTAGTAGGCCGTTGCCGCTGGATGAACAGGACCTCGAGGAGGCCGCCGCACCCCAGCCGGTTGGGGGTGGATGAACAGGACCCTGCGGAGGCTCTATGAACAGTAGCCGATGGAGGCTGGATGAACAGTATCCCATGGATGAACAGTAGCTGGTGGAGGCTAGAGGAGGTCGACGATGGATGAACAGTAGCCTGTGGAGGCTGGAGCGAGGTAGTAGACGGTGGATGAACAGGACCCCGTTTCACCGTTGGCGCTCCAACAGAAGTCCGTTTCCTCCGTTTTGCGGTACGCCACAACCCTCCCGATCAACAGCACCTCGTTTCGACCGTAGGCACTCAAACAGAAGGCCGTTTCCTCCATTCTGCGGTATGCCAGACCCTTCCCGATGAACAGGTCCCCGTTTCGACCATACGTGATCGAACAGAAGGCCGTTTTCCTTCGTTTTGTGGTACGCCAGACCCCGTTCCGGCTGTTTCGTCCAAGCCAGTTGGCTCCCGTTGAACACGACGCATTCCGACTCAGTCTGTTGCCTCCCGATGAACAGGACGCTGTCTCTCCGTTCCGACCCAGCAGGTTGGCTGCCGATGAACAGGATGCCGTTGTTGCCGTCCATTGCCTATCCATGTACATGAGCCCTGGCCGTACGTATGCGCGAGTAGGCGTTCGAGACCCCGCCCGTATGTACGTACGTGGCCGTATTTTTTGGCATCTGGCTGTACGTACGTGTACACGGTTTTGACTGGACTGCCTGAACTGCTACGTCGGGGGCTCTACTACTACATGTGCTGCTGCTTGCTCGGCCATGGTTCATCATTGCAGAGAGACCGATCGACCAGTATGTACATACACGTTCCCGACTAGACAGACAACCCTATGTACGGTTCGACCGGGTGGGTCCGAGCTGTCAGGGAGGATAAGGAGGCACTTCCTTGCGTGCGAAGATATAACTGGTGGGTCCCAGCTGTCAGGGGGAAACATTTTTTCGGTAAATATAGAGGCCCTTTCGGTGGGTCCCAGCTGTCAGGTGGAGGAATAATTATTTTACGCGTAATAAGGAGGCATTTACTTGCTACGGCCGTGGACCCAGTTGTCAGCCTCTCCATGTACAGTCCTCTTCTGATGGAAGTCGTTCCTTGACCACATTGACCACGCCGCACTGAGAGCACCAAGGCGGTGGACGACGGGGAGGCCTAGGAAGGGGACGACGCGGAACCGGGGAAGACGCGGCAGTGCATGCCCACGCGGAGGGGAGTACGAGGGTTGACTGGTTCGGCTGCGGTGTGAGACTACCATCGCCATAGAATAACAGGGGTTGTGGGTGAGTAGAGGGATGGCCTGGCTAGCGGTTGGAGTAGGAGGGGGCGGTGAGGCCTGCGCGGCAGCGCAGCCGGCCATGGGAGGCAGGACCAGGCGGCACGGCCCGCGATGGTTTGCGCGGCTGGAGCAAGAAGACCAGAGGTTGAAGAAGCACGATGGCCGTTGCATGGACATTGTGCGGTCACCGCAGTTAGAATCGTTTATATTGACTAAGTTGACAAAACCCTGCGTCCACGTCAACTTAGTAGGCCCACAAGTCAGCCTCCAAATATGGTGGGTCCCACCTAGCAGTGGGGCTATTCTTTTTTTTGTACGTAATAAGGAGGCACTTTCTTGCGTGCGAAGATATAGCTGGGGGGTCCGAGCTGTCAGTGGGAGGAATTTTTTTCCGCGAAATATAGAGGCGCTTCCGGTGGGTCCCTACTGTCAGGTGGAGGAATCATTATTTTGCATGTAATAAGGAGGCACTTCCTTGCGTGCGGCCGTGGACCCAGCTGTCATCCTCTCCACATTTAACCACGCCGCGCTGAGAGCACCAGGGCGGTGGACGACAGTGAGGCCTAGGAAGGGAACGACCCAGAGCCGGAGAAGACTCGGCTGTTGTTTTGCACACGGAGGGGAGTACAAGGGTTTACTGGTTCATCTGCCATCGCTGGAGAATAACAGGAGGTATGGGTGAGTACAGGGATGGCCAGGCCAGCGATGGGAGTAGTGTGGGGCAGTTAGGCCTGCGCGGCAGCACAGCCGGCCACGGGAGGCATGACCAGGTAGTACGCCCGGCACTGGTTTGGGCGGCTGGAGCAAGAAGACCAGAGGTTGAAGAAGCAGCACGGCCGTTGGATTAACAATCCAACGGTCACTGCTGCTAGAATCGTTTGTGGACTAAGTTGACAAAGCCTTTCGTACATGTCAACCTTGTAGACCCACAAGCCAGCCTCCAAATCTGTCACAAACAGCATACAGCCTGAAATTTCTAGCCAGATTCAAATTAATTTAAAAAATAAACATACCTTAATGTAAAATCCAATGAAATTTTACCCACACAAAAACAATGAAATTTAAAATATCAAAATCGGAAAGAAAAAAGTAATTTGGAACTAATTGCCTGTTTGCTGTATTTTTCATTTTACAGCCCATTTCTTATTACTTATAGCCCATTTTCTGGGCAAGCCGAATGCATCCTTCCTCGTCTTGAAAGATTTCAGGCCTAGCAGGGTGTAGAAAAGCAGGTAGGCCTCTGTTGGTTATTCTGCAAAAAACAAAATAGCTGGGCTAGCCATTTTCAGAAAGAAAAAACAAAAGTGGGTTGGTCTTGTGGTAAACATATATGAAATAAAAGTCTGGGCTAGACGGGCCACAGTTGATACCCTGCTCTGTCCCGAAAACAAAAAAATAATACTGCGCGAGCTGCTGGGTCCAGGGTGTCAGCTGCTCCTTGTGTAGTTATCTCGCTTATTGAGTACGTTGACAGTGGCGTGTGACCCAGATGTCAGGAAACCATCAGGAGGAACCATTTTTTTCTTGTAATAAAGGAGGCACTTGCTTGCCTACTGCCATGATCCTTGTGGGTCCCTATTGTCATCCTCACCATGTACAGTTATCTCCTTATTCCTCTTGGTTGTTGACCATGTTGACAACACCGGAGGGCGATGCCGCAGCGAGCGAACCAAGGCAGAGGACGATGGTGAGGCCTCAGACGGGAACAAACAGGAGCCAGGGAAGATGCGCAGAGTTTTAGGGTGCGATGCGTGCGCTGCAGCACAGCCAGCCGTGGGAGACGGGAGCAGGTGGTCCCGCCGGCGCTGGTTTGGCTTTGGCGGCTGGAGGAAGAAGAGACTGAAGAAACACGATAGACGTTGAATGTCAATCCAATGGTTAAGGTTGGCACAATCGTTTGATGACTAAGCCGACACCACGTAGCATACTTTTTTATAGGAAGAAAAGAAAAACTGGGCTCGTTCGCCAGATAACATTCCCGAAACTGCCACCGTTTAATCTTGCATCGCAACTAAAATTGTTAGGAAAATGCGTTCGTTTGCCGTCCTCCTCCCAGGAAACGTTCGCCACATAACATTCCCGAAAATCTAAGACTTGAGAAGGCGTACAGAACAAGCTAGTGTACCAGTAAAGAGACGTTGCAGAGTTTTAGAAAAAAGAGAGACGTGCTCCTGTAGCTGGTTCGAATCCAAACCTAGACTATGACTATATATAGTGCTATGCTACTCTGCAAGTAATGAAACTGACATATCCAACGTTCGCTTCTCCTCTTCTCTAGTTACTCTACCTAGCATCAGAAGCTCTGGCCGCAGCAACCATATCCGCTGGCGGCTCATCCACCTGCTCTTCAGCAGGCAACAACTAGATATGTGCCAAGTCACCACCCGTACCATCCCCTATGGGTCTCATCACATCCCCGCCGGCACACTCACCGCAGCCGGTTGCTCATTGCAACCCGCTACCGTTGGTGTGGTGCCACTGCTGCAAATCATGCAGAGTCATCTGTCGCGTCTCAACTTCAATCCTCAACCCTCGCCGAGTCTTCTACAAATGCCCGAATCATGGGGTAATAATATGTTTAAGTGTTTTTTGCCTGCTTTGAGTTGCTGATTTTTTAAATAGTTTCGTTGATGATCTTCCAATTTGATTCATGCAGAAAAGGGAAGATTCGTATGATTTGTATTTCTGGGAAGTTGCTGATGTGGGGGAATGGAACTACACAGGTTGGGGTGGTGGACAAGTAACTGAAGGAATGACAGAAGAGGAAGATGAAGAGCAGAAGGTTAAAGATGTAGTTCATCTGATCATGGCCAAGCAACAGCTGCTGAACATCCTTGACAACAATGAGGAGATGAAAGAGCTTGTGAAGATAATGGGCAAGATCGTTGTGCTCTGTAGGATGATTGTCTCTTTATTTGCAGTGTATGTAGCACTCGTGATGTATTCAGTGGCTATGACATGAGCACTTTGCTGAAACTAGTAATGAATGAAACCTTTTTAGCAGGCTGGGCGTAGTGTTGTGAACATTTATTGATTTCTATTAATGGAAATCGGGGGGTATCCCCTTTTGCTCATAAATAAATAAATACCAGAGGCCCTTTTGCTAATAAATAAATAAATTAGCGGAGGCCCTGTTGGGTCAGCTTTGTTCCCATTCGAAGATGTCGAGCAAAATGCAGTCCAACAGCAAACTATGTCATCAAATACAAGTTTCACAGCCAAATATGAGTACAACTAAACAACAATGTCATCATGTTTTAGTCGTCATCAACATGACCCGGAGCAGGAGCGGGAGCTCCAAGCTTCGAACGCCGCCCTTGAGCAGCAGATCGAAGCACGCAGGGCTGCCCTGGCAGCATCACCAAGCGAGGCCCCTTTCGATGAGAAAGAGGTCCAGGAACACGAGGAGGCGCTGGCGCTGGAGGTCTTGGAGCGCAGCCTGGAGCTTGAGCGGTTGGAGGTGAGGGAGCGCCAGGTAGCCACGGCTGAGGACGTCGTTGCCGCACGGGAGGCCCAGATCCAGGAGGAGGTTGACCAGAGGGTGGAAAAGGCCCGCACGGCTCTCGCCGATGAGTACCGCCTGAAGTTGGAGCTCCTGGAGGCCGAGGTCGAGGGCAGGACCGCTGCCCTTAGGACAAAGCTGGACAAGGCGGAGCAGCACGACAGGGCCGCCAAGGAAGCTCAGGCCTCTGCTCAAGCTGACCTGGCCTCCACCCGCGCTGAGCTGTCCTCACTCCAGCAGCAAGTCGAGGCCGTCACGTCCCTCGCGGAGAAGACCGCGGACGAAGAAAATCGCCACCGGACGATGCAGCGTGAGCGCTCCTCGATGCTCCAGGACCTCAGGGTGAGGGCCAACCAGGCTTTGGGCACGATCTGCGAGGAGAGCGTCGCACACCCGCACGAGGACGACGAAGCCAACCACCTCCACTTCTTCACCCTGATCGTTACCCGCCTAGAGGACCGGGCGGTGAGGGCTCGCGAGCTCATTGCAGAGAGAAGCCGGGGCCTCTTGGGGTGTGCGTTCTCATGCGTCATTAGTCACCTCCAGAACCTTGATCCCCATTTTGATTTCGACACCACGATAGCCCCCGTGCCCTTGGGTGGACGACCATGTTGATGACCTGGTCGCAGAGTTTGCTCCTGAGGACGACACGGCCATGATCGCGGCCGAAGAAGGCGATGCGGACGACGATGATGAAGACGATGCCAGTGACAGCATAGGTGGCGCGGATGAAGGTGGCGAGGACGGCGCTCAAGGCAGCGCCTTTGGCAAGGCCTGCCTTTCCCTTTGCCTTAATCTGCATGCAAAAAACCTTCGGGCGCAGCCCTGCGGGGCGTAAAAGCATTTTTGAAGGGGGCCCGTTATGATGTACGAAATGATGACATGCCTTTTAAAAATAGGATTTGGAATATGCCATCGCGAGCCTGTGGGCTCCCGAGCGGGGTAGTTGTTGCAACTTATCTTGGCTCCGTAGGTCTTGAGCGAGTCCTGAGGTCGCGGACGCGCCTTCCTCCTGAGGCGAGCCCGCCGGGGCTCGCGAGGTTTTAAGTCTCCCGGGGAGCCTGCTGGCCCGCCCAAGAGGGCCTCACGAGGAGCCGATTGTCGAATCACGGCAAGGTGTGCGCACGACGATCCTGCGGTGATTGCACTCCAGCCCCCTGGGGGGCCTTGGCATCTCTGGAACCAGCGCGGGTGTGCTTCGACGAGCGCATACCATGCCCAGCCCCCCGCTCGTGGGGCGCTCGCGGGGGGGGGGGGGGGGGGGGGGGTGGGGGTAGCAGGCACGAGCCTTACTCTGAAAACACGAAGCCAGAAAGCAAGAAATCGCCATGAGACAAGAAAAAATTCCCCTCATTTTTCTTTTGATAAACACACAAAATTCCAAATCTCACTCCAAAAGGCGGCAAGATGAGTTACAGAGAGAAAGGCGGAATCAAATGGCCGCGTCCGGCACCTAGCTAGTCTTCTTGTCTTCTCACCAGCGCGGAGCTAAGTGCTTCCACTGGGCGTGGGCGGGAGCCCCCGTGAAGCCCGAGGGCGGCACTCAGAAGACTCCGGGGCATGTACAGCCCCACTCATTATTACGTGAGAGTGTCATGAGCGGAGACCTTCACAGGCGTGGGGCCTTGCTTCACGTCGCCTGACGAGGGCCCCACCCTGCGCCTCCCTCGACCACCGTTGGGGCGTCCAGAAATGAGGACGAGACCAAGGGGCAAGAGGGACGCTAGCGGTGCCCTCGGCGACCGCAGGCCCTCCGCCGGGGTGAAGGGCCCACCGGCACCTTCCCCGGCGGAGGACCTACCTTCGTGCAGCGCCTTGCTCCATGCGGTGCGAGGGAGGCCTTGGCCTCGGGCTCCCCCCACGCAACCCCCAGTGTACTTCGCCCGCCGGCAGCGGGGCCATCGCCCTGGGGTCCCTGGCCGCTGTTGTTGCTTGGTTCACCTGCGGTCCATGGTTAGCGTAATCGTGCTCCTGAGATATCGGCTGTACCCAGTGGCTGTTGTCGTTGAAGGTGTCGGTGAAGTTCCGGCGTGGCTCGCGGAGAGCCTCGGCTTCATGTGCCCCCGACGCCCAGCCTGATGAGGAGAACCCGCCGCGGCATTCTCTTGACACGTACTGTAGATCCATCATGGAGGGTACATAGGCATCTGGGACTGCTACGCCAGGATCGTTGTCTGGGTGCCCCGCGTTGTTGGCCACCAGGCTTGGTGCCAGGCTCTGATGGCCGCAGGGTGGCCCCTCGGTGCGGCCCCAGGAGGGACCGCCCGAGCTCGCCTCGCCCGGGGGTAGCGTGGTCGGGAAAGGACGATCAGCGCTGCGGGCCGGGTTGGCGCCGCTAGGTCCCTCAAGTGCTCCAGGGAGGGGTGCGCGGGCACGGCGGGGGCCCCCGCGCGCCCCTGTCACAGCTTGCGATGTAGGCAGGGTGCAGAAAGGTGCCGTGCCCCTACATGTGGCGTCAAGCAGCTTGGCGACCCGCTCCAGCAGGGCATCGCGGCCGCCTTCCGCCAACCGGTACCGTAGCAGCTCCCGTGCCATGATGAGCGTGGCTCGCATGTTCGCCTGCTCCCGGCGAGAGTGTGGCGCTGTCGCCGTGGCGTAGCTCGAAGATTGCGTGGTGGCGCGGTTGCGGCGTGGCGCAAGGGCAGGCGATGGCGGCCCCCGCCGCCCGCGACCGATAGCACCGGGCGGCGAGCGGGCTGCGAGAAGCGCGGAGAGGAGATCCTCTTGGGCTGACGGCACTACTCGGGCAGGCCGAACAACCCAGTGCTCAACATGAGCCCTCGGGGCGTCGGCCATGAGAAATGCTGGGTGGTAGCGAATCTGCTGGCAGAAGAGAGTCTCCGACACACCCCTACCTGGCGCGCCAAATGTCGGATTTCGGGTTCCGCAAACCCTTGAGAGGTTCGAACTCTGGGGTGCGTGCGAAGAACTCGTCCTCCCCAGTCTACCTACTCGCTAATCTCACAGCCTAGCTCGTCGAACTATAAGGAAAAGAGACACAACACTTTACCTAGGTTCGGGCCACCTTGCGGTGTAAAACCCTACTCCTGCTTTGTGGTGGATTGGCCTCGTGGGTCTGAGGGTGAACTAGTACAGTGGCGAACAGCCTTAGGGGGAGAGGTGTTCTTGAGCTCGAGTGAGCTGGTGGGGTGAGGGTGATCTGAATGATCTGTCTGAGGGTCCGATCCGATCTGATCCGATCCCCCTCAAGGGTGGTGGCTAAATCCTATTTATAGTGGCCTGGGTCCTCTTCCCAAATGAAAGGCGGGAAGGGATCCCACAACGGCCAAATTCGAAGGGAGACAACTTGTACATGCTATCCTGACAAAAGTAGTCTTCGCCTGCAAAAGCCTCTGGTCGTGACGCCGTGGTGGGCTCGGTGATGACCTCCGTCCTGCCGTCCTGGCGGTCTTGGTCTTGTTGCACGGGAATGGAAACCTTTGGCTGATTCCTCGGGACTCCGCGCCTGCGCTTGCCTCTTTAGCACCAAAGAGGAAACTGGTACACTGCGCCCGCTGGCGCCCGCCTAGCCTTGGTCGTCATGGCTCACGTCATCCGGACCTCACGAGGTGAGGCTTGCACAGAGATCTCCGCTCCTCGGGAGCCAGCCTGAGGAGGCCGCTCCTCGTGGAGGTCTTGGTGTCATCCGCCTCGCGAGGCTTGGCCCCTCGCGAGGGTCTTGAGTTGTTGTCGCTGAAGCTGGGCCGTACCAGGCCATCGATGGAGCCACGCCGTGGGCCGCAGGCAGGCATGTCTGCGTACCCCCATTCCCAGAACACCAACAACATACATAATAAGTGATGTTCTCACAGCAAAATACTAAACAACAACTTCATCAGGTTTCAGTTGTCATAGCAAACACAATTTCACATAGTAGATAAAAAGTCATCTTCTCACAGGCAAATACGACAAAAGCAATCTAATCATCATCCACAGCAGCAGCGTCAACATCTTCGCCATGTGTATTAGTCTGAATCGTAATCCCCCCAGTGTCATCTTCTTCTTCATCCTCAATTTCCTCGAACGCTGGCGTCTTATTGATCAACTCTCGTATGTCCACAGCCCGACAGGCAATCTTTTCGCCAGTGTCATTGAAGTGATGGTTCTCAAAGAAATTAGGAACATCTGTGGAATCTTCTACATCAGGAGTAGTGTAAGCATCATCCTGTTGTGCAACTTCATTAAACGATTTCCTCTACTCAAACCTTTGCAATACTCTCCAGTCATCGCTACATGCTTATGTGTCTTCCAACAAAAAAATCTGTGTTGCCTGATTTGCCAAAATAAAAGGCTCGTTGGTCTGGTACGCCGCCTGACATTGATGGATTTGAATTAATCATCAGCTCTGGGTTTTGCGATCCTGGAAAATAGGTTATACCAACGATAGCACAACAGAACCACACACCGATGAACCTCGAAACTGGAGATATACTACAACTGAACAATGTCTGTTATGTTAGCATACATTTTAGTTGTCTCTTTGTCGTACGTATCCGTGCTCATGATGGCACTATTTTGTGCCTTCCTGCCTTCGTCGCGTGCAAGGGTGTTGTAGCGCACATCTCCAACAACACAAGATTCATAATGTCTTACCTGAGTATCAGGACCCATTGCTAGTGCGTAAAGGGCATCATCAACTGCCTTCCCATCCTCCCGCATCTTCTTAACGTATGGTTAGAAAATAGACAAGCTGTCGTGGGAAACCACGACCACCTATGGGGCCATGAGCCCCTTTTGGTTCGGCAGGGGGAGTGGGCGCATTGCACAAAGAGCGGAGGAGCAGAGCGTAGCACGACAGAGTTCACACGGGCAGTCTTTACCCAGGTTCGGGCCACCGCGAGGAGTAAAACCCTACTCCTGCTTTGGTCGATTGATGGTGGATGGTGGTGGAAACGCGGTGCTCTTGCCCGGCAGGGTTGCTTTGGGGTGAGAGCAGCTATGCGCGTACGGGTGTACAAGGGTCCGAATCCTTTCTATGGTTGCCATGGGCCTCCTTTTATAGATCAAGGGGTCACCACAGTGGCAAATCAGTCATCGCGTACTGATTAGATAGCAAACAATGCTATCATATCTACTCTGCAGATGGAGCAGAGCGCCTTAAATGCGCCCCTTAGTATCACATCATGGCCTGTCCGGCATGCCTTGCCGGGCTGTTAGGCCACCTTCTCTCCTGTCTGCATGACATGTTGCTGGACGGGTGTCATTTGGAGGTGGTTCCTGTAGGAAATGGCTGCCATGTGGCAAAAGGCTGCCATTTAGTCACCTTGGGGCTTGACACTGCACCGATCGATGACTTGCGTCATTGTGAGGTGGAGCGGTGAAGCCTTGGTGGGTGTTTTTGCCCTTGTAGGACTCGGCAGGCCTGCCGGGGCGGTCTTGAGGCTTGCTTCTGGGGCAACCATGACCTCGCCAGGCTGTCCTGCCCGGCAAGGGAGGTTTTTACCTTAGCAGTGTCTTGCTTCTTGGCTCAACTTGGTCTTCTTGATCTGCACTCTGGTTCTTCAAAGAGCTGATCTCTTGTGCCTGGTCTGGTCTTGGATGCTGCAATCTTGCCGGGTTGGTAGCTTGCTGTCCATGCACAAGTCAGGGGAAAACATACACCCCTGTTTGTGTACCCTGACAGAAGCCCCTGGGCCTGAGCCATACGTGTCGCTAGGCACATTGGGTTAGGCCCCAAACAGTGCACGGACACGTGGCAGAAGAAGGCCGCGCGTATGGTGGTTTGTTATGATGACCAGTCAATCCAACATCCACTTCGCGCAATTACTGTGGGGCGTGGGGGCGTGGGACTGTAGCAGTTAATGTAAAACGGTAATTTTTCTGAAGAGTCGCGCCCTTCCCCACGTCCTTTCCCTTAAGAGAGGAAAACACGGAAGGGTACTGCTCATTCATCGTCCGCCTCACCTCCCCACCATATTCCTCCACAAGCCATGCAACTGCTCTCCTTCCTCGCCTGCACTCGCCCCCGATCCTTTCTCTATTCTCTTCCCACACCCTCACAGCATCTTGGAGATATGGGGAAGAAAATCGCCGCCAGGGGGAAGTGGGCGACCGCTGCGAAGGAGGCGGCCGCTGAGGGGAGCAAGAGGACGGCGGAGCTGGATAGGAAGCGGAGGGCAGATTTCGTCTTCCTTCCGTCGAATCTAGACGGTGAAGTGCTTGAGGCAAGGTATGGATATCTGTGGGGGAGGGAAGTCCCGAAGGGGCACGGCGCGCCCAAGGTTCTGGCGGAGGGGGAACAGGACCCGCCGGATTCATACCGATTCTTTTGCGCGTACTTCATCTGCGGTCTCTGTCCCCTTTCTCGGATTTCTTAGAAGCCGTGATGGTGATTTATGGCTTTCATCTCTTGGATTTCACGCCAAATGCAATGGCGTGTATGGCAATCTTCGCTCACTTGTGCGAGAACTTTGTTGGAGTTGCCCCCAATGTTGATCTGTTCAGGCACTATTTTGTTCCGCGGGTGGAGAACAAACACCACCATTCTGGGAACATAAGATGGATGCCACGGGTAGTGCCAAGGGAGAACTAGGATTACATCTCTGGCCAACAGCGCAGTATATGGGAAGAATGGAGGGGAGATTGGTGTTGAATCCAGGACGAGAAGGCCCCAGATTTCTGCCAGGCGCGGACGGAATGCCTTGAGCACGGCAATGACTGGAGGGCATTTGGCTTTACCGAGGATAGGCTCCGCCCAGCAATAAACAAGATCACTCGTCTGAAGGCTGTCGGGCTAACCGTCGAGCATGTAGGGGCCGACTTCCTCCTCCGCCGTATCGCGCCGTTGCAGAAGAGGGACAGGTTTGCCTGGCTCTATGGGGATGCCGCAGATAGGATGAGGTTACTTCCTGGCCTGGCCAACAACTTGTCAGTCTACGGCCATGCCTGGTTGTGTGACCAGCTGTTCGACAGCTTTGAGCTTTTCAAGTTGCCCGCCAACATCATCCCTCTGAACATCAATTTCGCCAGGGACCAGATCTTGAAATGGATGCCGCATTGCAACCCCCAGGGAGTTTCGGGTGACTGGCAATTACCTACGCTTGACGAAGAGCTGGCGTGGTCCTCCACCCTAGTGGAAAGAGCCACTAAGGTGGAGACCAACATGTACAAGCGCACCTCCAGGGTGGAGGAGGCGTACATTAGGAAGCGGCTTGAGGAGGACAAGGCATCCCGAGCTGCGGCAGCAGTGAAGGCCGGGAAGGCAGCAGGGGAAAGGAAAAGGCCGGAGACAAAAGTTCTTCTCGCGGCAGGGCCGAGGCGCAAGTCTTGGAAGAGGTTGCCGGGGATGAACCTGCCAGGGACGAGCCTTCCGGGATCGAGGCTCTATATATCACAGTGGCAAAGGCTCTAGAGGAAGAAGAGGTTGAGGAGGCGGAGCAACCTAGAGAGGAGTGGCTCACGGAAGGTCCTCAAGCCCCCGAGCCTGTCTTGGACCAACGTCCTCGTAGGGGGGCAGCCAATCGGGGAGCGGCAGTCTCTGATCCTGCGCCCACCACCAAGAAGCTGAAGGAGACCATCTCCAAGAGCAGCATTCCTAAAGCTGCGCGCTGGCATTCTCCTTGGCTCTCAGGGGCCAAGGCCCCTCCCTCCAAGCAGCCAGCAATCATGAAGGACGATTCCAGCTCCCAGTCGGGCTCGAGCTCTTCGTAGAACTCGTCTTCGTCGGAGCCCCCTGCGCCCCGGCAGGGCTCAAAGTTGCCGGAGAGCTCAGCTCCCCCGCCTGAGAAGAGAAGCAGGGCACCTTCTCCGCCTGTCGATTTCATGCTAAGCTCCATGCTCATCGATGAGTAAGAAATAACTTCCTCTCCTCCTTGCTGTTATTTCCGCATGTTTCCTTGCTTGTTGATGTATCTTTGCTTGCTGTTTTTATCAGGGAGGAAGAGGAGGAGGAGGAGAAGCCCCTCGTTCACCTAACCAAGCGGCTCAGACACGTGGAGCCACTGAGGACGGTGGAAGGGGTGGGCCCGGCAGGGGATGGTGTGCGTACCCCGGCACCAAGCCCCCAGCTTGAACGCGCAGATGTGGTTCCTCCTGTCAGGAGCGATGGAGGAGAGCTCCCCACCACTGAAACCAGAGGAGGAGAAGGAACCATCTCGGACGAGCCTTTTCAGGAGGGGCCCACTCTGCCCATTGATCGGGTCGAGGGATCCCCGCCAAGGGTCTCCACGGAAGAGTCCGACCTTGGCACGGCAACTAATGTTGCCGGAGAAACTGAAGCTTCTGCCCGGCAGACCTCTCTGGGTAATTTATTTGCTCTTCTTTCCTTGTTTCCTCTTACCATCTTGCTTCATACTCCTGATTTGTTAACAATCTTGTATTTCCACCATTAGTTGATGGTTCTGCTTGCAGCCCCCTTAAGCGAGGATCCAGATTTGCTGGATGAGGTGGCCAACATAGGGAAGGACACCGCGGAGGAGGCCGCCAAGATTGCTACCGTGGAGGGGCAGGAACATGCTACCGGGGGTGTCCAGGGTCCCCTGATGGAGCCCGAGAAAACCCCCGGTAGCATGTCTGAATCAGGGGTTGTGATTGAAGAGAAGATACCTCTCCAAACCATGGGTCCCCTCCCCCTATTTGGCACCCCGGCGGGGGTCCCGCCATCCTCTTCGAGCCATCTGGCACTAGTGCTCGCGTAGCCCAGGCTTGGAGCCCTCGGCTCGTCAATGGCGACGAGCACGGAACTCGACGAAGAGCTTCAGCACATTCTGGCGTCGCTATACCAAGGGGTCAAAGAGGTGGATGACTCCGTCGCCGTCACTCTGGATTTGTCTTTCATGGAATCCATGGCGACAGGCATCAAAGAGATGCGGGATCGGCATACCCAGAAGTGGCAGGAGCTCAAGGAGTAGCACAAGTCCGCCAATGAGGTCGGCCAGAAGCTAAAGGACAAAGGCGCCGAGCTGCGCGATTGGCACGGCAAGCAGTTCCAGGTTCTCCTGAGGCAACAGGAGACAGTCTCGATAGCGAGGGAGGATGTCATCGCTCAGGAGGCGTGCTTGGCGGACCACAAAGCGCTTCTGGATGCCAGGGAGCAGGACATCTCTCTCCGGGAGGAGAGGCTCGAGGCCGCTCTCCGCGCCAAGGACAATGAGCTGGAGGTCCTTGTGTGACAGCGCACCGAAGAGCTGGAGGACAAGCACAAGGCCGCCCTAGATGCCCTTACTGTTGATTCTGCCGCTCGGCTGAAGAAGCTTGCCGATGACCTTGCCTCTGCCTCTACCGCCAAGGTGGACCTCGACCAGCAGGTGACCGAGTTGGCGGAAAAGCTTGCCGGGAACGCCAAGGAGGTCGAGACTCTCAAGGTGGAGACACGAAAAGCAGAGATCCTCCTAAAGGATGTGCAATCACAGCTCTCCTCCAAGAGCCAGGACCTCGAGAGCGCCAACGGTACCATCGAAGATCTGAAGGCCAGGATCGGCACCTTGGAAAGCTCGGCAGAAACCAGCGGGGCCCGTGAGGAGCAGCTGACGAAAGACCTGGACACCGCAAAGTGCCTCCGGAAGGATGCAGAGGACAAACTGACGAACCAGGATGAGCAGGTCGACCTCTAGATCAAGAGCTTGATTGATGTTGCTGAGTGGCTCACTGCCCAGACCGCAGCGATGGGCATGGAGGGGCCTGTCTACTCGGCCAGCAAGTAGGAGGCCCCCAGTGCTAAGCTAGGGGTCTTCTTCAATGAGCTGATCACCAAGCTGAAGAAGCATGAAGAGGGAAGAGCTGGTCGCTTCGAGGTTGAATCCTGGAGGCTTGCCCGTAACTCCCTCTTCATGGTCCTGAGCAACATCGCCTGCCGCCATCCAGATCTAGACCTTGCCGATGGCTTCAGGAAGCCGCCGCTTAGCGTGGATGTTTCTGCTGCCGAGGAGAAGGCCACCCCTTTCACCGACAGGGTCCTTGGCATTCCTGTTGCTCCCCGAGGTCGCAAGGACCGGTCTTGAATTATGCACGATGTTGTGTCATTCTGTAATCAAAACATGATGCATGTTCTGTGTTTATACATCGTACTATTTATGCTCGCGTGAAACTTGATGTCTTTGTTAAATCTGGTTTGCGTGTTTTATCCCTTTTGAATGTTATCCATCGGTGTTCGCATGATTAATCTCTATGCACTTCCTGGTTGCCTGCCGCTATCATATTACCATGAAAGTCGTAAGGGTCTGGCCCTTAACATTTATCTTGGCATGGATGCGTCCCGGCAGGATTTTCCTTTAGTAGTTTCCGACGCAACCACTCATCCCGCGAGCAGGCTCTAAACGGAATGAGGGTGCAGACAAGAATCTAGCAAAGGTACCATCTTGTGACAGATTTCTTCACACGAACACTCCGGCATTCAAGGGATAAAAAAATGCAAATTCTAGATTTCAAAGTAAAGCAAAGATCATGTAGACTTAGCTCTTATCCGTGCTTCCATCTACTCCTTCCAGCTGCGGCCACTTGTTGAGCTCGCATGTTCCGGGAAGGATGGTGCTGCACGTATATCAACTTCTAGCTCCCAGCAAGGGTCGGCTAGAAGCGCATGTATCTTGTGGGCGGTAGGACGCGATGTTAGGCATGGCCGGTTCCCCACTCCTCCTCTTCACACTTTTTGATCAATCCAACAGAAGCTGGCACAAAAGTCACGCCAGCGTGGACGGCCTTGCCGGAGTGTACTTGCCGGGGCGTCAACCAACGGATTTGCACTGGCGTTCTACTCAGGATTTCCCTAGGCAGGGTAAATGCTAGACCGAGCATCACGCGGGCTCATCGACGTTGATGATGCTAAACCCAGAGTAGCTCGATTGTCAATAAGTGAGAGTGGCAGAGAGGGGAATCTGGTACCTTTACACATCACTCCTTTTCTCGAATGGGGTTTGTAGGGTATCCATGTTATCTGACCCGTTCGAGGCAGTACTGTTGCCCTTGTTGCTAGCTTCCGTCGCCGTTGTGACCATGGTGTATGGAAGTGACGGAGATCGGATGAGGTCGGTGGGGGAGCAATGTCGCTCTCCCTCTTCATCCTCGACCTTCCTTTGGGCGTCGCGAGTGGTGACGCCGTTGATGAAGATAACGCTAATGAAGATGACGTGCTACGTATACTCCTCGGGTTCGCACAAGCACCGTCCCCTACCTGGCGCGCCAAAGATGTCGTGGGAAACCACGGCCACCTATGGGGCCATGAGCCCCTTTTGGTTCGGCAGGGGGACTGGGCGCGTTGCCTAAAGAGCGGAGGAGCGCAGCGTAGAACAGCAGAGATCACACGGGCAGTCTTTACCCAGGTTCGGGCCGCCGTGATGTGTAAAACCCTACTCCTGCTTTGGTGGATTGATGGTGGATGGCGGTGGAAACACAGTGCCCTTGCCTGGCAGGTTTGCTTCGGGGCGAGAGCAGCTCCGCGTGTACGAGTGTACAAGGGTCCGAATCCTTTCTATGGTTGCCATGGGCCTCCTTTTATAGATCAAGGGGTCACCACAGTGGCAAATCAGTCATTGCGTACTGATTAGATAGCAAACAGTGATATCATATCTACTCTGCAGACGGAGCAAAGCACATAAAATGCGCCGCTTAGTGTCACATCATGGCCTGCCCGGCACGCCTTGCCGGCTGTTAGGCCACCTTCTCTCCTGTCTGCATGACACGTTGCTGGACGGGTGTCATTTGGAGGTGATTCATGTAGGAAATGGCTGCCATGTGGCAAAAGGCTACCATTTAGTCACCTTGGGGCTTGACACCGCACCGATAGATGACTTGCGTTGTTGTGAGGTGGAGCGGTGAAGCCTTGGCGGGTGTTTTTGCCCTTTTAGGACCCGGCAGGCCTGCCGGGGCGGTCTTGAGGCTTGCTTCCGGGGCAACCTTGACCTCGCCAGGCTGTCCTGCCCGGCAAGGGAGGTTTTTCCCTTAGCAGTGTCTTGCTTCTTGGCTCGACTTGGTCTTCCTGATCTGCACTCTGGTTCTTCAAAGAGCTGATCTGTTGTGCCTGGTCTGGTCTTGGACGCTGCAATCTTGCCGGGTTGGTGGCTTGCTGTCCGTGCACAAGTCAGGGGAAAACATACACCCCTGATTGTGTACCCCGACACAAGCTGATCATCTTATGTACTCAATATATTAAAAAAACTGACAGTACAATTCAAAAGCTTACATGGCTCTTGAACCATTTCACAAATCCTGCCATAACCAGTTTGTCAATGTTTCTTGGATTTTGCAGCAGTAATTCCTTTTTGTAGATGCTGCACAACATAGTGATCACGTCAAACATCTAAATATATAAGAATGTGCTGCAAGTTTAGTAGATTACGATGTATAAGCTGCAGTACTTAGCACTTACTCGATATAAGGTAGAATCTCGGGACAGTTATTCAACACATACGAAACCATTTTGTCCAAATCTTTAGGTTTGTCGTCTTGTCGACTCCTCCCTGTAACTCGAACAGAACAATCGAAAACATTGAGCTCGGGATTGTCTTCACCCACCTCTTTGCTAAGCTGATCAGCTATTTCAATGTATTATGAGCAGAATGTCAACGCTTCTGTAGCAATGTAGGCCTCTGCAATGGAACCCTCAAGTCTAGCTCTGTTCCTAACATAGCCCTTGAAAGTGCCTAGCTGCCTTTCAATAGGGTACATCCAGCCATACTGTACTGGACCTCTAAGTAGTGCCTCATCAGGTAGATGAACAGCCAAATGCACCATCACATCAAAGAAGGCTGGAGGATATATCTTCTCAAGGTCGCATAGGATAGTTGGTATCTTGTCTCTAAGATGCTCCAAAGCATCTATCCTGATATTTCTACTGCAGAGTTCCCTGAAGAATTGTCCCAACTCTGCAACTGCTCTGTATAAGTCAGGGCGGCCCAATTCTCTAAGGATAACAGGTAAAACCCTTTGAAGTAGGATGTGGCAGTCATGAGTTTTCAACCCTTGTACCTTGTTTCCATCTGCACTGACTCTCCTTTCAGGGTTGGAAGCAAATCTGTGTGGGAATCTCACACGTGATAGGACCTTGCATAATTCTTTTCTTTTTACCATGTCCAAGACGTACACAGCTGGTGCCATATCCCGTGGTGCACCTTCATCTTCCACCTGCAAATCCTTTATGATACCCAGGTGTGTCAAATCAATCCTAGATTTTAAGGTATCTTTCGTCTTGCCTTCAATATTAAGAAGTGCGCCGATAATGCTGTCACATATATTTTTCTCGATGTGCATCACATCAAGATTATGCCGCAGATCCAAATCTTTCCAATACTCCAAGTCCCACAAAGTGGACTTGCGGGTAAACAATAATCTCTCTTCTGCTCTGCCATGCTTCCTTTTCCCGCTACCATTATCAGGATGGTTTCCTAGTGTAATATGTCTGACCTTCTCTAATTCCACTTGCAACTCATCGCCGGTGAGCCTCTTTGGCGCATCACGGTTTTCATGCTTTGCATTGAACACATGTCTTCGGTATTTTGTAGGACACAGCTTGTCTTTGGCAAGGAAATAGCGGTGTCCAATGTAATAGATCTTGCTAAGTATTGCGTATGACAGTGGATTCCTGTCACAGCGAACACGTGCATTGTAACCATGTGTCGTTTGCCCTGACATAGTGCCCAAAGCCGGATAATCATGGATGCACCAAATTATAACAACACGCAAAAAGAAATCAGCTGGTGGGCTGCTATATAGGTCTCGAGTGAGAACACCCCTCCATAGCTATTGCAGTTCCTCCACAAGAGGCTCCATGAATAAATCAAAATCCTTTCCAGGACTTTTTGTACCTGGGACGAGCAAGGCCATCATGTAGTTTGATTCTTTGGTGCAAACATTTGGTGGCATGTTGTAAGGGATAACAAGCACTGGCCACATGCTATATGTGGCGCTCTGGTGGTCAAATGGGTTAAATCCATCTGTAGCTAAGCCAAGTCTAATGTTTCTCGGGTTAGCAGCAAACTTTTTGTGTTTCTGATTGAAGTTTTTCCAGTCACTACCATGAGATGGATGGCTCATTACATTCTGATCTCTGTACTCCTGGTTCCTAGAATGCCACAGTACATCCTCTCTTGTTTCAGCATCATGAAACAACCTCTACAATCTTGGTATAATTGGAAAATGTCTCAGAACATTATGAGGAATCCTCTTCACAGCATCGCCATCTTTCCATCTTGATGATTTGCATTTTGGGCATTCACTTAAGTTGGCATAATCCTTCCAGAATAGAACACAATTATTCTTACAAACATGGATCATATCATATCCAATTCCAACTGCATGAAGGAAATTCTTCATTTTACTGTAGGTGTGTGGCAGCTCAGACGCATCTAGGAAAGATTTGCGGAAAGCAGCCAACATCGCATCGAATGATTTGTTGGTCATCCGCTCAGATTTCTTCACCTGAAGAAAGGTGACCATAGCTGAGAATACTGACATCTTATTTCCTGGGGGGACTGCCACGTTGCATTGTTCCAACATGCGGGCCCACCATTTTTCTTCTGCAGGTGAAAGTTCATGAAATGCGCGAGCATTTCGTAGCATTGTTTCAATGTTGGTCAAACTCGCTGGCTCCGCCGCCACCACCACCTCCTCCTCCTCCTCTTCCACCTGAGCATCAGGCAGATCAAGATGGTGATCTACTGCTTCCACATAGTCAGCAACATTGACGTTCACAGCTTCACCATGATGAACCCACCTAGTATATGTGACCGACATCCCATACAAGTGTAGATGATTTTGCACAGTTGACTGGGGTCTTGTAAATGAATTCATACAACTGCTACATGGGCAGAGCACATCTGATTTCGGACCACCGTACTCAGCTCTGATAAAGTTCATGAAGTTTTCAACCCCCTCAACATATGCAGCGGAGAATCTTTGAGCAGAAGTTATCCAAGTCCTATCCATCTATTAGACATACAAATTAGTTCTTCTACTAGATATTACAGGAAAAACATATATGCTTTTTTATAATGTCCAGAAAAAAATACCTAGGTCGATGTCTAAAGCTATGGCAAGATATTTGGACAAGTAGATCTAAGTAACGAAATATATGTAAAGCTAATTCAGCAAACATATTTGAGTGCTAAATTATGGCAGGCTATTTCAGCAGTCAATGAGGCCGAGCACACAGCCATCGAAGGCCATCTGAGCAACAAAGATCGAGTATAAAACGGCGTCGAGCTATTTCACCTAACAGATTGGCTACTAGACCATGGCAATCTACTTCACAATAAATATATGGCATGATATTTTAGCAACTAATCGGGTGTGGCATGCCATCTCAGCAAAGCAGATTGAGTGCAAAACAGGGCAAGGAAGCTTCTTAAGTAGAGCATATTAACTATAAAATATTTTGGCAAACAGTGAGATTAACAGCGTCTATCAGCTAACATTCAGCGCTACTCCGAGATGCACGGGGCCTTAGTCTAGAATGCGCGTACCATGGGAGAAGCTGATCGCCGTGCGTCTCCACAAGAATGTCGCTAGCGGTGGCGGCGTGACTGGAGGACAGTAGTCTACGAGAGCATATTATGGGAGTGAGAGGATCGCCTTGCGTCCCCTTGACGAACCACGGTGCCAACGTATCGGCGCGGTGGGGAGGGCAGCTTTGGTGGAGCGAATGGAGTGGAGGGGGCCAGGGGGAGGGGGTTTGGGGAATATTATTGGCTAGTTGGTCGAAGGGCAGTTGAATTTGGGATTTGGGGGGAATTTTCGCGCGGTGGGCGGGGGAGTTTGGCGCATGGTCGGTTTCTCCAAATGCGGTCCCATGTATCAGTGAAGAGGCAAGCTGAAGCGCGTTCCATTTGCGTGAGCCGTGTGCAGGACCGACCGTGTGAGGGGTGCAATGCGACCACAACAGGCGTGCTGTGAGTGTACCGCCTTTTTCCTTTTAAACCTGGTGCTTCGCGCGATCCATCGATACTACTACTAGTAATCCGGTAATCCCGACTAAAACGACACGGCCGGGTCTTTTCCCGCGTGATATGCTGGGAGGTTGGCTTAGTTGGGTTTTTAGGACTTTATTTTTTATTAGGACAAGGCTTAGTTGGTTTGACAGACAGAGCGCGAGAAAGATGTGAGATGCGTGAATGTGTAGTGGACATACTATTGGAGTGCCTATGATAAATTGTGTATGTATACCTATGTGTTTATTTACTTAGCATGTTAGCTTTGTCTTGGGTCAAACCTTCTAAACTTAGACCAAGTTTATACACACAAAAACGAATCATCATTCAATATATTTTCATACAATATATCTTACTATTATTGTGAAAGTTCATATACACTAGACGAGATTCATGCAAACATGACAGATTTTCATTACATTTCAAACTTTTATAGGACAGAAAAAGAAAAGAAACCCGACCCTAAACCTATTCTACGGCGGCGACCGACGTCCACTTTCCTTTGTACTTCCGCATCGGCGACGACGTCCTCCATCTGCCGTCTCCATGAACGGCGGCGGAGTTCAAGACCCGTGAAGTGAAGGTGCAGTCTCCAGCGAGGAAGAGTAGAACACGGGAGACAGACCGGCCAGTTGGCACACAATGCCCTGCCGCCTCCCATGCCATACTCATCCTCGGAGGAGTCCCCGACCTCGGCGGTGCTCGTGGACGTGAGGTTGATGATGATTGGCATGGATGGTCCATTGCTTCACCTGCCACATGCACCACCGAATGTTGGATGGCGACAAGTAGGACGCGTGGTTGGCGATGCTCCCGTCATCGGCCGCCAGCATGGCCACCGATTATGCGGTCGTGTCCACGTCCGACTATGCCGGTATTGCGTTGCGAGTGGCAAGTTGAGCGAGGGCGGCGACCTTGAGCTTCATCCCCAAAGACAAGCTCTCCTGCAGAGCATTCCCACTCGCGGTCATGGTGGATGTGGTGCCAGGTAGGAGGATGCGCTATGCTGTGGAGTTCAGTTGGGCGTTGCCGCTTTAAGTAGCGCATTCCGGTGAGGCCAAGCGTCCGGGTGCATCAATAATTCACCGGAGTTGGTTCCTCGGGCAACGAGCCTGCTTAATGACGGCATACGAACGGACGGCATGAATGCGGTCAGCTGGTGCCGGCTGGGAACGCACACGCGCGATGGCGCGAGGGACGAGGGTTTTCTGTGTGCCAGGGTAGTCAGCTGCGGGTGTGGCAATGTTGGACGTGCCCTTTGCTCACATGTGATCCCACATATCATTGAAAGACGACCCGGCATGGTCTCAGGTCCTGGGGATGCAGTTGGCTGCGCTAGAACACTCCATGGATGCGTCGCGGCGCGCACGCACTTCGGCGCCCCGTGCATCCTCGACGAGCCGGGTGTTGATTTGCTAGTCGTGCCACAGCGGCAGCGCCACCCTCGGCACCCTAAAGCCGAGCGTGTCCAGCGGCGATGAGCATGTTGCTCACCGCGGTCGCCGTGCCCAGAGGCGGTGCGGGAGTTGCGCCATGTTGCTGGCCTCCACGACCCACATGAATGGTTGCCGGTGGCAAGGAGGTCGTGGGCCAGCTCCTCCATTGGACTAGTCTGTGCCACATCATCCCGACAGGTGTGCCCCACATGTCGGTTTCCCTGTTTTCCCGGCCAAATTCGAGTGTTAGTATGGCCTCATTAACACTCGGCCAAGCTCTCTCTCTTCTAGTCTAGTAGTATCCATAAATGACGTGGGCGGGGGAGGGGGACGGTCGTATTTGCTCTCAACTACGGTCCCACAAGGGAGTGAAAACACAAGACGAAGCGCGTTCAATTCAGTGAGCGACGTGTAGGGTCCACCGTGCCAGGGTGCAACGCGAACGCGACAAGAGTGATGTACACCGTCTGTTCGTTATGAACTTGCATACTTCGAGTACTCCTTTTTTTTGAACACAGTACAGATGCAAGCGCTCATACATGCGCGCATACACTCACCCCTATGAACGCACACACGCACACCCTACCCCTATGAGCACCTTCGAGAGACTGAGCCGTCATATCTATAATACTATATCTCTACTCTTGGTGATGATGGTGTGCCTGCCATCTTGCAATATAGACTGTCCGATCTATATCTGATGGATAGAAAGCAAACTATGGCAATTTTGCAGAAGGATACCCGCACCTCTCTCGTTCGTCCTTATCTCCCACAACTTCATTTTTGAGTAATAAAAAAGGAAGCCTCTGGAGCAATCTGGCATGGTGGCCGCTGCCAGCGTCGTCCATCCCCATGCCTCCGCTAAGTCTGACCACCAATCACCACCGCGCCCCACTCCTCCTCACCTTATCTCTCATCTTTCTCGAGATATCATTTTTCGATGAAATTCTCGAGATACCATTTTTTTCAAAAAAATTCTCGAGATATCATTAGTTTTTACACATGGGATTACTCCTTCATGGGTCAATCACAACAGCTGTTTTGTAAAAAAATGCATCCTGATGTTCCGTGCAATGCACGGGCATCTTGCTAGTCATCTTGAGATTTATGAAGTCACCGCCTTGTCGTCGACAGGAACAGTGGGGAGGTCCTGACGTCTGCCACGTGAAACTCCGAAACTTTGGTCCCATCCCACCCCACAACTCTCCAGGCTCCAGCTGTCCGGCTTTGCAAACTCCGCACAGTCAAAACCGATTAACCGGTCGTCACCGGAACCACTATTCACACCAGAACCTTCGTTGCTCGGCCTACGCCAGCTACTTGCTGGCCGGTCACCACTGCCCCAAAACTACACCTCCTCTCCAGCCCATTCCCCCACCTTTCGATCCCCTAGCCCGCATCAGCCATCCCCTAGTTCGCCGGAAAGCCATGGTGCGCCGCAAGATCACGTACTACAAGATGCTGTTGCCGGAGCACCGCGCAGAAATCGTGGCGGTTGGCGGTTGCCGCAAGATCACGTACTACAAGGTTGCTTTATGGTGGGCCAATCCCCGAGTTCTCTGGAGCCAAGCTCCAAGGAGGAGGAAGCCGATCCAATGTTCATGGCAGAGGTCACGGAGCAGAAGACCCCCGATGCGTATGAGACGATGGACGTCGACTTCGTGCCGGCGTCCGGGTCCCCCATGGTGCAGGTGGACCAGCGGTTCAACCTAGCGATCCTAAAGGAGGACCGGGAGGTGGAGGCTCAACTCAACGCGGAGCGCGCGGATGCCGCTGCCATCAAGGCCCTCCTACAGGCGGAACCGGACGTCGTGGATGTGAACCGGGCGGTGGAGGCTCAACTTTATGCAGAGCGCGTGGATGCCGCTGCCATCGAGGCCCTCTTGCAGGCGGAATCGGAGGTACTGGACTTGAACTGGGCGGCGGAGGCTCAACTCGATGCGGAGTGCGCGGATGCTGCTGCCATCGAGGCCCTCCTGCAGGCAGAACCGGATGTCCTCGACTTGAACCGGGCGACGGAGGCTCAACTCGACGCGGAGCACGCGGATGCCGCTGCCATCGAGGCCCTCCTGCAGGCAGAACCGAACGTCATGGACGTGAACCGGACGGTGCTCATGTCCGTGCAGAGCGCCCGCACGCTCCACGTGAATGAGTAGTTGGAGGCCGAGGACAACCACGGTGCGGAGACACACGTCGGCAGCTACGGCTGGTTCGCGCCGACAGCCAAAGACAACGAGGCCGTCTCGTTCCACGAGCAGTGATAGTTTTTCTTTATGTTGTTGTTTTTAGGGATATTTTGCTGTGTAAAAACATATATTTATGCAAGTCGCCTGACTTTCATCATTTGGGTCAGTCGACCATTTCAGGCGGTTGGATGAATATCCTACGTCTCATAACCCTTTTTCTTGCTCACCTCTTCTTCTTCCCCAACAGACCACCGCACGGGGCCGCATGGATCTTCCCCAACATGCGGTTGGATAAACATACTGTATGAACGAAAATTATGTGTCAGTGGTAGGATGGCTGAGTTTGGTTTGATCACATGCGGTAGCACGTGTCAGTGAGGGTGCGTTCCCTTGGTTGGGTTTGTGGCGTGCAGGAGCGACTGTGTGAGGGTGCGGTGCGACCGCGACAGCCGTGCGCAAGTGTACCTCCTTTTCATTTTGAAAAACTTTAGGCAAGCTTGGCAAAAATGTGTGGCAAAGTATGGCAATGCAAGGCCTAGACCCAAACAGGATACAAGTACGTACGTACTACTTGTGTTAAAAAAGAAAGGCGGGGTTTTCCTTCGCGGGATTGATCGATACAAATCCTCGTTTGACATGACAATTAATGCGTATTTTTTTCTCCAACGCCCGAAGAGCTAACCATCTCACTCCTCATTGCTTGATTAATGCAGCGCCATGCAAACCAACCTTCTCACTTCCGCATGCATGCAAGGGTATATTAATGTCCTTGGTTGCTAGTACGAGGCAAACCCCATCAATTTTGCCTCGATTAGTGTTAGTGGCCTTCTGCAAATTGTAATTTTGATACTGGCCTTGTCTAAAAAAAATGGAGGTAGTAACTATTTGACTTCCTTCCCCACTGTGGTGACGTCGACGATATCTCGAACGTTGTGGCTTTGGCGAAGTGTGTTCGACGGAGCACACCATTGAGGGAGACCACGGTAAGTCGTTCACAAGTGCCGCCTGCAAGCCAAGACAACCGCCTTCTTTGCATCTAGGAAGTCCGTTGAACCAAAGGAGGCGTAAATGTACTAGTACTACTACCTCCGTCCTGGTTTATTGGTCCTCATTGTATTTCGTGCCAAATTTTGACCATAGACTTAACTAACGAAATGTTCATGCATGTCATAAAAAATTAGATCATTGAAAACTATGTTCAAATACGAATCCAATGCCATAATTTTTGTTGACATGCATTAATATTTTATTAGTTAAATCTTTTGTCAAACTTTGGTGAAAATTACAAAGGGGACCAATAAACCAGGACGGAGGTAGTACACAATAGCGTCGTCCGTCCAGCTTAGTGCGGTAAGGTGGTTTCTCGAAGAAGACGATGGAGAAGCGGAGTCAACGAAGAGTGAAATGATGGTTGCTTCGTCTGTGCTTTGTGATTTGGCACCTCACTGCTTTGTGATTTGTGATAGAAGGGGCAGGGGAGTAGAGTCTGTGCTCTATACTGTACATGCGTCCAAGCACGGGAGAAAGAGGAGAGAGGTTGCATTTTTCTATTCCTTCAATCAATCAATTAGGGAGCTTCAGTTCCATCTTTTTGGCTTTGGCAGCACTCTCCACAATGGATCCCATCAATGCCAAAAGCTATTTTCACATTTGGCTACACATTGTGGATGCCCTTAACCGTACCACTTGGTTTTTCTCCTGTGTTCTATCTATACAAATCTCGATTATATTGATCTAAAAAATTATAGTATAAAGATTAGTTATTTTTAGAGGACGTTGGCCTGGCGGTTTGCTAACATGCGGTCCCATGTGTCAGTGCTTTACCAAGCCGATCCGCGTCCCACATGAGGCAGAACAACGGCAGAAGCAACACGTGGTTAACTTGAAGAAGATGAGGGAGAAGCGGATTCAGCAATGAGTGAAATGATGGTTGCTTTGTCCCTCCAACTTCCTTTTTTAGCATTACTTCGTCCCTCCAACTTAACTGCGGGAAAGGTGCAGCTTTGTGATTTGACGCCTCATTGCTCATTACTACGCCGGCGCCATGACTGGGGTATTTCACCCCTGCTGCTCTGCACTGTTATTTCGGTATGGCACGTGGACCCGGTTGCTTGATGTCCCACATGTCGGTGAAATGGACTAGAACATTTATGAAAGCGAGCGCTCCACTCTTACGACGGAGGAGTACACGACACGGTGGCCCAGTGAACTGTTACTTGTACTGTAGTACTACTATAGTTTTGCTGTTTCGCACGATCCATCGATACAAACCCGATTAAACAGGCAAGGGCGGGATTTTTCCCGCGCGATAGATGATACTAGCCATACATTTCAAAGGCAAGTATGCAAACTGAATAATTAAGTAACAATATGAAATCTAGTAAAACTAAAAACACATATGATTTATTGTGTTAGAGTGTAGTAGTAGTGCTGTATTGCATAGTTGTTAGATGTAACATGTGAGAACGTGTAGAGATGTACTTTTGGAGGGCCTACAGAGAGAAATTGGGCATAAAGTGGATTCAAATATTTGTATTCGTCTTCATAGCATTTGTAACTCATATCTACAGTTTGTACAGTAGACGTGAATGCTTGTTCGCTCTTTCGAAACCAGTACATCAATAATCAGGTGGTGTGCGCCAATTTAGGCACTGGCAGGTTGGCCTACTCGGCTCTGCAGAGAGAGCGAGAGAAGAGATAAATACACTGGCAGTTAGTGTATTTCAAGCAAAAAGCGTAATACGGTCACCGAACTTCGGAATACGCTCATTACAGTCACTATATATGTTTTGCGGTGATTATACGGTCACTTGCTCACCGTTCAGCATCGGATTGCACTCTGTTGACCGGCCAAATAGTCTACGTGGCACTATGTTGACTGGTTAAATTGACCACGTTCCTTGTGGGTCCCACCTGTCAGTTCGCATAGGAAAAAGATAAGATAAACACAACTTTACGCAGGCATGACAAGACTCCAACCCGTGCGCGGGAACCACCTGGTTGTGTATGTGTCTGTCAGGGCCTGATGTGTATGCATGCACCAGTAGGTTGAGCACTTGAGCGTGAGCGTGTGTGTTGGTCGTGTGGTGTGTGCATGCATGCGTGCGTGTGAGTGTTGCGCGCGTGCGTGGCTGCGTGTGTACGTGTGAGTGTTGCCTGCATGCGTGGCTGCGTGTGTACGTGTGAGTGTTGCGTGCATGCAGTTCATGTGCATGTATGTGTGTGTGTATAATTACCACACCAGCTCCTGTGTGTTAAAACAGATGGCTCAGCATACCAATACAAGGCCACCTTGTCCGCTGTGCCCGCGGTCATGACTTCAAACCACTGTCCAATATTTTTTTATCGTTTGTTTTCATTCTTATACACGCCGACAGGTGGGCCCAATGGTAGTGAGATAATGTGATGCAACACTAGAGGTGCCACGTGGAGCGTTTAACTGGTCAACTACTCGTGTCTTGAGCAAATACAGAGCTGTACGGTGAGCCCGTGACTGTATAATAACCACAAAACATAAATGGTGACCGTAATGAGTGGATTCTGAAGTCCAATGTATGTATCATGCTTTCGCTTCAAATACAATGATCGTCACTGTATATATCGCGAGAGAAAGATGAAACATGCGTGAATGTGCTGGGGGCGTACTTTTAGAGGACCTGGAGATAGTTTGTGTGCGTACGTGAAAGGGGCGTAGAGGGGGTGTATGCGATGGAGAGAGAGATTGATGCTCTTCGTTTCTCTTTATTATGACTAACTTTATATATAGTATAAAAATATAAAAATTCATAGTGCGGAATAAATATCATTGGGAGCACCATGCAATGCAAATTAATGTTCATACTTCTCCATATAACTTTGTAATGTTGTATATATGTAGAAATTCTAAAATAATTTTTTGGCCACACTTTGTGTGGTTTTATTCAAAAGGAATGTTGTATGCGAAATAAACATGAAGAGAGGGCTTTTTAGATCAATGGGGTACGTGATGTAACATGTGTGAATGTGCAGTTGACGTATTTGGTAGGGCCTAGAGAGGGTATGTGTATGTATTACGTATTCGAGAGAGGCATGGATAGAGGGGCTGGCGGGGGGGGGGGCGACGTGGGAGAGATAGCACGAGAAATGAGAGAGGTCTAGAGAGAGAGAGACGAATAGGATGTCATGGCGAGAGATGCCCTTGAGTGTGTATATGCAAGGGGGAGGGGATAGAGGCATGAGGACAAAATATTTTGTGTGGTGTCTGTGTTGGTATGTGTGGGTGTGAGAAGATAACGAGACCTAGGGGCAAAGGGTGTGTCACCGCGTGAGGTCCGGTGTGCCGAGGTGAGGGCCTTGGTTCGGTTCCGTCCTGCGCCACATTGGTCAGCCCGTGACGCATTCAAGGAGACCCATGGAGGACTAGTCATACAAGACAAAGATACCTGAGTCGTGAAGGACTCTGTGTCCACTGACAAAGCTGGCTAGGATTTGTAACCCTAGGTCCTCGGACTAAGCTAACCCCTTATCTCTGATATTACCATTCATCCAACCTAACTTTAAGGGGCATCCTACAGAATGCTCTACTAGAATCATACTCATCAATTAGGAAGAGAGGTGGAGACAATGCGTGCGAGACAGGTCTAAAGAAAATGTGCGTGCGGGAGACACGTAGCCAGGTCTATGTATAGAGAAAGGGTCGATGGGGATTGTGCGTGCGTATGCGTGTGAGAGGAAGAGTGCTTGTGATAAAGGTTAGTGAAAACAGTCGTAAATGGTTGCAAGAGGAAGGAAGGGTGATATCGAGAGCATGTCTGCGAGAAATACACCTCGGGAGAGAGTGTGTGAGCATGTGTGAGAGACCACCGATGGATATACACCGTGTGCGCGTATGTGTGAGAGAGAAAGTCAGCGCGTGTGTGAGGAGGGGCCTATGGAGAGTGAAACTACACGTAAAAGACTGATGTATGCATTGATTAAAAATATAAATTGTATCCAAATATTAGGATGGGATCATGATATTTGCAATTCATGTAAGGAACGGTCATTGATCCATCAGACATCTATATTCTATCGAATTTGAGCATGTCTATGTTATTATTCGACATAATTGATCCATAGAGTCAGTATTTTGAACTCCAGACAATGCATCGCTTTAGCAATTCAAATATAAACATGAGTATAGTTCATGTTGTGTGTGTAAAGCACATTATACATACAAAAGTTACACAATGAACATTATAAATAGCTAGCTATGAACTAGCATACATTTGAATTCAACTTAAGGTGGTTTAAAAAATTCAAATTCAACATGAAGTCCATTCAATTATTTGAATTCGAGATCATGGCATTTGTAAATCATACCGAAATTATGGGGGCACCAATCTTTGCTATGCTTTTGTACATAATAGCATATATAGTCGTGTACAAAATAGATTCAAATTTACCTCCTCCATTCCAAAATAATCATAGTTATAGGATTTTCAAGTGTCAAAATTTCAAAAAGAAGCGCATAATTTAATGAGGTTTTCAAACATACAAGGTCAAATTTAATGTTGTCTATTTAGGTCAATCCTCAAAGTTCAAGAGTACTCTAAACGTGAATGCTTCTGTTTCAAAATTTGGAACGAAGCGCCAAAAGAGCCTCTACTCGCCCGAAACCGCGTGAGACCAATGTTTGGTAGAAGGAAATTACTTTTCTAACTCCGACCCGTGAAGCCTACCGGCCCAACGTCTATAGGTCTAAACCGGGGTAGGTTTGTAACTTCATCTAGACGCCACGCAACCGCCTCCGAAAAATATTCATACACCGTGGCCGCCTAAACACTCATTAGCTCGTCCAAAATCGCTCCCGCCCACTATTTGGGACACCTGGGATTACCGTCCTACCCCCGACCTGCAGTAGGTCCGAAATTTAAGAGGGGGGCAAAGTTTGTACTTTCCCCAAATTTCAAACAAGCGCGTCCCATCTGTTCAAAAAAAAAAAACAAGCGCGTCCCAGGCCGAAACATGGTTCCCCCTTAGCTCCCCCCATTCCTCCGTCCGATTCCCCATTCATACTCCGTGGTCGCCAAAACTACCTCTCCAACAGCCGCGAAACACTGGCGTCCTCCGTCCGCCACCCCATCCCACCCATCAACCGCCGCCCTCCTCCATCACGCCGGAGCCGATACCCCGATGTCGTCGTCCACCGCAACCGCAACCGCGACGCCCTCCACGGCTAGTAGTTGAAGTCGAGGCCGAGCTACCTCCAGGACGCCGACGTGCGCCGTACCCAAGCCAGTTCAACCATGCCGTCCTGCGCCTCACCACTGCCGCTCCAACATTGCCACCGTCCACCGCACCAGAGCTGTTCCTGCTACACCGTCCTTCGCCGCCTCGGATCTGCTTCCCCTCCGCCGACAGACGGCCACCACAACACAGTCAACAATTTGGCCATGGGTTCGTCCAAGGCTCCACCCTCCTCCAAAACATCGGTTCCCCCGGTAAAAAGAATAACATCGCCACGATATCAGGAGGACACAGCACTGGCAACCGGAACTGGTACTCCTCTTCCCTTATTCGTGCAAATCTTACTTGTCTGCTTGCACGGTATTCATCCCACAGAAGACACTAGTTGACCGCTTCTTCCTACACCTTCTTCCTGATACTAGATGTTCCTAGTAACTCGCGATGCACAAGGTTTCTCCTCATATACTATTTCACCTTAGCTAGAGGTCCGTCGCCCCCTGGATTTCAATTCTTGGTCAGTTGATTCCCAATTAAAGGAAGCATTCCCCGGCGTAACAGGTGCTAGTCCGCCTATTACGCCTGGGAAGCAGTGCCTCGGTGTTTATCTTAGGGGTGTGTGTGGCCTAGGAGCTGCTGGCGCCCGATCTGGAGGTCGACCGGGCTTAAAGGGATGGCCGGGGGGGGGCTGCCAAGCACGGCGGTGGTGTGAGGTCGAGGGGAGGGCAGGGCGGCGGAGGCAGGGGTCTGGGCCGGTGGTCGCTGGCGGTTCAAGAAAGATCATCAATAGTGACTGGCGGGAGGTAGACGAAGGCCATCTGCCCGTTCCTGGTAGATCGGACGGTTCATAAAAAAATTGACTGGCCTATTTATTTTCAGTCGACTGTTATTTTGATAGGACCACATGTGGTGGTGTGCTGGAGGAGTACCTGCATTTCTAGCCATCCCTGTGCTCATATATTACAAAATCATACATAGTAGAATCTAATTTTGTTTGCCATGCAATGTTGTAGAGCTATCATATGTCTCCTGCCATTTATTTTTTAGCCACCTGCTATCTGCTACTTTTACAGTGCACTAGTTCTGCACACACTTCACCCATACCCTCACTATTTTTTTTTTGTGCATGGGTATTTCAGACTCTGCCAAACTATTGACAGAAGCACGAAATAAAAGAGAGAAGTCGCTCCTGCTTTCTTTGTTGGCAGGCAAGACACGTCTCGGAACTTTAAAGGTTGCATGTTCAACAGATGGAGACGGTAAACGTAGCTCTAGAGTTGATGATCTCGCTCGCCATGAACCACCATCCTAGGTGCTTGCTTTAACTTCGCGGTGTCATATGTGGTTGCATGTTGCATATGGTGTCTAGCTTGTATTCGAAAGGCCGAAGTCGGTCTTTATTAAGATAAAGAAAGATATTTTTTACATGAACCACCATCCCGGGAGCACCAGAAGCCAAATAGCTAGTCAGGGCACTGGCCGAGCCAGTGACAAGCCCAGCACAGACATGCATCACCTGCAAGCCAACTAAAAAGCCAGTGACAAGCCCAGCACAGACATGCATCACCTGCACAGACATGCATCACCCCGCCTCCCACCAGGCTCTCAGGTCCTCGATGATCATGCTCACCACTCCATCCGGGTCTCTAGCTTGTATTGCTTCCAATTTGATTAAATTGCATCTGCTTAGCTTACACATTATACCTTTGAATATGACATGCCTTCCTGTTTTTGGTACATACTACTACATCTGTCTATTAACCATGTTCTTACATCAAACTAATGTTCTTGTGTATCCCTCATCAATCACTTATGATGAGACAGTCAGGCCAATGGACTGCTGTAAGAAAAGATCCTCTTTTAAAGAATGCAGTGTCAGCCTCCCCACATGATTCTCAAGAAACAACAATGCTAGATGAAGATAGTCAACGTCGCTCTGTAGTTGATGACCGCATTTCCCCTACACCACCATCTCAGGTGCTTGCTCTAACTTGGCAGCGTGATATGTGGTTGCATGTTGCATATAGTGTCTAGATTGCAATTCTTCCAATCTGGTTAAATTGCATGTGTTATTCTGCTTAGTTTATACATTATACCTGTTAATGTGACATGCCTTCCTGTTTTTGGTACATAGTACATCTGTCTATTAAGCATGTCCTTACATAAAACTACTGTTTTTTTTGTATCCCACATCAATCAATTATGACGAGACACCTTTAGTATATGCAGAGTGATATTGGTTGCATCTTTCATATGATTTATAGCATGCACTGCTTCTAATTTGTTGAAACGCCATTTATGATGGGACGCTTTTAACTTGGCAGTCATATTGGTTACATCTTTCATGTGGTGTCTAGCTTGCATTGCTTCTAATTTGTTGAAATGGCTTCTGCTTAGTTTACACAAATAGTTGTGAATATGCCATGCCGTCCTGTTTTTCGTACATATTCCATCCTCGTATCATGTGTTTGCCTTACATCAAAGTAGTGATTGTCAGTATCATGCATGAATGAGTTATGAAGAGTGAATTTTATTGCTTTTTCTTGTCGGTTTTACTTGACAATGCAAAATCAATAAAGCGGAAGGAAATTAGCAAGGCAGTGGATAAAGGTGCTCCTTCCAAACAACTAAAACGGAGGGCCTCTACAGATTCTACTCCGCCATCCCCCCAAGAAGATTTTCAAGACAACACATGCATAGACACTCAACGTAGTTGTGTTGATGATGAGCACGTCTCCCCTAGTCCACCATCAAAGGTGATCCCTCTAACATGGCACTGTTATATGTGGTTGCATGTTATGTATGATGTCTAGCTTGTATTGCTTCTAATTTTGTTGAATTCCATCTGCTTACTTTACACATTATACTTGTGAATAAGACACGAGTTCCTATTTCTAGAACATACAATATCTGTCTATCACACCATGTTCTTACATCAAAGTACTATTGTTGTGTAACCTGCAACAATCACTTATCATAAGACATGTTTAACTTGGGAGTGTGATATAGGTTACATCTCGCATTCTTTTCTAGCTTGTACTACTTCTAATTTGTTGAAATGGCACTTCTGACGAGACAATTTTAACTTGGTAGAATGATATTCTTTGCATCTTTCATATGGTGTCTACATTTCATTGCTTCTAATTTGTTGAAATGCCTTCTGCTTAATTTACACATCATAGCTGTGAATATGCAATGCTGTCCTTTTTTCTTACACATTCAATCGTCCTATCATGCGGTCGCCTTACATTAAAGTAGTGCTCGTCAGCATCCTGCATCAATGAGTTCTGAAAAGCGAATTTTTATTCATTTTTCTTGTGGGTTTGACTTGACAAGGCAATAAAATTAAGAAAGAGGAAGGAAAAAATTAAGGCAGGGACTGATGGCGGTCTTCCGGCAAAACCGGCATCCCAGTTGCTTTCTCTAGCTTGGCAGTGTGATATTGTCTTGCATGTTGCATAGGGTGTCTAGCTTGTATTGCTTGTAATTTGATTAAATTACTTCTTCTTAGTTTACACAAATAGTTGTGAATATGCCATGCCGTCCTGTTTTTCGTACATATTCCATCCTCGTATCATGTGTTTGCCTTACATCAAGGTAGTGATTGTCAGTATCATGCATGAATGAGTTCTGAAGAGTGAATTGTATTGCTTTTTCTTGTCGGTTTTACTTGACAATGCAAAATCAATAAAGCAGAAGGAAATTAGCAAGGCAGTGGATAAAGGTGCTCCTTCCAAACAATTGAAACGGAGGGCCTCTACACATTCTACTCCGCCGTCCCCCCAACGAGATTTGGAAGACAACACATGCACAGACACTCAACGTAGCTGTGTTGATGATGAGCACGTCTCCCCTTGTCCACCATCAAAGGTGCTCCCTCTAACATGACACTGTTATATGTGGTTGCATGTTATTTATGATGTCTAGCTTGTATTGCTTCTAATTTTGTTGAATTCCATCTGCTTACTTTACACATTATACTTGTGAATAAGACACGTGTTCCTGTTTCTAGAACATACAATATCTGTCTATCACACCATGTTCTAACATCAAAGTACTACTGTTGTGTAACCTACTGATACGTCTCCAACGTATCTATAATTTATGAAGTATTCATGCTGCTATATTATCATTCTTGGATGTTTCACAATCATTTTATAGCAAATTTATATCATTTTTGGGACTAACCTATTGACATAGTGCCTAGTGCCAGTTGCTGTTTTTGCTAGTTTTTTACATCGCAGAAAATCAATATCAAACGGAGTCCAAATGCAGCGAAACTTTTTGAGGATTTTTTATGGACCAGAAGACATCAAATGGGCCAGAGCAGCACTTGGGGGGTACCCCGAGGGGGGCACAACCCACCAGGGCGCGCCTGGGCCCCCAGGCGCGCCCCGGTGGGTTGTGCCCACCTCGGTGGCCTCCCGCACCGCCTCTTCGCCCTATAAATCGTCAAATATTCCAAAAACCCTCGGGGAGACCCTAGATCAGAAGTTCCGCCGCCGTAAGGCCTCTGTATCCACGAGATCCAATCTAGACCCCGTTCGGCACCCTGCCGGAGGGGGAGATCATCACCGGTGGCCATCTTCATCATCCTGGCGACCACCATGATGAGGAGGGAGTAGTCCACCCTCGGAGCTGAGTGTTTGTACCAGTAGCTATGTGTTTAACCTCTCTCTCTCGTGTCCTTGAGATGCACAATGTTGATGTGTCGCGGGCTTTGTTAATATAGTCGAATCATATGGTGTTTTCCCCTCTCTATCTTGTTGTGATGAATTGAGTTTTCCCTTTGAGATTTCGTTTTATCGGATTGAATACTTTTATGGATTTGAGAGCACTTGATATATGTCTTGCATACGAATACCCGTGGTGACAATGGGGTATTATATTGATTCACTTGATATATGTTTTGGCACTCAACTCGCGGATTCCCGAGGTGACATTGGGGTAATCTATGCATAGGGGTTGATGCATGTTCTTGTCTTTGTTTCTCCGGTAGAAATCTTGGGGCACTCTTTGAGGTTCTTTGTGTTGGATTGAGCATTACGAATCTGAATTTGCTTTGGTGTTATTTTAGTACGAACTCTTGGATAGATCGATCGAAAAGAATAGCTTTGAGGTGGTTTCGTACCGCACAAACAATTTATTCTTATGTTCTTCGCTAGATAGGAACTTTGGAGTGATTCTTCATCGCACCTTGAGGGATGGTTATACGATCCAATTATATTAGCATTGTTGAGAGGTTGCACTAGTGAAAGTACGGACCCTAGGCCTTGTTTTCAAGCATTGCAATATCGTTTGTGCTCACTTTTGTTACTTGCTACCTTGCTGTTTTTTTATTTTCAGATTACAAAAATATATTTCTACCATCCATATTACACTTCTATCACCATCTCTTTGCCGAACTAGTGCACCTATACAATTTGCCATTGTATTGGGTGTGTTGGGGACACAAGAGACTTTTTATTATTTGGTTGCAGGGTTGTTTGAGAGAGACAATCTTCATCCTACACCTCCCATGGATTGATAAACCTTAGGTCATCCACTTGAGGGAAATTTGCTACTGTCCTACAAAACTCTGCGCTTGGAGGCCCAACACGAGTCTACAAGAACAAGTTGTGTAGTAGACATCAAGCTCTTTTCTAGCGCCGTTGCCGGGGAGGTGAGTGCTTGAAGGTATATCTTTAGATCTTGCAATTGAATCTTTTAGTTTCTTGTTTTATCACTAGTTTGGTTTAAAAAAGAAAACATGAAAAATGGAATTGAGGTGGTCTCATATTGTTCATCTTTATAATGTCTTTCGTGAAAATGATGGAAAGGAAAATTGTGCTCAATTGATAGAAGAAGAATTCTATAAAATGTTTGACAAAAAATCTTTGAATGATGAGCATGATTGCAATGTTGTTGGTATGAATTCTTTGAATATCCATGATGCTAATGATATGCAAAGCAACAACCTTGGGGATGCTATGTTTGATGAAGATGATATTTTTAGTCCCCCAAGTTTTGATGTGCAAATTTGTTATAATGGTAGCATGCCTCCTATTTATGATGATTATATTGATGAAAGTGGGTTTGGAAAAGTGTAAACTCTAGGTATTAATGATCCCACTATTTTGGAGGGTGTTGAATCTTATTGTGATAATTATGAAAGTGGATTTGGAGAGGTCATGACTTTATTTAGTGATGAATCCACTATTTCGGAAGAGGTTTCAATTGATTATGACAACAAAGTTGCTATCTATGATGATTATGGTGATGACATGTGTGCTATAAATAATAATGATAACCATGAAACTTGTCATCATAATTTTAATGTTCAATTTGATTATGCCAATCAAGAATCCCATGATAGTTATTTTGTTGAGTTTGCTCCCACTACTATTCATGAGAATAAATTTGCTTATGTGGAGAGTAAGAAAATTTCTATGCTTGTGGATCATGAAAAGAATGTTTTATGTGATAGCTATATTGTTGAATTCATTCATGATGCTACTGAAAATTATTATGATAGGGGAACTTATGCTTTTACATATTGCAATAATATCAAGTTTCCTCTCTATGTGTTGAAAATCTTGAAGTTTTGCTTGTTTTGCCTTCCTATGCTAGTTGATTCTTGCTCCCATAATTTGTTTTCTCACAAAATCCCTATGCATAGGAAGTGGGTTAGACTTAAATGTGCTAGTCATATGCTTCATGATACTATCTTTGTGTTTCAATTATTAACTTTTATGCGAGCATCATTGAAATCATCATGCCTAGCTAAAAGGCATTAAAGAAAAGCGCTTGTTGGGAGACAACCCAACACTTATATCTACTGTTTTTGTTCGTTCACATGGTTATGCTACTGTAGTAATCATGTTTTATTGCTTTTGTTTCAATAAATTGCCAAGTAAAGCCTTTGGGATAGTGTGGATGATAGTCGACTTGATTCTGTGCAAAAACAGAAACTTTTGCGTCCAGTGCAGAAATTCCTGTATTTTACTGGAACGTGGAAAAATTATGAATTTCTTACAGTTGATGGGTATACAAATTCTCTACGTTTTCCTAATTTTTCATAATTTTTGGAGTTGCAGAAGTATGGTTGGAATACAGATTATTACAGACTGTTCTGTTTTTGATAGATTCTGTTTTCAATGCATAGTTTGCTTGTTTTCTAGTTTCTATGGCTTATATTGCTTAATATAATTTGTGGAAATGATGAGTTACAGTAGGCATTGTGTGAGACAATTATGAATCTTAGCTTGACAGTACCAAAGTGAATGATTTATCTTTATCATACTAACCCATCTCACGAAGTTCTGTTAAGTTTTGTGTGATTGAAGTTTTCAAGTTTTGGGTGAGATATCTATATGAGGAGAATAAGGAGTGACAATACCCTAAGCTTGGGGATGCCCAAGGCACCCCAAGGCAATATTCAAGGAAGATCCAAGCAACTAAGCTTGGGGATGCCCCGGAAGGCATCCCCTCTTTCGTCTCCAACATTATCGGTAACCTCACTTGGAGCTACATTTTTATTCGTCACATGATATGTGTTTTGCTTGGAGCATCATTTTATTGTTAGGATTTTCTTGCTGTTATTTAGAATAATGCTTTGCATCTTTCTTTTCAATCAAAATGTCAAGGATAGCCTTTACCACTGCAAGTATATGAGTTGCTGTTTCAAAACAGAAAGTTTATCGATGTTGCAAAAATTCCCGAGAAAATTCAGTACGTGTTAAAATATTGAAACTTTCTGCACAATAAGCTCTGATAAATTTTCTACAGTGTGGTAAATTTTCATAATTTTTGGAGTTAAATAAGTATTGATACTCTTGCATTCTTTACAGACTATACTGTTTGGGCAGATAGCTGTTATGTTTGCATTGTTTGCATATGTTTGCTTGTTTAATGATTCTATTTGAGGATAGGAGTATTAAATATGCTGAGGCATTTAGTATGCAATGTTGAATAATAATTTTTTTGATTTGCTACAGTAGAGAATGATAAGGTTTTTGCATTGGTTTATACTAACTTATCTCACGAGTTCTTGTTGAGTTTCGTGTGTATGAAGTTTTTAAGATTTAGGGAAACCGTGATATAAAAGGAATTAAGGAGACACAAAAGCTCAAGCTTGGGGATGCCCAAGGCACCCCAAGATAATATTTCAATAAGTCTCAAGCATCTAAGCTTGGGGATGCCTCGGTAGGCATCCCACCTTTCTTCATCAACAATTATCGGTTAGTATCGGTTGAGCCTAAGTTTTTGCTTCTTCACTTGAGTTGTGCTATTCTTGGAATATCATTTTGTTTTGTTTTACTTGCTGTTTTAATAAAATACTTAGATCTGAAATTTTTTAAATAAGAGAGAGTCCTCAATTAGCTACCCCTTTACTTAACTACTCGCTTGATCTTCACTTATATCTTTTTGGAGTAGTTTGTCATTTACTCTCGTGCTTCACTTATATCCTATGAGTAAATTGTTGAATGAATTGAATATCATGAAGTTGAAATTATATGTTCATATCATGCCCAGTGGTAGCTTCACATTGGGTTTAGAAAGTGAAATCTTTTGAAGCTTGACAATCACAATATTGGTCATACAAGCAATTCATGAATGATTACTATAAGGAAGAGAGCTTTCACATGCAAATACACTATCTTGGAAATCTTTTGTGATTATGAGCCCCCATCAAAATATTATATGCCAAAATTGTTGACGTTGGACAAGGAAGACAATGTAATGATTTATGTTTGTTCATATTCACATAGAAGTTATATTGTCATAGATCCTTCAACATGTGGTGCTTGTCCCCCATCTTTGCTAGCCAAAAATTCCGCACCAAGTAGAGATACTACTTGTGCATCCAAAAACCCTTAAAACCCAAATCTTATTTTCAAGAGTCCACCATACCTACCTAAGGATTGAGTAAGATCCTTCAAGTAAGTTGTCATCGGTGCAATAAGGCAATAAAAATTGCTTCTAAAAGTGTTAGATCATTTATTGTAAGAGAAAATTGAGTGTTGTACGAACTTGTGATGGCAAAGAATAAAAGCGATAGACTGCATAATAAAGGTTGCTATCATAAGGGGCAATATAACATGACGTTCTTTTACACAAAGGGATTGAGCATACAAACAAAAAGTGCATGGAAACCTCTGCTTCCCTCTGCGAAGGGCCTACCTTTTTACTTTTATGTATTTACTTTCATGCAAGAGTCAAAGTTTTTCTCTCTATTCCTTTTTATTTTTCTCTTTTGGCAAGCATCATGTGGTGAGGAAATATCTAGGCACATATATCCAGTTGGATATGGGTAGCATGAGTTATTATTGTTGACATCACCCTTGAGGTGAATACATTGGGAGGCAAAATTATAAGCCCCTATCTTTCTATGTGTCCGGTTGAAACGTTTTGCTCATGTGTATGCAATGAGTGTTAACAATCATAGAAGACTATATGATGGTTGAGTATGTGGAGCTCTTACTTGGACTCTGTTGAATAAGTTGAATTGCAATTGTTTGGTGACTAAGAATATAGGTTGTTGAGCTTCAAGAGAATTCATTGTTTGAACCTTAACATGTGAATTGGTTGCTACTTTGTCATGATGAGTTTTACGAGAAATAGTTGTTGTTATGATGCTAGGGAAAGTGATTGAAATTATCATTGATCAAACTTATGCACTTTGCTAGCATTCACACTTCGTAAATTATTTATTTTATCATTTACCTACTTGAGGACGAGTAGGAATTAAGCTTGGGGATGCTGATACGTCTCCTACGTATCTATAATTTATGAAGTATTCATGCTGCTATATTATCATTCTTGGATGTTTTACAATCATTTTATAGCAACTTTATATCATTTTTTGGGACTAACCTATTGACATAGTGCCCAGTGCCAGTTGCTATTTTTGCTAGTTTTTTACATCGCAGGAAATCAATATCAAACGGAGTCCAAATGCAGCGAAACTTTTTGTGGATTTTTATGGACCAGAAGACATCCAATGGGCCAGAGCAGCACTTGGGGGGTGCCCCGAGGGGGGCACAACCCACCGGGGCATGCCTGGGCCCCCAGGCGCGCCCCGGTGGGTTGTGCCCACCTCGGTGGCCTCCTGCACCGCCTCTTCGCCCTATAAATCGTCAAATATTCCAAAAACCCTCGGGGAGACCCTAGATCAGAAGTTCCGCCACTGCAAGGCCTTTGTATCCACGAGATCCAATCTAGACCCCGTTCGGCACCCTGCCAGAGGGGGAGATCATCACTGGTGGCCATCTTCATCATCCCAGCGACCACCACGATGAGGAGGGAGTAGTCCACCCTCGGAGCTGAGGGTTTGTGCCAGTAGCTATGTGTTTAATCTCTCTCTCTCTCGTGTTCTTGAGATGCACAATGTTGATGTGTCACTGGCTTTGTTAATATAGTCGAATCATATGGTGTTTTCCCCTCTCTATCTTGTTGTGATGAATTGAGTTTTCCCTTTGAGATTTCGTTTTATCGGATTGAATACTTTTATGGATTTGAGAGCACTTGATATATGTCTTGCATACGAATACCCATGGTGACAATGGGGTATTATATTGATTCACTTGATATATGTTTTGGCACTCAACTCGCGGATTCCCGAGGTGACATTGGGGTAATCTATGCATAGGGGTTGATGCACGTTCTTGTCTTTGTTTCTCCGGTAGAAATCTTGGGGCACTCTTTGAGGTTCTTTGTGTTGGATTGAGCATTACGAATCTGAATTTGCTTTGGTGTTATTTTAGTACGAACTCTTGGACAGATCGATCGGAAATAATAGCTTTGAGGTGGTTTCGTACCCTACAAACAATTTATTCTTATGTTCTCCGCTAGATAGGAACTTTGGTGTGATTCTTCATCGCACCTTGAGGGATGGTTATATGATCCAATTATATTAGCATTGTTGAGAGGTTGCACTAGTGAAAGTACAGACCCTAGGCCTTGTTTTCAAGCATTGCAATATCGTTTGTGCTCACTTTTGTTACTTGCTACCTTGCTGTTTTTTTATTTTCAGATTACAAAAATATATTTCTACCATCCATATTACACTTCTATCACCATCTCTTCACCGAACTAGTGCACCTATACAATTTGCCATTGTATTGGGTGTGTTGGGGACACAAGAGACTTTTTATTATTTGGTTGCAGGGTTGTTTGAGAGAGACAATCTTCATCCTACACCTCCCACGGATTGATAAACCTTAGGTCATCCACTTGAGGGAAATTTGCTACTGTCCTACAAAACTCTGCGCTTGGAGGCCCAACACGAGTCTACAAGAACAAGTTGTGTAGTAGACATCACCTGCAACAATCACTTTTCACAAGGCACGTTTAACTTGGGAGTCTGATATAGTTTACATCTCGCATTATTTTCTAGCTTGTACTACTAATTTGTTGAAATGGCACTAATAACGAGACAGTTTTAACTTGGTAGAGTGATATTCGTTGCGTCTTACATATGTTGTCTAGCTTTCATTGCTTCTAATTTGTTGAAATGCCTTCTGCTTAGTTTACACATCATAACTGTGAATATGCAATGCTGTGAATATGCAATGGCACTAATGACGAGAGACTTTTAACTTGGTAGTGTGATGTTGTTTGCATCTTGCATATGATTTATTTCTTGTACCGCTTCACATTTGTTTAAATGTCAGTTATGATGAGACACTGTTAACTTGGCAGAGCGATATTTGTAGCATCTTTCATATGGTGTCTACCTTCCATTGCATTGCTTCTAATTTATTGAAATGCCTTCTGCTTAGTTTACACATCATAGTTCTGATTATCTCATGCCATCCTGTTTTTCGTAGATATTACATCCTCCTATCATGCGGTTGTCTAACATCAAAGTTCAGTTTGTCTGTATCATGCATCAATTTGTTCTGAAGAACTAAATTTTTATTCCTTTTTCTTGTCGGCTTGACTTGGCATGGCACAGAGAAAGAGGAAGGCAGGGGATGGTGTTAGTACTCAGGACGCACGAAAATGAAAGCGGAAGAATTATGCAGATTCTGCTGGTACTGATGGTGCAATAGAAGGTCAAAGTCCACCGGAAAATTGTACAAACACAGTATCCCGTGCTACACCAGCTGCAAAACAATCCAAACAGAAACTAATAGCTGCCACCAAACAAGCAGTGACAACCCTAGTTGTTGCAACACCTTCCACAGTACCACCAGCTACACGAGTTACTCATTTGTCAACTCAGCTAGCAGCACGTTCCCAAGCTCCCTTGCCACCTGACACTACTTCCGAAGCGCTCTTGACACAAGACGAGTTGGCAAGATCAGATGAACCTTGTGAGCTTCAACAGCAAGAAGGTAGTTGCTGGAGTCAAGTTATAGTTGCATGCTTCTTTATATGTAGTCTCACAGTTTGATGTACACTAACACTTTCTATGTTCGTTGTTGGACTAGCACCTAGGCGCAAGAGGAAACAGACATCAGGGATAATGCTCGATAGGTTAGCTAAATCTAGAGGAGGAAGAATGGAGATCCATTTTGAGGCAGGTTTAAAAAGGCCACGTGATGCTACAGAGTCAGCCAAGTTAGTATCAGAGGCAGCGGTTGCCATTAGGTGTCATGCATGTATCCTCCCAACATGGATTCAGTACAGGAATGACAAACACGAAACCCAGTTCAACACCTTCCTCGACCATTTATCTGTAAGTATGGTTATGTATGGAAATTAGTTATATCGTCTTGGTTTGTCCCATACTTTCTAGGTTGCTGGTAATGAGACTCCTATAATTTTCAACAAATGAGGTTCAAGTTGGATAGCCAAGATGATGCAACCAGACAAGCATGCACCCATGTTTTCAAGTCTGCTCTGCGACAGTATCGGTATAACTTGAGGAAAATTCACTTTGAAGGCTAGGCTAATAGTGAACTTGCCCAAACATCTCTAGTAGAAAATATATCTAATGAAGACTGGAGAGGCCTTGTTAAACACTGGTCTGATCCAAAGTATCAAGTACGTTATATATATGTGATCAAATCACATGTTGAACTCCTATTTATGCATGTGCCTCACAAATCTATCTTCTTGTAGGTGAACTGTTCAAAGAACAAGGCCAACCATACAAAAGTGAAATTCCAACAGACGACAGGATCTCGTAGCTATATTGCACACTGTGAGGCTCTTGTAATTAGCTGTTGTTTCGCTCGTTTTTGCTGTGCCATATTATCAGATCTATATTGACTTGTTCCAAATGCAGAGGAAAGCCCGCAAGGACCAAAAAGTACCTGAACCAAATGCTGTGGAAATCTTCAAGGACTGTCACACCAGCAAGACGATGGGCATGACTACACCAGTCAAAGCCGCTGTTGTAAGTCCTTAATCCTCATGCCTTTTAACTACTACTTACTCTGACTTGTGCATTGAACTGCACGGTTTGCAGCCAATGTCTATTACTCTTTTCAATTTTATACATAATTGTCTTAGCGTATCATTGCACCTTACAAAGTTTAAAAGAGAGGAGTGATGTTCCTTTGATCTTGATCTGTAATCTAGTTCCGTGCTGGACTTGTCTACACAACGTTACAATTGCCTGTTTGCCTGTTCTCATTTGTTTTGTGATATGAATGATGTCTTACTATGCTTGCCGTATTATAAACTTTGTCTGTTTATCCTTAGCTGTTAATACAATGTGAAGAAATAGACAATACATTAGCCATGGTACATGGTCATATGTTTGGAACCTAGTTTTATTATGTACTTTGCAGTAAAATAAAACTAATATTTTACATAGGTTCACCAGAATAAGTTCTGTATATAGAACAAAGCTATTTTGTTTGGTTTTGCTGCCTCCTTAATATCTTCTGTTCTGGTACTACTAATGTAAAAACTCAACTTTTCATCAAGCTATGGAACAAATGGTGGAACCGCCACCTTCTGAAGGTGACGAGGCAACTATAACCGCAATGTCACCTCTTGCTGCAGTGGGTCAGTACCTGTCCACTAACAGTGTCAAAAGCACGTTCATGCGTAATACTGGGTTTGTTGTTAAGGCAATCTCGTCCAAACTGCCTCATGATCAAGATATGCAAGCTCAAAACAATGTTATATCTGCGCTCCAGACACAAGTCCATTCCCTAACAGAGACCCTTTGTGAAACAAGGACAGCCATTGTTCGATGTCGTCAAGATATGCATGGTTTTGAAACCAGACTGTCAGACATTTGCTATGTTGTTTAGGAGCCTAGGAGAAATGAAGGCGAAGGTTATGGTGCTCCATCGGATAGTACAGCATGAAAATGTAACAGCCAGGTCAAATGAACTGAGCTTCTGAACTTCTGGTGGTGCATTTATCTGCCGGACTGTTAACTTTTATGCCAACCTTCCTTTTGTTTTATGGTTGTAATTTGTTAGTGGCTTATTTATTTCCCTAGTCTTCTTTTTCCTTGGTTTGCTAGTGGTCGCAACAACCATGGGCCATATACGGACCGTGATAACCTTGAGCCTGCTACGGGCCATAGGACCAATGGCCCTCCTACGGGCCGTCGGATAAATGGGCCTCCAACGGCCCGTAGATTCAGTGGGCCTCGGGCCGTCGGATAAATGGGCCCACATGGGCCGTAAACGGGCGTAATTGGTATCGGGCCAGCATGGTAACGGGCCGTTAACAGGCCGGAAGACAGCAATGGCTTAATTCTGTCACAGGCATAACGGGTCATTAATGGGCCAGAATATTGGACGGGCTGGAAACGGCGCAACGGGTTAACAGGCCACAAACGGGCCGATTCTAACCACGGCTAAATTTGGCCCATTAGGGGAACAGGCCAGTAACAGACCGAAAGTAATCGAGGGCCGGAAAGGAGCCCAAGAATGTATGGGCCGTCAGTAGGCCGAAAGCTAACACGGGCTGGAAACGGCCCATGTGAATCATGGGCTGTTACTGGGCATAAAGAAATTTACTGTTTATTATGGGCCAGAGTCACCGCGGCCCATTAAAGGGCCCAAAGATATGAAAGGCCTCATATGGGCCGAAAGACGTCGTGGGCCATACATGGGCCAAAAATGAAATGGGCTAGTATTATACTAGACGGCCCACATGATACTATTGGGCCGATTTCGGAACGCCATAACGGGTCGTGAGTTACCGGGCCGTAAAATGGGCTATATGCGAACAGACCGTTAACAGGCTTTTCATGGGCCGGCCCGCTATCTTTTGACCAAGTCAAATGGGCCGGCCTTTGTAAGCTAAATGGGCCAGTGTTGGGCCGTCGCACGTGTCGACATATCATAGGCGCGTATCTGACCCAATGACGAGCTGACACGTGTTTGCTCCGGTCAATGAGAATTTTACATGTGGCAAATCGCCATTGGTCGTTGTTGTTAACGGGTTATCAGATCCAAAACCGGACCTGATAGATTAACGGTGACCCATTATGGTGGATGCCACGTGTCGGCTACCCTTGACGAAAGCACTTCCATGACACGTCATTTATCATCATGGAAGTGAACACTTCCATGATGATAATTTTGGTATTGTCATGGAACACTTCTACGACAACACAGGTATGACTATCTTGATTCTGTCATAAAATAGTCATGGATGTAGATGCATGACAGAAAACATGACCTACTGTGACAAACACGTATCATCACGAAAGTGTATTTTTTTGTAGTGTTAGATGAAATAACCAAGACTGGCCAAAAGGAAGTGCTGAGGAAATGGAAAGTTGAGGTAAAAACAACACTTGAAGAATTTTAGGTAGTGAGGAGATCAAACTGCGCAGTAAAAATGAAATTTTAATTACCCCAAGGATGAACTCGATGAAATGGATGACAAAGTGAAGGAAATCGTCAGCTCAGATCTTTTGTGCCCTAACTCAGCGAGGAAAGACAGCTACGACAGAGGTGGAGGTGAATAAATCCGCGGCCGGCGTGAGTACGTCCACGAAGAAGTCAAGGCAGTGAAGCTTTTCTTCTTCGGCAGCGATGAAATCCAGTGGCGGCGCTAGGGTTCGAGAGTGAGAGTGACAGGGGCGAGGGGAGCGAAGTGATTTAGGGTTGACGAGGTCAAGCCTTTATATAGGCGCGGTAAAAACCGAGTGGTCCAAAGATTTTGGACAGATAAGTCCCTGGCATTTTGCATCTCCATGACTCGCGTCATTTATGCGATTTGGATGTGCTTATCCACGCATTAGATGCGCGGGATCAAGTTACTGTGGCAACCGCCAAACATTGGATTTGATTTTTTTAAATGTGTTCGCAATTTCTTCAGCTATCAAGGACACAGTGAAGACTTTGAACAGTGTCAAGTAGAACACACACGAAAAATTTGTGAACAGAGTGGGTTGAGTTTAGCATAGTGGGGAGCAGGTCCGATCACATCCACATATGCGAACAAATCGACTTGAAGAAATAGCAATATGTGGATGTTGTCGAGGACATGAATATATACACCAGCTCATGTAATGAAGAATAACCTCAAATGATGAATTTGAAAAGTTTGACGAAACGACAAATGACGAAAAACTCAAATTTGAATAATGTCATGAAGAAGGTGGTGGCGCTACCCACCGTATACGAACTATGTTGACTTCAGACACCGCGTACAATTGTTCGTAGGGTTCTGAGAGTCAAGTTCTTCATTAATTTCTTCACACTTAGAGGGTAAGTCTTCATTTATTGAAGAAATACATTACTTCATGTGTTGTGCATCAAAGTCATCAAGAATGCATACACGTTAGGATGTGTGTCCTTTTCAGAGGACATTCGAAGATTCTAGGATGTTTAGCTCACACCGCAACATGCAAAACCTTCTCTCATCCAAGGGCTTAGTGAAGATATCTGCAAGCTGGTCTTCAGTCTTCACGTGATTGATGATGATGTCTCCCTTCTGCACATGATCATGAAGGAAATGGTGACGAATCTGAATGTGTTCCATCCGTGAGTGTTGCACTGGCCTGGTTATGGGCGATCTTGATAGCACTCTCACTATCACAATAGAGAGGGACATTCTTCACGTTGACACCATAGTCCTTGAGGGTCTGCTTCATCCATTGCAGCTGAGAGCAACAGGCACCCGTAGCAATGTACTCAGCTTGTGATGTGGAAAGTGAGACGTTGTTCTGCTTCTTCGAGACCAACATACAAGATACCATCCGAGGAAATGGCATGTGCCTGATGTTGACTTGTGATCCACCCGATCTCTAGCATAATTAGAATCATAAAATCCAGCTAGATCAAAAGAGGAGCCATTGGGATACCATAATCCAAGCGTTGGTGTGTGAGTTAAATATCGAAGAATTCGCTTCACAGCCTGATGGTGCTATTCCTTCGGTGCCGCTTGAAATCAGGCAAACATGCAAACGCTAAGCATAATATCTGGCCTAGATACACATATGTAAAGCAGCGAACCAATGATGGAGCGATATACCTTCTGATCAAAATATTTACCATTTTCGTCAGTGTAGAGTTGGCCATTTGTAGGCATAGGGATTTTGAGGCCTCTACAATCTTTGATGTATTTTTCCTCAGAAATGAAGATGCCATTTGGTTGTTGATGAATTTGAAGACCTATGAGGAATTTCAACTTCCCCATCATAGACATCTGATATTCTTCATGCATCAGATAGCCAAATTCGTCACTGTATCGCTTGTTAGTGCAACCAAAGATAATATCATCAACATATATTTGGCATATGAACAGTTAACCATCATATGATTTTGTGAAAAGAGTAGGGTCAAGTGAACCGGTTTTGAAACCCTTTTTCTTCAGGAATTCCTTCAATGTGTCATACCAAGCCCTTGGGGATTGCTTGAGGCCATAGAGAGCCTTGTTGAGTCTGAAGACTTTGTCCGAATGCATTGGGTCCTCAAAACCTGGTGGTTGAGCAACATATACTTCTTCCTCAAGCTTACCATTGAGGAATACACTTCTCACATCCATTTGATATAAGAGAATATTGTGATGGTTAGCATATGCAAGTAGTATACGAATAGCTTCAAGCCTAGCAACAGGTGCAAATGTTTCATCGAAATCAATACCCTCAACCTATGTGTAGCCTTGTGCTACAAAACGGGCCTTATTCCTCACCACTTGGCCATTTTCGTCTTGTTCGTTGCAGTAGATCCACTTGGTGCCGATGACATTATGCTTGCGTGGATCGGGACGCTTGACAAGCTCCCACACATTATTGAGCTTGAATTGATGCAATTCATCTTGCATGGCTTGAATCCATTCAAGATCCATAAATACTTCATCAACTTTGGTGGGATCTATGATAGAGACAAAAGCATAGTGCCCACAAAAGTTAGCCAAATGTGAAGCTCTTGAGCGAGTGAGGGGACGTGATGCATTTATGTTGTCAAGGATCTTCTCAATCTGCTCTTCGTTCACCACCCGTGGATGAGCTGGACGAGGGCCTTGTTGTTATTGAGCATTTTCCTCAGTGTCATTTTCTTTAGGATTAGCAGTTTCTTCACGACGAGGAATAATCACTTGTTCCTCAGCTATTTCTTCACTGGGCACAATTTCACCAGTGCCCATTAGCTTGATAGATTCCTCGGGAGGCATTTCATCTAGCACAGGAGGCAGGTGCCCTCTTTGCGAGCCGTTAGTTTCATCGAACCGCACATCTATAGTTTCAACAACCTTGTTATGGAAGGTGTTGAAGACTCTATAGGTGTGCGAGTCCTTACCATAACCAAGCATAAAACTCTCATGTGCTTTCAGTGCAAATTTTGAACTGTGATGAGGATCTCCAATCCAGCATTTAGCACCGAAGACTTTGAAATAACTCACATTGGGTTTCTTGTATGCGAGGAGCTCATATGAGGTCTTCTTGAGGAATTTGTGAAGATTTACCCAGTTGACGATGTGACATGCAGTATCAATTGCTTCATGGCACCATCGACGAGGGGTCTTGTATTCGTCAAGCATAGTGCGAGCCATCTCGATGAGTGTCTGATTCTTGCGCTCCATGACTCCATTCTACTGAGGCATATAGGGAGCAGAGAGCTCATGAGTGATACCAAGTTTGTCAAGATAGTCATCAAGGCCGGTGTTCTTGAACTCAGTGTCGTTGTCGCTTCTGATGTGCTTGATCTTGAGACCATAATTCATCATAGCCCGATTTGAGAATCGTCTGAAGACATCTTGCACTTCAGTCTTGAAGGTAATGATATACATTCAGGTGTAACGAGAATAGTCATCAACAATGACGAAACCATAGAGTGACGCTGCATTGGTTAGTGTGGCATAATGAGTAGGACCAAATAGATCCATGTGAAGTAATTCAAAAGGATGAGTAGTGGTCATCATTGTCTTTGCAGAGTGCTTTGATCTGGTCATCTTCCCAGACTCACAAGCACCACACAGATGATCCTTGACGAATTTGACACCCTCGACACCAATGATGCGCTTCTTCTTGACGAGAGTGCTCAAATTCCTCATGCCAGCATGTCCAAGTCGTCGATGCCATAGCCAACATTCTGAAGCTTTTGCCAAGAGACATGTGGCATGCTGAAGACCTAAAGAGAAATCTACAATGTACAAATCACCTCTCCTAAAGCCTTCGAAGACTTTGGATTTGTCAGAGTCCAACAGCATAATACATCTATCTTTGCCAAAGATGACAATCATATCAAGATCGCAAAGCATTGAGACTGACATGAGGTTGTATCCGAGGGATTCAATGAGCATTACCTTTTCCATGTGACGATCCTTTGAGATAGAAACCTTACCTAGACCGAATACTTTGCTTTGCCATTGTCAGAGTCCGTGATATGCTTCAGATGAGACGGAGTGAGGGGAGCATTGGTGATAGATTCCTATCACCAGTCATGTGATTCATGCAGCCACTGTCCAGGACCCATTCGGTGGCTTTGGGTGTATCATCCTGTAGAAGCATTAGCCTGACTTACAAATTCATATACTTCAGAGTGAAGAATATGATGATCAATTTCATCAGTGAATTTCAATGGTAGACAGTAATGTAAGCAGCATAAGGGATGTGTGAAATGAAGTGTTCACTTCATCATGTTTAGTTTGCATCCTAACAAGCACTTGTCAGGTCTTCAGCAAATTCATCAGGCATTTATTGTTGTCTGAAGATCTGATCCTATAGAAGAGATTAGTAGTTCTTCTTAACCACCCACATCTTAATGGGTGGCTGAGAAGCAATGTATCGAAGCACATTGATAGAGAATTTAGGCATTGAAGAATATGCATTTCTCTTGATAGGTGGGTTATAGTACTCAAATGAATATGCAAAGATTTTTTTTGAGTATTTGTGCACATAGTGGTTCGAAGAATAATGCACACATTCATCAGATCGTTGTTTGTTTCCCTGCGAAATAGAAGCATTAGCGCGACCATAAGTACGTCCGTGACCTTTTGATGACTTTGGTCCATGTGAAGAATTTGCCCTGGGATGTTTCCTCTTCATAGGTGGTGTCATGATGACATTCACCTGAAGATTTTGAAGAAGACTCTTGGGCACCCAGATTTTCATCACTGGGGGACCATTCCTGCCGTTAGTACCAATGAATCTGGCAAATACCTCACTGTTCTGATTTTTGAACAGCTTATAGTTAGAGTCAAATGACTCATCTGAAGAATATGAGGTATCACAGTTGTAACCAGATAAAGTGGATGGATCAACTGGAGGTCCTTTTGCAGCAATCCATGTGGTTTTGGCATACTGCTCAAGTTTTCAATATGATCCATCAGCATTGAGCTTTCTCTCAAAAGCAATGCCCTCTTTTCTAGGGTTCCTGTTCAGAATCTACTTCTTGAACACATCACAGAGGGTTTGGTGCCCTTTGAGGCTTTTGTACATGCCCGTGACATATAATTCCTTCAACCCTACATTTTTGTCAGTAACACTAGTGGTCTCCTCATATGAGGGGATTGGTACCACTGATATGGTTTAAGATATTTGCAGTAACTGAAGCATTTGAACATTCAGCTGATGAATTTGCATTTTCACGTTCTAGGTATTTCAAGCATGGTGCAACAAATTCTTCCTAAGCGGTATGATCTGTCGAGAAAGTAATGAATCACTCTCTTTTTGAAGATCATCATGAAACGCTCTCAGTTTCTCAAGATCTTGCTTTCTTTGAAGAAATTTATAGGATAGCTTCTCGTGTTCGGCTTAGAGATCCACATGACGACTTTCAAGTTCATCATATTTTGGCTGAAGACGTTCGAGATCGTCAGTTAGGGTCTGAGTACGTTCCATTTCATTGTTCAACAGGTCATCGCTTTTGTCTAACAAATTTCGAATCCTTTCCAAGCAGTTTGTTGCCTAGTGGCAATGTTTGCAAGTTTGGAATAACTAGGTGTCATGTTTTCATCAGATTCACCTTCACTTGAGGAAGATGAAGGACGTTGGTGCCTTTCGCCATGAGGCTAAGGGTGGGCATAAAAACCGAGAACCGAAGACCCGAGCCGAAAAACCGAGACAGAAGCCGAAAAAACCAAGGACCAAAACTTCGGTTGTTCACTCGGTCACAGAACATGAGAAACCGATATTACATCGGTGGATTCGGTTGTTCGATCCCATTGACCAAATCGCCCGAATTAACCGAACACATGCAGCCCCGCGTCGTGCATATTAAGGCCATCGTACTAAGCCCACTAAGTACCCTAAAAAAGCCCAATAACTACTGTACGTCATATCCTCAATTCGATAGATGCTTCGCCCTAGATCCCTCATGTACCCACATTAGTCCACCACGCAGCGCCGCCGCCTCCTTTTCCCTCCCATCTCGCTCAATACCAGCGGCCGCCGGCTGCGTGCGTGCATCCATGTGTCCTGCGGGGTGGCTGCTGCCTGCGAGTGTGCACACATGTGTCCTGCGCGATGGCTACCAACAGCGCACATGGCTCCCTCACGATGGGTAATGGCCGACGGCGTCCATCCCCTTCGACGCGTTCGTGGGCTCGCGGCCAGCACCACTTCATGTGCCTGCTTCCGACGATGCATCAGCCCCAGCTGTATGTCACAGATGTTTCAATTAATTCATGTTCGCTCGTTCACATTTCTTGGCTAAGATTAGACTCCCGATTTCTTCCTCCCGGTCAAACTATCGGGTCTCTTGGGTACTAACAGACGACCGAACTGATTTCCCTGTTGACCGAAGTCTCGGTCATTGATTTCTTCGAAGACCGATAGGTTAGGAAAAGCAGAAAACCGAAATTCAAAATAAACCAAGGCACTGAACCGATTTGTTCGGTCTAACGGAATGCCCAGGCCTACATGAGGCAAGTGCTGAAGATGAGGAGGCAAAATCTGGTTCATGTGACTTGAGGGAATTCCTGAATTCCACAAGCCAGGGATCTTCACGTGTGTAGGCCCCTTCATAGACATCAGAGATCCTGTCCCAATTGAGCTTTGCACTGCTCAGATGGCTGATGCAAATGAAGTCATCCTTGGTCAGGCGAGAGCAGATGACATATTTTACCTGGGCATCAAGCTGAGTGTACTTGCGAATGCCATCAGCGCACGCCATCTTGCAGAGACCAGTCAATCCAAGTTTAGTGGCTGTCCATAGCTCACTGTTCATCGCCAGGAAACGCTTTCGCATCATGACCTTCCAGTAGGGATAGTTTGTGCCATTGAAGATGGGGCACGTAGCGGAGACCTTGATCATATCTGCGGTCGACATAACTAAAACTTCAGGTGGTTAAGCCAAAATCACACAGAACAAGGGAGTACCTTGCTCTGATACCAACTGAAAGCGCAGGTTAACTCCCAGAGGGGGTGAATGGAAGATTTTTAGAAATTCGTCAAACTCTGAGGAATTTTACGAAGATCACAGTGAAGAAATAGAAATGAGAGCAAAACTAAATCATCACAGATACAGAGAGCATGCATACAAGATACATACGAGTGAAGAACATGTAATCATACAAGCTTACAAGCATGAGGAAGATGAACTGAGGAAATGAAATGCAGCAATATGAAAGTCTTCAGTTCAAGTTCTTCAGGAGATAGATCACAAATTCTTCAGCAGCGGAATAACTTAAAGGTAAAGGGGTGAGGAATTTGAAGCCATGTAGGCTCGGAGAAGATACATAGATTTGGTAGACCAGTTCCAGTTACTGTATGAACCATACGTCTGGTTGAGGCGGCTGAGTTGAACTCCAAGGACACTTAGTCCTCACCGTATTCCTCTTGATCCAAGGTCACTCAGACCTCGCCCAATCACTTGTGGTAAGTCTTCAAGGTAGATTTCCAAAACCTTCACAAACTTGTTCACCGGCACACCACAATTACACTTGGGTACTCATAACATGACGCCTAACCATTTGGAAGAATGACAGTCTTCAAAGGTAATAGGCATCGGATCACACAGATCAATCTCTTCACTGATGCTCAATCATTTTGGCTATGGTTGGGTTTTTCCTCACTTGGGTTTCTCTCAAAGTCATTGGAGGAAGGGTTACTCTCAAATGACAAGTGTCAAGTTCTCTCTAGAGCAGCTAACCAACAAGTGGTTGTAGGGGGCGTCTATTTATAGCCATGGGGCAACCCGACATGAAATGTCATAAATGCCCCTTCAGACATGACCATTGTCAAGATAAGGATCCACTCGACAGCTGAAACGCGGCGCAGCAACGGTCGGAAAATTGAAATCTTGATTTCATCGAGGCACTCAATTTCCTCACAATAGGTAGATCGCACTGGCGAAATCCTAACTCCTCAGCCTGACCAAATTCGTCAGCGACCAGATGAACTGCATCACTGTCGCTAGCAAATTCGTCAGCTGTTCCGAGGTCTCCAAAGGCTTCACTCAAGCGGTAAGTGTATGTATAGGTTTGAGCATCACTTTGGAAATATGAATTATGTTTCACCTAGACCCCCTTTAATAGTACGGTTTTTCCTATGACTCAAAATAAGAAGAAAGGAACTATGAAAACAAAGTCTTCACATCAATTTCTTCAAAGGTCGTACCAATTTCTTCACTTGAAGAAATAAATTTTTAGGGGCCGTCTTCTGTTGGTTAAACCAAATCTTTAGGGACTATAACTCCTGTGTACACTCACAAACACATTATTCCCTCAACCTATTTGTCTTCTGAAAGCACAAGTGCTCCCTGGGTGATTTTGGTAATTAATGTCAACATATCTCTTGTTGGACTATTAGTTTTATCTAGTGTATTTCAGACAAGTTCAACTATGGCATGGAAAGGACAAGAGGATGTGGAACCCCTTCAAAATGCTAAGGACAAATATTGGCAAAAGCTCAAGACTCTTCATTTTTATTTTAGTGATCCAAGATCACATTGAGTCCATAGGAAAGCCAATACTATTAAAAGGGGATGAGGTGTTGCTTAATGGCTTGCTTGCTCAAATGCTTAGTGATATTGCTCCAAAACACTTAGCCACTTTCTCCATCCAAATATGTAAAAACCCTAAACTCTAACTCGGCCCCATCGATTCTTTCTATCCAGCGCCACCGAGTTCATATGACATAGCCACAGCCAGAAACCCTAACAATTCGGTCTCACCGATACGGATCTCGGTCTCACCGAGATGGCCTTGCCAACACTCTGACTTGTTGCATTTATTTTGGTCTCACGGAGTTATGAAATTGGTCTCATCGAGTTGGCTTGACAAATTCTCTGTTGCCTTATTGCTTCACTTCGTTCTCACCAAGTTGATGCAATCAGCACCACCGAGATGATGTTTGCCCTAAGCCCTAGCACATCGGTCCCACCGAGTTGTTCTAGTCGGTCCCACCAAGATTCCTAACGTTCACATTTTTGAATAGATCGGTGCCACTGAGTTTAACTATTTTGTCCCACCGAGATGAGTCAAATGTTTGTAACGGTTGGATTTTGTGTGGAGGCTATATATACCCCTCCACCCCCTTCTCCATTTGAGAGATAGCCATCAGAACGTGCCTACACTTCCACCATACATTTTCTGAGAGAGAACCACCTACTCATGTGTTGAGATCAAGACATTCCAATCCTACCACAAGAATCTTGATTCTAGCCTTCCCCAAGTTGCTTTCCACTCAAATCATCTTTCCACCATAGCCAAATCTGAGAGAGAGAGTTGAGTGTTGGGGAGACTATCATTTGAAGCACAAGAGCAAGGAGTTCATCATCAACACACCATCTATTACCTTTTGGAGAGTGGTGTCTCCTAGATTGGTTAGGTGTCGCTTGGGAGCCTCCGTCAAGATGTGGAGTTGAACCAAGAAGTTTGTAAGGGCAAGGAGATCGCCTACTTCATGGAGATCTACCCGAGTGAGGCAAGTCCTTCGTGGGCGATGGCCATGGTGGGATAGACAAGGTTGCTTCTTCGTGGACCCTTCGTGGGTGGAGCCCTCCATGGACTCGCGCAGCCATTACCCTTCGTGGGTTGAATTCTCCATCAACATGGATGTACGATAGCACCACCTATCGGAACCGCGCCAAAAATCTCCGTGTCTCCATTGCGTTTGTAAACTCCAATCCCATCCCTTTACTTTCTTGCAACTTGCATGCTTTACTCTTTCCGCTGCATATACTCTTGTCATGCTTGCTTGAAATGTATTGAGTGTGCTTTAACATGTGCTAAACTCGACCTTAACTTGAAGAAATTAAAAACTGCCACTTTTACTTATTAAGGGTCTAATCACCCCCCCTCTAGACCCCTCTTCTCGATCCTCTCATCTTCCATACTCCAAAACCACTAAGGGGACACTTGATGCACTTACATAAATTATCAAGAAGCAAAGAGAACATCACATGATAACCAAAGGTTCACTCAAATGTCATTCATGTAATCATTGGGACCGATATGGACGTCCATGGTTCCGCTATAGGTCATTAAACGAAGGGGTTTCGTTCATGTCTCTGATTTACCAAACCTACGGGGTTACAAGCTTAAGGTAATCACAATCTGCTGAGTGTTAGTAGGATGAGAGTATCAAGGATTTATTTGTGGAATTCTTTCATTAATATTTGGAATAGTTCCGAGAGGAACCGGAAGCGTTTCGGTGTCACCAGAAGGGTTTTGGAGGTTATCGGGCAATACCGTATATTATCGATGGTTAATATATAGGTGGAACATGTTTCCGGTGATGTTAAATTATATATAAAAGGGTCTAGTAATTATTAGAAGGCTTTTATATTAAATTAAATATCAACAGGCCTTAAAAGACCAAGAGGAGGAAGGCAACTTGGGCCACAAGGGCCCAAGTGGAGATGGCGCCCCCCTTTCCTTGTGTGTGTGGGGGGGGGGGCGAATCTGGCACCCCCCTTTCCTAGCCGGCGCACCAAGGAGGACCTTTCCTTCCTTGGTGGCAGCCCTCCCCTCCCCCTCTGACATATATATACTTGAGGTATTGTGCCCAATTGAGTACACAAGTTTTGGAGCCTCCTCTAGTTCATCTAGTTCTAGCTCTAGTTGGTCCTAGTTTACTAATTAGAGCTAGACCTAGTTCCTCCAATCCTCATAATTAGAAGCCTAGGGTGGTTCTAATCTCATCCCACTAATTCTTAGGCGATGATTAGTTCTGGACAGTGAAGCGCTGCCGGATCGTGACGATTGTACACTTGCAACCAAGTAGAGAGGTCGTGCTATCGGTCTCCGTTCGAGGGATCGTTTGAGGGTGGTTCACGGGATCACCATCAATGGTTAAAGGGACTCCAAGTACGATCTACACTGACTTGTCTACTTCCGCTGCACTTCATGGTCAGTAATGGTTATTGATCCAAACGCTTTATGCATCTTCATATTGTTCCTGGGTGATCGTAGGGCGAATTTTTTGTTTTCTACTATGCTTCCCAACAAATACGAATGATAATTTCTGAAGAAAGGACCACACAATTTATTTGCAGATCCTTTAGAATCGAGATACGCTTAACAATGAATTCGAAAGGAGGACATGCCCAAAATAAAATGATATTTTTATCATCATGGTAACTGGAAGGTACATTTGCAAGTGCTATGGTAAGAGTAAGCACATTGCGCAAGTATGCAATTGATGAGTCGAACATTATGGAATCATTAAGATGATCAAATTTGAAGTGATCAACATTCATACCACCATGACGAATAAGAAGGATGGTGGCATCTTGGGTGATCATGATACAAGGTTCATCAGAGAACAGTTTGTCAGCTATGTTGGCAACAACTTCGGTACAAAGGGCAGGGGATGAAGAGAACCATTTTCATGCTCATTGAAACGAGGCAGACCAATAGGCAAAGTTCTCATCAATTGGTGGTTACCAAAATGTTAACAACAATACTAACAGGGTGTTACTCACAAAGTGGTACATTGGGGTGCTTACATAAGAAGGGAAATATTAATGCTCAGATCATAAAAATTATAAGAAAGGTTAAACAGACCAATGGAAAGGAAAATGTGATTATTCATATATATTAGGTGTATACCCTTCTCAAGAGCAAGCAGAGCAGGATAATGATGAAAGGTCAGCCAATACATAACCCTTTAGATAAAAGGGGAGGTCAGCCAATACATAACCCTTTAGATAATCATGATGTTTAGCATTGCACAATGTTCCTTTTGATGATCAGAATACCCCGGTCATGCTTAGGGATAGCATTGAGATGGTGGTAAGGTAAAGGTCGTACTTTGGGAACACAAAGGATCCATCAGGAACAACTTCTAGAATAAGTCATACAATTTTCCTCATGGAAAAATGGCTAATCTTGTTGAACAAGATACCATAAAAATAGGTTCTTCGGCCAGGTGTGGTAGCCATAACATCACTTTACCGGGTTACGTAGAGAGCCAAGTTATAATTCTTGGAAAATGTTCCAACCATCATATCTTCCTGAGATTCCGATCTAATTGGTGTCAGGATACTTCCGACTCAGCAAGCCTGACAAGGAAAAGGGTGCAACACAATCGACGATATGATGTTGCAAGATTCTTGGGAAATGAAGTACGAAAGCAAGTTGTGAAACATGAACTGGATTGCAAGACACACATGAGCACACTGTCCAAGACAATCATGACCACATGGAAGTTTTACAATTAAAGGCAACTGAGTTCTGGTTGGGAACCATCATCGAGGATATCAAAGTCCTTGTATAAGTCCGGATTAGCTCTTAAGAAGGAACTTCTTTTCCTTGAACAAATCAATCAGTGGCTTGGTATGCTAGGAAATACATATGGAGTGAAGGTAGCAAATATATCAAACCATAGAATACTTCGCACATGCATGAATGATTTGGGCTAATTCCAAAGGAAGCAAAACAAACTTTCTCATATTCATGGTGGGAACTTGCATCAAAGGCAAGTGAACTTAGAAGAAAATACTTCTTTTATCGAACATATACTTCATGAGCTAGTCACAAAGATAATGCTTTCAAAAGTTTCCAACACTAGCTTAAATGTTCATCATGAACCATGGAGAAGATGAGGATGTGGCCGATCGGCTCAGCAACAATTAATCGAGATTTCCATAAAGATGGATTTCTACAATTATGTGAACAAGGTGATATCATTGGTCAAACCAAATGATATAATGGCGTATGCTCAAGGAAAACTTCTATGAATAAACATCATTAGGATAATCCTTGGTTCTGATTTTGATTAACGATAACCCACACTCAAATCAAGACTTGGGTAGATAAGAGATCCAGGAATTGATCGTGAAGGTCAATCGATGAAGATATCATCTTTCTCGAACACACATAATAAAAGATATCCCTTCGGAATGAACTAAATTAGATCAAGGTTTTATCTTCCAACTCTCCAAGTTGTTGTTTAGCTTAACCAACTAGTTCAAGGGTATCTAACACGATTCTTGGAGAGGCGATGGTTTATAGGAGAAACCAACTTGATGATGAACTCAACATAACGGTCAGGGGACAGCCTGGTAATACTTCCAAGAAGATATACGGAAAATCATGATCCACCATATTTCACCAGGTACGGGATCAATCTTTCTTTCCATGGCAAGACGATATGATCAAAGGAACGAGGGATTTGCACAACCTTAAATCATTGATGGAAAAGTGTAACTGGAAATATGGACTAAGCAGCACGATGAATGTTAGAATGGTGATGGCGAGAAGTATCACTGTATCAAGAATTCGTAAGAGGTGGAGAAATTCTCATGACATCCTTGACATAAAAATGGTAATACTCCAAGGTAGAACATAACATAAGCTGGATAGCAAGGAGCTCCAAAAAAAATGATCAAGTTTGTGTTGGGAGGAAGGTAAGGATGTTAGCGATGACAAAACAAATTACCAAGGGGCAAGGATGGTACTTCTCATCATGAATTCAATTCACAACTTGGAAGAAGTCAAAATGTCGATGATGATAACGACACATTTTGTCGAGAGGTTTCACGAAGATGTAATCGATCAACGATGACATCAAGCAAAATAGAATGGTGAAGAGAAAGGTTATTGGAACCACGGATAAGTTGCAAGTTGAGAATCATAGTTGCCTTTCAAGACAACCTATGATGTCGAAAGCTCGACATAAGCTCAGCGCACTGTCCGAATTGTGTTCCGGGGATGAAGGACTAGGTAGCAAGGCCAAGCTTTTGCATGACGATGATGATGTAGCCAATCGACTCAGAATGACATGATTGAGTGCAAACTCGTATGCAACAAAGATCATTAAGAGTTATTGAATCACGGTGCAGACTCGATTTACTTGGTGTTCTCGAGTGACAAACAACTAAGAACCCAGGGGGAAACTAAAATCGGTGAGAAGCAATACTTGAAGAAGACTCATAAGAAACAACACAGTTCCATGATATTCTCGAGATACCCGAGGGTAATACTCGAAAGTAGATCAGTGTAGAGGTTGGACTGGCATATGACCCATGAAAACTTCCGGGTTCACACATATAGCAAAAGCATAGATACAACCCATCAGGACATTTTACGAATCTATACAACACACTTATAGAAGCAACTGATACCATCTTGAAGCAGAGTACAGACGACAAGAAGTAGAGGATACACCATTGCTAAAGGCATTGGTAGCAGGGGAAGAACTCACAATGTTTTTGAATATGGAGGACACTGTCGGATAATAATCCAACAAACACTGGTACAACGAGCTGCTATACAAACGGTTTTTAACCCCTTTCCGCGACGGCATTTTAAATTGTCGCCTAGTGAGTGTGGGCAATAGGGGGGTCCTTCCCACACAACCTAGAAACCGTCGGGGATAGGGAGTAGCAATGCATACGTTTTTGATAACTAAGTGTATGCGTTGCTGGCATGTATCCCAAACGCGAGTCTTCAGACAACTGTTTGTGATATCTCGCATATCCCAAATGCTCCATCCTTGCTACTCATTTGTGCTCGCATTACCATCATAGTCGGACTTCTATGGTTTTACCTTACCAGGCGCAGTCTAGGCACAGTCCAGGCATAGGATTTTTCCAGGCATGTACCCCAGGGTGCCAACCAAACTGGCTCTATGTTTACGATGCGTGCCACATCACAAACAGTTCATGATTGTAAAGCGTGTATGATAAGGCGACAATCACACACATTTAGTTTTCTCACATCATTTGTGATATAGTCTGACATCACACACACTTTGCAAACGACAACTGTGTGCATGGTTACACATGTTTCCTCTCTGTGAACCGTGTCAGATTATGATGTATATCACACATGCTGTGCTTTATAGACCATGTGCGCTATGATGACCTGCAGAGCGTATTTTCACCCTAATTTAATTTCTGCTATTTAAAATTGTACCAAATTTCAATTTGAAAATATGCTATAACTTCATTCATATCCATCAGGTTCAACAACCAATGCATTATTCGATTCACAGGTACATATGTTCAAGAATTACATCAAAAAAAGAATTACATAAGCACCAAATAAAGAATGATGAACCAGGGTAGTATACTTGTACTATTAAAGATGGTAAATAAAGAGGCGAGAGACATTCTGGTTGCTGAACAAGGTGAAGCGGAATGCCCCTATTGTGCTCTCCTCCATGCAGAAGGCACACACGACTCTATAGTCGAACCCCTTGTGCTGGCCGGCCACCAATCATGTAGTTTGAGAGGTAATCTTGAGAAAACTGATTCGGGAACCACTGCAAAGGAAAAAGATTCAAACATTTTCATCTAACACAACTCATTATGGGGAGTAAAAAGAAGGCTACAGAGTTCTTACTTACCATGTTGCAGTTCACTGTTGTCTTGCATAAAGTGTAAAAAAATAGTTTGATTGACATCTTTTGACCCATTTTAATAACAATGTTTATCAGTTTCCTCACTTGATACTGGTTCATGAATATCTCATTGCCGCATATGCAGAAAGGGTCGAAGCATGGATCTTTACCAATGACATATGTACCTAAAAGCACCAAGTTAATATTAGAAGCTAAACAACAATTGCACAATGATGTAGTACAACACTCCCTCTGTCCCATTATATAAGATCTTATTACATCCAATATACTCACATACTGGATGAATTAACATCTTATATTACGGGGCGGATGGAGTTTATTACATTGTTACAAATATCGGCCGATTAACTGCAGTTAATTGCTGATGTGTTGTTGTTGTTGCTGCTCTTCCATGTATATCTAGACATCATCAGAACATCAAGATAACACTATTCCTTGTTGCTATGTAGCCTGTGATTGCATATTTAGTCATTCAGTACAATGCATGTTGCTATGTAGCCTCAGATATATTAAATATGGCCCTAGTTAACCTACCGATAAATGGGTTACAGATATATTTAGTGAAATGTCCGATTCGACGATTAATCCCTTATCAGCTCCCGGGCTATATGGTACCAGGTACCGATATCCTGAATAGTGAGTATATATAAGCAATGGGATGAAACTAACCTCGATGGAAAATAGCAGATGTTCCGAATATTGTCCTGTGTGAGTACATCTAAAGGCACGTTAAGCACAACAGGCTAAACATCAACCAAATATATCCATGGTAGACAACATAATCTACAAACGATAGCTTTAGTGTGCAGGTTTAAGCACGCTAATTAAGCAAAACAAGAAGTGGAAAGGTGTGTTAATTGCAATAGGCATAACATTTAAAAACAAGCAAATATAGTCATTCAAACTGGTATTGTGCAGGTCTAAAGTACATTAGTTATTATTAAAAAACGGAAAGGCATGTTAACTACAACATCCTTAACAGCAACCAAATATCGTGATTCCTAGTGGTATTGTTGAAACTGTTATTGATGAAATTGAACTGCACAGTAAATAGTTGCACATATAGAGCATCACATTGTGAATAACTAAAATAAACAAGGCATAAGACCATCTCTAGCCGATCCCTTAAAAGTTAACGGAGTAAAACCCTTAGTGGAGTATATATATACTCTAGCAATCTTTGGCTGTTTCTAGTCAATCACCTAAACTTAACGTTGTAAACTTCAATTTGATCAAGTTCAAAGCATGTTCAACCGAAAGTAGCATGCATGCATTCAAACATAAACATATATAGTTTTGCATAACCGAACATAAAACATACATTTAAACTAAACTAAACTACTTTTGATCAAAGTGGAGGTCGAGCCAATCCTTCCTCGTCAGGTACAGTGTGCCGCGAGCCGGGTCCGGGCCGGTGCTGTCGTTGGGGTCGTTGGGGAAGACACTCCTCTACTCGTCGACGTCGATCTCCTCATCCTCGCCGCCCACCTCGATGCCCATCGTGCCAGCATCCTCACCACCTTCGACCTCATCATCGAAGGAGAGCATGATAACCTCACCGGCAAAGATCATCCGCTCCGCCTCCATGAGATTCGGGTGCTGCCGGCGAAGTTCTTACATGTAGGCCTCGTCGGCGGCCTCGGCCTCGAGGCGCTCCCTCGCCTCGCGGTCCTCCCGCGCCATAGCCAAGCTCACCACCACTGGCTCCGGTGGGACGAGGTCGACCGGACGTGTGCCGAAGGGGAAATTGAGCCTAGCCGCCGCGCCGTGGTAGCGAACCTGCCAGCGGTTGTACTCCATGGCCGCGAGCTCGGCCGTGTGAAAGGTACTGAGCCACCAGCGGGTGTGGGTCTCCTGATCCATAATCTCGATGACCCACGTCCCCCACCGCCGCTGCCGGACACTGAGGTAGGACCTCGTTGGCGACCGGGCCCAAGGGAGGATGGGGAAGTTCTCGAACCGGCGTAGGGGCGCGGCGGCGGGCGGATCGGGCGACCGGCGACGACGGCTTGATAAAGAGCCCGCGGAGGACGACGGGGACATGTCGGCGGCCACCTCACCGACGTTGGTGACGAGGTCATGATAAACCTCTTTTGGGCCATTCTCTCCTTGAGCTCCCTGGCACACAAGCAGAGGTTGACGATGGAGGCGGCGGCGGCGACCTACCAATGGTTTCCAGCGAGGGAGGGGTGGTGTGTGTCTGTGTGAGTGGAGGTTTTGGGGGGTGTGTGTGGGGGGGCCAAGGTGGTGTTTGAGGAAATACCATGGCAACTGAAAATTTTACTGGGCGGGAGTAAAATGCCGGGGCTACTGAAAATTTGGATCAAGGGTGAGCAGATATTTTTGAGATTGCGAGGGATGCAGAGGCGGGAGTAAAATGCCGGGGCTACTGAAAATTTGGATCAAAGGATAGAAGCAGAGCGGGAGTTACAGACATCGCACACGGTCAAAACATACTAATCATGTGCTATCAAATAGAAAAATCACTAGGCGAGCAGATATTTTTGAGATTGCGAGGGATGCAGGCGGGAGTAAAATGTCGGGGCTACTCAAAATTTGAATCAAGGGATTGAAGCAGAGTGATACGTCTCCAACGTATCTATAATTTTTTATTTGTTCCATGCTATTATATTATCTGTTTTAGAAGTTTTATATGCATTAATATGCTATTTTATATTATTTTTGGGACTAAATTATTAACCTAGAGCCCAGTGCCAGTTTATGTTTTTTCCTTGTTTTTGAGTTTTACAGAAAAGGAATATCAAACGGAGTCCAAACGGAATAAAACTTTACGATGATTTTTCTAGGACCAGAAGACATCCACAGAGCTTGGAGAGGGGGCCAGAAGAGTCCCGAGGGCTCCACAAGCCCTTAGGCCGCGCCCTAGGGGGCGCCTCCCTGGCTTGTGGGCCACTCGGGAGTCCTCCAACCCTAATTCTTGCACTATAAATTCCCAAATATTCCCAAACGACAAGAAGCATCCACCAAAATACATTTCCGCCGCCGCAAGCCTCTGTTCCTGTGAGATCCCATCTTGGGGCCTTTTCTGGCACCCTGCCGGAGGGGGATTCGATCACGGAGGGCCTCTACATCAACCTTGCTGCCCTTCCGATGAAGCGTGAGTAGTTTACCACAGACCTATGGGTCCATAGCTAGTAGCTAGAAGGCTTATTCTCTCTCTCTTTGATCTTCAATACAATGTTCTCCTCGATGTTCTTGGAGATCTATCCGATGTAATCTTCTTTCGCGGTGTGTTTGTTGAGATCTGATGAATTGTGGATTTATGATCAAATTATCTATGAATATTATTTGAGTCTTCTCTGAACTCTTTTATGCATGATTTAATATCTTTGTATTTCTCTTCGAATTATTGGTTTGGTTTGGCCAACTAGATTGGTTTTTCTTGCAATGGGTGAGGTGCTTAATTTTGGGTTCAATCTTGCAGTGTCCTCACCCAGTGATAGTAGGGGTAGCGAGGCATGTATTGTATTGTTGCTATCAAGGGTAAAAAGATGGGGTTTTCATCTTATTGCTTGAGTTTATCCCTCTACATCATGTCATCTTACTTAAAGCGTTGCTCTGTTCTTATGAACTTAATACTCTAGATGCAGGCAGGAGTCGGTCGATGTGTGGAGTAATAGTAGTAGATGCAGAATCATTTCGGTCTACTTGACACGGACGTGATGTCTATATTCATAATCATTGCCTTGGATATTGTCATAACTTTGCGCTTTTCTATCAATTGCTCGACAGTAATTTGTTCACCCACCGTATTATTTTCTTTCAAGAGAGAAGCTTCTAGTGAAACCTATGGCCCCCGGGTCTATTTTCCATCATATATTTTCAGATCTATAAACCAAAAACCCCAAAAATACCCTGCTGCAATTTATTTGTTTTTACTTTGTTTTATGTTTTAGTAATCTTTTATATCTTTCTCTATTAGATCTCGCTCTTGTTCGAGACCGTGAAGGGATTGACAACCCATTTTTTGCGTTGAGTGCAAGTGTTTGTTAGTTTGTGCAGGTGCATAGATTGGAGACTTGCTTGTGCCTCGTACTGGATTGATACCTTGGTTCTTAACTGAGGGAAATACTTATCTCTACTCTGCTGCATCACCCTTTCCTCTTCAAGGGAAAAATCAACGCAAGCTCAAGAAGTAGCAGGAAGAATTTCTGGCGCCGTTGCCAGGGAGGTTCTACATCAAGCCTACCAAGTACCCACCATAAACTCTCATCTCTTGCATTACATTATTTTCCATTTGCCTCTCATTTTCCTTTCCCCCACTTCTAAAACGTTTTCAGAAAAACACAAAAATATTTTCCTTTTTATTTGCCTTCTTTTCATTTACCTTTTATGTCTTACTTCGTTTGTTTGCTTGTTCGCTTGGAATAATTTTGTATTTATTGAAAATCAGAAAGCAAAAAGTTTATTGATCCTCATCCACTTGCTAATCTTTTTAAGAGATGCAATTATGATGAACGAATTGCTAGTGAGTTGAGTGCACTAGATTATCTTTATGAAGTTTTGCTTGAAATTCGTGAATCTGAAAATTGTGATGAAATTTATGAAGTGATTCATGATAGCTCCTTGAATGAAAATCATGATTGCAATGATGTTATTATAAATTCTATTAATGTCAACTGTGCTAATAATATGCAAAACCCCAAGCTTGGGGATGCTAGTTTTGCTATGTCCACTACTTATTGCAATGATCATGATTGGGGTGATAATGCTTCTTATGATCTTGAAAATTTATTTAAGGCTCATGATAATAATGTTTGCAATAATATTGAAAGTGGGTTTGGAAGAGTGTCAACTCTAGGTAATAATGATCCCACTACTTCGGAGTATGATCAATCTTATGAAATTGATAAAAGTGGGCTTGGAGAAGTCATGACTTTATTTTATGTTAATCCCACTATTTTGGAAGAGTGTCAACTTTGCGTGCATGTGGATCATGAAGAGAAAATTTTATGTGATAGCTATATTGTTGAATTTGATTATGATCCTACATGTAATTATTATGAAAGAGGGAGATATGGTTGTAGAAATTTTCATGTTACTAAATTACCTCTCGTTCCATTGAGATTGCTATTGTTTCTTTCTTCTTCCTTGCATATGCTAGTTTTTGCTTGTCTTGATAATTTGTTTGCTTATAAAATTCCTATGCATAGGAAGTATGCTAGACTTAAACTTGTTTTTCACATGCTACATGATGCTCTCTTCGTGTTTCAATTGCTATCTTTCATGCGAGCATCATTAAAATTATCAATGCCTAGCTAAAAGGCTTTAAAGAAAAGCGCTTGTTGGGAGACAACCCAATTTTTTTATGAAAATGCACATTATTACCTCTGTAGTAATTGTGTTTTGGTGTTTCAATTAGTGTTTGAGCCAAGCAAGACTTTGGGATGGTCTACGGTGATAGTTAATTTGATCTTGCTGAAAAACAGAAACTTTTGCGCGCATTGCCGAAAATTCATTAAATCAAAGAAACGTGATTTTGATCTGAATTTTTTTACAAAAGATTAATATATAAATTCCCCAGGTTTTCCTAAATTTTCAGAATTTTTGCAGTTACATAAGTATACGTAATTTTCAGATTACTACAGACTGTTCTGTTTTTGACAGATTCTGTTTTTTATGTGTTGTTTGCTTATTTTGATGAATCTATGGGTAGTATCGGGGGTATGAACCATGGATAAGTTTGAATACAGTAGATATTTCACCAATATAAATAAATAATGAGTTCACAACAGTACCTAAAGTGGTGATTTATTTTATTATACTAACGGATCTTATGAGATTTTTCTGTTGAGTTTTGTGTTGTGAAGTTTTAAAGTTTTGGGTAAAGATTTGATGGACAATGGAATAAGGAGTGGCAAGAGCCTAAGCTTGGGGATGCCCAAGGCACCCCAAGGTAATATTCAAGGACAACCAAGCATCTAATCTTGGGGATGCCCTGGATGGCATCCCTTCTTTTGTCTTCGTCTATCGGTAAATTTACTTGAGGCTATCTTTTTATTCACCACAAGATATGTGTTTTGCTTGGAGTGTCTTGTATGATATGAGTCTTTGCTTTTTAGTTTGCCACAATCATCCTTGATGTACACATCTTTCGAGTGGGACATGCATGAATCATGAATCTATTATGTCGGAGTCAGGGCTCCGCAGACCCAAGAAGGTTCAAACTCTGGGGCATGTGCGAAGATCTCAACCTCTCTAGCTTAGAGCCCGTCGCCCCACAACCTAGCCTAGCTGGATTCACATGAGCAAGGAAGAAGATGAACATAGCAATTTACCCAGGTTCGGGCCACCTTGCGGTGTAAGACCCTACTCCAGCTTTGTGGTGGATTAGCCTCACGAGGAGGTTGAGGATGAACTAGTACAGTGGACGAGCTGCCACGTGAGGGCTCGGGGGTCAGAATGAGTCGACCTCTTCTATGGTGGTGGCTAACCTATATTTATAGTGGCCTTGGTCCACTTCCCTCGGAACTTAGGCGGGAAGGGATACCACAACTGCCAATTCGAAAGGGGACAAGTAGTACATCCTATCCTGACAAAAGGTGGACTTCTCCTACAAAGCTTGTGGTCGTGACGCAGCAGTGGGCTCGGTGATGACCTCCGCCTCGCCGAGCGTGTGGTCTTGGTATTGTAGCACCAGAATGGAAACCTTTGGGAGATTCCTCGGGAACCCATGCCTGTCCTTGCCTCCTTAGCACCAAAGAGGAAACAGCCTCTTCTGCGCCCGTTGGCGCACGCCCGGCCTTGGTCGTCATGGCTCACGTCACCTCAGCCTCATGAGGTGGGGTACCTGCATAGAAATCTCCACTCCTCGGGAGGCCACCTGGGGAGGCCGCGCCCTCGGGAGGTCTTGGTGTCGTCCTCCTCGAGAGGCCTGGCCCCTCATGAAGGTCTTGTCTGGGTGGTCTTGGAGATGGGCCGTACCAGACCGTCGAGGGAGCCACGCCGTGGGCCGCAGGCAGGCAAGTTTGGATACCCTGGTTCCCAGAATGCCGACAGTAGCGCTCGGGCTGGCTTCGAGGCGAAACCAAGGGGCAAGGGTGAAGCGTCGCGGGCCCCAATCGCCTGCGGGCCAGGCTGGCGCGTGGCGCTTGACGAGACGCGGACGCCTCCGCTTCCCCACGCTGCTTCAGCAACCGCCCCGACTTGACAACTGCCTGGCGCATGCAACATCGCCATCATCGCTCGGAATGTGGAAGGGCGCTAGTTTGCCTTCGACTGCCTATAAGGGGGCGAGGGAGGTAGAGCCCCCAGCCCGTCCTCATACTCTTGTCTGCAATCTCCTCTTCTCCTATCCCTGTCGCGCCGCCACCTTGCCGAAGCGACCATGGTGCCACCGAGGAGGTTCTCGGCCGAAGAAAAGGGCAAGGCCCCTCAAGCCGGGCTGGAGGGGCCGCCGCCTAAGAGAGGGTGCGGCCGTCCCCGCAAATCCACGGCCGCACCGGCGACGTATTCACAGGGACGCGGGCGTCCGCCTCCGGTGGTTCGTAACGACTTCAGCAGCCGGGAGATGGCCCTCCCCCGCAAGGGTGGCCACGGGGGTGCTAGCAGCAATGGCCAAGGGGGAAGGCGTGTCGTGGCCAGTCGACCACCGCGCCCGCGCGCCCGCTCGAGCGACTCGGCGCGCGAGTTCGTCATGTGGGTGGAGGACCCTCCAGGCACTTGGCTTCTGCTTCCAAGCTCCTTCGCGGAGGAGCTGCCGGTGGCAGGACACGTTGGGTTGCGGCTGCAGCCCGACGGCTGCTGCAACGGGTCCTCGTGGGTGGAGGTCGAGGTCAACTCCATCAGCCATGTGTTTCTGAGCCACGGATGGCAGTCATTTGCCCGCGCCCATGGTCTGAAGGGGAGGCGCACCCTCCACTTCAAGTACGACGGGGCGGCAACACTCTTTGTCAGTGTCTTTGGGGAGAACGGCGGCCGCGTGGGGTGCTGCCCGGAGGGCGACGACGACGGCAACCACCCTTCGGATGACGACGGCCGGCGCGGCCGCGGCATCTTCGGCGGTGAACTTTCCCTTGCCCGCCACACCTCCAGCAACAGGGGCGACGTCTCCTCTGGGGGGAGCTCAAGCGATGACGACCACGGCGAGCCGCCTCATCGCCGTGCCCGGACCCAGGAGGGCGGCAGGCCGCCACACTGTCTTGTTCCCGCTCAGGGGGATGTCGAGCCGCCTCATCACCATGCCCCCGTCAAGGAGGAGGAGGACTCCGACTAAGCGTGGGTGGTGACGGAGCCACGCCTCAGGAGCAGCGACCCTCGGGAGGCCGCTTCTTTTGCTTCACCGCTTTTTTAAAATTTCCTGCATCAATAGTTTACAAAGAGCCCTGCGGGGCATGTAATGAACTGTGGCGCTTGCGCCTTTATATTAGTGTTTCATGCTCGTACTCCGACATCATATTACCGTTAATCGAAAGACTACTGCCCCGTGTAATTAGAATAACTTAGCTTAGTGCGCTCGTGACCCTTGGCGGGTCCCCTTGTCGTGGTGGCGCACTCCTCCGGAGCCTCTCTTGGTGATGGCCTAGGAAGGCCCCTTGACAAGCTCCTGAGCCTCGAATGGCATGCCCCCGCGAGGGTCGCGGGGGCAATTTGCGTAGGCCTCTGAAGCCCTGGGCGAGGGCCGGCCGTCAATAGCGTGCCAGAGCACGATGCTCGGCATGGCGGGGAGGTGAGCACTCCTAAGGCCGAGGGCCGTAATCGGTGCGTGCCTGCTAACTCGCTCGAGAGCACCACGCGAGGATCGGGCACCAAGGCCTTGGCGAGGTGTGCGCATGAGCGGCCTAAGCCAGCTCAAGCATACCATGCCCAGCCACCGCTCGCGGGGCGCGATGGAGTGAGCCATGGGCAACCACCACACCGCTTAAGAACGAAAGTCAAGAGGGGAAGCACTGCGGGAAGCAATGAACAGAAAAAAGAAACCCCTCCCTTTTTGAATAAAGACGCGAAAAGCTCAAATTCATTCCAAGAACAGCAAATTTGGTTACAAGAGCAAATCAAAAGAACAGCCGCGACCGGCACCTATGCTAGTCTTCTGGTCTTCCCGCCAGCGCGGAGCATGGGGCTTCCACTAGGCGTGGGCATAGTCGCTGATTGACCATGTCGTCCACCAGCACGGAGCATGGGGCTTCCACTTGGGCGTGGATGCGAGCCTCCGTGAGGCCCAAGGGCAGCACTCAGGAGACTTCGGGGCATGTACAACCCCACTCATTATTACGTGAGAGTGTCACGAGTAGAACCTCCGGAGGTGATCGATGTTCCAAGCATTCTGGATGGGGACCCCATCCTGCGTCTCCAAGCGTACGGCACCAGGCCTGGAGACGCGGGCGACCCTTAATGGGCCCTCCCACATGGGCGAGAGCTTGTGAAGGCCCTCCCTGGAAAGGACCCGCCTCAGGACGAGGTCTCCCACCTCGAGGGTCCGGGAGAGGACGCTGCGGTAGTGGTAACACCGTAGCGCCTGCTGGTACCTCGCTGAACGGAGCGAGGCTTGGCGGTGGGCTTCCTCCCTGATCACGAGGTCTATCCCCCGTGAGGCATCCTGATGCGCCTCATCGAATGCCAGGACCCGCGGGGAGCGAAGCCTGACCTCGTGAGGGAGGACCACCTCGGCCCCGTAAACGAGGAAGAATGGGGTCTCGCCTGTGGGCTTAGTCGCAGTGGTACGGATAGACCACATCACATGCTGAAGCTCATCGAGCCAACCCCTACCGCAAGCCTCAAGCTTCTTCTTGAAGCTTCTTGCCTTGAGGCCCCTTAGGACCTCCTCGTTGGCGCGCTCGGCCTGGCTGTTGCTTCGTGGGTGTGCCACCGAAGCATAGCATATCTGTGTTCCAAGGTTAGAGCAATACGTCCTGAATAGATTGCTCGTGAATTGTGAGCCATTGTTAGTAATGATATGATTAGGGACACCGAAACAGCTCACGAGGCCCTTGATGAACTTGACGACTGAGCCAGTGGGGATGGTGCGTACTGGCTCTACTTCCGCCCACTTGGTGAACTTGTCGATGGCGACGTACAGGTAGCAGTATCCACCAGCCGCTCGAGGGAACGGGCCTAGGATATCCAATCCCCAGACCACGAATGGCCACGAGAGCGGGATGGTCTGGAGGCCTTGCATGGGCTGGTGAATCTGCTTGGCTTGTAACTGGCAGGCCTCGCAGGATCATACCAGCTCGGTGGCGTCATTGAGCGCCGTCGGCCAGTAGAAGACGCTACGGAACACCTTGCCCATGAGGGTGCGCGACGAGGAGTGGTGCCCGCAGTACCCGCCGTGGATATCAGCCAGCAACTCGCGCCCTTGTTCATCAGATATGCATCGCAGCGAGATGTCGTTGGGGCATCGCCGGTATAGCTCGATGTCCTGCAAGCAATAAGCAGTGGTCTGGCGGACCACGTGCTCTGCGTCCTCCACTTTCTCCGGCAAGGTGCCACTGGTGAGGTACGCCTTGAACTCCTCATTCCAGCAGCCTGCCTGAGGTTCCAGCACCAGGAGTAAACGAGCTCCTGAGGCCGGGCCGCAGGCTGGGCCTCCTGAGGTCGGGGCTGGCGGCAGCTCCTCCCTGAGCAACGCTGAACCCGCGGCCGGGGGAGCCGCGGACGGCTTGTGAAGCCTTTCTTCGAAGACGCTAGGACTCTGGGGCTCGCGGTGGGACGCCCTCTTAGCGATGTGGTCAGCTTCCTTGTTCACGCCCCACAGGATGTGCTGCAATTCCAAGCCCAGGAAGCGTTTTTTGATTTTACGTACCTCCTCCAAGTAAGCTTCCATGTGTTCATCCTTTGGCTTGTACTCTTTGTTGGAGAAGTTGACGAGGAGTTGGGAGTCGCCCTTGATGGTAAGGCAGTTGATTCCTAGGCCAGCCGCGGCCCTGAGGCTGGTAATCAAGCCCTCGTACTCTGGGATGTTGTTGGAGACCATCTCGCTGCGCTGGAAGCAGAGTTGCACGGCGTAGTACAGCTTGTGCTTGGTTGGCGAGATGAGCACGACTCCATCCCCCGCGCCCTGCTACGCAAAGGCACCATCGAAGTGCATGACCCATCCGTCGGGTGCTTGATCGCCGGGCACGAGGGATTGGCCCTCATCCAGTCCCCGATCAGGGACGTCGGTCCACTCCGCCACGAAGTCAGCCAGGGCCGCCCCCTTGATGACCCTGGTCGTGCTGAACTCCAGCTGGAAGGCCTGCAGCTCGATGTTCCATTCTACAACCCTCCCGACGGTGTTGGGGCTATGTAGCACCTTCTCTAGGGGATACGCTGATACGACCTTGATGGGGTGGCCTTGGAAGTAGTGACAGAGCTTCCTAGAGGCGACAAGGAGTGCGAGCAGGAGTTTCTGCTGCATGGGGTAGCGCACGCGTGCATCACGCAACACCATGCTGACGAAGTACACCGGGTGCTCGACGAGTGGTGAGGAGTCGGGGGTGCCTTGCTCCATCGGGGGTTCAAGAGGCTCGTGAGGCTCGAGGGTTCATGAAGCAGTGGGGTCCTCAGGAGCATCACCCTGGGATAGCGAAGGTTGCGTGGCTTCCTGCTGGACGCTCTGCTTCGAGCCTGCGCCGGTGGGCCCCTCTCTGACCGCCATGAGCGCCGCACTGGCCGAGTGGGGAGTGGCTGCCAAGTAGAGCACCAGAGGCTCACGCGGGTGGGGCGCCACCATGACAGGTGGGCTCGTGAGGTATCGCTTGAGGTCTTCGAAGGCCGCCTCAGCTTCCGGGGTCCACTCGAACGGGCCCTTCTTCGTCATCAGCTTGAAGAAAGGGAGGGCGCGCTCACCAAGCTTGGAGATGAAGTGCCCCAAAGAGGTTACGCACCCTGCGAGCTTCTGCATCTCCTTGAGGGTCTGAGGCGTGCTCATCCGCTTTATTGCCTTGACCTTCTCGGGGTTGGCTTCGATCCCTCTGTGCGACACCAGGAAACCCAGCAGCTTACCGGACAGGACCCCAAACACACACTTCTCCGGATTGAGCTTCAGGTTTATGTTGCGCAGGTTAGTGAACATTTCTTCCAGGTCTTTGATCAAGGTCCTTGCTTCCCGTGACTTGAACATGATGTCATCGACGTATGCCTCCGCGTTCCTCCCCAAATGCGGCCCGAGCACTATGTGCATCAGTCGCTGGAAAGTGGCGCCAGTGTTCCGCAGCCCGAAGGGCATGCAAGTGTAACAGTACACACCGCACGGAGAGATGAAGGTTGTCTTCTCGACGTCCTCCGCCGCCATCTTGATTTGATGATATCCCGAGAAGGCATCCAAGAAGCATAGCAAATCGCACTCAGCGGTGGAGTCCACGATCTGGTAGATACGTGGGAGTGAGAAAGGATCCTGAGGGTAGGCCTTGTTGAGGCTGGTGAAGTCGACGCACATGCGCTCCTTCCCGCCTTTTTTGGGTACGATCACAGGATTCGCCAACCAGTCCGGGTGTCGCACCTCCCGGATGACGCCGGCCTCTTGGAGCTTGCCGACCTCCTGGACGATGAACACCTGCTTCTCTTGTGCCTGGCACCACGCTTTTTGCTTCACCGGGCGCGCGCCAGGGCACAACATCAGGTGATGCTCAATTACCTCCCTCAGGACACCAACCAAGTATGATGCTTCCCACGCAAATACATCTTTGTTGGCCCTCAGGAATGCCACCAGCGCCTCCTCCTGATCCAGAGGAAGGACCACACCAATGGTGAAGGTGGGGCCCGAGCCCCCGGTGTCGATAGGCACCTGCTTCATCTCGGCCCGGTCCTGAGAGAAAAGCTGCTTTTTCTTCATGGGCGTGACCTCCCGAGCCACCGCTGCGCCTGCGGTGGCAGGGCGCGAAGCGGCCGCGCCCTGTAGACAAGCTTGAGGGCCTGGACCGCATCCTTCGTATCCCTAACCACCGTGACGATGTCGCTGCTGCCCGGCATCTTGACGATGTTGTAACCCAGATGGGTAGCTGCCATGAACTTGGCGACGGCCGGATACCCCAAGATGGTGTTGTACGGGAGGCCGATATGGGCGATGTCGAAGTCGATGAGCTCAGTGTGGTAGTTGTCGCACGTGCTGAAGGTGACGGGGAGGCATATCTGCCCCAGGGGAGTGGCCGCGCCCTTGACCACCCCCAAGAAAGGCCGGGTGGGGAGTAGCTGATCATATGGTACTTGAAGCAAATTGAAGGTTTCCACCGAGAGGACGTTTAGGCCGGCACCTCCGTCGATGAGGGTCTTGGTCACGCGACATTGCTGATGGTAGGAGTACACAACATGGGGAGAGCACCCGCCGCGGTCGTGGCCTTGGGGTGGTCTCTGGAATCGAAGGTGATGGTGGTCTCAGGTCCGGCGTGGCCTAGCGCCGCCACGCGCTGCGGTCAGGCGATACCTTGCTGACGGAGAAGCTGCTTGATGTGGCGGCCTGACGCAGGCGCCTACGATTCGCCGATGATGCATCCGACCGCGTGGGGTGCTGGGATCTTGAAGCGTGTGATGAACTAGTCACAGAGTTCCTCCCAAGAGGAGATCGAGGCGTGCGGGAGGCTGCGGAGCCAGGATCGAGGAGCCTCCATGAGGGCGAGGGGGAACCAGTTTGCCATGGCCTTGTCGTCGCCGCCCGCTGCCTCGATGGCCTGCGCGTATGACCGGAGGAAACCTTCGGGGTCCGCGATGTTGTCGTATCACGGGGGCAACGCCGGCCTGAACCTCACGGGCCACTGCACTCGTCGCAGATCAGGGGTGAAGGCCGGGTGACCCGCGGCGCTCCCGTATGCCTCTGGCAGCCATGCTTGTAGGGCCGCGCCCGCCATGGGGGCCGCGAGGCGAGGGTGAAGCGTGGTCGATGGAGGAGCAGTCTTCGACACGCCCCTACCTGGCGCGCCAAATGTCGGATTAAGGGCTCCGCAAACCCAAGAAGGTTTGAACTCTGGGGCGTGTGCGAAGATCTCAACCTCTCTAGCTTAGAGCCCATTACCCCACAGTCTAGCCTAGCCGGATTCGCGTGAGCAAGGAAGAATATGAACACGGCAGTTTACCCAGGTTCGGGCCACCTTACGGTGTAAGACCCTACTCCTGCTTTGTGGTGGATTGGCCTCACGAGGAGGTTGAGGATGAACTAGTACAGTGGACGAGCTGCCTCGCGAGGGCTCGGGGGTGAGAATGAGTTGACCTCTTCTATGGCGGTGGCTAACCTATATTTATAGTGGCCTTGGTCCTCTTCCCTTGAAACTTAGGTGGGAAGTGTCGGTGCAACAGACCCTGGGTCCATTGCACGGGCTGTGCACAGGCCAGAGACAAGATTACAAGACCAAGATCAGACCAAACAAGGAGGATCAATTACTTTGAAGGATCCAAGTGCAAGTCGAGAAGGACAAGGTGAGCCAGAGGAACATGGCATCGCTAAGGGAAGGACCTACCTTGCCGGGCAGGCGAGCCAGGCAGGGTTGGGTTTTGCCCCGGAAGCAAGCTCCCAGATCGTCCCGGCAGGCCTGCCGGGCTGGCGGAGGCAAGCCACTCCACCGCTCCACCTCACAAGCGACGCAAGTCATTAATCAAAGCGGTGTCGAGCTCCAAGGTGACTAAGTGGCTGCTTTTTGCCACATGGTAGTCACTTCCTATAGCAAACATCTCCATATGACACCCGTCCTGAGACGTGTCAAATGAGCAGGCGTGAAGCTGGCAAAACGGCCCGGCAGGGCCTGCCGGGCGAGCTGTGATGTGACACTGAGCGGCGCATTTAATGCGCTCTATCAGCCTGCAGAGTTAGGTATGTTAGCACTGTTAGATATCTAATCAGTATGCAAAGACAGATTTGCCACTGTGGTGACCCCTTAATCTATAAAAGGAGGCCCATGGCGACCGTAGAAAGGGTTGGACCCTCGCATATTCATACGCTCGTTGCCACTCTCGCCCCCAGAGCGACCTTGCCGGGCGAGTGTGCTACGTCCGCCACCATTATCCACAATCAATCCACCAAAGCAGGAGTAGGGTTTTACGCCTCGCGGCGGCCCGAACCTGGGTAAAGACTGCCCGTGTGATCTCTGTCGTGCTGCGTGATGCTTCTCCGCTCTTTATGCAACGTGCCCATCCCCCCGCCGAACCAAAAGGGGCTCATGGCCCCATAGGTGGCCGTGGTTTTCCACGACATCTTTGGCGCGCCAGGTAAGGGGATCACTTGCGCGAAACCGAGAGCGTATGCTGCGCGTCATCTTCATCGACATTTTCATCGTTGACGGCGTCATCGACTATGGCGCCCAAGAGGAAGCCCGGAGCTGCAAATCACCCGTCCACCTCGAAGGCTCCGCCGCCCGCGACCGCCGACGTCGCGGGGAATGCGGGGGCTCGCGAGGGTGTGGATGCTACGGGGGACATGGTCGGCGTAGGCGGCGCCGTTACCACCTCCCCCACGGCCGAAGCAGGAACGGGAGGTACCGGGGAAGGACAGCATCAGCAACGTCCCAACGGAGAGGACTTTCAAGACGGAGCGCCGCCGTCTCGAGGCGGAACTTGGGCAGGAGCACTTTTGCCCTCCGGCGGAGCTATTCTGCCGGGGGAACTTCCCTCCCGGAGGGGGAAATCATCGTCATCATCGTCACCAACAACTCTCCCATCTTGGGGAGGGTAATCTCCATCAACATCTTCAACAGCACCATCTCCTCTCAAACCCCAGTTCATCTCTTGTGTTCAATCTTTGTACCGGAACTATAGATTGGTGCTTGTGGGTGACTAGTAGTGTTGATTACATCTTGTAGTTGATTACTATATGGTTTATTTGGTGGAAGATTATATGTTCAGATCCAATATGCTATTTAATACCCGTCTGATCTTGAGCATGATTATCATTTGTGAGTAGTTACTTTTGTTCTTGAGGTCACGGGAGAAATCATGTTGCAAGTAATCATGTGAACTTGATATGTGTTCGATATTTTGATAGTATGTGTGTTGTGATTCCCTTAGTGGTGTCATGTGAACGTCGACTACATGACACTTCACCATGTTTGGGCCTAAGGGAATGCATTGTGGAGTAGTTATAAGATGATGGGTTGCGAGAGTGACAGAAGCTTAAACCCTAGTTTATGCGCTATTCCATAAGGGGCCGATTGGATCCAAAAGTTTAATGCTATGGTTAGAATTTATTCTTAATACTTTTCTCGTAGTGGCGGATGCTTGCGAGAGGATTAATCATAAGTAGGAGGTTTGTTCAAGTAAGAATAGCACCTAAGCACCAGTCCACCCACATATCAAATTATCAAAGTAGCGAACACGAATCAAACCAACATGATGAAAGTGACTAGATGAAATTCCCGTGTACCCTCAAGAACGCTTTTCTTATTATAAGAGACCATTTTGGCCTGTCCTTTGCCTCAGAAGGATTGGCTATCTTGCTGCACTTTTGTTACTACTATTGTTACTTGCTCGTTACAAATTATCTATCTATCAAACTACTCTGCTACTTACAATTTCAGTACTTGCAGACATTACCTTGCTGAAAACCGCTTGTCATTTCCTTCTGCTCCTCGTTGGGTTCGACACTCTTACTTATCGAAAAGGCTACAATTGATCCCATATACTTATGGGTCATCAAGGCTATTTTCTGGCGTCGTTGCCAGGGGGTGAAGCACTTTTGGTAAGTGGAAATTGGTAAGGAAAAATTATTACTACGTGCTGAAATTAATTGTCACTTGTTACTATGGAAAACAATCCTTTGAGGGGTTTGTTCGGGGTATCTTCACCTCGACCGGAACCACAATTAGTTACCCCTCAACCTACTGCACCTACTGAAAATATTGAATATGAAATTCCTTCGGGTATGATAGAACAACTGCTAGCTAATCCTTATGCAGGAGATGGAACCGAACATCCTGATATGCATTTGATATATGTGGAAGAAATTTGTGGAATGTTTAAGCTTGCAGGTTTACCTGGGGATGAAGTTAAGAAGAAGGTTTTCCCTTTATCTTTGAAAGGAAAGGCATTGGCATCGTATAGGCTATGCGATGATATTGGATCTTGGAATTGGAATCGATTGAAATTGGAGTTTCACCAAAAAATGTATCCTATGCATCTAGTTCATCATGACCGGAATTACATATATAATTTTTGGCCTTGTGAAGGAGAAAGTATCGCTCTAGCTTGGGGGAGGCTTAAGTCAATGTTATATTCATGCCCCAATCATGAGCTCTCAAGAGAAATTATTATTCAGAATTTTTATGCTCGGCTTTCTCGTGATGATCAATCCATGCTTGATACTTCCTGTACTGGTTCCTTTATGAAGAAGACCATTGAATTCCGGTGGGATCTTTTAGAAAGAATTAAACACAACTCTGAAGATTGGGAACTCGATGAAGGTAAAGAGTCAGGTATTAAGCTTAAGTATGATTGTGTTAAATCTTTTATGAATACCGATGCTTTTCAAAAGTTTAGCACTAAATATGGACTTGACTCTGAGATAGTAGCTTCCTTTTGTGAATCATTTGCTACTCATGTAGATCTCCCCAAGGAGAAGTGGTTTAAATATCACCCACCTATTAAAAAGGAAATTAAAGAACCGGTACCAGCTAAAGAGGAAACTATTATTTATAATGTTGATCCAGTTGTTCCTACTGCTTATATTGAGAACCCACCTTTCCCTGTTAGGATAAAGGAACATGCTAAAGTTTCAACTGTGGTCAACAGAAGTTATATTAGAACACCTAAACCTGATGAACAAATCAAAGTAGAACCCAGTGTTGCTAGGGTTAAGGATCTCCTGGAAGAAAACATAGATGAGCATGTTATTTACTTCTGTAATGAAGCTACTAGAATTGTCAAACCTGATAAGTCAGATATTCGTAGACCCGTTGTTGGCATGCCCGTTGTCTCAGTTAAAATAGGAGATCACTGTTATCATGGTTTATGCGACATAGGTGCTAGCGTGAGTGCTATTCTCTTTACCTTATATCAAGAAATTATGAATGACATAGCACCCGCTGAGATAGAAGACATAGATGTTACTATTAAACTTGCTAATAGAGACACCATATCACCAATTGGGATTGTTAGAGATGTTGAAGTCTTGTGTGGGAAAATAAAATACCCTACAGATTTTCTTGTTCTTGGTTCCCCACAAGATGATTTTTGTCCCATTATCTTCGGTAGACCTTTCTTGAACACCGTTAATGCTAAAATAGATTGTAAGAAATGAATTGTCAGTGTCAGTTTTGGTGATGAGTCTCATGAGTTTAACTTTTCCAAGTTTAGTAGAAACCCTCATAAAAAAGAATTGCCTAGTAAGGATGAAATAATTGGTCTTGCTTCTATTGTTGTGCCTCCTACTGATCCTTTAGAACAATATCTGCTAGACCATGAAAATGATTTACATATGCATGAAAGAAATGAAATAGATGAGATTTTCTTCGAACAACGTCCTCTGCTTAAACACAATTTGCCTATTGAAACTCTAGGAGGTCCTCCTCCACCTAAAGGTGATCCTGTGTTTGAATTAAAACAATTGCCAGACACTTTGAAATATGCTTATCTTGATGAGAAAAAGATATATCCTGTTATTATTAGTGCTAACCTTTCAGAACATGAAGAAGAAAGACTATTGAAAGTTCTAAGGAAGCACTGAGCTGCTATTGGATATACTCTTGATGATCTTAAGGGCATTAGTCCCACTCTATGTCAGCACAAAATTAATATGGAACCTGATGCTAAACCCGTTGTTGATCACCAACGTCGGTTAAATCCGAAGATGAAAGAAGTGGTAAGAATGGAAATATTAAAACTTCTGGAAGCAGGTATAATCTATCCTATAGCTGATAGTAGGTGGGTAAGTCCTGTTCATTGTGTCCGTAAGAAGGGAGGAATTACTGTTGTTCCTAATGATAAAGATGAACTCATCCCACAAAGAATTGTTACAGGCTATAGAATGGTAATTGATTTTAGAAAATTAAATAAAGCAACTAGAAAAGATCATTACCCTTTGCCTTTTATTGATCAAATGCTAGAAACATTGTGAAAGCACACACATTTTTGTTTCCTTGATGGATATTCTGGTTTTTCACAAATACCTGTTTCTCAACCTGATCAAGAAAAGACCACTTTCACTTGTCCCTTTGGAACTTATGCTTATAGACGTATGCCTTTTGGTTTATGCAATGCACCTGCTACCTTTCAAAGATGTATGACTACTATATTCTCTGACTTTTGTGAAAAGATTGTTGAGGTTTTCATGGATGACTTTTCTGTTTATGGGAAGTCTTTTGATGATTGTTTAAGCAACCTTGATCGAGTTTTGCAGAGATGTGAGCAAACAAATCTTGTCTTGAATTGGGAGAAGTGCCACTTTATGGTTAATGAAGCTATTGTTTTGGGCCATAAAATTTCTGAAAGAGGTATTGAGGTGGACAAAGCTAAGGTTGATGCAATTGAGAAAATGCCATGTCCTAAATATATCAAAGGTATTCGTAGTTTCCTTGGTCATGCTGGTTTCTATAGGAGATTTATTAAAGACTTTTCTAAAATTTCTAGGCCTCTTACAAATCTTTTGCAAAAGGACACTCCTTTCGTTTTTGATGATGATTGTTTAGAAGCCTTCGAAACACTCAAGAAAGCCTTAATTACTGCACCTATTGTTCAACCACCTGATTGGAACTTGCCTTTTGAAATTATGTGTGATGCTAGTGATTATGCTGTTGGTGTTGTTCTAGGACAAAGAGTTGATAAGAAACTAAATGTTATCCATTATGCTAGTAAAACTCTAGACAGTGCCCAATGAAATTATGCTACTACTGAAAAAGAATTCTTAGCAGTTGTGTTTGCTTGTGATAAATTTAGATCCTACATTGTTGATTCCAAAGTGACTGTTCACACCGATCATGCTGCTGTAAAATATCTTATGGAAAAGAAAGATGCTAAACCTAGACTCATTAGGTGGGTTCTCTTGCTACAAGAATTTGATTTGCATATTACTGATAGAAAAGGAGCAGAGAATCCCGTAGCTGATAACTTGTCTAGGCTTGAAAATGTCCTTGATGACCCACTACCTATTGATGATAGCTTTCCTGATGAGCAGTTAGCTGCAATAAATGTTTCTAATAACACTCCTTGGTATGCTGATTATGCTAATTACATTGTTGCTAAATATTTACCACCTAGCTTTACATACCAACAAAAGAAAAAATTCTTCTATGATTTAAGACATTACTTCTGGGATGACCCACATCTTTATAAAGGAGTAGATGGTATTATTATACGTTGTGTACCTGAGCATGAACAGGGACAAATCCTACGAAAATGTCACTCCAAAGCTTATGGAGGACATCATGCGGGAGACAAAACTGCTCATAAGGTATTACAATCTGGTTTTTATTGGCCTACTCTCTTCAAGGATGCTCGTAAGTTCATCTTATCTTGTGATGAATGTCAAAGAATAGGTAATATCGGTAAGCGTCAAGAAATGCCTATGAATTATTCTCTTGCTGTTGAACCATTTTGATGTTTGGGGGTTTGATTTCATGGGACCTTTTCCTTCCTCTAATGGGTATACTCATATTTTGGTTGCTGTTGATTATGTTGCTAAGTGGGTAGAAGCTATTCCAACCAGTAGTGCTGATCACAACACCTCTATTAAAATGCTTAAGGAAGTTATTTTCCCAAGGTTTGGAGTCCCTAGATATTTAATGACTGATGGTGGTTCACACTTTATTCATGGTGCTTTCCATAAACTGCTTGCCAAGTATGATGTTAACCATAGAATTGCATCACCCTATCATCCTCAATCTAGTGGTCAAGTTGAACTTACCAATAGAGAAATAAAATTAATTTTGCAAAAGACTGTCAATAGGTCCCGGAAGAATTGGTCTAAGAAATTAGATGATGCACTTTAGGCTTATAGAACAACATATAGAAATCCTATGGGTATGTCTCCTTATAAAATGGTTTATGGAAAAGCTTGTCATTTGCCTCTTGAGTTAGAACATAAAGCATATTGGGTAATTAAAGAACTCAACTATGATTTCAAACTTGCTGGTGAAAAGAGGTTATTTGATATTAGCTCATTAGATGAATGGAGAACCCAAGTTTATGAAAATGCCAAGTTATTTAAAGAAAAAGTTAAAAGATGGCATGATAAAAGAATCCAAAAGCGTGAGTTCAAAGTTGGAGAATATGTTCTTTTGTACAACTCTCGTTTCAGATTCTTTGCAGGAAAACTCCTCTCCAAATGGGAAGGACCCTATGTTATCGAGAAGGTTTATCGGTCTGGAGCTATCAAAATAAATAATGCCGAAGGTACTAACCCGAAGGTTGTTAATGGGCAACGAATAAAACATTATATCTCAGGTACGCCCATTAATGTTGAAAGTAATATTATACAAACTGTGACACCGGAAGAACACATAAAAGAGTCCTTCCGGAACACTCCAGAATCATGAAAAAGAGGAGGTACATGATATGGTAAGTAAACGGACTCCGAAAAATCCGCAAAAATATTTTTTGTCAGTTTTGGAATATTTAGAAAATTAGGAAAATAAGAAGCAACCAGGAAGGCACCCCTGGTGGGCACAAGACACCAGGGCGCGCCTGGCTTGCCATGCGCGCCCAGGTGGGTTGTGCCCACCTCGGGTACCTTCCGGACTCCGTTTTCTTGTTTCCCAAGATAAAAAATATTTATATACCCCCCGAACCTATTGACCTCCGTATCGCGGAGAAATCTCCTGTTCTCTTTTCTTGCTGTTTTCTGTCAGATCTGTTAAGCCAGGCATCATGTCTTCTTCTTCCTCTAACAATGTGGAAGAGGATGCTTGGTTGATGAAGATCGAGCTAAAGAGGGAAGAGGTCGTCGGAGCAGCCAAGGAGGACAAGGGCAAGGAGGCTACTGGAGATCAAACGCCGGCGATCGAACAAGCACTGCCTGCCGAGGTGGAAGAAGAAGATATCCTTAAACCTTACTATGCTCGTCTTACCCCTATAGAGATTGAAGCCTTTCGGATCATCGAAACGGTTCGTGTGCAAAATAAATATCTCACTCGTGAAAATATTCTGCATCAAGAGCACATCATCTTCCTCCTGAGCGTCATCCGTAGATTGGAGAATCTCTTGATCTTGAAGGACAGGATCGCTTCTACTTCATCATCACCACCACCTCCTTCTTCATCACCAAAAGAAAATTGAGTATCGGGTATGGGCACTCCCCTTGGCTTCTGCCAAGCTTGGGGGAGGTGCCCCAGTATCGTATCACCCCCACTATCTTTTGCCTTTACTTTTCTTAGTTCGATCCATGGTTATCTTTTGCTTTAGATGAATACAAGTTTAGTTCGATCCTTTCTTTTTGAGAGCCTGCTTAGTAATCCATCCTTGTAATTGTGTGCGAGATATATAATAAAGTTTAGTTTGAGTTTTTGCTTTCTTTACTTTCATGTTTCAATAAAGAGAAAGGAAATAAATGAAAACATCATATGCTAATCCTATGGTAGGTGATAACACCACATAAGGAAAAGTATAAGTAGAAAATTTTATTAGAGATTGACAAACATAGCATTAGTCAATGATGCAACTCATGAAGGAATTAATAAGGGAAGAGAAGATTCACATATAAATACACTATCATGGAAATCTTTTGTGATTGTGAGCCCCCATCAAAATATTATATGCCAAAATTGTGGACGTTGGACAAGGAAGACAACTTAATGATTTATGTTTGTTCATATTCACATAGAAGTTATATTGTCATAGATCCTTCAACATGTGGTGCTTGCCCCCGTCTTTGCTAGCCAAAAATTCTGCACTAAGTAGAGATACTACTTGTGCATCCAAAAAACCCTTAAACCCAAATCTTATTTTCGAGAGTCCACCATATGTACCTATGGATTGAGTAAGATCCTTCAAGTAAGTTGTCATCGGTGCAATAAGGCAATAAAAATTGCTTCTAAAAGTGTAAGAGAAAATTGAGTGTTGTACGAACTTGTGATGGTGAAGAATTTAAGCGACAGACTGCATAATAAAGGTTGCCATCACAAGGGGTAATATAACATGATGTTATTTTGCATTAACGGGTTGAGCATACAAACAAATAAGCGCATGGCAACCTCTGCTTCCCTCTGCGAAGGGCCTATCTTTTACTTTTATGTATTTACTTTTATGCAAGATTCAAAGTTCTTCTCTCTTTTCCTTTTATTTTTCTCCTTTGGCAAGCATCATGTGGTGAGGAAAGATCTAGGAACATATGTCTAGTTGAATATGGGTAGCATGAGTTATTATTGTTGACATCACCCTTGAGGTGAATACGTTGGGAGGTGAAACTATAAGCCCCTATCTTTCTATGTGTCCGGTTGAAACGTTTTGCTCATGTGTATGCGGTGAGTGTTAGCAATCATAGAAGACTATATGATGGTTGAGTATGTGGACTTGCCTAAAGGCTCCGATACGTGACCCTTCCTGAAAATATGATGAATTGTAGTTGCAAAGTTGACTGAGAACATAGTTTGTTGGTTTCTAATAGAGTTTATGCTTTATGCTTCGATTGTGTGATGAATTGTTACTTATTCATGAGAAGCCTATGATAAAAGTTCTATGATAAAAGTTTTATGTTAAAGTGTGTTGCTGTTATAATAAAACTACATGATGCTTCTATGTTCGTATTTTGTTTTTATCGACACCTCTCTCTCTAAGCATGTGGAGATGTTTTTCGATTTCGGTTTTCGCTTGAGGACAAGCGAGGTCTAAGCTTGGGGGAGTTGATACGTCCATTTTGCATCATGTTTTCCTACTATTATTTATGATGTTTTTATGCATAATAGTGCTTTTTGGAGTAATTCTAATGCCATTTCTCTCATAATATGCAAGGTACACACAAAGAGGGAGAATTCCGGCAGCTGGAAATCTGGACCTGAAAAAGCTACGTCAGGCTACCTATTCTGCACAACTCCAAATGAGCTGAAACTTTATGGGGATTTTTTATGGAATAAATGAGAAATATTGGATCCAATAGGTACCAGAGGGGGCCCACCAGGTGGGCACAACCCACCTGGGCGCGCCAGGGAGCCCAGGCGCGCCCTGGTGGGTTGTGCTCCCCTCGGCCCACCTCCGGTGCCCATCTTCTGGTATATAAGTCATTTTGACCACGAAAATATCAGGAGAGGACTTTCGAGACGGAGCGCTGCCGTCTCGAGGTGGACCTTGGGCAGGAGCAGTTTTGCCCTCCGGCGGAGCGATTCCGCCGGGGGAACTTCCCTCCCGGAGGGGGAAATCATCGTCATCATCATCACCAACAACTCTCCCATCTTGGGGAGGGCAATCTCCATCAACATCTTCAACAGCACCATCTCCTCTCAAACCCTAGTTCATCTCTTGTGTTCATTCTTTGGACAGGAACTATAGATTGGTGCTTGTGGGTCACTAGTAGTGTTGATTACATCTTGTAGTTGATTACTATATGGTTTATTTGGTGGAAGATTATATGTTCAGATCCAATATGCTATTTAATAGCCCTCTGATCTTGAGCATGATTATCATTTGTGAGTAGTTACTTTTGTTCTTGAGGTCACGGGAGAAATCATGTTGCAAGTAATCATGTGAACTTGATATGTGTTCGATATTTTGATAGTATGTGTGTTGTGGTTCCCTTAGTGGTGTCATGTGAACGTCGACTACATGACACTTCACCATGTTTGGGCCTAAGGGAATGCATTGTGGAGTAGTTATTAGATGATGGGTTGCGAGAGTGACAGAAGCTTAAACCCTAGTTTATGCGCTATTCCGTAAGGGACCGATTGGATCCAAAAGCTTAATGCTATGGTTAGAATCTATTCTTAATACTTTTCTCGTAGTGGCGGATGCTTGCGAGGGGGTTAATCATAAGTAGGAGGTTTGTTCAAGTAAGAACAACACCTCAGCACCGGTCCACCTACATATCAAATTATCAAAGTAGCGAACACGAATCAAACCAACATGATGAAAGTGACTAGATGAAATTCTCGTGTACCCTCAAGAACGCTTTGCTTATTATAAGAGACCATTTTGGCCTGTCCTTTGCCTCAAAAGGATTGGGCTATCTTGCTGCACTTTTGTTACTACTATTGTTACTTGCTCGTTACAAATTATCTATCTATCAAACTACTCTGCTACTTACAATTTCAGTACTTGCAGACATTACCTTGCTGAAAACCGCTTGTCATTTCCTTCTGCTCCTCGTTGGGTTCAACACTCTTACTTATCGAAAAGGCTACACTTGATCCCATATATTTGTGGGTCATCAAGAATCATTCTGCCTGAACCCCTTCTCCTCGCCAACGGGCACAGCCACAGTGATGATGCTTGTTCAGGGGCAAATCGCAACCCTCCGGCCGCCCTCACTGCGGGCGCGACCGCAGGGCACGCGCCACCCCCGGGGCGGGCTGACCCAGCTACTGTGCCCAATGGAGCCGCTGGCCCTCAGGCACCTCCGTCGCGTCACCGTGCCATCCAAACGGCTGGTTCACAGTAGCAAGGGCGTGGCGCGGTCTCCACCGGCAATGTCAGGAGCCGAGCGACACTATGATCTACATTGTCATCACCTATGCCAAGCACTGCCTCAGAGGCCATGGCGCGAGCCCAACTAATGTTGAGATTTCCACCGGCGGCAGACCAGATGGATGAGTGGCGAGCCACCATCCAAAGTCTGATTGGTTTTGCCGAGGCGAAAGGATCACAGCGGGCCGGACTGCCATGACCTTCCCAGGCAGCAATGATGGCTCGTGCGGCTGGTCGTGCGGGAGGGGCCACCCTCACGGTGCAATCCCCACCACGGCAAGCCGCCCGGGAGCCGCAAAACCAAGCACCCAATGACGTCTCGATGGCCTCATCAGACCCTCGAGCGCGTCAAGGCCGACAGTGTGCCCCGAAGGGTAGGCAAAGGGAAGGCGTGCGCGTCATCGGCGAGCGGCGCTGCGACAACCCCCGCCGGTCCAATGGGTGTGATGGCCCTGACGTCGACGAGCCCGCGCTCGGAGATGGCGGGTGCCTGCCTTTTGAGGTTGGGTGCCCTGCCTTCACCCGTGAGATACCCGAGAAGTATGATGGGAGACTAAACCCGGCAGAGTTCTTGAGCATCTACACCATCGTTGTTCAAGCTTCCGAGGGAAGAGATGAGAAGGTGTTCGCTTCCCTTTAGCCCTCAATTCAAATGTGAGGTCTTGGCTGATGCACCTGTCGGAGAACTCCATTTCGACCTGGGCTGACCTATGCCACAAGTTCATTGGTGCCTTCATGGGCGGCCATCAAGAACCAGGGCGGCCCAGCGACTTGTAGCTTCTCCAACAGAAAGAAGGATAAACTCTACGGAAGCACAGAAATATCCCAGATATCCACCCAACTGCCGTGATAGCTGCCTTCCAATCCAACGTGCGCAACCGCAGGATACGTTCCAAGATGAACGTTCGGTTGCCCAAGACTGTGAAGGAGCTCTACACTTTGGTGGACAAATGTGCTCAGGTGGAGGAGGGGAGGAAACTTCCTGGAGAGGAAGATTGCATCGACATCGACTCAGAAGATGACAACAAGACCATCAGTAAGAAGAAGAAGAACAAGAAGCACAACAAGAAGCGCAAGGATAATACAGTGATGACTGTTGAGGGGTCAGGCATGCCTAGTACCGGCAAGAAGGCCAAGGCTGAAGCCCCCGGCAAGGAGGCTACCGCATGCGCTGACTGCCGGGAGGCGGCGGCTGCCAAGAAAGCTGGGAAAAGTGTTGGGCCATACTGTAAGATTCATCGGACCAAGGGCCATGATCTCCAGGAGTGTCATCAGGTTGACCAGCTCGTCAAGAGGCAGAAGGCTGAGTATGAGAAGCACGATAATGAAAAAGGTCAGAATGGCGCTGGCGGGAAGGGCCGGGGTGGTGAAGCAAATCGCCCCGCCAAGGCTCCTCGGAACCAAGGGAAACCCGCCAAAGGCCGAGAGAAGGAGGATTGCAGTAATGAGAGTGATGGAGGGAATGAAGAGGAAACCAGTGAGCAGGAATTCCAGAAGGCCACTGACGCCCTGTGCATTGACGGGGGTGCATATTTGCACTCCTCTCACCGCCAACTTAAACAGTGGGCGCCTGAAGTCAATGCCGTGGAGCCAGCGGCAGATTCTCAGATGTCGCTCAAGTGGTCATGCACGCCCATCATCTTTGATGAAGAGGACCACCCCGACCGCATTACTGCGGTAGGGTGCTTGCCGTTGTTGGTCTCACCAACAATTCGCAACCTCAAGGTCACAAAGATGCTGGTTGACGGCGGGGCCAGGTTGAATCTGATTTCCCCAAAGGTTATCAGCAAACTCCAGATAGCAGAGGAAGAACTTAAGGCCACAGGCACGTTTCAAGGAGTCAATCCCAGCAGGAGCCGTCCTAAGGGAAAGGTTACGTTGCCAATGACATTTGGAGGAGAGTTGAACTATAGGACTGAGAAAGTTGTGTTTGATGTGGTTGACCTCCCCCTGCCATACAACGGGATCCTTGGGCGCCCGGCCCTGGCCAAATTCATGGCAGCATCCCACTATGCCTACAACACCTTGAAGATGTCAGGGCCGATGGGCGTCATTTCCGTTCCGTCGAACAAGAAAGACGCAATTATTTGCGTGGATAAGATGTACCAGGATGCGGTCACGGCAGAGGTCGCGGAAGCCACATTTCCCGCCAAGGGAAAGCATAGAAGAGGCACTGGCAAGGAATCCGGGGAGCGTGCCTCTGTGGAATGTGCTGCGCTCATTGATGACACGCCAGAGAGTTCCAATAGCAAGAGATCCAAGGCTGCTCCACCCCAAGTGAAAAAGGTCACGGCAGGGCTGGCTGGCGCTGATGGTAATTTCACTATCAGCGCCACCCTTGATGACAAATAGGAAAGCGCGCTCGTTGCCTTCCTGCGGGCGAATATCGATGTGTTTGCCTGGCAACCGTCTGATATCCCCGGTGTTCCCAGGGAGGTAATCGAGCACCACCTTGCTGTCTGCCCACATGCCCGGCCCGTCAAGCAGAAGGTTCGGAAGCAGGGCTTGGAGCGGCAACAGTTTATTGCCGAGGAAATCAAGAAACTTGAAGCAGCTGGTTTGGTCAGAGGAGTACTGCATCCAACATGGTTAGCAAACCCAGTGGTTGTGCGCAAGGCTAATGGAAAATGAAGGCTTTGCATAGATTTCACGGATCTGAACAAGGCATGCCCAAAGGACCCATTTCCCTTGCCGCGCATCGACCAGATCGTGGATTCTACTTCAGGATGTGAGTTGCTCTCTTTTCTGGATGCATACTCTGGATACCATCAGATTTTTATGTCCAAGGAAGACGAAGAAAAGACCTCATTCATCACCCCATGCGGCACATACTACTTTGTGCACATGCCTTTTGGGTTGAAGAGTGCCAGGTCCACTTTTACAAGAGCAGTCCAGATTGGCTTTGAACCATAGTTGCACAGGAACATTGAAGCCTATATGGATGATATTGTGGTCAAGACCAAGGACAGATCAACCCTCATCCAGGATTTAGAAGAGACATTTGCTAATCAGCGCAAGATCAACTTGAAACTGAATCTAGAGAAGTGTGTGTTTGGTGTTCCCTCCGGCAAGCTACTTGGTTTCTTTATGTCCCACCGTGGGATAGAGGCCAACCCCGATAAGATCAAGGCTATTGAGCAGATACAGGCACCCAAGACAGTTAAGGATGTGAGGCGTCTGACAGGATGCGTTGCCGCGCTTAGCAGATTCATCTCAAAGTCTGCCGAGCACGGCTTGCCATTCTTCAAGATTTTGAAGAGGGCAGGACCCATGAAGTGGACCTCGGAAGCAGATGCAGCACTACAGGATTTGAAGGCCTACTTGTCTTCTGTGCCTACTTTGGTCGCACCCAAACCACAAGAGCCATTGATGCTATATCTGGCAGCAACTAATCAAGTGGTTAGTGCGGCCCTAGTAGCACAGCAGGAATTACAAGAAGCAGCCACCTCAGCAAGTGTCCCACCCAGGGAAGAGGTAGAGAGCGGCCCGGCAAGGCCAGATACGGATCAGGACAAAGAGGAGCATGGCAGCGGAAGCAACCCTAAGGACACGGCAAGGAAGAAGGTGGTGCAGCGCCCAGTATACTTCGTCAGCTCCTTGTTGCAGGGGGCTAGATCTAGGTATTCTGGCGTGCAAAAAATGATTTTTGGCCTTGTCATGGCCTCAAGGAAACGGCGCCACTACTTCCAAGCCCATGAGATCACGGTTGTCACCCGCTTCCTGTTGCAAAGGATACTTCAAAACCCAGAGGCCACTAGCAGGATAGTGGAGTGGGCATTGGAGTTGTCCAGCTTTGGCCTGAAGTTTGAAAGCACATCAACAATCCAGAGTAGGGCATTGGCAGAGTTTATTGCAGAATGGATGCCAACCCCTGATGAAGAAGTACTGGAAACAGTTATCCCCAGCAAGGAAGCGCCCCAAGAATGGATCATGTATTTCGATGGTGCCTTCTCCCTACAAGGTGTAGGGGCTGGCGTGCTTCTCGTGGCTCCCACTGGAGAGCAACTGAGGTACGTCGTCCAGATGCACTTTCCCCGGGAGGAGGCGACCAACAATACAGCAGAATATGAAGGGCTGCTTGCCGGGCTCAAGATTGCCACAGAATTGGGAATCAAGAAGTTGATCATTTGAGGAGATTCACAACTGGTGGTGAGACAAGTCAACAAGGATTACCAAAGTCCATTGATGGAGGCATACGTCGAGGAAGTGAGTAGATTGGAGGAGCACTTTGACGGGTTGCAAACAGAGCACGTACCCCGTGCGAAAAACAGCATTGCTGATCACCTGTCAAAGTGCGCTGCGCAGAAGCTTCCTGTGGAACCAGGAACTTTTGTTCTCCATCTTACTCAGCCCTCCGTATCCCCGACAACAATGGCCCAAAATAGGAGGAAATTGGACTCCGGTAAGCCTCTCCCAGTAGAGCCTTTCGGGGCTCCTGGCAGGGACCCTGCCGGAAACAACTCCCCTTCGATTGCCGGGCTGCACCCTCCTGCTGAGCCACTGGTCCTCGCGGTCGAGGGATGCGCCCCCACGAATGAGGAGGTGCTGCTAGTCCTCGTTGCCGAGCCTCAGGCTCCAACTTGGGCAAGGCACATAGTCCATTTCCTCCAAACCGGAGAACTTCCCGAAGAGCAAGAAAAAGCTGAAAGAGTAGCCCGAAGGGCCAGTCTGCATCAGTTTGTCGATGACACACTATACAGAAGAAGGCCCAAGTTGTGAAATTGAAGTGCATTTGCCGGGAAGGAGGAAAGGAACTGCTGGTAGAGATACACAAAGGCATGTGCGGATCCCACATTTGATCAAGGGCTTTGGTTGGGAAAGCATTCCGGCAAGGATTCTATTGGCCCACAGCCCTCCAAGATGCGGTTGAGCTCGTCACCAAGTGTGAAGCCTATCAGTTCCATTCCAAAAATATCCATCTGCCTGCCCAAGCACTCCAGACAATCCCTTTGTCATGGCCGTTTTCGGTCTGGGGGCTCGATATCCTCGGCCCTTTCCCCCGAGCTGCCGGGGGATTTGAATTCTTGTTCGTTGCAATCGACAAGTTTACAAAGTGGCCGGAAGTAGATGCCGTGAGAAAGGTGACTGCTCAGTCAGCTATCAAGTTCTTGAAAGGATTGGTGTGCCGCTTCGGACTCCCTGCCCGGATCATCACCGACAACGGCACCCAGTTCATGAGCCGCGCCTTCATGCAATATGTTCATGCCCTCGGAAGCAAGATCTCATTTGCCTCTGTCACACATCCCAGAAGCAATGGACAAGCTGAGAGGGCGAACGCTAAAGTGCTGCGAGGACTCAAGACAAGAATGTTTGATAAGCTGCGGAAGCACGGCAGGCGATGGATCGATGAGCTGCCGGTGTTTCTTTGGTCCCTCAGAACGACACCAAATCGAGCTACCGGGCAGACTCCCTTCTCCCTAGTCTATGGGGCAGAAGCAGGTATCCCCACATAACTCATTTACGGGTCACCTCGAGTGCTTGCCTATGATGAAGTAGCGCAGGAACAGCACATGCGTGACGACGCTGTGCTTGTCGAGGAGAACCGTCTCTGGGCTGCTACGCGTGTTGCACGCTATCAGCAAGCGCTGTGTCGCTATCATAGCCGCAGGGTTCATGCCCGGTGTTTTGAGGAAGGCAACCTTGTCCTTAGGCGCATTTAGTCCGCCAAGGGTACAAACAAGCTATCGCCGAACTGGGAAGGCCCTTACCGGGTAGTACGAGTCACCAGACCCGGCGCAATCCGTCTGGAGACCGGAGATGGCATTCAATTGCAAAACTCATGGAATATTAAGCATCTCCGCAAGTTCTACTCGTAAGGCGCGGCTGTCGGGCCCTGCCCAGCAGCCACCCTTTTGTATAGGCCTTGCCTCAGCTGCATGTAACCCCTTGTACAAAGCCAGGCACAGACCCTGAGCAAGAGGGAAATAAATGAAGCGATGGGGGCCCCCGACAAGTTGCATGCATACATAAGCATATCATAAGCATCGCATGATTCATGTAGATAGGTTGCATGATCATGTAGATAGGTTGCATCTGGCATCATCTTCATTTGCATAAACTGCAGGCTCCTGCCGTGGACTTAGTCCTAGCAAGAGGATGCGAAGACAAGCCAGCACTACGGTCTCCGGCAAGCCAAACAGATAAGTTCCGTCTCTTATCCATACATGTTCCGTCAGTAGGACTTGTGCATATGAACACCTCGCCGCCTCGGAAACAAAGGTACTCCCATCTACTGACACGAACACTGCTTCGGTCAGGATGGTCATAGTGGCCTTTGGCTGAAAGGGGTTGGCGGGGGGCTGGTCTCTCCCAATGGGTTCTATGCCCGGCAGGCTCAGCCTCACGGCAGCAGTCCTATGGGGTACCGGCAAGGTAGCTTACCGGGATCTACTTGTTTACATGAAAGTATGGAGGCGTTTCACCTCTGCATGGATATCGTACATGCACAAGTGCCCGGGAAAGCTTATCTTTTTCATTAATATGTTGATCAACAAGTACAAATCTCACAGAACATAAACATGGATACGAGAGATTACATTATTTGAACTAAAATTTGGCAAGTGCCTACAAATTTAAGATTAAAAAAAGATAAGTGCCCCGTAATGTCTTTTCTTGTCCCTTTCCTCCTAGGCACAGCGGTAGAAGGTGAAGAGGACAAAAGGAGTGCCTGGGCAGAAGCTCAGCCTGACCCTGTCGGGCTCCAGGAGAGGTTGCCCGGCGGGGGTGAGAGGGCGTGGACGAAGGCGATGATGAAGAGACCGGCGGAGATGACCCGTCAACCACCACCACCAAGGCCAGCAGGACACAGCAGGGCTAACGGAGCTACAGCCCGAGAGGAAGCCTACCGGGGTCCAGCTGGAGGACTGCTGGAGGAGCCAGGGGGCACTGTCACCACCTCTGCACCCAACTTCCTGGCAAACCACCTTCCCGGGGAGAAAACACAGGTGCAGATGATGGTGCTGCCACCTGATGAAGATGGTGCGGGCGACGTTTAGCCAGAGTCGGAGTCGCCGCCCTCCCGGTCACTGTCGTCGTCATCCCCGTCACTGTCCTCCTCGTCGCTTTCGCTCGAGGAGGAGCTTTCGTCGTTGGTCGAGCTCTCCACGCAGCACCCTAAGATAGCTCCCGAGCGCCCAAAGACCATGACGGAAAGCAGGCTGCTCTCCATTAGTTTAAAATAGAGAACGTGCCCCTCCGACAAGCTATGGGCTCGAGCAAAGGTCTTCCAGCCGTGGCGGAAGAACATAACATGAGGAGTAGGGAAGTCAACATCCACCCACATGCCACCATTCCCATAGCCCCTCATGTGCAACCTCAGTGCACGCGGCTGTTCGAGCTCCAAATGGAGTAGGGAGGCGGAGGTGGCCGCGCGGAGGCTTATACAGCCTGATGACGAACTCCAAGGGTTGTTCTCCGACGTGGCCTTCCATCGGGGGAGGAGCGTCCGGTGCGGGTGCAATTGAGGCGCCGCCCTGGCCTCCTCGGCCGCGCACACCACGATGACCTCGGCCACGCCCCCTTCCGCCTCCTCTCACAGCGGGTTCAGCCCCCACATCATCAAGAGGAGGGGGAGACGCTGTCGAGCAGAAGTTCTCGTCGCCACCACTGGAGTACCACCACGCCCTCGCCCCCTCACCATGGCAAGCAAGGGAAGCTTTGACAGGGAGAAGGAAAGGTGTGTGAGTAGACACACTACTCCTACCCCCCTTTTTATAGGAGAATGAGGCAGGGGGTTGGCCTCTCGTCCAGCTGGCAACCGCCCTGCTCCTCCAATGCGGTTCCCCTGCGCCTCCAACAGCTCGGGGAATCAGAGCCGCCCCTCTACACCACTTGGCGACGCCTGGCCTTCTGCCATGGCGCCGGTTCCCGCGCCCTCCGCGTCCACCACCTACCGTACGCAATGCATGCGGTACGCGTGGTAGAGGCGCCCCGGGGCAGGAGGCAAGTGGGATGGCAGTTTCCTACCCCGTGATCATGGGGCGTGGGCTGCCCACAGATCGTGGTTCAGTTTCTCCCCTAAACGTTTCGCATGATGCGCGGGAAAACCGGAAACTGACCCAAGCTCAGGTTGATGAAGAAGCAAAGAAGATCTCAAAGGGCGGAGCCGCCCTTACATTTTTGCCTGTGCACTGGTTAGGGCCAACCCCGACGATGCCCAGCAGCACGTTTGTGCCAGGCCCGGGGGCTCCTGTCGGTGCAACAAACCCTGGGTCCATTGCACGGACTGTGCACAGGCCAGAGACAAGATTACAAGACCAAGATCAGACCAAACAAGGAGGATTAATTCCTTTAAAGGATCCAAGTGCAAGTCGAGAAGGCCAAGGTGAGCCAGAGGAACAAGGCATCACTAAGGGAAGGACCTACCTTGCCGGGCAGGCGAGCCCGGAGGGTTGGGTTTTGCCCCAGAAGCAAGCTCCCAGATCATCCCGGCAGGCCTGCCGGGGCTGGCGGAGGCAAGCCACTCCACCGCTCCACCTCACAAGCGACGCAAGTCATTAATCAAAGCGGTGTCGAGCTCCAAGGTGACTAAGTGGCTGCTTTTTGCCACATGGCAGCCACTCCCTACAGCAAACACCTCCATATGACACACGTCCTGAGACGTGTCAAACGAGCAGGTGTGAAGCTGGCAAAATGGCTCGGCAGGGCCTGCCGGGTGAGCTGTGATGTGACACTGAGTGGCGTATTTAATGCGCTCTGTCAGCCTGCAGAGTTAGGTATGATAGCACTGTTAGCTATCTAATCAGTACGCAAAGACTGATTTGCCACTATGGTGACCCCTTAATCTATAAAAGGAGGCCCATGGCGACCGTAGAAAGGGTTGGACCCACGCATATTCATACGCTCGTAGCCACTCTCGCCCCCAGAGTGACCTTACCGGGCGAGTGTGCTACATCCACCACCATTATCCACCATCAATCCACCAAAGTAGGAGTAGGGTTTTACGCCTCGCGGCGGCCCGAACCTGGGAAAAGACTGCCTGTGTGATCTCTGCCGTGCTGCGCGACGCTTCTCCGCTCTTTGTGCAATGTGCCCATCCCCCCGCTGAACCAAAAGGGGCTCATGGCCCCATAGGTGGCAGTGGTTTCCCACGACAGGAAGGGATACCACAACGACCAATTTGAAAGGGGACAAGTAGTACTATCCTAACAAAAGGTGGTCTTCTCCTGCAAAGCTTCTGGTCGTGCCGCAACGGTGGGCTCGGTGATGACCTCCGCCTCGCCGAGCCTGTGGTCTTGGTCTTGTAGCACCGGAATGGAAACCTTTGGGAGATTCCTCGGGAATCCACGCCTGTCCTTGCCTCCTTGGCACCAAAGAGGAAACTGCCTCCTCTGCGCCTGCTGGAGCCCGCCCGGCCTTGGTTGTCATGGCTCACGTCACCTCAACCTCATGAGGTGGGGTACCTGCATAGAAATCTCCGCTCCTCGGGAGGCTACCTGGGGAGGCCACGCCCTCGGGAGGTCTTGGTGTCGTCCTCCTCGCGAGGCCTGGCCCCTCGTGAGGGTCTTGTCTTGGTGGTCTTGGAGATGGGTCGTACCAGGCCGTCGAGGGAGCCATGTCGTGGGCCGCAGGCAGGCAAGTCTGGGTACCCTGGTTCCCTGAATGCCGACATATTAGAATACTCTTTGTGCTTCACTTATATCTTTTGAGCTAGGCAGTTACCTCTAGTGCTTCACTTATATCTTTTTAGAGCACGGTGGTGGCTTTATTTTCTAGAAATTGTTGAACTCTCATGCTTCACTTATATTATTTTGAGAGTCTCTAAACAGCATGGTAATTTGCTTAGGTTATGAATTTAGTCCTAATATGATGGGCATCCAAGAGGGATATAATAAAAACATTCATATAAAGAGCGTTGAATAAGATGAGAAGTTTGATTCCTTGCATTTGTTTTGAGATATAAAGATGGTGATATTAGAGTCGTGCTAGTGAGCAATTGTAGATTGGTAGAAATACTTGTGTTAAAGTTTGTGATTCTCGTAACATGCACGTATGGTGAACAGTTATGTGATGAAGTCGGAGCATGATTTATGTTTTGATTGTCTTCCTTATGAGTGGCGGTCGGGGACAAGCGATGGTCTTTTCCTACCAATCTATCCCCCTAGGAGCATGCGTGTAGTACTTTGTTTCGATAGCTAATAATTTTTTGCAATAAGTATGTGAGTTCTTTATGACTAATGTTGAGTCCATGGATTATACGCACTCTCACCCTTCCACCATTGTTAGCCTCTCTAGTACCATGAAATTTTTGCCGGTGCATTAAACCCACCATATACCTTCCTCAAAACAGCCACCATACCTACCTATTATGGCATTTCCATAGCCATTTCGAGATATATTGCCATGCAACTTCCACCATTCCGTTTTATTATGACACGCACCATCATTGTCATATTGCTTTGCATGATCATGTAGTTGGCATAGTATTTGTGGCAAGGCCACCGTTCATAATTTTTATACATGACATTCTTGATCATTGCACGTCCCGGTACATCGCCGAAGGCATTCATATAGAGTCATATCTTGTTCTAGTATCGAGTTGTAATTCTTGAGTTGTAAGTAATTAAAAGTGTGATGATCATCATTATTAGAGCATTGTCCCATGTGAGGAAAGGATGATGGAAGCTATGATTCCCTCACAAGTTGGGATGATTCTCCGGACTTTACAAAAAAATAAAAGAGGCCAAACGAAGCCCAAATTAAAAAAAATGAGAGAAAAGAGAGAAGGGACAATGTTACTATCCCTTTTCCACACTTGTACTTCAAAATAGCACCATGATCTTCATGATAGAGAGTCTCCTATTTTGTCACTTTCATATACTAGTGGGAATTTTTCATTATAGAACTTGGCTTGTATATTCCAATGATGGGCTTTCTCAAATTGCCCTAGGTCTTCGTGAGCAAGCAAGTTGGATGCACAATCATTTAGTTTCTTTTTGAGCTTTCATACACTTATAGCTCTAGTGCATCCGTTGCATGGCAATCCCTACTCACTCACATTGATATCTATTGATGGGCATCTCCATAGCCCATTAATACGCCTAGTTGATGTGAGACTTTCTCCTTCTTTTTGTCTTCTCCACAACCACCATATTCTATTCCACCTATAGAGCTATATCCATGGCTCACGCTCATGTATTGCGTGAAAGTTGAAAAAGTTTGAGAACACCAAAAGTATGAAACAATTGCTTGACTTGTCATCGGGGTTGTGCATGATAAAATACTTTGTGTGATGAAGATGGAGCATAGATAGACTATATGATTTTGTAGAGATAATTTTCTTTGGCCATGTTATTTTGAGAAGACATGATTGCTTTATTAGTATGCTTGAAGTATTATTGTTTTTATGTCAATATTAAACTTTTGTTTTGAATCTTATGGATCTAAATGTTCATGCCACAATAAAGAAAATTACATAGATGAATATGTTAGGTAGCATTCCACATCAAAAATTCTGATTTTATCATTTACCTACTCGAGGACGAGTAGGAATTAAGCTTGGGGATGCTTGATACGTCTCCAACGTATCTATAATTTTTAATTGTTCCATGCTATTATATTATCTGTTTTGGATGTTTTATATGCATTAATATGTTATTTTATATTATTTTGGGACTACCTTATTAACCTAGAGCCCAGTGTCAGTTTCTGTTTTTTCCTTGTTTTTGAGTTTTATAGAAAAGGAATATCAAACAGAGTCCAAACGGAATAAAACTTTACGATGATTTTTCTTGGACCAGAAGACATCCATGGAGCTTGGAGAGGGGGCCAGAAGAGTCCCAAGGGATCCATAAGCCCTCAGGGCGCGCCCTAGCGGGGTGCCTCCCTGGCTTGTGGGCCACTCGGGAGTCCTCCAACCCTAATTCTTGCACTATAAATTCCCAAATATTCGCAAACGAGCAGAAGCGTCCACCAAAATACTTTTCTGCTGCCACAAGCCTCTGTTCCCGTGAGATCCCAGCTTGGGGCCTTTTTCGGCACCCTTCCGGAGGGGGATTCAATCACAGAGGGCCTCTACATCAACCTTGCTGCCCTTCTGATGAAGTGTGAGCAGTTTACCACAGACCTACGGGTCCATAGCTAGTAGCTAGATGGCTTCTTCTCTCTCTTTGATCTTCAATACAATGTTCTCCTCGATGTTCTTGGACATCTATCTGATGTAATCTTCTTTTGCGGTGTGTTTGTCGAGATCCGATGAATTGTGGATTTATGATCAGATTATCTATGAATATTATTTGAGTCTTCTCTGAACTCTTTTATGCATGATTTAATATCTTTGTATTTCTCTTCGAATTATCGGTTTGGTTTGGCCAACTAGATTGGTTTTTCTTGCAATGGGAGAGGTGCTTAGTTTTGGGTTCAATCTTGCGGTGTCCTCACCCAGTGACAGTTGGGGTAGCGAGGCATGTATTGTATTGTTGCTATCAAGGGTAAAAAGATGGGGTTTTCATCATATTGCTTGAGTTTATCATTCTACATCATGTCATCTTACTTAAAGCGTTGCTCTGTTCTTATGAACTTAATACTGTAGATGCAGGCAGGAGTCGGTCGATGTGTGGAGTAATAGTAGTAGATGCAGAATTGTTTCCATCTAGTTGACACGGACGTGATGCCTATATTCATAATCATTGCCTTGGATATCGTCATAACTTTGCGCTTTTCTATCAATTGCTCGACAGTAATTTGTTCACCCACCGTATTATTTTCTTTCAAGAGAGAAGCCTCTAGTGAAACCTATGGCCCCCGGGTCTATTTTCCATCATATATTCTCAGATCTATAAACCAAAAAACCGAAAAATACCTTGCTGCAATTTATTTGTTTTTACTTTCTTTTAAGTTTTAGTAATCTTTTATATCTTTCTCTATTAGATCTCACTCTTGTTCGAGACTGTGAAGGGATTGACAACCCCTTTTTTGCATTGAGTGCAAGTGTTTGTTAGTTTGTGCAGGTGCATAGATTGGAGACTTGCTTGTGCCTCCTACTGGATTGATACCTTGGTTCTTAACTGAGGGAAATACTTATCTCTACTTTGCTGCATCACCCTCTCCTCTTCAAGGGAAAAATCAACGCAAGCTCAAGAAGTAGCACAGAGCGAGAGTAACAGACATCGCACACGGTCCACACATACTAATCGTGTGCTACCAAACATAAAAACCTTCCAGGCGGTAGATATTTTTGAGATTGCGAGGTAGTAGATATTTTCGAGAGCGGGAGAGAAGCATCGTGGAGCCCGATTCACTGTGTTGATGTGAGTGACAGGGGCACTGGCATGGCACACGGTTAGTATGAGCGAACCGTGTCTATTGCGTCCCCAATCGCAGATGGTTGTTGCATCCAACTCGTCTGCTATTTGTAAATTTGGCAAAAAGAATAACGTGGGAAAGGGCCAGAACATGAACACACTTGCATGCGGACCAAATATATGTATGAAAAGGGTGGTTTGATGTTCAAATACACAACGCACAACTTTGATGTGACACCTGTCGCACAAAGTGCACAATATTGCTAGTCAAACACCCCCTATGAACCCCACTTCGTGTTGGCGGTAAGGGAATCCTAGCTACGAACACATGCCCCCAAATAGCCAGGTCTGAAATCTCACCCTACCGTAACACAAAACCTATAGGAGTCCATCATGGTCAAACTTCCCCTTTCGCTTTCGGACAAAGGTGAACCGTGTGCCGACCCACAAATGTGTGCTTGTGGCGCGAGATGGGTGAGACCACATACGAACCACCTTCGGGTGGCCCTACTATATGTACGAAAAGGGTGTGGTGTGATATTTAACTACCATTCACAAATTTGATGTGGCACATGTGCCTCGCAAATTAACCGGACTTCCCCGACCCCACGGAGGTTGCAGGTAGTGCGAAGTAGCCCCCCACACCCCCCACACACACATCGGGGGAGAGGGCATCTCATCAAGACGTACTGTAACACGGACCAAGCAGAATCCAACTTGGTCGTATAACCTCTCTCGCTCGTTGTTGATCAAAGTGATGGACGTCCACACGGCCCCGCAAAATGGGCTAGCTTGTCGCCGATAACCTCGCGAGGGAGTGCCTGAAGACAAAACCCACTTTGTGCATGTGGCCCAAACATATGTATATGGAAGTGGTGTGTGGTGTTTGAATACCCAATGCGCAAATTTGATGTGGCACCATGCTTTGGAACATAAAATCCCCACACTAAGCGAGGGTTCACGACGCGTAGCATGCACTCAAACTTAATTAATTACGCCTGGAATGATCGACCTACTATATGGTAACACAAACCAAAGAAGAGGAATCCACCCTGGTAACCTTTCTCGAAGTCGGTCAAAATGATGGACGTCCACGTGGGCCCATGAATATATAGGCTTGCCGCCGATAACCAAGCGAGTGAGAGTGTCCAAAGACAACCATTGCATGCATGTGTCCCAAACATATTTATGGAGGTGTGTGATGCATGCATATGAGTTGAATACCCAATGCACAACATTTGATGTGGTGCATGCATTGAAAATCGCACAGTCCCCACACAGAGTAAGACGTTCATGACGTATCGTGTGCTCGCCCCCCACCCACTTCGACCCAGTGAGATGGATTCATGTGTACACATGCGCTATTATGTAATATCACATCATGACCTATACCGTGAGACAAATAAAAAATTAATCCCCTCCCAAGTAAAATTAATTAACCTCTCTCGCTGTCGGTGAAAGTGATGGACCAAGCGGGACCACAGATGGAAGCATCGCCGATAACCGCGTGAGTGAGTGCCAGAGGACAACCACCATCACTTGCATGTGTGCTAAACATATATATGGAGAGGTGTGTGGTTGTGATGTTTTGAATGCCTAATGCACAACTTTGATGTGGCATCTGCCTCGAATTCGTAAAGTCCCCACATGGAGTGAGCTTGATGACACCTAGTATATGCTGGTACCATCCTCCCTTCGACACGTACTATATACTACTACCGTAACACAACCCTACAAGAATTAATCCTCCTTGCTCGTCAAACTATACTTCTCTCTCATTGGGTCAAAGTGATGGACGACGACCTCGCGGGCCCATAGGAGCGAAGCCTACATCGCAGGCGAGCACTACAAAAAAAAGACACATCGGTGACATTTTGGCCCAAACTTTTTTTTTTCTGTCATGCTTATGACACTTCTATGACGATAATTGTGACAAAACCACGTATCATCATAGATGTGGTGGGCTCCTACTTCTATGACAAAAAATCATGACAGAAAATGGGCTTTTCGTCCTGGGCGGGCCGGGGACGTACCTGCATGACATTCTTTGGGCCGTCCATGACGGAAAAATCATGTTAGAAGCGAGGGCGAGGAAAATATCAAGGAGTTCCCGGTTACGGTGGGTGGTCGGGGCCGAGCGATGCATGGAGGTTTGCGCGTTTCTTTCTCGTACGCGCGTGTGTGCGAAGCGTTGGGCTCTAAATGAACCCGAGCGATTGCACTAGCTACGTTACTGAACCAGAGCGATCGATCGATCCCTTGGCTGTTAACTGAACCCAAGCGATTCATTCGCTGCTGACTGAACGCGAGCGATTCCTTCGCTGCTGCTGCTAACTGAACCTGAGTGATCGATCACTGCTGCTACTTACTGAAGCCGATCGAGCCCCTATGCGAGATGTAGCCAGCTGATGTTGGGTTGCCTCTCGATGAACAGTGACCATTGCTACCGTGCACGCGGTACGTAGAACTAGTCGAGACGTGGTGAGTCGAGCCGGTTGGTTGGCTGAGGATGAACAGTTCCTGGTGGGGGTTGGATGAACAGGACCCCGATCGAGGAGGTGGCGGTGGATGAACAGGACCCCGAGGAGGGCTGGTTGAACAGTATCCGGTGGAGGCTGGATGAACAGGACCTCGTGGAGGGCTGGTTGAATAGTAGCCGATGGAGGCTGGATGAACAGTAGCTCGTGGATGAACAGTAGCTGGTGGAGGCTGGAGGAAGTCGGCGGTGGATGAACAGTAGCCCGTGGAGGCTGGAGCGAGGCACTAGACGGGGGACGAACAGTAGCCCGTGGAGTCCCGTTTTGCGGTATGCCACTCCCCTCTCGATGAACAGGACCCAATTTCGGTCGTAGGCACTCCAACACAAGTCCATTTCCTCCATTTTGTGGTACGCCACACCCCTCCCGATCAACAGCACCCCATTTCGACCGTAGGAGCTCGAACACAAGTCCGTTTCCTCCGTTTTGCGGTATGCCAGACCTCGTTTCGGCTGTTTCGTCCAAGAAGGTAGGCTCCCGATGAACACGACGCATTCCGTTGCCTCCCGATGAACATGACGCAGTTTCTCCGTTTCGACCCAGCCGGTTGGCTACCAATGAACAGGGCGCCATTGCTGCCGTCCGTTGCCTCTCCATGTACACGTGCCCTGGCCGTACATATGTGTGAGTAGGCGTTCGAGACCCCGCTCGTATGTACGTACGTGGCCGTATTTTTTGGCATGTGGCTGTACATACGTGTACACGGTTTAGAAGGGACTGGCTGAACTGCTACGTCGGGGGCCCTACTACTACACGTGCTGCTGCTTGCTCGGCCACGGTTCATCATTGCAGAGAGACCGATCGACCAGTATGTATGTGCATGTTTGCGACTAGAAAAACAACGCTACATACGCTTCGACCGGGTAGGTCCCAGCCGTCAGGGAGGATAAGGAGCACTCCCTTGCATGCAAAGATATATGTGGTGGGTCCCAGCTGTCAGGGGAGGAATCATTTTCTTGTGCGTAATAAGGAGGCACCACTACAAAAAAAATACGCTTCCGTGATGATACATGTTTGCCACAGTAGGTCCCATTTTCTGTCATGCATGTACATCCATGACGATTTTATGACAGAATCAAGATAGTCATACCTGTGCTGTCGTAGAAGTGTTCCATGACAATACCAAAATTATTATCACGGAAGTGTCCACTTCCATGATGATAAATGGCGCGTCATGGAAGTGCTTTCATCAAGGGTAACTGACACGTGGCATCCATCGTAACGGGTCGCCGTTAAGCTATCAGGTTTCGGTTTAGATCCGATAACCCGTTAACAGCCCAGACCAATGGGGATTTTCCACGTGTAAAATTCTCAATGGCCAGAAGAACCACGTGTCGGCTCAGCGTTGGAACAGATGCCATCCACTCATTGGACGGGAGGCGCCTATGATAGGTCGACATGTGGCACGGCCCAACAGAGGCCCATTCAGGTGAAAAGGCCGGCACATTTGACTTGGTCAAAAGGTAGCAGGCCGGCCCACGGAAAGCCTGTTAACGACATGTTCGCATATAGCCCATTTACAGCCCGCTAACTCACGGCCCGTTATGGCCTATCCGAATTGGGCCCAGTAGGGTCATCTGGGCCGTCCAATATGATTCCAGCCCATTGTAAGTTTCGGCCCATGTATGGCCCATGACGTCTTTCGGCCCATACGAGGCCCTTTGTAACTCTGGGCCCATTAAAGGCCCATGGTGAAACTGGCCCATGATGAACAGTGTATCACTTTACACCCATTAACGGCCCATTATTCTGTTGGGACGTTTCCAGCCCGTGTTACCTTTCGTCCTTCTAAGGGCCCATTTATTCTTGGGCTCATTTCCAGCATTCGGTTACTTATGGTCCGTTACTGGCCTGTTCGCTTGTGGGCCAAATTCACCCGATGGTTACAGTCGGCCCGTTAACCCGCTGGGCTGTTTTCATAGCGTCATCAAACACGGCCCATTAACGACCCGTGATGCCTGTCGATAGAATTAAGCACGTTATACATTTCGGCCTATTAACGGCCTGTTATGGTCGGGCCATAAACACACGATTTCCACTCTAGCCCGTTTATGGTCCATTTTGCGGACCATTATTGATTATACGGCCCGTCGAGGGCCCATGGACCATTTTTTATAAACATATGGAAAGACAACAGGGAATTGCATTTCTTTATGCGCTCTGGTTCATCATGGGTGGGAAAAAACATTGTATTATCCAAAATCTGCTTGCTCTTTTAACATGTTCCTCTTGTGTTCCTTTTAATAAGTATAGTAGTATAGTATGTTCCTTCTCGGGAAGTGGAGCAGAGACATTTGCAGTCGACATGTCTATTGGGTCGCTTCTGATGGATGCTTTCAACTCTTCGAGTTAATCTACCATAATATCCAGGAAATGCTGGGAGTTGTGTCGCCTTTCAGAGTCTATACTGATAGTAACAGTAGTGCGCCTTCAGTTTAATAGAGCTGCCCCTATAGGGGATCCGAAGCCTTTCTAGCCATACCAGCAATACAAGCCCATATTTTCCTGCTAGTTCCACTTTTCTGGTTTTACACGTGATGCTTAGGGTTTTCCCCTTTTATCTACACCATGATCTGCGTAGGTGCTTTGCGTCATACTAGCAACACTCCACCCTTCAAGCTAAATAACACACCACTCATAATTTCAAAGATTAGTTGTTCAAATACGAATGTTATATGATACTGATATTAGTTAACAGACACACATTTAATTGGTCAACTAATGCTCCCACTTGAGTTCCCAAATGCATGTGGCCACATATAGAGAGACATCAGGGAATTGCATTTCTTTGTCACTTGTTTATTGTACTTTCTTTTCCATACAAATCTTAGTTGTTAGTTGAAAGCAAACATCGGTTTCTAAGTAGCCTTTGTGCGGTTTGCAGCTTCAGATCTGTTGTGCCACGGTCAACACTATACTCATCATGCTTAGCGTTTTCCCCTTTTATGATCACGACGATCAGCCTACGCGATTCGTGTTGTAATAGCACTGCTCCACCCATCAACCTAAACAAGATTAGTTGTACAAATACGAATCTGATATGATGCTAATATTAGTAAAACAGAGACACGTTTAATTGGTCAGCTAAATGTTCCTACTTTAGTTTCGAAATGCATGTGAGTCACATGTAGAGAGACAAGAAGGAATAGTATTTCTTTTTGCGCTCTGCTTCATCATGGGTGGGCAATAGACATTGTATAGAAAGACTTGTAATATCTACAATCTACTTGCTCTTTTGCTCTTCTTTAACATGATCCTCTTCTCTTCTTCTTTAATAAGTACAGTATGTTCCCTATTGGGAAGAGGAGCAGAGACATTTGCCGTCGACAGGTCAGGTCGAGTTGTTCTTCCTTAGTATATTTTGAAGCTGTCATCTGCGAAGTATCATTACTTCTGGAGATCTCAACAGGGAGCCTATATTTTGAGTAGTAGGCCACATTATATTAAGTGCACAACAAATTATATCACACATGGCATCTCTCTAAAGAATTGCACAGAGATATCACATAGGGAGTTTACAACGAGGCACTATTGGATTAGAATCCCCTTTGCATTACAAAGATAATCTCACTTATTTTTATGTTTTCATGCATGTTAGGTATTGAACATGATCATCATGAATATGAGAATGGGCGCACGAGAGAAATAATGTGGAACAATCCACTGGCTAACAAACTTGGCAACAAGGGATTGAGATCCTCTCTGGATCCAATGAAACAAACACTCTCCCCATCTACATATTCCATTTCAGAATATGATACTAAAGATGATGCTGACCTAGATAGAGACCCAAGTCTATTTAGCTCTACAGATGAGTCAGAGTCAGATGGCCTATCTTATTCACCCATCAAGGGGCTTGCTATAACCTGGCAAGGTTGTATTGGTCGCACGTATCTTGTATATGATGTGTTGCATTACTTCTAGTTTGTTACACGACCATCTGCTTAGTTTCCACATCATATATGAGAATATACCATGCCTATCCATTTTCTATACCTATTCCATGTGTCATCATACCATGTTTTTTCACTCAAATGTTGTTCTTTCATAACAAATGTCCAAAATGAAGAGAGTGATTACAGATCCTGAAGGAGTATAAACAAATTATTTGGAAAAGGCAGTGATACCTGATAAATCAGATAGATCACCAGCCCTGGAAAACACAGCCCCAACTCTAGCACACTTTACCCCTACTCCACTGGACATAGCACCAGCTTCACCACACAGGACCCGCACTTTTGAAAAAGGTATGCCAATTCCAATTGCCATAGCACCAACTTTACCATAGACAACCGCCACTCAAAAAAGTGTACCTACTCCACTTGCCAAAGCCCTACTAGAACTATAGAGAGCCCAAATTCCTGCATACAAGAACCCCATTCTAGCTATTCCCACTTCAGATTACAATGCTTTCATTGTTGTTAGGAACTTTGTGCGTATCTTCGCATCATAGGAAGATTATTGTCAAGACACACACCAATTTCAAATCTCCCTCTGCAACTTACATATAAGTAATGTTATTCATGCTAATTACTGTCTAGCTATCTGCTAAATATAACAACAATCATTTCATTTCTTTTAAATAGGCGATGACCAATCTGAATAGTCACAACGAGCAAAGCTTTGTTCTGATTTTCAAGCGTGTGTTACGGTAGTATCATCACTACCTGAGGGTAGCACACTTTGTTTGCGAGCCTCGAAATGAAATTTCTGTAAAGTCTCCTGAAATACATTTACAAGATGCTGACTCGAATAAGCTTGTTATGCACTGGTCTTGTGCTCGGCATCAGGTATTGTCTATGATATCAAATCAAAAAGTGAATTCTGCATGTACCTTACCATCTCTCTTATATGAAAACTAGTTGCAGATGAATATCCATTCTCAAGAGATCATAGGATCTCACAACAATATTGCACACTGCATTGCTCTTGTCAGTACCTCTTGCCTTTTATCACCATACTTACACTCATTGTTGTTTGATTATGTAGTATCACTCTGCATGTTAGCTTTCTTATGCACTGTTTCCTCGAAATTATATGTACTCTTACATAAATGTAGAATAAACCAATGGTTATGAAGTCTGGATTGCTCTTGTAAGTACATGTTGTCATGTAATCCCTCTGTATTGAATTACGTGTTGCTCAATTGGATGTATTTAGAACTAAAATAGTGCTAGAGACATCCATTTTAGCGACAAGTAATTCCGGACGAAGGTAGTATTACTGTACTTACATTGAGAGATAGTTGATTGTCTAGCATTACTCTGCATCTATCTGCCCTGCCCTCCATTTTCTCCAAATTATCAGATATACATTTACTATTACCAAAATGTTGAATAAAGCCAATGCCGCTGCACAAGTTGTCCTCTTGCCAGTACCTTTTTCCTCTTAATGCTATACTTAATTGATAGCTATTTGATTATGTATCATAACTCTGCATCTGAGCTTCATTATCCTCTATTTCTTACAATTATTAGACCTATATTTACTATTTACAAAATGCAGAATAAAGGCAACACTTATGCAGAAGTTTCTTTGGGGAATTTGTTGAATTATCCTTCCATCAACATGGAGAAGGGTTTTGTTGAGCCCGTGTTAACATGTAATGTAAGTCCATCCTTCTGAAGCCTTAAAACTTTGTTCTAGTATAGATTTGGATAGGCATCATTTCCTCCACTGATGTTTACTTTGGTGTTTGCATCAGATTGCACGTTTGCAGCAACTGCTAGTCTCAAATTGTAGTTGTAAAAACATGTTGATTATTCATACCATCCACATTAATTAGAACAGATCCAATGATTTTCTTTAGCCCCATGTATGCCTGTGTTCTAGATCTCTAATCCGGTAGTGTGGTCAAGCTGCCCATGCCTGCATCATCTCATTTCCTGGTTTGTTTTAACTGATTTTGCCGATGATACAGATAATGCCATATTATGTTAATGCTATTTTAAATTATATCTCTGAATTTGCCAATATAAAATGGGATGAAATTATCAGCACACTAACCATCGTTGCTTATATATTAATTTGTGAAACTTGTTATCTGTCTCCTTGTTTCTCTTTAAGAGTATTATCTCTGATGCCACGCAGAACTTTAGGGAAGATAGTGAGCCAAACCCATAGCTGGTACCTATCACTTATATGCAGCGAAGAAGGCAAACCATCTTGAAGAGAGCGAGATGACCCCAAGGTCATGTCTTGATGAAGACAGTGAGTTCAAGATCCTCACTAGTAGCTGTGACACAACCACAGTGAAGTTGCTGCCTGAATCAGTTCGACTTCTTCAGTCTCAACTTCAAGCGGAAATACTTCATTCAGCTCAGGTCCGACTTGAAGTCCAATCTCTAACAATGATCACAGAGGACACCCGTGTGTGCTTTATGGGTACGCGGCTAGAGATGGATGATATAATATAAGGTTCAGACAACTGAGGTCTCATTAGCTTGTTCAGTTGGTTGTGCTGCACCCACAAGGCAGGGCTAACATTTCTTGAACTATGTTAAAGTGTTGTCGGTTTTGTGTATTATTTTGTCAGTGTGTTTATTTGCACTGGTGGCAACCTTTGATGCCCGGTGTATGTAATCTGTGGTCTGGTTGCCCATTATTATCACTGGTGGCGAACTTTGATGCCCAGAGGATGTAATGTGTCGTAATTTCTTTATTGTATAGTTTAGGTTTATTCTTAGTCAGTATGTTGTAATTTAGGTCGAAAGCTTCAACGGAGCTCAACGGCCCAATATGTTATCAGTCCGTCAACGGTATATAAAAAGAAATTATGCTACGCAAACGGGCGGCCCGTAACTAGCTATATATGGGTCGAAATGTGGGCCTATAATCATCTCGGGGCATTAGCATGCCTAAATGTAAAGTAATTTTGGGCCTTTAATAGGCCGAGTAAAACGCGTGCCTTTGTTAGGCCAGAAAATACCATGGGCTTTTAACCGGCTGAAAAGTAGATTGGGCCTGAATTGAGCCAAACAATACATGGGCCGACAGCAGGTCAAAACATACGTAGGCCCATGATTAGCCCAATTATATACAAGTTGTTAACATGCCAAAAAAATTCTCTGGACTTGGTTGGCCCAATAACATTATGAGCTGTAAGTAGGCCGGATGCAAAGCAGACCATAATTAGGCCCAACTATGTCACGAGCCTTTAACAAGCTGATAGTCAGGTTGGGCTGAAATTTATCCACGAAGACTACGGGCCGTTAAGATGTTGAAAGTCACTTCAGACCAGAAAATAGGCCCAGATGCAGCACGGGCCGTTAAATGGCCAGAAATGAAACCGGGCCGACAACGGCCCATAAGCACCAAGGGCCGCTAACAGGCCAAAACGAATATCAGGCCGAACTATTAAACGGGCCATTAACAGGCTGAAATACAAACCAGGCCTTCAATGGCCCAAAAGCACAATGCCCTATTAACGGGCCGGATCTGATATGGGTCATAGTTTAGCCCAAAACACGGCTGACTGTTAACTGGCAGATCTGATACGGGTCGTAATTTGGCCCCAAACATGGCAGGTTGTTAATGGGTCGGATCTGATATGGGCCATAATTTAGCCCAAAACATGGCAGGCTATTAAATGGCTGGCCCACTAGTATCTGATAAAATCTTCTGGGACTTTGGTTGGGTCAGGCCATTTAGGCTAAATGGGCCATTGTTGTGTCGTGCCACGTGTCGACATATCATAGGCGTGTCTCGTCCATTAGATGAATGACTTCTGTCGCAATGCCGAGCTGACACGTGGATCCGCTGGCGAATGAGAAATTTACACGTGGAAAATCATCATTGGTCCTGGCTGTTAACGGGTTATCGAATCCAAAACCGTAACCTATAGCTTAACGGCGACCCGTTAAAGTGGAAGCCACATGTCGGTTACCCTTGATGAAAACACTTCCATGATGCAGCATTTATCGTCATGAAAATCGACACTTCCACGATGATAATTTCAGTATTATCATGGAACACTTCTATGACCGCATAGGTATGACTATCTTGATTCTGTCATAAAATCGTCACGGGTGTACATGCATGATAGAAAACGTGACCTACTATGACAAACACGTATCATCACGGATGTTTTTTGTAGTGTTGTTTTTGTGCAAAAATAAAAGTTCTTAGATTTGGCTAAAAATTTACGGAGAATTTTTTTAGAATATATAAAAAATACTGGCGAAAAAGATTTACTGGAGGGGCCACCACGGAGCCACAAGCTCAGGTGGCGGGCACGCCACCTGAGCTTGTGGGGCCCTCGAGCCTCCGTTTGCCCTACCTCCAAGTCCATAAGTACCGTCTCACAGAGAAAAAAGTAAGAGAGAAAGTTTCATCGCCTTTTACGATAAGGAACCGCCGCCACCTCCTATTCTTCATCAGGAGGGCTGATCTGAAGTCCGTTCGGGGCTCCACAGAGGGGGATTCATCACGGTTGTCATCATCAACCCTTCTTCGTCAACAATTCCATGATGCTCACCACTGGGAGTGAGTAATTCCTTGCTTGCTGGACATTGATGGAGTTGGATGAGATTTGTCATGTAATCGAGTCAATTTGTTAGGGCTTGATCCTTAGTATCCACTATGTTCAGAGATTGGTGTTGCTATGACTTTGCTATGCTTAATGCTTGTCACTAGGGCCCGAGTGCCATGATTTCAGATCTGAACCCTTTATTTTTCCATTAATATATTTGAGTTCTTGATCCTATCCACTAGTTATATGCACTTGTTATTCTTCTGAACCGTATACCCCAAGGTGACAATAATTGGGATACTCTCCGGGGATGACTGTAATTTGAGGAGTTCATGTATTCACTATATGATAATGCTTTGTTCAAGGGATCAATTAAAAGGAGGCCTTAATATTCCTTAGATTTCCTTATGGACCCCGCTACCACTGGAGGGTAGGACAAAAGATGTCATGCAAGTTCTTATTATAAGCATGTATGACTACATACGGAATACATGCCTACATAGAATTGATGAATTGGAGTTATTGTGTATCGCTCTAGGTTGTGACTGTTATATGATGAATGCCATCCAACACAAATATCCATCAATCAACCGCTATCCAGCATTCATCTATGGTATTAAGTTCATGACAAATAGAGTAACGCTTTAAGCAAGATAACCTAATGTAGACAGAATAAAACCAAGCAATATGATTAAACCCCTTTGTTTTACCCTTGGTAGCAACAATACAAATATGTGTGATTGCTTGTATCTGCATTGGTATTCCCCGAAGAGGAGAGGATGATGCAGCACAACAACAGTAAGTACTTCCCTCGGTTATGAAACCAAGGTTATCAATCTAGTAGGAGAACCAAGCAACACTATGTAAACAGCACCTGCACATAAACAACAACAACTTGCAACCCAACGTGTAAGAGAGGTTGTCAATCCCTCCTCGGTATTGAGATAGATTAAATTGTATGAGATTGGATAAATAGATCTAGCAAAAACACAAAATAAAATAAAGAAAGAAAAATTGCATCAAGGTATTTTTGGGTTTTGATATGAAGGAAATAGATCCCGGGGCCGTAGATTTCACTAGAGGCTTCTCTCAAGAATATAGCATACGGTGGGTAAACAAATTACTGTTGGGTAATTGATAGAAAAGCGAATAATCATGCGATATCCAAGGCAATGATCATGTATATAGGTATCACGTCCAAGATTAGTAGACCGACTCCTGCTTGCATCTACTACTATTACTCCACACATCGACCGCTATCCATCGTGCATCTAGTGTATTAAGTTCATGGAAAAACGGAGTAATGCAATAAGAACGATGACATTATGTAGACAAGATCTATTCATGTAGGAATAGACCCCATCTTTTTATCCTTAATGGCAACGATACATGCATGTCATGTCTCCTTCTGTCACTGAGATTGAGCACCGCAAGATCGAACCCATCATAAAGCACCTCTTCCCATGGCAAGAAAAATCAATCTAGTTGGCCAAACCAAACCAAAGTTTTGGAGAAGAAATATGAGGCTATAACAATCATGCATAAAAGAGTTCAGAGAAGACTCAAATAATATTCATAGATAGATCTGACCATAAACTCACAATTCATCGGATCCCAACAAACACATCGCAAAACGTGATTACATCAAATAGATCTCCAAGAACATCAAGGAGAACATTGTATTGAAGATCAAAAAGAGAGAAGAAGCCATCCGTGATCATCGGAGGAGCACCAATGAGGATGATGAACCCCTCCGTGATCGTTTCCCCCTCCGGCAGAGTGCCAGAAAAGGCCTCTAGATTGGATCTCGTGGTTCTGGAACTTGCGGCGGCTGGAATTGTGTTTCATTGACTCCCCTAGGGTTTTTGGGATATTAGAGTATTTATAGAGCTGATAGGCGGTGGAGAAGTTTCCCGTGGTGCCCACTACCCACTAGAGCGCGCCTGGGCCTTCTGGCGCGCCCTGGTGCCTAGTGGGCCCCACAGGCCTCCTCTCGTGCACTTCTTTAGCTCCTTGGGTGTCTTCTGGGCAGAAAAAATCTCAAAAAAGTTTTGCTGCGTTTGGACTTCGTTTGACATGGATATTCTGCAAAGTAAAAAACAAGCAAAAAAGAGCAACTGGCACTGGGCACTATGTCAATAGGTTAGTCCCAAAAAATGATATAAAGTTGCTAGTAAATGAATATAAAACATCCAAGATTGATAATATAGCAGCATGGAACAATAAAAAATTATAGATACGTTGGAGACGTATCAGCATCCCCAAGCTTAATTCCTGTTTGTCCTCGAGTAGGTAAATGATAAAAATAGAATTTTTGATGTGGAATGCTGCCTAACATGTTCATCACATATTATTTTCTTTTGTAGCATCACTACAAAAAATATACACTTCCGTGATGATACGTGTTTGTCACAGTAGGTCCCGTTTTGTGTCATGCATGTACATCCATGACGATTTTATGACAGAATCAAGATAGTCATACTTGTGCTGTCGTAAAAGTGTTTCATGACAATACCAAAATTATCATCACGGAAGTGTCCACTTCCATGACGATAAATGGCGCGTCATGCAAGTGCTTTCGTCAAGGGTAACCGACACATGGCATCCACCATAACGGGTCGCTGTTAAGCTATCGGGTTCCGGTTTGGATCCGATAATCCGTTAACAGCCTAGAACAATGGGGATTTTCCATGTGTAAAATTCTCAATGGCCAGAGGAACCACGTGTCGGCTCAGCGTTGGGACAGATGTCATCCACTCATTGGATGGGAGGCGCCTATGATAGGTCGACATGTGGCACGGCCCAACGGAGGCCCATTCAGGTGAAAAGGCCAGCCCGTTTGACTTAGTCAAAAGGTAGCGGGCCGGCCCACGGAAAGCCTGTTAACGGCATGTTCGCATATAGCCCATTTACAGCCCGCTAACTCACGACCCGTTATGGCCTATCCGAATTGGGCCCAGTAGCATCATCTGGGCCGTCCAATATGATTCCAGCCCATTGTAACTTCTGGCCCATGTATGGCCCATGACGTCTTTCGGCCCATACGAGGCCCTTTGTAACTCTGGACCCATTAAAGGCCCGTGGTGAAATTGGCCCACGATGAACAGTGTATCGCTTTACACCCATTAATGGCCCATTATTCCGTTGGGCCGTTTCCAGCCCGTGTTACATTTCGGCCTTCTAAGGGCCCATTTATTCTTGGGCTCATTTCCAGCATTCGGTTACTTACGGTCCGTTACTGGCCTGTTCCGGTTGTGGGCCAAATTCAGCCCGTGGTTACAGTCGGCCCGTTTGTGGCCCGTTGGGCTGTTTTCATAGCATCATCAAATACGGCCCATTAACGGTCTGTGATGCCTGTCGATAGAATTAAGCATGTTATACATTTCGGCCTATTAACGGCCCATTATGGTCGGGCCATAAACACACAATTTCCACTCTAGCCCGTTTATAGCCCATTTTGCGGACCGTTATTGATTATACGGCCCGTCGAGGGCCCATGGATCCTATGGCCCATAGGAGGCCCATGGTCACTACAGCAGGTAGCTGGACCATGGTTACAACGGTCCGTATGTTGCCCATGGTTATTGTGGCCTAGTTATAAAAAATAGGTTATTGTGGCCACTAGAAAAACGCGGAAAAAGAACTGCAGTGACTACAAGAAAACAACTAAACAAGACAATAAGGAAATTAATAAGCAAGCAACTAATGCTAGGCTATTACGGCTATTACACATATTACATCCATTGGGCATCAAAGTTCGCCACCAGTCCAAATATAGGGAACAAAGCAGCATATCACATACACTGGTTGTCAAAGTTGGCGACCAGTGCAAATAAACCCCGTAGCAAAACAAGTCCAGAACTGAAACCACTTCAGAAGAGCTGAAGAAACAATATCCTGGGTACCCAGCATGCTGGCAAGATGCTTAGCAAGCTTATTAACTTTCTCTTGTTTGGCGCTTAAATCCTCCAGCACTTGCTGTTGCACCAGAAAGTATGCATCTGAATTCTGCAGGGACTTCCTCAGTCCTTCGGCTTCGTGTCGCAGCACATCTGATTGATGTCTTTCAACTTGAAGTTGAGACTCAATAAGACGAACTGATTCAGGCAGCGAGTTCGAAGAGCTTGTGCCAGCAGTAGTGGCCAGTAACTCAAACACTACATTAAGACAGCACTTTGGGGTTGTCTCACTGTCGTCAAGATAGTTTTTATCAGCTTTCTTGGAGACCAACAGGGATGTCTCACTATCTTGAACCTTATCTGCATTACTTACTTTACCATTGCATAACAGGGTACTCTTCTCCAATATTTTGTCCGCATTCTAAAAGAGAAACAAGCAGACACATCACAGGTTTACCATGTTGTATATGAAACTCATTTTGGTAAATTAGTTCAGTAGTAAAGTGGACAGGATAACAGCATGAAACAAACATATATCTATGTACCATGGTCATTGTATGGTCTATATCATTCTAGTTTTTGTTGCCCAATCAAGATAGAGACACAGTTCAAATAATATATGTTTAAGACAAAGCAGCATAGACAGAATATAAGTGTGGGAAACTACACAGCAATAACAACACTTGTAATGTGCATGACATGAGAACATAACTGTTTATTCAATTGAAACTGAAATCAACATAGAGCAAGTTACAACAGCAAACCAGTTAAAGAAATAGGTTTAAAACATACTTGTTGCACCATTGGAGTTTCAATTCCATCCTTCAAATTTGAAAATAGTTGGTATGAGTAAATACAGTGATGCAAGAGCAAAGGAGTATGAACCATAGCTACAGAACCTGACCTGAGAACAATTCTTCTTCTGCTTTAAGCGTTGAGTTGGGGTTCGGAGTGGTGGTCCTCATGCTTTGGGCACTGCAGTTGCCTTACTAACTGCTCGTGTTTGAGTGCTTTGTGGTGGAGACAGTGTTGTGTCAACTGGAACTGGGTTACTATCTGCTGGGGTTGCGGTTAGAAGGGGTGTAGCTGGTTCTATGTCCAACTGGGTAGGGGTACAATCTGCGAGAGTCTGGGTTATGTGTGGTGGGGCTGGTTCTTGGGCAAGTACAACCGTGGTTCTATCTGCATCGACTGGTAGCACTATCCTTTCTGAAGACCGTGTTGTTACTCCCTTAGATACTGCCATCACCCCCTCCAATTCAAATGGCTGATAAACAAGAAAAGTAATTGAATGTACAGACATTGTATGATAGACAGGTGCAATGGATAGTGGGGAATAAAAGAGGGCATGAAATAATTCACATTTATGTTGTCTAACCAAACAGGATAGCATGACACAATTTCATATATATGATGGCTAACTAAACAGGATAGCATGACACAATTTCACATATATGATGGCTAACTAAACAGGATAGAAAGACATAATTCAAAATATGATGACTATGTAAACAGGATGACATGATATAACTATATGATGTGTTTATTAAATAGGTTGGCATGCCATAATTCACATACATGCCGCCTATGGAAACATGATAGCATGGTATAATTCACGGATAGAATGACATAATTCAAAATATGATGACTGTAAACACTAAACAGGATGAGATGATACAACTATATGATGTCTTTATTAAATGGGTTGGCATCCCATAATTCAGATAGATGCTGTCTATGTAAACATGATGGCATGATATAATTCAAATATATGATTTATATACTAAGCAAGCAGATGACAATCGCATATGTGATGTAAAAACTAAGCAATGCAAGACAACATATGCATGATATGAGTAATATAACCCTGCCAAGTTTGAGCATAGACCTCAGGGGGGAAATAGGACTGGTCATCTGTCTCTGAATCCTCCTCTGAGGAGCTATCTGTAACCAGCAAGATGTCTACTTCAACAGGTAGCATTGTCTGCTCTGAAGACCTTGTTTTTACTCCAGATACTTCCATCACCGCTTCAAATGGCTGAAGCACAGGAAGAGTACTTGAATATACAAACATTGTCGACAAATGGAATACGTAATACAAAAAAAGGATAGCATGATATAATTCACATATATGATGATTGGCTAAATAGCATGGCATTGCATAATTCACATATATAATGCCTTGCAACAAGATGGCATTGCATAATTCACATATATAATGTCTTGCAACAAGATGGCATTGCATAATTCACATATATGGTAATTAGACACTAAACAGGTGGGATTCACACAAAGCATGTCTAAACTAAGCAAATGACATAGCAATGCAAGACACCATACGCACGATATGAGCAACATAACCCTGCCAAAGTGAGAGCATACACCTCAGGAGGAAATAGGACTCGTCATCTGTCTCTGAATCCTCCTATGAGGAGCTATCCGTAACCAGCGAGATATGCGCTTCGTCAGATAGCATAGTCTGCTCTGAAGACCTTGTTTTCACTCCAGATTTTTCCATCACCGTGTCAAATGGCTGATGCACACGAAGAGTAGTTGAATGTACTAACATTGTTGACAAATGTAATACGTAATGAAAAAAAGGGATGGAGTGATATAATTCACATATAAGATGACTGGCTAAGCAGGATGGCATTGCAAAATTCACATATATGATGCCTGGCTAAACAAGATGGCGTTTCATAATTCACATATACGATACAGAAACTAAACAGATGGCATTCACACAAAGCATGTCTAAACTAAGAAGATGACATATTTGATGTATAAAGTAAGCAATGCAAGGCACCATATGCATGATATGACCGACATCAGCATGCCAAGTTAGAGCGAAGACCTCAGGGGGTAAATAGGAGTGGTCTGCTCCTTCTGAATCCCCCTCAGAACAGTTATTTTCCTCTTGATTACAATCTGAAATGGGTGGAGGGGGGCTGCCTTTGCGCCCACCATGGAGCGACGTCTGCATGAAATTTTATTGCCACGCAAGGCTCGTCTCTTTTGCTCTACATTTTCAGTTCCATTTTGTAAAATAACTGACATGCATAGGAATAAAACATAGTGAGATTATGTAACGAGTGCATGCAGAAATCCAGAGTGATGGTAGCAACCTGTGGATAGACCCAAAACCAATGATAGCAGGCAGATAATGGCTTCAGTTAAAAATACAGATAATGGCTTCTTTACTGTTTGTTTCCCACCCAACATGAAACTCATAGTAGACACCATAGATTAACCAGATAGTAGACATATACTATTGATTGCGGCCCCGATATGTACCCCGTAACCATTTAAAAACTCAAGTTTGAGCATTAGTTTGGAGCTGACTCAGAGTTTAATTGGTGAACATGACGATAAAATAGCATGTCATATTAAGCGATGCATAACGTAAGCAGACACGAAAGAGTGCGACCTCTCTTGCGGACCCATGTAGTCCTCGAGGTCATCTGCTCAGTTGATGATGGTAATGCAGTTGTCATGGCTGCCAGCGGCGGGGAAGAAGATCTAAGGCGGCGAAAGACAGTCTGGAGGGCGGATCCCTGCTGTGGTGGACCCTTCTGTCGTTGGAGCAGCTGAGCTGGGGTGGACGATAGCGCGGTAGGAGCGGGACAAACCACACAAGGTTTTCTTTGACAACTATCTGTAAGAGAAGTAATTCTGTAAGGGCTCGTTTGAATTGGAGGATTCTAACAACACAGGGATAGGAAATACACAGTAATAGGATAGGAATGCATGTGCAAAACAGAGAATTTAAAATCACATGATTTCTGTCAATCTGGGTGTTTGGTTCACAGGAATTGGAAGGTCACAGGAATGCAAAGAAGCATGGTCAAATTAAGTCAAACCACAAGAAAATGTACAGTTATAATGCTATTATACTACTATCACTTAGTCTTATTCTTCACGAATATGAATTTGAAAAGGAGGGCCAAGTGGATATTAAAATTCCTACGGTTTTACTTTGAAAGAGACACTAAAGGAACAAATCCTACAGTTTTCCTTTGCTCCATTCCTTTGAACCAAATGCATTAAAAGTAGTACCATAGGAAACTTTCCAATTCCTATGTTTTTCCTTCACTTTTCCTTTCAACCAATGGCAATTCTAGTAGGCAGGCTTGAACAGGCAAAATCCTACACTCCAAAAATGTTTTTGTGCTACTTGTACTACTTTGGACCCAGGCCACTGCCCTACTAACTCAACTCCCAGGCTCATCTACACATGCACAACTCAAACGCGCAGAAATAAATAATGATGGCTTTCGAGAGAGTCCATCACGGATAGCTAAGTTGCCTGGTACCTCACTGCTTGTTATATAGGAGAAACTAATCGTATTTCACGTTACTACATGTGCTCTGTGGACAATATATAACATGTCGAGTAAAAAAGTGATGCAGCAAGTGTACAACCTCTTTGGTGAAGCCATATCGATCTCAGCATCATTGGGTTGGTCGCTGAGGATGCTGCGGCTGATGTGGCAGTCGGAGGAGGGGAAGAAGATCTTAGGCACCTGGAGATGGAGCGAAGGGTACTGCTCCGCTGTGATGGAGGGTTTCGTCGTTGGAGCAGCTTCGGTGAGGTGTACGACGGTGAGGCTGAAGCAGGACAAGAGAGACAACGTTAACCTGAAGTGGTATTCTAATAGCATCTCCGATAGATGATGTAAAATACATAACCAAAAAGTGCTAGATGTAAAATACATCAGCCGCTCATCTCTGAACTTAACTGTCGAAACTAAATTTTACTGTCGAAACTGAATTTTGCTGTCGAAACTGAATTTTACTGTCGAAACAGAACGCACTAGTAGCAGAAAAGCAGTGCACTAATAGTTTTGGCCGCTCGAGCACTAGTGGCAGAGTAGCAGTGATCTAAATCCGTAGCCACTCCAGCAGGGACCGTACTACCAGAGAGCAGCCGGGGCAGCGCAGCAGCAGCGCCCAGAGCAGCAGCGCGTGCGAGAGCCGGGGCAGCTGGTCGTGTAGCAGCATCTCAGGTAGCAGCAGCAGGAGCTTGAGCGAGAGCCGGAGCTGCTGCTCATGCAGCAGCAGCAGCGCGAGCAAGAGTAGACTAGCAGCGCAAGCAAGAGCAAGAGCAGCAGCGCGAGCAAGAGCCAGAGCAGACCAGGCAGGGGACCGAGAGCAAGAGCAAGAGCAACAGCGCGAGCAAGAGCCGAGCAGACAAGGCAGGGGACCGAGAGCAAGAGCAAAGCAGCAGTGCAAGCGAGTGCCAAAGCAGCAGCAGCAGGGCTAGCGAGAGCCGGAGCAGCAGCAGCAGCTCTGACTGATGTGGACGTCACCGCTGAGGGAGCGATGCCATGGAGGAAGTGGCCGGCGCCACCGCCGTAGATGGAGCCGCGCCATGGCGGCTCAGTACCGAGCACCGGCAGCACCGTGAGATCGAATCAAGAAGAAAATGCAGCGATTAGTGTAGAACCTCTTTGGTGGCGCCGATTAGGCCTCAGCTTCATCCGAGGAATCGCTGATGGTGCTGCTCTTCCGGTGGTGCAAGTGAAGACGGCGCTGTGGGAATGGAGGTGGTGCGAAAGACGAGGCGAACATCGGGGCAGCTCCTTGGAGGTGGGGGACGGGGTGGCTGAACTGGCGGGACGACGAAATCGACGATGGATCCTCATCCTGTGCGGTGGATGAGGGACGTCGAGCTGTTGCGGTGGACGATGTCGTCGGGGATGAGGCTCCGGCTGGGTGGTGGTGTGGGGCTTCGCGGGTTTTCACGGCCTCGGTGTACGAATGGGGGTGGAGGGGATGGGAGGGGGGAACCATGGCTTAGGGACGCGCTTGTCCGAATTTGAACTAGGTGGTTCTTTCGGGTCAAGGGTATCACTGGAATTTCGTGTGTCGGGATTTCGCAGGAGGTGGGAGTTTTCACGCGCAATATAGTTTTGGGATAGCAAGGCGCGGGTTGAGATGGAGGGAATTTTAGGAGCACAATGAGACAAAGATATATCTTAAAATTTCGGGATAATAGGGCGCGGGTTGAAATTTCCGGACAAGCCTAACGTGTATACTATATCAAATCAATTCGCACTTCCCTCGACAAAAAAACCAAAAAGAAATCAATTCGCACCACACAAGAGAGTCTAGTCCCGTGTACTGTACCAAATCAATTCGCACTACAAATGCCATTCAAAATTTTCAATCCATGTTATGTTCAATTAAAATACTTCGCTACGTGTATAATGCATGCAACCTGCTACTCAAATGAACATTTTAGTGCATTCCAAACGTATATACTACCGCTTTAATATGAACTAAATTTGAATTTGTTTCTCTATTTGAATAAGATCTACAATCATGATTTTGTCAAGTTAAACCATTTGAATTCATTTCTCTATTTTAATAAGATCTACAATCATCATTATTGTCAAGTTAAACCATCGTTTGTATATTATCTTCACAGCACACCACATGATTACTGTCGAGTTAGATATGAACTATGTGTACTATATGAACTCGAACTCGATTTGTTGAATCCACTTTATGTTGATTTCAAATCATAGTACATTTCAAGCTCTAGCTAGATCTTCATAATCTAAACCATGTCTCATATGTATAATGTGTTTATCACATAATGTATGGTGCCCCGCCCCTACGCCTACAAGTATTTAGCTGTGAGTTGCAAACGCCACACATTATCACAAATTCAAATAAAATGTGAGATTGTTCGATATATCACTACTGCAGAATGCTGCTAACGCGACACTACAATCAGAGACCCTTTGATGAAACTGTGTGCGATGCATTAATCGCAAACGGGGATGTAAAAAAACATCAAAAAAGATGCAAAACGTTTGCGATGGTGGAGACATCAAACACGGTTCAGATTTTAGTTACGTGTGCGCTGTGGGGCATACGGTTGATCCATACGAACTGTTTGCGATTAGACAGAACAACAGAAATGGGTAGCCATATCAATGTGTGTGTGATATACGGCATACAGTTCGCTCCGATAAACTTTTTGCTATTAGGGAATGCAACAGAAACGGTCAGCCAGATCAAGGTGTGTGTGACATACGGCATACGGTTCACTCGGACGAACTGTTTTCGATTAGGGAAGAGAACATAAATGGTTCAACTTAACAAGATGTGTGTGATATGCGGCATACAGTTCACATAGATGAACTGTTTGCGATGAGCCAAAAGAACACAAATGATTCATTTAAACAAGATGCGTGTGATACGCAGCAAACAACCCACTCGGATGAACTGTTTGCGATGAGAAATTATAACACAGACGCTTACTATAGTTAGTTCATGTGCGATTCTGTTTGTACAAAAAACTTTGAAAAATGCAAACTAGTTGCTTGCGGTGGCTAGGATTATCGCACACGATGCGTCTGCGAGTACTCATGTGCGATGATTAGTAAGTTACACATACGTTTCCTTATGTTAACACGTGTGTGATAAATAACACGTGGCACCGCACACGGTATTCGGGTTGTGTGTGTGCTCCACTTAGTCTTCCCGCGCTCCAGCGAATGCTTCCCGCGCTCCACATGGGTGAATTGTAAAATCCACGCCTCTTCCCTCATCGGTTTCCCGCCACCAGCTAATGGCTTGCTGCATATAACTCAGGCGGCAACGCACCGTCACGATACTTTGCGCATATCTAGTCCTCACCCTACCTATCTACCATTAGTTATTCGAAGCATGCCAGGCAACAACCAAAGCTTCGACGTCGACCCCTACCTGCGTTACATCTTCGGCAAGGAGAACGAACCAGAGCAGGTCGGGGAGCAAGAGCTTCATCGGCCGGTGCAGGCACCATGGCCCATCGGCAGCAATATTGGCGTGACAGTCCTTGGGCGCACAATCGACATATTGCAGAGGAGGTGTGATGAGCAGTTTGCCATCCACCGTGCAAAATATCTAGAGCTGCTCGGCGGCATGATCGACAACCCACCTGAAGAGCCGCTGTAAATTTGCCTCAACAGCAAGCAGAGCGCGCGCAGGGACGCCAGAGCAGAGCGCGCCGCGGCCGCCTCAATGGCGAGCAAAACGCGCGGACAGACGCGAGCAAAGCGCGCCGCGGCCGCCTCAAAGAGGAGCAGAGTGCGCCGCGGCTACCTCAACGGCGAGCAACCACGTGGTCAACTTTCTGGCACCCCATGGGAGGCGCGATGGCGCATCCATCGAACACGATGGTGATATCTTGACCGTGTGTGATAGTGGGCAGACACGTACACATACATCCGATTACACGGGCCCACGTTTCGGGCTTCTGATGCGTGGCATACGGTTGATCCATAAGAACTGTTTGCGATGAGCCAGAACAACAGAAACGGGCTTTGTAGGCCCAGAACCATCAATAAATTTTGACCTTGTTTCTCGTCACATTGCAGATTACAACGCAATAAGTAATTGCAAATCTGGTCACATCGATCAAACTAATATGTGTTCACACTTAGCACCGGGCTATAAAAACTACCCACTCGAAAATTACTTCACAGTTTGTCGGGGTACGACACCTATGGGATCCCGAGAGACCCCTTTACGATTCGGCGGGGGAGAGGTATACGCAAAGAGCAGAACCAGTGATCGACGCGGGAGGTTTTTACCCAGGTTCGGGCCGCTGATCAGCGTAAAACCCTACTCCTGCTTTGTGTTCTTATTGATGTTCTTGAGCCCAGCCTTCAGGAGCGCTCGCAATGAACAGTACGTTCAAAGAGCAGCTACGCATGCAGGATGGGCCAGAAGTTCTCCTCCTCTGTAGCAGTTGCCTTGGGCCTCCTTTTATATGCTCAAATGGGTCTCCACAGTGGCAAAATGTACATACATTGAGGTGTAAAGTAGCTACAGGGTATCATACCTAACCCCTGACAGATTAGGACAAGCGCATTTAATGCACCGTGAGGTGTCCGTTTAGGTGTCCTCACTTTCTTGGGGATGGAAAAAGGGGCCATCCCATCAGCACCGCTCAAGCTCTCCTCCACTGGCATGCCGCCACGCACCCAGGGAAGGAGCTAGAATGTCAGACTTGTTACTGTGCCGAAGTGGTGGCACAGTGGCGGAATCTCGCCAGGCGCCGATCCTTGCCGGGCACCAAACCTTGCCGGGCGCCAGGCCTTGCCGAGAACCAAATCTTGCCGGGCGCCGAGCCTTGCCGGGCTCCACGGCCATCCCGGCAAGGATCTTGCCGGGGAAGCTGGCCTTTGATTTCCAGCTTTGCTTATCTGCTGATTCTCAGATCCCTGACTTGATGATTTCCTTGATGACTTGAATTGACCTCGAGCTGATCCCGGCAAGCCTTGCCGCGAGGACGGCTACAACTGCCCGTGCACAAGTAAGGGGTACTAGTGGCCCAATACTTAGTACACCGACACAGTTCCTCTCCTCATCACCCACAAAACTGGTCTTTCCTGTCAAGTCATTTCGCCATGACCGGTAGGAGGAGTTTCGGGTGGACATATAACCAGGCAGCAAAGACCAAGGCCGCGGAAGCACTAGAGAGGTCCCGCCGCCAAGCGGCAGCCGCAGCAGAGATGCCCCGGCGCACCACGGAGCCCTCGAACGAGCTCTCACGGGCACTTGAGGGCTCTCACAAGCGCACTCGCCGCGTCGGCGATCACGACGAGCTGTCATTGCTGCAGTCCATGGCCGGTGACGATGACATTCTCGCTGGCCTCATTAAGCAGCAGGAGCTGGTCGACGGCTTGATGAAACTGCTCGAGATTAGCGATGCCTCGATTGAGAAGGCGACCTGCCTCATCGAGCAAATCATGGGTGACAATGCGAAGCTCCTCAAGGCGCTCGCCGAGAAGGAGGAGGAGGCCACCGGCTGGAAGAGGCTGCATGAGCAGAGCAGTGCCTCGGGGATGACGCTGACAGCAGTCATCGAGGAACTGATGGGTGACTTAAGGAAGCTCCGAATCGAGCGCGAGCAGGAGGTGGAGGAATCCGTGGTGGCTTTCAAGCAAAGTCATGAGGAATTGAAGAAGGAGCTAGAGGATGTCGTCGCCCGGCGATCCATCGAGGAGTAGAGATAGTAGCGACCCAGATCATTCTCTGCAATTTCCATCTTCTCTTGCCCCCGTGTCTTTTAGGCTTTGCCGCATGTGGCATTTTAAATTATCTGGAATATGTAAAACAATTATTATCCGCGCCATTGTAAATTTGTCGTCGAATTATCCGTTGCCATTTTATTTGTCATCGTATTATTCGTTGCCCTATGTGGCATTTTAAATTAGGCCAGAATACGAGTTGAAAACACGAATAAAGGAAATGCTAACGTGGAGCGGGGCCATGGGATCACAAGAAAACACCCTCCGTCCAGGTACTTTAATTAACTGCGTGTTAAATAGTGGCTCAGCTGCCATTACTGGAGAAGTTGTGAGCGAGGCGGGCGGCTGGTCGATGAAGGTCAAAGAGCTCGCTTCTCGGTGAGCATCGGCGGCCTTGCTGCTCGCACGTGTCCCGTCGAGCCTGCGAGGTGGATAGGATGCACGCGTCCCGTGGAGCCTGCGTGGCAGACTGTTCGCACGCGTCCCGTCAAGCCTACAAGGCGGACTTCTCACGCTCGTCCCGTCTAATCAAACAGCTACACGCACGCCACCGAGTATGGTTAAATTTTGGCACAAAATACAAAGATGACCAATGAACAAGGACGGAGGTAGTACTATCCCATAAGAAAAGAGGGACGCGTGGCCGCACTTAAATGGTTACGGGAACACACGGTTCATATAATACAACCGTTTGCGATATTAACGTGTCAGCTATTTGTTTCAAAACGACTTCGTTGGCTATTAATGTGTGCGCCTTGTCTCAATCTGGACGATTTTTTTACCACGGCATATATGTGCCATGTCATGAAACCATGCCAAGTTTCATGTTTTTTGGGTGAGTTTTCGATTTACTCGGATTTCAAAACCGAGATTCTCAATGTTTCAGGACGATGAGAAGTTTGTAATTCATTCCCATTCCTTCAATGAGACCTAAACATGCACCCAATGACACATGTATGATTTTCCACCCATTTTGCTTCACTGGAGCATGTGCTTGTAGTTCAAATTTGAATTATGGACTACATTAAATGCCTAGAAAACTCAATTAATATATAAAATGGCCAAACAAACCCTGAACAGTTTCAAATTTCAGCATGACACTCCTGTTATTCTATGTTGCCTGTAGAAAACAAAGTTCAAGGCGAGAAGAGGCAGCGATTATCGTTTCGCCCACAAGAGGGGCATGTTTCCCTACCGGAACCACGAGGGTTGCGAGAAGCTTCGGTTTGTAAGAGGCTTGTAATATAGCTTGGCCCAAATTGGACAATTATTTTACCACGACATATATGTGCCATGTAGTGACACCATGCCAAGTTTCATGATTTCCTGGTGAGTTTTGGATTTACAGAGATTTAAAAACCGAGATTCGCAATGTTTGTGGCCGAGCCAGGACGCCGAGACGGTTGAATTCATTCCCATTCCTTCCATGGAACCTAAACATGCACCCCAAGGACACATGTACGTTTTTTCTAGCCATTTTGGTGCACTGGAGCATGTATTTGTAGTTCGGATTTGAATTATGGACATTAAATGCCTAGAAAACTCAATTAATGAATAAAAAAGGTCAAACGAACCCTGAATAATTTCAAAGTTCAGTGCGAATCTCCCGTTGCTCCATGTTGCATGTAGAAGAAAATACAAGGCTAGAAGAGGGAGCGATTATCGTTTCGCCCACAAGGGGACACGTTTCCCTATCGAAACCACGAGGGTTCTTGCGATAGGCTCCGGTTTGTAAGAGGTTTGTAATAAAGCTTGGCCCAAATTGGACAATGTTTTTACCACGACATATATGTGCCATGACGTGACACCATGCCAACTTTCATGACTTTCTGGTGAGTTTTAAATTTACGGGGATTTAAAAACCAAGATTCCAAATGTTTGAGGACGAGCCAGGACGCCGGTATGATTGTAATTCATTTCCATTCCTTGCATGGGACCTAAACATGCACCCAAGGACACATGTATAATTTTTCTAGCCATTTTGGTGAACTAGAGCACGTATTTGTAGTTCAGATTTGAATTATGGACAATAAATGCCTAGGAAACTCAATTAGTGTATAAAAAGGCCAAACGAACCGAGAATAATTTTAAATTTCAGCATGGATATCCTGTCGTTCCATGTTGATTGTAGAAGAAAATACAAGGTGAAAAGAGGCAGTGATTATCGTTTCACCCACAAGGGGGACACATTTCCCTATCAGAACCATGAGGCTTCTTGAGAGAAGCTCCGGTTTGTAAGAGGCTTGTAATAAAACTTCCGCCAAAATGGACAAAAAAAATTCCTCGACATATATGTGCCATGTCGTGACACCATGCCAAGTTTCACGATTTTCGGGTGAGTTTTGGATTTACGGGGATTTAAAAACCGAGATTCTTCTCACAATTTTTTTTCAAATAGCACATGGTTCACTCACGAAAGCCGTGTGCCTACCAAACCATGGCCGATGCCCCCCTGCTACACGCGTGCAATCTGAGTCGTGCGTTCTGATTGGCCAGAACCCAAACCCCATGGATCGTACGTCTGCACCGTTGGATGCTCCCAGATCGAACGGCAATGCTCATCCCTTTTGACAGCACAGGCAGTTCTGGTTGTGATTTTATTTATATGGGTAAGCACTGTGCGCATGGGTCGTGCTAGCTCACGCTTCCTTCTCTACTAAGTTTTCTATAATAATTGTTGTTATATATCCAAACACGGTACCGTTTCCCGCCACTCCTCCAATCGGTTTCCCGCCTCTTCTCCCATCATTTTCCCGCTGCCAGTGTCAGTGCTCATTGAAGGCTAGGCGGTGACACACCGGCTATGTAAATATCGCACACAGTTTCTAAAAGCACAAATGTGTGTGATAGTAGGGAGTAGGTCCCATAGAGTGACCAACGTGAAACACCTTAAAGACAAGGAGGCAATTCCCATCAGTAAGGGGCGGCTTCCCATCCGCTAGCCTAGTAGAATAGAACGTAGAAGTTAAGCGTGCTCGGGCTGGAGTAGTCTAAGGATGGGTGACCCGGTGGGAAGTTGCATATCTCTAGCTTCATTTAAATGCTATGATACAATCATTATAGAGAAAATGTCTCTATATTGACCTATCATGGCGATTATATAAACCTTGGGATCCTTGTTTTGCTAATTTGTAGACTATGTTTTTCATTGGTTATTTTTTGTTCTAAAAAATCAAAGAATGATCAACTCTATAGTGACCTGTCATGGCGATTATATAAACCTTGGGATCCTTGTTTTGCTAATTTGTAGACTATGTTTTTATTGGTTATTTTTGTTCTCAAAAATCAAAGAATGATCAACATCTGTAGGCCCACACAAATTATCCCTTTGACTCAACGCACAGGAAGGGTTTACTCTTTTCTCCGTGTGCTATGTTAGAGCAAATCAAGATTCTGCACATGCGTTCAACGGCACCCGACCCCTACCCCCCCCCCCCCCCCACACCCGCCTGGAAGTTGCATTCCCGACATCATACGTCTTTAACCTGGCCGCGGGGGCACGATGTTTAGTTTGTAATGTTACTGATGTAGTTGGTGCCCCATCGAACTTGTGCTTTCGGGATTTGAACAAATCACACACCAGACCCATACATTTTTTTCGGGTCGCATGCATGGTATAGGGAACCGGGTGTACTGATCGAGCATGTCTCCCTTGTTCGGTTTATATACGCCGCACATATCTGTGGGCTCCCCGAGGTATATATATTATCCTTGACCGATAACGAGGGGGCCCACACAATCTATCCCTTTGACCCAACATACGAGAAGGGTTTGACCATGATGGTTTCCTATTGCTATGTGTGCCATGTTAGACCAAATAATATTTGAGCGCATGCATTGGACGACACCCCCCCACCGCCTCGTAGTTGGGAAACCGACATCGTACGTATTGGACCTGGCTTGGGGTCGGGTACGGTGTTCGGTTTGTAATGTAGTTGGTGGCACATCGAAGTTGGGCATTCGGGATTTAAACACATCACACACCACCGTACCCATACATATTTTAGGGCCGCATGCAGTGTATACGCGGTCTTCTGATCGACCACGTCTCCCTTGTGTGGTTTTTTGTGACAACACGCATATCTGTGTGGCCATGAATGGATTCATCCTAGTTTGTGTTAGGGCCGGTCACCGTCACATGTCGTTCAACCAAAGCTCGAGCTCATGCATTGTCAGGATTCCCTCCCACATGCTCGGATTGCTGGGTTTGACCGGCACCGTACCCTGCATATCTTGTCCTTAACTACCTGGCTTTCATGGTTGTTGTCTGCATCAAGAGGCAGGTGCCACATCTAAATTGTACATTATTCTATATTGAAAACACACATCACCCCTTCCAACGTACATCATTTTGGGCCGCACGCAAGCGGTGCTGGTTTTGTGGTCCCTCTCGTGCAATTTTTTATGATGGTTCAATCTATTGGCCCAAGCGGTTTATCGACAACAACAGTTGTCGTTTGACCAAATGATAGATCCACTGGTCCGTCTTATGGTAGGTCATGGCAACATGTATGTATGACCAAAGTATCATTACGTGCATCCGCCCCACCGACACGAAGTGGGAGGTGGGTCAAGCACCCTAGATAGCTACGACATTATGTCATTATAGATATATCCCAGGGTGCTTTCGGGTGTGCGAGGCGGGTGCCACCAAAGTTGTGCATTGTGTATTTAAAGTTTTAAACATCACACCCTATATTCCTACATATATTTGTCCACTTCCAGGTGGTTCTTGACTTCTGGCCACTCTCATCGATCTTCGACGACACGCCCAACCGTGGGCCCACGCGGTCAAAGTTGTGCATTGGAATTTTGAACATCACAGACCACCCTTTTCACTCATATATATTTGGGCCAAATGCTGGTGTGGCTGTCTTCTGACCCTCTCTAAAGTTTTTTTTGCTGCAAAGACTCTGATGACGCTCAACGGACACAGGTATAATGTCTTAACCGTGTGCGATGCAACTGCGCTGTGAATCACCACGACTGCGCAAGCGCGAACAAAGGTGGAGGTACTAGCTTAACCGTGTGCGATGCAAGTGCGCTGTAAAATCACCACCTGCGCAAGCTAAAGGCGGGTAGTTTATTTAGATTGAATTCCATGTCTGCGTCTGAAAATTTGGACGAACCGTGTGCGATAGACCAGCTAGCTAGAAATCTAAAAACAAACTACCCACCTTGAGCGTTGCAAAAATCAGTGGTTCCGCCACTTTTCCTTATTATCATACATGCATATTCTTATTGGACCGTGCGCGATCTTGGGTACTCCCGCCCCGCATCAATTGCTTTACCCAAATTTTAGTAGCCGCCGTACTTCAACCATCGCCCACACTGCTCCAGCACCGACCTTATAGTAAAATTGCAGTAGACGAGGCATTTTAACCGTCGCCCTCCCTCGTCCACCACCATCTCCACCCACCATTACTAAAATTTTCAGTAGCCGCGGCGTATCCTCAAATACCCCCCCCCCCTACAAAGTCACCCCACCCGGCCCCCTCCCCCACTCGAACCCTAGCTTGCCGCTGTCGCCAGCGCCGCCGCCGCCAACCCCTGCCGGTCTGCCCATTCCTCCTAGCTTAGATAATAAAGTTCAGGTTACCCAGCGATTCCCATACCGTCACCCCACTCCCCTGAGTTTTTAGATGAGGTCTGCGGTGTCCCTCCCCGCCAGATCCACATCCCCTGCTCCAGAATTTCGTAGCCTAAGCTCAACCACGTATCCCGGGGAGCCCGACGAGCGTTCGGCCAAGAAGAGGTTTATCATGCCCTCTCCGGCGGACGTTGGCGAGGTGGCCGCTGTTCGCCCAGACCTGTCGATCCTGGAGCAACACCTTACCGTAGAAGCCGGTGAAGACATTGACTACGTTGCCATGCCAAAGGCTTCATGTTAGCGGGCTAGCGTATTACTGTATCTCGGGAAAGCTGGCTACGACATCAAGCTCGTCGATAGCGACGGCTTCACGCGGGCCATGTCACAGGTTAAGTGGTTCATCCCCAACCCCTCTGGTTCAACCATCGTTGATCTCTTCGACGGCTCTGCCGCTGATCTCCTCCACCACGCGGTCAAGGATTTGCGATCCTTGTATGCCATCGAGTCCATTTTGTCATTTCTGAAGGACACGTTCTACGGCGGCGGCTTGGGATCCTCAATTGCTAAGTCATATCTCATCGACCACGACCACGAGGAGGGCACCCACAAAGGTTCTTCCAAGGTGAAACAACCCATCTGTGACATCAGAGAGCGCACCATGGGTCTGTGCTCTTCCAACTGGAAGGATCCCGTCCATGACATGTGAGGCAACATCCTATCAGCAAACCTTACCTTTTCTAGCTTGCCAACCCGTACCCTTTGTTGTAGTAGCATTTGCCATGCGGTGTTTTAACTGTGCCATGTTTAATTATTTCAGTTATGCAAAAATGTATTGTTCAATAGGGCTATGTGATGTTTAAGTATGAATAGCTCACTTTAGTTTCACGAATGGCTATATTTGGTTGTTTATAGTGAGTAGATGCCTTGTTTATCTGTATTTGGTTGTTAGGTTGGTTGAAGTGAGCATTTTTCCAGTTATCGAGCAGATGCCTAGTTTATATGTATTTGGTTCTTAGGTTGGTTGCAGTGAGCATTTGTCCAGTTATCAAGCAGATGCCTTGTTTATCTGTATTTGGTTGTTAGGTTGGTTGCAGTGAGCATTTGTCCAGTTTTCAAGCAGATGCCTTGTTTATCTGTATTTGCTTGTTAGGTTGGTTGAAGTGAGCATTTTTCCAGTTTTCAAGCATATGCCCTGTTTATCTGTATTTGCTTGTTAGGTTGGTTGCAGTGAGACTCTATCCAGTTTTCAATGGCTATATTTGGTTGTTATACTGATTATTTATGCCTTGTTTATTTCAGTCATTCACAATGTGATGTTCATTATGTGCAAGTCAGAACTGTGCCGCTCGATTGCATCAATACCAGTTTGAACGGCTATATTTGGTTCCAGTTATGCTGGTCTAGTTAACACATGCCCTTTATTTTAGTTTGACACATTTATCCAGTGTGATGTTTAAGCATTACCTACGTTCTATTCATTTTCAACAATACCAGTTTGAATTGCAATATTTGATGGCTGTTAAGCCTGTTGTAGGTAACATTGCCTTCCATTTTATATCTGCTTTAACAGCATGCTGAAACCAACACATTCAAGCTATCATTTGGAGACGATGTTGTTTACCTTTGCTATATTTGTTTGATGTTAAGGTTGCTGTACTTATCATGCCTTTCCACTACTTATGCAGGACAACAACGGGAGTGGCCACCATTTTCCGCCGAGGTTAGTTTCATCCCCCGGCTTGTACTCCCCCCGTCGTTCCATAATGTAGTGCATATAGATCCAGGCCTGGACACTTGTTAGCTTCTAATATTGACTTGTTGCTTGTAGGTACATATGCCCTTGGCAAGGGTCCATGCATCGACCCTTTTTGCGTATGGGGCAATGAGATATTCATGAACATGCATCAAGTGAGGAAACTGATAAGGATTATTAGGAAAAAAATACGAATGGTGGCGAGCAAATTATTTGTTTATGCTCTATACAACACAACAGTGAGCTGTAGGATGGTAACTACAAACTCTGCAGCCCTCTCTTTTTACTGCCCATAATGAGTTGTTAGACAACAATGTCTGAATCTTTTTCATTCGTAGTGGTTCCCGAAGCAGTTCACTCAAGATTACCTCGCAAAGTACATGATTGGTGGACACGCAATGAAGGTTAAAGTATTTCATCCAGACTACAATGAGCATCGAGAAGTCCTAATGAAGATAGTGAAGGATGGACGGGCAGCCATCACAAGGGGTTGGCCTAGAGTCGTGTGCGCATTACGCATGGAGGAGGGCACAATATGGGCATTCCGCTTCACCTTCTCCAGCAACCAGAATGTCTTTCGCCTCTCTCTTTACAGTCTTTAGTACAACTGTGGTTCATCATTCTTTACTTGGTGCTTCTGTAGTTCTTCAGTATATGTACTTGTGCATCGAATTATGCATTTGTGGTTGAACCTATATTTGTAATAAACATGGTTGGATATGAAATAAGTGATTGCCTACTTTCAAATTCAAAACATGTGATTTTAAAATTAGGGATTACACTGCACATGGTTTGTGAAAGCGAAACGTCTGCGATAGACGTGGAGATTAGACACGTTTTTAGGATCCACTACGTGTGCGATCAATCTCTACTGCACACACGATCAGCCAAGAAAAAACGTGTGCGATTAACAACAGCATCGCACACAGTTCTTTCTTATTAAATGTTTGCGATAGTCACCTTATCACACACGCTTCGCAATTATGGATTGTTTATGATGTTGTGCGCATCGCAAACGTTTGGCCATAGAAGAACGCGTGTGATAGGTCTTCATCCGACGTGGGTACGACAGATGAATCATGTGGGATGTATTCAAGCTTCGCATACAGTTTTAAAGTGACAACTATGTGCACTCTTACATCGAATCGCATACAGTCGAGGAAAAGTAAATGTGCGTGATTGTCTGCTTCTATAATCATGAACTGTTTGTGATGGGTCGCGCATCGTAAATGTAGCACCACAGAATACCGACTGCGATGGCAATGCGAGCACAAATGAATTGCAAGGATGGAGCGTTTCGAATATTCGAGATATCAGACATAGTTTTATAGGGACAACTGTATGCACCAAGGCTCCCTATCCCCGATGGTTTCTGGGTCATGTGGGAAGGACCCCCCTATCGCAGTCACTCACTTGGCGACGGTTCCAAACGCCGTCGCGGAAAGGGGTTAAAAACCGTCTGTATAGCACCTCACTGTACCATTGGTTATTTTCATGGATCAAATCTTGTAGTGATAGATAGATAAATAAAAACACAAAAAATAATGGTAAATAAATTGCAACAAGTTATTTTTGGATTTTATATATGACAAAAGTAGACCCCGAGGCCATAGTTTTAACTAGAGGCTTCTCTCTCGAATAGAAAGCATACGGTGGGTAAAAAATTACTGTTGGGTAATTGATAGAAAAGTGCATAGTTATGACGATATTCAAAGCAATGATCATGTATATAGGCATCACGTACGAGACAAGTAGACCGACTCCTGCCGGCATCTACTACTATTACTCGACCCATCGATTGCTATCCATCATGCATCTAGAGTATTAAGTTCATGAAAAACAGAGTAACGTCTTAAGCAAGATGACATGATGTAGACAAAGTAAATCCAACCAATATGAATAAACCCCGTCGTTTTCCCCTTAATGGCAACAATACAAATACATGTCTTGTCCCCTTCTGTCACTAGGATATAGAGCACCACAAGTTTGAACCCATTACAAAGCCATCTCCCATTGCAAGAGAAATCAATCTAGTTGGCCAAACCAAACAGATAGATTAGAGAGAATTCATTGGATCATAAACCAACAATTCATCGGATCCCAACAAACACACCACAAAAGAAGATTACATCAAATAGAACTCCAAGAACATCGAGGAGAACATTCTATTGAAGATAAAAGAGAGAGAAGAAGCCATCTAGCTACTAGCTATGGACCCGTAGGTTTGTGGTAAACTACCCATGCATCATCGGAAGGGCAGCAAGGTTGATGTAGAAGCCCTCCGTGATCGATTCCCCCTCCGATAGGGTGCCGGAAAAGGCCTCCAGATGGGATCGCAGAAGAACAGAAACTTGCGGCGGCGGAAAAAGTATTTTGGGTGGCTCTCTGTTGGTTTCCCGGATTTAGAGAATTTATAGAGGTGGAATTAGGTCAGATGGAGCCACGAGGGGCCCACAAGGCATCAGGGCGCGCCTACCCCCTGGGCGCACTCTGTTGGCTTGTCGTCTCCTCGTTTTCCTTCTGGTCTCCACCCGAAGGTTTAAGGGTCTGTCTTGTTCAGAAAAAAATCATCAAAAAGTTTCGTAGCATTTGGACTTCGTTTGGTACTGATTGGAAAACATAAAAACAGGCAAAAAACAACAACTAAGACTTGGCACTAGGTCAATAGGTTAGTCCAAAAAATGATATATAATTGCATATAAAACATCCAAGATTGATACTATAATAGCACGGAACAATAAAAAATTATAGATACATTGGAGACGTATCAAGCATCCCCAAGCTTAATTCCTCCTCGTCCTTGAGTAGGTAAATGATAAAAACAGAATTTTTTATGTGGAATGCTACCTAACATGTTCATCATGTAATCTTTCTTTTATAGCGTGAATATTTAGATACGAATAATTCAAGGCAATAGTCTATAATTTGACATAAAGGCATCAATACTCAGGCATACCAACAAACAATCATGTCTTTCAAAATAAAAATGCTAAAGAACGCTATCCCTACAAAATCATATAGCCTTGCCATGCTCCATCTTCTTAACACAAAGTATTTATCATGCACAACCCCGATGACAAGCTGAGCAATTGGTTTATACTTTTTAACGCGCTTCAGCTTTTTCAACCCCCACGCAATACATGAGTGCAAGCCATGGATATAGCACTATGGGTGGAATAGAATACGGTGGTAGAGATTAATATGGAGAAGAAAAAAATGGAGAAAGTCTCACATCGACGTGGCTAATCAATGGGCTATGGAGATGCCCATCAATTGATGTCAATGCAAGGAGTAGGGATTGCCATGCAATGGATGCACTACGAGCTATAAGTGTGTGAAATCTCAAACTAAAAACTAAGTGCATGTGCATCCAACTTGCTTACTCTAGAAGACCTCAGGCATTTTGGGAAGCCCATCATCGGAATATACAAGCCAAGTTCTATAATGAAAAATTCCCAGTAGTATATGAAAGTGACTACATGGGAGACTCTATATATGAAAAACTTGGTGCTACTCTGAAGCACAAGTGTGGAAAAAGATAGTAACATTGCCCCTTCTCTCTTTTTTTGGTGGGAACTTTTTGGCCTCTTTTTTTATGGGCTATATTTGGCCTCTCTTTTTATTTCTTTTTATTTCCTCACTGGGACAATGCTCCACTAATGAATAATGATGATCATCACACTTCTATTTACTTACAACTCAAAATTACAACAAAATATGACTCTATATGAATGCCTCTAGCAATGTACCAGGATGTGCAATGATCTATCGTAACATGTATAAAAAAATGATGAACTGTGGCTGAGCCACAAATACTATGTCAGCTATATGATCATGCAAAGCAATATGACAATGATGATATATGTCATAATAACGGAACGGTGGAAGTTGCATGGCAATATATCTCGGAAAGGCTATGGAAATGCCATAATAGGTAGGTATGGTGGCTGTTTTGAGGAAGATATAAGGAGGCTTATGTGTGATAGACCGTATCATATCATGGGGTTTCGATGCACCGGCAAAGTTTGCACCAACTCTTGAGGTGAGAATGGGCAATGCACGGTACCAAAGAGGCTAGCAAATTGCGGAAAGGTGAGAGTGCGTATAATCCATGGATTCACATTACTCATAAAGAACTCACATACTTATTGCAAAAGTTTATTAGCCCTCGAAGCAAAGTACTACTACGCATGCCCCTAGGGGGATATATTGGTAGGAAAAGACCATCGCTCGTCCCCGACCGCCACTCATAAGGAAAACAATCAATAATAAAATCATGCTCCAACTTCTTAGCATAACTAGAGACTATACATGCATGCTTCGGGAATCACACAGCTTAACACCAATATTCTTACTAAACCACAATCACTCACTAGTATCTCCCACATATTACCATCTATATATCTCAAAACTATTGCAAGGAATCAAACTTATCATATATTCAGTGATCTACGTGAATTTTTTATTATATCCATCTTGAATACCTATCATATTAGGACCAATTTCATAACTCGTGCATATTGCCATTACTATTATCAAAATCTCAAAATAATATAAGTGAAGCATGAAGGTACAACTATTTTTTTAAATATAACCACCGTCGTGCTCTAAAAGATATAAGTGAAGTACTAGGGCAACTGCCTAGCTCAAAAGATATAAGTGAAGCACAAAGAGTATTCCAAATCATGAATAAATGTGTGTATGATCACCCACAAGTATAAGGGATCAATCGTAGTCCTTTCGATATGTAAGTGTGTCGAACCCAATGAGGGGCAGAAGGAAATGACAAGCGGTTTTCAGCAAGGTAATTTCTACAAGCACTGAAATTGTCGGTAACAAGTAGTTTGATAGTAAGATAATTTGTAACGAGCAAGTAACGGTAATGGTAAATAAAGTGCAGCAAGGTAGCCCAATCCTTTTTATAGCAAAGGACAGGCTGTAACGGTCTCTTATAATAAGCAAAGTGTTCTTGAGGGCACACGGGAATTTCATCTAGTCACTTTCATCATGTTGGTTTGATTCACGTTTGCTACTTTGATAATTTGATATGTGGGTGGACCGGTGCTTGGGTGATGTTCTTACTTGAACAAGCCTCCCACTTATGATTAACCCCCTTGCAAGCATCCGCAACTATGATAGAAGTATTAAGATAAAATCTAACCATAGCATTAAACATATGGATCCAAATCAGTCCCTTACGGAATAGCACATAAACTAGGGTTTAAGCTTCTGTCACTCTAGCAACCCATCATCTAATAACTACTCCACAATGCATTCCCTTAGGCCCAAAGATGGTGAAGTGTCATGTAGTCGACATTCACATAACACCACTAAGGGAATGACAACATACATATCATCAAAATATCAAACACATATCAAATTCACATGATTACTTGCAACATGACTTCTCCCGTGGCCTCAAGAACAAAGGCAACTACTCACAAATAATATTCATGCTCAAGATCAGAGGGATATTAAATAGCATAATGGATCTGAAAATATAATCTTCCACCAAATAAACCATCCAGATAAACTACAAGATGTAATCAACACTACTAGTCACCCACAGGTACCAATCTGAGGTTCCGATACAAAGATTGAACACAAGAGATGAACTAGGGTTTGAGATGAGATGGTCCTGTTGAAGATGTAGATGAAGATTGGCCTCCCAAAGATGAGAGGGTTGTTGGTGATGACGATGGCTTCGATTTCCCCCTCCGGGAGGGAAGTTCCCCCAACGGAATTGCTCCGCCGGAGGGCAAAAGTGCTCCTGCCCTAGTTCCGCCTCGAGACGGCGGCGCTCCATCCCAAATGTCCTCTCCTTATTTTTTCTAGGTCAAAAGACCTTATATACCAGAGGATGGGCACCGGAGGTGGGCCAGGGTGGCCACTACCCACCAGGGCACGCCTGGAGGGTCTGGCGCGCCCTGGTGTCTTGTGGCCACCTGGCTGCCCCCCTCTGGTAGTTCTTCTCTACAATATTTATTATATATTCCAAAATAATTTTCTGTAAAATTTCAGCTCATTTGGAGATGTGCAGAATAGGTATCTCTGACATAGCTTTTTCAGGTCCAGAATTCCAGCTGCCGGTATTCTCCCTCTTTGTGTAAACCTTGCATATTATGAGAGAAAAGGCATTAGAATTACTCCATAAAGTGTTATAAAGCATAAAATCATTATAAATAACAGTAGGAAAACATGATGCAAAATGGACGTATCAACTCCCCCAATCTTAGACCTCGCTTGTCCTCAAGCGAAAGCCGATATAAAAAATCAAGACCACATGTTTAGAGAGAGAGAGAGAGGTGTCGATAAAAACAAAATATGTACATAGTAGCATCATGCTTATTATTATTACAGCAACGAACTTTATCATATAGCTTCTCATGAACAAGTAACAATTCATCACATCATTGAATAAAAAGCATAAACTTTATTGAAAACCAACAAACAATGTTCTCAGTCAACTTTGCAACTACAATTCATCATATTTTTAGGAAGGGTCTCGTATCGGAGCCTTTTGGCAAGTCCACATACTCAACCATCATTTAGTCTTCTATGATTGCTAACACTCACAACATATATATGAGCAAAAAGTTTCAACCGGACACATGGAAAGATAGGGGCTTCTAGTTTTGCCTGCCAACTTATTCACCTCAAGGGTGATGTCAATAATAATAACTCATGCTCACTCATATCCAACGGGATATATGTGCCTAGATCTTTCCCCACCACATGGTGCTTGCAAAGAGAGAAAAATAAAAGGAATAGAGAAGAATACTTTGACTCTTGCATAAAAGTAAATTCAAAAAATTAAATACATAAAAGTAAAAGATAGGCCCTTCGCAGAGGGAAGCAGAGGTTGTCATGCGCTTTTTGGTTTTTTATGCATAATCCCTTAATGCAAAATAACGTCGCGTTATATTACCCCTTATGATAGCAACCTTTATTATGCAGTCCGTCGCTTTTATTACTTTGCCATCACAAGTTCGTACAACGCTTATTTTCCCTTACACTAAAAGATTAAACACATTTAGGAGCAATTTTTATTGTCTTTTTGCACCGATGACAACTTACTTGAAGGATCTTACTCAATCCATAGGTAGGTATGGTGGACTCTCAAAACATGAGTCTGGGTTCAAGGGTTTTGGATGCACAAGTAGTATCTCTACTTACTACGGATTTTTGGCTACCAAAGATATTGAGCAAGCACCACATGTTGAAGGATCTATGACAATATAACTTCTATGTGAATATGAACAAACATAAATCATTATGATGTCTTCCTTGTCCAATGTCAACAATTTGGCATAAAATATTTAATGGGGGCTCACATTCATAAAAGATAGATGGGATCACAACCAACACAACGGCATGGTGAAAACTCTAAACAGTCATATATGGCTCTCTCCCACCCCCACCCCGGCGATCTCCACCACCTCCGGTGATCTCCTCCACTAGCCACCAAATTTTAGTTTCTCTCCACTAGATCTCTCCGGTGTCTCGGGATCTACAAGATCATACCCATCTTCTATGGGTTCCAATGATGGATCTACCCTTGGCTTGGATTTCTCCAAGGGTTTGGTTTTTGCAGATAAGTTTTTTCAATCTACTGGTTTTTCGGTGCATCCTATGGAAGACACTGACTATTTTACCATGGTTGTGTCTTTTGGCCGTCATGATTTTCGTCTCAATGAGGATTCGGTGGCAGCGGCACTTGAGGCTGACATTGGTGGATCGGCTATTGAGTTTCTGGTCTTCTCTATCAAGGATAAGGTATTTGGCTTTCAAGTTTCTTGCAAGGCAGTAGCGATGATTGTCCTCAGTCTTAGATCTTTCTCCTGTGATCATTTTAAATGTTACTTTCATCTTTGGGGTAACGGTGGACCAAATTGGGTTCGTGAGTTTAAGATCTGGAAAATGGAATGTGATGCTGAATGGATCATTGTGAGTCCCTCAAAACGACGTGCTGCTCTTGGTTTGTTATCTACGCATTCCAAGCTGGCCAAGTCTTCGGTTCGATCTGGTCATTCTGTTCGCAAGAAACTGTCTTTTGCAACATTTCAGAACTATCCGGCTTGTCGTGGCTATCGCTATCCGGCCACTCAAAACTGCATTGAAACAACAGAAATGGCTGGTTATATGATTCCTCGACATGAGAGGGTGGTCATTCATCCTACGCCGCCGAAAAATCTCCGGTGGATGTCGGTGTTGCCATCAATCTCTTTTGGTATGATGCAAGATCTGATTGCACCAGCTGATCGGGCGCCGCCTTCCCCGGGCGGGAATTCCGCTTCGTCAAATGTGGACGTCACATGCCATGTTGGGCCATCAAATTTGCGTGCCACGGGCCGTGTCAAGCCTGCCCGGTGTCATCCATCTTCTATTGGGCCGTCTGATGTGCCATCCTCCCAGCAGGCGCATGAGGATTTTGATAAAATGGTTTCAGAAATGGTTGAGGAAATTCATACGTGTCAGAAATGTTTAAAGAAGGGCCATTTTTCTTCAGCGTGCATGTCCAAACTTTGGTGTAATGCTTGTTCACGGGTTGGGCATATCAAGAAGGATTGTAACCACTTTGCCAAGATCTTGGGTTTGGTTTGGAAACCAAAACCTGGTAACATTGCAACTTCCGAGGATCCCTCTGCTGGCAGCGGGAATATCTCTCTCATAGAGCTTTTACCAAACTTGGACCTCTCTTGCACTTCCGCATTTACTCCCTCGTCCAGTTCCATCAGCCCCGGCCCCAAGACTCCATCGGCCGCTCCTCCGGATATGTCGCCGCCGCCGTTGAGTCCACCACCTGCGGCGTGTTTGCCTTCATCAGGCCCTGCTCCGATGGCCAACTTCCACCTCGACCCGATGCTGTATGTGTCGGCGGGCCATCACATCATAGATGGTGGTGCAGCTCGAGTACCCCGGACTTTTGTGATGCCACATACCCCAATTGTGCGCCGCCATGAGGAGTTCATGCTTGCTGAGGTAATGCCTATCCCACCGCCTGATCAGATTGGTGCTGCTAGGGAAGAGGTGGTTCAATGGCTCCAAGCCCATGGTGTTTTGGTGAGGTATTCATAGCCATGGATTCATGATGTTGGTCTTTTTGAGCTTAGGGATGCTGCAGTCCGTTATGCGCTTCTCCAACTTCCACCTCAAGCTCTAGGCAATGATCGCTTTGTCCGTTTTATGAAGCATGATGAGGGGGAAGCTTTTCATGGGGCTCAGGGTTTTCGTCAGGGTCTGCTAATGTTCTTGGGAATTCCTCTGGATCTTTGCAACACTGAGAACATCAGTGCGGCAGTGAACACTTTTGGCAAGTTCCACCATTGGAACAGTGAGGATCCATACCTGGTAATAACCATGGTGTTTGCTTCATTCCCGAAAGATATTCTTGTGCCGCAGGATGTGGTTTTTATGGATTATGCGGCCAGGGGAGGTGCTAGAGTTTCTTGGACAGTTCCCCTCTATATCCTTGGAGCTAACTTTGCTGAGCAAATGCCCCAAGATGAGGATTGGATGCCCATCAATGGCAATCCACATCCATTGCCTGGTGTGCCTTTTCCTGAGATGCCACCATTTATTCTGCCCCCATTCCCAGCATTGGGTTGGAATGATGTTACCCCTCCCCCTCCAGAGCAACCAGCACCTGATGAGGATGGAGATGATAATTGGGGCAACTGGAATGAAGTTGAAGAACAGCCAATTGTTCAAGATCAAGAGTCAATGGTTGTGGACCTGTCTGAGCAACCTAGTTCTGAGGCACACCAACAAGTTCAGCAAGTTCCTGTGATTCACATTGATGAGGAGCAGCCAGAAGAACCTGATGTGGTTATGGTGGATATCCAGGCCGATGAGGAGGCTAACAACTGGGCCATTGTGGTTTATCAGCCTCCTGTGGTTTGCCAGCCACCTTTGTTGGAGATTCAGTCTGTTGCTGTCCCTTTTGGGCCCCCATTGCCTCCAGAGATGATTTGGAAGAGGTCTTTTGAGAATCTCTAGGAAGCTCCCATAGCATTTGAAGTGCCAAAGCCTTTGCTAATGCAACCTGTATCTCCTGTGGTCCTTTCAAAGAGAAACTAGGATTTAGCTTTTAGTCAGGATGGTCTTCCTCTGCTTACCTGGAAAGAACAAGAACCAGTCAGGCCAGTTGCCAGGGCTCTCTTTACCGAGGACATGCAGCAGCAACCAACCACAGAGGCAGTTTCCTCCTCTGTTCTGGGTAAGAAAGGGAGAAGGCCACGCAAGACCTTGGCACCAACACCAATTGTGGAAACCTCTGTGTAACACCCCAAAAATTTAATCATGTTTTTACTAAATAAAATTTGGCCAGAAATAAAAATTTTGATTTATAAGTAAGTCCTTTATTGTTTTCAGAGTATTTTCTGTTTCTGTTTTTCAATATTCTTCCCTCCATATAGAAATTTTTGAAAATAATATTGTGGCTTTGGGAGTTTTCTTAAACCTTTTCATTTATACTTTAAAAATAGTAGGAATTATTTTCAGAATAAAATTTGCCTCTAAACAATTCTTTTAATAGCATTTTCAATACCTTAAATGCCACTGTTGCACTGCAACCATTTTAAATAATCATTTTAAAATCCCACAAAAATTATGAGGTGTCATGTGATGCCTATAGGTCACTTTTATGCAAAAACCCTTCTCGGTGTTTTGGAAATTTTGAGTGAACCAAGCTCTTTTCAATTCTGTCTTGTTTTTGACTTTGCACTACAACCCCAATTTTCCTTGCCCCAAAAATCCTGAAATTTTTCCCACTCATAGTCCTTCCAACCAAAACCTTAAGTCCAAGATTTTAGCTCCATTGGAATCATTTTAGTTCATCAAATATTCCTCTATAGCTTCTGTCCAGAATTGAAATTTCCCCAAACTTGCACTAGCAAGTATTTTATTTTGCCAAACCAACTCCACCATCATCACTACCCACTAAGGAGACACCATACTGGAAATTTTTACATCCAACAAGACCACCTAGGTTCCCCTACCATTTCATCGAGCACACTGTGTGCATGGCAGAATATGGCAAGGTTTGGAACTGACATGTGACAGAAGTCCCTTTGGTGAAATCAGCATGTCCCTCATTTCTAGCATTCACTCTAGCACCACTCTGAAAATTTTCATCTTCAGCAAATCTTCCAAAACCCTCCTGCCATATCATCAAACAGGTTGTGCGTGTGCCCCAGAGCGCGCGTATTGCACCGCCGACGCCCGAGCTCCTGCCACTCCCCGTAGCCGCTCTCCTGCTCGTTCTGACCCACTACGAGCTTCTCCAGGAAGCCCCGTACCCCGCCGACACCACTCTCTGGCCGCTAGCGCCGGCCACCGCCGTCCACGCCAACCACAGCCGCCGCCACCGTGTTTCGCTCGGGCACGGCACCGCCCGAGCTGCCCCACCTCGCCAACGCGTCCCCGGATTAAATTCGGATGACCACCAGCTACAACTATCCTCACCGACCACGCGCTGACCCCAATGGCCTCGCCACCGCCCGCGCTTCGCCATCAATGGCCGCCGCCGCAGTCAGCTTGGGATGGCACCGCCCAAGGTGCGTGGCACGTCTCCGAGCCAACCAGCGAGCCCTGTCATCACTGCGGGGAACCGCCATACACACCAACCACGGCAACAGCCCCTAACCACCCTCTCTACCTCACTAATGGCGTTTGCCGCCGTGGCCATTCTCTGGAAGCCGTGGCACCACCTCTCCCTGCCTATTTAAGCTTCCCCTGAGCCCTCTCAGCTCATGAACACTCCTCCTTCCTCCTCTGTAAACCTCCCTCAAGCAACAATATCGACCGAAGTGATCATCCTCATCGTTTCCGACCGCCACGGCCGCCACCACATCCTCGTTGATTCCGACGCCTCCAAAGCCTCCCCTGCTCATTTTTCTTCACTAAGAGCTTCACTAAGTTCCCGTGCTTCGATTCCACCACTCAATTTTGCCGGAGATCAACCGTAGGCGAATCCCCTCTTTTGAGCTCAGCCGGAGTTCTCGGGTGAGCTCTCCGCCGGCAGCCCCGGGCTCCCCTCCGACCGTGCCGTACACCGGAAGAACCACCTCTTCCTCCTGAGCATGCTCGTATGCTTAGTTTCCGCGGAGGTGCCGCCGTTCGCCGGCACGGGTCGCCGGAGACCCGCCTCTACTCGAACAAGGGAGAGAGAGAGGCACGCGTGGGGGCGACCAGTCAAACCTGACTGGTGGGCCCCCTGCGTCAGCGACTCGCCCGCGCGATGTTCAAACGGGCTTGGCCCAGGAGGCACCAGGAGTAAAAGAACGCTCAGGGCACTCGACCCCCCCCCCCCCCCTCTTTCTAATTTTTCTTACTCCAGCAACATTCCAAAAATTCCACAGAGCTAATTTTGAATCCAAAACTAGTGATTCAAATTTCCACCAACTCCTAAAAACATGCCTTATTTATAGAATAGTGTGGACATTTTTGCTGAACTTTGTTTCTTCAGGATTTGTTTGTTATTTTCAACTTAGAAATTCCCTAACTAAATCATATGAACTTCAAATGATTTGATTTCTTTTTTGTTATTTTTTAGTTTTCCTCCAGTTTATTTTAGAATTTATTTCAAAAATATTTGAAACAACTTTTGGAACTGCTTTTGCAATATGTGGTAATTCAAATTTATTTTGAAAATAGGAAATGGAGGGAAGATAGAATTCTCAAACTTTTGGAGTGCACCCCACACTTCTGCATGCTCAAGGCAAGCATCTTGAACACTTGATATGGTGAATTGCATAGTTGTTGTTTGCAAGAATAATTGCATCATGAATATGTTGAATTCAAATAAAACTGGCATATGGCTAATTTTGCATGTGTGTAGTGTTGGCATGTTTCATCGTACCGTGCATCGTATACTCATTATGACTAACCTGCAGGAGCAGGCATAAGAGAAATACCGTTACCAGCAGAAGGGTGATCATGTTGGAGCGTGATCATGCCTTGGTTATTATGCTTGTTGGAGCTTGCAAGGGTTGTGGCCCTGTTGGTATTGCTGTTAAAAGAATACCTTGTTGTGTTAACCGTTGCAGGAAACTTAATGCCTCCTGAGTCGACCATAGATCGAGTCTTGTTACGGTAACCCCCATACTTGTTTTGTGCTGCCACAGGTTCCTGCCACAGGTAGGGTATGGTTCAGTAAGTTGATAACCCCTTTCCATGCACACACCGTACAGAGGGCCACGATGAGGGTTTCCAATGGCCATGGACTAAATCCTGTCATCGGGTCAGGGGGCATGGGTGTTCCGGTTGTGACTGAGAGGGGGGCACCCCTTGGAATCCGCGCGTATTAATAGTGATCCCATGCAGGACGTTGGTCTCTCCGTCTTAGAGTTTATCTTGAACGATGCTTTGGGTGATTCCTGGCATCCGGAAAGTTAATCTGGTGTGTGCTGGTCAGGTGTGTTTTCAACCCAAAGACCGTAATGGGAATTAGTCAGTGTCACGGTACTAACTAAAGAAATCCTTTACTTGTGGGTAAAGAGTACACCCTCTGCAGAGTCTAAACCTATTCGAATAGCCGTGTTCGTGGTTAAGGACTACAGTCTAGGTTGGTCAAGTGTCGGTCTTAGTGTCGGTCTCCGGAGGAAAATAACTATGACATGCCTGAAATGTTTTGCAAGATAATTATTGACACCCTGTTGCTTCCATGATTATTTTTATGCTTGTTAAATATGATTATGGTTATGCATAATATTGAGGACTAACCCATTTCTCTTATTTTGAATTTTCCTGAGTGTCTCAGGGGCTGGCTAGACTACCCCGGGCACTCAATTTTTATTTTCAAGACCTCTCGTGGCGTCTCTCGAGTTAACAGGCGGTTCCGCCACTACTCTTGTGGATGCCCGATTGGCATTTCTCTTCAAGTCCGACCGTGGCGTCACTTGACACCCGACTGGCATTTCTTTTCAAGACCTCTCGTGGCGTCGCCTGAGTTCTCGGATGGTCCCGTCTCGTCCGATTTCTCTTTTAGACACCCGTTTGGCATTTCTCTTCAAGACCTACCGTGATGTCATTTTAGACATCCGACCGGCATTTCCTTTATTTTATTTTCCTTTAACTTTCCTTGTTCATTACTAATATTTTTTTATATATCCTGTTATTTGCACATGCTAATAGGTTATCATGCCAAGATTTAATTCCAGACAGCATGCCTTTAAGTCCGTCATGAGCATACGCATATAGTGTGGTTCATCATGATCATATAATTTAATTGTTGCATTCGGTATATCATCTATTCATGATGTTTGCGAGTATATTCAAACGTACTCACAGGCTTGTCCCTAGCTATTTACTTGGCCAGGTCAGGATTTCTTCGAGGAGTACCACCACGACGACCGTGCGGAGCCTAGGATAGCAGCCACACGGATAGGAGTTATCCGGGTCAGCTGTTCCTGTGGGAATGGAGCCCCATCGACGTTGGAGAACCATGAGTCATTTCCGTCATCCACCACCGGAATCACTGTTGTATCATTAGACCATTATGGTTTTGTATCCAATTCTTGTAATAGCTTGGTAATCTGTAACAAGGACGTGTCCACCAGTAACAGTAATCCGGGGCTGGTGATAACACAAGGGGTTAAATTTCTGGGATAGTGTGTCCCGGCCCCGACACTCTGTCAGAAGGTGCACTAGGAGTTTAGTCCAGCGTGATGGGTTCAAGCCCACCTTCCAAGAGTTGGTTCCTCAGCTCAAAAGAAATAAGCCCAAGGCAAAGCCTTTCACTGCTGAGATGCCAGATGACCCAGCACATTCAGATATTCCTTCTGCAACTCCAGTCAGTCGTCTTCAGGTAATTGGGCAGGATCTTGGCATTGACGCAAAGCTACTGATTATGGATGCACTTATGGTGGATCCTCTACATGCTGGCAACACTACTTCTAATGAATAATGTGTTTATTACTTTATGGGTCTGGCAAGCCCCTAAATGTGCCAGTTATCTACTTTGGTTATGGCTGATATTTTTTGGAAAACTTTTATGTAATAATTGCTTCACAGACTTATGTGGGTGTTATGTGCATGTGGATTGTGTGCCATGTGGATTGTGGATCTTATGCTGAACTTTTTTAATGAGTATACCATGTAGAAACTGGAATGTTCTTTGTTGGAATGTCATGGGTTTAAATGCTGAGACTAGACAAAGGGCAGTAAGGCAAAAAATAGAAGAGAGTTAGTGTGCTATTGCATGTTTGCAAGAAACTAAATGCACCACTTTTGATTTAAGAACAATTAAAAACTTTTGTCCAAAGAGGTTTGACTGTTTTGCTTTCTCTCCTTCTTTGGGTGCATCAGGAGGGATCCTTGTTGTTTGGAATTCATCAGTCTTTGTTGTGACTTTATTGGAAGTTCAACAGTTTGCTGTGGTGATTGAATTTGTCTCTAGACAGAATAATGAATGTTGGACTTCTGTCGGGGTACACAAACAGGGGTGTATGTTTTCCCCTGACTTGTACACGGACAGCAAGCCACCAGCCCAGCAAGATTGCAATGTCCAAGACCAAGACCAAGCACAAGAGATCAGCTCTTTGAAGAACTAGAGTGCAGATCAAGAAGACCAAGTCAAGCCAAGGAGCAAGGCACCACTAAGGGAAAACCTCCCTTGCCAGGCAGGAGAGCCTGGCGAGGTCAAGGTTGCCCCGGAAGCAAGCATCAAGACTGCCCTGGCAGGCCTGCCGGGTCCTACAAAGGCAGAAACACCCCGCCAAGGCTTCACCGCTCCACCTCACAGCGACGCAAGTCATCGATCAATCCAGTGTCAAGCTCCAAGGTGACTAAGTGGCTGTCTTTCGCCACATGGCAGCCATTTCCTACAGGAATCACCTCCAAATGACACCCGTCCAGCGATGTGTCATGAAGACAGGAGGGAAGGTGGCCAAACGGCCCGGCAAGGCGTGCCGGGCAAGCCATGATGTGACACTAAGCAGCGCATTTAATGCGCTCTGCTCTGTCTACAGAGTATATATGATAGCACTATTTGCTATCTAATCAATACACAATGACTGATTTGCCACTGTGGTGACCCCTTGATCTATAAAAGGAGGCCCATGGCAACCATAGAAAGGATTCGGACCCTTGTACACTCATATGCGCGTAGCTGCTCTCGCCCCGAGGCAACCTTGCTGGGCAAGAGCGCTGCGTTTCCACCACCATCCACCATCAATCCACCAAAGCAGGAGTAGGGTTTTACGCCTCGCGGCGGCCCAAACCTAGGTAAAAACTGCCCGTGTGATCTCTGCCGTGCTGCGTGGCGCTTCTCCGCTCTTTGTGCAATGTGCTCAGTCCCCCTACCGAACCAAAAGGGGCTCATGGCCCCATAGGTGGTTGTGCTTTCCCACTACAACTTTGGTTTCTGTCTATGGTCCTTGCCAAGGTGAAGCAAGAGATAGGTTTGTCAGTTCGCTTTATAACTTGCAGATCCCCTTGGGGCAGAATTGGCTTCTGTTAGGTGACTTTAATTTTTTGAGGTCCCTTGATAATAGAAATCTGCCTGGGGGTGATTTGAATGATATCTTTATTTTCAATGAGATAATTGGGCATTTGGGTCTCTTGGAACTGCCTCTCAAAGGAAGATCTTTTACCTGGTCAAACATGCAAGACAACCCCCTATTGGAACAACTAGATTGGTTTTTCACTTCTGTGGATTGGATATCTGACTACCCTATGACTGAGGTGATTCCTCTAGCAAGAACTGCATCTGATCATGTTCCATGTGTGGTTACCATCAAAACTTCCATTCCAAAATCAAATCTTTTTAGGTTTGAGAACTATTGGTTAGAACTTGAGGGATTTATGGAATGTGTGGAGCTATCATGGCAAAATCCTTCATGGAAGGGCCATATTACTGCTAGAATTGCAGATAAGCTTAAGGCTTTGAGGATGAGTCTCAAGAAGTGGCAAATGAATGTTTCAAAACTCAAAGATCTGGTTACAAAATGCAATCAAGTAATTCTGCTTTTGGATGAGCTAGAAGAACTTAGGCCTCTATTCAGACATGAGTTTAATTTTAGGAGGATTGTTAAAACACATGTGGAAAAACTACTTCATCTCCAATTTCTTTATTGGAAGAAAAGATGTACTATTAGGTACATTAAAGTTGGCCAAGTTTCATGATTTTCTGGTGAGTTTTGGATTTATGGAGATTTGAAAGCCGAGATTCGCAATGTTTGTGGCCGAGCCAGGACGCCGAGATGGTTGAATTCATTCCCATTCCTTCCATGGGACCTAAACATGCACCCCAAGGACACATGTACATTTTTTCTAGCCATTTTGGTGCACTGGAGCATGTATTTGTAGTTCAGATTTGAATTATGGACATTAAATGCCTAGAAAACTCAATTAATGAATAAAAAAGGTCAAACGAACCCTGAATAATTTCAAAGTTCAGCGTGAATCTCCCGTTGTTGCGTGTTGCGTGTAGAAGAAAATACAAGGCTAGAAGAGGGAGCGATTATCGTTTCACCCACAAAGGGACACGTTTCCCTATCGAAACCACGAGGGTTCTTGCGACAGGCTCCAGTTTGTAAGAGGTTTGTAATAAAGCTTGGCCCAAATTGGACAATGTGTTTACCACGACATATATGTGCCATGACGTGACACCATGCCAACATTCATGACTTTTTGGTGAGTTTTGGATTTATGGGGATTTAAAAACCAAGATTCCAAATGTTTGAGGACGAGCCAGGACGCCGGTACGGTTGTAATTCATTCCCATTCCTGGCATGGGACCTAAACATGCACCCAAGGACACATGTGTAATTTTTCTAGCCATTTTGGTGAACTGGAGCATGTATTTGTAGTTCAGATTTGAATTATGGACATTAAATGCCTAGGAAACTCAATTAGTGTATAAAAAGGCCAAACGAACCCTGAATAAGTTTAAATTTCAGCACGGATATCCTGTCATTCCGTGTTGCCCGTAGAAGAAAATACAAGGCGAAAAGAGGCAGTGATTATCGTTTCACCCACAAGGGGGACACGTTTCCCTATCAGAACCACGAGGCTTCTTTGAGAGAAGCCCTGGTTTGTAAGAGGCTTGTAATAAAACTTGCGCGAAAATGGACAAAAAAATCCTCGACATATATGTGCCATGTCATGACACCATGCCAAGTTTCATGATTTTCGGGTGAGTTTTGGATTTACGGGGATTTAAAAACCGAGATTCTTCTCACGAAATGTTTTCAAATAGCACACGGTTCACTCACGAAAGCCGTGTGCCTACCAAACCGTGGCCGATGCCCCCCTGCTGCGCGCGCGATCTGAGTCGTGCGTTCTGATTGGCCAAAACCCAAACCCCACGGATCGTACGTCCGCACCATTGGATGCTCCCAGATCGAACGTCAATCCTCATCCCTTTCGACAGCACATGCAGTATATGGGTAAGCACTGTGCGCATGCATCGTGGTAGCTCACGCTTCCTTCTCTACTAAGTTTTCTATATTAATGTTGTTACATATCTGAACACGCTACCGTTTCCCGCCACTCCTCTCATCGGTTTCCCGCCTCTTCTCCCATCATTTTCCCGCTGCCAGTGTCAGTGCTCATTGAAGGCTAGGCGGCGACACAACGGCCATGTAAATATCGCACACAGTTTCTAAAAGCACAAATGTGTGTGATAGGAGGGAGTAGGTCCCATAGGGTGACCAGCGTGAAACGCCTTAAAGGCAAGGAGGCAATTCCTATCAGCAAGGGGTGGCTTCCCATCCACTAGCCTAGTCGAATAGAACGCAGAAGTTAAGCATGCTCGGGCTGGAGTAGTCTAAGAATGGGTGACCCGGTGGGAAGTTGCATATCTCAAGCTTCATTTAAACGCTATGACATGGTCATTATAGAGATAAATGTCTCTATAGTTCCCTGTCATGGCGATTATATAAACCTTGGGATACTTGTTTTGTTAATTTGTAGACTATGTTTTTATTGGTTATATTTTGTTCTAAAAAATCAAAGAATGATTGACTCTATAGTGCCTGTCATGGCGATTATATAAACCTTGGGATCCTTGTTTTGCTAATTTGCAGACTATGATTTTATTGGTTATTTTTTTGTTCTCAAAAATCAAAGAATGATCGACATATGTAGGCCCACACAAATTATCCCTTTGACTAAAAGCACGTGTCGGATTCAGGGCTCCGCAGACCCAAGAAAGGTTCAAACTCTGGGGTGCGTGCGAAGAACTCAATCTCCCCAGCCTACCGACTCGTCAATCTCACCGCCTAGCTCGATGAACAGGAAAGGAAAGGGACTCAGCCGTTTACCCAGGTTTGGGCCACATTGCGGTGTAAAACCCTACTCCTGCTTCGTGGTGGATTGGCCTCGAGGTGGGCTGAGGATGAACTAGTACAGAGGGAGAACAACCTCAGGAGGAGTAATCTTGTGCTGGTGTGTGCTGGTGAGGATGATCCGGTTCCTCCCCTCCCCTATGGCGGTGGCCTAGCTATATTTATAGTGGCCTCAGTCCTCTTCCCCCAAAATGAAGGCGGGAAGGGATCCCACAATGGCCAAGTTTGAAGGGAGACAAGTAGTACATCTTATCCTGATGAAAGGTGGTCTTCGCCTGCAAAGCTTCTGGTCGTGACGTTGAGGTGGGCTTGGCGATGACCTCCGTCCTGCCGTCCTGGTCTTGTAGCATGGGAATGGAAACCTTTGGCTGATTCCTTGGGACTCTGCGTCTGCGCTCGCTTCCTTAGCACCGAAGAGGAAACCTGCTGTACTGCGCCTGCTGGCACCCACCTGGCCTTGGTCGTCATGGCTTGCGTCATCTGAACCTCACGAGGTGGGGCTTGCATGGAAATCTCCGCTCCTCAGGACCCGGCCTGGGGAAGCCGCTCCCTCTGGAGGTCTTGGCGTCGTCCGCCTCACGAGGCTTGGCCCCTCGCGAGGGTCTTGTGTTGTTGATGCTGGAGAAGGGCCGTACCAGGCCGCTGATGAAGCCGCGCCGTGGGCCGCAGATAGGAAGTCTGGGTACCCCGGTTCCCAGAACGCCGACAGTAGCCCCGGGGCCCAAGGTGCGCTCAGACTTGGCTTCGAGGCGAAGCCAAAGGGCAAGGGTGAAGCGCCGCGCGCCGCAATTGCCTGCGGGCCCAGTCGACGCGTGGCGCTTGATGGGACGTGGGCATCTCCACTTCCCCATGCAGCCTCGGCAACTGCCAGACTTGACGGCTGCCTGTTGCGAGCGCAGCTCTACCATCATTGCCCGTCGTGCTTGCCTTCAGCTTCCCCTCTTTCCTAAGAACTTGCGGCTCTTCTTCCAGATTCGGCGCCGGTGACAATCCCCCTTGACACCATGGCCCCGAGGTCGAAGAAGACAGGGAAGGCCTGCGCGCCTGCCGAATCCCAGTTGGGTCTGGAGCCCGCGCTCGATCGGTCGATGGTGATCAACCAGGAGGGGTTGGACAAGGTCCGGTCGGCCCTCGCCGCTGATTCCAACGAGTGGAAGGCGACGACGGTCTGGCCTGCCTCCCGGGCCATACCGACATGGGGGCCACCGAGATCCCCATTCATCTTCATGCTTTCCTGGCTGGCTTGGTCCCTCCTTTCTTTGATTTCTTCAATGCCACAATCTCGCATTACCAGATCCAAGCGCTGCATCTGGACCCCGGGTCCATCATCCTCCTTGTCGCCTTCTCCTTCTTGTGTGAGGCTACGGTGGGCATTGCTCCATCTATCGCCTTGCTCTACCATTTCTGCTCGCTTCAGCTGGTCGACGGTCGACATCGCTCGGGATGCGTGGCATTCCAGGCTATGGCGGCGACGGCTAGCTCTGGCATCTTCTTCATGCTCCGCCCGGATGTGAAGGGATTCCGGAAGCAGTGGGTGTATGTGGACACTGCCACACTTAGCCCCCTGCTCCTGCTCCTGCAAGCGCCGGCGGAACCCAGCTTCGGCTAGGGGCACGTGAAACTCGTCGACCGTCGGCTCACCCGCGTCTGGTCCAGGCTGGCCAAGTTGAAGAAGGCAGGGGTGACGGCATCGATGGTGGTGAGGGAGTTCGTCCGGCGGCGCATCGCCCCGCTCCAGCGCCACTCTCGCCCAATGTGGGCCTTCACCGGCCCCAATGACCCCATGAGGCTCCAGGTGCCCTCGCTCCCTTCCAAAATGCTGTGCGCAATGCTCGAGCTCTTGATTGACGACCCAGCACCTGCCGCGCTTCCGGAGGAGGGATGCCTCTTGTACCACTGCTCGAACAAAGAGGACTTCGTGAAGCAAATGCCCCTCTTCGACGGGTGGGGGCTGCGCCCGGAGGGCCTTGAAGGGCCTCGTGAGAATCCCATCTTGGTGGCTCCTGTGCTCACCGATCCTGCGGCGCGCACCCCTGATGTGGTTACAGGTGGGCGAGCACCGCTGGGTGCTCCCGAGGCGACCACCGGGGGGCGGGCGCCATCTGGTGCTTCTGCGGCGGCTGCTCCCGAGATGGCTGCTCCTGGGGTAGCAACTCCTGAGGTGGCGACTCTTGAGGTGGCTACCCGCAGCCCAGTCGCGAAGGGCAAGGCGCCGACCCTCGTCACACCTTGTCTGGACCTTGGGGCGCTCCGCAAGAGGAAAGGACTCTGGAGCTGTGGTGGCGACGCCCCCCGGCCTTTGAAACAAAGGGTGTGGGTGGCTGTTGATGAGTAAGTAACTTATCTTTGTGGGTCTTCTTGTGTCGCGTCCTTTTCTGACCCCAGCTCCTCAGGACCCCTTTGGTTGCGGCAGCGAAATCTCTTGGGGCGCGATCTCCGGGGGCCCTTGGTCCACTCATGATTCCAAGCCCCCCGCGCCACACGCCTGCGCGAGGCACAGGGTCAGCCCGCGAGATGGATGCGCCGCAGGGAGGCCGCGGGCCTGCGCTCCCAGCATCCTTCCTTCATGGTCACTTCTGGGGCGCAGGAGGCGTGCCAAGGGCTCCTCCACTAGTCCTTGCCGGTGGCCAGGCGGCCCCAGCACCGGCTTCATCTTCGAGCGGCGAGGCCACGCCGCCCAACGCCTCCGCCAAGGCCTGGGAAACGGCTGGGGGAGCGCCGCCCGCCAGCCATTTGTCAGAGACGAGCGAGCCGCTCCATGCTTCTGCGGCAGCCCAAGCACGGAGGAAGGGCTTGGCCACGCGCTGGAGCTCGCGCGCGGGTGCAACGCCGTCCGCCATGACCTTTTCCAGGAAGCAATGGGTGCGCTGAGTCGGCTTGTAGGAGAGCTTGTCGATGTCGACGCGCGCTTAGAGGCGGAAGGCCTCCGCCTGGCGCGCGAGTCGCACCAGCTGAAGGTCGCCATCAACCTTGGGCATCTGCAGCATGAGCGCGCTCGTGCGGACACCGCGGCGTCCCTCGCGGCTTCTCGTGAGGCCTGCGCCCACGCCCTGGAGGAGGCCAGGGCTGCTGACCACCGTCGCAAGGTGGCCGAGGAGCGGGAGAAGGAACTTCGAGCGTCAAGCGCCACCCTCGAGCGGTAGTTCCAAGCACGCAGGGCCACCCTGGCGGCTCCGCCGAGCGAGGCCCCCTCGGATGAGAAAGGAGGCCAGGCGCGTGAGGATGCGCTGGCGCTTGAGATCTCGGAACATAACCTGGAGCTTGAGCGGCTGGAGGTGAGGGAGCACCAAGTGGCCGTAGCTGAAGATGCCGTTGCCGCCCGGGAGGCCAAGATCCAGCAGGAGGTCGACCGAAGGGTGGCGGAGATTCGCGGGGCTCTTGTTGGCAAATACCGCTGGAAGCTGAGGCTCCAGGAGACCCGCTTCCAATAGCGGCAGGTTGAGTTGCAGGGCAGGACCGATGCCCTCAGGGCGAAGCTTGCCGCGGCAGAGCAGCGCGAGATGACCGCCAAGGAGGCTCGGGCCTCCACCCAAGCCGACTTGTCCTCACTTCAGCAGCAGGTCGCGGGCATCACGTCTCTTGTGAAGAAAGCTACGAACGAAGCGAACCACCACCGGACGATGCAGCGCGAGCGCTCCTCGATGCTTGAGGACCACAGGGTCCGGGCCAACCGGGCCTTGGATACCATCTGTGAAGAGAGCGTCTCCCACCCGCACGAGGCTGATGACGCTGGCTACCTCCACTTCTTTACCCAAGTCGTGACCCGTCTAGAAGACCGGGCCACGAGGGCGCGCCAGCTCGTCGAGGAAAGAAGCAGGGGACTCCTCGGGCCCGCGTTCTCGTGTGTCTTCAGCTACCTTCTTAGCCTTGATCTTGACTTCGACTTCAACGCCGTGATAGCCCCCGTGCCCAGGGTCAGGCAGGGCGACCTGGCGAGCTGGGTGGATGACCATGTGGACGACCTGGTCGTGGAGTTCGCCCGTGAAGATGGCGTGGACGTGCTCACAGCTGAAGAGGGTGGTGCCGACGATGGCAGCGCGTTTTGCTAGGCTTACGTTTCCTTTCCGATCCTGACTTGCATACCACAACTTCGAGCATGGCCCCATGGGGCGTGGAAAGTATTTTTTGGTGGGGGTTCCCCGGTTATGCATGAAACGATGATATGCCTTCTAAATTAATTTTGAAATGAGCTGCCGAGGGCAGGAGGGCCCCCTACTAGAGTAGTTCGTTGTGACTTATCTTTGGTGTTGGCGGTCTTGGACGGGTTCCCGTGTCATGAGGGCGCTTCCTTCCTGAGGCGGGCCCCGTAGGGGCATGTGAGGGCTCAAGCCTCCTGAGGAGCCTGCAGGCCCGCCTGAGAGCGCCGCGCGAGGAGCCGATTGCCGAGTCGCCGCAGGGCATCCACGCAGTGGTCCTGTGGCAGATGCGCCTTTGGCCCCGAGGGGCCCTCGGCACAGCTTGGGCTGGCCCAAGCGCACGCGCAGTGCGCACACCACGCCCAGCCCCCGCTCGCGGGGTGCTCACGGGGGGCAGCAGGCATGAGCCTTGCTTTTAATCGTAAACCAAAAGGCAAGAAAACACCACGAATCAAAAAATCTCCCCCCTTTTTTCTTTTGATAAGCACACAAAACTCCAAATCTCATTCCAAAAGATGGCAACTGGGTTACAGAAAGAGGGCAAAACAAACAGCCGCGTCCGGCACCTAGACTAGTCTTCTCACCAGCGCGGAGCTAAGTGCTTCCATTGGGCGTGGGCATAGTCATTGGGGGACAGTGTCGACGGCCAGCGCGGAGCATAGTGCTTCCACTTGGACGTGGGTGGGAGCCCCCGTGAGGCCCGAGGGCGGCACTCAGGAGACTCTGGGGCGTGTACAGCCCCAACTCATTATTACGTGAGAGTGTCACGAGCGGAGATCTCCATGGGTATCCTTGGCGCCAGGCAAGGGCCCTGCCCTGCGGCTCCACCATTGGGGCGTCCGGAAACTAGGACGAGACCAAGGGGCAAGGGGGACACTGGCGGTGCCCCGGCGATCGCAGGCCCCCCACCAGGGGGAAGGGCTCGCCGGCGCCTTCCCCGGCGGAGGACCTACCTCCGATCGGCGTGCGCCGCCATCATGGCGGCGCCTTGCTCCTTGCGGCGCGGGGGAGGCCCTTGCATCGGGCTCCCCCCGCGCAGCTCCCAGTGCATTCCGTCCGCTTGCGGTGAGGCCATCATCCTGAGGTCCACGGCCGTTGCCGTGGCTTGGTTCACCTACAGTCCATGGTTAGTGTAATCGTGCCCCTGAGATATTGATGGTACCCGGTGTCTGTCATCATCGAAGATGCCAGTGAAGCTCTGAGGTGGCCTGCGAAGAGCCTCGGCCTCATGTGGTCCCGACACCCAGGCTGGCGAGGGGAACAGGCTGGGGCTTCCTCTTGGCGCATACAGCGAGTCCGTCGGTGGAGGCACAGGGGTGCCCGAAGCCGCCATCCCTGAGCCGTCGCCCAGCCATCCGGCGTCATTGCTCGCCATCCTTGGCGCCAGGTCACCACGACCGCAGAGTGGCATCTCGCGCGCGGGCCCTGGAGGGGCCGCCCAGCTCTGTGGCGCCCGGGGGTAACGCATCCTGGGTAGGACAAACGGCGCCATGAGCCAGGCCGGCGCCGCGGGGCCCTCCGAGCCCCCTGGGGGAGGGCGAGTGGTCGTAGTGAGGGCCGGCGCTCGCCCCCGGCAGCGCTTGCGGCGTAGGTAAGGTGCAGAAGGGCGCCGCTCCCCTGCAGGCGGCGTCCAGTAGCTCGGCGACCCGCTCCAGCAAGGCGCCGTGGCCGCCTTCCGCTAGCCTGCATGCAGCAGCTCCCGTGCCATGATGAGCACGGCTCGCGTGTTCGCCTACTCCCGGCGGGTGTGCAGCGCTGTTGCCTCGGTGAAGCTCGAATATCGCGTGGTGGCCCGGTTGCAGAGCAGCGTGGGAGCGGGTGGAAGTGGTCCATGTCTCCTACGGCTGTCGGCGCCGGCCGGCGTGCGGGCTGCGAGGAGCGAGGAGTGGAGATCTTCTTGGGCGGAGGGCGCCGCCCGGGCAGGACGAGCGGCCCAGTGCTCAGCATGAGCTCGAGGAGCGTCAGCCATGAGAACGGTGGAACGGCGGCGAATCGGTCGGCGGAAGAGAGGTTCCGACGCACCCCTACCTGGCGCGCCAAATGTCAGATTCAGGGCTCCGCAGACCCAAGAAAGGTTCAAACTCTGAGGTGCGTGCGAAGAACTCAATCTCCCCAGCCTACCGACTCGTCAATCTCACTGCCTAGCTCGATGAACAGGAAAGGAAAGGGACTCAGCCGTTTATCCAGGTTCGGGCCACCTTGCGGTGTAAAACCCTACTCCTGCTTCGTGGTGGATTGGCCTCGAGGTGGGCTGAGGATGAACTAGTACAGAGGGAGAACAACCTCAGGAGGAGTGTTCTTGTGTTGGTGTGTGCTGGTGAGGATGATCCGGTTCCTCCCCTCCCCTATGGCGGTGGCCTAGCTATATTTATAGTGGCCTCGGTCCTCTTCCCCCAAAAAGAAGGCGGGAAGGGATCCCACAACGGCCAAGTTTGAAGGGAGACAAGTAGTACATCTTATCCTGACGAAAGGTGGTCTTCGCCTGCAAAGCTTCTGGTCGTGACTTCGAGGTGGGCTCGGCGATGACCTCCGTCCTGCCGTCCTGGTCTTGTAGCATGGGAATGGAAACTTTTGGCTGATTCCTTGGGACTCTGCGTCTGCCCTCGCTTCCTTAGCACCGAAGAGGAAACCTGCTGTACTGCGCCTGCTGGCGCCTGCCTGGCCTTGGTCATCATGGCTTGCGTCATCTGAACCTCACGAGGTGTGGCTTGCATGGAAATCTCCGCTCCTCAGGAGCCGGCCTGGGGAAGCCGCTCCCTCCGGAGGTCTTGGCGCCGTCCGCCTCACGAGGCTTGGCCCCTCGTGAGGGTCTTGTGTTGTTGATGCTGGAGAAGGGCCGTACCAGGCCGCTGATGAAGCCGCGCCGTGGGCCACAGGCAGGCAAGTCTAGGTACCCCGGTTCCCAGAACACCGACAGCACAAGAAGGGTTTACTCTTTGCTCCGTGTGCTATGTTAGAGCAAATCAAGTTTCAGCACATGCGTTGGACGGCACCCGGCCCCTACCCCCCCCCCCATCCGCCTCGAAGTTGCGTTCCCGACATCGTATGTCTTTAACTCGGCCACGGGGGGTATGATGTTCAGTTTGTAATGTTACTGATGTAGTTGGTGCCCCATCGAACTTGTGCTTTCGGGATTTGAACAAATCACACACCATACCCATACATTTTTTTCAGGTCGCATGCGGGGTATAGGGGGACGTGTGTTCTGATCGAGCATGTCTCCCTTGTGCGGTTTATAGACGCCGCACATATCTATGGGCTCCCCGAGGTATATATATTATCCTTGACCGATAATGAGGGGGGCCCACACAATCTATCCCTTTGACCCAACATACGAGAAGGGTTTGACCATGATGGTTTCCTATTGCTATGTGTGCCATGTTAGACCAAATAAAGTTTGAGCGCATGCATTGGACGACACCCCCCCCCCCCCCCCCCCCCCCCCCGCCCCGCCTCGAAGTTGGGAAACCGACATCGTACATATTGAACTAGGCTTGGGGTCAGGTACGGTGTTCGGTTTGTAATATAGTTGGTGGCCCATCGAAGTTGTGCATTCGGGATTTAAACACATCACACACCACCGTACCCATACATATTTTCGGGCTGCATGTAGTGTATACGGGGTCTTCTGATCGACCATGTCTCCCTAGTGCGGTTTTTTGTGACGACACGCATATCTGTGGGCTCCCCGAGTGTATATATATCATCCCTTTGACCGATAACGAGGGGTATGTGTTGGCCATGAATGGATTCCTCCTAGTTCGTGTTAGGGCCGGTCACCGTCACATGTCGTTCAACCAAAGCTCGAGCTCATGCGTTGTCAGGATTCCCTCCCACATGCTCGAATTGCTGGGTTCGACCTACACCGTACCCTGCATATCTCATCCTTAACTACCTAGCCTTCATGGTTGTTGCCTGTATCGAGAGGCAGGCACCACATCTAAATTGTACATTATTCTATATTGAAAACACACATCACCCCTTCCAACGTACATCTTTTTGGGCCGCATGCAAGAGGTGCTGGTTTTGTGGTCCCTCTCGTGCGATTTTTTATGATGGTTCAATCTATTGGCCCAAGCGGTTTATCGACAACAACAATTGTCGTTTGAGCAAACGATAGATTCACTGGTCCGTCTTATGGTAGGTCATGGCGACATGCATGTATGACCAAAGTATCATTACGTGCATCCGCGCTGCTGACACGAAGTGGGAGGTGGGTCAAGCACCCTAGCTAGCTACAACATTATGTCATTATAGATATATCCAAGGGTGCTTTCGGGTTTGCGATGCTGGTGCCACCAAAGTTGTGCATTGTGTATTTAAAGTTTTAAACATCACACCCTACATTCCTACATATATTTGGCCACTTCCAGGTGGTTCTTGACTTCTGGCCCCTCTCATCGATCTTCGCTGACGCGCCCAACCGTGGGCCCGCGTGGTCAAAGTTGTGCATTGGAATTTTGAAAATCACAGACCACCCTTTTAACTCATATATATTTGGGCCACATGCTGGTGTGGCTATCTTCTGACCCTCTCTAACATTTTTTTTGCTGCAAAGACTGATGACGCTCAATGGACATGGGTATAATGTCTTAACCGTGTGCGATGCAAGTGCGCTGTGAATCACCATGACTGCGCAAGCGCGAGCAAAGGTGGAGGTACTGGCTCAACCGTGTGCGATGCAAGTGCGCTGTAAAATCACCACGACTGCGCAAGCGCGGGCAAAGGTGGAGGTACTGGCTTAACCGTGTGCGATGCAAGTGCGCTGTAAAATCACCACCTGCGCAAGCTAAAGGCGGGTAGTTTATTTAGATTGAATTCCACGTATGCATCTGAAAATTAGGATGAACCGTGTGTGATAGACCAGCTAGCTAGAAATCTAAAAACAAAATACCCGCCTTGAGCGTTGTAAAAATCGGCGGTCCCGCCACTTTTCCTTATTATCATACACGCATATTCTTATTGGACCGTGTGTGATCTTGGGTACTCCCGCCCCGCATCAATTCCTTTACCCAAATTTTAGTACCCGTCGTACTTCAACCGTCGCCCACACTCCTCCAGCTCCAACCTTATAGTAAAATTGCAGTAGCCGAGGCATTTGAACCATCGCCCTCCCTCGTCCACCACCATCTCCACCCACCATGACTAAAATTTTCAGTAGCTGTGTCGTATCCTCAAACAACACCCCTCTCCACAATCCCCCACCCGGCCCCCTCCCCCCTCGAACCCTAGCTCGCCGCCGCTGCCACCAACCCCTCCTGATCTGCCCGTTCCTCTTAGCTTAGATAATAAAGTTCAGGTTACCCAACGATTCCCATACCGTCGCCCCACTCCCCTGAGTTTTTAGATGAGGCCTGCGGTGCCCCTACCCGCCAGATCCGCATCCCCTGCTCCATAATGTGGCAGCCTAAGCTAGACCACATATCCCGGGGAGCCCAAAGACCGTTCGGGCAAGAAGAGGTTTATCATGGCCTCTTCCGCGGACGTTGGCGAGGTGGCCGCCGTTCGCCCCGACCTATCGATCCCAGAGCAACACGTTGCCACGGAAGCCGACGAAGACGTTGACTACGTCGCCATGCCGAAGGCTTCATGTCAGCGGGCTAGCGTATTACTGTATCTCGGGAAAGCTGGCTATGACATCAAGCTCGTCGACAGCGATGGCTTCACACGGGCCATGTCACATGTTAAGTGGTCCATCCCCAACCCCTCTGGTTCGACCGCCATCGGTCTCTTTGATGGCCCTGCCTCTGATCTCCTCCGCCACGGGGTCAAGGATTTGCGATCCTTGTACGCCATCGAGCCCATTTTGTAATTTCTGAAGGACACGTTCTACGGCGGCGGCTTGGGATCCTCAATTGCCAAGTCAGATCTCATCGACCACGACAACGAGGAGGACACCCACAAAGGTTCTTTGATACGTCTCCAACGTATCTATAATTTTTGATTGTTCCATGCTATTATATTATCTGTTTTGGATGTTTTATATGCATTAATATGCTATTTTATATTATTTTTGGGACTAACCTATTAACCTAGAGCCCAGTGCCAGTTTCTGTTTTTTCCTTGTTTTTGAGTTTCACAGAAAAGGAATACCAACGGAGTCCAAACGGAATAAAACTTTCGCGATGATTTTTCTTGGACCAGAAGGAAACCAGGAGACTTGGAGATGAAGTCGGAGGAGCCACGAGGCGGCCACAAGGACGGAGGGCGCGCCCAGGGGGGTAGGGAGCGCCCCCACCCTTGTGGGCCCCTCGTGCACTTCCTGACCTAATTCTTTCGCCTATATATTCCCAAATATCCCCAAACCAACAGAGGCATCCACGAAAACACTTTTCCACCGCCGCAACCTTCTGTACCCGTGAGATCCCATCTAGGGACCTTTTCCGGCACCCTGCCGGAGGGAGATTCGATCATGGAGGGCATCTACATCAACACCATTGCCCTTCCGATGAAGCATGAGTGGTTTACCACAGACCTATGGGTCCATAGCTAGTAGCTAGATGGCTTCTTCTCTCTCTTTGATTCTCAATACCATGTTCTCCTCGATGTTCTTGGAGATCTATTTGATGTAATACTTTTTTGCGGTGTGTTTGCCGAGATCCGATGAATTGTGGATTTATGATCAGCTTATCTATGAATATTATTTGAATCTTCTCTGAATTCTTATATGCATGATTTGATATCTTTGTAATTCTCTTCGAACTATTGGTTTGGTTTGGCCAACTAGATTGGTTTTTCTTGCAATGGGAGAAGTGCTTAGCTTTGGGTTCAATCTTGTGGTGTCCTTTCCCAGTGACAGTAGGGGCAGCAAGGCACGTATTGTATTGTTGCCATCGAGGGTAAAAAGATGGGGTTTTCATCATATTGCTTGAGTTAATTCCTCTACATCATGTCATCTTACTTAATGCATTACTCCGTTCTTTATGAACTTAATACTCTAGATGCATGCTGGATAGCGGTCGATGTGTGGAGTAATAGTAGTAGATACAGAATCGTTTCGGTCTACTTGACATGGACGTGATGCCTATATTCATGATCATTGCCTTAGATATCGTCATAACTTTGCGCTTTTCTATCAATTGCTCGGCAGTAATTTGTTCACCCACCGTATTATTTCCTATCTTGAGAGAAGCCTCTAGTGAAACCTATGGCCCCCGGGTCTATTTTCCATCATATAATCTTCTACTTTTCATCATACAAGTTTCCGATCTACTATTTTGCAATCTTTTACTTTCCGATCTACAAAACAATAATACCAAAAATATTTACTATATCGTTTATCTATCTCTATCAGATCTCACTTTTGCAAATAACCATGAAGGGATTGACAACCCCTTTATCGCGTTGGGTGCAAGTTGTTTGATTGTTTGTGCAGGTATTCGGTGATTTGTGCGTTGTCTCCTACTGGATTGATACCTTGGTTCTCAAACTGAGTGAAATACTTATCTCTACTTTGCTGCATCACCCTTTCCTCTTCAAGGGAAAAACCAACGCAAGCTCAAGAAGTAGCAGGAAGAATTTCTGGGGCCGTTGCCGGGGAGATCTACGCCAAGTCAAGACATACCAAGTACCCATCATAAACTCTCATCTCTTGCATTACATTATTCGCCATTTGCCTCTCATTTTCCTTTCCCCCACTTCTAAAATGATTTTTGAAAAGATTTGCCTTTTTCTTCGCCCCTCTCTTTGCCTTTTCTTCGCCCCTCTTCCGTTCGTCTTCTTCATTTGCTTTTTGTGTACTCGAGTGATTCGACTTGCTTTTATGGCCCAACCAAAGAACGTTGATCCTCACCTTAGGCGGTTGGAAGAAATTGAAAATAATGTCAGGAGCTTCATGTCTTTACAATTTGAGCATAATAGTTTCTTTAGAAACGAGCTTAAAGAGCAGAAAAGTTTTATGGAGTACATGAATAAAGAGCTCAATGATATGTCTAAGGAATTTTATGGTTTGAAATCTCAATTTGCTCATCTTGAAAATTTAGTAGGCCAAATTTCTGATAAACAGGCTACCTTAGTAAATAAGATGGCCGCTAAATCAGAGACTTTAAATAATGATGAAGATCTTAAAGTGATTGATGTGACTCCTATTGAATCTTTGTTTTCCAATATAAATCTTGATAAAGATGGGACTGGAGATGAGTCAACTTTAGTTAAAAAGCGTCCCAATGATTCGGAGTTTTTAGATCTTGATGCAAAAATTGATAAAAGTGGGATTGGAGAGGTCAAAACTTTAAGTAGCAATGAACCCACTCTTTTGGATTTCAAGGAATTTAATTATGATAATTGTTCTTTAATAGATTGTATTTCCTTGTTTCAATCCATGTTGAATTCTCCTCATGCTTAAAATCAAAACAAAGCTTTTACTAAACATATCGTTGATGCTATGATGCAATCTTTTGAAGAAAAGCTTGAATTGGAAGTTTCTATCCCTAGAAAACTTTATGATGAGTGGGAACCTACTATTAAGATTAAGATTAAAGATTATGAGTGCTATGCTTTGTGTGATTTGTGTGCTAGTGTTTCCACGATTCCAAAAACTTTATGTGATGTGTTAGGTTTTCGTGAATTTGATGATTGTTCTTTAAATTTGCATCTCGCAGATTCCACTATTAAGAAACCTATGGGAAGGATTAATGATGTTCTTATTGTTGCAAATAAGAATTATGTGCCCGTAGATTTTATTGGTCTTGATATACATTGCAATCCTACATGTCCTATTATTCTTGGTAGACCATTCCTTAGAACGATTGGTGCAATTATTGATATGAAAGAAGGAAACATTAGATTTCAATTTCTGTTAAGGAAGGGCATGGAGCACTTTCCTAGAAAGAAAATTAAATTGCCATATGAATCTATTATGAGAGCTACTTATGGATTGCATACCAAAGATGACAATACCTAGATCTATTCGTGTTTTTATGCCTAGCTAAGGGCGTTAAACAATAGCGCTTGTTGGGAGGCAACCCAATTTTATTTTTGTTTTTGCTTTTTTGGTTTTGTTTTGCAATAAATAATTCATCTAACCTCTGGTTAGATGTGGTTTTATGTTTTAATTAGTGTTTGTGCCAAGTAAGACCTTTGGGATGGCTTACGGTGATAGTTGATTTGATCATGCTGAAAAACAGAAACTCTTGCGTCCAGTCTCAGAATTTTAATAATTCACTGAAGCGTTGAAAAACCATGATTTTTTATACAAGATTGATATACAAATTTCCTCTGTTTTAATAATTTTTCAGAATTTTTGGAGTTACAGAAGTATTAGAACAGTTCGGATCTTCGCAGACTATTCTGTTTTTGACAGATTCTGTTTTCTTTGTGTTGTTTGCTTATTTTGATGAATCTATGGGTAGTATCGGGGGGTATGAACCATGGAAAAGTTGGAATACAGTAGATATTACACCAATATAAATAAAGAATTAGTTCACAACAGTACCAAAGTGGTGATTTATTTTCTTATACTAACGGAGCTTATGAGATTTTCTGTTGAGTTTTGTGTTGTGAAGTTTTCAAGTTTTTGGGTAAGGATTTGATGGACTATGGAATAAGGAGTGGCAAGAGCCTAAGCTTGGGGATGCCCAAGGCACCCCAAGGTAATATTCAAGGACAACCAAGAGCCTAAGCTTGGGGATGCCCCGGAAGGCATCCCCTCTTTCGTCTTTGTCTATCGGTAACTTTACTTGAGGCTATATTTTTATTCACCACATGATATGTGTTTTGCTTGGAGTGTCTTTCATAATTTTAGTATTTGCTTTTTAGTTTTCCACAATCATACTTGATGTACACACCTTTTGAGAGGGACACGCATGAATCATGATTTATTAGAATGCTCTATGCGCTTCACTTATATCTTTTGAGCTAGGCAATTTTGCTCTAGTGCTTCACTTATATCTTTTTAGAGCACGGCGGTGGCTTTATTTTGTAGAAATTATTGAACTCTCATGCTTCACTTATATTATTTTGAGAGTTTTTAAACAGCATGGTAATTTGCTTTGGTTATAAATATAGTCCTAATATGATAGGCATCCAAGAGGGATATAATAAAAACTTTCATATAAAGTGCATTGAATACTATGAGAAGTTTGATTCCTTATGATTGTTTTGAGATGTAAAGATGGTGATATTAGAGTCATGCTAGTGAGTAATTGTGAATTTGAGAAATACTTGTGTTAATGTTTGTGAGTCCCGTAGCATGCACTTATGGTGAACCGTTATGTAACGAAGTTGGAGCATGAGATATTTTTTGATTGTCTTCCTTATGAGTGGCGGTCGGGGACGAGCGATGGTCTTTTCGTACCAATCTATCCCCCTAGGAGCATGCGCGTAGTACTTTGTTTTGATTACTAATAGATTTTTGCAATAAGTATGTGAGTTCTTTATGACTAATGTTGAGTCCATGGATTATACGCACTCTCACCCTTCCATCATTGCTAGCCTCTCTAGTACCGCGCAACTTTCGCCGGTACCATACACCCACCATATACCTTCCTCAAAACAGCAACCATACCTACCTATTATGGCATTTCCATAGCCATTCCGAGATATATTGCCATGCAACTTTCCACCGTTCCGTTTACTATGACACGCATCTTCATTGTCATATTGCTTTGCATGATCATGTAGTTGACATCGTATGTGTGGCAAGGCCACCGTTCATAATTTTTTTCATACATGTCACTCTTGATTCATTGCACATCCCGGTACACCACCGGAGGCATTCATATAGTCATATTTTGTTCTAGTATCGAGTTGTTAATTTTTGAGTTGTAAGTAAATAGAAGTATGATGATCTTCATTATTAGAGCATTGTCCCATGTGAGGAAAAAAAGAGGCCAAAGAAGCCAAAGAAAGAAAGAGAAAGAAAGAAAGAAAAAAATAAAAAAAGGAAAAGAAAAAAGAGAGAAAAAGAGAGAAGGGGCAATGTTACTATCCTTTTTCCATACTTGTGCTTCAAAGTAGCACCATGATCTTCATGATAGAGAGTCTCCTATGTTGTCACTTTCATATACTAGTGGGAATTTTTCATTATAGAACTTGGCTTGTATATTCCAACGATGGGCTTCCTCAAATTGCCCTAGGTCTTCATGAGCATGCAAGTTGGATGCACACCCACTTAGTTTTCTTTTTGAGCTTTCATACACTTATAGCTCTAGTGCATCCGTTGCATGGCAATCCCTACTCACTCACATTGATATCTATTGATGGGCATCTCCATAGCCCGTCAATATGCCTAGTCGATGTGAGACTATCTCCCTCTTTTTGTCTTCTCCACAACCACCATATTCTATTCCACCTATAGTGCTATGTCCATGGCTCACGCTCATGTATTGCGTGAAAGTTGAAAAGCTTTGAGAACACCAAAAGTATGAAACAATTGCTTGGCTTGTCATCGGGGTTGTGCATGATTTGAGTATTTTGTGTGATGAAGATGGAGCATAGCCAGACTATATGATTTTGTAGGGATAAGCTTTCTTAGGCCATGTTATTTTGAGAAGACATAATTGCCTTGTTAGTATGCTTGAAGTATTATTGTTTTTATGTCAATATTAAACTTTTGTTTTGAATCTTATGGATCTAAAAATGCATGCCACAATAAAGAAAATTACATGGATAAATATGTTAGGTAGCATTCCACATCAAAAATTCTGTTTTTATCATTTACCTACTCGAGGACGAACAGGAATTAAGCTTGGGGATGCTTGATACGTCTCCAACGTATCTATAATTTTTGATTGTTCCATGCTATTATATTATCTGTTTTGGATGTTTTATATGCTATTTTATATTATTTTTGGGACTAACCTATTAACCTAGAGCCCAGTGCCAGTTTCTGTTTTTTCCTTGTTTTTGAGTTTCGCAGAAAAGGAATACCAAACGGAGTTCAAACGGAATAAAACTTTCGCGATGATTTTTCTTGGACCAGAAGGAAACCAGGAGACTTGGAGATGAAGTCGGAGGAGCCACGAGGCGGCCACAAGGACGGAGGGCCCCCCCCCCCCACCCTTGTGGGCCCCTCGTGCACTTCCTAACCTAATTCTTTCGCCTATATATTCCCAAATATCCCCAAACCAACAGAGGCATCCACGAAAACACTTTTCCACCGCTGCAACCTTCTATACCCATGAGATCCCATCTGGGGACCTTTTCCGGCACCCTGCCGGAGGGGAATTCGATCACAGAGGGCTTCTACATCAACACCATTGCCCTTTCGATGAAGCGTGAGTAGTTTACCACAGACCTACGAGTCCATAGCTAGTAGCTAGATGGCTTCTTCTCTCTCTTTGATTCTCAATACCATGTTCTCCTTGATGTTCTTAGAGATCTATTCGATGTAATACTTTTTTGCGGTGTGTTTGCCGAGATCCGATGAATTGTGGATTTATGATCAGCTTATCTATGAATATTATTTGAATCTTCTCTGAATTCTTATATGCATGATTTGATATCTTTGTAATTCTCTTCGAACTATCGGTTTGGTTTGGCCAACTAGGTTGGTTTTTCTTGCAATGGGAGAAGTGCTTAGCTTTGGGTTCAATCTTGCGGTGTCCTTTCCCAGTGACAGTAGGGGCAGCAAGGCACATATTGTATTTTTGTCATCGAGGATAAAAAGATGGGGTTTTCATCATATTGCTTGAGTTAATTCCTCTACATCATGTCATCTTACTTAATGCATTACTCCGTTCTTTATGAACTTAATACTCTAGATGCATGCTGGATAGCAGTCGATGTGTGGAGTAATAGTAATAGATGCAGAATCATTTCGGTCTACTTGACACGAATGTGATGCCTATATTCATGATTATTGCCTTACATATCGTCATAACTTTGCGCTTTTCTATCAATTGCTCGGCAGTAATTTGTTCACCCACCATATTATTTCCTATCTTGAGAGAAGCCTCTAGTGAAACCTATGGCCCCGGGGTCTATTTTCCATCATATAATCTTCTACTTTTCATCATACAAGTTTCTGATCTACTATTTTGCAATCTTTTACTTTCCGATCTATAAAACAAAAGTACCAAAAGTATTTAATATATCGTTTATCTATCTCTATCAGATCTCACTTTTGCAAATAACCGTGAAGGGATTGACAACCCCTTTATCGCGTTGGGTGCAAGTTGTTTGATTGTTTGTGCAGGTATTCGATGATTTGTGCATTGTCTCCTACTGGATTGATACCTTGGTTCTCAAACTGAGGGAAATACTTATCTCTACTTTGCTGCATCACCCTTTCCTCTTCAAGGGTAAAACCAACGCAAGCTCAAGAAGTAGCATTCTTCCAAGGTGAAACAGGCCATCTGTGACATCAGAGAGCGCACCATGGGTCTGTGCTCTTCCAACTGGAAGGATCCCGTCCATGACATGTGATGCAACATCCTATCAGGAAATCTTACCTTTTCTAGCTTGCCAACCCGTACCCTTTGTTGTAGTAGCATTTGCCGTGCGGTGTTTTAACTGTGCCGTGTTTAATTATTTTAGTTATGCAAAAATGTATTGTTCAGTAGGGCTATGTGATGTTTAAGTATGAATTGTCCACTTCAGTTTCACGAATGGCTATATTTGTTGTTTATAGTGAGTAGATGCTTTGTTTATCTGTATTTGGTTGTTAGGTTGGTTGCAGTGAGCATTTTTTCAGTTATCGAGCAGATGCCTTGTTTATATGTATTTGGTTCTTAGGTTGGTTGCAGTGAGCATTTGTCCAGTTATCAAGCAGATGCCTTGTTTATCTGTATTTGGTTGTTAGGTTGGTTGCAGTGAGCATTTGTCCAGTTTTCAAGCAGATGCCTTGTTTATCTGTATTTGCTTATTAGGTTGGTTGTAGTGAGCATTTGTCCAGTTTTCAAGCATATGCCATGTTTATCTGTATTTGCTTGTTAGGTAGGTTGCAGTTAGACTCTGTCCAGTTTTCAATGGCTATATTTGGTTGTTATACTGATCATTTATGCCTTGTTTATTTCAGTCATTTACAATGTGATGTTCATTATGTGCAAGTCAGAACTATGCCACTCGACTGCATCAATACCAATTTGAACGGCTATATTTGGTTCCAGTTATGCCTGGTGTAGTTAACACATGCCCTTTATTTCAGTTTTACACATTTATCCAGTGTGATGTTTAAGCATTACCTACGTTCTATTCATTTTCAACAATACCAGTTTGAATTGCAATATTTGATGGTTGTTAAGCCTGTTGTCGGTAACATTGCCTTCCATTTTATATCTGCTTTAACAGCATGCTGAAACCAATACATTCAAGCTATCATTTGGAGATGATGTTGTTTACCTTTAATATATTTGTTTGATGTTAAGGTTGTTGTACTTATCATGCCTTTCCACTACTTATGCAGGACAATAACGGGAGTGGCCACCATTTTCCGCCGAGGTTAGTTTCATCCCTCGGCTTGTACTCCCCCCATCATTCCATAATGTAGTGCATATAGATCCAGACATGGACACTTGTTAGCTTCTAATATTGACTTGTTGCTTGTAGGTACATATGCCCTTGGCAAGGATCCACGCATCAACCCTTTTTGCGTATGGGGCAATGAGATATTCATGAACAAGCATCAAGTGAGGAAACTAATAAGGATTATTAGCAAAAAGATACGAATGGTGGCAAGCAAATTATTTGTTTATGCTCTATCCAACACAACAGTGAGCTGTAGGATGGTAACTACAAACGCTGCAGCCTTCTCTTTTTACTGCCCATAATGAGTTGTTAGACAACAATGTCTGAATCTTTTTCATTCGCAGTGGTTCCTGAAGCAGTTCACTCAAGATTACCTCGCAAAGTACATGATTGGTGGACACGCAATGAAGGTTAAAGTATTTCATCCAGACTACAATGAGCATCGAGAAGTCCTAATGAAGATAGTGAAGGATGGGCGGGCAGCCATCACAAAGGGTTGGCCTAGAGTCGTGTGCGCATTACGCATGGAGGAGGGCACAATATGGGCATTCCGCTTCACCTTCTCCAGCAACCAGAATGTCTTTCGCATCTCTCTTTACAGTCTTTAGTACAACTGTGGTTCATCATTCTTTACTTGGTGCTTCTGTAGTTCTTCTGTATATGTACATGTGCATCGAATTATGCATTCATGGTTGAACCTATATTTGTAATAAACATGGTTGGATATGAAATAAGTGATTGCCTACTTTGAAATTCAAAACATGCAATTTTTAAATTAGGGATTACACTGCACACGGTTTGCAAAAGCGAAACATCTGCGATAGACATGGAGATAAGACACGTTTCTAGGATCCACTACGTGTGCGATCAATCTCTACTGCACACACGATCAGCCAAGAAAAAACGTGTGCGATTAACAACAGCATCGCACACAGTTCTTTCTTATTAAATATTTGCGATAGACACCTTATCACGCACGCTTCGCAATTACGGACTGTTTGTGATGTTGTGCACATCACAAACGTTTGGTCATAGAAGAACGCGTGCGATAGGTCGATCATCCAACGCGGGTATAACGGATGAATCGTGTGGGATGTATTCAAGCTTCGCATACAGTTTTATAGCGACAACTGTGTGCGCTCTTACATCGAATCGCATACAGTCGAGGAAAAGTAAATGTGTGTGATTGTCTGCTTCTATAATCGTGAACCGTTTGTGATGGGTCACGCATCATAAATGTAGCACCACAAAATACCGACTGCGATGGCAACCCGAGCACAGACGAGTTGCAAGGTTGGAGCGTTTCGGATACTCGAGATATCAGAAACAGTTTAGTAGGGACAACTGTATGCATCAAGGCTCCCTATCCCCGACAGTTTCTGGGTCGTGTGGGAAGGACCCCCCCTATCGCAGCCACTCACTTGGCGACGGTTCGAAACACCGTCATGGGGGTTGAAAACCATATGTATAGCACCTCGCTGTACCAGTGTATACTATGGTTTAGATTGTTCGATATTTAGTTGTGAGCTGCAAACGCCACACATTATCACAAATTCAAATAAGATGTGAGATTGTTTGATATATAGTATGGTTTAGATTGTTCGATATTTAGCTATGAGTTGCAAACGCCACGCATTATCACATTATAGTATAACATGTCCAAAACCACACCACGCGTATCACCCCTATATTCATGCATGCATAGGTTTATAACACTATGATCTCTTATTCAAATATATGAATCCACTTTCATATCGATTTATGATCTTTGTTAGTCTTTTACACCCACACAATCCTCTAACCTTTGTAGCTAGCACTAACTTTCTCTCGTGCATGCACACACCCTCCTCGCCCCCCCTCCCTCAGCATTCTATCCATCACACACATTCATTTTTTTCTTTAGGTCGTTCTCCCATGGTCTCCACAACTCCTTCTTTCCGACACACACCGATCGATAAACCTCTGCAGCGATGGCTTCCTACCACATACACACACACTTTCCATCTCCTCCTTTCTCTGTCCATGCCTCGTGTCTCTCATTCGGTCCCACACACGTGTAAACTCTCACCCCTCTTTTCATCGATCTCACAATCGCACACTCCTCCCCCTATCTAGCTAGTAGTCCTCTCGCACCACCTTAGCTCCATCTCCCTCTCTCTATCCATCTCTCTAGGCCTTATTTGCCTCTAACAAATGTATGTACACCGACTGATCTCCCACTATACATATAGCTAGCTAGGTCGTTTATAACTCATTTCCCCATGCGTCGATCGATCTACCTCATTAGTTATGTCTCTCCCTTCCTCCGACACACAACAATTGATCTACCGATCTAGTTAGGTCTGCTTACCAAACACATGGTCCCCCTTCATTATCCATGCATGCCTCCCGACACATCTATCACACACACGCACACACAGAAACACATCCCCAGTCTTCTTGATATTGAAGCTGTACCCTCAGTTTGTCTAGTAGGCCTCTCCCACCATCTCCGAGAAGCAACTCCACCACCCCTCCGGCGCTCTACCTCTCTCTCTCTCTCTCTCTGTCCCAACCTATTTCCCGTCCTTCACTTATGTATGGATGTTGACCGATCTCCCTCAAGATATAGCTAGGTCTCTCCTTCTCAACACATATACGAGTCGATCTACCTCTCTAGTTAGGTCTCTGCCTCCCCCCCACACACACACCGATACATCGAGTGCTCTAGTCATGTCTCCCTGCCACACACAAACTTTCCCTCTGCCCTTTGATGTTCTGGTAGGTCAGTCGCCCTATATCTTTGATGTGCACACACACAATTTCGATGGCTCTCTTCATCGATCTCGCACCCACACACTTGATCCTCTCTTCGACTCTATCGATATCTATGACCCCTCCCTCTCTTCTCGTGGATCACCCCCTCTATATATGATATAGATAGGCCTCTATTTCACACACATTGCATGTGTCAAAATTTTGTTTGAGATATCATTGACACATATTCCCACAAATACATTCACGAAATCACCCCCCCCCCCAATAACAAAAAACACTCACGAATGCACACGCCATCTCTCTAGGTTTGTATCTCTCTCACACACACCCATGTAGGTGGGGGTCATGCACTAAGAGAAGAGGTGCACGCATGGCGCACATACTCCCGTCTCTTTCCCAACCACACCCGCGCGGGTACACAGTGGAGCTCATTTCTGTACGAAAAGGCAGCCCACGTAGTAATTTGACACGTGTACTGGTTGTCCACTTGATGGAGGATCGGGTACAACAGGTGAACAAACAAATTGCGACTTGATGCGTTATTTAAAAAATAGGCAAACCATGTGGGGTCTACCTTAGAGGCAAGGCTCTATACACTGGAGATGCTGTGTATTACTTTTGATGTGTCCCGTCCACTCGCAAAATGAGGAGAAGCTTGCTTAGTACGCCCTCTCCCCCGCCCACGGGCGTGGTGGCTCGCAGAGTCGTAGGACGAGGAGAAGCTTGCTTACTACGCCTACGCTCGCTCCCTCGCCCACGCGCGCGGTGCCTCGCAGGACGAGGAGAAAATTTTACTACTCCCTCCGTTAGACATATATACTCCTCGTCCCTACCTTGGTTAGAGAGATTATCATATTGGTTGAAATATACTCCCTCCGTCTCATAATATAAAAGCGTTTTTGACACTAGTGTAGTGTCAAAAACACTCTTATATTATGGGACATAGGGAGTATGTCTTTTAGCAGATTTCGATATGAACTACTAGTACATACTCCAAACACTGATGTATATAGACGTATTTTAGAGTGTAGATTCACTCATTTTTCTCCGTATGTAGTCCATATTGAAACGAACGTAGTAGTACGCACTCTCCCTCGCCCCTCGTCCCTCGACCCTCGCCCACGTGGTGGACGTGCAGCAATTCATTCGGTCTCAGATAGCCAGAACCATATACTGTAGTACCATCATTGCTCGACTTCCCGAAGAGGCGAAGAGCCAAGTGCAAGGTTAATATTTTTTAGATGCCAAGTGCAAGGTTTATAGGAGAACGAGTTGTAGTACTAGTAGTAGTACGTACTGTATGAGGAAGAAGGCAACAAGAATGTTTGTTTTGCGTGACAGTCTCTTCTTATAGGACGTGCTAGACCTGGTGGACCTCATTGTTGCAATGGGAGTACTATCATAGATGGCACGATTCAGAGTGGTGGGCAGCGGGAATAATTCAGAGCTGCTTAGTCTTAAACCCCATGAAGAAGTCCCATCGAAAAGAATAGCCATCCTCTACACGTGCTCCTATGTAAAATGAGTAAATGAGACAAAAGAGAAAGAGACAAAGTAAAAAAAATCACCAGCCTTAGAGCCAGCCCTATTGTATCAGTGAATGATATTTCTACGTCGTGATTGACATCGCTATATTATTAACCATGCTGCGGAGGTAGCAGTGGATTTTTATTTATTTGTGGAGGTAGCAGCGGATGGATATTCAACGAGGAGTGAAATGATGGTTGCTTCCTCAGTCAAACATAGAGAAAGGTGGGCCTCGTGATTTGACGGCTTATTAGTCATTATTACTGCCTATACTCTTTGCCCATATAATAACCGCGTGGTAGAGTAGTGGACTATACTTTTAATAACCATGCTCGAAGAGAAGAGGTGCATGCACCAACGCACGTAGTACTAGTAGCACTCTTTGCGTCTACCCCAACCACACACGTGACACGGTGGAGTTCATTTCGTTACGATGATGCAGCCCACATGATAATTTGACGCGTCTAGTAGTAGTTACTCACTTAATGGAGGGTCAGGAACCACGCATGAACGTACGCAATATAAATAGGTTCATATGGAGAGAAAAAGAAACCGCTCCACTCTATACATAGCCAGGAGCCTACACGGTTGCTTGCTGGGGTTGCTCTCTTCACGCTCTCTGGCACAAAACGACTGTGGCCACATCTCTAACATCCGGGCGGATCATGTCCGTCGGGGGAAGGGGTGGATGCTTTGTGTAGATGCGGTCGCCATCGCCGACGGGGAAAACCCACTGTCGGCGCATCCCGATCAGGGGTCCCCGCCGTTCTCTCTCACAAAGCCGGTGCGGTTGCCTTTGTCCCTTGCTCACTGCCGTGACGTGGGCAATTGCCACCTCCCGCCGCCCTCCTCTAAGCTAGCTACATCCCGACATCCCTCAGGTACAACTTCCTTTACAACCGGCTTGCACCACTGCCCCAGCTGCCCACATCGCTCCATGTGGATATTTCTCTACTTCTTTGCCCCGCACGTACCTCTGCTGGCTTCTACTATATCTGTGATGAGTTTATGTCTCATCAACTAGTCTCACTAGTCTTATTCTAATCATGCTTCTTCAATTTCTTTGCCACAGGGATGCTCAGCTCGATTTTAGTGAAACTACACAAAATGATCTGATGGTCAAAGGGTTGCAAACTTCATTTCTTCGGAAGGTTCAACATCGCCAGCAAACTAAAGCCCGGTTAGGGTTTAGGGTTCAAGGCCTAGGGACTGCATGGATCATTTTTTTCTTTAGTTGTCTCTGTTCCAAAATAAGTGTCAACTTTAGTAGTACAACTTTGTACTAAAGTTGGCATAAAGTTGAGACACTTATTTTGGAACGGAGGGAGTACATATTGGCTATGATCTGTCAATCATTGAGATGCAATAGCATGCATGTTAGTATCCTTTGTATTTGATGGAATGTAGCAACAGGGCAACCTTGGACACAAGATACATGAAACAGAAGCTGGAAGCTTCATAGCATTGTACAAATTTATCTCGCTGAGAAATTACAGTACGTACTATGTACTACTACTAAAGAGTTAGGTGTCGCACGGTGTCCAGAAAATATGGTGATAGTGTGAGGTGGGCCATGTAATCACTGAGCTGCCATGTTTTTGCTGCTTTCGCACTCCTCCGCTGTAAGAGTGGAGAAAATTGTAAAAAGTGGAGATGCTCTACCTTATTTCGCTGAAACGTGGGACATCCAGCATCCGGTGCACATGTCATGCACCAAAGTAAAGTGTACAGTGCAACTGAGACTCGGCATGCTCGTACCACCTTAGTAATAATGACCAATGAACCATCAAATCACATAGACCCGGCAGTAAGTTGGACGGACGAAGCAACCATCACTCTTCATTGAATCCGCTTCTCCCATCAACGCAGGCGCCAGTGAGAGGTCGCGTCCGCTCTGCACGGGCATGAATGCGGCACCGATTCTTTGGAGCAGCGCTGACTATTTCGGGCGGGAAGCGCGCGCGGCCGATGGAGGGGGTTTGGGTGGGCCAGGGTGGTCAGGAGAGGGCGTGGCTGCTGTCCCGACCAGACGCCCGGAAACAAGAGGATGCACCGACTCTCGCTGCTAAATCGTAGTACTACACACAATCTCTCTGTAGGTCAATGTGTCGCTCTCTCTAACACACACACGCTGTTAAAAATAAACACACGCACACACAGGTTCATGCACCGGCGGTCAACCGCTATATCTGTAGCCATGGGATTTGACGCACGCGGCTGCCGGATTTGGAGCATTCCGGCCGCCTGCGACTGCACCTTGCCATGGATTGTCCGGGTACCGGGTCGCACAACAATGGCAATGCCTGCCGGATTTAGTTGTTGTTCACTTCGGAGGGTCGTGTACCACACGTGAATGATAGTAAGTGTGACCGGGAGGCGTGGAGCATTAATTGTGAATTGACTCCTTCGAGCGTTAAATTTTCTTCGTGTATTAGAATTGCCTTCCGTCACAGTTTACAGGGAGCGCTTCAATTCTCATGCATTTCCACCACCGGAGGGATTTTAGGCGCATTTGGTTTAATGCCCAATTAATTAGGGCATCGTAACCGCAACCAAGCCCAAAATTTTCTCTCCATGCAGGTGTGTACGCGGGGTGGAATAAATGCATGCATGTGTGTACGTGGACTGAAAGCACTCCATGCATGTGTGTACGCATTAATCTCTCCAGTAATTGGGCGCCATGGTATAACTCCCGATGCTATTTTTCAGTCCAATCGCTATCCACCTTGGTCCGAGAGATTGTTGATGCGTGCCCTATAAACTGTGACGGAGGGAGAAATTAAATAAAGAGTTTCGTTTCATGCACAATTTAAAATGATTTTTATGGAGAGAAAAAGATAACCACTCCAACTATATAGGAGTATATACTAGCAAGATGCCCGTGCGTTGCACGGAACATCAAGATGCATTTGTATGAGTAGTTTACCTTGTGGGAGAAAAGGATGAACCTCAGGCCTTATTTGCAAATGTGGAGTGGGGTGTGGGTATCTTTTTGCAAAATTGCCATAGTTTCCTTCCTATCCGTTAGATATAAATTGGACGGCCTATATTGCAGGATGGCAGGCACACCGTCATCACCAACTCTATTTTTTATAAGAGTAGAGATATAGATATAGAGAGTAGAGATATGCTGCAGCCTCAGTGCTTGTTTTCTAGGGTTTACTCTCTTCACACTCTCTCCACTATATATATACTAGCAAGATGCCCGTGCGTTGCACGGAACATCAAGATGCATTTATATGAGTAGTTTATCTTGTGAGAGAAAATAATGAATGAGGGAAGTCCTTATCTGCAAGTGTGGAGAGAGGTGCGGATATCTTTTTGCAAAATTGCCATAGTTTGCTTTCTATCCGTCAGATATAGATCGGACGGTCTATATTACACGATGGCAGGCACACCATCATCACCAACTCGGTCTTTTATAAGAGTAGAGATACACGCTGGAGTCTCAGCGCTTGCAGTTGCTCTCTTCACACTCTCACCCTCTCCAGATCTAAACAAGACTGCGTTGGCCTCTCTCCCCTCACTACTGGTCAAAGAGCCGGCAGCATCCCGTCCGCCGGGGAAGGGAAGGAGGCTTAACGCTGTCGCCGTCGGCGAGGGAGGGAATCCACTACCGGCGTCGCTGTTCTCTTTCACCCAGCAGCGGCGCGGGAGGGCCTCTGACCCCTTCTTCCTCGCTGTTGTACATAGTGTGGGCAGATCGGCCTCCGGTCGCCCACTGAGCCACACACCGAGAACCTTAAGGTATAATTTACTTGATCCACATGCATTGCTCTAGCTGCATGTGGATTTTTTTTCGCTTCTGCACTCGAATCTAGGTGTTTGATCAAACAAGAATGTAGTGGGGAAAGTTGTATAGCATGAATCTAGGGTGTGGTTCAAAGAAGAAAGGAAGGGGGGAAAGTAGTATGGACTGGCTATCCAACACCTACGTTGGTCGAAAAGGGAAAACAATGACAAACGCAGTACACACATCTGTAACGAACCGATCTTTCTGTGGGTGGGGGACAAGACTGTAGAGTTTGAGCAGGACTAGATTTGCTGCCCTCACATAGGGAAAGGTTCCTAAAGATAACAAAACTGGGACCAACACAAATATGCTCCTTGGTTGTTTGTTCTTTGTTGCAACAGACTGTGCATGACCCCTTTATACATCGGTAGATGCACATGGTACTGGTGCATCCACTGTCTCGTACAACTCTTTAGCTGTTGTTAATCTAATAATGCCGCTGGAAAATTGATGCAATGCCACAGTTAAAAGCAAATTACATGTTTAATGAATTTATGAATCAATGCCACTGTTTGAGAAATGCCACTGTCTTGCTTTCTTTCCCATTTAGATAAGTTAGATGCTTCTTTTTGTGAGCTTCTGTGTCATCCACCTTTATTGACCAGTAATTGTTTCCTTTGCACCTTTGTGTAAACAGGGTTATCTACCTCACCTCATTGCTATTGCGACCTTTTGATGCACTGCACAAAACACTTTTGTTTTAAGAGTGTTTTGTGCAGTTCAACCAAAATGTCACACCGACAACGTTGCTTGATTGCTTGATCTTAGTGGAACTGCACAAGAGGAGATCTGACTTCCTATCTGTGTTGGCAAATTTGTTTCAGATCTTCTTCTTGTGAGTTGTTTGAATTCCGCGTCATGAGAGGTCAGTACTGGCCTTCTTCCACATGATTGTGCAGTGTGCTTTCATATGTTTTACTACTTATATGGTAATGTTGCTTGATTTTAGTGAACTGCACAAAAGGAGACCAGACTTCCAATCTGTATGTGCACTGTAATATCCCATTGAGGTAAGATAATGATATTTTGCAACTATTGGCCTGTATATTGCTACTGTCATCATAAGAGTAATGTTGTTGTTTAGTGCTATACTTGTGCTCCCTAATTGACATGCCAAATCTTACATTGAAGGCGAAGCTTGTCTGTTATTGAACCAAGTGATGAAGGGGAAGAACAAGCGGAAGAAGAACGAAAATCAACTCCCGGTGCTGTAATGAAGCACTGGAACTATGCTGACACAAGTAATGATATAGTTTTGTATCTTAATTTATTGCTATGGCTGGAACGAGCAATTGTTTTGCCACTATGATTTGATGCCACTCTTAATGTAATATGTAATTATCTCTACTTGTGCAAACAGGGATCTTGTTTGAAGATAACATATATTTTAGTGGAACTGCACAAGAAGATGTTGGAAACATTAAACTAACCGAGGAGTTTATAGTAAGCATGGAAACCACAGTAGATAATAACGGATGGTTCCGAAGAAGTGCTTCATCTGCATGCTCTACACAATAAGCCTCCTGACAAAGGTTGGTACCGGCCCATGGATTTCATCCATATGATCGAGCTTTGTCATCTCTATTGGTGTTGTGCTACTGTTTAGCTACTGTCATGAGAAAGTGGTATTGTTTCGCATGTTAATCTAAGGCTGCTAATAAATTGAGGCACCGTTTTGCCACCGTTATAGCCACTGATAAAATTAAGTAATAATACCGTTCAAGTTGAGCTGATGTGTTTGGTATCATATCATTTCCTATAAGGATAATGAGGATGCATCTCTTTGTGACTATACATTTCATTAGTTACTCCCATTGTTAATGTAATGGCTGTTTTAAATATTTCCTTTCCTTCTTTTCAAGCAAACAAGGATGCTAGTGTCGGATTCAGGGCTCCGCAGACCCAAGAAAGGTTCGAACTCTGGGGCGTGTGCGAAGGACTCAACCTATCCAGCCAACCAGCTCGTCACCCTACGGCCTAGCTCGATGCACACGAACAAGGAAGAAGATGAGCATGGCAGTTTACCTAGGTTCGGGCCACCTTGCGGTGTAAGACCCTACTCCTGCTTGTGGTGGATTGGCCTCACGAGGGGCTGAGGATGAGCTAGTACAAGGGATGAACAACCTCGCGAGGTCTATGGGTGAGGGTGGAATGGAACTCTAATCCGGTCTCCCCCCGGTCTACGGTGGTGGCTAACCTATACTTATAGTGGCCTCGGTCCTCTTCCCCCAAATCGTAGGCGGGAAGGGATCCCACAGTGGCCAATTTGAAAGGGGACAAGTAGTACATCTTATCCTGATGAAAGGTGGTCTTCGCCTGCAAAGCTTCTGGTTGTGACGCAGCAGTGGGCTCGGCGATGACATCCTTCCTACCATCCTGGCGGTCTTGGTCTTGTAGCACTGGAATGGAAACCTTTGCCGGGCTCCTTGGGAACCCACGCCTGCGCTTGCCTCCTTAGCACCAAAGAGGAAACTGCCTCCTTTGCGCCCGCTGGCGCCCGCCTAGCCTTGGCCGTCATGACTTGCGTCATCGCAACCTCCTGAGGTTGGGTACCTGCATAGAAATATCCGCTCCTCAGGAGGCAGCCTAGGGAGGCCGCTCCCTCGGGAGGTCTCGGTGTCGTCCGCCTCGCGAGGCTTGGCCCCTCGGGAGGGTCTTGTCTTGGTGGCCTTGGAGGTGGGCCGTACCAGGCCGTCAATGGAGCCACGCCGTGGGCCGCAGGCAGGCAAGTCTGGGTACCCTGGTTCCCAGAACGCCGATAGCTAGCATTTAGTTGTTCTCTTGTCTTTGCACAACAGGATCATCCTCCTCAAAAGAAGAATATGGAGTACGTGAAGTGCCTAGTTCCGATTATGCCAGGATGAAGAAGCCAAGCCATTCTCTTCTTATCAGAAGGAGCAGTTGAAGGATGGTTACATTACTGCCCACAAGAGCAAACTAACTTCAGCTCAGAAGGACTCACAGATCTTCATCTTTGTTGCTGTGATGGCCAATACAATGTTGTTTTAGGATTCTTTCTGGTGAGTTCTATTTTTTTTAAATGTGTGCTCTGCATGGATCATGTAGGTTACATGTTTAAACTGTAAATTCATAATATAGTTTGCTTTGTACTAATCACTTTTTTGTATTTATGCAAACAGGGATGCTCAGCTTGATTTCAATGGGAACTGCACAAAATGTTCTGATGGTTCGTGCCCTCCATTATACTTCATCATGCACAATACATCGAATGTTCTCAATTCATTCATTTCCACCTCCAGCCACAAAATTAGCTACAAGAAAGGAGGTGCCGATATGTTTAAGGCCTTGCAACATATAAAGGTGAAATCATACAAGCTACGGGCGAAGTTGGTTGATTTTAATGGAACTGCACAAAAAGAACAGCTGGTTTATTTAGCAAGAGATGACATGTCAATGTCCGAACTAATGGCAAACCCGGCCCATTCCACAATCGTAGGCATTTGATATTTTTGAATGGGAAAACCTTGTCAAAGTTTGCTCATTGATGTACGCAAAAAGCATTTGATATTTTGGAATGGGAAAACCTTGTCAAAGTTTGCTCATTGATGTATGCAAAAAGACACACATTTGATATTTTGGAATGGACAACCTTCTCAAATTTTGCTCATTGATGTTAGCAAGAAGACACGTGTTTGATATTTTGGAATGGGATGCCCTTTGCCGTCAGCAGCATCGATCGATTTTTCTTTATTCTTTAGTTGTGAAGTAAATATTGGCTCTGACGTGTGAATCATTGAGATGCATAATCATTGATTGTTTTTTATGAATTTGCAGGCCTGTGAGTTTCATTGCAATGTACAGGCACACTAAAAAGCTGCTCAAACTTTTTGTATGTGTGAAACTGCTGCAAACGAGGTGATCACCGTGCGTCCTGAGAATAATGCTAGTACGTATTGTTTTGCATGTCATCCAATGCCAGTGATACAAGAATTCGAACTAATCGAACTAAATTCGTTCATACACGGCCGGATTTCATTACATTTCATACATTCTTCAACTAAAAAGGGGTGCGCTGGAGGTATAATTAATTAACCTAATCTATGATCTCCGACGCCCATTTCCCGTGTCCGGCTAAGTTGAACAGAAGCTTCTTCTCCAGCTTAGCTCTCCGACTCCATGTCGCTGCCAAGAAGCTAATAGGTCATCAATGTTTAACCCTCCAAGCTTGGCCTCAACCGGAGGGTAGCAGCGGTGGCCTTACTTGGACCCGAGCGGCGGCGACCTACCATGTTCCACTCTTCCTTGTTTTCTGTGTGGCGCGGCCTCGTTGGCAGCGGGGCGGGGCCTCGACGGAGCCGGCGATGTCCTCTATCTCGTTGCCGGCGGGGCGGCGCCTTGGTGGAGCGGGGGAAATCCTCCCCCTCATTGCCGGCAGGGCGGGGCCTCGGCGGAGCCGACGATGTCCTCTGCCTCATTGTTGGCGGGGCGGGGCCTCGGCGGAGCAGGGCCTCGCCAAAGCCGACGAATTCCTCTGCCTCGGTGCCAGCGGGGCGGGGCCTCGGCGGAGCCGGCATTGTCCTCCGCCTCATCGTTGGTCTCGCCAAATAGTGCCTCGCCCGCTTCATCCACCTCTTTGTAGGCAGCCACAACCTCCGCCACCCGCATGCGGTACTGCCAGGGCGCGAGGCGGCTCTCATGGGCGGAGCGGTATGACTCGAGCAGCGCCTCCTGCTCCGCCCGCTCCGTGGTGATCTGCTCCTCTGCCGGCAGGTGCTCCTGGAGGACATGGTGATTATAGGCGGCGTCGGCCTGCGCCTCCCGGAACTGCTCCTCACGCTTCTGCCTAACCATGTCCATGTATTGGGCACGGGCCTCGCCGATGGTCATGGTGCAATGCACCGACGAGGATGGCACAGAGGAGTGGGTTGGCATCGGATCATCGACTACCATGTTCTCCATTGGGACGTCATTGTCCTCCGGCTGCCTGCCGGCCAGCCAGTCAGCAGCAATGGCTGCCATCTCCTTCTGGTTCGTCGTCCGCCTGTCACGAAGAGCGCTGGAGCGCGAGCAAGCCATGGTGGGAGTGGTGTGGACAGGAGAAAGGGAATGGAGGCGGATGACTGCGGCTATGGCCGGCGCAACAGTTTATATAGCAATGGTGGGCGGCAGAGGGACGAACGGGTGGCGCCGGAGTAGCCGCCTCGACAATCGCGTATCATTAATGTGGGCGGTAGACGAATGGATGGACGGCACTTGTGTCGTTTGAACGCGGAGCAATCGCCTGCACCGGGAAGCGGCGTGGGCGGCACTGACCGTTTCGGGCGGAAAGCGCGCGCGTGCGAGGGAGGGGGTCTGGGTGGGCTAGGGTGGTCAGACTCGTGCTTGGCAGTGGCCCAGTCCAGCAGCCGGACATGCTGGCTCACCAGCGAGCTCGCCGAGCTCAGTGACAACAATCAGACGATGGACCGACCAGGAGCCGGTGCCACCACCCAAGCCGGTTCATGCCGTGTTCACCATAGAGCAGGTGCGGCCGCACTTCGACGCCCTAATGGCGGAAGAGCTACCAGCGCAGGAGGACCTGTGCTGCAACCTCCGTATCCTCAACGAGCACCGGCTCGCGGAAGGACGAATCGCCGGCGAACAAGCGAACGACAATGTTGTCGTGGACATGTGGGCCTATGATCCTGGCTTCCTGAATGAGCAGCGGGCGGTGTATCAGACCATCCGTAGGGCCCGCGAGGCCCTCCCTGTCGTCCTTCAAGTTGTTGCGCTCACCGTGGCGTCGCTGTCTCGTGTTGTCAACATGGTCAACGAACATGAGGAATCAGGAGATGACTTAACTTGTAGAGGATGATAGTGGGGACCCACCAGGGCCATAGCCGCACGTACGCAAGTGACTCATTATATACAACTATAATTTTTTTTGCTTCCTCCTGGTTTTCTGACATCATGGTCCCACACCATTGTCAACCTATATAGTCAATAAACGAGAGAATTGCACAAGGAGCGGCCGACAGCTGGGACCCAGCAGCTCGAGCAGTATATGTGTTTTTGAGGTGTGAGCAGAGTTTTTCTTGAGTGATGTTTTTGTTGTTGTTCAGAGGAGCAGGGTATCAACTGGGCGGGCTGTGGCCCGTCTAGCCCAGGCTATTATTTTATGTCGACCAAATATCCAGCCTAGATATTAATTTTTTTCAAGGTGAAAATGGCTAGCCTAGCTATATTTTTTTTGAGGAATACCCAGCCCAGGTCAACTTGTTATTCTCTGCCCCGCTGGGCTGCAAATCTTTCCTAGGAGGGATGCATTAGGCTTAACAAGAAAATGGGCTTTAAGAAATAATAAATGGGATGTAATTATAAAAACTGGGCTGTAACTATAAAAAAAATGCACCAAACATGTAATTACTTTAAAAAAAATTATTATTTGGATTTTGAAAATTTTAATTTCATTACTTGTTGCGCGCGCAATATTTCGTTGGATTTTTACGTAATACAAATTTATTTTGAAATTATATTTAATCTGACTCAAAATTTTGGGATAAAAATATTTCGGATCCCATCAAAATGTGGGAAATTTTATTGAATTCTGTTTTGAGTGGTTGGTTGAAATTATTAATCGTTGTCCTGGCTAGAAAATGGGTTGTAATTTTAACAAACTGTAAATGGGTTGTAGTAAATTCCATTAGAATTCAAAAATGGGTTGTACATTATTACAAATCGCAAATGGGCTATATGTTCTCTGCCACACACTTATGGGCCTAGTAAGTTGACGCGTACGCAAGGCTTTGTCAACTTATAGTCAACACACGATTCTAGCAGCAGTGGCCGTTGGATGTCCATCCAACGGATGTCGTGCTTCTTCAATCTCGGATATTCTTGCTTCACCCGCCCAAACCACTGCCGATGGTACAGCCTGCTACCGCCTCCCATGGCCGGCTGTGCAGCCGTGCAGGACTCACCGGCCCACCCTACTCCCATCACCGTCTAGGCCATTCCTCTACTCACCAACACCTCCTGTTATTCTTCGGTGACAGCAGCCAAACACCATAGCCGAACCAGTGAACCCTCATGCTCCCCTCCACGTGGGCATCCACCTACCTCGTCTTCCCTAGCTCTGTGTCATTCCATTCCTAGGCCTCGCCGTCGTCCACTGCCTGGGTGTTTTCCGCGCGGCGTGGTCAACATGGTCAACGAACGACAGTCATCGGAAGAGGACTCTACGCGGTGAGGCGGATAGATGGACCCACCAGCTACATCTTCGCACGCAAGGAAGTGCGTCCATATTACGGGCAAAAAAATGATTCTTCCCCATGATAGCTGGGACCCACCAGCTATATCTTCGCACACAAGGAAGTGCGTCCTTATCCTTCCTGACAGCTGGGACCCACCCGGTTGAAGCGTATGTAGCTTTGTCGCGAACGTGTAAGTACATACTGGTCGATAGGTCTCTCTGCAATGATGAACCATGGCTGAGCAAGCAGCGACACGTGTAGTAGTAGTAGAGCCCCCGACGTAGCAGTTCAGGCACTCCCTTCTAAACCATGTACACGTGCGTACAGCCACATGCCAAAAAATACGGCCACGTATGTACATACGTGTGGGGTCTCGAACGCCTACTCATGCATACGTACGGCCAGGGCTCGTGTAAATGGAGAGGCTATGGACAGCAGCAACGGCGTCCTTTTCATCGAAAGCCAACCGGCTGGGTCGGAACGGAGAAACAGCGTCCTGTTCATCGGGAGGCAACAGACTGGGTCGGAATGCGTCGTGTTCATCGGGAGCCAACCGGCTTGGACAGAACAGCCGAAACGGGGTCTGGCATACCGCAGTACGGAGCAACAGACTTGTGTTCGAGCTCCTACGGTCGAAACAGGGTGCTGTTGATCGGGAGGGGTGTGGCATACCGCAAAACTGAGGAAACGGATTTGTGTTGGAGCGCCTACAGTTGAAACGGGGTCCTGTTCATCAGGAGGGGTGTGGCGTACCGCAAAACGGGACTCCACGGGCTACTGTTCATCCACCGTCTACTGCCTCGCTCCAGCTAGCCTCCATGGGCTACTGTTCATCCACCGTCGACTTCCTCAAGCCTCCACCTGCTACTGTTCATCCACCGTCGACTTCCTCCTGCCTCCACCAGCTACTGTTCATCCACGGGGTCGCCTCCACCGGCTACTATTCAACCAGCCCTCCACGGGGTCCTGTTCATCCACCCTCCACCGGCTACAGTTCAACCAGCCCTCCATGGGGTCCTGTTCATCCACCCCAACCAGCTCAGGTGTAGCAGCCTCCTCTCGATCGGGGTCCTATTCATCCAGCGGCAACGGCCTACTACTACTACCACGGGGTCCTGTTCATCCAACCCCCACCGGGAACTGTTCATCCAACCCCCAACAACGGTCAATGTTCATCAAGAGGCAGCAAGTTCGATCGGCTTCAGTTAGCAGCAGTAGCAAAGGAATCGCTCGGGTTCAGTTAATAGCCAGGGATCGATCGCTCGGGTTCAATAACGTAGCTAGTGCAATCGCTCGGGTTCAGTAAGCGAACGCCTCGCTCGGGTTCAGTTAGAGCCCAATGCCTCACACACACGCGTGTATGTGTACGAGAGAAACGCGCAAACCTCCATGCATCGCTCGGCCCCGACCACCCATCGTAACCGGGAACTCCCCGATATTTTCCTCGCCCTCACTTCTACCACGACTTTTTTCGTCATGGACGACCCAAAGATTGTCATGCAGGTGCGTCCCCGGCCCGCCCAGGATGAAAAGCCCATTTTCTGTCATGATTTTTTGTCATAGAAGTAGGAGCCCACCACATCTATGATGATACGTGCTTTTGTCACAATTATCATCATAGAAGTGTCATAAACATGACCAAAAAAAATTTCGTTCGGCCCAAAATGTCACGGATGTGTCTTTTTTTGTAGTGCAATTCCTTGCATGCGAAGATGTAGCTAGTGGGTGCAGCTGTCAGCCTCACCGTGTACAGTCATCTTCCGATGGCTGTCGTTCATTGGCAACATTGACCACGCCGCGCGGAGAGCACCAAGGCGGTGGACGACGGCGAGGCCTGGTAAGGGAACGATGCGGAGCCGTGGAAGACGAGGCAATGGATGCCCATGCGGAGGGGAGTACGAGGGTTCACTGGTTCCGCTGCGGTGTGAGGCTGCCGTCGCCGAAGAATAACACGGGGTGTGGGTGAGTAGAGGGAAGGCATGGCCGGCAGTGGGATTAGGGTGGGGCGGTGAGGCCTGCGCAGCAGCACTGCCGCCCACAGGAGGCAGGAGCAGGTGGTCCCGCTGGCGCTGGTTTGGGCGGATGGACCAAGAAGATCAGAGGTTGAAGAAGCAGCACGGCTGTTGGATTAACATCCAACGGCCCAGCTGCTAGAATCATTTGTTGACTAAGTTGACAAAGCCCTGCGTACGCGTCAGCTTAGTAGGCCCACAAGTCAGCGTAATAAGGAGGCACTTGCTTGTGTGGGTCCCTACTGTCAGCCTCTCCACTTACATCCCTCTTCCGATGGCTGTCGTTTGTTGACCATGCTGACCATGCCGCGCCAAGAGCACCAACGCGGTGGACGACGGCGAGGCCCAGGAAGGGAATGACCCGAAGCCGGCGAAGCCACAACAGTGGATGCCCACGCTAAGGGGAGTACGAGGGCTGACTGGTCGGTTGTGGGGTGAGGCTGCCGTCGCTGGAAAACAACAGGAGGTGCGGGTGGGTAGAGGGATGGCCTGGCCAGCGGTGGGAGTAGGGTGGCCCGATGAGGCCTGCGCGGCAGCACAGCTGGCTACAAAAGGAGGAAGCAGGCAGTCCCGTCGGCGCTGGTTTGAGCAGCTGGAGCAGGAAGAGCAGAGATTGAAGAAGCACGACGGCGCTTGGATGGACATCCAACAGTCACTGCTCTATGTTGACTAAGTTGACAAAGCCTTGCGTACGCATCAAAAAAAATTAGGACAGTGTCATCGTCAACCTAGTAGGCCCACAAGTCAGCCTCCAAATCTGTGGAAAACAGCATACATCCCATTTGCCATTATTTTTAATAATTTACAGCCCATTTGCTGATTCTTAAGGATATTTTGAAGCCGATATTCTTTTTGTTAGCATTACAAACCATATTCTGGCCATTGCTAAAAAACAATGAAATTTAAAATCTTGAAATCCTGAAAAAATGAAATTTGAATCTAGTTGCCGATTTTCTGTGTTTTTAAAATTTACAGCCCATTTCTTACTACTTATAGCCCATTTTCTAGGGAAGCCGAATACATCCCTCCTTGTATTTAAAGATTTGCAGTCCAGCAGGGCTGAGAAAAGCAAGTAGGCCTGGGTTGGGTATTGTCCAAAACAAAATAGAAATGGGCTAGCCATTTTCAGAAAGAAAAAAGATATCAATTGGGCTCGTCATGTGCTTAAATAAAATCCTGGGCTTCATCTCTACAACTGGGCGAGCAGATGGTCCCTGTTGTTACAATATTTCTCTCTTTAATAAAGGAAATGGCAAGCCATTTTCCTTGTTTCAAAGAAAATATGACAGTCATAGACAAGTTTAAAAGGGCAACAACATCCAACTCAAGCTTACAAACGGTACGAAAGGCCAAGGATTAATTGTTCATGAAATTTAGACAAAACACAGATTGAACATGGCAATAACATCTAACCCAACCATTGTTTTTGGCAATCACAAACAAATGGATTGGTCTGATCCATAAAATCAACATCATGTGCGAAAAAAATTACTGGAACATGACCACAAGTTGTTGTAAATAGAAGCTAAGCACTTTCAAAAGCCCATTTGTCCACCTGAAACTTCTTTTTTGTTGTTCAACATATCCGTCCATGAAAAATTTCTTGTTGAAAAACTTAAGCCTCATGGACAATAGTAACCTCGCATTCAACAGGAAGAATGTGACAAAGCTTATGTTTGCCTTGTTGGATGCATATCCTTCCATCGTTATTGTCCTCAAACGAATGTCATGAGAACTGAGAAAATCCCGGTGCTTATTACGCCACCGATTGGTTATATATTTTTCTCCATGTGTTAGTGCCTAAGTAGACATGAAGATTGAAAACAGTTAAGGTCTAAAAAAAGAGTATGTCGAATGAGCGACAACTGAACGGTTAATTCTAGTACAATATATACGGTCTTTCGATGGCTGAATTCATTGTGCATGAAATCATCACCTTTATATACAAATTCTCCAGACATGGAAAGCATCACATCAAGCCAATAATTGTGTTCAGATCATAACTAAACAGTCCGACATATAAGATCTTGACAGAATCCAACACCATTGATAGGCTATCCATGGACGAACTCTTCATTGAGCATATAACATAATATTAGTACCCAAAGTGTACTCCAAGATGATATAAAACTTATGCGCACAAATGCAAAATGCAGCTTATGATTACAAATGTGTAGATGACAATATACGGTACCTGAATAAGTGTGGCGCCAAACACCAACTTCTGATAATTAAATGGATCAGGAATTACACCCAAGGTCTCCAGTTTAGGCGCAGAGACGACAGTTATTTGCGAAGGTATATAACAATAATGAAGGAGCAACCTTTGAAGTGAAGGGGCATCTTCGATGATGAGCTGTTTTGTCCTTCAAAACAAATTCCAATGCTCTTAAGGTGAGGCAACTTTATTTGGAGACAACTGATAGGGATTTATATTCCCAAAACAATCAGCAAGCGCTCCAGGGCAGGGCAACTGGAGTGGATGATGTTGTGCAGTGAGGCCTCCGACAGATAAACCACCACAAGCGAAAGTTTTTTAGCAATGGGAGTTGAAGCATTTGTACCAGATCGTCTGGTAGATGGCACCGGGCGAAGGTGGCGGTGTGGAGAGAGGAGGAAAACCACGAGATGGACAATGGTGGTGTGGGCACAAATTCTTGGCCTTCAGTTCGTGGTATGTAATTTTGGTGGTAATGGTAGAACTCAAACTGCTGGAGTTTTTCGAATTCAGGGGATGTCAGCCAGGCGTCCACCGTGCAGGGTATGGACAACAGGTAGCGTGTCGGGATACAGAGGCGTTGAACAGAGCCCTGGTGGGAGGAGATGATGGCTCTGAGGAGTTCAAAATCATGAATGACAGATAGCTGACGACAGTCGAGATTAAGGGGTGTGGCGCGCCATAGAGGGCGCCACCGAGTTGAGAGGACTTGGGTGCGGCAGCAATCCTTGGTGGGGACAAACAAGATGATCTCCCCAAAGATGTCATCCCGGAGATCACTGATGCGGTCCACCCGAGATTCTACGGGTTCCCTAGATCCGGTGGGGGGGCTTGCTGCTTCTCCCCGCGCTGCCGGGTGCGGGATCTACAATCGGCGTCGCCGCTGGCGGGAGCCTCATCTTCTTGGCGCTGGGGCTAGCCGACTCCATTTTCCTTGCGGGCGTCGCTCCGAGCTCACAGGTTTGAGCAGAGTAGCGAGAGAAGAGCCTAGTGGCAGTGCGAGTGGGGAAGAAGGAGGGATGGGGTTTTCTGTAGGAGCGAGGAAGAATAGGAGCAGGCGTTTTCTATACGAGTGAGGAAGAAGGTGAGCGGGGGTTTTCTGTACGAGTGAGGAAGATGGGGAGCGGGGGGAATTGGGGGGAGACGGAAGCGGGAGAGTCCAGCAAGCTGCAGTAAGTGGAGGCGAGGAGGAAAGAGGGTTTTTCTGGGACCGCCCCTCTTCAAAAAATATGGGCTTTTCCTCGCAAAAAACAAAAACAAATGGGCTTTAAGATGCATAGGCTTTTGTATCGACCTAGTCTGCTGCCCGTGTTTCGTACTGGACGGCCTTGTACTAGAGGCAGCCCATTAGAGACACTCTCCAGCTTATTGCCCATTCAAAAGAAGAAGAAAAGAGACGCCTCCAGATTATGCCTCCTCATCGGTAACATTTTTCAACTTGGAAAAAAGTTATAGCTCCTTCTCGGGCTGGCTTGGCATCCACCAAATTAGAGGATGCGGTACTACATGCAGACACTCACACTGGTCATTGCGTGGCAAAATGAGGGGTCAAATAACAGGCCCACAATATAGATTGTAAAGGTTGACACGCTAGTCAACATTCACACTAAACTAAGTTTCACAACATACGGTATGCATACTAGCTAACATTCACAAGCACTTAAGTGCAGCATGTTTACGCATCTAAATGATTCACAAGACTATAACCAAGACAAAGCTATGAGAAGGTGTAGAAATAAAGAAAAAATGATCGATGCGTCTCTGAGCAAAGGGCCTCCCTACGCACGCACATGCTTCTTTCTGCTCAATGTTGCGTGCACTTTGAGCATGTTGGAAACTCCACAGCTAGCCTGATGGCTCATCTTGCAATTTACGCTGACACATTGCAGCAAACAGAGGAGGCAATAGAGATCACTCAACATCACACCATTTTGTGCAGTTCCACTGAAATCATCTTCATTGTCCTGAATGTGAAAAGATAGGAAAGAAATAACTGTACTTAAACGGTGTCGCAAAACAGTAGCACATATCAATAGCTCAGCATGACAAAACATGATCATCTGGACGAAGGGGATACTGACCTGCGTGAGGAAGATTATGCATAATTTTACGGGTGGTTAGTTGATTTCCACCTTGGGATCTCCTATGATGGCATAGAGGAAATTCTATGCAATCGATGAGTGCAATTCCTTCCGTGTGGCTATAGAAATTTTGTCCGACTAACCCCAGTATATTTTTTGTGCAGTTCCACTAAAATAATGCACCGCTGTTTGCATGACCCCTACTCACCAGCCAGGCTATCAATGACTCGGTCTCTTTTATCTTGCTTTGACTGCGCGGCTGCAGTGCTTTTTTGCTCCTCCACACATGACAGGCTCGTTCCACACTGCAATCAGCAAGTCAACGTACGAATAAGCTTATTTCATCTTGCGTTGGTCATTCTACCTAGTTACGAATGTAGGAATACCTGGAGCATCATGAGGTCAGCTGACAGCATGTTACACTAAAATTGAGGTTTGTGCTTCCGTTTGCACAAATAAGACACCATATGGAGATAGACAACCCTGTTTGCACAAATATGTAACAGGGTTACTTAAGCAGTGTCATTTTTTGTAGCGGCATATGATTAACAGCAGCATCTCATATGTTATCAATGGCATTACACTGACAGTATGAAAAGGTGCCATTAACTAAGAAGTGCCATCACATCAAATCAACACTGGCACTAGATTATCAGTACGTACGTGCACGGTTAACAGCAATGATCGTTCTAACAAAGGGTGATATGGAAAGGAGAAATACATCATCGTGTCAACCATTGTGCAATTAAATTTTGTGCAGTTCCACGGAGATGCGGCTATGTTACCGATGTCAGATTTTAGTGTAACGGCCGAAAACACTCTTTATGAGAAATAAAGCAAGACAGAAGCATTTCATAAAATAGTGGTGGCATTGATTCAGTTTATCAATGGCAATAGATTGACAGCAGATAACTTAACAGTGACATCACATTAATAGTGGCATTGTTTCATTTTACCTGTGATGTTAGATTAACAGTTGCAGTAAGGGCATAGGGACAGGGGAGGCACAAGCATGTTTTACATCCACCGAGGCATAAAGTGGTGAGGCAGAGGTGTTGTCGAGTGCGGCAAACATGCAAAGCATGTCTAGATTTGTGCCTTTTTTGTTGTCATCAGTGACCTTTCCTATGTGACCACAGGAAATCTAGACGTGCTCATTCTCGGTTGCATTGTCGACCCAAACCCCCCCCCCCCCCCCACACACACACACACACACACTTTCTATCCTTCTTGGACCAAGAGACCGGTCAGGCCAGCATCTTTTTTTCCCTTTTCCAACTAAGAGATTGGTTCGTTAACCAGTATCTGTTGTACCTTTTTTCCTCTAATAGTAAAAATTTAGGTGTTGTTCGAGTGTTCGACAAGCCGACGGAGCTAGCTACATGGGGAGCTTCGTAATACTAGAAGAATATCCACATGTAGGATGCACGCCGTGGGGAGCAATCCTAACTTGATGAAAAAAGGATGCAACGACGTGGGGAGCTAGGCCATTAGAACAAGGCCGGTTCTAAAAGAAGTTATACCTCCGGTCGGCGGGATGTGGAGAGGCAGTCGGCGGGATCTGCCAACACGACGGCGGGGAGCAAGGGTGCAGAGGATCTCCCACGCCAGTGCCAGGTCAGAGAAGACAGTGCGCAACGGCTTCCTCCCTCGCCACCGGCGACCACCAGCGGATGGGATCCGGCCGGATCTATGACAACCGGTGAGAAGAGAGAGAGAGAGAGAGAGAGAGAGAGAGAGAGAGAGAGAGAGAGAGAGAGAGAGAAAGAGAGTGGACACCACCGTCTTGTTTAGATCTCGAGAGGGTGAGAGAGTGAGAAGAAGAGAGCAACCCTAGCAAGCAAGTCCCAAAGTGGAGTAGTAATTGTTTTTCTCTCCGTAGCGATCATTTTAAATTTAATATGCGGGGAGCCATCTTCTCATTTAACATACCAGTAAAAAGAAACTCAATCAATAACCGCGCCACCGCGTTCAGGTCGCACTTGCTATGGCTGACATTTGGTCCCAGACCCCACATTAAGTGGAAAATTAGATGTGTCAAATTGTCACGTTACCTGCCTTTTAGTGTGCAAATGCACTCCATCGTGAGTGTACCCGCGCGTGTGCGTGAGAGGAGAGTGAAGTCCGATTTATAAACCTTGAGGTTGTAGAGCTAGTCGGAAACAAACCCTCACCTTTAAATCACTGAAGTTTGTACCATATCCTCTGTAATCCCGGTCATTTTTAACCTTAAGGGCGTGTGTGGTTCAAGGGGTTTTAACGGGGATTAACAGGGATTGTGGGGGATTAAATCATGTACAAGCCAAATTCCCCTCCATTCCTCTCCAAACCCCTTGGGAGGAGGTTGAACCGAACAAGGTGTCACAGCCCTAGAATTGCTTGTAACTAATTGCATGAAAGCATTCATGTCATCATGTTAAATTCAAGAAATTTGAAATGGGGATTGATAAACCCTAGCACAAATGCAATTCAAATAGGTTCAGATAAAATCTTTTTCAATAAACCCAAAAATGCCCTTTGAAAATGTTCATGGTTTCAGTCAAAGGTGAAAGCCTCTGCCAAAATTGATGAACATATTTCTAGGTCATCTCTGGATTTTTGAATTAAATCATTATGTATTTGAATTTGGGCATTTAATGGTTATAACTATTTTAATTGCTCAAATAACTCTGAAATTGAATGTGGCCTGTTGGAAATAATTCAAAATGTGCCCATAATTTATTTCAGGATTTATGGAAATGAATTAGTATTTTACTAATTCAAAATAGAGGAATAAAAATAGAAAACAGAAATAGATTTAACAGAGAGAGAGAGAGAGAGAGAACAACACCTGGGCCACCTACCTGGCAACTTACCGCAGGCCAGCCAGCCCAGCCCACCTGGCGCTGCTAGTCGTCGTCCACCTCGCGCCAGGAGGACGCGGGCGCGTGCCCGACGCGCGCACGCCACCTCCTGCTTCCGCCGCAACACCTCGGCCCTTCTAGCCTCGCCAGCGCGACGCCCACGAGCTCCTGGTTCCTCTCCCCTCTCACTCGGTCTTTCTCCCCTCCTCTGCTCTCTTTTCCGCGACCATCCGCAAGCACCCGAGAGCACCGACGAGCACAACCACGGCCACCATCCACCCCTGCCTTGAGGACACGTCTAGAAGAACCGCCGTTATCTCCTTCATCGTCTACACTAGTCCGTTCATCCGTAGGAGCCCTGCAGCGTCATCCTTGAGTTCATCTTCAACCTCCGGCCGCGGAGATCGCCATCGCCAACCCGCTTGCTCCGGGCCTTCCCCGAGCCGGCTGAGCATCTCAACGCAATCGCCGTGAACCCCTGTCTCTTTCCCCCTCACTCCCATGCTCGATTGCTCACCGTAGCCACTGATTCACCAGAGACCGAAATGCGCCGCCGCCCGAGCTCGTCGCCGACGTAGCTCCGGTGATGGACAGGTCCCGTACGCGTGACCGTTGAGTTCGTGTGCTCCCGTAGATGCTGTAGGTGCCCTGCACACATCGCCACGACCACCGTAGCTCCGATCCCGAGCTCACCCGAGCTCCGGCAGCCACCGCGAGCTCAGCTCCGGTGAGCTCCAGCCACTTCTCGCCCAGCCGCCTGCTCCCTTGGAACGGCATGTGTGTGGGCTACCTTCTGGTAGTCTCGGCGCGTCCAACCGCCGCCCCTAGCGCAACTCCGGCGTGCCTCCGCCGTCATTTTGGTCATCGCCGGCCGAACTCTGGCGACAGCCAACATGGCACGGTCATTAGGGCTACCCCCCTAATTAGCCACCTCGCAGCCACTGACAGTAGGCCCCATCGCGGGTCAAACCCCAGTCGGCGCTGGGATTGACCGGGATTAGTCCCTGTGTCACTGACGTGTGGACCCCACATGTCAGGTTTGACCTAGGTCAACCCAGCTGACCTGCTGACGCAGTGATGTCGTCATGCTGACGCAGTAAATGTTTTCTGGCGTTTATATTAATCCAGAAAATTCCAGAAATTAGTTTAAACTTCAAAAATTCATAGAAAATAATCTGTAGCTCCAAATGAAATAATTTATATATAAAAAATTATCAGAAAAATCCAATCTATCCATTTATGCTACTTTCATGCATGAAAAACCAACTTATACCTGCTGTATAAGTGAAAACATTCAAATGGCATTTTAAATGCTTAAAGTAGAGTTTGCATTTGAACCTTTGGTTCAAATGGACTCCCTTGCACTTGTTGCTAGCTGCATTAGCTCAAATCATAGCATATTGCCATGTCACATGCATGCATCATATTGTTGCATTGCATTGATTGTGTTCCCTCTTGTTTGCCAGTCTTTGTCCCCTCTCAATAGACGTTGCACCGACGTTGTGATCGTTGACACCGATGAAGAGCTATACTATCTTCAGAAGTGCCAGGCAAGCAAACCCCCTTTGAGCATTCTGATACAATCCCACTCTCTTGCTCCTGCTCTCTTTTACTGCATTAGGACAATAACGATTCAACTATTACATGTTGCGGTAGTTGAACCCATTCCTCTGCATGACCTGTCTTTGCCACAGTAGTTAGTGAAAACCCACTAACATGAGTAGGAGTTGTTTGAGCCATGATGTACCTACTCATTCATGCTTGCTTGTTATGCCTGCTATGCTTAGAGTTGTGTCAGGTCTGATTCATCTGGGATGGATTGGAATGGTGATGAACATGTCCTACTGTTGAGAGCTAAATGTGTGAACACGTTTTGGTAAAGGTAGCGATGAGAGGCCATGTAGGAGTACATGGTGGGTTGTCTCATTGAAACCATCCTCAGGAACTGAGTTCTGTGTTTGTGATCCAAGACAGTTACTACCACACATTGGGATCCTTAATTGACTCTCTAGACTTATTAGCTGCCTTGATCTCTGTCCAGGAGTTGCAACTAGTTTTTGGTGTTTGTAGTATGCTGGAGGCCGTGCGCAGCGCTGAACCTAGGGGTGGGCTGTGATGCGGTAGGCACGTGGCACGGTGTACCGAGGCACCCGTTTGGTGGGCTCGGGAACCCTGCACACATCGTTTGGGGCCGTAGTGGAAACCCCAGCCGGATCTCCTTGCGGATGGAACCTGAATAGGCGATAAACCTGGACTAGAGACTTGTGTGGTTAGTCAGGTCGTGGCCGACACCCTCGCTGGGCTTCCGCTTGAAGGTTGCCGAGTACATGTCGTGTAAACGGCGGTAAGTGGTGAGAGCGTGTGTGAAGAAGTACACCCCTGCAGGGTTATAAATGATCTATTCGAATAGCCGCGTCCGCGGATATGGACCACTTGGAACGCTTACATTGTTCATAGACAAGTGGAAGTGGATACTCTAAAATGCGCAAGATAAGCGTGAGTGCTATGGATGGCCTTCTCATAGGGAGACGGGAGCGGGTCCATAGTAGTGTATTGACATGGTGAATATGTGGACTCGTGTGCGCTTTCTCACCCCAAAGAAAATACTGGTAGTCGTAGTACAAGATAGCCACAGAGTCAAAGCTGGCTTGCTGCAGTCAAACTCCACCACCCCTTTGTTGATATCGGGTGCATATGTAGATAGTTCCGATGTAAGTCTTGTTGAGTACATTTGTACTCACGTTTGCTTAATTTATATTTTTGCATAGGAGACTTCGGTCTCACTAGTAGTTCCACGAGGACTTCGACGTTTAGCTTGTTACCTCAGCTACGATCTTGTACCCTTTGGAGGGTCTTGTAGGTAGACAGGCTTTCTAGCCTGCTCTCTTTTCAGATGTCTGTACTCAGACATGTTTATGCTTCCGCTTGGCTTGTATGATTTTGTGTGAAGGGTCATGAGACCCACTACTTGTAATAAATGCTATGATGGCTCTTCTGGGCCTTTATGTATATGAGTTGTTGAGTTATGTTGTGATGACATGTTGTACATCACATACTTGCATGTTATGCATATGTGTAACATGTATTGCTATGTGTGGGATCCGACACCTAGTTGTTTATCCTTGGTAGCCTTCCTTATGGGGAAATGTCTCCTGGTGCTTCCACCGAGTCATGGTAGTTCGCTACTGCTCTGGAACACTCAGGTTGGCTGGCATGTATCCTTCTTTGTTCCTGTGTCTGTCCCTTCGGGGAAATGTCACGTGTTGTTCCTTTAAGTCCTTGTAGCTTGCTACGACTTGGGTTCATACGTTGATGACCGACACGTTCATTGCTGGGTTACGTATGCCTGTCCCTGTAAGTTTGTGCCACCTTGGGTTCATGACTAGTCATGTCGGCCTGGGTTCTCTATCATATGGATGCTAGCGACACAATCATATACATGAGCCAAAAGGCGCAAATGGTCCCGGCCTAGGTAAGGCTGCAGCCGTGGGAATGCCGTGCGTGAGGCCGCAAAGTGATATGATGTGTTACATGCTAGATCGGTGTGACTTAGGATCGGGGTTCTGCCAGCTTTGGTATTAGAGCCTGACTGCCTGTAGGATTACCAAACCAAACTAGTCGAAGTCGAGTCTAGAAATGCTTTAGTTATATAAGGGAATTGATTGTGGAAGGGAACGTAAGGCTCTTTTTACTTCTTTACCTTATGTCCTTCTGATCTGAGTCACCCTCTTCTTTTCCTACGGGGATTAAGAACTAGGCTTCTCATCTTTCTATTAGGTTCACGTGTTACTAATCCGTAGACTCACAGGATTGATGGATTCAAGCCTCAGTTCAGTTTCTAGTACTTCCGTGTCTTAACAGTTGATCTCGGAACCTTGATATTGTGATGTCAACTGGTTATGCCACCATTTTGCAGGATGTCTCAAATCTTTTGAGCATTTATAGCCGTTATGCCGTCCGAGTCATCCCAGGTTTCTAAATAGTCTGATGCATTTGCAAATCCCTTCTTCCCGTTCCCGATGCTCCATTGGGCCAGATTAAGCACACTAATCAGTGTGTTGATGTACTTCATTGCCTTGACATATATGTTGAAGCTATTATTATGACACCTAGGGTATCTTAGAGAACCACCCGTAACCCAATCTTGTGTTGTGTTCCCAGTGTGATGATTCTGGCCACTATTCTCGAAAGCATCTCGTGATGTTATTTAGTTAGTAGGTATTCCATTTCTGGGTTCCTGGACCCAAGATTCACTCTACTTACTTCGTGTTGATAGTGTTTGCTCGTTCCTTTAGGATATTAGTAACCTTGTGATAGTCTTCAAGGTCAGTGGTATATTGTTCTTCCAATACCATGAACCAATATGGCAGAAGTTCTTTTCGAACCAACAGATCACAACAAGAGTGCTCATGATGAGTTCTTGATTCTATATTGTGAACCTGCCAGTCCTACCTTTCTGCATGGGTTATCCGGAAGAAATATGTTGAACTTCTTCGACATGCTAATCTATGCATCCACAACTCAGAAAAGTATATGTTCCTTGAGTTGTCCCTCTTCAGTCATATTCCGACCTTGATCTATCAGTTGATAGTCAGGATTAATGGTGCATTCGTGTCATCGATGCATGTTATTCTTGTGGTCCGTCAAGCCATTCTATTTCGGAATGACTAGGAGAAACAAACTCCAGTACCTTATCCATTTCTAGGATTGGGTCAAAGCAGTTGTATTCCGCAGATCAAAATGCCAATCCAGCTTTTGTTCTGTTCTACCTTGGAGTGTTACCCTCTTTTATGTCAGGATTGTCATGAGAATTGCACCACCTCTTATGAATTCTTGACGCAGTGATACTTGTAGCCATCATTGTTCATTTCTTGGTTCCTGAGGCCGCAACCATGGGAATACCATGCGTGAGGCCGCAAAGTGATATGATGTGTTACATGCTAGATCGGTGTGACTTAGGATCGGGGTCCTGACACAAGGCCTAAGACTAACCACAGTGGGAGTAACTTCAAGATTAACATCGGGTCCAACTCAGCAAATTCGCCTATGTGGCAACTAGTTAATGAGGAGAGAGGTAAATTGAGTAACTTATAGCTAGTTACTCATTCTATGAGTAACATCACACATACCAAAATAAAATGACTCTATAAACTAATAAATGAAGCTTTGCATGACACTACACGTGTGATGACCACTGGAGCAATCCACTCAGGTTGTACGTAAACATGTTTATACTCTTCATTCATGATTTTTAGTACAAATAGGATGCACAAGGCGATGTCATCCTCATACCAGCCACTATTGATGGATGGCCACGCAGCGTCGCCGTGCTCACCTGCAACTGCAACCCGAGTTGCGCATGCAGGAAGTACGACTGCAATGGAGTACTAGACGCACAAGGCATGTTGTTGGTGCTGCTTCATGAGCTACCGAGCCATCTAGACGAGCGCGCGGTAATGTTCATCACCTGCGGAATGAAGGACGTCGTTCTTTCGCCGCATCCTGGCCATCACAAAGGTGGTGACGCACTTTGAGGGGTTGTCAGAGACGGAGTCCGTCGTCCCACTCCAGCGACGGACAGCGCTCGCCCGAGAGCGCAAACGTGGACGCAAATTAGTGCAAACACGGCCGGATTTCATATATACATGAAGGATTTCATTACATTTACAATAAATAAGTTGTGCTAGTCCGGAGCTAAATGTAAAATTAATATACCTAATCTAAATGGTCGTCGGCCGATCTCGTTATCCTCCTCCAGCATCCGACTGAAGAAGAATCGTGCAAGGCACCGGCTGTTTTCGCCGACGTCGCCTCGGCGGTGGCCTTCATGGGATACAATCGGCGGGGGCCTCCCGTGTTCTATTTCTCCTCGATGATGGCAGCGGGCGGGGACGTGCTGGCCGTCACCTTGTGGACATCCGCGTAGCCGCGTCACCTCGTCGACATCCGCAGCGGCTTCTTTCTCTGCCTGCATGGCGCGGCTACGCGTGCGTCGATGGCGGATGGCGCAGTCGCAGGAACTGGAGGCGCTGTACGACGCGGCGGCGTCGAGGGCAGCGACGATGCCCGCCGCCGTGCTCCTCGACAAGTCGGCGTGGACCAACTCGGCACTCTTCCTCGAGTAGGATTTGAGCGGCCAGTTGCGGAACCACGCGCTGGCTTAGGGCGGCAACTGGCTCCATCGGGCTCGGCGAGGTAGGTGGAGCAGCGAGCTGCCTCGCTCGTAACTGTCGGGCTCGGCGGGCCACCCAGACGGCTTTTATGCCGGAGAACTACTCTTCTTGCTCGTCGGATGCAGCTGAAAGAGTGGAGAAAATAGTGTAAGGAGGAGCTTGGCCGGCTTCCCGCTCCTGAATGGACGTGTGGCCAGAGTGGGTTTCTCGCATTCCACATGTGTTTAAATGTAGCTGTTTGAATGCGGCGAGGAGGCGGGTATAGCTGGGAGTGCAGTGGGCGGCGCCCTCCACTTCAATGGCAGACGAAGTGAGAGGTCGCGTCTGCCCTGAACCCCTTGACCGTGGACCTTGACCGTGTACGTCTGGCTTTGAGCACAACATTATCCTAAGGCTGGTCATAGTGGGAGTAACATAGCTAGTAACATAATGCACCCCAATGCAAATTTGCTTATGTGGCAAGTAATTAATGAAAAGAGAGGTGCTTAGACTAGTCACAATGGGTAGTAACTTAGACTAGTAACATGCATATGTTACATGCATGTTACTAGTCTAAGTTACTACCTCTATAGTGGGGAGTAACATATGTGTGGTGTCATGCAACACTTCATTTATTAGGTTGTAGACTCATCTTGTCTTGGTATGTGTGATGTTACAGTAACTAGCTATGTTACCACATGCCTCTCTTTCCTCATTAATTACTTGCCACATCATCTGTTTTGCCTAGAGATGTGTGATGTTACCACCTATGTTACTCCCACTGTGGGTAGTCTTAGAGTAACATAATACTATGTTACTATAACATAGCCCTTCCCAAGAATAAATGAGTCTATAAGTTAATAAATGCAATCATCTATATGTTACTACTTCTTTGTTACTTTGCACTATTAACGTAGTAACATAGGCTAGTGTGATATGCATGACACTAGTCTAAGTTACTCCCCACTATGACTAGCCAATGGACCTTGACGGTGTACGTCACCTTGTGTCCAGATCTGAGATGCCACGTGTACCAGATGAATGACTCCAAAGTTCGACCCGTGATGCTAGGTGCGAGCCGAGGAACACTGTTGGAGAGACCCCCCTCATAATTTTCCTACATTGGTCGTTTGATTCATATGATAGAATGCTATAGGAATTTTTCCTATGAAATCATGTGTTAATTGGCAATCTAGCATCCACTCCAACTTTTTTTCACTTCCTTTGTTTTTCCTGTGTCAAACACTGTGTTAATGCTAGTATGGGATTCAAGTGGACATGCCACTCCAATCCTTTATTTTTCCTATTCCTGTGTTTTAAGTTCCTATGAAAGAAAAGAAACGTAGAGAGTACTTGCTCTAAATGACGTGCTGTTGCAAGAGCCGCCTATATTAATTAACCATGCTCTAAAAAGGTGGCCCAGCTTTGGCTATAGTGTAATGTACTCCTACTAAAGGTTAGTGGGTGACCTTGCGCTTGGCTCTTCGCCTCTTCCGGAAGTCGAACAATGATGATGGTACTACAGTATTATATACTTCTGGCAATCTGACACCGAATGAACTGCTGCATGTCCACCGCTTGTATAAAGCAAAAGCTTCTCCTCATGCTACAAGCCACCGCGCGCGCGTGGGCGAGGGAGAGGGCGTAGTAAGCAAGCTTCTCATCGTTCTGCGAGTTGATGGGACACATCAAAGTTATTTATTACTCTCTGCAAAAAGGGTCGACCATGTCCATGGCTACCATCCCGTGCTTCATCATTGAGTACGTGCACGATTCACGTGCCATCGAGGAGAAAAAATATTGCGTAGTACGTGCCATCGAAGTGCATGACTCACTTACGCACTGCTTATCTCCATTTTCTTGCAAGACACATGCACCTTGATGCTAGATGTCCCGCGGGTTGGCAAAAGGATGAACAAAGCTCACGTCTAAAACAAAAGAGTGGAAGAACATAGATTCCCGACGACCGAGAAGGAGCAAGGAACCTCGCCGTGGAGCGTCTGCACTCATAATATTTTATATTATTCAGCGATATGAAATCAACCAAATCTCTCCACGTTTAATCGAAAGAGTCCGAAACACATCATACATGGCCCACCTCACGCATTCACCATATTCCTCAGCCTCGATGCGGCACCTAGTTATAGTATATCCAGCAGCCCATCACTACTCGCTCCTCATCCTTATAGCCCGTGCGACACCTAGTTATAGTAGTATATCCAGCAGCCCATTGCTTCTTGCTCCTCATCCTTATAGCCCGTGCGACACCTAGTTATAGTATAACTGAAAGAGTACTTGCTCTTTGAGCAAAGGGCCTCCCTAAGCACGCATTAATTACCTGGGCATGCTTCTTTCTACTCAATGTTGCGTGCACTTTGAGCATGTTGGCAACTCCACTGCTAGCTTGGTGGCTCATCTTGCAATTGACGCCGACACATTGCAGCACTCCTACAAGGCCCAGAGGTTAATTTGAGAACAAGTACCTCGAGGTTAATTAAACATACATGACCAAAATTATTACAAAAGTAATGCGATAAACCTTGGATTAACATGTTTTCCTGGGCATGCTTCTTTCTACTCAATGTTGCGTGCACTTTGAGCATGTTGGCAACTCCACTGCTAGCTTGGTGGCTCATATTGCAATTGACGCCGACACATTGCAGCACTCCTGCAAGGCCCAGAGGTTAATTTGAGAACAAGTACCTCGAGGTTAATTTCACATAAATGACAAAAATTATTACAAAGTAACGCGATAAACCTTCGATTAACATGTGTTCAAAAAACAAAAAATATAGAAAATTACAAAACAAAGACCTCGAGGTTCAACTAATTAGATGGGCCACTGTAAAGGTTTATTAATTAATATTAATAAACCTTTATAGTAACCCATCCAATTAGTTAATATCAAGTACACTTCCCATCCGGTCACCCATCTCATGACCACTCCTGCCTCAGCACAGTTAACTTGGGAGTTTTGTTAGATGAGCTATCGGTAGGGAAGCTGGTCCTTGCTGATATAGCATGCCTCTTCGTATCCTTTATTGCGTACATGGATGACCGCCTGTTGCCGCCCATTGGTCAATGCCACGTCCCCCGCGAATGTAGAAGCTTCCCTCCCTCGTCTAGCTGCTTCCCGCGTTTTCCCCTATTTTTTTTCACCAGCCCACCTATAGAACCGCCTAGCGCCGGCCAATTCCTCTCCAAACACCTAGCGAGGCGATTGAACCTAACAAGTCTAGACTTGTTTCTAGTGGATTCGTTGATGTGGCACCAGACGAGTGTGATAGCTGACTCTGACAAAATAATTGACTACCACATTGGCATAAATGAGCATGGGGCCCACTTGTCAGCGTGCTGGACGGAGGAAGTAATGCAAGACAAAATGGAGCGCGGAAGAGCAAGTACAATAAGGTGATGTAGGCGGGTTGTAAGGCTTTAAACAGTATATTTTTTCTTAGTTGGATGAGAGAGAAGAGGTGAGAGAAGAGAAGCGGGCTACAAACTTACAGCCGGCTATAGCACAAGCTCCAACACCTTTTGTGAGAGAAACATGTGGGCCATATATTAATGATGTACTAGTAGTATAATAGTATGACTAACTATTGTATATTAGTGGGCTATAAGATTGGCTATAAGTGACATGGCAAATTCATATAGCCGGCTGTTGGCTATACTATTAACCATGCCCGAAGGGTGTGGATCGATTGGCTCACGTGTGATGACCACTGGGGCAATCCACTCAGATTGTACATAATAAACAAATTCGTGCAAACACGACCGGATTTCATTACATTTACATAAAATAACCGGTTTCCACGCGGAGTAGGTTTCTCGGATTCCATGTGGGTTTAATGTAGGCGTTTAAATGCGGCGAGGAGGCTCGTTCAGCCGGGCGTGCAGCGGGCGGCTCCCTCGGCCAGCACGCCGCTTCAATGGCAGACGCAGTGAGAGGTCGCATCCGCCCTGTGCCGCCTTGACCGTGGACCTTAGTAGTACATTAGTCGGTTGATTCATAGGATTGAATCCTATAGGAATTTTTACCTATAGTATGGAATCACGTGTACAACTATAACATTTCATTGGAAATCTATAGAATCCGCTCCAACTTTTTTTCACTTCCTTTCTTTCTCCTGTGGCATCAAACACTCAGTGCTGATACTATGGGATTCAAGTGGACATGCCACTCGAATCCTTTGTTTTTCCTATTCCTGCGTTTTAAGAATCCTAGTACTTGCTCTAAATGATGTGTGAATCAAAGAAAAGAAATGGAGGGAGTACTTGCTCTAAATGATGTGGAGTTCCGTTCCTCTTGGTCACTCCTGTAAATCTCTATATGTACAGTCTTTCACGGACGGAGGGAGTAGGTTGAGCACTAGAGCGTGATCTTGTGTGTTGCGTCATGTGTTGTGTGCGGCATGGATGTGTGAGTGTTGCGTGCGTGCATGTGTACGTGTGAGTGTTGCATGCATGCATGAGGCTTCTACTCCCTCCCATTGGCATGTTCATTTTTCAAGCTTCATTAAAACGATGCATGCAAGAATTAAGAGAAAACTCCACCTACGTTCGTGACCGTTGGTAAGCCTCTCCTACAAAGTTGGTCAAACTTTACAAAGTTTGACTTTGACCAAATCTTATATGCAGACTAAAAAGAAACGGAGGACCTGTGGACCTGGATGCTGGATGTTTTTCTACAAAGTTCTTGCATGACCCGTGGACCTGGATGCTGGATGTCCCACTGATACGTCTCCGTCGTATCTACTTTTCCTAATGCTTTTCCTCTTGTTTTGGACTCTAATTTGCATGATTTGAGTGAAACTAACCCGGACTGACGCTGTTTTCAGCAGAACTACCATGGTGTTGTTTTTGTGCAGAAATAAAAGTTCTCGGATTGGAACAAAACTTTGCGAGGATTTTTTATACAATAAAAGAGAATTACTGGAGTCAAGAACCACCGGAGGGGGGCACCTGGGTGGGCACAACCCACCAGGGCGCCCCCCTCCTGGCGTGCCCAGGTGGGTTGTCCCCACCTGGTGGCCCCACAGACCTCAACCCCGATACTATAAAATCACATTTTCGGAGAAAAAACCAGGGAGAAAGAATTATCGCGTTTCACGAGACGGAGCCGCCGCCACCTCCTGTTCTTCATCGGGAGGCCAAATCTGGAGTCCGTTTGGGGCTCCGGAGAGGGGGATCTTCGATCTTCGTCATCACCAACCCTTCTCCGTCGCCAATTCCATGATGCTCCCCACCGGGAGTGAGTAATTCCTTCGTAGGCTCGCTAGTCGGTGAGATCCCTGGTATCCATTATGTTCTGAGATTGATGTTGCTATGACTTTGCCATGCTTAATGCTTGTCACTTTGGGCCTGGGTGCCATGATTTCAGATCTGAACCGTTTATGTTATCACCATTATATCTATGTTCTAGATCCGATCTTGCAAGTTATAGTCACCTACTACGTGTTATGATCCGGCAACACCGGAGTGACAGAAGTCGGGACACTTCCCGTTGATGACCGTAGTTTGAGGAATTCATGTATTCACTATGTGTTAATGCTTTGTTTCGATTCTCTATTAAAAGGAGGCCTTAATATCCCTTAGTTTCCTTATGGACCCCGCTGCCACGGAAGGGTAGGACAAAAGATGTCATGCAAGTTCTTTCCATAAGCACGTATGACTATTTACGGAATACATGCCTACATTATATTTATGAACTAGAGCTAGTGCCGTATCGCCCTAGGTTATGACTGTTATATGATGAATATCATCCAACGAATTCACCGATCCAATGCCGACGAATTTTCCATATATTGTTCTTGCTAAGTTACTACTGCTGATGTTACTGTTACACTTGCTACAAAATCATTGCTATCACTGTTACCATTCCCTTTACTGTTACTACCATTATCCAAACTATCATATTACTGTGCTACTGATCACTTTGCTGTAGGTAATTAATCTCCAGGTGTGGTTGAATTGACAACTCAGCTGCTAATACTTGCAAATATTCTTTGGCTCCCCTTGTGTCGAATCAATAAATTTGGGTTGAATACTTACCCTCGAAAACCGTTGCGATCCCCTATACTTGTGGGTTATCAAGACCTTTTTCTGGTGCCGTTGCCGGGGAGCATAGCTATATTTGTTGAGTCACTTGGGATTATTATCATAGTGAGCTATATTTGTTGAGTCACTTGGGATTATTATCAAATTATCACTATGAAGAATCTGAAGGATGTTAAGACTAAGATTTTTTTCCTCTAAGACGAGGGGAGGTAAGGAACTGCCATCTAGCTCTGCACTTGATTCACCTTCTGTTATAAGTAGACTTGCAACACCACCACATGCTATTAATCCCGATATGTCGCAAGTTATTGATGATGCTACTTCTGCTATGAATGATACTCATGATGATGCTAGTACCTTGCTTGATGATAATGTGCCACTAGGTGAATTTCTTGATGAACAACTTGCTAGAACTAAAGCTTTTGAGAATGCTGAAACTGATGAAGAGCTTGAAACTGAAAATCTTGAAACACCTATTAGACCTAGTTCTCCTAGATATGAATTGCCTAAGATACCGGAAGGTTATGTTATGGATGAGGAGACAACTAGAGACTTTCTTGCTTGCAATGATAGAGATGACCTTAAGAAATTATTATGCAAACTGAAAGAGAAATCTTTGAATGCTAGAATGAAATGTGATCCTAAGTTTGCTACTTCACCTATCTTTGTTGATGACAAGGATTATGAATTCTCTATCGACCCAGAGTTAATTACTTCGATTGAATCTGATCCTTTCCATGGTTATGAAACTGAAACTGTTGTGGCACACCTTACTAAGTTGAATGACATAGCCACCATTTTTGCTCATGAGGAGAAAATTCGCTACTATTATATTCTTAAATTATTTCCGTTCTCATTAAAGGGTGATGCTAGGACTTGGTATAATACTCTTGCTCCTAGTTGTGTGCGTAGTCCCCAGGATATGATTTACTACTTCTCTGAAAAATATTTTCCTGCTCATAAGAAACAAGCTGCCTTACAGGAAATATTTAACTTTGTGCAAATTGAAGAAGAGAGTATCCCACAAGCTTGGGGGAGGCTTCTCCAATTGCTTAATGCTCTGCCTGATCATCCTCTTAGGAAAAATGAAATACTTGATATCTTCTATAATGGGCTAACCGATGCTTCTAGGGATTTCCTAGATAGTTGTGCTGGTTGTGTTTTCAGGGAAGGAACTATTGAACAAGCTGAAGAACTATTGAATAACATATTGAAAAATTATGATGATTGGACTCTTCCCGAACCACCGCATAAACCTACTCCGAAGAAGAGGGGTATCTTATATCTCAGTCCTGAAGATATGCAAGAGGCAAAGAAATCTTTGAAGGAAAAGGGTATTAAAGCTGAGGATGTCAAAAATTTACCTCCTATTGAAGAAATACATGGACTTGAAACACCACCACCACCTAAGGTGGTAGAGGTAAATTCTTTAATGAAATTCAATGGTAATGGCAATCCTTATAATATGCATCCTAGTCAATGCCTTTATGAGTTTGATAATTACATTAGAAAGCAAGATCACTTCAATGCAAATGTTATGAAACAATTGAAATACAATTTTGATATGATTGCTCACTTGAGTGACTTGTTATTTAGAATTACCAATGATGTTAGAGGTGTAGGAAAACATGCCTCTATGGTTCAAACTCAACTAGAACAAGTTGCTAAATCCCAAAGAGAATTGCTTGATGAAATGAACAATAATATCAATGATCATGCTGTTAGAGTAATGACTAGAGGGGGTAGAATGACTCAGGAACCTCTTTACCCTAAGGGACACCCCAAAAGAATTGAACAAGACTCTCAAAGAGTTAACACTGATGCACCTAGTCCTTCTAAAAAGAAAAAGAAGAAGAAAAATGATAGGACTTTGCATACCTCTAGTGAACCTGAAATAGAAAAACCTCCTGAAGCTAATAACGATGTTTCTATTTCTGATGCTGAAAATCAATCTGGTAATGAACACTCACCTTCTGATAATGAAAAATATAATGATGAGGTTCATGAAGACACTCAAACAAATGATAAAGAACCAGACAATGATGTCAAAATAGAACCAGCTGTTGATCTTGATAACCCACAAGTCAAGAATAAAAGATATGATAAAAGAGACTTTGTTGCTAGAAACATGGCAAGGAAAGAGACCCATGGGTTCAAAAACCTATGCCCTTTCCACCTAAACGAACTAAGAAGAAGGATGATGAAGAATTTGAACGCTTTGCTGAAATGCTTAGGCCAGTCTTTTTGCGCACTCGCTTGACTAACATATTAAAGATGACCCCTTATGCAAAGTATATGAAAGACATCATCACAAACAAGAGAAAAATACCGGAAGCTGAAATCTCCACCATGCTTGCTAATTATTCTTTTAAGGATGGAGTACCTAAAAAACTTGGAGATCCGGGAATACCAACTATACCTTGCTCCATCAAAAGGAATTATGTGAAAACTGCTTTATGTGATTTAGGAGCTGGTGTTAGTGTTATGCCTTTCTCTTTGTATAAAAGACTTGATTTGAATAAACTCACACCTACTGAAATATCTTTGCAAATGGCTGACAAATCAACTGCCATACCTATCGGTATTTGTGAGGATGTGCCCGTTGTTGTTGCAAATGTTACTATCTTAACTAAATTTGTTATACTTGAGATGCCCGAGGACGACAACATGTCGATTATCCTTGGTAGACCTTTCTTGAACACTGCAGGAGCTGTTATTGATTGCAACAAAAGCAAGGCCACTTTTCATATCAATGGTAATGACATTACGGTGCACTTTCCGAAGAAACAATTCCAAGTGAATGGTAGTAATGTTATTGAAAAATCTCCGACACTCACTATTGGAAGTTTTCAACTACCTCTACCTACTGCCAAAAATAAATATGAAATGCTCATTGTTGGGGACATGCATATCCCCGTTGAGGTAACTTAGTGTTTTACGAAAGTTCTTCGGTTTCATGCTAATCGAAAGTGGTTGTTAATAAGACTTGATCAACCTTATTAATGGATCATTTTTGAGAGGTATGAAGTCGATGAAATTAGTAAACACTACCTTCTGTCCTTTACTTTTATTTTCTGTTTTCCTTAGTTAAATAAAATAGAAATGCCATGCTTTGTCTGTTTTCTGAATTTCCCGTGCAATAAAAAAATGATCCAAAAATAAAAGTTCTCAGAATGCCCTGAAAATTTAATACAATTTTTTTTCCTGAATAATTAAGAATTTTGGGTGCAAATAATATCAGAGGGGGTGCACCAGGTGGGCATAACCCACCTGGGTGCGCCAGTAACCCCAGGCGCGCCCTGGTGGGTTGTGGTCCCCATGTGGGCCCCCTCACTTATCTCTTTAGCCCATGTCATCACCTACCTCCAGAAAAAATCACCATTGCTCTCTCTCTCTCTCTCTCTCTCTCTCGTGTTCTTGCTCTCAAACCCACGGATTTCAATCTCTTTGCTCGAAGCTCCGTTTCCGAAACTATTATGGGGGATTGCTATTTGGTATGTGACTCCTCCATTGGTCCAATTAGTTTTTGCTTTAGTGGTTTGTATTTTGAATAATTAGCTACTCCTGGTGCTGCTGTAGTTGAGCTTGCATGTTGAATTCTTAGAGTTCTCAGTAGTTTGAATGCTTGATATGGCCTCTATGCATCCCTATGAGTAGTTGCTATCAATCTTGTGAAGTTTTGTTGAGAAAATTTTGTGGACTAAAAATTTCAGAATTTTGTTCATAGGAAAAAGATGAGTTTCTTTAGGAAGTTTGCTTCCAAGAAGAACTCCAAGGGAGTTATTGGGGAGTCATCGGATAATGACCTCCACACCCGGAGAATGGCGGAGGTACGGCCATGCGAATGGCCGCACAACCCATTCATGGATGGAGCCGGAATCCGTCAAGAGTTTGCACAATTTGCTGCTAATGCCGGCCTCACCGACTTCATCGCAGCTGAGTGTGAACAATATCATCTCCTCACAAACTCCTTTGTGCAAAGTTTTCATTTCATAAGTAGAATAATCCTCCTGAGGTGCAGTTTAATTTATATGCTGAAACCCATCAGATAACACTCACTGAATTTTGTGACATATGCTTGATCCCTTCTGATGGGGATTTAAGAGAACCTAGGCCCACAGAGTTTGATGGTTTTTACCGCACTCTGACAGTGGGGGATGAGAGAGGGGTGTCGGGTGTCACCGCCACTAGCTTGCATTTTCCTTATGTACATTATTTTGCTCTATTCATTGCGAAGTGTTTACTTGCTAGAGAGAAGGTAGGTGCACTCAGTGCCCCAGATTTCGCTGTCTTACGTCGTGCACTTTACAGCAATAATACTTATAGCTTGGGAGCTATTGTGGCACGTCGCCTCCACATTAACAGGTCCAAGGGTAAAATTCATGGCGGTATTTATGCTACTCGCTTAGCGAGTCACTTTAACATTCAGATACGCCAGCATGATTATCCCTTACCCAAGGTTTACTTAGATCGCCAGGCTATGGCACATCATCATTTTATTGATGGCGAGAACACTACTATAGATGTTCCTTATAACTTAGTTTTTAGCGAAATCATTCGTGGTATTATTCCGCTGCCTGCACCTGCTTTGTTTGATTTCATTGCCAGGGGCGGATACAGGATCATGCCTGAGGACATTGTCGCCTACCGGAACACCCAGGCAGCAGCAGAGGAGGAACCTCAGGAGTGGAATCCTCAGGTGCCCGCTCCCCAGCACTTCAACGTGGGACCTGATGGCTTCTTCGAGTGGTGATTACCAAGTTAGGCCAAAAGCCTAAGCTTGGGGGAGTACGTATTTCCACCGACATTACATTCATTGTTCACACATCTCATTCCAGTTGTCGGTGCTCACACTTTTTCATTGTATTATCCATGCTAGATTTATTTTCTCGCTTTCTTCCTGTGTGTTTGAAAAACTTTAAGAAAATCCAAAAAAAAATGTTTCTTGTTTCTTTTTATTTTTCTTTCTAGCTTAGTTAGTTGTAGTATTAAAAAAAAAACCCAAAAAGATTTCTTGATTCTTCTTCTTACTTGTTGGGAGCTTTCCCGTGTAAATAGTTTCTCTTGTTTTTGTTTTTCCTTTAATTTGCTCTCTTCAAGAAAAACTAAAAACTCCAAAAAACATTTCAGTGTGTTTCTCTGAAATTCTTTTCCTTTTATTGAGTCATACCGAGGAGAAGACCACAATGAAAATCTTGAGTGGCTCTCATATGCATTATTGTTGATCTAACAAAGAGCTCAAATTACCTTGTCTTCTCCTTTGAATAAAATGTTTGCAGATTTCAGCTTAGTCCACTGCACTCTTGCACTATTTTTATTTTCATATCATTCGGTCGTGCAAGTGAAAGGCAATAATGACGATATTTGCTGAACTGGTTGTGGCAGAGAGAAACGGGTATGAACTCAACTTGTTCTGTTTTTGTAAATATGTTTAACCTAGTATCCATGATTCAGCCTATTATGATCAAACATGTTTGCAATGACAATTAGAGATTATAGTTTCTAATGCCATGCTTAAGTAGCTAGGAGTGGATAATGATTTATCTTGGAAGTCAACATTGCATTAAAATGATTGTGATGTAGTATGATGATATGGTATCCTCCTCTGAATGTTCGAGTGGCTTGACTTGGCACATGTTTATGCATGTAGTTGAATCAAAACCAACATAGCCTCTATGATATTTATGTTCATGGTGTTCATATCCTACTCATGCTAGTATCCAATGTTACTTATGCATAATGCATGTTCATGACCGTTTTTGCTCTCTAGCTGGCCGCTTCTCAACCTATTTGCTAGCCTTCGCCTATACTAAGCGGGAATACTGCTTGTGCATCAAAATCCTAAAACCCAAGTTATTCCAAATGAGTCCACCATACCTACCTATACGCGGTATTACCCTGCCGTTCTAAGTAAATTTGCATGTGCCACCTCTAAAAATTTCAAATAAATATCATTTTTGTGTGCTTGGATTGTTCATAGAGTGACAGGAGGTAGTCAGTATCTTCCATGCTAAGCGGGTTATTCTCATGATGAGTATTTATTCACTCGTCCTTGCACAAGAGGGGCGGTAATAGGGATTCCCAGTCCTGAATTCTAAATTGCAAATAATTAAAAAAAACTCCCCCAGGATTGTTGTTGGTATGGATGGTACCCGTGGATTCGGATCAGCCGTGGAGTGTGCTTGTTGGTGGAGGGGGAGTAAACCTCTACTTTTTATCGCTTGGGAACCGCCACTAATGTGTTTAGCATGGAAGATACCGATAACTGATGGTCGCGAAGTAAACAAGAAGGATGCATTTCTCAAAATTTCATTTACCTCTGTTTTAAAAAACTTGAGCTCTGGCACCGCTGCGAATCACTATTTCCCTCTACGAAGGGACTATCTATTTACTTTTATGTTGTGTCATCACCTTCTCAAATAAGCGCCAGATCCTGAGAGCACTATTGCCATCCTCACGCATTGTGTGTAGCTAATGTTGGGTGCATCATGACTGGATCTTTTCTACCATGAATTACAATGTTTAGTCGCTGCTTGAACTTTGGAGGTGCTCTGCATTTATGTTTTGCAGTCTCAGAAAGGGCTAGCAAGATACCACTATTGTCATATTATATCATGGTTGTTTTGACAAAGTGTTGTCATTTGAGATATCTTATTATTGCTCGCTAGTTGATTATGCCATTGATATGAGTTAATATAATTTTTAATAGTTATTGTCGACATGGTTAGTCATGATCTTGGCTGAAAACCTGGGTGCTACTTAAGCTTATTTATGTAAACAAGAGCAAAAGAGTTCGTAAAAGTTTTTCTTTTCCACTTTCAGTTTATCAACTGAATTCTTGAGGACAAGCAAAGGTTTAAGCTTGGGGGAGTTGATACGTCTCTATTGTAAATATGTTTCCTAATGCTTTTCCTCTTGTTTTGGACTCTAATTTGCATGATTTGAGTGAAACTAACCCGGACTGACGCTGTTTTCAGCAGAACTACCATGGTGTTGTTTTTGTGCAGAAATAAAAGTTCTCGGATTGGAACGATACTTTGCGAGGATTTTTTATACAATAAAAGAGAATTACTGGAGTCAAGAACCACCGGAGGGGCGCACCTGGGTGGGCACAACCCACCAGGGCGCCCCCCCCCCCTCCTGGCGCGCCCAGGTGGGTTGTCCCCACCTAGTGGCCCTGCAGACCTCAACCCTGATACTATAAAATCACATTTTCAGAGAAAAAAACAGGGAGAAAGAATTATCACGTTTCACGAGACGAAGCCGCCACCACCTCCTCTTCTTCATCGGGAGGCCAGATCTGGAGTCCGTTTGGGGCTCCGGAGAGGGGGACCTTCGATCTTCGTCATCACCAACCCTTCTCCATCGCCAATTCCATGATGCTTCCCACCGGGAGTGATTAATTCCTCCGTAGGCTCGCTGGTCGGTAAGGAGTTGGATGAGATTCATCATGTAATCGAGTTAGTTTTTTTAGGGCTTGATCCCAAGTATCATTATGTTCTAAGATTGATGTTGCTATGACTTTTCCATGCTTAATGCTTGTCACTTTGGGCTCGGGCGCCATGATTTCAGATCTGAACCGTTTATGTTATCACCATAATATCTATGTTCTAGATCTGATCTTGCAAGTTATAGTCACCTACTACGTGTTTTGATCCGGCAACCCCAGAGTGACAGAAGTCGGGACACTTCCCGGTGATGATCGTAGTTTGAGGAGTTCCTGTATTCACTATGTGTTAATGCTTTGTTCCGGTTCTCTATCAAAAGGAGGCCTTAATATCCCTTAGTTTCCTTATGGACCCCGCTGCCACGCGAGGGTAGGACAAAAGATGTCATGCAAGTTCTTTCCATAAGCATGTATGACTATTTATGGAATACATGCCTACATTATATTTATGAACTGGAGCTAGTGCCGTATCGCCCTAGGTTATGGCTGTTATATGATGAATATCATCCAACGAATGCACCGATCCAATGCCTACGAATTTTCCATATATTGTTCTTGCTAAGTTACTACTGGTGCTGTTACTGTTACACTTGCTACAAAATCATTGATATCACGGTTACCGTTACCTTTACTATTACTACCATTATCCAAACTATCATATTACTGTGCTACTGATCACTTTGCTGCAGATAATTAATCTCCAGGTGTGGTTGAATTGACAACTCAGCTGCTAATACTTGCAAATATTATTTGGCTCCCCTTGTGTCAAATCAATAAATTTGGGTTGAATACTTACCCTCGAAAACTGTTGCGATCCCCTATACTTGTGGGTTATCACCCACGTGTCGGCAAAATGAAGAAGAACACTTTCCGACGACCGAGAAGAGGAATTCCCCGAGAAGGAGAAAGGAACCTCACGGTGGATCATTCTGGACTCTTAATATATTTTATATATTTAGCGATATAAAATCAACCCAATCTTCTCCACATCTGGTAGACCTCCGAAACATGGCAGCCTAGTGTAGTTTACATCATACATGGCCCACCTCATGCTATCACCATATTTCTTGGCCTCCGTGCGACACCTAGCTCTAGTAATCCACCAGCCTGTATCGCTTCTCGTCTCTCTCAAAGTACTACTTCCTTCATCCATACGTATATATAGGGCCTAATGTATTCTTCGAGGTTGCCTTTGACTGTTGATAAGATTTTATATAATTTGAAAATTATATCATTCGAAGATCCTTTCACGTACGAAATTGACGGTATGCTTTGAGCAACTTGCATGTCCTATACTGTTAGTCTCAAAAAACTCATTAGGCCCTATATACATGGACAGACGGAGTACATGATAAAGCAAAACACTCACCATCTAGTAGTTCATTGGTTGATTTTGATTTTGAGTAGTGCTAGTACACTTGATGTTGTGCTGCTACCGTCCAATATTCACGTGTGGTCGTTTCTAGAATAAAAAAAGGAGGTAGTACTTACTGTGGGAAAGGTGAAGTGATGGTTGCTTCGTCCGAGCAACTTATTACTCTGGGAATATTGGAGTACCAGCGGATTCAACAAAGAGTGAAATGATGGTTGCTTCGTTCGAGCAACTTACTGTGGCGAAGGTGGGGCTCTGTGATTTGACTGCTCACTAGTCATTATTACTGCGGTGCAACGACCGGGGTGAATCTCCCCTGCAATTGTGCACTCTCAATATTGGTGCATGGCAGGTGGAGCCGGATGAAGGATGTCCCACATGTCGGCGAAACAAAGTTGAATGGTTTCTGGCATTGCTATCAATCTTTCAGGATTTGTTTATATGTACGCATAATTTTCCAGCATAATGATATTGTATTGTAATGCTATGAAGGTTTCAACTTTGGTTCCCGCAGCAAAAAAAAAAGGTTTCAACTTAGGATTCATGTGTCCTCTTGCCTCAAGATTGTCTCGTTACAACATTCCATCAAATACAAATGAAACTACCATGGATGCTAATGCATCTCAATGATTCGCAGATTAGCGCCAATATTCACATCACAACTGAAGACGAAGTTGTGAGAAGGTGTACAAATAAAGAAAAATATATAATTGATCGATGTTGTTCGTAGGCATGACTCCATTTCCTGGCCACTGTGTTCACTGGTTCGCAGCTAGTTTCACGCAGCTGTGTAGCCAAGAAAGAGGTGTATGGAGGAACATCACAATCTGATCATTTTGTGCAGTTTCACTAAAATCGAGCTGATCATCCCTGTTTGCAAAGATATTCAGTTAGTGTGATTACAATAATAGTGGAACTAGATGATGAAACATAACACACACAAATAGAAGTCGATCACCTCTGCGATCTCTTTTAAGACTAACTACTTGTTAGAGAAGATTAGGCTCGGAGTTGGATGAGGAGGATAGAAAAACCAATCTCCCTTTCTGCAGTCCCACAGAAATGTAAAAACGTTGCCCGTGTGACATTTTAGCGGAACTGCACAAGACACGCTTAAGAAAAAAGTGATTTGTGCAGTTCACCAAAAGGTCGCAATAGTAACGAGGTGAAATGGACAGACCTGTTTGCAAAAAAGAGGTAGAGAGGAAACAATTACTGGCCAGTAACAGTTGATGACACATACGACGACAAAAAAGAAGCATAATCCTTGTCCTAAGGGAAGATAGCAGCACGGTTGTTTATCTAAAATAGTGTGAGGATGAGATTGCAATATGGAAAGTACGCTGGACGAGCTAAGTTTTGGGCAAAGAACTAGGGAAGATCCACATGCAGCAACGTGGGAAGATGGGCAGTGGAGCAAGGCCGGAGGGGATACCTGGGAGTCATCAGGATGTAACTAGGAGGGCGGCGGCGGGCGGGATCTTCCCATACTACGGGAGCGAGCAAGTGGCGTAGGCCCTACCGCGCCGGAGCTTGGTTAGAGAGAACGACGGGTATAGCAGATCGGGACGTGCTGCCTCGACGGTGTTGAACAGAGAAACGATGCACATCCTCCCTTTCCGCCGGTGGACGGGATGCGGCCGGATCAGTGACCAACGGTGAGAGAGAGAGAGAGGCCGCCGCCGCCTTGTGTGAGATACTGTGAAGAGAGACAAACCCCGGCAGGCAGGCTCCATTGTATATAGTGGAGCGGACTACTTATTTCTCCATAACAATTGTTTTATATTCTGTGTACGTGTCATTGAGCAATATAACTTTATTTAAAAATAACGCGCCAACGCATCAAGTCGAACTTTGTTTCGTGCACGCGTGGTACACGACCTCCGTAAGTAAACAACCACTACATGCTCTCAAATTAGCACGTGGGCTGCCATTTCGTACTTGAGCTCCACCGTGTACCCACGCGGGTGTGGCTGGGCACGAAGCGTGAGTACGTGCACCTATTCTCTTCGTGTACGTACACCACCTATGTGGGTGTGTGAGAGAGACATACAAACCTAGAGAGAGATGGTGTGTGGGTTCGTGAGTGTTTTTTTGGGGGGTGCGTGAGAGATAGACAGGGAATATGTGCCGATGATATCTCAAACAAAAAATGTAACATATGCAATGTGTGTAAAACAGAGGCCTGGATATATCATATATAGAGGGGGCGATCCACGAGAAGAGAGTGGAGGTATCATCGGCGTGAGATATCCATAGAATCGAAGAGAGGGATGAAGTGTGTGTGTGTGTGTGTGCGCAGTCGATAAAGAGTGCCATCGAATTTGTGTGTGCCCACGTCAAAGATATAGGGTGGCTGGCCTACTGGAACATGAGAGGAGACAGGTGCAGTTTGTCTCTGTGGCATGGATACCTACCTACAACGTTCGACTATCGGTGTGTGGGAGGGGGGGCAGAGACCTAACTATGGAGGTAAAACGACTGGTATATGTGTGGATAAGGAGAGAGACCTACCTATGTATTGAGGAAGATCGATCGACATCCATGCATATGTGTAGGAGAGGAATAAGGTTGGGAGAGAGACAGAGCTAGAGTGTCAGAGGGTTGATGGTGGAGTTGCTTCTCACAAATGGTTGGAGAGGCCTGCTAGACAAACGGAGGGCACGACTGCAATATCAATAAGAGAGGGGATGCATGCCTGTCTGTGCATGTGCGTGTGAGAGACGAGTCAGGAGGCATGCACGAATGATGAGGGGGACGATATGGTTGTGGTAAGCAGACGTAACTACATAGGAAGATCAATCATCCTGTGTCGGAGAAAGGGAGAGACATAACTTGTGAGGTACGTCGATCGGTGCGTGGGGAAAAAGAGTTATAGTCGACCTAGGTATATGTAGGGAGATCGATCGGTATACATGCATGCATGTGTTAGAAGCAAATAAGGCCCGGAGAGAAGGATAGAGAGAGAGAGGGATGCGGCTAAGAGGTGGTGCGAGAGGCCTACTATATCGAGGGGGAAGGAGTGTGCAAGTATGAGATCGATGAAAAGAGGGGCGGGAGTGTGCACGTGCGTGGAACCGTACTAGAAAGAGGGGGGCATGCATGGACGGCGAGAAGAGAAGAGGGAAAGCTTGTGTTTGTGGTAGGCACACCTGGCTAGAGAGGTATATTGATCGGTGTGTGCCAGAAAGAAGGAGCTGGGGGACGTACACACACCGTGGGTGAAGGACCTAAAGAGAAATGACGAATGTGCGCAATGGAGCTAGAGAATGCTGAGGGAGGGTGAGAGGGAGGCGAGTGTGTGCATGCATGAGAGAAAGTTAGCGCTAGCTACAAAGATAAGAGGATTGTGTGGGTGTAAAAGATGAATAGAGATCATAATTCATTATAAAAGTGGATTCGGATATTTGAACAACAGATCATAGTTTTTTAAACCGACGCATGCATGAATATATATAATGGTGATACGCATGGTGTGGTTATGAACATGTTATACTACATATAATATATAGAATATTTATTTGAATTTGTGATAATGTGTGGCTTTTGCAGCTCAGGGCTAAATACTTGTCATAATGTTCGGGGCGGGACACTATACTTTGTGTGATAAACACAGTGTACGTATGAAACATGGTTTAGATTATGAAGATCTAGCTAGTACATCAAATGTACTATTATTTGGAATCAACATCAAGTGTATTCAAAATTTTGAATTCGAGTTCATATATATAGTACACATAGTTCATATCTAACTCTATAGTAATCATGTGGTGTGTTGTTAAGATAATATACAAATGATGGTTTAACTTGCCAACAATCATGATTGTAGATTCTTATTCAAATAGAGAAACGAATTCAAACTTAGTTCAAATTACAGCAGTAGTATAGACATTTGGAATGCACTAAAATGTTCGTATGAGTAGGTTACATGCATTATACAGCCAGCGAAAAAATTTAATTGGACATAACATGGATTCATAGCTTTGAATAGCATTTGTACAGTAAAACGGGCCAAGACTCTCTCTTTGTGTGGTGCGAATAGTTTTGTTTTTTTTTTCATTGAGGGAAGTGCGAATTGATTTGGTACGTACATTATTACATGTTAGGCTTGTCCCTAAATTTCAACCCGCGCCTTGTTATCCTAAAAATTCAGATATCGTGCTCCCAAAACTCACGCCTTCACAACCCGCGCCTTGCTATCCCGAAATTACAACGGGCGCGAAAACTCCCTCCAGCTGCCAAATCCCGACACGCGAAATCCCCCTTCTAACCCTGAGCCGAAAGGGCCGCTAGTTCAAATCTTTGGGGGTACTTTTGTACCACACCCTACATTTTGGACAAGCGCGTCCCTAAGTCATGGTTCCCCCCTCCCATCACCTCCTTTTTGCCATTCGAAATCCCAGGCCACCATAACCTCTCTGCTCCAGCTGCGAAACCCCACCCTCCTCCGTCCGCCACCCCACCGCTGCCCAGCCGGAGCCTCTTCCCCGATGACATCGTCCACCACAACAGCTCGACGTCCCTCATCCACCTCCCCGGATGAGGATCCATCGTCGATCTCGTCGTCCCGCCGGATCAGCCACCCGTCCTCCACCTCCAAGGAGCTGCTCTGATGATCGCCTCGTCTATCGCAGGTGCTCCATCCCCACAGCGCCACCTTAACCTGCTCCACTAGAACCGCAGCATCCTCACCAACTCCTCGGACGAAGCCGAGGCCTACTCGGTGCCACCAAAGAGGTTGTACACTCATTGCATCGCACCTTCTCCTTAACTCGACCTCCCGGCGCCGACGATGCTAGTCTCGCACCCCCATAGCACAGCTACCTTGAAGCCGGCGCCGCCGGTGACATATCCACGACGGCTCTCCCCCAGTGCGAGGCTCCCTCGGCGGTGGTGGCCATACCAGCAGGATCTGCTGCTGCTCCGGCTCTCGCTCGCCCGCGCTGTTGTTGCTGACTGCTGCTCTGCTCTTCCCCTTGCTTGTGCTGCTTCTCTGCTCTTGCTCTCGCTCGCGCTACTGATGCTGGTACACGGGCTGCTGCAACTGCACGAGTTGCTGCTCTGGCTCTAGTTCGCGCTACTCCTCCAGGCGTTGCTGCTCCGGTTGCTATCTGCTACTGTGTTCCCTGTCGATCGCCTGCTGATTTAGATCACTGTTTCTCTACTACTAGTGCTCGAGCGGCCTAAACTACATGTGAAGTGCCTCTCTACTACCAGTGCGTTCAGTTTAGACAGTAACATTCAGATTCCACAGTAAATTTCAGTTTCGACAATTAAGTTCAGAGTCAATAGTTTTTACCTCATCTGTTGTAGTCAGGTGTTTTTTGGTGATGTAAATTTTACATCTATCACTTTTTGGTAATTTATTTTACATCATCTATTGGAGATGCTATTAGAATCCCACTTGAGATTAACGATGTCTGTCTTGTACTGCTTCAGCCTCAACGTCTTACAGCTCGCCGGAGCTGCTCCAACAACGAAACCATCCATCACAATAGAGCAGTACCCTGGACGCCGTCTACAGACGCCTCAGATCTTCCTCCACACCTCCGACAGCCACCTCTGCTGCAACCTCTTCAGCGACCAACCCAATGATGCTGAGGTCAACACAGCTACGCCAAAGAGGTTGTACACTTGTCGCATCACTTATTACTCTACATTCATGTCGATCCATTAGGGTTGTTTTGGTTCAAAGGAAAAAGTGAAGGAAAAACATAGCAATAGGAAATTTTCCTATGGTACTCTACTATTCAATTATTCATGCATTTCGTTGAAAGGAATGGAGCAAAACATCCACCTGGACCTATTTTTCAAAATCATATGCATGAAAACAAGACTAAGTGCATTAGTGGCAGAATAACATTCTAACTGTACACACTTTCATATGGTTTCACTTTAATTTGGACATGTTTCTTTGCATTCCTCTGCTCTTCCAATTCGTGTGTTCCAAACACCCAAGTTGACAGAAATCTTGTGTTTACAAATGCTCTGTTTCCCACATGCATTCCTATCTTATTCCGGTGTTTTCCTATCCCTGTGTTTTTAGAATCCTACAAACCAAATGAGACCTTACAGAATCACTTCAGTTAAAGATAGGTGTCGAAGAAAACTTTGTGTGGTTTGTCCTGCTCCTGCCGCGATGTCGTCCACCTCACCTGAGCTGCTCCATCGATAGAAGCATCCACCATACCAGACATCACGACTCCTGACCGTCTTTCGCCACCTCAGATCTCCTTCCCTACTGCCGGCACCCACCGCAACTGCATGACCATCATCGACTCAGCAGATGAACCTGAGGAGTACATGGGGCCACAAGAGAGGTCGCACTCTTTTGTTTCTGCTTATGTTATGCATTGCTTAATGTTACCTGCTACTTTATCATCCTGTTCACCTCTTAGACTCCAAGTCAGGTCCAAATTAACGTTCAAACTTGAGTTTTAAAATGCTTGTGGGGCACATATCGAGGCCGCAATGAATAGTATATATGTCTATTATTTGGTTCACCTAGGGTATGCCTATGTTGTTCATCTTGGGTGGGAAACAAACAGTAAAGCAATCATCATATGTCTTTTTATTAAATTAAAGTTATCATCAGCCTGCTATCATTATTTTTGGATCTATCCACTGGTTGTTACCATCACTCTAGATTTCTGCATGCTCTCCTTACGTAATCTCACTATATTTTTTTCGTATGCATGTCAGATATTGTACACAGTCATGCTGAACATGTAGAGAAAAAGATAAGAGTTTTGTGCGGCAATACAATGCCATGCAGACATCGCTCCAGAGTGGGTGCAATGGCAAACCCTCCCCCCTCCAGATTGTAATTCAGAGGAAGATATCTGTTCTGAGGCGGATTCAGACGGAGCTGACCACTCCTATTTACCCCCCGAGGTGTTTTCTCTAACTTGGCATGATGATGTTGGTCATATCATGCATATGTTGCCTTGCAGTGCCTACTTTCGACATCATATAGGTCATCTACTTAGTTTAGACATGTTCTGTAATGCCACCTATTTAGTTTCTATATCATATATGTGAATTATGCAATCTCATCTCTTTTAGCCAGCCATAATATATGTGAAATATGCAATGCCATCCTGTTTAACCAGGCATCATATATTTGAATGATATCTTGCCAATCCTTTTCTTCATTACATTTCCATTTGTCGACAATTTTTGTACATTCAACTACTCTTCCTGTGAATCAGCCATTTGAGTGGGTGATGGAAAAATCTAGAGTGAAAACAAGGTCTTCAGAGCTGAATGTGCTACCTGTCGAAGCAGATCTCTTGTCGGGCCCCGATAGCTCCTCAGAGATGGATTCAGAGACAAATGACCAGTCCTATTCCCCCACCGAGGTGTATGCTCTAACTTGGCACGGTTATACTGCTCATATCATACATATGGTGTCTTGCATTGCATAGTTTAGACATCATATACACAATATTCAACACCATGTTCTTAGTTCAGACATTATATATGTGAATGCCCTCTGCTTAGTATATAAATCACATATGTGAATTATATCATGCGATCCTGATTACTTAGATAACATGTATGTGAATTATGTAATGCGATCCTGTTTACTAAAGACATCATATAATTATCTCATGCCATCCTGTTTAGTTAGTCATCATATCTTTGAATTATGTCATGCTATGCTATCCAGTTTAGATAGACATCATATATGTGAAATTATGTCATGCTATCCTTTTTAGTTAAACAATATACATATGAACTATTTCATGCCCTCTTTTTTCCACACTATCTATTGCATCTGTCTCTCATACAAGGTCTGTACATTCAACTACGTTTCTTGTTTATCAGCCATTTGAATTGGAGCGGGTGATGGCAGTATCTAGCGGAGTAAAAACACGGTCTTCAAATAAAACAGTGCTACCTCTTGGTGGAGATAGCACCTTGGTTGTACATGCACGAGAACCAGCCCTACCACACATAACCCAGACTCTCGCAGATTGTACCCCTGGTGTGATGGATAGAGAACCAGCTTCACCCAATCTAACCCCAACCCCAGCAGATAGTAACCCAGTTCCAGTTGACACAGCACCATCTCCACCACAGAGCTCCCAAACAAGAGCAGTTAGTAAGGCAGCTCCAGTGCCTAAAGCGCCAGTACTACCATGGCGAACCCCAACTCCACCAGTTAGTACACCTATTCCTGTGGACGAAGCACAACCAGCCATTCATAGTTTAGCATCTATCGCATTTGATGTTGTTAAATCCTATGTGTGTATCTTCCCATCATGGAAATATTATACTGAAGATGAAGGAAAATGCCAGTTGCAGGTGTTCGTCCAGGAGTTATGTGTAAGTAATGTTATTCATGGCAATTACTTTGCTTTGTCCCATACATTCTACCTCCATGCTGGTTATAATACAGCAAATGTTCCCATTTTCTCTATAGAGAAGGACCGATTTGGAAACTCAGGATGAGGTAACATGTGCTAATACCTCTACTATCTTCAAGAATGCTTGGTGGCAGTATCGAAATTACCTGAAGAAAACGTACTTCACTAGCAAAGAAACTCATCAAATTCCGTTACGTTCTCGTGAGATACATTTACGGGATGATGACTAGGAACGCCTTGTTCTGTACTGGTCCCGAACCAAGAATGTGGTAAGGTCTATGAGCTCATTTTTTATTTTTAAGTATTATATGTCTGCGTCTTACTGTACTCTGTTCGTGTAGAACAAGTGCTTAAACATGAAGAACAACTGTTCTCATTTAAGATTCCATTGCTATGGTGCATACTGATTTGCTCTTGTATCACTACATTTACTCATACAAACTTATTTTTAAATTGAAGGATCCAATTGAAACTCCAATGGCACAACAAGTATGTTTAATCATGTTTCTTTAACAGGTTTGCTCTTCTAAATTGCTCTGTTGATTTCAATTTCAATTGTGTATACAGTTGACTTCTCATATCATGCACATTACTAGCATCACAACAGAGCCAATAGTGTTGTTGTACATGTATACCCGTGGCACCCATCTGAAATCTTGTTGTGCCGTGTAGTTTCCCACACTTGTATTCTTTCAATGCTGCTTTGTCTTGAACTGATATGATTTGAATCGTGTCTCTATTTTGATTTGGCAAGACAATGCAGTGACCATAGGACATAGGTATATGTTTGTTTGATGCTTTTATTATGTACTACTTGGCAATAGAAGACTTGGTAGTTTAATCATGTCCACCTTACTACTGAACTGGTTCACCGAAATGAGTTTCATATACTACATGCTAAACCTATTATGTGTCTGCTTGTTTCTTCTTTTAGAATGCTGACAGAATATTGGGGAAGAGTACCTTATTAAGCAATGGTAAAGGAAGTAATGCAGATAAGGTTCAGGATAGTGAGACATCCTTGTTGGTCTCCAACAAAGTTGATAAAACAGCTAAGGAAAACTATCTTGAAGACAGTGAGACAACCCCAAAGTCCTGTCTTGGTGTAGTGTTCGAGTTACTGGCCACTACCGCTGGCACAAGCTCTTCGAACTCACTGTCTGAATCAGTTCGGTTTCTTGAGTCTCAACTACAAGCTGAAAGACATCGATCAGCTGTGCTGCGACAAGAAGCCGAAGGACTGCGGAAGTCACTTGAGAATTCAGATGCATACTTTCTGGTGCAACAGCAAGCATTGGAGGATTTTAGCGCCAAACAGGAGAAAGCTAATAAGCTTCCTAAGCTTATTGCCAGCATGGTGGATACCCAGGATAACGTTTCTTGAGCTCTTCTGAAGTTGTTTCAGGACTTATTTTGCTGCCACGTTTATTTGCACTGGTGGCCAATTTAGATGGCCAGTGTATGTAATATGCTGCTTTGTTCCCTATATTTGCACTGGTGGCGAACTTTGATGCCCAGTGGATGTAATATGTGTAACAGTCGTAATAGCCTAGCGTTAGTTGCTTGCTTATTTATCCCCTTATTGTCTTGTTTAGTTGTTTGCTTGTAGTCACTGCAGTTCTTTTTCCGCGTTTTTCTAGTGGCCACAATAACCTATTTTTTATAAGTAGGCCACAATAACCATGGGCAACATACAGACCATTGTGACCATGGTCCTGCTACCTGCTGTAGTGACCATGGGCCTCCTACGGGCCATAGGATCCATGGGCCTTCTATGGGCCGTATAGTCAATGTGCCTTCTACGGGCCGTATGATCGTTTGGCCAAACATGGGCCGTACTATTCGTTGTCCAATAACGGTCCGCAAAATGGGCTGTAAACGGGCTAGAGTGGAAATCGTCTGTTTATGGCCCGACCATAACGGGCCGTTAATAGGCCGAAATGTATAACGGGCTTAATTCTATCGACAGGCATCACGGGTCATTGTGGGCTGTATTTGATGACGCTATGAAAACAGCCCAACGGGTTAACGGGCCACAAACGGGCCGACTGTAACCATGGGCTGAATTTGGCCACAAGCGGAACATGCCAGTAACGGACCGTAAGTAACCGAATGCTCGAAATGAGCCCAAGAATAAATGGGCCCTTAGAAGGCCGAAAGGTAACACGGGCTGAAAACGGCCCAACGGAATAATGGGCCGCTAATGGGTGTAAAGTGATACACTGTTCATTATGGGCCAGTTTCACCACGGGCCTTTAATGGGCCTAGAGTTACAAAGGGCCTCATATGGCCGAAAGACATCATGGGCCATACATGGGCCGGAAGTTACAACGGGCTGGAATCATATTGGATGGCCCAGATGACGCTACTGGGCCCAATTCGGATAGGCCATAACAGGTCGTGAGTTAGCGGGCTGTAAATGGGCTATATGCAACAGGCCCTTAACAGGCTTTCCGTGGGCTGGCCCGCTACCTTTTGACCAAGTCAAACGGGCCGGCCTTTTCACCTGAATGGGCCTCTGTTGGGTTGTGCCATGTGTCGACATATCATAGGCGCCTCCCGTCCAATGAGTGGATGATATCTGTCCCGACGCCGAGCCGACACGTGGTTCCTCTGGCCATTGAGAATTTTACACGTGGACAATCCCCATTGGTTCGGGCTGTTAACAGGTTATCGGATCCAAACCGGAACCCGATAGCTTAATGGCGACCCGTTACGATGGATGCCACGTGTCAGTTACCTTTGACGAAAGCACTTCCATGACGTGCCATTTATCGTCATGGAAATGGACACTTACATGATGATAATTTTGGTATTGTCATGGAACACTTCTACGACAACACAGGTATGACTATCTTGATTCTGTCATCAAATTGCCGTGGATGTACATGCATGACAGAAAACATGACCTACTGTGACAAACACGTATCATCACGGAAGTGGGTTTTTTTCTAGTGGAGTGTGCGTCCTATATAGGACAACCACCGTCTGCATGTGGCCCAAAGAGGTGTTTATGTGATGTTTGAATACGCAATGCACAACTTTGATGTGGCACCTATACCTAGGAAACCGAAAAGTCCCCACAGAGAGCGAGGTTCATGATGCGTGGTATGTGCTATACCCCCCCCCCCCCCCATTCGATGTGTGGTATATATATACTCCTATTGTAGCACAAACCAAAAAGAATCATTCCTTGATGGTCAAATTAACCTTTCTCTCATTGGGTCAAAGTGATGGAGGACAACCTCACGGGCCCATGGATAGAAGCGCCGCACGCGAGTGAGTTCCTATAGGGCAACCACCACCTACATGGTGTTGCGTGATGTTTGAATACCAATCAACTTTGATGTGGCACTTACCTAGGGAACCGGAATGTCCCCACATGGAGCGAGGTTATGACGCATATATAGTATACATGTCGCCCCCTCTTTGACATGTACTACATACTCCTACCGTGCATATATGTAACACAAACCAAAAAAGAACCATCCTTATTGGTCAAATTAACCTCTCTCTCGTTGCAGGTTCAACTGATCGACGACGACCTCGCGGGCCCACAGAGAGAGTCACACGCGAGTGAGTGCCATAGGACAACCACCGATTGCATGTGCCCAAAAGAGGTGGGTTGTGTGATGTTTGAATACCCAATGCACAACTTTGATGTGGCACATGCTTCGCAAACCGGAAATGCACTACACAGAGGTTCACGACGCGTAGACCCCTCACTTCGAGCCGGTGGGAGGGACTCATGTGTACGCACTTGCCCGAACTTTGATATGGAATCTCACCATGATCCAGACCGTAACACACATGCCAAGATGAATCCACCTTTGGTCAAATGCCTCTCATTGTCGGTGGAAACTGAAAACCTTTGCAGGCTAACGAATGGGCACATCGTTGATAACTGCACGAGGGAGTGTCTGAGAGGACCACCAATATATGCATGTGGCCCGAACATGTATGTATGAAAGGGCTGTGTAATGTTTTAAATAACCAATTCACGACTTTGATGTGGCATATATGACCCACAAAATGATCAATATCCCACACGGAGGCTCATAACTCGTAGTGTACTGTCGGACCCCCCCCCCCCCCCCCCCCACACACACACAAACACACACATCCCGCACCACCACCGCCACTCTGAGGCATGTCAAACTTTTTTTGCAGTGAACATGTGACCAAAGGAGTGTCGTGCTAAAATTTGAAAAAAAACATAGATCATTCGACCGTTTTTATACATTAATTGATTGATTTCCTAGCGATTTAATGTGCAAAAATCAATTTTGAGCTACATGTGCACCAAAATCGATTGCAAAATCATATGTGTGTCCCTGGGTGCATGTTTCCCCGTGCAAGAAATTTCAAAACATTGAGAATATTGATTTTTAAAATTCAGTAAATCCAAAACTTAGTTGAAATTCATGAAACTTATCATGGTGTCATATGGTCATATGGACACCAGTAGACTATGATATTGTATTTCTTCATCAAATTTGAGACAAGTTTTGATATAATCTTCTTACAAACGGGAGATTGTTAATAATTGGCAACCAATATCGCATACGGATTATTTATTCGGACCATGTGCATTAGACCAACAATGTATACGTGCCATGCTTCGGTTAAGCAATAAAGCGGCAGAATTAATCATCAAAAAAGAAAAACAATATACGTGCCGCCACGCGCTCCGTGTGCCGTGCGAGCAGGCGTGAGTAGACAGGACACATGCGAGCAGGCGTGAGTAGACAGGACACATGCGAGCAGTCCACCGCGCAGGCAGACCGGGAGGCATGCATGGAGGTGTGTGAATTGATGGGAGGCATTTTCGCTGCACAGTGTCACCGGGAGGCGTGCGAGTAGCTGTGTGAAATGATGGTAGGCATGCCAGAAGTCCGCCGCACAGGCTCACAGGGAGGCGAGACAACCTTTGACCGCCGCCCGCCTCGCTCCCACTGCTCCATATTAATGGTGTGCCCGAGCTACTGGCCATAATAGCCGGCCGCACCCCCGGTCCACAGTGGTCATCGTCGTCTGGAGTGTATGAGGATGCCGCCTAAGCGCACCATCGGAGGGAGTAGCAATGTCGGGGCTGGTGAAGCACCCGCGCAACGCGTGAAGCTAGGCATAGAGGTTGCCATCGCCGCCGCCGAGGTCTCGCGCGTGCAGCAGTATGACCTTGACTCCGTCGGCGCCGTCGTGCCCCCCCCCCCACAACAGCGCAGGAGTCGGAGGTCCACAGCAACCCATTTTTCATCTTTTTTATCCTCTTCCTTTTTTAGCTTTATTCTCTCCTCCTTTTTCTTTGTGCTTTGGGAAATGTATATTTCCTCCCTGGCGGGCCGCGGGTGTGTTGGTCTCTCCCTTTTTGTGGTGATTCGCCAGGTCTTTTTGCCGCCATTCATTCCTTTTTTTCTGTCCCATTTAGTTGTTTTTTGTATTGTTTTTTTTTTTTTAGACCCTCCTCATCTTTTTCCCTCTTCTTTTCTTCCTTTTTTTTTATGTACCTTGTTCTTTTTCTTTTTTTTTTTTTAATGCTCCGATTTTTTCTTTTTTCTTTTTTTTTGTTGTTTATGGCAACAACTGCGACTCCGACGGAAAACCGGTTAGTCACCTATATCCATTTGTGCGGCAAACATACCATGTGTTTTCTCTAGTTAATCCCTCCCCCCACCCCCTCTAATTTTTTTGGAATACAAATCCTATGGTTATGTTCTCTCAGTCCATGAAATCAGAGTAATTTAGATCCATTAGATGCATGTAGTGTATTGATTGTTTGAATGGTATCCATATAGGGTTAGTGATTAATTGTTTGTTCTCTACAAATGATTTTTGCTAATAATTCGACTAGGGTTAGCGTGGATGCTAATAATTCATGGCCAGATCTTGAGAATTGATTTTGAATGTCCTACATATATATTTGTGCCTTTTTTTCTTCCAGATCTTGAGAATTAATTTTGAATGTCCTACATGTATGTTTCTGCCATTTTTCAGATTGGTATGTACACAGATGAGGCTCCGGCCAGCGGCGCCGCCGGTTGTAGATCTTGGACCCAGCAGCGCAGCCAGAAGCGGCCACGGCCCCCCTGGATCTGAGGAACCCATAGAATCTCCGGCGGACCGCATCAGCAATCTCCCAGACGCCATCCTTGCGGAGATCATCTCCCTTCTCCCCACCAAGGATGGTTGCCGCACACAAGTCCTCACATCTCGGTGGCGCACTCAGTGGCGCGCCGTGCCTCTTAATCTTGACTGTTGTCAACTATCTGTCGATGATGATTCTGAACTCCCCGGAGCCATCATCTCCTCCCACCAGGGCTCCATTCAACGCATCTGCATTCCAACATGCTACCTGCTGGACATACCCTGCACGGTGGCCCCTTTGCTGACATCCCGTCAATTTGAAAAACTCCAGCACCTTGAGTTCTACCATTACTACGAAAATAGGTTACCACCAATCGCTGCATCTGTGCCCTCACCACCGATGTCCATCTCATGGTTTTCCTCCTCTCTCCACACCGCCACCTTGACCCGGTGCCATCTAGCAGACAATCTGGTACAAATGCTTCGACTCACACTGCTGAAAAAACTTGCGCTTGTGTTGGTTGATCTGTCGGAGGCCTCACTGCACAACATCATCCACTCCAGCTGCCCTTCCCTGGAGCGTTTGGTGCTTGTTTTTGGAAACGAAATCCATATCCCTTGTCTCAAAATAAAGTCACCTCACTTTGTAAGCATTGGAATTCATTTTGATGGACAGGAGTTCATCATCGAAGATGCCCCTTCACTTCAAAGGTTGCTCCTTGATTGTTGTTATGCACCTTCGCAAATAACTATGGTCTCTACGCCTAAACTGGAGACTTTGGGTGCAATTCGTGATCCGTTTAAATCGTTCAAGATGATGTTTGGCTCCAGACTTATTCAGGTATTGTATATTATCCATGTACACTTTTGTAATCTGCATTTTTCATTTGTGCACATAAGTTAAATATCATCTTGGAGTACACTTTCGGTGCTAATATTATGTTCTATGCTGAATGAAGAGCTTGTCCATGGATGGCCTGTCACGGGTGCTGGATTTTGTCAAGACCTTATATGTTTATATAGGGTGTCTTGATCTGAACACAGTATTGGCTTGCTACGATGCTTTCCATGTCTGGAGAATTTGTATATAAAGGTGATGATTTCACACACATTGAAAGCCCATATATAATGTACTAGAATTAACCGTTTAGCTGTCGCTCCTTCGACATACTCTATGTTAGACATTAACTGTTTTCAATCTTCATGTCTATTTAGGTACTAGCACTTCGAGAAAAAGGTCTAACCAATCGATGGCAGAGGAAGCACAAGGATTTTCTCAGATCTCATGACATTCGTTTGAAGACAATAATGGTGGAAGGATATGCATCCAACCATGCAAACACTAGCTTTATCACATTCTTCATGTTGAATGCAAGGGCACTATTGTCCGTGAGGATTAAGTTTTTCAACAAAAAATTTCTCACGGATGGACATGTTGAACAGCATAAAAAGAAGTTTCAGGTGGACCTAAGGGCTTATGATCGTGCTCGGCTTCTATTTACAACAACTTGTCGTCATCATGGACTAGTAGATTTTTTGTACCGGGATCTTGATTTTATGGATCAGACCGATCCATTTGATTGTGACTGCCGAAAACTTTGTTTGAGTTAGATGTTATTGTCTTGTTCAATCTGGATTTTGTGTAAACCTGATGAATAATTAATCCTCGTGCTTTTGTACCTTTTGTAAGCTGGAGTTAGATAGTGTTGCCCTTTTCAACTCGGCTTTGACCCATATTTTCTTTCATACTGGGCCAATGGCTTGCCATTTCTTTAATTAATACATAAATATTATAAGCATTCACAACATAGGGAAAGAACATCACTCTCGCGGGATCCTTGAGATCTTTGTTCATTACAGAACCCGCAAGTTCTTAGCGCCCGCCAGCACCCACAAACTTATTTTCAGCTAGCACACCAAATGGGTTGTAATTCTTAATAAGAAAAGTTGCATGGTAGTGACAGAATTGGATGCTGACATTTGGGACCCACGAGGAAAAAGCCTATCCAAGGCGGTGCTGACTCGACAGTAAACATTGAGAAACCTGGTTATAAAATTACTGTAAATCCAAAACTCGCCTGAAAATCATGAAACTTGGCATGGTATTATGACATGGCACCAACATGCTGTGGTAAAAAATTAGTCCAATTTGGGACAAGTTTTGGTATAAACTTCTTACAAACCGAAGCTTCTCTCAAGAAGCCTCATGGTTCCGAGAGGGAACTTGTCACCTATGTGTGCGAAACAACATACGTTGTCTCTTCCCACCTTGATTTATTTTACAGAGGCAGCATGCAACTATAGGAGTGTTGTACTAAAAATATGAAATTATTCAGGGTTCATTTTGCCTTTTTATACATTATTTGAGTTTTCTAGGCATTTTGGAGCATACTTTGGTGTGTGTAAAGGTCATGTGTGTAATAGCCACCTATGTAATTGGATGTTCAATTTGGTTATGGAATCAAGTCCTTATAAGTTATAAGTACATATATTGTTGTTCTGTATGCAATGACATCGCACACGGACCATACTAGGGAACCCGTCGGTGATGAATTCATCAATCGCTGACAATTGTATACCAGCAAGCGTTTGCGCACAACACACATGGCTTATTAGCAGAAATTGTCTGTGTTATTATGGGTCTTCACACACATTTCTAATTAGGAACCTGTTTGCCGCATATCACACACATCTTGTTAAGTTGAACCATTTCTGTTGTGTTTCCTAATCGAAAATAGTTCATCCGAGTGAACTATATGTCGTATATCGCACACACCTTGATCTGGGTGACTGTTTCTATTGCATTCCCTAATCGCAAACAGTTCATCCGAGTGAACTGTATGCCGTATATCGCACACACCTTCATCTGGCTGCCCGTTTCTGTTATTCTGCCTCATCGCAAATAGTTCATTGGAGAGAACCGTATGCCACGCATCACACACGCAACTATAATATGAATCGTGTTTGATGTCTCTGCCATCACAAATGTTTCGTGTCATTTTTGACGGTTTTCTTACGGCACCATTTGTGATTAATGCATTGCACACAATTTTGTCGAAGGGTCTCTGATTGTAGTGTCGCGTTTGGACCATCCTGTAGTGGTGAAAGCATTGTGTGATCCATGAGGACTGACGATGTAAGGATTAAACAAATGGCTCCACATTAGAGTCCATCGAGAGAAGAGAGAATGCAAGGACATCGAGTTATGGAAACACCTGCATAACCCAAAATATAAGATACAAAGGGGTTGCAACTTCTAAATTGAGTGATCATAAGCACGCTCTCTGATCAAAGGATAAGTGACTTGAATAGAATTAGTTGCACAATCGGACAAGGTTTGATTGGCTAAAACCAGCTCATGTCTGAATGACGTCTGAGCCAGATGGATAATTCCTAGGGATCAGCTGATGATTGTGTGCATTCGCACACATGATGAAACAATAGGACTAGGATGACAATCGCAGAGGATTTCAATGATGATTGCCAAACACCTGGAGTTAACCACAAGTGCAAGTAGGCGACAAGGAATTTCAATAGCAAAATGACATACAGGATTCTCGAAAAGTTAGAGAGTATTTCAGGGTATCTTGTAATAACAAGAACAACTGGGAAAGAATGTACGAACGTCAGGTGTATGTAGTTATCCATAGGGATTTATCGATGGTAGGGAACTACAAAAGCAGTGGGCACAAGGGTCTTGGGAAAACATTGAAGAGTGCTTCAGAATGCCTTGATATATCAAGGGATCATCAGGAATGAGTGGCTATCCGAAATGAAGTCGTTACAAGAACCTAGAGTTAGAGTTAGCAAAATGTATAACCCGAAGATAAGAGAGATCAGAATCCGAGAGTAAAGAAGTAGAATAAAAGATCCTAATCCCATCCATAGATGATATGGGCCCGTAAGCCACACAACACAGTTAGTAGTTTGGAAAACAGTTTTTCAAGTCTAGACTCAACATCGACCATGGAGTTTGGAAGGGATTCCTACAGCCAGTCGGCTCTGATATCAACTTGTGACGCCTCCATTTATAATCATGCACTAATCATACACACATCATGCATGATCACAAACGGTGGCTCACGTTAATATCACAACACAACTCTACGACACAAATTTAAACATAAATCTTTATATTACAAGCCAGGGTCACAAGGACCCATAATACATTAGTCATGAAAGTAAATATTATCTGAGTACATACATGGTTATACAATTTTTGGCTTAAGAAGGCTGAGCAAAACAACAAAACTAGATAGAAAGGCGAGGCCTCCTGCCTGGGACCTCTGGACTACTCCTGGTCGTCGGTCTCCATGTAGTACGCACTATCGGGGTAACCTGCAATCGCGGTGCTACCAACTGTTGCAACAACTGGGTCGAATGAAAAGAATTTGCAAAGCAATGATGAGTACTCATCCAAAGTACTCGCAAGACTTACATCAAATCTATACTAGATATGCATCGATATCAAAGGAATGGGGTAGTATCTATGGACTAAACTGCAGAAATGTCAGAATAAGGGGGAGAAGCTCATCCAATCGAAGATTACAACTTTCAGCAGTAGAAGAGAGGAGTGTATATGGTATTATCTTGCACAAACATATAGCAATAATCTTGCCCGTAGACATGCCCGTCAGGGGCATGTGCGAGGAGTGCGATTGCACAGGGCCCCCAGAATAATGGGCCCCCGACCAGGGAGACAAAACTTGAAAAGCCGGCCCTATAGGTATAAAACTAGAGAAACCACGAGCGTACACGTACATTTTTTATCCCCAACACAACGCTCGTACACTTCGTCTCCGCCTCCATTCACGCCGCCATCGGAAGGGCAAGGGTTTTGTCTCACCATCCTGCCACTCTAGCGGTTGGCCCCGACCAACCTTGCTTCATGCCAGACTTCTGCCATCAACCCGGTCTCTTCCTTTTCTTCTCCGCACCGTCCTGGTCCCCGTCTTCCCTGCCCCATCCTGGCCTGCCCACATGTCCTGCGCCTCGGTCTCCTCTAATCTGATCCAACGTCCCCTCCTGCATCATCGTTCGAAGTGTCAGCTACACCACTGACTTCCCTTTGCCCCAACCAGGTAACCTCTCCACCCTCCTCCCTTCTCCCTCCCCCGTCTGCTGATTGGTTATGTTCTTTCTTTCTTTCTTCTGATTTTTTTCTTTCTGTAATTGGGCAATTGTTGTATATAGTGACATTATATGCTTCCAATGCATGTTTTTTAGAATTATGATGATTACTTGCTTTGGAGTGTGTATTGTGAGTATATATAGGGGAACAAATTTTGTTTGCAAGCTGATTATGAGAATGCTTGTATGAAAAATTGCTTTTCTTGTATTCTATAGAAATTAACAAGCGAAACCTATCAGTCACATTATGTACGATCTGCTCACCATGTTTACAATTGATCAATGCCAGACCTCCTATACAACCGAGCACCTTTGACATGAGGTTGGGCTCCAGAGGAGGAAGCACTGTTCGTTTGAACTCGCTTGATGACTTTACTTGGATGCAAATAGTTTTTTAATTATATGAAGTTATTAAACTTAAGGGCCTAGTTCTTCATTTCACACCGGGGCCCCAAATTCCTGGAGATGACCCTGCCCGGAGATCCTCTCCTCGTCAACTTGTGAGAAAGCAATCTTCGGGTGTCTGTTATCTGGGTGTGTTTTATCAAGTATCCGGTTTTAGTTGTAAGAGGTCAGGATACAACTCCCAGTCATCATGTTGCCATGGATACGGCTATTCGAATAGTTTACCTTCCCAACATGGGTGCACCACATTTCCCAATTGTAGGATCGAAAGTATGTCTAGAGGGGGGGGTGATTAGACTACTTGACCAAATAAAAATCTAGCCTTTTCCAAATTTTAAGTCTTGGCAGATTTTAGCAACTTAGCACAAGTCAAGCAATCAACCTACACATGCAATTCTAAGTGTATAGCAGCGGCATGTAAATCATTGCATATGAAGGTAAAGGGGAGGAGTTTGGAGGGAGCAAACGCAATGTAGACACGAAGATTTTTGGCGTGGTTCCGATAGGTGGTGCTATCGTACGTCCACGTTGATGGAGACTTCAACCCACGAAGGGTAACGGTTGCGCGAGTCCACGGAGAGCTCCACCCATGAAGGGTCCACGAAGAAGCAACCTTGTCTATCCCGCCATGGCCATCGCCCACGAAGGACTTGCCTCACTAGGGTAGAGCTTCACGAAGTAGGCGATCTCCTTGCCCGTACAAACTCCTTGGTTCAACTCCACAATCTTGACGGAGGCTCCCAAGTGACACCTAACCAATCTAGGAGACACCACTCTCCAAAAGGTAATAGATGGTGTGTTGATGATGAACTCCTTGCTCTTGTGCTTCAAATGATAGTCTCCCCAACACTCAACTCTCTCTCACAGATTTGGATTTGGTGGAAAGATTATATGAGTGGAAAGCAACTTGGGGAAGGCTAGAGATCAAGATTCTTATGGTTGGATTGGAATGTCTTGGTCTCAACACATGAGTAGGTGGTTCTCTCTCAGAAAATGAATGCTAGAAGTGTAGGCATGTTCTGATGGCTCTCCTCACGAATGGAGGAAGGGTGGAGGGGTATATATAGCCTCCACACAAAATCTAACCATTACACACAATTCACCAAACTCGGTGGGAGCAAATAGTGAAACTCGGTCAGACCGATTTAGTTCAAAATGTGAACGTTAGGATTTTCGGTGGGACCGACATGTCAACTCGGTGAGACCGATTTCGTTAGGGTTAGGGCATAACGTAATCTCGGTGAGACCGATTTCTCTAATAGGCAAACAGAGAGTTGGTCAGGCAAACTCGGTGGGACCGATCGCTCATTTTGGTGAGACCGAAATGTTATGAAGAGGAAACAGAGAGTTTCCATTGCGAACTCGGTGGGACCGATCGCTCATCTTGGTTAGACCGAAACGTTACGAAGGGAAACAGAGAGTTAGCAATCCCATCTCGGTGAGACCGAGATCCCTATCGGTGAGACCGAACTGATTAGGGTTTCTGGCAGTGGCTATGTCAAATGAACTCGGTGGCGCCGGATAGATCAAATCGGTGGGGCCAAGTTTGACTTTTGGTTTGGGACATATGTGGATATGAGAAAGTGGTTGAGGGTTTTGGAGCATATCACTAAGCATTTTGAGCAAGCAAGCCATTAAGCAACACCTCATCCCCTTTTAATAGTATTGGCTTTCCTATGGACTCAATGTGATCTTGGATCACTAAAATGAAAAGAGTAGAGTCTTGAGCTTGAACCAATATATGTCCTTAGCATTTTGAGGGGTCCACATCTCTAGTCCATGCCATGCCAATCATTGAACTTTCTGAAATGATCATCTTGAAAGAGTATTAGTTCAATGAGCTATATGTTGTTAAGAATTACCAAAACCACCCAGGGATTAGTTGCACTTTCAATCTCCCCCTTTTTGGTAATTGATGACAACATATAGATCAAAGCTTTGACACATGATAATAAGAATGAAGTATATCGTCGCTTTGAGAAGTATGTGATAAGCAAGAGCTCCCCCTAAATTTGTGCATTATTTAAAATTTGCTTTTGAATGCAAATGCACAATCGATTAGGATCATGGGTTACTCTTCCATGTCACATACATCTTGGTGGAGCGCTCAAAATGATGGAATATGAAAAATATGCACTCATCACCAAGGCAAAGTGAATGATCATACAAGAGAGATAAATAATGTCATCATCCAAGCACAAACATTAATGTAGGATATGATCAAACACATGACCATAAGTATCTCACACACATAAACATAGAATATCAACCAAGCAAGCACACAAAAAGTAGCAAAGAGAATGGCAAAAAGAAGCAAGCACTCTCTCTCGAAGCCTATGATCTATACACTTTCTCCCCCTTTGGCAACAAGTTACCAAAAAGCTTGAAAATGCATAGTGCTATGCGTCTCTCTAGGCTTGATCTTCGGGAGGCGGTGTAGAGAGGACTCCAAGAACAAATGCATCTGTTGAGGTTGTTGGAGCTGGTGGAGTTGCAACCGGAGGGGCAACTGAAGCTGTAGCTGCAGGTGCTGACGCAGTAGCTCTTGTATCTGTCACAGGCATTACTGCAGATCTCTGTGCCCTAGGCACTCTCTGAAAAGCATCTGTGGTAGCTTTCCCTTTCCTCTCTTCAGCTTCTTCCTGGAGCTGCTCAACAGCTGTCTGCATCTCTGTCACCTTCAAGTCCAGATCATAAAACTTTGTTTCAATGATCCTCTCCAGGCTCTCTTGATTCTGAGTCAGGGTGGCCAAACCTTTCTCAATCCTCCCAGTTGCTTGAATGAGATAGCTAAGTTGATCTTGTTTTGACTTGAGAAAAACTTGAGATGCCTCTTCAACACTTGGCATCTTGGCTGCCTTCTCTGCCTTTGCTTTCTCCCTCTTCTCTTGAGCCTCTACTGATGTAGGATCTTCAGCATCCATGACAACTGTGTTGTCCTCAAATTTAGGTCTCAAGGGAAGGTGTTCTTTATCCAACAAATATGTGCCTGTGCCCATCTTGGAGTTGATGAGCATCTGGATGTGTGGAGCATACCCACATGATCTCTTCTGGGCTGCAGTTGTCCTCTTGATTGTCTCAACAATCAAACTCATCACCTTAAACTTCTGGGGCACATCAAACAACAGAAGCAAATTGATGGAGTGGCCTCTGATCATCCTATGATCTCCTGATTTGGGTAACAAGGTGTGCTTCAAGATGGTGTTAATAGTGGCCAGGCCAGACAATAGATAATATACAGAGCCTAGCTTGTGAGTCTCCAAGGCTTTGTCAGGAATCTCCTTATACATGTTGGCCATGGAGTTGTGATCTTTCTTTCTCTTGGCATAGACATCTATGTCGTCCTCAAGCTCTGCAGGGGCATTGATCAGCTTGTCCCACTCAGCAACTGTTGATTGGTACCTTGTACCTTCAGACGTCCATACAATCCTTCCATCTGGATAGAAATGAGCTGTAGAATAGAATTGCATAATGAGCTCATCATTCCACTTGGTAAGCTTCTGACCCACAAAAGTGTCTACTCCATTGAGTCTAAAACTTTCATGCACTCCTGGGAAGTGGTCTACATTGTTGTCGATGTATTCCCAGTCTACCCACTTCATGTCACACACTATGGGCTTCTTATCCAAAAGAATTGTCTCATAGAAGTCCTGCTGCTCGTTGGTGTGAAATCTATAGTCCACAGCAGTCCTTCTCCTCACAGCATATGGATCTAATTGTCTCCACAATCTAAGACCTGCATCCTTCCTTGCTTTCATATTCTCAGCCACTGGATGATTGTCATCATGGTCAGGGATCTTTGGCTTTAGCTTCCTGAGCACTTGGGCTTCTTCTTCATCTTCCACTTCAGGCACTGGGGCCTTGTTCTTTTCAGCAGCTGGTATGTTTCTTGTGCTTCTCTTTGGTGTAGACTTAGAAGCTTGAGCAGTAGACTTGGGGGCAGTCTTGGGCTTTGCTGAAGCAGCCCCAGACTTGATGGCATCCCCCATCAACTTCTGAGCTTTGGGTGCTGGTGCAACATCCTCTTCTTCATCTTCTTCTTCATCCTCAGTAGGGTCTCTCATCATAGAGGGTCTGCCAATTACTCTGGCTATTGTCTTCTTGACCCTTTTCTTTCTCTTCTTGCCCTCACCAGTCTCCTCAATAGTTATTTGGAGGCTTCAAGAGTTGAGGCTTTGGCCTTAGACATGGGCACTCTCTTGGCAGGAGCTTTCTTGTGCAACACAGGCTTGGTTGCAGCAGCAGCAGCATATTCCTTTTTCAGCACCTTCTTCTTGGAGCTGACTTCCTCCTCAGCAGCAACATAGTCTTCATCTTCAGAATCAGAATTTCTCTTTCTCCTCTACCTAGTAGCAGCCTTAGGCAGTTTGCTAGGAGTACTTCTGCTGCCATCCTCATAGCTGTCAGAGGGAGTAGTGCCCTCACTTAGATTCACTTGCTCCTCAGACCTGTTCTGGCTATCACTCTGATCAGACATTCTGGCACTGCAAACTGAAAGCTGACCCTGTGAATAGTTATAGATGAGATAGAGTGGATGAGCATCACAAAGTGCAGAGATTTTGCAAAACAATTGATTCAAAAATTTAGTTTTAGTTTTCCACAGAAAGCATTTCGGAGCTACCGATTTGTTAAACTCGGTGCCACCGAAGCAATGTTCGAGTCTGAACTAGTGAGATCGGTCAGACCAAGACACAGTTCGGTGAGTCCGAGATTGCTAGGGTTTCACTGAGAGTTGAACTCGGTCACACCGATTTGCAACTTTCGGTTAGACCGAAAGTTACAAGTGCAATGGCCTAAGCCAAATCGGTGAGACCGATTTCTACAACTCGGTCGGTCCGAGATGAGTTCGGCGGAAACCTAACCCTAAATTTTCGAATCAAAACTAATCTAAAGGAAGTTTTCGTTGGATAGATTGATCTCATACGTGGTAAGAATCCTGGCATTGTCTTTGTGCTAAGAATCGGAGGTAAAGATTGCACAAAGGGTCGAACTCATACCCTAACTTGGTGATGAGCTCGCTACGGCGGCAACGGTGGTGTAGATTTCCGTTGACGGCGGCGGAGACTAGCGGTAGGGGGTCGCTGGCGACGAGAGGACGATCCGGAGACCCAAGTCGGCAGAGCAGGACACACGCGGGCGAAAAGGTTTCGGACAAATTTCCAAAATTTGACCCGTCGGTATATATATCCTGACCCTATCGGTGTGACCGAGTGGAACAACTCGGTGGCACCGAGATGCAGAATCGCAAGCGGTTACTGCAACTTGGTGTGACCGAATGGTTCTAATCGGTTGCACTGAGATTGAAAACCTAGATCAACTCAGTGAACTCGGTATGACCGAAAAGGATGAATCGGTCAGACCGAAATGCACAGAGAGGTTTTGGAAGTTTAAGTCTATGACAAATCGGTTACTCCGAGTGCTCCTCACCCAGAGGGTTCGAATCTGACTTGATCAAACTTTGTGATGTAGCATGAATAGAGTTTGAGACGAGAAAATCATAGATAGCTAAAGGAAGTTCTTAGGCATTCTTGTCCATCCGTTTGGCAAAAGAAACAGATCAAACAATCAAAGCAACAAATGGATGTCCTCGAATGAGAAAAATATGCAACCAACATGCTCACAGAATAAAATGGCAAATGAAATATGTGACAAAGCATGCACAAACACTCTAGCATCTATCAAGCAATTGGCGATGACTAAATCATCTATATATGAGTATATTGACTTAGGAGTCAAATGAGAACATTTGATCATAGGTCATACTCATCGTTTAAGCACAAGTGGGGTTACCACTTTTACATAAAGCATTGTTGTGTTCACACCATTAGAGTTGCTTTAGCTCAATTCTTAGAGTAAAGCTCCCCCTAGATGTGATATCCCCCCTAAGAGGGATGAACTAACCTTGGGTTTTGTTGATGATGACTTCATGTAGATGTTGAAGATATGGATGCTCAATTTTGATGTAGATCATTTGGAGCAATCCATTGGAGTGAGTTGCACTTTCAATACCTACATGGGTTAGTCCCACAAGGAACAAACAAGGATATCCATAGACATAGAGTGAAGTACACACAAGATGATGTCCATGAAAGCATTAGGTTACCTTGTCCCTTGTCTTACCAACAAGAGGGTTTGTGACTCCTTGAACTAGTGCAAGATGTGGAAGATGATTGCACTTGTTCTTGCCAAAATGATATGAGTGAAATATGTTGGCGGAGTCACCCTCAAGAATTCTCTAGTTCTTCTTCTTCAGGATCCACATCATCTTGATGGGAATCCTTGGAGTTGTAGTCGTACTTGATGAAGTAGAACTTGATGTAGTCTTGGGAACCCACTTGACCAAGGCCTTAGGAGCTTCTTCAAATGCATCAATCTCCTCTTGAAGCTTGTCCTTGCCTTTTTGCTTGAGGTCTTGTGGTGGAAGATCATCTTGAGCTTGTGTCCCCTCGAAGGAAGTAGGATCATACTTCTCTTGTTGAGGAACAAACTTCGTCTTGGGGTATTGATCTTCTTCCCACTCAACTCCATTAGCATTGAACTTTCGTTCAAAACCAACACCTTGATTCTTCCGGTGCCTTCCTTGCTTGCGTACAATTTCCTCAAATTGCTTACTTCCGGCAAGGCTCTTGTAAACACCTTTCTCTATAATTCCCTTCAATAAGCTATTTTATTGCTCAAGTGTAACTTGGCTAAGAGAATCATTGGTGGAATCAAGAGAACTACTAGAAGCAACAATATTGGATTTAGCATGATTATTGTTACTACTAGAAGAAGAATCTTTCTTACTCTTGTTGCTAGATTTTACTTGTGGCATGTAAGTAGACAAGAGTAAACGCTTGGCAATTTAAGAACTTTTCTTACGAAGATCATCATTGATTGCTTTTAAGAACCCATGCTCTTGCTCTAGGTTGAGCTTTTCAAAGCTTAGTTTCTCATGAGTCTTTAAAAGCTCTCGATGATCTTCTAAGGTAGTTTCATGGGCTAACTTAAGAGTGTTTAGTTCTTTAGTTAGATGCTCAATCTCCTTCTTATCATCATCATTCGTTTTATCTTGTTTAGCATGATTAATAGCAAGTTCATCATAGTTTTCATCACTAGAGTTGACAACAAGTAAATCATCATCACCTAGCAAATCATCTTCATCACTATTGAAATCAACATACTCGGGGTGTGATACCTTTGGGCCTTTAGCCATGAAGCATCTTCCAATTCCTTCATTTGGTGAGTCAAATATGTCATAGGAGTTGGTTGACACAAGTGCTAGACCGGCAACACCTTCATCTTGAGTATATTCGGAGTCGGAGTGATAACTTCTCTCGGAGTGGTGGTCGGAGTCGGAGCTGGATACCCATTCACCAACATGAGCTTGATGTCTTCGTTTTGTATAGCTCCTTGATGACTTGTCCTTCCTTTCCGAATCCTTGCTTCTGCGAGAGGTTCTTCGTTCATAACGATCATCTCTACTCCTTCTCTCCCTTGGAGGTGATTCTTCTCTTTTGCTTCTTCTTTTAGGTGAGTCTTCTCTTCTTTTGTAGGGAGCCGTACACTCATTGGAGTAGTATCCAGGTCTTCCACAATTGTAGCAATTATGCTCACGACTAGAAGATCTTTTATCATTGTAGGACCTTGACTTGGAACTTCTTTCCTTGCTTCTACTCTTGTAGAACTTGTTGAAGTTCTTCACCATTAGGCTCAATTCCTCATTGAAGGCTTGTTTTTCACTTGATGATGTAGGAGCATCACATGAGGCTTTGTAAGCACCACTAGACTTGTTGTGAAGCTCTTCTTTATCCTTGAGTGACATCTCATGAGCAACAATTCTTCCAATGACTTCAGTTGGCTTGAGATCTTTGTAATTTGGCATCATTTGGATCAATGTGCACACGGTGTCATATTTTCCATCCAAGGCTCTTAGGATCTTCTTGATGATGAATCTGTCGGTCATCTCTTCACTTCCTAAGCCGGCAATCTCATTTGTGATGAGAGCAAGCCTAGAGTACATTTAAGCGACACCTCACCATCCTTCATTTTGAACTTGTCCAGCTGACTTTGAAGCACATCCAATTTGGATTCCTTGACGGAGTCGGTACCTTCGTGCATATCAATCAAAGTATCCTAAATTTCCTTTGCATTCTCAAGACGGCAGATTTTGTTGAATTCTTCGGGGCACAATCCGTTGAAGAGGATATCGCAAGCTTGAGCATTGTATTGCAACATCTTCAATTCTTCCGTGGTAGCATCACGATTCGGTTCTTTCCCATCGAAGAATTCACCTTGCAAGCCAATACACACAATAGCCCAAACGGCATGGTTATGTCCAAGAGTGTGCATTTTCATCTTATGCTTCTAACTAGCAAAATTAGTACCATCAAAGTAAGGACCTCTACGGTGGTAATTTCCCTCGCTAGATGCCATACTCTCCTAGGTTGTGAAACCAAGGCTATGATCACCAAAGCTATGGAAATCAAGGCAAATGGAGACCAAAGCTCTGATACCACTTGTAGGATCGAAAGTATGTCTAGAGGGGGGTGATTAGACTACTTGACCAAATAAAAATCTAGCCTTTTCCAAATTTTAAGTCTTGGCAGATTTTAGCAACTTAGCACAAGTCAAGCAATCAACCTACACATGCAATTCTAAGAGTATAGCAGCGGAATGTAAATCATTGCATATGAAGGTAAAGGGGAGGATTTTGGAGGGAGCAAACGCAATGTAGACACGGAGATTTTTGGCGTGGTTCCGATAGGTGGTGCTATCGTACGTCCACGTTGATGGAGACTTCAACCACGAAGGGTAATGGTTGCGCGAGTCCACGGAGGGCTCCACCCATGAAGGGTCCACGAAGAAGCAACCTTGTCTATCCCACCATGGCCATCGCCCACGAAGGACTTGCCTCACTAGGGTAGATCTTCACGAAGTAGGCGATCCCCTTGCCCGTACAAACTCCTTAGTTCAACTCCACAATCTTGACGGAGGCTCCCAAGTGACACCTAACCAATCTAGGAGACACCACTCTCCAAAAGGTAATAGATGGTGTGTTGATGATGAACTCCTTGCTTTTGTGCTTCAAATGATAGTCTCCCCAACACTCAACTCTCTCTCACAGATTTGGATTTTGTGGAAAGATGATATGAGTGGAAAGCAACTTGGGGAAGGCTAGAGATCAAGATTCTTATGGTTGGATTGGAATGTCTTGGTCTCAACACATGAGTAGGTGTTTCTCTCTCAGAAAATGAATGCTAGAAGTGTAGGCACGTTCTGATGGCTCTCCTCATGAATGGAGGAAGGGTGGAGGGGTATATATAGCCTCCACACAAAATCTAACCGTTACACACAATTCACCAAACTCGGTCAGACCGATTTAGTTCAAAATGTGAACGTTAGGATTTTCGGTGGGACCGACATGTCAACTCGGTGAGACCGATTTCGTTAGGGTTAGGGCATAACGTAATCTCGATGAGACCGATCACATGAACTCGGTGAGACCGATTTCTGTAATAGGCAAACAGAGAGTTGGTCAGGCAAACTCGGTGGGACCGATCGCTCATTTCGGTGAGACCGAAACGTTACAAAGAGGAAACAGAGAGTTTGCATTGCGAACTCGGTGGGACCGATTGCTCATCTCGGTTAGACCGAAAAGTTACGAAGGGAAACATAGAGTTAGCAATCCCATCTCGGTGAGACCGAGATCCCTATCGGTGAGACCGAACTGATTAGGGTTTCTGGCAGTGGCTATGTCAAATGAACTCGGTGGCGCCGGATAGATCAAATCGGTGGGGCCGAGTTTGACTTTTGGTTTGGGACATATGTGGATATGAGAAAGTGGTTGAGGGTTTTGGAGCATATCACTAAGCATTTTGAGCAAGCAAGCCATTAAGCAACACCTCATCCCCTTTTAATAGTATTGGCTTTCCTATGGACTCAATGTGATCTTGGATCACTAAAATGAAAAGAGTAGAGTCTTGAGCTTGAGCCAATATATGTCCTTAGCATTTTGATGGGTCCACATCTCTAGTCCATGTCATGCCAATCATTGAACTTTCTGAAATGATCATCTTGAAAGAGTATTAGTTCAATGAGCTATATGTTGTTAAGAATTACTAAAACCACCCAGGGATTAGTTGCACTTTCACCAATACACTCGATTACCTCTGGCCGGACACACATTTCTGGGTAATCTCCGGCCTCGGATGATCGACACGCCATAGTCCTACCTAGGATCTCCAGAGAGGACACCCACCGATCTACATCCTAAGCGTGAAGTGGTCATGGGCCAATCACCTAAGCACTCCTGCACACAGCGAGACTGGTCGGGGACCAAAGCCCACCTCTATATCAGGCATGCCGCTCACCCCAACAATTAGCCCACCTCTCTGAACTGTGACATCTGGGTAGCTTTCGTGAGGAACGTACGACACCGAGGGCCCCATAAACCGTTATCTCGCGCAGCGGTTAGTGCGTGTATGCCAGTGGAAGTCTCAGATCAAATACCCAAATCTCGTTAATCATGTTATTATGAAATAACCACGGACACTGACCAGGGCCCAGGCCCCTCTCTCCTAGGTGGTCTCCACCTGCCCTGTCGTCCCGCCACAGAGAATCTCTCACCGGTGCTTTCCGAGCTGGCCCGACTTTAATCATATCATGTAACATTGTATAGTGTATATAATATATCCATGATTATCGTCCTGAGGGGATCATGACCCGACAGTATAGAATGGCACACAGACAAGGATGTAGGGCCACTGATGAGATGCTAGCATATCTATACTAAGCATATAGGATAACAGGTATTGATGCGGAGCATCCTATGGACTTCACCATGTCAAGAGTTCCATTGCTAAGAGACACGCCGAACTCCTACTTCAATCATACTAAGGTGAATTCCATCCTTAATGCGTGCCCTCTTAGTTCCCTCGAGGATGGTATACTACTTGACTGTCCTACCATTTGCCCATATAGGTTTGAGCCCAATGATGAACGTGCCATGGAGGAGGTCATCCACAAGCGAGCGCCTACACCATCCATGAGAGAAGCTTGGAAACGGAGAAGGAACTGTCAAGGGGAAGGCGAGAGGTTCCACCTGCACCGACGGGCGTCCACGAAAAGGCTGACAGCAAGCTTCGGGATACCCCGTGTGCACGGGCCCCTGGACCCCATGCCCACGGTACAAGCCCATGTGCACGGGCCAAGTTGTCAGGTCATTGGATACCCCGTGCGCACGGGCTCCACTTACCCCGTGCACACTGGGTTGCCTGTGTGCAGCTGTTGGGCTTACCCATGTAATTCCTATTACGCCCTTGCTTACCCCTTCACCCCCTAGGGCTATATATACTCCTCCATCTCCTCCAATTAAGGTTAGCTAAGAATAGATCTAGACATTAGAGCTTAGCTCATGTATCTTCCCTTGTGGGATTCCTCTTGAGAGAGAGAAGACTCCATTTAAGTTCAAGGCCTCCATTGGAGAAGATCCTTAGGGATTCAAGACCTCCTTGTGGGAAGGATCTATCTAGATCATCAAGACCTCATCTCCTTCATAGGATTTGGGATGAACTTTACCAAGTATCTTGCTTCCCTTTGATTGTTCTTGTGCCTTGTGAATATCATGTGTTTGTTGGTCTAGTGGATGTGTGATTGGACTTGTTCTTGAGTGTTCCTCTTGTGATTTCCCCTTTTGGTCTTTGAGTTCTTCGTGGATCCCCCTCCAATTTAAGAAAGAACTCCACTTAGGGTCTCCACCCTACAACATCTTGGTATCTAGAGCCACGTTGATCACAAATTTGGAGTCTTACCCACCGTTTTCAAGCCTAATTTTGTGTGTTTTTGACCTAATTCAAAAATTCCCCACAAAAAGAGTCATACCAATTTTTTTGTGATTTGTTGTTCCTAGTGCGTTTTTGTTGATTTCAATCCATGGATCTTGTGTTTAGCAAGTAGATCCACCTCCTATTGCATCCCCATAGCCTAATTTTTCTTTATCCCCTTCAAATCTAACCTTGAAATCGCAAAATTTCTGCCACCCCCGTGTCCACGGGTCCCAGACCCCATGCCCACGGCCCCGCCGTGAAGTTCCTGGACAACCCGTGCCCACGACACTTGTACCGTGCGCACGGGACCCCATGCCCACGGCCCTTTGACCCCGTTCGCATGGCCCCCCTACAGAACAGCCACCACCGCATCACATATTCGGCCATATCTCCCACTCCCGAACTCTGATTGGGTGTTCTTTGGCTCGTTGGAAAGCTAGCGACGTGCTCGAGCTGCTCATCTTGGTTTTACCACCTTTTGACTCCATCAAATTTTGTACATTTTTGCATCTTTGCATAGGCCCTCCGCCATAACTTCCGCACCACCACATACAACTTCCGCAAACTAACCCATTCTGGTTCTTAACGCATGTGTGGTTATTTGAGTTGTGATTTGAGTCTCCTAAGGTGTTTCGGCTACTTAGGGACGGTTACATATTCATTCACCTCCGGACGCTTGTATCGTTCCATCGACTACATCCACTATGACATTCCGCATCGATGACGACCATCCATCCTTTGAGACCATCTTCAATGGGAAGCAAGGCCGGTTACCCCCGACTTCGTGAAAGGTTAAGTGTGACAAAGGTATTCATTCTGTCATAAACTTTTCCTTCCTTGCATTACGTCTTGATAGCCCCACCATCTTTGCGCATACCTTTATACCTATTGAGACTAGCTATCTGAGTATTGTCGGGCTTCGCGAAAACTTGTGCACCATAGTGATGTGGTATCATATTGTTGCATCATTTGATATATCATATAGTGCAATTGCTTGCTCCCGTGCATATCTTGTGATACTCATCTCATGTGTTTGGTTGAGGCTCAATAAGACAAGTGGAAAGGAAGAGGAAAAAAAGACAGAAAAAAGAAGCTTTTAAGCAAAAAAAGAAAGAAAGATCATAAGCTTATAAGCAAAAGAGAGTTGAGCATGAAAAGAGATATGTTGCATGAGGATACGTGGAATAGGAAACATTTGGTTTGCATGCATATAGGTTGGTGCCAAGTGGTGAATTGTGCCCAAGTGTGCAATCAAGCTAGTGCTCTCATAGTGTTTGTGCAACACGATCTTAGTCTTTTTTTTACTATGAAATACAATATATATTTTTGACTATGCACGAGCTTAGTCTTCGTTAGGCAATTTTTTATTGCTCATCCCTATAGTTGCACAAGCCCCTTTATCCCACCGTGTGTGTTTCTTTATTGCCGTCCTCTATATTTTTGATCACTTTCTTTGCATTTTGAGTCCTTTGGATTAATTTCAACATTTACAATATCTTGGACTTCAATTTGCATGAATTTGTGCCACTTGTCCTAACCAAGCCACTCGATAAGCTTTACTTTGTAGGCATGACTGAACAAGTCCGGTACCAATTCCACTATTCTTTCATTTCACATTGAGTGACACGGGATACATCCTCAACTTTGGGAAAAGGTAGCTTGGTATTGTTTATCTCATTTCCTACTCACCTTTGCTTGAGTCTTATGATGGATAGGCAAATCACATCATCTCCGGTCTACAACCATGACGACGAGTTCGATGCCATGAAGAACTTCATCGACGCCAAGATGGACAAGCAAATGGAGGACCTCAAGGTCATCATCAACAACCACAAGAGGTCTTCCTCATCTTCGAGAAGATGCTCAAGCGCAAAGACTCCCGAGCTACCATCTCCGTCAAGTACACACGAGCATCGACATCGACAAGACCATGAAGAACAACCTTTCGGACGAGAGTTGGCTTCTCTGCCACCCCCGTGCACATGGCCTCCTACAACCCCGTGCGCATGGGCCATACAGAACAGTGACGAAGACCCCAAGACTACAGCTTCTTCGACTACGATGGCATCTTCGCCAAGTGACTTCAAGGCATCTTTGCCTTTGGACGTACGACATCTTCGCCTACTCCATGAGCTCAAGTCCTCTACTTCCACGAGCTACTACGACTTCACCACCGACGATGAGATTCCATTCTTTGGGACTCATGACCCCAACAAGTACCTCGAGTGGGAGCACAAGATGGACGACTACCTCAAGCTACATCAAGTCCCCTCCGAAGATCAAGTGAAGTGCGCCACAAGTACCTTCCACGACTATGCATCGACATGGTGGCTTCACACACCTTCGAGAAACTTCGACATGAGTTGGCCCAAGACGAAGAAAGCTATGCGGCGAGAATTTGTGCCTTCCGCCTACACGGACCATCTTCTTCACCAATTGGAGAACACCATACAAGGATCCAAGTCCCTCGGCGAGTACTTCAAGAACATGAAGAAAGCCTTGCAACGAGCCAGTGTGGACGACCCCATTTGGATGAAGTTCTATTTCACGATGGGATTGAACAACGACATCGCCCAGATTCTCTTCACCAACAACTACGAGTCCAAGTCCCTCGACGACATGTAATTTGGTGCTCTCAAGGCGGAGCAAGAACTCAAGAAGGCCAAGTCTACTCGACCCCAAGCACACTTCACGACGACCACGTTCCAAGACGGCGAGCATAAGGCTAGTACCACTGAGATATCCAAGACGACGCTCCCAAGTTCGACTTCACCGCCATCCCTCTTTGTGGCATTGACGATGCCGAGTCTACGACGACTCTTTTTCAAGACGGCACGGCGATGATGACTACGACTACGGAGCAACTCAAGGATCAAGATTTGCAGGCGAACGACACGGTGATGAGCAACTATGATGCTTCCATATTTGGAGGCGAGAGTGATGATGTGCCATCTTCGGCCTTCATCCACGGCGACGGTGATGAGATGGTTGAGCATGGGATTTCCCTTCGACCAAGGAGGTGTATGGTGATAAGTTGAGTGACTTGTGCATCCATATTGAGAGTGAGAGTGACTTCACCACTAGCCCCATATATGAGGAGTTGCCACAATTCCCATGTGAAGAGAGCCACCACTACCACCACTTGATTGATTTGAGTGACTCCACCATATGTGACATTGAGTGCACCTACCTTGAGGGAGTGAGTGAGCCACCACCACATAGAGAGAGTGAGGTAGTTGATAGGGCATGTGAGGCCATTTACACTACTAACGACTTAACCTCTACCTCTTTTGTGTCTTCTCATTTGGTGCTAGGTCCCATATATGATGACGCGCCGATCCTCGACGACTTTGTCCTTCCTTTGGACAAGACGATGGCCATGGTGGACTATGATACACCACCTCCCATGGTTCCATCACGATGACGATGGTCATGATTTGGTCCTTGCTACCTCACCTACACCACACGAGTGGAATGAGAAAGGTAACATAGGTGAAGGTGATGCTCTAGTCCCACTAGTGGACATTCTTGACATTGATTTGTTGCATGATGTTAATCCACCTATTACCAAGATTCATGATAGTATGATTTCCCCATGCGATGATTTACCTATTTATGATGAGTTTGATGATTGCCATGTGAAGTCTATTAGTTGTGATGACATGTTGCATAGGATTTCATGCGATAATTCTCTCGATCACATCATGTTTGACATTCCGCTTGACTTGTCATATGCTATGCATGAGATCAACCATATGTCATATTTACAATCTCATTGTAGTGACATGCATATGCCATTAAAATAAACCCAATTTGCACATATGGCATAGATAACAAACCCATGGTTATTGGCATTTGTTTTTCTTGTGATGATATTGATATGCTCCCTTTGCATCATTTATCTCATATGCCATGCCATGACCACCTAGCTTCGGACATGCATTGTTTGCCATGTTGTAAATTTTCTCCATGTTATGCTTCCGCTATTGCTCATGAGGAGACCCCCATAGTTTCCTCGTACATTTTAGGAGATTTTGGTCCATCCCATCCATTTCATGATTCCCATGATTGTGTGCACCATATGCATCCCATGAATTAAAATGTTATTATTGTGCCACACACTTGCTATAATTTGCATCCCATTCATGTTGAACACAATAACTATGATTGCATGATGGATGACATATTTCTCTACCATGCTTCAAATTTCTTTGAGCATTGCCTATCTTGTGCTAACTCTCACGCGCACATGCACATCATGATGGATGATGTGTACATTTACCACGCACACACTTTGTTTTGTTTGTCTACTTATTGTGTAGGTACACGTGCTTCCTCGTCAACCTCGCAATCCCATGAGTTACGAAACGAGCTCTAGAGAGAAATGATGATTTGGGATCCCATGGATTGTCCTTACCACCACTCCCTTCACGCAAAGACTTCTCGCATTTCTTCTACATGGCCCTCACATGGTTATGGGTTATATACCACTTCTACTTTATGCCCATATTGCCATGTTCACTTTGCATGATATGCTCATTTCTATACCTTGGCCATGCATTTGTGACCCATGCCTTGCATCTCACATGACACTTGATTCTAGTACTTGTATGTGTATTTGCAAGCTTGGTGGAGATATTGCTTGTTATTGCCATGTTTTCTTTGTGACCAATGCCTATGATGATCCTTTGATCATATCTTGTTTTCATGCTTGCGATATGTCATTTGCATCGTGTATCCCTACTATTTACACACATGACATGATTGCCATGATTACCTCTAGTATGTTGCATCTAGGCACTACTAGCATGATTGACTTGATTGCCTAACACATATTGAACAATTGCTCTTTCTATTGTGTTGAGTGCCACACTATCTTCACTACACCATATGCACATTATGCTTGGATTGTCTTGCACTTGCCCCATGTGTTTAGACATTTCATTTCCTTTGGTGTTGTGAATGATTCATATGCCTACCATAGACCCTTCATTGAGCACTTTGTGCATGCTTGCTATGACATTGAGGTAGATGCTTGTTTGATTGTCACACATATTAGCATCTTTACCTCCTCTTTGCATGATCGTTTCCATGATACCTTTGCATGTGCTCAATTTATATGCTTAAATGACATGCCACACTTCTTTGTCAAAACATATGCTATGCTTGATGATGACACTTATTGGGTGAATCACCTCTTGAATGCTTGGTTTTGCACTAACGCTAACCACATTTGTTTTTCCAAGTGTTTGTTGTCTTTGCTCCTTTTAAAGGAACCACAAGATGGTGTGACATTGGAGAGTGCCCATTTCGAACTTGAAGACGATGAATGCTTGGTGATCGTCCACTTCTACACGGTGACATCACCTCTTTCCCATGGTGATTTGGTTTTTGATCCGAGGACAGATCTTTCCCAAGGGGGGGGGATGATGCGGAGCATCCTATGGACATCATGTCAAGAATTCCATTGCTAAGAGGCATGCCCAACTCCTACTTCAATCATACTAAGGTGAATTCCATCCTTAATGCGTGCCCTCTTAGTTCCCTCGAGGATGGTATACTACTTGACCGTCCTACCATGTGCCCATATAGGTTTGAGCCCAATGATGAACGTGCCATGGAGGAGGTCATCCACAAGCGAGCACCTGCACCATCCATGAGAGAAGCCTGGAAACGGAGAAGGAACCGTCAAGGGGAAGGCGAGGTTCCACCTGCACCGACGGGCGTCCATGAAAAGCCTGACAACAAGCTTCAGGATACCCCGTGCGCATGGGCCCCTAGACCCCGTGCCCACGGTACAAGCCCGTGTGCATGGGCTAAGTTGTTAGGTCACTGGATACCCCGTGCGCACGGGCTCCACTTACCCCGTGCACACTGGGATGCCTGTGTTTAGCTGTTGGGCTTGCCCATGTAATTCCTATTATTCCCCTGCTTACCCCCTTCATCCCCTAGGGCTATATATACTCCTCCATCTCGTTCATTTAAGGTTAGCTAAGAATAGATCTAGACATTAGAGCTTAGCTCGTGTATCGCCCCTTGTGGGATTCCTCTTGAGAGAGAGAAGACTCCATTGGAGTTCAAGGCCTCCATTGGAGAAGATCCTTAGGGATTCAAGACCCCCTTGTGGGAAGGATCTATCTAGATCATCAAGACCTCATCTCCTTCATAGGATTTGGGATGAACTTTACCATGCATCTTGTTTCCCTTTGATTGTTCTTGCACCTTGTGAATCTCATGTGTTTGTTGGTCTAGTGGATGTGAGATTGGACTTGTTCTTGACTGTTCCTCTTGTGATTTCCCCTTTTGTTCTTCGTGTTCTTCGAGTTCTTTGTGGACCCCCCCTCCAATTCATGAAAGATATCCACTTAGGGTCTCCACCCTACAACAGGTATGGTATCAACAGTAATAGCAAAGACAGGCTACGCAATAGTGTAGGACCTATCGATAAAGCAGTAACAGTATCAGTACTCTAATGCAAGCAGTGGAGAGAAGGAATAGGTGATATCGGAATAATCAATGGGTTTTGCTTGCTTGGAAGCTCTGCTGAGAAGGACGGGTCGTCGACGACGTAGTCGTACTCAGGGGCAACGGCAGTCTCGGAGTCTACCGAAAGAATAGAGGAGAGGGGGAAACAGATAAATAACGGGCATACAAATGCAACACAGATGCATGTTATGGCAATGTATGCTCGATGATATGCTCTAATGCATCCCTAAACATTTTAAAAGAAGAGGGAAAATATCTGGTAATATTTTCCCAGCTCCAGATATTATTTGGTATATTGAACTAGGTGCAAATTTTCAATGATCATTATGCTAGACGGGTCTGACACGTATGTGGATGGTATATTCAGATTCTTCATATTTTTCTGATCAACTTCCATATATAAATTATTTTTATCCGAGTTATAGATTATTTTATATAATTTTTCAAAGCTTATATGAATTTCTGGATTTTCTGATTTACTTTAATTACGAATTTGTTTACGTACTAAATGCTCTGGGTACACAGAAGTGTACCCAACTATTTCGCAACAGAGGCTGACAGTGGGACCAGCCTACTAAGTCAGCAGGTCAAAAGTTGACCAGTTGACTCGTCAACTGGGTCCACGGGACCCACATGTCATTGACTGGGAATAGCCCAGTCAACCATTGACTGGCCAAACCGGACAGGGGCCCACCTGTCATTGGGTCAGCTAACTAACAGGGGTTAATTATTATTTTTGTTAGCGGAGGGGCCCAACGGTAGGTTCTGTTACTGGGGGGGTAGTGCTAACCACCAGCTAATGACGCGGGCCCCGTCGGTCAGCGACATGGGCCGACGTTTAAACGCCCACGCGCGCGGTGATGCACGTCGGCGACCACAGAGCACGGCGGCGCACTCGGAACCGGCGGTTCCGGCAACCAAATGGGTGGTCGCATGCGCCTAATGAACGAGCATAGCGATGCGCGTGCAGTGGTGCGAGCAGGTGTGGCCGGAGTTAGCCAGAAGAACGACGACCGGCGGCGGTTGCATTGGGGCTCCGATGGATTCGACGACATGGGCATGCACATGATGAACTGATGGGCTGGGCAGCACCTACGCAATGCCATGAACTTGGCGGCAAGCTCGAAAGAGCCCGAGGGGCGTTAGGGCAACGGCACGGAGCTCAGCGGTGGTGGCAGAGCTCCGGCAAGGGCAGCAGCAGCGCATGACTCGGGTTCGAGGGGGAAGCAAGGGGGAAATGACGCGGTGCTCACCTAGCAGACGGGGGGCGTTGGTGGCTTAGGAGCTGCAGCGGTGGCGGGATTGACGGAGAACGGCGACTGTCGGAGGAGAAAGACGGTGTCGATCCCTGTGATGGAGAGGCTCCGAGGTTGATCCCGTCCACGTAGTCGACATAGACGACAATGGCGAAGCAGACGGACACAGCGGCTTGGCAAGGGGAGGCCGGTGGCTACGTCAACGACGGCTGCGCGGCCATGGCCATCTTGGGGACGAAGAGAGCAATGAGAGGAGAGGGGGAAATGAACTAGGGTTTGTCCAGGGGGATGCGGACGTTGGTTTTATCTCCTCCACGGTCCTGTAGTATCGCGGTGGCGAGCATCGAGCCAGGGTGGCCGCAGATACGCGCCACGTTGTGGCCTCTGCTTCTCCAGGCGGGGGGGGAGAGAAAGGGCCCCGGCTAGTGGGCTGGTTTGCACTGTCCATCACTTAGGCCCAGTCCACCGGTGGTTTTTCTTTCCTTTCCTTTTATTCTTTTTTGTTTTCTACTAGAACAATGCACGTGCATTGCAACGTGATACAAATATTATAGTACATTAGCTTGTGATTTACCTGTCAATAATAATGCAATTGCGTAAATAAATGTTCATCAAATTCTGACAGTGAATTACCTGACATTTTTATTAGAAGTTTGGTAAGTAAATTAGAGTGGAATTGGTTCAGAAGGTAAGTAAATTAAGATGATTGATTACCATATACATGGAAGGTTGGAGGAAGGGGTGGTGGAAAGAAAGGTGAAATGAGAACCTTAAGTAGTAGAGATTTTAGCCCCGGTTTTGTATTTCTTTTTACTATTAAATGAATTTAGTTAAAACTAATATTTAGAACATAAATATTAGTCAATGTGTTGAGGTAGCACAACAAGGTTCAAATTATTTTGAATAGTTTAAATTGAAATGGCTCAATTTAATGTTGTTGGTGATGTTTTAATTAGGTTGAGGCCATTTTAATAATTCAAATGATGTTGGTTTATTCATGACAATTAGTTAGTGAATATTTACAACCCAACAACATTTTTGATTTATTGTTTGAAGAAATAATAAATTGATTTGTAATTTGAATTCGAATTTGACTTTGCTTTTTTATGGGGGGCAATCAAGCTTAGCAAAATAAGATGACATGGCATCATTAGTTTGAGATCACTATAGTTTAACACTAGGGGTGTTATAAATGTCCTCCCCACTAAACGAATATCTCTCGATCGTCGGAGGAGCAAATCCCACCCTCGAGCTACAGGGGCAACACAGGACCCTCGCTCCCTCGTCCCACTTTGCGAGCTCTCTTCAACACTCGGGATGTCGACATCAACGCCATTCAAGCTTTGGTTGACCCGCTCCGAACCGCCATAGCCGGTCTCGGTCCGCAGACAGGACAATGGCCGCATCCACCTTATGCAGGAACACTACCTCTTTGCAACACCCTGGGAAGGGAACCACCCAGGAGATGTGCGACAAAGGAGCGCCCAAACCCGAGGAGGTCCGGAAGGAGTCATGCGAAGGGAATCGCAACCAGCGTCGTCTTCCTCGTGTTATTGATGCGGCTATGCCAGAAGCTTTTGCACCAAGGAATCTTTCATGTTAGCACAACACATGGGTAAATTCCTTCACAATACAAACTGACTGTCCGCAAGTGGTTCAAACCATGAATGATGGAGGCTTCTTGGCTACATCAGCGGATACAGTTTATGCCGATTGTAATATTCTTCTTTCTGGGTTCGATAATGGTCTTGTTGAACATTGTAAAACAGAGGCCTATAAAGTGGCACATGAGCTTGTCAGGGGAACGCTCCATCTTTGACTGATACTTGTATTTGGGATCACTGGCGGAGCTACGGCAAGGCTGAAGTGGCCGTGGCCCGGCAAACCCTATTTGGCGCTGCAGGCGCCGGTTACTACTGTTTCTGTAGACCGGCGCCTGCAGGCGCGTCAGCTGGGCCGGCCCATCTAGGTATTTCTTTCTATGTTTAAAGACGCAAAAACCAGAGCGACGCGCTGGATCTGATTCGAACCCGCGGCCTCCCGACCTAGATGCGCTGGTGTAACCACTACGCCATTATGCGGCATCTGGCAGAATTGAGCTTACTCCATCTTTTATTCTTTATTTTACCTTTTTTTCTCTCTTTCGTTTTCCTTTTTTCTTTTTCGTTTTCTTTTTTCTTTTTTTTCATCCTGGTTCGTTGATTTTGTTTGCAAATACGTGAACTTTTCTTTTAGTTCGATGAATTTTTTTTTAAATCCGATGAACTTTTTTCAAATTGATGAACCTATTTTAAAAAAATTGAACTTTTTTCAAATCGATGAACTTTTTTTCAAAATCGGTGATCTTTGTTGAAAATCGATGAACTTATTTATAATTTCGGTGAACTTTTTTTGTAATCAATGAATTTTTTTTCTAATTCGATGAACTTTTTCAAACTCGATGAACTTTTTCTCAAATTCAATAAACTTATTTCCCATGTGATGAACTCTTCTTTCAAATTTTATTAGGTGTTTTTCCAAAATCGATGAACTTCTTTCATATTTTGTGAACTTTTTTTTCAATATTGTGAACTTTTTTTTCTATATTGATAAACCTTTTTTCGAATTCCATGAACTTTTTTAAAAATTTGAACTTTTATCCATACTGGTGAATTTTTTTATTACAAATATATGATTTTCTTTTTCAAACCTTCGTTTTCTTTTTTTGAAATGATTTATATGGGTCCAGAATTTATGTATTGTAATAGAAGAAGTATTAAATAGGTTTGGTTTTGGATTGTAGGCAGCAAAGCGGTCCTGGTGCAGTGGTTGTTGCGTCGTTTCCTTCCATGCTGGCACGTGGGTTCGAATCCTGTCTTCTGCAATTATTTTTTCTATCGCCTCCTCTTTTGGAAGAGGTTGTTGGGCCAGCCCGCAAGGAGGCGCGCGCGAGCGCCAGGAGTGCTAAGCGGCGCAGAAGGCGCCGAAAAGGAGGGAAAATCCTATTCGCCTCTCGCTGCGGCGAACTGTCGAGCGATCGCACAGAGCAGCGCAGCGAGCGACAGACATGGGCCGGCCCACTTATACATAGTGCTTCCAACCGGTTTTGGGAACCTTATAGAAGGTTCCCTGAACCGGGTTTTTTCCTGTATCGTTTTTTTTGGGTTCTTTTTCGGCTTTCTCTTTTTTTTCGTTTCTGTTTCTTTTTCATTTTTTGTTTTTTGTTTCATTTTCTTTTTCAAGTTTATTTTTCTTTTTCAGAACATGTTCGCAGTTTTACAAAATGTTTAGGATTTTCTTTTTTATTTCATTTTCTTTTCTTCTATTTTTTCACAAAAATCGAAAATTTTAAATTTTGTTCGTGTTTCAAAAAATGTTCAGTTTTTTAAAAAATGTTCTCAAAATTCAGAAATTGTTCTCGTTACACAAAAAAGTTCAAAACTTTCGAAATTCAGAAAATGTACCGGATTTGCAAATATTTGTTCAGATATTCCAAAAATGTTCGCGCTTCCAGATTTTTTTGGGATTTTTAAAAATTGTTCTCCGTTTCAAAATATGTTCTCAATATTCAAAAAATGTTCGTGCTTTAAAAAATTGTTCGCGCTTCCAAATTTGTTCAGGATTTTTCAAAATTGTTCTTCGTTTGAAAATTTGTTCTTAAGATTCAAAAAATGTTAGTGCTTCAAAAAATAGTTCACGCTTTCAAATTTGTTCTCAAGATTGAAAAATTGTTTGTGCTTTAAAAAATTGTTCACTAATTCCAAAAATATTCATGTTTTCAAAAAATGTTTGGGTAATTCAAAATTTGTTCGTTTTCATAAAATTTGTTCACATATTCAAAAAATGTTCATGTTTGAAAATTTGTTCACAAATTCAAAAAAAAAATCCGCATGTTTAGTTTTTGACTAAATCAAAATATTTCAGTCCCCTAGTAATGTTTGCATTTCTAAAAGAGTTTCTTTTTAAAAAAAATATGCTTCAAATTATAAGTTTTAAATTTTTTTCCTTTTTTAAAAGGTGTTCAAAAATTCAAAAATTGTTCGCATTTTGTCAAAACTTGTTCATGTTTGTCAAAAATTGTTCTGAATTAAAAAAATGTTCTTGTTTTTTCAAGATTTGTTCACAAATTCAAAAAATATTCCTATTTTTTTCCAAAATTCAAAGAATTGTTCACATTTTCTAAAAACTTATTCTTTTTGTCAAAATTGATCGTAATTCTAAAAAAATGTTCCTATTTTTCAATATTTGTCCACAACTTCAAAATTGTTCCTGTTTTTAAACTTTGGTTACAGATTTGAAAAATTGCTAACATTTTTTAAAACTCGTATGTGTTCTTTAAAAAGACGTTGGGACTTTTCTAAAAGTATATTCAGAATTGACAAGAAAAGATCAAAAAAAGGAAAAGTAATCCGATCTGCCGATGTCACTAGTTCTAAAGTATTCGCATGGCCTTTTGACCACCCACATGAAACAGGCGTACTGGCTAGCTACCACTGCCTACAGGAGCGCGGTTGCGAGCTCGAATCCTCGGTGAAGCGCCGCGTTTTTCGTTCATTTTTACATCGCTCGCTGCTTGCGTGGGCCGGCCCAGTTGAGGGATAACCTATGAGAAGCCTCAACATTCTGCCGCAGAATGTGGCACATAGGAAGTCCCGAAAGGGAGCTCCCCCGTGGCCTGCCCAGGATTTGTGTGTTTTTTCTTTTATATACTATACTATGTATCGGTAGCCCATAAGCCCAGTCGGCCAGGAACCACCACCTAAGCCTGTAATCTCCTTTACGCTTTATTCTGTGGGAGATTCGCACTTTGGCCTGCCATGGAGCGCTAGGTTTAGAAATTGGGTGTGACTATATCTCATCTAGATGTGAGATAATATCTCACATCTAACGTGATGTCATCCTAAATTGTGGCCTCTATTGTTACAGCTACGTTCATTCCCTTCCTCCCGTTTCTAACTTTGTTCCCCGGGTCTGCTTGTTTGTCACGGGCTTGTTTGTTTATTTGTTTGTTTTGGTTGATATTAGTCCAGCCCAGCACAACGCGTCGCCGGTGCACTGTAGGCTTGCTCCTGCGACCTGCCAAGACCACTCTCCTGCTGCTACTAGTAGAATTACTACACGATAGTTTTCTTTTTTGCGGGGATACTACACCACAGCTTTGTCCTAAAAAAACTAATACATGACAGTTAGCGTACCTCCTCTTCTTACACACACGTGAAAACTTGCTAAAGAAAAGCAAAGAATGGCCCAAAGCACATGGACAGAAACCACATGCAAAATGGCCAGGCCACGTGCAGATCGAGAAAGACATATAGGACCAGCCTAAAAAAGCTAAAACACAAATCTTAAAGCCGTAACTAATTCCCTTTAAAAAATTGTTCAAGCATTTCAAAATTATGTTTGTGAAATTTTAAAAATTATTTACGCAATATTAAAAAAGGTTGGTCCAAGTTACGAATTGAGGTGGACTTGCAACTAGGCAACTGAGACAAAAAAACATTGGGCCTAGTAGCATCAGTATTTAAATTTTTTGGGCATTTTTCCAAACAGTGAATAAAATGTAAAGTTCCGGAACATTTTTTCAATTTGTAAACAAAACTTGAAAATGAGTACATCTGTTGAAATTCTGAAAAACAAAATTGAGGTGAATATTTTTTTAATCGATGAACATAATTTTTAAAAATACGAATGTTTAAAAAAAATCTCAAACATTTTTTTAAAAGCACGAATATTTTTTGAATCAGTGAACAAACTAGCGTTATATACAAAAGGATATGACTCAAAAGGGTATGTCTCATTTGTATACAACTATGTGATTTCAAAAAAGTTGAGGGACTGACTAAATGGGTTGGGAACTAAATTTCGTATAACTGTGCTTTTTTCACTAAAAAAACACGTGAAAACTTGGGTCCCTCTGATTCGATTGCATACCTTTAAAAAAATCAAAAAATTGATTGAAGATGTGCTTGCAACTGGGACATTTGAAAAAATAGTTTGGGCCCAAGAAATAAAATCCAAAAAGTATTGGGTGGATAAAAATGGAAAAAAAAAGAAGAAAAAGTGGACTAGTAACTGCCAGGGTCGGGACTCACATTTTATGTATTGAAAGATGGAACTGTACCCGAGATAAAAATTGGTCGCTCACCCTGGTTGCAGGTTGATGTGAACTTGTAATTGCGATAAAAAAAACTGGAGCACAATTGCACGTCGGTGGTTGACTTGCAATTGGGGCGAAGAATAAAAAAGGAAGACCTATTCGCAAAAATGAGGGTGGTCTTGTAACTAAGGCAACAAATAAAAAAGGTGAAAAAGCCCCGATTGCAAGTAGAGTGTGGGCTTGCAACTAGGAGTGGACAACAAAAAAGGGTCGATGCTAGTGGTAAGACGAGAGTGTACTTGAAAAATTGAGGTGGCAAAAAAACTTCGAGTCCGGTTGCAAGTTGATTGTGGACTTACAACTGGGATAAAAAAACAACATGCTCGGTTGGGAGTCGAGTCTGGACTTGCAACTTGGAAAACTACACATAACTATGAAACCAGTTGCGATTTGATGGTGGACTTGCAACTCCAACAATTATGAGCCTAATTGCGAGTCCAGGATTGACTTGTAACTAGGATGAAAAACAAACTATAGTCTCAATTGTGAGTGGAGGATGGACATGCAACTGGGATAACAAAGAAACTATGATACAATTTGCGAGTCAATTATGGACTTGCAACTGGGAGTCTGGGACAATAACAAACTACAAGTCCCAGTTGCGAGTTGAGAGTGGACTTACAACTGGGATGAGAAACAAAACACATGCCCCAGCTGCGAGTCGAGGGTAGACTTGCAATTGGTACAACGACCAACCCAATTGCGAGTAGAGGGTGGACTGTCGGTGTATTAAGTATTGGGCCATTAGTACCCCGTACTTGTGCACGGGCAGTTGCAGCCATACTCGCGACCAGGCTTGTCGGGGAACAGTTGGAGGTTAATTCAAGCTATCGAAGAAACACCCAAGTCAAGGATCTGAGGATCAACGGATAAGGAGAGCTTAAGACCGAAAACCAGCCTCCCCGGCAAGATCTTGCTGGGGTGGCCTGCAAAGCCCGGCAAGATTCGGCGCCCGGCAAGATCCTGCCACTGTACCACCGCTTCAGCACAGCAACCAGCCTGACATTCTGAGTCCTTCTCTGGATGCGTGGCAACGCACCAGTGGAGGAGAGCTTAAGCGGTGCTGATGGGATGGCCCCTTTTTCCATCCCCAAGAAATGAGGACACCTAAATGGACACCTCACGGTGCATTAAATGCATTCGTCCTAATCCGTCAGTGGTTAGGTATGATGACCCTGTAGCTACTTTACACCTCAATGTATGTACATTTTGCCACTGTGGTGACCCCTTTGAACGTATAAAAGGAGGCCCAGGGCAACTGCTACAGGGGAGGAGGATCTTCTGGCCCATTCTGCATGTGTAGCTGCTCTTTGAACATACTGTTCATCGCAAGCGCTCCTGGAGCCTGGGCTCAAGAACACTCTTAATAAAACAAGGCGGGAGTAGGGTTTTACGCTGATTAGCGGCCCGAACCTGGGTAAAATCGCCCCGCGTCGATCGTTGGTTCTGCTCTTTGTGCATACCTCTCTCCCTGCCGAATCGTAAAGGGGTCCTTTGGGATCCCATAGGTGTCGTACACCGACATCTTTGGCGCGGAGTAGGGTTTTACGTTGATTAGCGGCCCGAACCTGGGTAAAATCGCCCCGCGTCGATCGTTGGTTCTGCTCTTTATGCATACCTCTCTCCCTGCCGAATCGTAAAGGGGTCCTTTGGGATCCCATAGGTGTCGTACGCTGACATCTTTGGCGCGCCAGGTAGGGGGCAGAAGGTTGTGCGAACTTGATCCAGTGATCGGCGCCTTAGTTTCCTCATCATCTTCATCATCATGCCACCCAAGAAGAAGAGCGCCGCAACGGCGCAACCATCCACATCTGTTTTGCCTGTGCCTTTGCGTACGGGTGATGGTGTGGATGCAAAAGGAAGAGGTTTAGAGCCTCCACGGCGTTCCGGTGATCCAAGTCAGGCGAGCGGCGTCGTTCGCAGCGGCGACGGCAACCCACACGCCGCTGGATCTAGAGATGGAGCTGTGCCGCCCACGGGCGACGTGACGAACTCCAGAGATCGGAGGACGCCTTCTAGGACTCCCGCGCCGGCGCAAGCGTCACGGCCTTCCCAAGTCGTGTGCGACGAGCAGCGCCATGGCGCTGGTGGTTCAGGGCGTCCCCATGAAAGGACTTCTGCGCATCGATCCCAAGGTGCGCAGGCCCAGCGTGCATGCCAAACCGCCGGTGGAAGTGGCGCGCGGTCGCGTGATCGTGACGGTGCTCCTTCTAACATTGTTAGGAGTCAGAGCACCTCACGTACCTCGCACCTGTCGCTGCCGCCTACGCCAGCGGAAGCTTTGGCACGTGCGTAACTGCTCCTCGATTTCCCTCCTGCTCCGGAGAAGATGGAGGAGTGGCGAGCTACTATCCAGAGCCTCATTGGCTTCGCCAACAAAGATGGGCCGCGGGAGGCAGGGCCCTCACAACGGCGGTCCATTGATCCGGCGCGAGCCGATGCGGAGAAGACCAGAGGCGGTGCGACCACGGTGCACTCCCCTCCACGACACCAGCCGCGCTCGGCAACTCGGCGGACTGATGGCCGTGATGATGATTCCACGGCGTCGTCCGATCCACGGATGCGCCGCGGCCAGCGTCAAGTTCTCCAGGAACGAAGCAAAGAGGACGCTCGAACTACCATCAAGCGGCGACGGGAAGCGCGCCATCAATCTGATAAGCGCGCAGGACCCGCTGTTGACAAGCCTGCGCCAGGGGACGCATGCGACTTGCCTTACGAGGTGGGTTCTCCAGCGTTTACCCGTGAGCTGCGGCAAGTCCAGTGGCCCAATTCCCAAACCTTCAAGCCAGAGGTCCCGGAGAAATATGACGGCAAGACTCACCCCTCGGAGTTCTTGAGCATCTACACCATTGCGGTGCAGGCTGCCGGGGGCCGAGATGACAAGATACTTGCCAACTACTTCCCATTAGTGCTCAAACCCAACGTCAGGTCGTGGTAGATGCATCTGCCGAGAATTCCATTTCTTCTTGGTCAGATCTGTGCCATCAGTTTGTTGGCGCCTTTGTTGGAGGCCACCAAGCTCCTGGCCAAGAGAGTGATTTGCATCTTATCCCTCAAAAGGAGGGCGAATCCCTGCGCAAGTTTATCCAGAGATTTAGCCGAGTGCAATACAATATTCTCGACGTTCACCCTGCCGCTGTTGTTAGCGCGTTTCATCAGAACATGCGTAACCGCAAAATGCGTGAAGAGCTGGCGATGAACAAGGTCAGGAGTATTGCCGAGCTTTACGCTTTGGCCGACAAGTGCACTCGGGCTGAAGAAGGGAGGAAACTCCCTGGCGAGGGTGTTGGCGCAGGGGACGAATCAGAAGATGAAGATGCTGCAACCCGCCAAAGAAAGGCCGGCGGCGGAATAAGAAGCGCAGAGGCAAGGCCATGCTTGCTGTCGAGGAATCCGGCAACCCCGGCACCGCCAAGAAGGCCAAGGTTGACGACCCCGGCAAGGAGGTCGCCGGGTGCGCCTCCTGCCAGGCCTTGGCGGCCGCCGACAAGTCAGAAAGCTCCGGCAAGCAGTATTGCAAGATCCATCGCACCAAGGGCCACGATCTCCAAAAATGCCGGCAAGTTGAGCAGCTTGTCGAGAAGCAGAGAGCTGAGTATGAGAGACGAGACAAGGAGAAGGCCCAGGATGGTGCTGAGGGGTCCGGCAAGAAGCGCGGTGGCCGAGGGGGTCGCCGCGGCAAGGCCAAGCAACAGAGGGAGAGGCTCGCTCGAGGCCGTGACAAAGAAGAGGGTGATGATGATGATGGAGAAGATGATGAGTCCAGTGAGCAAGAATTTCAAAAAGCTACAGAGGCCATGTGTATCGACGGATGTGCCTCGTTGCATTCTTCCCACCGTCGACTTAAACAGAGGGTGCGAGAGGTTAATGCAACGGAGCCATCGTTCGATACACGTAAACCCCTGAAGTGGTCCAACACCCCTATCATTTTTTACGCCGAGGATCACCCTGATCGCACAACCGCGGTCGGGTGCTTGCCATTGTTGGTCTCACCGACAATCCGCAACCTCAAGGTGACGAAAATGCTAGTTGACGGTGGGGCCGGACTGAACCTAATCTCGCCGGACGTGCTCAAGAGGCTCCAAATTCCTGATGAAGATCTCGAGAAAACGGGCACGTTTCAAGGGGTCAATCCAGGAAGGACCCAGCCAAAGGGCAAGATTACGCTACCGGTGACATTTGGTAGCGAGCTCAACTACAGGACAGAGAAGGTAGTGTTTGATGTCGCCAAGATCCTTATGTCGTACAATGGGATCCTTGGCCGCCCAGCGCTGGCTAAGTTTATGGCGGCATCACACTATGCGTATAATGTGTTGAAGATGCCCGAGCCGTTGAGTGTCATCACTATCCACTCCGACAAAAAGGATGCGCTCATCTGTGCCGACCAACTCTACCGGGAAGCAGTTGCAGCACCTGCCGTCAAGGCATCTGCTCCTGCCGCTGGAACTCCTGGGGGGAAGAAGAAGACCGGCAAGAATCTTGGCGCAAACTCCGGCAAGCGCACCTCCTCGGAGTGCTGCGCTTCCGTTGAGGATGCACCAGAGAGTTCCACCGGCAAGAACAAGAAATCCAAGGCTGCTCCACCAGAGATCAAGAAGGTGCCCGTCAGGGAGGACGGAACGGGAGGAACTTTCACCATAAGTTCCACCCTAGATGACAAATAGGAAAGCACGCTCATTGCCTTCCTGCGGGCGAATGTCGACGTGTTTGCATGGCAACCGTCTGACATCCCCGGTGTTCCCGGGGAGGTAATTGAGCACCACCTTGCTGTCTGTCCTCACGCGCGGCTCGTCAAGAAGAGGGCCAGGAAGCAAGCCTTGGAGCGACAAGAATTCATTACCGAAGAAATCAGGAAGCTAGAAGCGGCAGGATTGGTCAGAGGAGTGCTTCACCCAACGTGGTTGGCCAATCTGGTTGTAGTGCGCAAGGCGAATGGGAAATGGAGGCTGTGTATTAATTATACAGACATCAATAAAGCCTGTCCAAAAGATCCCTTTCCCTTGCCGCGCATCGACCAGATTGTGGACTCCACTGCTGGTTGTGACCTACTGTTGTTCCTTGATGCCTACTCAGGGTACCATCAGATCTTCATGGCAAAAGAAGATGAAGAAAAGACCGTATTTATCACCCCATGTGGTACGTATTGTTTTATACGAATGCCTTTCGGGTTGAAAAGTGTTGGTTCCACATTTGCGAGAGCGGTCCAAATTGGTTTTGAGCCTCAGCTCCATAGAAATATGGAAGCATACATGGATGACATAGTAGTCAAAACCAAGGACAAAGCGACGCTCATACAAGATCTAGAAGAAACATTTGCAAATCTGCGCAAGATCAATTTGAAGCTCAATCCTGAGAAGTGTGTGTTTGGCGTTCCTTCCGGCAAGCTTCTCGGATTCTTTGTATCTCAACGAGGGATCGAAGCGAATCCCGACAAGATCAAAGCTATTGAGCAGATTGAAGCACCAAGACGCGTCAAGGATGTACGTCGTCTTGCCGGTTGTGTTGCTGCCCTAAGCAGGTTTATTTCCAAATCTGCTGAGCGCGCCCTGCCCTTTTTCAAAATTTTGAAGAAGGCAGGTCTAATGAAATGGACTCCGGAAGTGGAGGCTGCGCTGCAAGATTTGAAGAGATACCTTTCTTCTCCACCGACACTAGTCGCGCCTAAACCACAAGAGTCGTTGCTGCTATACTTGGCAGCGACAAATCAAGTGGTTAGTGCTGCGTTAGTGGCGCAGAGAGAAGCTGATGAGGAGGCAACACCAATGGCAGGACCGCCAAGTGACGCGGCAGGATCTTCCCCGGCAAGGGTTGATCCTGGCAAGACAGGATCTGCGCAGTCAGAGGAATCAGTGTAAAAGAAAAAGATGGTGCAGCGCCCAGTTTATTTTGTTAGCTACCTTCTGCAAGGAGCTAGGTCAAGATACTCTAGTGTGCAGAAGTTGCTCTTCGGCCTCCTTATGGCCTCGAGGAAGCTGCGCCATTATTTTCAAGCACATGAAATCACCGTCGTCACTCGCTTTCCGTTGCAACGGATTTTGCAAAATCCAGAAGCAACCGGCAGGATTGTGGAGTGGGTGTTGGAGTTGTCAAGCTTTGGTCTCAAGTTTGAAAGCACTTCGACAATTCAGAGCAGAGCCTTGGCAGAGTTCATTGCGGAATGGACCCCAACGCCAGACGAAGAGGTTCAAGAAACGACTCCCCGGCAAGGATATTGATCAAGAATGGGTTATGTACTTTGACGGGGCTTTCTCACTGCAAGGCGCCGGTGCTGGCGTGCTACTTGTCGCACCCACCGGAGAGCACCTCAAGTATGTAATCCAAAAGCATTTCTCCCGGGAGAGTTCGACAAACAACACTGCGGAGTACGAAGGGCTGCTTACCGGTCTCAGGATCGCGGCAGACCTTGGTATCAAGAAGCTCGTCATCAGAGGCGATTCGCAGCTTGTTGTTAGGCAAGTTAACAAGAATTATCAGAGTCCATTGATGCAAGCTTACATGGATGAAGTGAGAAAAATGGAAGAGCGCTTTGACGGTCTGCAAATGAAGCACATTCCTCGTGCCGAAAACAGTATTGCTGACGACCTGTCAAAGCGCGCTGCCCTCAAGTTGCCTGTGGAACCAGGAACTTTTGTGCTCCATTTGACTCAACCATCTGTGGCACCATCAATGCGGCAAGAAAAGAGAAGAAAGTAGAATTCTGGACAGTACTTTCCGGCAGAGCTCCCTGGAGCCGCCGGCAAGAAACTTGCCGGGATCAGCGACAAGCCTGCCGAGGAACAACAGGCTCCGGCGGAACCTCACACTTTCGCTGTCGAGACAAATGTTCCTTTGGCGGAAGAGATGCCTTTAGTCCTAGCTGTCGAGCCCCGGGCTCCAGCATGGGCACAGCACATTGTCCATTTTCTTCAGACAGGAGAACTCCCTGAGGAACAGGAAGAAGCGGAAAAAGTAGCCCGTCCATCTGTTATGTATCAGTTCGTCGATGACGCCCTGTACAGAAAGAGACCAAACGGTGTGAAATTGAAGTGCATTCCTCGGGAGGATGGAATAGAGCTGTTGGCAGAGATACATGGAGGCATATGTGGCTCTCACATAGGATCAAGAGCACTTGTCGGGAAAGCATTCCGGCAAGGTTTCTTTTGGCCCACCGCTCTCCAGGATGCAACTGCACTAGTAACCAAGTGTGAAGCGTGCCAGTTTCATTCGAAGAAATCACATCAGCCAGCTCAAGCTCTTCAGACGATCCCTCTCTCCTGGCCATTTTCGGTCTGGGGGCTCGACATACTGGGCCCCTTCCCCCGTGCTACCGGGGGCTTTGAGTACTTGTACGTTGCAATCGACAAGTTCACAAAGTGGCTGGAGGTGGAAGCGGTGAGAAAGGTGACAGCACAATCAGCCGTCAAGTTCTTTAAAGGAATAATTTGCCGTTTCGGTGTGCCCAACAGGATCATCACCGACAACGGCACGCAGTTCACAAGTCGCACCTTCATGCAGTACGTCCAAGACCTTGGCGGCAAAATTTGTTTTGCCTCTGTTGCTCACCCAAGAAGCAACGGCCAAGCAGAGAGGGCTAATTCTGAAGTGCTGCGCGGTCTCAGGACCAGAACTTTTGACAAGCTAAGAAAATGCGAAAGGCGCTGGATTGATGAGTTGTCGGCGGTTCTTTGGTCAATCAGAACCACACCAAATTGAGCCACCGGCCAGACGCCCTTCGCTCTGGTCTACGGAGCGGAAGCAGTTCTCCCCACGGAACTCATATACGGATCACCTCGAGTGCTCGCTTATGATGAGCTTGAGCAAGAGCAACTGCGCCAAGATGACGTTGTGCTCCTTGAGGAGAATCATCTTCAGGCTGCTGTGCGAGTTGCACGCTACCAGCAAGCTTTGCGTCGCTACCATAGCCGCAAAGTTCATGCCCGAAGTCTTGATGAAGGCGACCTTGTTCTTCGACGGATTCAGTCCGCCAAGAATTCAAACAAGTTGACGCCGAAGTGGGAAGGCCCTCATCGGGTAGTACGAGTCACCAGGCCCGGCGCTGTCCGCCTGGAGACCGAAGATGGCGTTCCAGTGAGCAACTCCTGGAATATCGAGCATCTTCGCAAGTTCTACCCATAAGGCGCGGTTGCCGGGGGCCCCCGGCAACCACCCTTTTGTACAAGTCTTGCCGGCAAGGCATGTAATCCTTTGTACAAAGCCAGGCGCAGACCCTGAGCCCAGATGAATAAGTTTAAGTGTTGTGCATTTCCCTATCGATTTCCATGTTCATATATATATATATATATGCATGCTTGTCTAAGATGTTGTATGACACTTGTTCCCGGTAAGTACTAACGAACCGCCAAGGTTCCATATCTTTATTTTCTCTTCTTTCTTTTTCTCAAAAGATAGAAGGATTCCTCGCGCGCACGTTTGCCGGGGGGGAGGAAGATATGAGTACCAGTGGGCGACGTTCAGAATTGACGCCTTACCGGAGGAAGAACAATGACAGAAAGCTAAGTTATAAAACTTTAAGCAAGTTTCTTTTATTATGAAGCTATTTTCCTTAGACGATTTCGACTTTTGTATGGAAAACCTGCACGCGAAGGAATCCTTGTCGTAATCGGTTGCGCCCTTATTTTGTTTCGAGTCCGCTCAACAATTTAAGTGGCTGCGCAGAGAACGCCAAGGTGTCTTGCCGGCCGCTGCACCTCCAGCAGGCTGCTGAAGTCCCGCACCCAGCGCTCGCGGCAGGTTGCGCGCCGGCAAGTTTTCAGTAAGCGTAGGGTGTACTCCGTACATAAAGGAATCAGACAAGGGAAATAATAGCATGCATATACCCAAGCATACGCAAGTTATATTACATCAATAAATTGTCGCAGCTCTAACATAAGACTTGATTGTCTTTTGGCATGGAATGGTGATGACAAGGAAAAATGAGGCGGCTAGTCCCTGCGTTGGCCCTCGATCCTCTTTATCAAATCTACCTTCTCAAGGATGGGCGCGACAAGCTCCTCAAGTGCTTTGAGATCTGCATCCTTCGGCAAGTGGTCGAGCACGATGGAGAGATCAACATCAGGGTTCTTATGCACCACCTTGACGAGTACCTTGCGGAGGACGGCCCGGCAAAGTTTGCGGGATTCATTGGCCAGTTGGGTCGCTCGGTTGCACTGTAGCAGCTTCAAAGCGTCAATGATGCTTTCGAAGAACATGGTCAACCTGGCGCTCGAAGATATCCTTTCTACGAAGGAATACCTGAAGTTTTGCAGGCCATCCTGGCCCATGGTTGACAATTGTGCTGTGAGCCTCTCCGCGGTGTCGACAAGGCGATTAGTCCAGATTTTCACACCCTTCTCATAGTCAATTTGGGCGGCGGCAGCGCTCTTAAGCAAGTTCCTCTCTTCCTGAAGATCTTTGCTTAGGGCCTTCTCGCGGGCCCTGCCGTCCTTTAGGGACTTCTCCAGCGTGGTCAGCTTTAGCTTCAGATCGGCAATGGCCTCGTTGGCTGAAGAGAGCTGCTTGGTCTTGTCGGACATGGCAACTTGCATCTCCGCCAGGCTGTGGAGAGTTTTCTCCCTGTCCCCTTTGAGCGTCGAGAGCTCCTTGCCGTGTTCTTCAAGATCCACTTCCAGCTTCTTCACTTTGTCGCTCAGCTCATTCTTGGCGGCCTCTGCAGCCTCGGCAGCATTGACGGCCTCCTTGAGCTTGCTGGCGTGATCTACAGTTAGAACTTCGAGCGCCTCCTTGTGCTTTTGCTCCAGCTCCTGGATCCGCTATGCGACAAGCTCATCGATCTCCTCATCTTTGCCGCGAAGCTTGGCGGCGAGCGCCTCCTCACGTGCGGCAAGATCTTCCTCATGGGCACCAAGCGCAATGCGACGCTCCGTCAGGAGAGCATCTTCAGCGGCAGTTCTTTGTGCAGCTTCCTCTTGCGCCTTCTCCATGTCAGATTGTTTCAAGAGGAGCTCCGTCCAGCTTTGGCTCACTTGTTCCCGGCTGGCAGTCAACTCCTGAAGAGCCTCGGCGTACCAGATATGCGTCTTCTCAACGCGCTTCTGAAGGCCTACTTCGGCTGCATCAACAACTGCCATTCTGGAATCTGCCTTCTCTTTTCGAGCCCGGTGGAGTGCTTGGAGCTTGCGGAAATTTTCGCCCATGGCCTGGAGGAGCTGGTCCTCTTCAGATTTGCCACTGCTGGCGCTTGGATCATCAACGATTTCGAGCCTGGCAGCGGCGATGATTTCTTCATCGAAGGTTTCCCCTTCGGCCGGCGTTTCAATATTTGCCGTGCCCGGCAAGTTGATAAATAGGTTGTCGCCAACCTTGAGATATTTGCTCGATGAGGGGGCTTCGGATGTCGATGGTTGGTCCTCGATGTTCGTCTCGCCAGTGGCTGGGGGCTCTGTGGCCGATGTAGTGCCTGGCGCTCCTGCGGCAGGAATGCCGTCAGTGTGGTCATCAGTTTCCTCGCCGGCCCTCTCGGCAGATTCCTTGGCGGCTTCCTCGGCAACAGTTTCGCTGACCTCGACAGTGGCGTCTTTGGCGGCCTCGCTAGCGGCGATCCTGTCAGCCTCGGCGGCGGCGTCTCTGGCGGTCTCTTCGATGACAACGTCGACATCCATGTGTTCCATCACAGGGAATTCTGGAGGACGAAGGAAGGAAACAAAATAAGATCAAGGTTGAAGTTCAAGAAGACAAAAAAAAGAAAGATAAAGAAAAGGATAGCAAGCGCTCTAAGGCAAACAGTTACCTGCGTCGAGTTGTTGAGAGGTGGCCTTGCCCCTCCCGGCAACGTTGGCTGCCAGGGAAATGTTGCCGGTACCCATGCGTACCGGCTCCTCCTCAACCAAGATAGGCTCGTCGGTGGTAACTCTTGTCGGGGATGCGCTTGTGTGCGGCGCGGTTGACGGAGGCGGCACGACGGGGGCGGTTTCCACCTCTCCCTATTGCTGTTCTTCTCCTGCAAGCCCGAAGATATCAGCGGCAAGGGTAGAAACCTCAGCGCCCGCCAGCGGGAAACGAGTGGAAAACTCACGCTGGGGGCTGCGTTGAGGGCTGAGCCCCGGGCTGACGACGACAATTTCCGGCGCGCTCGTAGAGCCAGCCGGGGGCTCATCGCCCGTGGAAGTCCTTGACCTCTTCGCCGCCCTTTCCGCCAAGGTTTTTGCATCACTGCGGAGACAGGACAAAGCAAGGCTATGAGATTACTCTGAAATTTTGGGAGATAAAGACTATGATAGGATACTTACTCTTCCTCTTCTCGTTCCGGGCTGAAGCCGGAGATGTCGAAATCGACCTCCGTTGCAATGTCCGTGCGAGGGGGCGGGGGAGGGGTCCTGGGTCGCTTGGCTGTGGCAGGCGCAGGAGGTCGGCGTGGTTCCGCCACCTCAGCCTCCGGTGCGGTTGTGTGAGACGCCCCTGCCGCCTCGGCAGTTGCCGGAGGTGTGTGTCTCTCGCGTCGCGCAGGTTGCTGTCGAACTCCTTGCCGCGGCGCAGTCTTGCCGGGAGCCTCGCTGCTCGAAGAGGGTTGGTTTGCCGGGATGCCAGAAGCGGCCTTTCGAAGAACGCGCTTAGTCTTCTTCGGAGCTGGGGGCTCCTCCTGTGGCTCTTCTTCGGCTACATCTTCATCGGACGAGCCCTCGGCGGCCGCGCTGCTCTGTTCCCCAGCAGCCTCAGCCTCCCTAGCAAGATTTTCTTCCATCACAACATCCGCGTCGCTGGTTTCCCATTCTGTGAAACCGATGCTGCCGGCCTCCGCGGCAAGATTCGCTTCTTCCACCCTAGTGGCAATATACGCCACTTCTTCATCAGTGGTGGCGCGGATGAGGTCCGTCTCTTCCCGGATGGCCCTCTCCGACAAGTTGTCGAAGAACTTTTGTGCTTCCTCCTCGGTTGGCTCGGCCCAAGTCGCGTCAAGACCATGGGCGTTGAACATTGGCATGAAGGCGATGATTGACCCTAGGGCGGAGTTGTTGCACAAAGGGACAATTCTTGCCGGCAACCGATGTTTGTCATTGCGTTGGAACAGTTTGTGGCGGAGAGCGCCGAGCTGCATGGCCGTCAAATTATTGTTCAATCCAGGGCGCAGCCTCATGATGTCCGCTGCGTTCCGGTACTCCCAAGCTGATCTTCCCCTGCTCTGTAGGGGGGCGATGCGGCGGCGAAGGAAATCGAAGCCAATCATCTCCATTGTGAGCCCGGCAGATTTTAGGCGAAGGATCCTGGTGGTGGCGATCGTGAGCCTCTCGTCCTCCGTGGCGAGATCGCTCCAGTCACTGCCGCGGACCGCCTTCTGCTGTCGAGGCAAACAGAACGGGTGGGGATCTGCTTCCTTGATCCAGCACCACTCAGACCGCCATTCATCCCACTTCTCGCGGTAGACCCCATCTGGGTATATCTCCTTATTCCAAGCCCGTGGAATCCAGGCGATAGATCCGGAAAGGGCCTCCCCCTTTTGGATGCGAGGAATAAAGTAATGGCGGAAGAGGGCAGTATTGGGAACTACTCCGGCAAAGTTTTTGCAAAGATGAGCGAAGAAGGACATGCACATTACGGCGTTCGGCGTAAAATCAAGAAGATGGAAGCCGTATGTGTACATAATGTCATTGAAGAAATCAGAGAACGGAGGACAGAGTCCGCAATAGAAATAAGCGGTGAAGAAGTGATATCTGTCAGGTCCGCTTTTGGAACAAGAACCTGGAATCACGCGAGTTGCGGGGTGAGCTTGCGTCTCCTTCGCCCACATGCACTGGTACCGGTTCTTCAAGGCCCTCGCATCGAGCGTCGGAGCGAAGACGATGTACTTCTTCCGCATCTTCACCAGCTCGCTCTCCAGGACATCGGCCTTTGTCTCCTTGCTCTTGCCCTTGCCCTTGCTAGCCTTGGGCAGCATGGCGATTGCGAAGGCAGAGGCCGAGGATAGAGCGGGCACGGAAGCGAAGAGCGGATAAGGAGAAGTCTGGCTTTGAGCTCGAGGAGGGGAAGATAATGGCGGAGTCCAGATTGAGAAGAAGAGGGGGTAAATAGGCTGCGCCTCTGCGGTTTCCCTTTTTATGGGGAAGGAGCGAGGTCGCCTATTTTCTCTCCAATGTAAATACGCCTCTACAGGCGCGCTGCAGTTGCAGCCTTTCAGCGCACGCTTCCCACATCGCGCACTTAGCGCGCGTGGTGGGGGGCACAGTAAGCGGGATATTTACGAGCAGTTAATCCCCTGCCACGCGTGCCCGTGCACTGTTTGGGCCTAGCCCAACAACGCCTCGCACTCGTGTGTGGCCTAGGCCCGGGGGCTCCTGTCGGTGTACTAAGTATTGGGCCATTAGTACCCCGTACTTGTGCACGGGCAGTTGCAGCCATACTCGCGACCAGGCTTGTCGGGGAACAGTTGGAGGTTAATTCAAGCTATCGAAGAAACACCCAAGTCAAGGATCTGAGGATCAGCGGATAAGGAGAGCTGAAGACCGAAAACCAGCCTCCCCGGCAAGATCTTGCCGGGGTGGCCTGCAAAGCCCGGCAAGATTTCACGCCCGGCAAGATTCGGCACCCGACAAGATCCTGCCACTGTACCACCGCTTCAGCACAGCAACCATCCTGACATTCTGAGTCCTTCTTTGGATGCATGGCAACGCGCCAGTGGAGGAGAGCTTAAGCGGTGCTGATGGGATGGCCCCTTTTTCCATCCCCAAGAAATGAGGACACCTAAATGGACACCTCACGGTGCATTAAATGCATTCGTCCTAATCCGTCAGTGGTTAGGTATGATGACCCTGTAGCTACTTTACACCTCAATGTATGTACATTTTGCCACTGTGGTGACCCCTTTGAACGTATAAAAGGAGGCCCAGGGCAACTGCTACAGTGGAGGAGGATCTTCTGGCCCATTCTGCATGCGTAGCTGCTCTTTGAACGTACTGTTCATCGCAAGCGCTCCTGGAGCCTGGGCTCAAGAACACTCTTAATAAAACAAGGCGGGAGTAGGGTTTTACGCTGATTAGCGGCCCGAACCTGGGTAAAATCGCCCCGCGTCGATTGTTGGTTCTGCTCTTTGTGCATACCTCTCTCCCTGCCGAATCGTAAAGGGGTCCTTTGGGATCCCATAGGTGTCGTACGCCGACATGGACTAGTAACTCGGACAACTATGAAACTACTAGCCTACAATTCGATTGTGGACTTGTAACTGGAGTGAATACAAAATACACCCCCTCCCCCCCCCCCGAGTGCGAGTTGAGGGTGGACTTGCAACTAGGGCAACTAAAAAATTACATCCCCGAGTTGCGGGTACATGGTTAACTTACAACTGGGGCGATTACAAAAACTACCATCCCGAGTTGCAATTCGGGGGTGGACTTGCAACTGGCGCGACAGAAAACCATAGTTGCATGTCGAGGGTCAAATTGCAACTACCATGAAACAAGAAAAAAAAAACACCCCCCGAGTTGCGAGTCGAGGGTGGACTTGCAAGTAGGGCAACTACAAAAAATACATCCCCGCGTTGCTGAGCACATGGTTGACTTGCAACTGGGGCGATTACAAACAACATTCCCTCGAGTTACGAGTCGATTGTGGACTTGCAACTGGGCCGACAGAAACCCCTAGTTGCAGGTCGAGGGTCTAATTGCAACTACCATGAAATAAGAACAAAAAAAACAACACCCCCGGATTTGCGAGTCGAGGGTGGACTTGCAACTAGGGCAACTACAAAACTACATCCCCGAGTTGCGAGTACATGGTTGACTTGCAACTGGGGCGATTATAAAAACTACATGCCTAGAGTTGCAAGTCGAGGGTGGACTTGCAACTGGGCCGACAGAAACCCCTAGTTGCAGGTCGAGGGTCTAATTGCAACTACCATGGAACAAGAACAAAAAAACAACCCCCCTTCTCTCGAGTTGCGAGTTCAGGGTGGACTTGCATCTAGGACAACTACAAAACTACATCCGTGCCGAGTTGCGAGTACATGGTTGACTTGCAACTGGGGCGATTATAAAAACTACATGCCTAGAGTTGCAAGTCGAGGGTGGACTTGCAACTGGGCCGACAGAAACCCCTAGTTGCAGGTCGAGGGTCTAATTGCAACTACCATGGAACAAGAACAAAAAAACAACCCCCCTTCTCTCGAGTTGCGAGTTCAGGGTGGACTTGCATCTAGGACAACTACAAAACTACATCCCCAAGTGGTGAGCACATGGTTGACTTGCAACTGGGGCAGTTACAAACTACATCCCTCGAGTTGCAAGTCGGGGGTGGACTTGCAATTGGAGTGATACAAACTACATCCCCCCCCCCCCTCCCAAGTTGCGAGTCAAGGGTGGACTTGCAATTAGGGCAACTACAAAACTACATCCCCGAGTTGCGAGTACATGGTTAATGTGCAACTGGGGTGATTACAAAAACTACACCCCTCGAGTTGCAAGTCGGGGTGGACTTGCAACTAGGACGACATAAAACCCTAGTTGCAGGTCGAGGGCCAAATTGTAACTACCATGAAACAAGAAAAAAAAACACACCCACCCCCCCCCCCCCCCCGAGTTGCGAGTTGAGGGTGCACTTGCAACTAGGGCAACTACAAAAACTACATCCCAGAGTTGCGAGCACATGGTGACTTGTAACTAGGTGATTACAGACTATCTCCTCGAGTTACGAGTCATTGTGGACTTGCAACTGGGACGACATAAAACCCTAGTTGCAGGTCGAGGGTCAAATTGTAACTACCATGAAACAGAAAAAACACCCCCCCCCCCTCGAGTTGCGAGTTGAGGGTGCACTTGCAACTAGGGCAACTACAAAAACTACATCCCAGAGTTGCGAGCACAGGGTTGACTTGTAACTAGGGTGATTACAAACTATATTCCCTCGATTGCGAGTCAATTATGGACTTGCAACAGCCGACAGAAACCCCTAGTTTCAGGTTGAGGGTCTAATTGCAATTACCATGAAACAACAACAAAAAAACAACACCCCCGAGTGGCGAGTCAAAGGTGGACTTGCAACACGGGCAACTACAAAACTACAACCCCGAGTTGCGAGTCGGGGTGGACTTGCAACTGGGCCGACAGAAAACCTTAATTGCAGGTCGAGGGTCAAATTGCAACTACCATGAAACAAGGAAAAAAACAACACCCCATGAGTTGCAAGTCGAGGATGGACTTACAACTAGGGCAACTACAAAAACTACATCCCCGAGTTGCGAGCACATAGTTGACTTGCAACTAGGGCAATTACAAACTACAGTCCCTCGAGTTGCGAGTCGATTGTGGACATGCAACTAGGTCGACAGAAACCCCTAGTTGCGGGTCGAGTGTCTAATTGCAACTACATGAAACAAGAACACAAAAACAACACCCCCCCTCCCCCGAGTTGCGAGTCGAATGTGCACTTGCAAAGGGCAACTACAAAACTACATCCTCTGAGTTGCGAGTACATGGTTGACTTGCAACTGGGGCGATTACAAAAACAACATGCCTTGAGTTGCAAGTCGGGGATGGACTTGGAACTGGGGTGAAAACAAAAACAACACCCCTCGAGTTGTGAGTCGAGGGTGGACTTGCAACTAGGGCAACTACAAAACTACATCCCCGACTTGCGAGCACATAGTTGACTTGCAACTAGGGCGATTACAAAAACTACATGGGTCAAGTTGCAAGTCGAGGGTAGACATGCAACTGGGGGTGAAAACAAAACAACACCCACCCTCCCCTGAGTTGCAAGTCGATGGTGGACTTGTAACTGGGCCGACATAAACCCCTAGTTGCAGGTCGAGGGTCTAATTGCAACTACCATGAAACAAGAACAAAAAACAACACCCCTCGAGTTGCGAGTCGAGAGTGGACCTGCAACTAGGGCAACTACAAAAGTATATCCCCAAGTTGCAAGCACATGGTTGACCTGGGGGCTGAGTACTTGTAGCGTTGCAATCGGACAATTGTCACAAGTGGACTGGAGGTGGAAGAAGGGTGAGAAAGGTGACACACAATAGTTCAGCCGTCAAGTTCTTTAAAGGAATAATTTGCCCGTTTCGGTGGGCCCAACAGGGATCAACACCGACAACTGCACGCAAGTTCAACAAGTCGCACCTTCATGCAGTACGTCCAAGACCTTGGCGTGGCAAAATGTGTGTTTGCTCTGTTTGCTGCACCAAGAAGCAACGGCCCAGCAAGAGTGGAGAGGCTAATTCGAGTGCTGCGCGGGTCTTCAGGACCAGAACTGTTTGACAAGTACAGAAATGCGAAGACGCGGTTGATGAAGTTGTCGTGCGGTCTTGGTCAATCAGAGAACCAACACCCAAATTGACCAACCGGCGAGACGCCCGTCGCTCTGTGTCTCCGGAAGCGGAAGCATTCTCCAACGGAACTCATATAGATCACCTCGAGTATGAAGTGCTCGCTTATGATGAGCTTGGCAGAGGACAACTGCGCCAGATAACGTTGTGCTCCTGAGGAGAATCATCTTCAGGCTCTGGTGGTCGAGTGCACGCTAACCAGCAGCTTTGCGTCGCTACCATAGCCCAAAGTTCATGCCGAGTCTTGATGAAGGCGACCTTGTTTTTTCGCAACGGAGTTCAGTCCGCCAAGAAGTCCAACACAAGGTTGCGCCGAAGGGAGGCCACTCATCGGGTTGGGTGTCGAGTCACACGGCCCCGGCGCTGTTCCCACTGGAGACCGAAGATGGCGTTCAGTGAGACCTCTGGCAATATCGAGCATCTTCGCGCAAGTTCTACCCATAAGGCGCGCGGTTGCCGGGGGCCCCGGCACACCCGTTTGTACAATCTGTGACGGCAAGGCATGTAATCCTTGGATACAAAAGCCAGGCGCAGAGCCCTGAAGCCCAGATGAATAAGTTTAAGTGCTTGTGCATTTCCCTAGTCGATTTCCATGTTCATTTATATATATATAGGGTATACTGCATGCTGTAGTCAGAGTGTGTATATGAAACTTGTTCGGTAAGTACTAACGAACCGCCCAAGGTTCCATATCTTTATTTTCTCTTCTTTCTTTTCTTCAAAAAGATGAGAAGGATTCCTCGCGCGCGAAGTTTTTGCCGGCGGGGGGAGGAAGTATATGCAGTACCAGTGGGCGAATTCAGAATTGACGCTTACGTGAGGACGAGACAATGAAGAAAGCTAAGTTATAAAACTTTTAGCAAGTTTCTTTATTATGAGCTATTTTCCTGTAGACGGATTTCGACATGTTTGTCATGGAAAAACTGACACGAAGGAATCCTTGTCGTAATCGGTTTGCGCCTTATTTTGTTTCGGTACCTCAACAATTTATGGTCTGGCAGAGAAAGATACGCCAAGGTGTCTTGCCGGCCGACTGACAACCTCCACAGGCTGCTGAAGTCCCGCCACCCCATCGCTCGCGGAGGTTGCAGCGCCGGCAAGTTCAGTAAGCGTAGGGTCGGGTGTAACTCCGACATAAAGGAACAGACCAAGGGAAATAATAGAATGCTATCTACCCAAGCTACGCAAGTTATAAGTATACATCAATAAATTGTCGCACAAGCTCGAAACAAGGACTGATGTCTTTTTGGCATGGAATGGGTGAGTGACAAGGGAAAAATGAGCGCTGAGTCCTGACGTTGGCCTCTCGACTCCTCTTTATCCATCATACTACACTCTCAAGATGGGCGCGACAAGCTCCTCAAAGTGCTTTGAGATCGCATCCTTCGCAAGTGGTCGAGCAGATGGAGAGATCAGACATCAGGGGTGCTTATGCACACCTTGACGACGTACCTGCGCGTAGGTACGCCCGGCAAAGTTTTGCGGATTCAATTGGCCAGTTGGGTCGCTCGTTGCACTGTAGCAGCTTCAAAGCGTCAATGATGCTTCGAAGACATGGTACAACCTGGCGCTCCGAAGATATCCTTTGCACGAAGGGAATACCTGAGTTTTGCAGGCCATCCTTGGCCCATGGTTGACAATTGTGCTGTGGAGCCTCTCCAGGCGGTGTCGACAGATGCGATTGTTCCAGATGTTTCACACCCTTCTCATAGTTCAATTTGGGCGGCGGGCAGCGCCTTAGAGCAAGTGTCCTTCTCTCCTGAAGATCTTTGCTTAGGGCCCTCTCGCGGGCCCTTGCCGTCCTTAGGGACTTCTCCAGCGTGGTCAGCTTAGTTCAGATGGCAAGCCTCGTTGCGTGAAGAGAGCTGCTTGTCTGTCGGACTGGCAACTGCAATTCTCCGCCAGGCTGTGGAGAGGTTTTTCGTCATCTGTCCCCTTTTTGAGCCGTACGAGAGCTCCCTTGACGTTTTTCTTCAAGATACTACTTCCAGCTTCTTCTCACTTTGTCGCTCAGCTCTTCTTGGCGGCCTCTGCAGCCTCGGCAGGGCATGAGGCCTCCTTGAGCTTGCTGCGTGATCTACAGTTAGAACTTCGAGCGCCTCCTTGTGCTTTTGCTCACAGCTCCTGGATCCCTAGCGACAAGCTCCATCGATCTCCTCATCTTGCCGCAAGACTTGCGGCGAGCAGGCCTCCTGCACGTTGCGGCAAGATTTCCTCATGGGCACCAAGCGCAATGCGACGCTCGTCAGGAGGCTCTCAGCTGGACGTTCGTTTGGTGCAGCTTTCCTCTGCGCCTCTCTCCAGTCGATTGTTTCAAAGGAGCTCGTCCAAGCTTTGGCCTCACTTGTTTCCGCGGGTCTGGCAGTAACTCTGAAGGATCCTCGGCGTACCAATATTGCGTCTTCTCAACGCGCTCTTGGAAGGCTACTTCGGCTTGCACATCAACAACTGCCATTCGGATCTGCCTTCTCTTTCGAGCCCGGTGAGAGTGCTTGGAGCTTGCGGAAAGAAAATTTTTCGCCCATGGGCCTGGGAGGAGCTGGTCCTCTTCAGATTGCCATGCTGGGAAGCTTTTGATACTCAACGAGTTCGAGCCTGGCAGCGGGCCGATGATTTTTCTTATCGTAAGGTTTCACCTATCGGCCGGGCTTTACAATATTGCCGATGCCCGGTCAAGGTGAGTAAAAGGTTGTCGCAACACTTGGGAGTATTTGCTCGATAGGGGGCTTCGGATGTCGATGTTGGTCCTCGGATGTTCGTCGCCAGTGCTGGGGGCTCATGGGACGATGTAGTGACCTGGCGTCCTGCGCAGGATGCACGTCACGTGTGGTTCATCAGTCTTCCTCGCCGGCGCCTCTCGAGTCCATCTGGTGGCGGATTCCTCGCAACAGTTTCGCGACCTGCCGACAAGTGGCGTCTTTGGCGGCCTCGCTAGCGGCGATCCAGTGCAGTCCTCGGCGGGCGGCGTCTCTGGCGGTCTCTCTCGATGAGCAACGTGAACATCATTGTTCCTCACAGGGAATTGCTGAGGACAAGGGAAGGAAACAGAAACTAAGATCAAGGTTGAAGTTCAAGAGACAAAAAAAAGAAGAATAAAGAAAGGAGGGATAACAAGCGCTCTAAGGCACAACAGTTACCGCGGGGGCTCGAGATTTTGTGAGGTTCCTTGTAACAAACGGCCTCCCGGCAAAACGTGTTGGGCTCGACAGTCAGTCGAATAATGTTGAGCCGACGTACCGAAAACATGCTAACCGGCCCCCTCACCAACAGCGATAGGGTCGCCGGCTGGTAAACTTGTCGGTGGATGCGCTGTGTGCGGCTTGCGGTTGACTCGGAGGTCGGGCCGACCCGAAGACTGTTCCTGGGCGGATTTCCACCACATCCCTATTTGCTGTTCTTCTCTCTGCAAGCCCGAGATATCACGGCGGCAAGTAGAAACCTCATCGCCCGGCCAGCGGGAAACGAGTTGGAAAAACTCACGCTGGGGTGCGTTGAGGGCTGAGGCCCCGGTGACGAACGAACAATTTCCGGCCGCGCTCGTTAGAGCCAGCCGGGGGCTCATCGCCGTTGGAAGTCCTGGACCTCGTTCGCCGCCTTCCGCCAAGGTTTTTGCATCACTGGCGGAGACAGGACAAAGCTGGTGAAGCTTGAGATTATCTCTAGACAATTGTGGAGATAAAAGTGGCTATGATAGTTGGATACGTTGTACCCTTTTGTCCTCTTCTCGTTCCGGGCTGGAAGCGAAATGCGAATCGACCTCGCGTTTGCAATGTCGTGTGCGAGGGGGGGCGGGGGAGGAGGTCCTGGGTCGTCTTGGTTGTGGCAGGCGACACGCGGGCGGCTGGTTCCCACTCAGCCTCCGTGGTCGGTGTGTGAGACGCCCCTGCGCGCCCGCAGTTGCCGGAGGGTGTGTGTCTCATCGCGTCGCCAGGTATCTGTTCGAACTCCTTGCCCGGGCGGCAGTCTTCCGGAGAGCCTCGCTCTCGAAGAGGGTTGGTTTGACCGGGATGCCATAAGCGGCCTTTGAAGAACCGTTATCTTCTTTCAGGGGGCTCTCGCCTGTGGCTCTTCTTCGGCGACATCTTCAATCGTGACGAGCCCTCGGCGGGCCGCGCTGCTCTGTCCCCAGCAGCGCTCCCAGCCTCCCTGCAAGATTTTCTTCCATCACAACATCCCGTCGTCTGGTTTCCCATTCTGTGAAACCGATGCTGCCGTGCCTCCAATTCGCAAAGATTCGCTTCTCCAAAACCTAGTGGAAATATACGCCACTTTCATCAGCTGGTGGCGCGGATTGAGGTCCGTCTCTTCCCGGAGGCCCTCTCCGACAAGTTTGTCGAAGAATGGTTTGTGCTTCCTCCTCGGTTGGCTTCGCCCCAGTCGCGTCAGAGACCATGGGAGTTGAACATTGGCATGAAGGCAGATGGATGACCCTAGGGCGGAGTGTGTTGCACAAAGGGAAATTCTGCGGCAACCGATGGTTTGTCATTGCGTAGGGAACAGTTTGTGGCGGAGCGCCGAGCTGGCATGGGCCGTCCAAATTATTGTCTCAGAATACAGGGCGCACCTAATGATGTCCGCTGCTTTCCGGTACTCCGCTGTCTCCCTGCTCTGTAGGGGGGCGATGACGGCGGCGAAGGAAATCGAACCTAATTCATCGCCATTGTGAGCCGGGCAGATTTAGCGAAGGATCAGCTGGGTGGCTATCGTGAGCCTTCGTCCTCCGTGCGAGATCGACCCGTCACTGCCCGCGGACCCTTTGCTGTCGAGGAAAACAGAAGGTTGGGAGACTGCTTCCTTGATCCGCACACTCAGACCGCCATTCATCCCACTTCTCGCGGTAGACCCCATCTGGGTATTCTCCTTATTCCAAGCCCTGGAACAAACAGGCGATGATCGGAAAAGGGCCTTCCCTTTTGGATGCGAGGAATTATAAGTATGGCGGAAGAGGGCCAGTATTGGAACGACTCCGCAAAGTTTTGCAAGATGAGCGAAGAAGGACATGCACATTTACGGCGTTCGACGTTAAATCAGAAGCATGGAAGCCGTATGTGTACATAATGTTCATTGAAGAATCAGAGACGGAGGACGAGTCCCGCAATAGAAATAAGCTGTGAAGAAGTGATTATCTGTCAGGTTCCGCTTTTGGAACAAGAACCTGGAATCACGGAGTTGGGGGGTGAGCTTGCGTCTCCTTCGCCCAGAGCTACTGGTACCGTTCTTCAAGGCCCTCGCATCGAGCGTCGGAGCGTAAGACGAGTACTTCTTCCGATCTTCATGTCGGTCAGGCTCGCTCTCCAGGACACGGCCTTTGTCTCCTTGCTCTTGCTTGCCCTGTAGCCTTGGCGCCCATGGCGATTGCGAAGGCAGAGGCCAGGATAGAGGGCGGGACGGAGCGAAGAGGATTTAAGGAGAAAGTCGGCTTGAGCCTCGTAGGAGGGGAAGATAATGGCGGAGTCAGCAGTTGAGAAGAAGAGGGGTAAATATGGCTGCGCTCTGCGTTTCCCTTTTTTGGGAAGGGAGCGAGGTCGGCCTTTTTCTCTCCATATGTAAATACGCCTCTCACGGCGCGCTGCAGTTGCGGCTTTCAGCTCGTACGCTTCCCCATCGCGCACGTTAGCGGGTGGTGGGGGGCCAAGTAAGCGGGATTTTACGGAGCAGTTAATTCCCCTGTCACGCGTGCCCGTGACTGTTTGGGGGGGCTAGCCCAACAACGCCTCGCAACTCGGTGTGGCCGTAGGCCCGGGGGCTCCCTTGTCGGTTGTACTAGTATTGGGTCCATTAGTACCCCGTACTTGTGCCCGGGCAGTGCGGAGGCAAATAACTCGCGACCAGGCTTGTCGGGAACATTTGGACGGTTTAATTCAAGCTATCGAAGAAACACCCAATTAGGAGTCTGAGGAATCGGGATAAGGAGGCGGAAGACCGAAATCCAGCCTCCCCGGGCAAGATCTTGCCGGGGGTGGCCTGCAAAGCCCGGCAAGATTTCACGCCCGGTCAATTCGGCACCCGACAAGATCCTGCCATGTAACCACGCTTCCGCACAGCAACATCCTGGACATTCTGAGTCCTTCTTTGGTGATGGCAACGCGCCAGTGGGAGAGAGCTTAAGCGGTGCTGAGTGGGATGGCTCTTTTCCATCCCGTCAAAAGAAATGAGGGCACCAAATGGTACACCTCACGGTGCATTAAATGCATTCGTCCTAATCCGTCAGTGCGTTAGGTATGGATGACCTGTAGCTATTGTACACCTTCAATGTTATGTACATTTTGCCACTGTGGTGACCCCTTTGAACTGTATAAACACAAGAAGGCCCAGGGAATTGCTACAGGGAGAGGAGGATCTTCTGGGCCCATCTGCATGCGTAGCTGCTCTTTGAACGGTACTGTCATCGCAGCGCTCTTGGGAGGCCTGGCTCAAGACACTCTTAATAAAGCAGGCGGGGAAGGTAGGGTTTACGATGATTAGCGCCCAGAACCTGGGTAAATCGCCCCGCGGGTCGATTGTTGGTTCTGTCTCTTTGTGCATACCTCATCTCTGCCGAATCGTAAAGGGGTCCTTTGGGAGTCCCAATAGGTGTCGTCGCCGGACATGGGCTGTAACCGACACTATTGAAACTACCTAGCCTACCATTCGATTGTGGACTGTGTAACTGAGTGAATACAAAATAACCCTCCCCCCCGTCTGTCCTCACGCGCGGCTCGTCAAGAAGAGGGCCAGAAGCAAGCCTTGGAGCGACAAGAATCATTACCGAAGAAATAGGAAGCTAGAAGCGGCAGGATTGTCCGAGGAGTGCTTCACCCAACGTGGTTGGCCATCTGGTTGTAGTGCGCAAGGCGAATGGGAAATGGAGGCTGGTATTAAGTATACAGACATCAATAAAGCCTGTCCAAAAGATCCCTTTCCCTTGCCGCGCATCGACCAGATTGTGGACTCCACTGTGGTTGTGACCTACTGTTGTTCCTTGAGCCTACTCAGGGTACCATCAGATCTTCATGGCAAAAGAAGATGAAGAGAAAAGACCGTATTTATCACCCCATGTGGTACGTATGTTTTATACGAATGCCGTTCGGGTTGAAAAGTGTTGGTTCCACATTTGCGAGAGCGGTCCAAATTGGTTTTGAGCCTCAGCTCCATAGAATATGGAAGCATACATGGATGACTAGTAGTCAAAAACAAGGACAAAGCCACGCTCATACAGATCTAGAAGAAAAATTTGCAAATCTGCGCAAGATAAATTTGAAAGCTCAATCCTGAGAGGTGTGTTTGGCGTTCCTTCGGCAGCTTCTCGGATCTTTGTATCTCAACGAGGGATCGAAGCGAATCCCGACAAGATCAAAGTATTGAGCAATTGAAGCACCAAGACGCGTCAAGGATGTACGTCGTCTTGCCGAGTTGTGTTGCTGCCCTAAGCAGGTTTATTTCCAAATCTGTGAGCGCGCCCTGCCCTTTTTCAAAATTTTGAAGAAGGCAGGTCTAATGAAATGGACTCCGGAAGTGGGGCTGCGCTGCAAGATTTGAAGAGAACCTTTCTCTCCACCGACACTAGTCGGCTAAACCACAGAGTCGTTGCTGCTATACTTGGCAGCGACAAATCAAGTGGTTAGTGCTGCGTTAGTGGCGCAGAGAGAAGCTGATGAGGAGGAACACAAATGGCAGGACCGCCAAGTGACGCGGCAGGATCTTCCCCGGCAAGGGTTGATCCTGGCAGACAGGATCTGCGCAGTCAGAGGAATCAGTGTAAGAAAAAGATGGTGCAGCGCCCAGTTTATTTTGTTAGCTACCTTCTGCAAGGAGCTAGGTCAAGATACTCTAGTGTGCAGAAGTTGCTCTTCGGCCTCCTTATGGCCTCGAGGAAGCTGCGCCATTATTTTCAAGCACATGAAATCACCGTCGTCCACTCGCTTTCCGTTGCAACGGATTTTGCAAAATCCAGAAGCAACCGGCAGATTGTGGAGTGGGTGTTGGAGTTGTCAAGCTTTGGTCTCAAGTTTGAAAGCACTTCGACAATTCAGAGCAGAGCCTTGGCGAGTTCATTGCGGAATGGACCCCAACGCAGACGAAGAGGTTCAAGAAACGACTCCCCGGCAAGGATATTGATCAAGAATGGGTTAGTACTTTGACGGGGCTTTCTCACTGCAAGGCGCCGGTGCTGGCGTGCTACTTGTCGCACCCACCGGAGAGCATCAGTATGTAATCCAAAAGCATTTCTCCGGGAGAGTTCGACAAACAACACTGCGGAGTACGAAGGGCTGCTTACCGGTCTCAGGATCGCGGCAGACCTTGGTATCAAGAAGCTCGTCATCAGAGGCGATTCGCAGCTTGTTGTTAGGCAAGTTAACAAGAATATCAGAGTCCATTGATGCAAGCTTACATGGATGAAGTGAGAAAAATGGAAGAGCGCTTTGACGGTCTGCAAATGAAGCACATTCCTCGGCCGAAAACAGTATTGCTGACGACCTGTCAAAGCGCGCTGCCCTCAGTTGCCTGGTGGAACCAGGAACTTTTGTGCTCCTTTGACTCAACCATCTGTGGCACCATCAATGCGGCAGAAAAGAGAAAGAAAGTAGAATTCTGGACAGTACTTTCCGGCAGAGCTCCCTGGAGCCGCCGGCAAGAAACTTGCCGGGATCAGCGACAAGCCTGCCGAGGAACAACAGGCTCCGGCGGAACCTCACACTTTCGCTGTCGAGACAAAATGTTCCTTTGGCGGAAGAGATGCCTTTAGTCCTAGCTGTCGAGCCCCGGGCTCCAGCATGGGCACAGCACATTGTCCATTTTCTTCAGACAGGAGAACTCCCTGAGGAACAGGAAGAAGCGGAAAAAGTAGCCCGTCCATCTGTTATGTATCAGTTCGTCGATGACGCCTGTACAGAAAGAGACCAACGGTGTGAAATTGAAGTGCATTCCTCGGAGGATGGAATAGAGCTGTGGCAGAGATACATGGAGGCATATGTGGCTCTCACATAGGATCAAGAGCACTTGTCGGGAAGCATTCCGGCAAGGTTTCTTTTGGCCCACCGCTCTCCAGGATGCAACTGCACATAGTAAACCAAGTGTGAAGCGTGCCAGTTTCATTCGAAGAAATCACATCAGCAGCTCAAGCTCTTCAGACGATCCCTCTCTCCTGCCCATTTTCGGTCTGGGGGCTCGACATACTGGGCCCCTTCCCCCGTGCTACGGGGGCTTTGAGTACTTGTACGTTGCAATCGACAAGTTCACAAAGTGGCTGGAGGTGGAAGCGGTGAGAAAGGTGACGCACACAATCAGCCGTCAAGTTCTTTAAAGGAATAATTTGCCGTTTCGGTGTGCCCAACAGGATCATCACCGACAACGGCACGCAGTTCACAAGTCGCACCTCATGCAGTACGTCCAAGACCTTGGCGGCAAAATTTGTTTTGCCTCTGTTGCTCACCCAAGAAGCAACGGCCAAGCAGAGAGGGCTAATTCTGAAGTGCTGCGCGGTCTCAGGACCAGAACTTTTGACAAGCTAAGAAATGCGAAAGGCGCTGGATTGATGAGTTGTCGGCGGTTCTTTGGTCAATCAGAAACCACACCAAATTGAGCCACCGGCCAGACGCCCTTCGCTCTGTCTACGGAGCGGAAGCAGTTCTCCCCACGGAACTCATATACGGATCACCTCGAGTGCTCGCTTATGATGAGTTGAGCAAGAGCAAACTGCGCCAAGAGACGTTGTGCTCCTTGAGGAGAATCATCTTCAGGCTGCTGTGCGAGTTGCACGCTACCAGCAAGCTTGCGTCGCTACCATAGCCGCAAAGTTCATGCCCGAAGTCTTGATGAAGGCGACTTGTCTTCGACGGATTCAGTCCGCCAAGAATTCAAACAGTTGACGCCGAAGTGGGAAGGCCCTCATCGGGTAGTACGAGTCACAGGCCCGGCGCTGTCCGCCTGGAGACCGAAGATGGCGTTCCAGTGAGCAACTCCTGGAATATCGAGCATCTTCGCAAGTCTACCATAAGGCGCGGTTGCCGGGGGCCCCCGGAACCACCCTTTTGTACAAGTCTTGCCGGCAAGGCATGTAATCCTTTGTACAAAGCCAGGCGCAGACCTGAGCCCAGATGAATAAGTTTAAGTGTTGTGCATTTCCCTATCGATTTCCATGTTCATATATATATATATATATGCATGCTTGTCTAAGAGTTGTATGACACTTGTTCCGGTAAGTACTAACGAACCGCCAAGGTTCCATATCTTTATTTTCTCTTCTTTCTTTTCTCAAAAGATAGAAGGATTCTCGCGCGCACGTTTGCCGGGGGGGAGGAAGATATGAGTACCAGTGGGCGACGTTCAGAATTGACGCCTTACCGGAGGAAGAACAATGACAGAAAGCAAGTTAAAAATTTAAGCAAGTTTCTTTTTATGAGTATTCTTATAGATACGATTTCGATTTTGTATGGAAAACCTGCACGCGAAGGAATCCTTGTCGTAATCGGTTGCGCCCTTATTTTGTTTCGAGTCCGCTCAACAATTTAGTGGCTGCGCAGAGAACGCCAAGGTGTCTTGCCGGCGCTGCACCTCCAGCAGGCTGCTGAAGTCCCGCACCCAGCGTGCGAGGTTGGCGCCGGCAAGTTTTCAGTAAGCGTAGGGTGTACTCCGTACATAAAGGAATCAGACAAGGGAAATAATAGCATGCATATACCCAAGATACGCAAGTTATATTACATCAATAAATTGTCGCAGCTCTAACATAAGACTTGATTGTCTTTTGGCATGGAATGGTGATGACAAGGAAAAATGAGGCGGCTAGTCCCTGCGTTGGCCCTCGATCCTCTTTATCAAATCTACCTTTCAAGGATGGGCGCGACAAGCTCCTCAAGTGCTTTGAGATCTGCATCTTCGCAAGTGGTCGAGCACGATGGAGAGATCAACATCAGGGTTCTATGCACCACCTTGACGAGTACCTTGCGGAGGACGGCCCGGCAAAGTTTGCGGGATTCATTGGCCAGTTGGGTCGCTCGGTTGCACTGTAGCAGCTTCAAAGCGTCAATGATGCTTTCGAAGAACATGGTCAACCTGGCGTCGAAGATATCCTTTCTACGAAGGAATACCTGAAGTTTTGCAGGCCATCCTGGCCCATGGTTGACAATTGTGCTGTGAGCCTCTCCGCGGTGTCGACAAGGCGATTGTCCAGATTTTCACACCCTTCTCATAGTCAATTTGGGCGGCGGGCAGCGCTCTTAAGCAGTTCCTCTTTCCTGAAGATCTTTGCTTAGGGCCTTCTGGGGCCCTGCCGTCCTTTAGGGACTTCTCCAGCGTGGTCAGCTTTAGTTCAGATCGGCAATGGCCTCGTTGGCTGAAGAGAGCTGTTGGTCTTGTCGGACATGGCAACTTGCATCTCCGCCAGGCTGTGGAGAGTTTTCTCCCTGTCCCCTAGCGTCGAGAGCTCCTTGCCGTGTTCTTCAAGATCCACTTCCAGCTTCTTCACTTTGTCGCTCAGCTCATTCTTGGCGGCCTCTGCAGCCTCGGAGCATTGACGGCCTCCTTGAGCTTGCTGGCGTGATCTACAGTTAGAACTTCGAGGCCTCCTTGTGCTTTTGCTCCAGCTCCTGGATCCGCTTGCGACAAGCTCATCGATCTCCTCATCTTTGCCGCGAAGCTTGGCGGCGAGCGCCTCCTCCCGTGCGGCAAGATCTTCCTCATGGGCACCAAGCGCAATGCGACGCTCCGTCAGGAGGCATCTTCAGCGGCAGTTCTTTGTGCAGCTTCCTCTTGCGCCTTCTCCATGTCAGATTGTTTCAAGAGGAGCTCGTCCAGTTTGGCTCACTTGTTCCGGCTGGCAGTCAACTCCTGAAGAGCCTCGGCGTACCAGATATGCGTCTTCTCAACGCGCTTCTGAAGGCCTACTTCGGCTGCATCAACAACTGCCATTCTGGAATCTGCCTCTCTTTTCGAGCCCGGTGGAGTGCTTGGAGCTTGCGGAAATTTTCGCCCATGGCCTGGAGGAGCTGGTCCTTCAGATTTGCCACTGCTGGCGCTTGGATCATCAACGATTCGAGCCTGGCAGCGGCGATGATTTCTTCATCGAAGGTTTCCCCTTCGGCCGGCGTTTCAATATTTGCCGTGCCCGGCAAGTTGATAAATAGGTTGTCGCCAACCTTGAGATATTTGCTCGATGAGGGGGCTTCGGATGTCGATGGTTGGTCCTCGAGTTCGTCTCGCCATGGGGGGGCTCTGTGGCCGATGTAGTGCCTGGCGCTCCTGCGGCAGGAATGCGTCAGTGTGGTCATCAGTTTCCTCGCCGGCCCTCTCGGCAGATTCCTTGGCGGCTTCCTCGGCAACAGTTTCGCTGACCTCGACAGTGGCGTCTTTGGCGGCTCGCTAGCGGCGATCCTGTCAGCCTGGCGGCGGCGTCTCTGGCGGTCTCTTCGATGACAACTCGACATCCATGTGTTCCATCACAGGAATTCTGGAGGACGAAGGAAGGAAACAAAATAAGATCAAGGTTGAAGTTCAAGAAGACAAAAAAAAGAAAGATAAAGAAAAGGTAGCAAGCGCTCTAAGGCAAACAGTTACCTGCGTCGAGTTGTGAGAGGTGGCCTGCCCCTCCCGGCAACGTTGGCTGCCAGGGAAATGTGGGGTACCATGCGTACCGGCTCCTCCTCCCAAGATAGGCTCGTCGGTGGTAACTCTTGTCGGGGATGCGCTTGTGTGCGGCGCGGTTGACGGAGGCGGCACGACGGGGGCGGTTTCCCCCTCTCCCTATTGCTGTTCTTCCTGCAAGCCCGAAGAATCAGCGGCAAGGGTAGAAACCTCAGCGCCCGCCAGCGGGAACGAGTGGAAAACTCACGCTGGGGGCTGCGTTGAGGGCTGAGCCCGGGCTGACGACGACAATTTCCGGCGCGCTCGTAGAGCCAGCCGGGGGCTCATCGCCCGTGGAAGTCCTTGACCTCTTCGCCGCCCTTTCCGCCAAGGTTTTTGCATCATGGCGGAGACAGGACAAAGCAAGGCTATGAGATATATCTGAAATTTTGGGAGATAAAGACTATGATAGGATACTTACCTTCTCTTCTCGTTCCGGGCTGAAGCCGGAGATGTCGAAATCGACCTCGTTGCAATGTCCGTGCGAGGGGGCGGGGGAGGGGTCCTGGGTCGCTTGGCTGTGGCAGGCGCAGGGGTCGGCGTGGGTCCGCCACCCAGCCCCGGTGCGGTTGGTGTGAGACGCCCCTGCCGCCTCGGCAGTTCCGGAGTGTGTGTGTCTCTCGCGTCGCGCAGGTTGCTGTCGAACTCCTTGCCGCGGCGCAGTCTTGCCGGGAGCCTCGCTGCTCGAAGAGGGTTGGTTTGCCGGGATGCCAGAAGCGGCCTTTCGAAGAACGCGCTTAGTCTTCTTCGGAGCTGGGGGCTCCTCCTGTGGCTCTTCTTCGGCTACATCTTCATCGGACGAGCCCTCGGCGGCCGCGCTGCTTGTTCCCCAGCAGCCTCCGCTCCCTAGCAAGATTTTCTTCCATCACAACATCCGCGTCGCTGTTTCCCATTCTGTGAAACCGATGCTGCCGGCCTCCGCGGCGAGTTCGCTTCTTCCACCCTAGTGGCAATATACGCCACTTCTATCAGTGGTGGCGCGGATGAGGTCCGTCTCTTCCCGGATGGCCCTCTCCGAAAGTTGTCGAAGAACTTTTGTGCTTCCTCCTCGGTTGGCTCGGCCCAAGTCGCGTCAAGACCATGGGCGTTGAACATTGGCATGAAGGCGATGATTGACCCTAGGGCGGAGTTGTTGCACAAAGGGACAATTCTTGCCGGCAACCGATGTTTGTCATTGCGTTGGAACAGTTTGTGGCGGAGAGCGCGAGCTGCATGGCCGTCAAATTATTGTTCAATCCAGGGCGCAGCCTCATGATGTCCGCTGCGTTCCGGTACTCCCAAGCTGATCTTCCCTGCTCTGTAGGGGGGCGATGCGGCGGCGAAGGAAATCGAAGCCAATCATCTCCATTGTGAGCCCGGCAGATTTAGGCGAAGGATCCTGGTGGTGCGGGATGAGTGAGCCTCTCGTCCTCCGTGGCGAGATCGCTCCAGTCATGCGCGGACCGCCTTCTGCTTTCGAGGCAAAACAAACGGGTGGGGATCTGCTTCTTGATCAGCACCACTCAGACCGCCATTATCCCACTTCTCGCGGTAGACCCCATCTGGGTATATCTCCTTATTCCAAGCCCGTGGAATCCAGGCGATAGATCCGGAAAGGGCCTCCCCCTTTTGGATGCGAGGAATAAAGTAATGGCGGAAGAGGGCAGTATTGGGAACTACCCGGCAAAGTTTTTGCCAGATGAGCGAAGAAGGACATGCACATTACGGCGTTCGGCGTAAAATCAAGAAGATGGAAGCCGTATGTGTACATAATGTCATTGAAGAAATCAGAGAAAGGAGGACAGAGTCCGCAATAGAAATAAGCGTGAAGAAGTGATATCTGTCAGGTCCGCTTTTGGAACAAGAACCTGAATCACGCGAGTTGCGGGGTGAGCTTGCGTCTCCTTCGCCCACATGCACTGGTACCGGTTCTTCAAGGCCCTCGCATCGAGCGTCGGAGCGAAGACGATGTACTTCTTCCGCCATTCACCAGCTCGCTCTCCAGGACATCGGCCTTTGTCTCCGCTCTGCCCTTGCCCTTGCTAGCCTTGGGCAGCATGGCGATTGCGAAGGCAGAGGCCGAGGATAGAGCGGGCACGGAAGCGAGAGCGGATAAGGAGAAGTCTGGCTTTGAGCTCGAGGAGGGGAAGATAATGGCGGAGTACGATTGAGAAGAAGAGGGGGTAAATAGGCTGCGCCTCTGCGGTTTCCCTTTTATGGGGAAGGAGCGAGGTCGCCTATTTTCTCTCCAATGTAAATACGCCTCTACAGGCGCGCTGCAGTTGCAGCCTTTCAGCGCACGCTTCCCACATCGCGCACTTAGAGCGCGTGGTGGGGGGCCAGTAAGCGGGTATTTACGAGCAGTTAATCCCCTGCCACGCGTGCCCGTGCACTGTTTGGGCTAGCCCAACAAGCCCTCGCACTCGTGTGTGGCCTAGGCCCGGGGGCTCCTGTCGGTGTACTAAGTATTGGGCCATTAGTACCCCGTATGTGCACGGGCAGTTGCAGCCATACTCGCGACCAGGCTTGTCGGGGAACAGTTGGAGGTTAATTCAAGCTATCGACGAAAAAACACCAAGTCAAGGATCTGAGGATCAGCGGATAAGGAGAGCTGAAGACCGAAAACCAGCCTCCCCGGCAAGATCTTGCCGGGGTGGGCTGCAAAGCCGCCAGATTTCACGCCCGGCAAGATCGGCACCCGACAAGATCCTGCCACTGTACCACCGCTTCAGCACAGCAACCATCCTGACATTCTGAGTCCTTCTTTGGATGCATGGCAACGCGCCAGTGGAGGAGAGCTTAAGCGGTGCTGATGGGATGGCCCCTTTTTCCATCCCCAAGAAATGAGGACACCTAAATGGACACCTCAAGGTGCATTAAATGCATTGTCCTAATCCGTCAGTGGTTAGGTATGATGACCCTGTAGCTACTTTACACCTCAATGTATGTACATTTTGCCACTGTGGTGACCCCTTTGAACGTATAAAAGGAGGCCCAGGGCAACGCTACAGTGGAGGAGGATCTTCTGGCCCATTCTGCATGCGTAGCTGCTGAACGTACTGTTACGTATCAACTCCTGGAGCCTGGGCTCAAGAACACTCTTAATAAAACAAGGCGGGAGTAGGGTTTTACGCTGATTAGCGGCCGAACCTGGGTAAAATCGCCCGCGTCGATTGTTGGTTCTGCTCTTTGTGCATACCTCTCTCCCTGCCGAATCGTAAAGGGGTCCTTTGGGATCCCATAGGTGTCGTACGCCGACATGGACTAGTAAACTCGGACAACTATGAAACTACTAGCTACAATTCGATTGTGGACTTGTAACTGGAGTGAATACAAAATACAACCCCTCCCCCCCCCCCGAGTTGCGAGTTGAGGGTGGACTTGCAACTAGGGAACTAAAAAATTCATCCCCGAGTTGCGAGTACATGGTTAACTTACAACTGGGGCGATTACAAAAACTACATCCCTCGAGTTGCAATTCGGGGGTGGACTTGCAACTGGGCCGACAGAAAACCATAGTTGCATGTCGAGGGTCAAATTGCAACTACCATGAAACAAGAAAAAAAAACACCCCCCGAGTTGCGAGTCGAGGGTGGACTTGCAAGTAGGGCAACTACAAAAACTACATCCCCGAGTTGCGAGCACATGGTTGACTTGCAACTGGGGCGATTACAAACAACATTCTCGAGTTACGAGGCGATGTGGACTGCAACTGGGCCGACAGAAACCCCTAGTTGCAGGTCGAGGGTCTAATTGCAACTACCATGAAATAAGAACAAAAAAAACAACACCCCCCGATTTGCGAGTCGAGGGTGGACTTGCAACTAGGGCAACTACAAAACTACATCCCCGAGTTGCGAGTACATGGTTGACTTGCAACGGGGCGATTATAAAAAACTACATGCCTAGAGTTGCAAGTCGAGGGTGGACTTGCAACTGGGCCGACAGAAAACCCTAGTTGCAGGTCGAGGGTCTAATTGCAACTACCATGGAACAAGAACAAAAAAAACAACCCCCCTCTCTCGAGTTGCGAGTTCAGGGTGGACTTGCATCTAGGACAACTACAAAACTACATCCCCAAGTGGTGAGCACATGGTTGACTTGCAACTGGGGCAGTTACAAACTACATCCTCGAGTTGCAAGTCGGGGGTGGACTTGCAATTGGAGTGATACAAACTACATCCCCCCCCCCCCTCCCAAGTTGCGAGTCAGGGTGGACTTGCAATTAGGGAACTACAAAAATACATCCCCGAGTTGCGAGTACATGGTAATGTGCAACTGGGGTGATTACAAAAACTACACCCCTCGAGTTGCAAGTCGGGGTGGACTTGCAACTAGGACGACATAAACCTAGTTGCAGGTCGAGGGCCAAATTGAACTACCATGAAACAAGAAAAAAACACCCCCCCCCCCCCCCCCGAGTTGCGAGTTGAGGTGCACTTGCAACTAGGGCAAATACAAAAACTACATCCCAGAGTTGCGAGCACATGGTTGATTGTAACTAGGGTGATTACAGACTATATTCCCTCGAGTTACGAGTCAATTGTGGACTTGCAACTGGGACGACATAAAACCCTAGTTGCAGGTCGAGGGTCAAATTGTAACTACCATGAAACAAGAAAAAACACCCCCCCCCTCGAGTGCGAGTTGAGGGTGCACTTGCAACTAGGGCAACTACAAAAACTACATCCCAGAGTTGGAGCACGGGTTGATCTTGTAACTAGGGTGATTACAAACTATATTCCCTCGATTTGCGAGTCAATTATGGACTTGCAACAGAGCCGACAGAAACCCCTAGTTTCAGGTTGAGGGTTAATTGCAATTACCATGAAAACAACAAAAAAACAACACCCCCGAGTTGCGAGTCAAAGGTGGACTTGCAACACGGGCACTACAAAACTACAACCCCGAGTTGCGAGTCGGGGGTGGACTTGCAACGGGCCGACAGAAAACCTTTAATTGCAGGTCGAGGGTCAAATTGCAACTACCATGAAACAAGGAAAAAAAACAACACCCCATGAGTTGCGAGTCGAGGGGGACTTCAACTAGGGCAACTACAAAAACTACACGAGTGCGAGCACATGGTTGACTTGCAACTAGGGCGATTACAAACTACAGTCCTCGAGTTGCGAGTCGATTGTGGACATGCAACTAGGTCGACAGAAACCCCTAGTTGCGGGTCGAGTGTCTAATGCAACTACATGAAACAAGAACACAAAAACAAACACCCACCCCCCCCCCCGAGTTGCGAGAGAAAGAATGTGCACTTGCAACTAGGGCAACTACAAAACTACATCCTCCGAGTTGCGAGTACATGGTTGACTTGCAACTGGGGCGATTACAAAAACAACATGCCTTGAGTTGCAAGTCAGGGATGGACTTGGAACTGGGGTGAAAACAAAAACAACACCCCTCGAGTTGTGAGTCGAGGGTGGACTTGCAACTAGGGCAACTACAAAACTACATCCCCGACTTGCGAGCACATAGTTGACTTGCAACTAGGGCGATTACAAAAACTACATGGGTCAAGTTGCAAGTCGGGGGTGGACTTGCAACTGGGGGTGAAAACAAAACAACACCCACCCTCCCCCGAGTTGCAAGTCGATGGTGGACTTGTAACTGGGCCGACATAAACCCCTAGTTGCAGGTCGAGGGTCTAATTGCAACTACCATGAAACAAGTGCTGACAGGGGGCTTTGAGTACTTGTACGTTGCAATCGACAAGTTCACAAAGTGGCTGGAGGTGGAAAGCGTGAGGAAAGGTGACAGCACAAATCAGCGTCAAGTTCTTTAAAGGAATAATTTGCGTTTCGGTGTGCCCCAACAGGATCATCACGACAAGGGCACGCAGTTCACAAGCGCACCTCATTTGCAGTACGTCCAAGACCTTGGCGGCCAAAATTGTTGTTTGCCTCGTTGCTCACCAGAAGAAGCAACGGCCAAGCAGAGAGGGCTAATTCTGAAGTGCTTGCGCGGTCTAGGACCAGAACTTTGACAAGCTAAGAAATGCGAAAGGCGCTGGATTGATGAGTTGTCGGCGGTTCTTTGTCAATCAGAAACCACACCAAATTGAGCCACGGCCAGACGCCCTTCGCTCTGTCAACGGAGCGGAAGCAGTTCTCCCCACGGAACTCATATACGGATCACCTCGAGTGCTCGCTTATGATGAGATGAGCAAGAGCAAATGCGCCAGAGACGTTGTGCTCCTTGAGGAGAATCATCTTCAGGACTGCGTGCGAGTTGCACGACTACCAGCAAGCTTGCGTCGCTACCATAGCCGCAAAGTTCATGCCCAAGTCTTGATGAAGGCGACTTGTTCTTCGACGGATTCAGTCCGCCAAGAATTCAAACAGTTGACGCCGAAGTGGGAAGGCCCTCATCGGGTAGTACGAGTCACAAGGCCGGCGCTGTCCGCCTGGAGACGAAGATGGCGTTCCAGTGAGCAAACTCCTGGAATATCGAGCATCTTCGCAAGTGCTCATAGGCGCGGTTGCCGGGGGCCCCCGGCAACCACCCTTTTGTACAAGTCTTGCCGGCAAGGCATGTAATCCTTTGTACAAAGCCAGGCGCAGACCTGAGCCCAGATGAATAAGTTTAAGTGTTGTGCATTTCCCTATCGATTTCCAGTTCATATATATATATATATATGCATGCTTGTCTAAGAGTTGTATGACACTTGTTCCGGTAAGTACTAACGAACCGCCAAGGTTCCATATCTTATTTTCTCTTCTTTCTTTTCTCAAAAGATAGAAGGATTCTCGCGCGCACGTTTGCCCGGGGGGAGGAAGATATGAGTACCAGTGGGCGACGTTCAGAATTGACGCCTTACCGGAGGAAGACAATGACAGAAGCTAAGTTATAAAAATTTAAGCAAGTTTCTTTTTATGAGTAGCTGAAATGTCTTCTTCTACTTTTCGATTCGATTTTGTATGGAAAACCTGCACGCGAAGGAATCCTTGTCGTAATCGAGTTGGCCCTTATTTTGTTCGAGTCCGCTCAACAATTTTAGTGGTGCCGCAGAGAACGCCAAGGTGGTCTTGCCGGCGCTTGCACCTCCAGCAGGCTGCTGAAGTCCCGCACCCAGCGTGCGAGGTTGGCGCCGGCAAGTTTCAGTAAGCGTAGGTGTACTCCGTACAATAAGGAATCAGACAAGGGAATAATAGCATGCATATACCCAGCATAAGCAAGTTATATTACATCAATAAATTGTCGCAGCTCTACATAAGATTGATTGTCTTTGGCATGGAATGGTGATGACAAGAAAAATGAGGCGGCTAGTCCCTGCGTTGGCCCTCGATCCTCTTTATCAAATCTACTTTCAAGGATGGGCGCGACAGCTCCTCAAGTGCTTTGAGATCTGCATCATTCGGCAAGTGGTCGAGCACGATGGAGAAGATCAACATCAGGGTTCTATGCACCACCTTGACGAGTACTTGCGGAGGACGGCCCGGCAAAGTTTTGCGGGATTCATTGGCCAGTTGGGTCGCTCGGGTGCACTGTAGCAGCTTCAAAGCGTCAATGATGTTTCGAAGAACATGGTTCAAACCTGGGCGTCGAAGATATCCTTTTACGAAGGAATACCTGAAGTTTTGCAGGCCATCCGGACCCATGGTGACAAGTTGGCTGTGAGCCTCTCCGCGGTGTCGACAAGGCGATTGTCCAGATTTTCAACACCCTTCTCATAGTCAATTGGGCGGCGGGCAGCGCCTTTAAGCAACGTTCCTCTTCCTGAAGATCTTTGTTAGGGCCTTCTGGGGCCCTGCCGTCCGTTAGGGCTTCTCCAGCGTGGTCAGCTTTAGCTTCAGATCGGCAATGGCCTGTTGGCTGAAGAGAGCTGTTGGTCTTGTCGGACATGGCAACTTGCATCTCAGCCAGGCGTGGGAGAGTTTTCTCCCTGTCCCTGTAGCGTCGAGAGTCCTTGCCGGTTCTTCAAGATCCACTTCCAGCTTCTTCACTTGTCGCCTCAGCTCATTTTGGCGGCCTCTGCAGCCTCGGAAGCATTGACGGCCTCCTTGAGCTTGTGGCGTGATCTACAGTTAGAACTTCGAGCAGCCTCCTTGTGCTTTTGCTCCAGCTCCTGGATTCAGCATTGCGACAAGCTCATCGATCTCCCATCTTTGCCGCGAAGCTTGGCGGCGAGACGCCTCCTCACGTGCGGCAAAAGATCTTCCTCATGGGCACCAAGCGCAATGCGACGCTCCGTCAGGAGGAGCATCTTCAGCGGCAGTTCTTTGTGCCAGCTTCCTCTTGCGGCCTTCTCCATGTCAGATTGTTTCAAGAGGAGCTCGTCCAGCTTTGGCTCACTTGTTACCGGATGGCAGTCAACTCCTGAAGAGCCTCGGCGTACCAGATATGCGTCTTCTCAACGCGCTTCTGAAGGCCTACTTCGGCTGCATCAACAACTGCCATTCTGGAATTGCCTCTCTTTTCGAGCCCGGTGGAGTGCTTGGAGCTTGAGGAAATTTTCGCCCATGGCCTGGAGGAGCTGGTCCCTTCAGATTTGCCACTGCTGGCGCTTGGATCATCAACGATTCGAGCCTGGCAGCGGCGATGATTTCTTCATCGAAGGTTCCCCTTCGGCCGGCGTTTCAATATTTGCCGTGCCGGCAAGTTATAAAGAGGTTGTCGCCAACCTTGAGATATTGCTCGATGAGGGGGCTTGGATGTCGATGGTTGGTCTCGAGGTTCGTCTCGCCATGGGGGGGCTTGTGGCCGATGTAGTGCCTGGCGCTCCTGCGGCAGGAATTGCGTCAGTCGTGGTTCATAGTTTCCTCGCCGGACCCTCTCGGCAGATTCCTTGGCGGCTTCCTCGGCAACAGTTTCGCTGACCTCGACAGTGGCGTTCTTTGGCGGCTCGCTACGGCGATCCTGTCAGCCTCGGCGGCGGCGTCTCTGCGGTCTCTTCGATGACAACTCGACATCCATGTGTTCCATCACGGGAATTCTGGAGGACGAAGGAAGGAAACAAAATAAGATCAAGGTGAAGTTCAAGAAAGACAAAAAAAAGAAAAGATAAAGAAAAGGATTAGCAAGCGCTCTAAGGCAAACAGTTACCTGCGTCGAGTGTGTTGAGAGGTGGCCTGTGCCCCTCCCGGCAAACGTTGGCTGCCAGGGAAATGGTGGACGGTCACCATGCGTACCGGCTCCTCCTCCCCCCCCCACCAAGATAGGCTCGTCGGTGATAACTCTTGTCGGGGATCGCTGTGTGCGGCTGCGGTTGACGGAGGCGGCACGACGGGGGCGTTTCCCCCTCCCCTATTGCTGTTCGTTCTGCAAGCCCGAAGATAATCAGCGGCAAGGTAGAAAACCTCAGCCGCCCGCCAGCGGGAAACGAGTGGAAAATCACGCTGGGGGCTGCGTTGAGGGTGAGCCCGGGCTGACGACGACAATTTCCGGCGCGCTCGTAGAGCCAGCCGGGGGCTCATCGCCCGTGGAAGTCCTTGACCTCTTCGCCGCCTTTCCGCCAAGGTTTTTGACTCACGGCGGAGACAGGACAAAGCAAGGCTATGAGATAATCTGAAATTTTGGGAGATAAAGACTATGATAGGATACTTACTCTTCCTCTTCTCGTTCCGGGCTGAAGCCGGAGATGTCGAAACGACCTCGTTGCAATGTCGTGCGAGGGGGCGGGGGAGGGGTCCTGGTCGCTTGGCTGGGCAGGCGCAGGAGGTCGGGTGGGTCCGCCACCTCAGCCCCGGTGCGGTTGGTGAGAGACGCCCCTGCCGCCCTCGGCAGTTTCGGAGGTGTGGTGTCTCTCGCGTCGCGCAGGTTGCTGTCGAACTCCTTGCCGCGGCGCAGTCTTGCCGGGAGCCTCGCTGCTCGAAGAGGGTTGGGTGCCGGGATGCCAGAAGCGGTCCTTTCGAAGAACGCGCTAGTCTTCTTCGGAGCTGGGGGCTCCTCCTGTGGCTCTTCTCGGCTACATCTCATCGACGAGCCCTCGGCGGCCGCGCTTGCTTGTTCCCCAGCAGCCTCGCTCCTAGCAAGATTTTCTTCCATCACAACATCCGCGTCGCTGTTTCCCATTCTGTGAAACCGATGCTGCCGGCCTCCGCGGAACGAAGATCGCTTCTTCCACCCTAGTGGCAAATATACGGCCATTCTATCAGTGGGTGGCGCGGATGCAGGTCCGTCTCTTCCCGATGGCCCTCTCCGACAAAGTTGTCGAAGAACTTTTGGCTCCTCCTCGGTTGGCTCGCCCAAGTCGCGTCCAAGAACATGGGCGTTGAACATTGGCATGAAGCGATTGATTGACCCTAGGGCGAGTTGTTGCACAAGGGACAATTCTTGCCGGCAACCGATGTTTTGTCATTGCGTTGGAACAGTTTGTGGCGGAGAGCGCCGAGACTGCATGGCCGTCAAATTATTGTTCAATCCAGGGCGCGCCTCATGATGCCGCTGCGTTCCGTGTACTCCCAAGCTGATCTTCCCCTGCTCTGTAGGGGGGCGATGCGGCGGCGAAGGAAATCGAAAGCCAATCATCTCCATGTGGAGCCCGGCAGATTTAGGCGAAGGATCTGGTGGTGGGCGAATGTGAGGCTCTCGTCTCCGTTGGCGAGATCGCTCCAGTCAATGCGCGGACCGCCTTCTGCTTTCGAGGCAAAAACAGAACGGGTGGGGATCTGCTTCTTGATCAGCACCACTCAGACCGCCATTATCCCACTTCTCGCGGTTAGACCCCATCTGGGTATATCTCCTATTCCAAGCCCGTGGAATCCAGGCGATTAGATCGCGAAGGGCCTCCCCCTTTTGGATGCGAGGAATAAAGTAATGGCGGGAAGAGGGCAGTATTGGGAACTACCCGGCAAAGTTTTTGCAGATGAGCGAAGAAGGACATGCACATTACGGCGTTCGGGTAAAATTCAAGAAGAGGGAAGCGTAGTGTACATAATGTCATTGAAGAAATCAGAGAAAGGAGGACAGAGTCCGCAATAGAAAATAAGCGTGAAAGAAGTGGATACTGTCAGGTCCGCTTTTGGAACAAGAACCTGGCAATCACGCGAGTTGCGGGTGAGCTTGCGTCTCCTTCGCCCACATGCACTGGTACCGGTTCTTCAAGGCCCTCGCATCGAGCGTCGGAGCGAAGACGATGTACTTCTTCCGCCATTCACCAGCTCGCTCTCCGGCACATCGGCCTTTGTCTTCCGGCTCTTGGCCCTTGCCCTTGCTAGCTTGGGCAGCATGGCGATTGCGAAGGGCAAGAGGCCGAGGATAGAGGCGGGCACGGAAGCGCAGAGCGGATTAAGGAGAAGTCTGCTTTGAGCTCGAGGGAGGGGAAGATAATGGCGGAGTCACGATTAGGAAGAAGAGGGGGGGGTAAATAGGCTGCGCCTCTGCGGTTTCCCTTTTTATGGGGAAGGAGCGAGGGTCGCCTATTTTCTCTCCAATGTAATACGCCTCTACAGGGCGCGCTGCAGTTGCAGCCTTTCAGCGCACGCTCCCACATCGCGCACTTAGAGGCGGGTGGGGGGCCCAGTTAAGCGGGGCTATTTTACGAGCAGTTTAATCCCCTGCCACGCGTGCCCGTGCACTGTTTGGGCTAGCCCAACAAGCCTCGCACTCGTGTGTGGCCAGGCCCGGGGGCTCCTGTCGGTTTGTACTAAGTATTGGGCCATTAGTACCCCTTAATGTGCACGGGACAGTTGCAGCCATACTCGCGACCAGGCTTGTCGGGGAACAGTTGGAGGTTAATTCAAGCTATCGAAGAAAAAACACCCAAGTCAAGGATCTGAGGATCAGCGGATAAGGAGAGCTGAAAGACCGAAAACCAGCCCCCCGGCAAGATTTGCCGGGGTGGGCCAAAGCCGGCCAGATTTCACGCCCCGGCAAGATCGGACCCGACAAGATCCTGCCACGTACCACCGCTTCAGCACAGCAAACCATCCTGACATTCTGAGTCCTTCTTTGGATGCATGGCAAGCGCCAGTGGAGGAGAGCTTAAGCGGTGCTGATGGGATGGCCCCTTTTTCCATCCCCAAGAAATGAGGACACCTAAATGGACACCTCAGGTGCATTAAAATGCATTGTCCTAATCCGTCATGGTTAGGTATGATGACCCTGTAGCTACTTTACACCTCAATGTATGTACATTTTGCCACTGTGGTGACCCCTTTGAACGTATAAAAGGAGGCCCAGGGCAACTGTACAGTGGAGGAGGATCTTCTGGCCCATTCTGCAGCGTAGCTGCTGTGAACGTACTGTATGAAACGATCCACACCTCCTGGAGCCTGGGTCAAGAACACTCTTAATAAAACAAGGCGGGAGTAGGGTTTTACGCTGATTAGCGGCCGAAACCTGGGTTAAATCGCCCACGCGTCGATTGTTGCGGTCTGTCCTCACGCGCGGCTCGTCAAGAAGAGGGCCAGGAAGCAAGCCTTGGAGCGACAAGAATCATTACCGAAGAAATCAGGAAGCTAGAAGCGGCAGGATTGTCCGAGGAGGCTTCACCCAACGTGGTTGGCCAATCTGGTTGTAGTGCGCAAGGCGAATGGGAAATGGAGGCTGTGTATTAATATACAGACATCAATAAAGCCTGTCCAAAAGATCCCTTTCCCTTGCCGCGCATCGACAGATTGTGGACTCCACTGCTGGTTGTGACCTACTGTTGTTCCTTGATGCCTACTCAGGGTACCATCAGATCTTCATGGCAAAGAAGATGAAGAGAAAAGACCGTATTTATCACCCCATGTGGTACGTATGTTTTATACGAATGCCTTCGGGTTGAAAAGTGTTGGTTCCACATTTGCGAGAGCGGTCCAAATTGGTTTTGAGCCTCAGCTCCATAGAATATGGAAGCATACAGGATGACTAGTAGTCAAAAACAAGGACAAAGCCACGCTCATACAAGATCTAGAAGAAAAATTTGCAAACTGCGCAAGATAATTTGAAGCTCAATCCTGAGAGAGTGTGTTTGGCGTTCCTTCGGCAGCTTCTCGGATCTTTGTATCTCAACGAGGGATCGAAGCGAATCCCGACAAGATCAAAGCTATTGAGCAATTGAAGCACCAAGACGCGTCAAGGATGTACGTCGTCTGCCGGTTGTGTTGCTGCCCTAAGCAGGTTTATTTCCAAATCTGTGAGCGCGCCCTGCCCTTTTTCAAAATTTTGAAGAAGGCAGGTCTAATGAAATGGACTCCGGAAGTGGGGCTGCGCTGCAAGATTTGAAGAGAACCTTTCTCTCCACCGACACTAGTCGGCTAAACCACAGAGTCGTTGCTGCTATACTTGGCAGCGACAAATCAAGTGGTTAGTGCTGCGTTAGTGGCGCAGAGAGAAGCTGATGAGGAGGAACACAAATGGCAGGACCGCCAAGTGACGCGGCAGGATCTTCCCCGGCAAGGGTTGATCCTGGCAGACAGGATCTGCGCAGTCAGAGGAATCAGTGTAAGAAAAAGATGGTGCAGCGCCCAGTTTATTTTGTTAGCTACCTTCTGCAAGGAGCTAGGTCAAGATACTCTAGTGTGCAGAAGTTGCTCTTCGGCCTCTTATGGCCTCGAGGAAGCTGCGCCATTATTTTCAAGCACATGAAATCACCGTCGTCCACTCGCTTTCCGTTGCAACGGATTTTGCAAAATCCAGAAGCAACCGGCAGATTGTGGAGTGGGTGTTGGAGTTGTCAAGCTTTGGTCTCAAGTTTGAAAGCACTTCGACAATTCAGAGCAGAGCCTTGGCGAGTTCATTGCGGAATGGACCCCAACGCAGACGAAGAGGTTCAAGAAACGACTCCCCGGCAAGGATATTGATCAAGAATGGGTTAGTACTTTGACGGGGCTTTCTCACTGCAAGGCGCCGGTGCTGGCGTGCTACTTGTCGCACCCACCGGAGAGCATCAGTATGTAATCCAAAAGCATTTCTCCGGGAGAGTTCGACAAACAACACTGCGGAGTACGAAGGGCTGCTTACCGGTCTCAGGATCGCGGCAGACCTTGGTATCAAGAAGCTCGTCATCAGAGGCGATTCGCAGCTTGTTGTTAGGCAAGTTAACAAGAATTATCAGAGTCCATTGATGCAAGCTTACATGGATGAAGTGAGAAAAATGGAAGAGCGCTTTGACGGTCTGCAAATGAAGCACATTCCTCGTGCCGAAAACAGTATTGCTGACGACCTGTCAAAGCGCGCTGCCCTCAGTTGCCTGGTGGAACCAGGAACTTTTGTGCTCCTTTGACTCAACCATCTGTGGCACCATCAATGCGGCAGAAAAGAGAAAGAAAGTAGAATTCTGGACAGTACTTTCCGGCAGAGCTCCCTGGAGCCGCCGGCAAGAAACTTGCCGGGATCAGCGACAAGCCTGCCGAGGAACAACAGGCTCCGGCGGAACCTCACACTTTCGCTGTCGAGACAAAATGTTCCTTTGGCGGAAGAGATGCCTTTAGTCCTAGCTGTCGAGCCCCGGGCTCCAGCATGGGCACAGCACATTGTCCATTTTCTTCAGACAGGAGAACTCCCTGAGGAACAGGAAGAAGCGGAAAAAGTAGCCCGTCCATCTGTTATGTATCAGTTCGTCGATGACGCCTGTACAGAAAGAGACCAACGGTGTGAAATTGAAGTGCATTCCTCGGAGGATGGAATAGAGCTGTGGCAGAGATACATGGAGGCATATGTGGCTCTCACATAGGATCAAGAGCACTTGTCGGGAAGCATTCCGGCAAGGTTTCTTTTGGCCCACCGCTCTCCAGGATGCAACTGCACATAGTAAACCAAGTGTGAAGCGTGCCAGTTTCATTCGAAGAAATCACATCGCAGCTCAAGCTCTTCAGACGATCCCTCTCTCCTGCCCATTTTCGGTCTGGGGGCTCGACATACTGGGCCCCTTCCCCCGTGCTACGGGGGCTTTGAGTACTTGTACGTTGCAATCGACAAGTTCACAAAGTGGCTGGAGGTGGAAGCGGTGAGAAAGGTGACGCACACAATCAGCCGTCAAGTTCTTTAAAGGAATAATTTGCCGTTTCGGTGTGCCCAACAGGATCATCACCGACAACGGCACGCAGTTCACAAGTCGCACCTCATGCAGTACGTCCAAGACCTTGGCGGCAAAATTTGTTTTGCCTCTGTTGCTCACCCAAGAAGCAACGGCCAAGCAGAGAGGGCTAATTCTGAAGTGCTGCGCGGTCTCAGGACCAGAACTTTTGACAAGCTAAGAAATGCGAAAGGCGCTGGATTGATGAGTTGTCGGCGGTTCTTTGGTCAATCAGAAACCACACCAAATTGAGCCACCGGCCAGACGCCCTTCGCTCTGTCTACGGAGCGGAAGCAGTTCTCCCCACGGAACTCATATACGGATCACCTCGAGTGCTCGCTTATGATGAGCTTGAGCAAGAGCAAACTGCGCCAAGAGACGTTGTGCTCCTTGAGGAGAATCATCTTCAGGCTGCTGTGCGAGTTGCACGCTACCAGCAAGCTTGCGTCGCTACCATAGCCGCAAAGTTCATGCCCGAAGTCTTGATGAAGGCGACTTGTCTTCGACGGATTCAGTCCGCCAAGAATTCAAACAGTTGACGCCGAAGTGGGAAGGCCCTCATCGGGTAGTACGAGTCACAGGCCGGCGCTGTCCGCCTGGAGACCGAAGATGGCGTTCCAGTGAGCAACTCCTGGAATATCGAGCATCTTCGCAAGTCTACCCATAAGGCGCGGTTGCCGGGGGCCCCCGGAACCACCCTTTTGTACAAGTCTTGCCGGCAAGGCATGTAATCCTTTGTACAAAGCCAGGCGCAGACCCTGAGCCCAGATGAATAAGTTTAAGTGTTGTGCATTTCCCTATCGATTTCCAGTTCATATATATATATATATATGCATGCTTGTCTAAGAGTTGTATGACACTTGTTCCGGTAAGTACTAACGAACCGCCAAGGTTCCATATCTTATTTTCTCTTCTTTCTTTTCTCAAAAGATAGAAGGATTCCTCGCGCGCACGTTTGCCGGGGGGGAGGAAGATATGAGTACCAGTGGGCGACGTTCAGAATTGACGCCTTACCGGAGGAAGAACAATGCAGAAAGCAAGTATAAAAATTTAAGCAAGTTTCTTTTTATAGTATTCTTATGAGATTACGATTTCGATTTTGTATGGAAAACCTGCACGCGAAGGAATCCTTGTCGTAATCGGTTTGCGCCCTTATTTTGTTTCGAGTCCGCTCAACAATTTAGTGGCTGCGCAGAGAACGCCAAGGTGTCTTGCCGGCCGCTGCACCTCCAGCAGGCTGCTGAAGTCCCGCACCCAGCGTGCGAGGTTGCGCCGGCAAGTTTTCAGTAAGCGTAGGGTGTACTCCGTACATAAAGGAATCAGACAAGGGAAATAATAGCATGCATATACCCACAGATACGCAAGTTATATTACATCAATAAATTGTCGCAGCTCTAACATAAGACTTGATTGTCTTTTGGCATGGAATGGTGATGACAAGGAAAAATGAGGCGGCTAGTCCCTGCGTTGGCCCTCGATCCTCTTTATCAAATCTACCTTTCAAGGATGGGCGCGACAAGCTCCTCAAGTGCTTTGAGATCTGCATCCTTCGGCAAGTGGTCGAGCACGATGGAGAGATCAACATCAGGGTTCTATGGCACCACCTTGACGAGTACCTTGCGGAGGACGGCCCGGCAAAGTTTGCGGGATTCATTGGCCAGTTGGGTCGCTCGGTTGCACTGTAGCAGCTTCAAAGCGTCAATGATGCTTTCGAAGAACATGGTCAACCTGGCGCTCGAAGATATCCTTTCTACGAAGGAATACCTGAAGTTTTGCAGGCCATCCTGGCCCATGGTTGACAATTGTGCTGTGAGCCTCTCCGCGGTGTCGACAAGGCGATTGTCCAGATTTTCACACCCTTCTCATAGTCAATTTGGGCGGCGGGCAGCGCTCTTAAGCAGTTCCTCTTTCCTGAAGATCTTTGCTTAGGGCCTTCTGGGGCCCTGCCGTCCTTTAGGGACTTCTCCAGCGTGGTCAGCTTTAGTTCAGATCGGCAATGGCCTCGTTGGCTGAAGAGAGCTGTTGGTCTTGTCGGACATGGCAACTTGCATCTCCGCCAGGCTGTGGAGAGTTTTCTCCCTGTCCCCTAGCGTCGAGAGCTCCTTGCCGTGTTCTTCAAGATCCACTTCCAGCTTCTTCACTTTGTCGCTCAGCTCATTCTTGGCGGCCTCTGCAGCCTCGGAGCATTGACGGCCTCCTTGAGCTTGCTGGCGTGATCTACAGTTAGAACTTCGAGGCCTCCTTGTGCTTTTGCTCCAGCTCCTGGATCCGCTTGCGACAAGCTCATCGATCTCCTCATCTTTGCCGCGAAGCTTGGCGGCGAGCGCCTCCTCCCGTGCGGCAAGATCTTCCTCATGGGCACCAAGCGCAATGCGACGCTCCGTCAGGAGGCATCTTCAGCGGCAGTTCTTTGTGCAGCTTCCTCTTGCGCCTTCTCCATGTCAGATTGTTTCAAGAGGAGCTCGTCCAGTTTGGCTCACTTGTTCCGGCTGGCAGTCAACTCCTGAAGAGCCTCGGCGTACCAGATATGCGTCTTCTCAACGCGCTTCTGAAGGCCTACTTCGGCTGCATCAACAACTGCCATTCTGGAATCTGCCTCTCTTTTCGAGCCCGGTGGAGTGCTTGGAGCTTGCGGAAATTTTCGCCCATGGCCTGGAGGAGCGGTCCTTCAGATTTGCCACTGCTGGCGCTTGGATCATCAACGATTCGAGCCTGGCAGCGGCGATGATTTCTTCATCGAAGGTTTCCCCTTCGGCCGGCGTTTCAATATTTGCCGTGCCCGGCAAGTTGATAAATAGGTTGTCGCCAACCTTGAGATATTTGCTCGATGAGGGGGCTTCGGATGTCGATGGTTGGTCCTCGAGTTCGTCTCGCCATGGGGGGGCTCTGTGGCCGATGTAGTGCCTGGCGCTCCTGCGGCAGGAATGCGTCAGTGTGGTCATCAGTTTCCTCGCCGGCCCTCTCGGCAGATTCCTTGGCGGCTTCCTCGGCAACAGTTTCGCTGACCTCGACAGTGGCGTCTTTGGCGGCTCGCTAGCGGCGATCCTGTCAGCCTGGCGGCGGCGTCTCTGGCGGTCTCTTCGATGACAACTCGACATCCATGTGTTCCATCACAGGAATTCTGGAGGACGAAGGAAGGAAACAAAATAAGATCAAGGTTGAAGTTCAAGAAGACAAAAAAAAGAAAGATAAAGAAAAGGTAGCAAGCGCTCTAAGGCAAACAGTTACCTGCGTCGAGTTGTGAGAGGTGGCCTGCCCCTCCCGGCAACGTTGGCTGCCAGGGAAATGTGGGGTACCATGCGTACCGGCTCCTCCTCACCAAGATAGGCTCGTCGGTGGTAACTCTTGTCGGGGATGCGCTTGTGTGCGGCGCGGTTGACGGAGGCGGCACGACGGGGGCGGTTTCCCCCTCTCCCTATTGCTGTTCTTCCTGCAAGCCCGAAGAATCAGCGGCAAGGGTAGAAACCTCAGCGCCCGCCAGCGGGAACGAGTGGAAAACTCACGCTGGGGGCTGCGTTGAGGGCTGAGCCCGGGCTGACGACGACAATTTCCGGCGCGCTCGTAGAGCCAGCCGGGGGCTCATCGCCCGTGGAAGTCCTTGACCTCTTCGCCGCCCTTTCCGCCAAGGTTTTTGCATCATGGCGGAGACAGGACAAAGCAAGGCTATGAGATATATCTGAAATTTTGGGAGATAAAGACTATGATAGGATACTTACCTTCTCTTCTCGTTCCGGGCTGAAGCCGGAGATGTCGAAATCGACCTCGTTGCAATGTCGTGCGAGGGGGCGGGGGAGGGGTCCTGGGTCGCTTGGCTGTGGCAGGCGCAGGGGTCGGCGTGGGTCCGCCACCCAGCCCCGGTGCGGTTGGTGTGAGACGCCCCTGCCGCCTCGGCAGTTCCGGAGTGTGTGTGTCTCTCGCGTCGCGCAGGTTGCTGTCGAACTCCTTGCCGCGGCGCAGTCTTGCCGGGAGCCTCGCTGCTCGAAGAGGGTTGGTTTGCCGGGATGCCAGAAGCGGCCTTTCGAAGAACGCGCTTAGTCTTCTTCGGAGCTGGGGGCTCCTCCTGTGGCTCTTCTTCGGCTACATCTTCATCGGACGAGCCCTCGGCGGCCGCGCTGCTTGTTCCCCAGCAGCCTCCGCTCCCTAGCAAGATTTTCTTCCATCACAACATCCGCGTCGCTGTTTCCCATTCTGTGAAACCGATGCTGCCGGCCTCCGCGGACGAGTTCGCTTCTTCCACCCTAGTGGCAATATACGCCATTCTATCAGTGGTGGCGCGGATGAGGTCCGTCTCTTCCCGGATGGCCCTCTCCGAAAGTTGTCGAAGAACTTTTGTGCTTCCTCCTCGGTTGGCTCGGCCCAAGTCGCGTCAAGACCATGGGCGTTGAACATTGGCATGAAGGCGATGATTGACCCTAGGGCGGAGTTGTTGCACAAAGGGACAATTCTTGCCGGCAACCGATGTTTGTCATTGCGTTGGAACAGTTTGTGGCGGAGAGCGCGAGCTGCATGGCCGTCAAATTATTGTTCAATCCAGGGCGCAGCCTCATGATGTCCGCTGCGTTCCGGTACTCCCAAGCTGATCTTCCCTGCTCTGTAGGGGGGCGATGCGGCGGCGAAGGAAATCGAAGCCAATCATCTCCATTGTGAGCCCGGCAGATTTAGGCGAAGGATCCTGGTGGTGCGGGATGAGTGAGCCTCTCGTCCTCCGTGGCGAGATCGCTCCAGTCATGCGCGGACCGCCTTCTGCTTTCGAGGCAAAACAAACGGGTGGGGATCTGCTTCTTGATCAGCACCACTCAGACCGCCATTATCCCACTTCTCGCGGTAGACCCCATCTGGGTATATCTCCTTATTCCAAGCCCGTGGAATCCAGGCGATAGATCCGGAAAGGGCCTCCCCCTTTTGGATGCGAGGAATAAAGTAATGGCGGAAGAGGGCAGTATTGGGAACTACCCGGCAAAGTTTTTGCCAGATGAGCGAAGAAGGACATGCACATTACGGCGTTCGGCGTAAAATCAAGAAGATGGAAGCCGTATGTGTACATAATGTCATTGAAGAAATCAGAGAAAGGAGGACAGAGTCCGCAATAGAAATAAGCGTGAAGAAGTGATATCTGTCAGGTCCGCTTTTGGAACAAGAACCTGAATCACGCGAGTTGCGGGGTGAGCTTGCGTCTCCTTCGCCCACATGCACTGGTACCGGTTCTTCAAGGCCCTCGCATCGAGCGTCGGAGCGAAGACGATGTACTTCTTCCGCCATTCACCAGCTCGCTCTCCAGGACATCGGCCTTTGTCTCCGCTCTGCCCTTGCCCTTGCTAGCCTTGGGCAGCATGGCGATTGCGAAGGCAGAGGCCGAGGATAGAGCGGGCACGGAAGCGAGAGCGGATAAGGAGAAGTCTGGCTTTGAGCTCGAGGAGGGGAAGATAATGGCGGAGTACGATTGAGAAGAAGAGGGGGTAAATAGGCTGCGCCTCTGCGGTTTCCCTTTTATGGGGAAGGAGCGAGGTCGCCTATTTTCTCTCCAATGTAAATACGCCTCTACAGGCGCGCTGCAGTTGCAGCCTTTCAGCGCACGCTTCCCACATCGCGCACTTAGAGCGCGTGGTGGGGGGCCAGTAAGCGGGTATTTACGAGCAGTTAATCCCCTGCCACGCGTGCCCGTGCACTGTTTGGGCTAGCCCAACAAGCGCCTCGCACTCGTGTGTGGCCTAGGCCCGGGGGCTCCTGTCGGTGTACTAAGTATTGGGCCATTAGTACCCCGTATGTGCACGGGCAGTTGCAGCCATACTCGCGACCAGGCTTGTCGGGGAACAGTTGGAGGTTAATTCAAGCTATCGAGAAAAAACACCAAGTCAAGGATCTGAGGATCAGCGGATAAGGAGAGCTGAAGACCGAAAACCAGCCTCCCCGGCAAGATCTTGCCGGGGTGGGCTGCAAAGCCGCGCAGATTTCACGCCCGGCAAGATCGGCACCCGACAAGATCCTGCCACTGTACCACCGCTTCAGCACAGCAACCATCCTGACATTCTGAGTCCTTCTTTGGATGCATGGCAACGCGCCAGTGGAGGAGAGCTTAAGCGGTGCTGATGGGATGGCCCCTTTTTCCATCCCCAAGAAATGAGGACACCTAAATGGACACCTCAAGGTGCATTAAATGCATTGTCCTAATCCGTCAGTGGTTAGGTATGATGACCCTGTAGCTACTTTACACCTCAATGTATGTACATTTTGCCACTGTGGTGACCCCTTTGAACGTATAAAAGGAGGCCCAGGGCAACTGTACAGTGGAGGAGGATCTTCTGGCCCATTCTGCATGCGTAGCTGCTGAACGTACTGTTCGTATCACACTCCTGGAGCCTGGGTCAAGAACACTCTTAATAAAACAAGGCGGGAGTAGGGTTTTACGCTGATTAGCGGCCGAACCTGGGTAAAATCGCCCGCGTCGATTGTTGGTTCTGCTCTTTGTGCATACCTCTCTCCCTGCCGAATCGTAAAGGGGTCCTTTGGGATCCCATAGGTGTCGTACGCCGACATGGACTAGTAAACTCGGACAACTATGAAACTACTAGCTACAATTCGATTGTGGACTTGTAACTGGAGTGAATACAAAATACAACCCCTCCCCCCCCCCCGAGTTGCGAGTTGAGGGTGGACTTGCAACTAGGGAACTAAAAAATTCATCCCCGAGTTGCGAGTACATGGTTAACTTACAACTGGGGCGATTACAAAAACTACATCCCTCGAGTTGCAATTCGGGGGTGGACTTGCAACTGGGCCGACAGAAAACCATGTTGCATGTCGAGGGTCAAATTGCAACTACCATGAAACAAGAAAAAAAAACACCCCCGAGTTGCGAGTCGAGGGTGGACTTGCGTAGGGCAACTACAAAAACTACATCCCCGAGTTGCGAGCACATGGTTGACTTGCAACTGGGGCGATTACAAACAACATTCTCGAGTTACGAGGCGATGTGGACTGCAACTGGGCCGACAGAAACCCCTAGTTGCAGGCGAGGGTCTAATTGCAACTACCATGAAATAAGAACAAAAAAAACAACACCCCCCGATTTGCGAGTCGAGGGTGGACTTGCAACTAGGGCAACTACAAAACTACATCCCCGAGTTGCGAGTACATGGTTGACTTGCAACGGGGCGATTATAAAAAACTACATGCCTAGAGTTGCAAGTCGAGGGTGGACTTGCAACTGGGCCGACAGAAAACCCTAGTTGCAGGTCGAGGGTCTAATTGCAACTACCATGGAACAAGAACAAAAAAAACAACCCCCTCTCTCGAGTTGCGAGTTCAGGGTGGACTTGCATCTAGGACAACTACAAAACTACATCCCCAAGTGGTGAGCACATGGTTGACTTGCAACTGGGGCAGTTACAAACTACATCCTCGAGTTGCAAGTCGGGGGTGGACTTGCAATTGGAGTGATACAAACTACATCCCCCCCCCCCCTCCCAAGTTGCGAGTCAGGGTGGACTTGCAATTAGGGAACTACAAAAATACATCCCCGAGTTGCGAGTACATGGTAATGTGCAACTGGGGTGATTACAAAAACTACACCCCTCGAGTTGCAAGTCGGGGTGGACTTGCAACTAGGACGACATAAACCTAGTTGCAGGTCGAGGGCCAAATTAACTACCATGAAACAAGAAAAAAACACCCCCCCCCCCCCCCCCGAGTTGCGAGTTGAGGTGCACTTGCAACTAGGGCAAATACAAAAACTACATCCCAGAGTTGCGAGCACATGGTTGTTGTAACTAGGGTGATTACAGACTATATTCCCTCGAGTTACGAGTCAATTGTGGACTTGCAACTGGGACGACATAAAACCCTAGTTGCAGGTCGAGGGTCAAATTGTAACTACCATGAAACAAGAAAAAACACCCCCCCCCTCGAGTGCGAGTTGAGGGTGCACTTGCAACTAGGGCAACTACAAAAACTACATCCCAGAGTTGGAGCACGGGTTGATTGTAACTAGGGTGATTACAAACTATATTCCCTCGATTTGCGAGTCAATTATGGACTTGCAACAGAGCCGACAGAAACCCCTAGTTTCAGGTTGAGGGTTAATTGCAATTACCATGAAAACAACAAAAAAACAACACCCCCGAGTTGCGAGTCAAAGGTGGACTTGCAACACGGGCACTACAAAACTACAACCCCGAGTTGCGAGTCGGGGGTGGACTTGCAACTGGGCCGACAGAAAACCTTTAATTGCAGGTCGAGGGTCAAATTGCAACTACCATGAAACAAGGAAAAAAAACAACACCCCATGAGTTGCGAGTCGAGGGATGGACTTCAACTAGGGCAACTACAAAAACTACACGAGGTGCGAGCACATGGTTGACTTGCAACTAGGGCGTACAAACTACAGTCTCGAGTTGCGAGTCGATGTGGACATGCAACTAGGTGACAGAAACCCCTAGTTGCGGGTCGAGTGTCTAATGCAACTACATGAAACAAGAACACAAAAACAAACACCCCCCCCCCCCCCGAGTTGCGAGCGAAAGTGCACTTGCAACTAGGGCAACTACAAAACTACATCCTCCGAGTTGCGAGTACATGGTTGACTTGCAACTGGGGCGATTACAAAAACAACATGCCTTGAGTTGCAGTCAGGGAGGACTTGGAACTGGGGTGAAAACAAAACAACACCCCTCGAGTTGTGAGTCGAGGGTGGACTTGCAACTAGGGCAACTACAAAACTACATCCCCGACTTGCGAGCACATAGTTGACTTGCGAACTAGGGCGATTACAAAAACTACATGGGTCAAGTTGCAAGTCGGGGGTGGAATTGCAAATGGGGGTGAAAACAAAACAACACCCACCCTCCCCGAGTTGCAAGTCGATGGTGGACTTGTAACTGGGCCGACATAAACCCTAGTTGCAGGTCGAGGGTCTAATTGCAACTACCATGAAACAAGAACAAAAAACAACACCCCTCGAGTTGCGAGTCGAGAGTGGACCTGCAACTAGGGCAACTCACAAAAGTATATCCCCAAGTTGCAAGCACATGGTTGACCTGCAACTGGGACGATTACAAACTACAATCCCCATTGACGATGGAACAACATCAATCTAGCAGGGGATAAATAAAGTCTCACACAAAAATCACCCCCCCCCCCCACTGCAAAAAGGGCGAAATCCCCACCTCCCTAACTTATACACTAAACAATGACACACTGAACCAATCTTGACCTACTTCGAAATCTCCACCTCCCAACATAGAGGAACAAAGCCCTACCCCTCACCTAGAAAGATGAACGGAAACACAAACAAAAAGGGCGCGCTGCTAAAAAACCTAAAAAATCCATGGACACACAAACAAAAAAGAAAAGAAGCATGTGTCATAGAATCTGTGAGGAACCATATACACAATAGGACGCATTGATGCATAAACCCTAGATCGATGAACAGACAAATGAAATATGAAAAAAAAAACAATATCCAGATCTGTGAGCAAACCGCATACACACAAAAGAAGAGAGGGGAGAAAAGACAACATGCAACTCACTCAGATGCGTCTGCCTCTCCTCCACGCTCTCCAGAAGTCGCCGCCGCCTCGATAAGCAACTGCCGAAGAGGAAAAACGGGGAACGGGCGAAATGAATGCTTCAGGAAAGAGAAGGAGATTAAGGGGAAGGGGAAAACTGAATCGCCGCCCTCTCAACTTCAAAACCAACGACAAGGCCCGCTATGCAATCCAACAAACAACACAGCGCCACGGACCGCTATGCAACCCACTAAGACAAACGGGTTGCGAGACAACAAAAGAAAACAACGACGCAAGCGAACGCACGAAGCGGGTGCAGAAAAAAGTGTGTGCGCGAATCTTAAAGACAGGACAACATCCAATGGCTCTGGACTTAGATGTGAGATAGCTATTTCACATCTATATGTGAAATAGCAAATCTGTTTGAAAAAATGTTCATGAATTTGTAAAAAAACACAATTTTTTAGAAAAGGGTACAATTTTTGAAATCATGAATTTTAAAAAGTGTTCGCGCACTTCGAAAAGTATTCATGTATGAAAAATATCATGATTAAAATGAAAAAGGAGAAGAAAAAGGGAAAAGGCAAATAGGAAAAAAATTAAAAACAGAAAAAATAAGAACAAATAAATACAAAATTCTCCCTGAAAATTAGAGAAAAAAATGATAGTCAAACCGTTTAAGACAAAAAAAAAGCAAAATAAAACAGCTTGTCAACGTCTTGAAAAAACACAAAACGCTCAATCCAAATGAATAGACCACGGAAGTTGCGTCCTGAATAGTTGGCGTCCCCACTACTACCTCTAAGCACACAAACTGTTTAAAACAAAAAAGAAAAAATAAACTGATACGCAGCTGAATAGAGTACGGAAGCCCAAACAGCCCATACAAAACAAGCAGCGAGAGGTTCGCTTCTACAACGCAACAACGTACGAGGGCAGAAAAACAACGCACGAATCTTAATGTGTTATATATCTGACGGCTAGGAAATTAGATGTGAGATAACTATTTCACATCTAGATGTGAAATAGTAAACCTGTTAGAAATTATGAGCCAGGAGCACAAACTGAGCAGCAGCGGGACAATAAGTAGCACAACAGTGTCCACCTGCTGGCCGGCGTCATCCATCGTATGAGCACCGTTTGGATGTCAAGTGGCAAGTAATTTTCTTCCTTTCCCCAAATTCTTAGTTAGCAAATTGACTCCAGCTTCTTGCTCATCGTGCGAGCACCAGCTGGAGGTCCTCACATGTATTATAGGCCGATTTGGATATATGTTTCGTTTGGATGTCAAGTGGCAAGTAATTTTCTTCCTTTCCCCAAATTCTTAGTTAGCAAATTGACTCCAGCTTCTTGCTCATCGTGCGAGCACCAGCTGGAGGTCCTCACATGTATTATAGGCCGATTTGGATATATGTTTCGTTGGAGCTGACTCCAGCTTATTCCTCATGTGTCCTGAAGAGTGTTGTTGTAGACATTTTTTCATTTAATCCAAATCCTTAGTTTCCTGCATGTGGCAACTCATTTGGGTTGCTTAATGGCTGACTCCAACCATGGTTTGTTGTTTCTAGTTGAGCCATTGTTGTTATGGATTTTCTTGCCAATGCTCCTTCTGAACATTATTTTTCTTCAAAATAATATTTTGAATTTATATATGCAATCGATGCTACAAGTTCGAATTAAATTTTTGTATGACTTCTTTAGTTTTATGTACTCCCTCCTTTTATATATATAGGGCCTAATACTTCTTTCGAGGTAGCCTTTGACCAATGATAAAATTATTAGTATATAAGATGTATGATATAAAAATTATATCATTAGAAAATTCTTTCACATACGAATTCGATGGTATGCTTTGTGTAACATGCATGTCATATATCATTGTGCTAGCCCGTGGTCAAAGGTAACATCGAAAAACGTAGTATGCCCTATATAAGTGGAAGGAGGGAGTATGTATATATTTGCTGATCTTGTAACAAAAACTGTTGAGCACCTGATAATTTTAAAAAAAGTGCATGCGTCGCCTGGCCCGCCCAACTATTTCCGTGTAGCTCCGCCACTGTTTGGGACGATAATCCCCCTAGCTCTATTTTCAATATTTATTCCATAAGTTTCAGTGCATAGCGGACGACTAAAGTGTGCTGATAATGTCAATAGGGGTCAGGTAGACCGAACTTAACATGAGGAGTCCGTAAAGAGAGATATAAGGATTGGAATATCACCAAAAAACTAGCCATGCACATGGGTGCGTGGAAGCTTGCTATCCATGTACCTGAACCATGAGTTTGTCACGAGATCTTATGAGTTTAATCTTTAGGCTACTCCAACTTATTTAGGACTAAATGATTTGTTGTTGTTGTTATTGTACTCCCCCTAACCGTATTTTCAAGTCTTGTGAACGATGAAATAATTTTATCAAATCATTAAAGCTCATCATGATAGCTTTCTCTAAAAAAAAGCTCTCTGACCGCAGGCTGGAGCCCTGCCCAAGAACCGGCCAAGCCAACTAGCCAAGGATACATGCCAGTTGCTACTGAATACTGCTACTACTGCTCCGCACTGAGAGCATGGTCAATGTGCTCATATTCCGGTGCCAAGATAAGAGCATCTCCACTCACCCCCAAATAGGCCTCCTCAGGCCTTTTTTTTTTATCGTCGGCTCGAAAAATTGGTCTAGTCGCGCCTTCAGAAGCCCATTTTCGTCGGTTATGGCCAAAATTGGCGTCGGCAGATCCAGGCCGAACCCGGCGCGCCGGGGGACGCCGGGGGAAACGAATTTGGCACGAAATCATGTGGACCCGCCGAGTCAGCGACTGGGCGCCTTCGTCGTCCTCATCGCATCGGTTTCCCGCGGAAATCAATGCGAAGGCTGCCACCGGTCAGCCTTCCATTGATTCCTCACGGGCGGCACAGTGAAGGCGTGCGGCCGCGCGTCCCGCCCCCTCCCGCCGCGCGTCCACACGGCTGCCGCCCACCCGCCGCTATAAAAGCCACTCTCCCTCGCCGCTGGCCACACACTCCCTCGCCGCAATCTCTCTCTCTCTCTCGCCGCCGACACCCCTCTCTTCTTCGCCGCTCTCTCTCACCGTCTCAAGCCACCAATGGCCGAGCGATTCCCCGGCGACCAACGGCTTCGGCCGCCGCCACCTTCACGAGTGGGAGGCATGCCTCCTCCACGAGGCGAACTACCCGGCGCCGCCGGACATGCGTGTGCCGGGCTCGTGGAGGCTCAGCGCCGGAGGCGTCCCCGCCGAATGTCGCGGCGAGATCGCGCGCATTCAAGCGTCCCTGCCGGAGGAGGTGCGGGACCTTCCGAAGTACGCTGCCGACAATCACGTTTTGTGGACGGCTTACTTCTAGCGTCGCCACGAGGAGCAACTCGCCTCCACCAACAACGCGCCGGCGCCAAGGGGGCGCCACAACGCCGACGGCCGCCGCCTGTGGTGGGCCGTCCCCGGGCGCACGCTCCACGCCGTCCTCGAGCACCTCGAGGGCGGCAACGAGCCGTCGTTCGAGTACCCGGCGCCCATGTTCTCACACCGGAGCGGTAGCTCTTGGCTGCCGAGGCGCATGGTGGGCGCTTCCTCCTCCTCCTCCTCCCGCTCCTCTGGCACAGCGCCACTCGCCACCGTCAAGGCCGAGCCCCTGAAGACGTCGGAGCGTCGGCGCACCCGCAGCGGCGGCCTCGTCATAAACGAGGGGCGCCGCCCGCCTACCCCTTCTCCCCGCGGCCATCTTCGCCTCGTCAGGCCGAAGGAGCCGGCGACGCCGCCCGTCGTCGTGAAGCGGGAGCACGTCGACATGGCCGCCGACCTCGAGACAGGCCTCAAATGGGCGCGGGACGACTACGTCCGGGAGGAGATGGAGCGCCAGCGCCGCTCCCTCGAGGAGATGGAGCGCCAGCGCCGTCCAACCCCGTCCGCCACGGCGACCCAGGGCAGGGCTGCAGCAAGGACGGCGGCGGTGTGCAGGACGGCGACGGCGGCGACTACACCGCCTTCTACAAGCTTCTCGGCATGCAGTAGGCTCGGATCGGCGGCGGCGGCGTAGTTTTTTTTTCTAAGTTTTTTTATGTCTTTAAATTTTGTACAAATATCAATGAAAACCGCCTGAATTTCGTTCAAATTCGCCCAAATCTAGCCGAATTCGTATTTGAAAAAACGACTTCTTGGGCCATCTTGGGGCGGCAACTCGGAACCCGAGGCCCCCCACGCCAAAATTTCCACCGGTTCGCCCCCAAGCGCGATATTTCAAGTTTTGTACAAATATCAATGAAAATGGCCTGAATTTCGTCCAAATTCACTCAAATCTAGCCGAATTCGTATTTGAAAAAATGACTTCCTGAGCCATCTTGGGGCGTCGACTGGGAACCTGAGGCCCCTCACGCCGAAATTTCCACCGGTTCGCCCCCAAGCCGCCAAGCGGCGATATTTCGAGTCCCTGGGGGGGCGAACGAGTGGACATGCTCTAAGCTAGCATCATTGTAGGAGGGTGGCTAAACCTGAACGATCGTAGGAAAGAATTTTAAACTTGATCTACCATGTCCAAACGAGAAGCTGTAGGGATCGGAGTGAGCATATTGCTTGAAAACAAACCGAGGACCAAAGCTTCAAGCTGCCCACCATAAAATACACGCCAACGAATGACGCCACAGGTTTGGGGATTGCAAGCCAAAAGTCGGTAGAGCTTGAATGCCCAAAGGGCTTATTGCTTGTGATATAAATGGTAATATACATGATGATGGAATAAATATCATGCACAAGCAATGCTTACGAGCTGGAAATACATGGATGGTAATTATCCTTTCTGCCGACGAATACTAAAGCTCCATACAGGGTGCAAACGAGGTCATATCAACATGCTCCTGCAAAAAGATGTTCTAGGCATGCTTAGAGAAATCTAAGGCGGTCGGTCAAAAGCGTCGCTTGTTTTTGCTGCTCACCTTTAGCCGATGACATGGCTGCCATAATCTTGATTGAATTTCTCATATCTATGTGCATGGAGATGAGCAGACGGCCGTGTATTCCTCAAGGCAAGTTCGGTATCTTCTGCCACTATTGGGCCAACTTCAGGCAACTGTAACATTTTAAACCCCAAAAGGCGGTAAATATCACTTGGCTTTTACAATGCAGTGGTAAGATCAATTTTATTTCATCAACTTGCTGACCGATGTTTTTTATTATGTTAAGGGTGGCCATTTGTTCTCGTGCACACACACAGTAGAGTTATAGAAAAGGTAGACAATCACTTGTGAAGGATAGAGCACATACCATCCTCTGGCATTTCTTCTAGAACTGCCATTAACCGTCTAAGTGGTTGCATTGCTGCCTCCTTACAAACAAGGCGTATATCAGAGCCGGAATATCCTTCGGTGTTCTCCACAAGAACATCATATGGAATCTCCATTGTGTCTGGAGTCGATGGAAGGAACTCTTCAAACATAGCATGCCTAGCTTCTGCCTCTGGTAAGGGCACAAGAATCTGATTGGACAAGTTAAGCGAAAAATATTTTTCTTCAGGTACAGAAATCAAGTGGTCCTGCAGACAAATACTGGCATTCCAATAAGATCGAACACTCATTTCCAGATATACAGGTTGAATTGCCTAGTGTTTTATTTTAAAAGGTACTACTACCTCTCAGTGAGAAGCATGGGGATTTTATGGCATATGTAAAATATAAACTGCCTTAAAAAGTTCATTTAAAAGATAAATTCATTGTTGCCAACTGGAACTGGTGGCATCCATAACAGCAGAAACTGGGCTCTCAGAGCTTATATGCACACTTGCACTCAGAATTACTATTTTCAGGAAAGGATACACGTTTTTCCAATCGGCGTAACATTGCTGCGTCTAGTTCCCAAGGTAAATTTGTGGCCGCCAGAACAAAAACAAGCTCATCTGTCTTAGTCAATCCATCCATCTGCAGTGAAATGTTATGAAACAACCAAAAATGATGAGTCAAAACAGCCCACCATTGAAATTCATCACAAAATTAAACAAATGAACGATTATTCAACATGTCAACATTACGAAATTTCCATGTTCTGACTGCCTTTCATCAGTCTCACGTATGCAAGCTACAAGAGTCTAAAGGCTTGCTCTCCACTTAATTTCCTTCCATAAAGCAATGTTCACTCTTTTTGCGATTGGGAAACTAATATTTAGTGAGCATTGACGCATTTTATAATAATTCATGCTTTTCAAGTCTCCAGGAAGAATACCTGTATTAATAGTTCAGTCTTCAATCGCCGACTGGCTTCATGTTCACTACGAGCTTCACCACGTTGGCTAATGATAGCATCAATCTCATCAAGGAAAATGGTAGATGGTGCATGATGCCTTGCAAGCTCAAATAAGACTTTTACTAGTTTCTCCGAGTCACCTGTAGCATACTAACTATTAGAATAAGCAAAACTATCGTGCACAATAATGATGTTACATTGGAGGTTATAGGTTCAATCTAGAGGCAGATAAGACTTCCAACAGGCTAGTAGACAGAAGTATTCAATTGCAAATATCTTTTCTTCCATGTTGACAGATTAAGGTGATAATTCCACAAAGAGTGAAGTTCAAAACAGCATTCCATGTTGATGTCCGAAAGCGAGAATTCCACAAAGATCGGTTTGGTGCAAGCAGGGAGCCGGCAGAAAAAAAATACTAAACAAGACCTGCAAATAATGCATGGCGCAAAGAGGGCAAAAATGGGCAACAGAAGATGGATTACAAGGGTGCAGACGAGCACCTGTGGTGCAAACAAGGAACCAGTGTTAAAAATGTCCTGGAAGAGCTACAAGTACTGCATGATGCAACAGAAGGGCATCGATGTGTAGCAAAAGGTGTCCAAGGGTGCAATGGCTCAATCTTTACTTAATGGTTTTTTAGTTATATAATGCAAATTTTAGTTGTAAGAATGTTATTCCAAAACATAGACAGTATGGGTCTTCTTTTTCATTTATTAAATCACAAACAAAACACTGTTCAAATGTATCACAAATCACATGTGGTTCAGAAAATATGGTAATTAGGAGCACTGTAATAATCAAAATTATTCCTGCATCCTACATTGCACCGACGCATCACAAAGCTAATAAGAAAGAGCGCTGCCAAAAACTGGGCAGGCCCACAAGAAGTCCAGGGAGTTTGCGCCTTTCGGGGTTGGCAGCACCAGTTTTTGCAAGCAGAGAAAATTTTGGAACCAAGCAAATTATAGCTATTTTTTGTTCGTACTTGGTAACCACAATTTGGTATGATTCAGATGGGCAACAAACCAAAGCACCATATCATGGTGCTTAAAAGAACATGTGTTAAACTTTCATGTGTCTTGCAAGGATAAATGCAATGAGTTGTGCCAATCTGCAAATAGTTAGTTTTGAGGGGACAGGTTTGGAGTTCCCCAAATACAACAGCATGCATCTAATACTAATTTGTAGCAAGAATATGCAGCATTAAAAAAAAGCTCATAGGAACTCATAAAAATGCATACCACATATATTAAATGGTCACACTTAAATGGTATGGCAGTACAGCATGACCCCAGTGAAAAAATGATAACAGCAATAACAGAAAAGCAATGCAACTGTACATTACAAGAGGGGGAAAACATACCACGCCATTTGCTGACAATTGATGAGGCTGAAATATTGAAAAAAGTTGTTTTGCACTCGGTAGCCACAGCTTTTGCCAGCATTGTCTGAAATTAAACATACGAGGGCAGTTATAACACAACTATTGTACTAGATCACGGTCAGCAATTTTAGTTTATGCATAGCATGGCGTTTAATATATGGAATTTCGGTAATAATACAGTTGAAATGAAAAGATACAACAGAGACTGTTCCAAATATCGGTCAGTTAACTGACAAATGCCGATATGGTCAGCTAACTTCTATTCGGACCCCTCCCGATACGAGAACGTGCTATTAGAGCCATTAACTGGTAGGTCCAGTTAATTTGTCTGACAAGCCGATTTATCAGCTGTCAGGCCGAATTATCGGCTGGACCAATTAACTGCTAGTCATTTTTTAGCCCAAAACTGGCCTGTTCCCTCCCTACTTATCTATGTGCAGGTTTATGGCCTTCCAGGTCGGCTGCAACATCATCAGAACATCAAGGCAACAATTTTCCTTATTTCTATGTAGCCTAGGATTGCATATTTAGACACTTGGTAAATTGCATGTTTGCTATATAGCCTAGGATACATAGATATGGCCCTAGTTAACCTCCCAATAAATGGGTTACTGATCAATTCAATTAAATGGCCGATTTGCCAATTAATCCTTACTCAGCATCCAAACGATATGGTACCAGTTACCGATATCCTGAACATTACAGACAGAAGTTGGTGTGGAAACAATTGTGAATAATTACAGGCATCTTTCTTTATCTTAATCATTCATTGACACAATAGCAATGTTGAGACGGTAGCAGAGCAGATCAACCACAACTACTATGGGTATTTAGTTTAGGTGCAAAATAGTTCAACTCTGTAATATCTTTGCTGAGCAAATAATTGAATAAATCCCAATGTGGCATATAAAATGATAATTGAAGGTATTTTTGTGCAAAACAATTTTTTTTTTAATCATATTGTTTAAGATATTTAGAGAAATTATTCCACAACTTAACCCATGAGGAAGTGCTAACAATATTCTTAACATGGGGGCATAGCTTCACAAGAAGAACAGGAAAAATTGAAAAAGAAAATAAGCCAAGGTTTTCATAAGTGCAAACCTTTCCTGTTCCTGGTGGACCAAATAGCAATATACCTTTCCAGGGTGATAACAGACCTGTGAAGTACCTAAAATCTGACTCTGATTAGGAAACAAAGGAGAAAATATTCCACAGAACCACTAGCAAAACATTGCCTAATTGATACAAATTCAGCATCTATCATAACTCAAAAACGCTAAGTTTCTTAACCATTTAGGTACAAAAAAAAAGGCAGTGTCCTTCAGACTGACAAATGAATTATTTTCCCAAGCAACCAGGTACTCAGATGACAATCAGTTCAACAAAGATGAACAAAGGTTCTAAAATAGCACATGCGTTATTATTTTTCAGTTATCTCAGATTGGCTATAAAGACATTGGCCTTCAAGCACGTTGGAAGTTTCTAGTAGGTATTTGGAAGGCTTAAAGTAAACAGTATTTGAAATGGCATCGTGAACATGTCAACATTAAGTTGAACTTAATTGACCATTTAAATCCATATAATGGACATGCCAACATGTCAAGTTCGAGTCATAAATTTGATTCAGCAAACTTAATTTGATTCAACAAACTTTTTGAGACATGCATGTCATAGGTATATACTCTATACAACTGCACATTGTAAGTGACAAAGCAGGAAAAAGAAGTGTCCAGCTTGTGTATATCATTTCAGGGAGCAAACAAACCCACTTGGGATACTTTATAGGCATGACAACTGCCTCCTTAAGAAGTCGCTTCGCAGTTTCCAAACCTTTAATGCTTTCCCATTTGACATCTGGACTCCCACAAATGATATCCCTGTAGGAATTAGCACATTTCACCAAGAAGTTATGGTGTAAAGGTCTGAAATACATGGTAGTGCCAAGATGGTACAAACATAAGATATAGCTAAATGTTTAGTTAGACTGTCACCTCAACAATGTCTCGGCTAAGTTGCGTGTTTCTGCAGATTCAAAAGAAGGAAGCAGGGATTTCTGCCTGCAAAAGTCGCACATCCGGTTATCACAGTTCACAAGATATATGTTTGCATGACAAGTGAAAGAGAGGCATGCCCTCTGGCGGTTTTATTCATGGACCAAACAGTACAGCAATACTTTAAAATTAACAGTTGAGTCAGGAAATTAACAGGTAGAAACTTCTATTCGCAGGTCGCTAACTTCCACTGAGCTTCAACCATTTCAATATAATGTTTATCCACTAACAGCATAACTATAAACAAAAAAAATTGTATCCACCATTTCATGAGTTGTTTAGTAGCAAGCAATAATTACTTACAGCATAAGCTACACAAATACTGTAATAATCTAACACCAATTGGCATGCCTGGATTTGAGCAAGACAGGCACAGCTAGGCAGTTGGATGAAGAAGCCACCCCTATATTTGGTCAACTCAATTGAAGTGCGTGATTTGACTCCTATATGAGTTAAGATCGAATCAAAAGTGAAGCGGATGGCAAAGCTTCCTACAGCCTCGATTAAATTGCACCATACGGAGAGATTACTAATGTTAGAACATCCCAGAATTAGCTTATCTCTGCACTTTACAAATTGGCCAAATTTAGATTAAAAAAATGTTGGCAAGTAAACTAGTTGAAGTATAAGCAACGAGTCTTACGGTGGCCCGGCATCCACTGCCCCATTGCGCAACTCGACATTTCTATCCTGCAACCGAGAACCAGTAGAGAAACTGTGTAAGTCTCCAAAGTAGAGAAACAGTACAAGTCACCAAAGTAGCAGTAACATGGAAGCATTCTACGAGAGGACCGAATTTAATAATTACCAGCCGCTCAAACTGCTCGAAGACGGACAGGTCGGCGCCGCCGTTGGCGTGGGCCGTGTCGGCGGAGCCCGATCCGGGTGGCGCGTCGTCGTCGTCGCCGCCGTCGCCCTGGGGCTGGCGGCAGATGCCGAGGCCCGCGTCGTCGTAGCGCTCGAAGTCCTGGGCCGAGGCCACATCATAGCGAATTGGGAACGACGAGATCTCAGCACGGGAGAGCATGAAATGGGTAGGAGGAATAGCATAGGCCAGCGAGTCACCTGGAAGGACCAGCGGGTGACGGAGGGCTCGTCGCCGGCATCCATAGCGTCCGGCGGGCCGGGTCGCCGAGGCGGCGGGGCCCCGATGTGCGCGGCCGGTCCCCCCGCGCACGGACGACGCGGCAGCTCCCGAAGTAGCTGAGGCGAGGCTTTGGCGTTGGCGTTGTGAATGAATGATTGAATAAAGCACGGAGCGCTGGAGCGGGCAGGCGAGCGAATCTGCGCTCCTGGTTTTTCACCCAACCGTCCGACGGACGAGGCTCCGGGGAGGGGAGGGAGAGGGTTTTACCGTCGTCCTTCGGGTTGGGGTGACTGACAGTGGGTGCCCCCAGGGTTTTACCCCGTGAGTGCCATGCCAGTGAGGTCTCCGTCGTATACACACTTGTAGACTTTAGCATACTGTATTTTTCTTGCTGCCGTAATTTATTTACAGTATTGTTATCTAGCGAACGTTAGCTGAGAAGAGGGTGACAAGCGAACGTTTTTTTATGGCAAATCCTTCCTTTTTTGCAGCAATTTTTTTTCTTATTTTCAGAAGTTGTCGTGTGTTTCGGAAAAAATTGTCACCCTCCCATAACATAAATTGTCGCAAAAACGTTTGCAATTGCCGCCCCTTTCCAGCTGACGTTCGCAAGATAAGAGCGTCCTTTATTTGACCTGCACGGTACACTGCATGCTAGTCCTGTGTGCGGATGTGTTTCGCCCTGCGTGAGACGGCGTAGTGCTGCTGTTTAGCCACAAATATAGGCCGTATTCCGTGGAAACTGACAGCAAATGAAGCCGTCTGTGACAGGGCAATACGTCGCGCGCGCATCCGCCTTCTCGTGGCGTGGGTGGAAACATTTCTTCCATCGACGGACAAAGTAGGTTTTGTAGCCTTGCTGTCGCCTTAGCACGAACTGTGGCTTTCTGTTTCTGGTGTGCGCTGACGGGCAACGCGCTGCCACACTCGAGCAGCAAGGCTCAGTTGTTGTATTGGCTCCTGCAGTGGGAGGCAGTAAGCAAGATTGGTCCGGCTAAACCATCGGATCTTTGGCTGTGTTTGAGTCGTCGAGGCCAGGAACTGAGAAAATATTCGGGCGTATCAGATGCAACCTTGAGTATTCAAACTCCCAAACTACAAGAGCAAGAACAAATTAACAAGCCAGCTTCAATTTCAACAATGTGGACACTTGTTAACTTCTCCTACACAAGGGTAATGTGGTGGAGGAGCATAGAAAGTTCTATCAGATACAGATCAGTCAGAAGGTGCCCCAGGGTGAAGGGAACCAACCAACGCGGGTGTACAACCAACCAAATAGCTCGAGCACCAGTCATTCAGATACTTCCTTCCAGCGCAAACATCTCCAGTTTGTTCTTACCAACAGAATGGCACTAGATTTTGCTGGCTAAAGTATGATGGGTTATTACATCAAGGGCGGCGTGGGGTTGTCACGCACCACTGGCATACAGACGAGTCCACTCCTTCGCTGCGAACGCCAGAACAAAACTTAGCTCAGATATCATAGCCCAAGGGCAAATGGGAGAGAACATTTTCAGACTTGTTAACTAAAATTACCTGTTTCAACAGCTTCTGCCTCGTTGGATTTCCAGTGCTTAGCAATGTTTTCAGACAGAGGGTCATCTGGATTTGGTGCACTTAGGAGTGCCTGGATACTGAAACCGGAAAAATGTCACGGGGCGGCAATGTGCAGCATTAAATATAAAAATAACAGCAATTCTCGAGAATCAGATACTGTGTGGAACAATACTTTAGTGCCGGAAACTGAGACAGGGTGATTTATTTGATGCTACAAACAGGTTATTTTGGAGAAACATAGCAAAGGAAACAGCTCACAAAAAAGGTTATGAAATGCTAAGTTACAGAGACCCAGAATGAGAGAGAGAGAGGACCTCAAAAGAACTGTTCGAATCTGAAGAGCCGGACTCCATTTATCCTTGAGAATGTCGAGGCATATCCTACCAAGCTACAAAAGTAAATCCATTAAGGAATAACCATTTCTGGAGAAAGTAACATAACACTGAAGAAATATGCCTGCTTACCTTGTCAATGTTGGGATGGTATATTTTGGTTAGAAACCTAACCTGCACTACCAACAAAGTATAAATGTTCACCAGGATTATAAGCATTAGAAATGCTATATAGCAGTGCGCAGTTTTATAGAGACCAAAGGAAGGGTGAGACTGTTCTCCAGTAGCAATTGCTTGACAACTTAAGTGCTACTTATTCATCCTTCTATAAAAAAATTACATAGTAAAGTCAAGGAAATACAAAATCAGAATAGACTAATACTTCAAAGTGTCTAACTGCCAAGCAAATAAGAGAAATTTAAGGACCTCTTTAACAGTGCACAACCGATAGAAAAATTGCAACCACTAGAAGTACCAAGTACGTTAGAACCACGACAACCACTAGACTAATATATAGAAATAACCTTTGACATAAACCTTCGAAAAGGATCTTAGTGCAAGTGATAATTTTTCTGAGCTTTCTGCTAACCCAATTAGCTGCCCTGACGGGTTAATCATTATGCCGCACAAGTTTCACACTCCCAACATTTCTATATGAAATGTCCAATCAAGCAGCTAAAATTGACGAGACAGGGAAATGAGATTGATACAATAATATACTACCACAACAAAACATATGAAAGCACAGTGAATGTCAACAGTAACACAACAAATGTGCAAAACAATTAGGCATGAGGCTTCGAACAACTTGCACGCAAATCAAGCTATCAAACACTTTTTTGATTATCCGAAGATGGAAACTCCAAAGTAATGTAAATGCAGTTGACCAGCCCTTGAACATAAGTACTTAGCTTTGTAAAAGAAAGTTGAAGCCATATTAGCCAAAGAAGAAATCAGCCATATTGGCCAAAGAGGAAATCACACTGTACAATTCTGATACACCATAATTATGTAAAAAAGTGTACAGGCCCAATAGTTGTGTAGAAAACATTAACCAAATCTCATCTACAGATTATTACCTTTGGAGCAGCCATCGGATATTCCTCGGGTAAAAAGAGTTCCAGCTTAAAAACTCCCCCTGCCCAATAGATAAGCAAAGGGGAACAATGTAAGAAAGCCAGTTGGTCATAAAATAGAAATGCTAATACTTCAACATAAAACATTCCTTTCATGACAGATATATCATGCAGAAGATAAGCTATTAAGGTAATCCACATAAAAAACACAACCAAGATTGGTAAGCAGAATATTCGACTATAGTTCGCATCCATAATTGGAAACAAGTTCATTAGCCTAAATTAGTCATTCTCCATAATTAAAAGATGAGAGACGTTTTTTCCTATGGCATACAGGTGGCTCGAATAACACCAAAGGGCTTAAGCAAGCAAATATGTGGCATCCATATCAATGGCATCCATATCAATACAATATTAACCATGGCAATAAGTGTGACATTACAAATAAGCTTGGAGCAAGTAGCAAAAATCTATCCATTACTGATTTACATACTAAAGAGAGAACGTAAAACCCATCAAACATGATAACTGCCCTGAAGAGGAATAAATTAAAACTGACACGGCCACATCACCAGACTGATCAAACAGCACAACCTCCACCATCCATAATTCCAACACAACCATTTTAGAACCATTTCTAACAAAAGGTTTTGAACAGAGCCATCTCGATTCGCTAATTGCTACTCCCTCCGTTCACAAATATAAGATGTTTTGGATATTTCAATATGGAGTTCATACGGACTGAAGTGAGTAAACAAACACGCCAAAACATGTCTATATACATCTGATTCAGAAAAAAAGTTAAAACATCTTATATTTGTGAACGGACGTAGTACCTTCCAAGCCCCACAGTTATCACATCATATCACAAACTACACTATCGTGTATTAAAAAGAAATACCTTCGTAGGGCGACTGTGCCGGACCAAGGATCATGACGTTGAAGTACCGCATGTTCTCCTCCGAGGGCGAAGCGCTGATCCCCGGTGCTGCACAAACAACCCATTCAAAGAGCGGAAATCAAACCCAGAAATGCAACACCTCGCCAGAATCCACCCGAAACCGCAGATTGAAAAGCACCCGCACCTGGCTCGCTGAGAAGTCTCTGCGTCTCCTGCGTAGATCCAACCACGCGGAAATCCCAAAAAGTTAGACACGGGAAAAGAAAAGACGAGTTGGATCGAAGGAGTCGAGAGATCTGTGCTCGGATGATCAGATCGCAAGCTCACCTTGATGATTCGTCGCGGAAGGTTGCTGTTGGCCATCGGATCGAGCCGGGGCGGGAGCTTCCTCCTCTCCGACGAGTGCGGCGCCGGTGTTTCGTGCGGAGGAGGCGTCAGTGGGGATGGGGGAACACAGGGGAGGCGGTGCGGGTGGATGCTCGCTATTATACGCACGGACGCGGCTTTGCTAATGTGGAGATTACACGTCCTTTTTTTTGACGGGAGATTACACGTCCGTTGCTTTATTCCATTCCACAGTGCCACTCGCAGGTGCTCAAGTTTTTATCCCTGTGACCTGGCCAACGGGCCGGCCGGCCGACCCACCCGTAAAAGGGCCAGGCACGGCACGGCACGCCCAGGCCCGCATACAAGTAGGACGTGCACACGTACCTCGCCTCGTGGCCCACACACGACATATGAACTAAACGGGCCAGCTCGGTACGGCGCGTGTGCCGGTTGGTCCATGTGCTATTCAGCCTTTTTATATGTTTTGTCAATTTTTAGCCTTTTGGGATGTTTAGAAAGAAAAGGACAAAAAAAGGTTGTGTCGTATCGGCATGTGGGCCTCGCCTCGCGGGTCAAGGCACCGCCTGCTTAGCCGCATGTCGGGCTAGGCACGTCACGGGTCAAGAACGCGTGCTCCTCCCGACCCCAATTTACTACTCCCTCCGTCTCAAAATAAGTGTTTCAATCTTAATATAACTTTGTACTAAATTTAGTACAAAGTTGAAACACTTATTTTGGGACGAAGGGAGTACTTCTCTCATGTAGCTCGAGGCCTTGAGTCGCAACTCGCAGCTCTGGCTATCATCTTCACAGCACCACTCGACACGCATCATCTCGTGCCATCGCAACTTCGTCATGGATGGTTCCAGCATCTTCACCAACAGTTGTAGCATCGCTGCCCCATCCCAGCTTCCGCATCACCCGTTCCAGCATCTCCGTCATCGGTTGCAACATCACATCATGATACGTCTTCGACATACTTATAATTTTTTATTGTTTCATACTATTATATTATCAATCTTAAATATTTTATATGCAATTTTATATCATTTTTTTAGACTAACCTATTAACTCAGCGCCTAATGTCAGTTATTTTTTTGTGCATGTTTTTGGTTTTATAGAAAATCTGTACCAAACGGAGCCCAAACACGGCGAAACTTTTTGACGATTTATTTTGAACATAAGAGACCCTAAAAGGTTCAGGGGAGAACCAGAAGACCTACGAGGAGACGGCAAGGCAACAGGGAGCGCTCTGGGGGGTAGGCGCGCCCTGATGCCTTATGGGTCCCTCATGGCTCGTCTGACCTAATTCCAGCGCTATAAATTCCCAAATATTCCAAAGAGCTACCTGAAACAATTTTTTCCACCGCCACAAGCTTCTGTTCTTCCATGATCCCATCTGAAGGCCTTTTCTGGTACTCTACCGGAGGGGGAATCGATCACGGAGGGCTTCTACATCAACTTTGCTGCACCTCTGATGATGTGTGAGTAGCTCACCACAAACCTACGGGCCCATAGTAATTAGCTAGATGGCTTCTTCTCTCTCTTTGATCTTCAATACAATGTTCTCTTCAGAGGTTGATCGATGTAATCTTCTTTTGCAGTGTGTTTGTTGAGATCCAATGAATTGTGGGTTTATGATTGGAATATTCATTGAAAGTAATTGAATCTTTTCTGAACTTTATTATGTGTGATTGTTATAGCCATTGTTCAAAAAATCTTCCGATTCAGCGATTTATCATCCAATTTATCGCTACTCGGGGGGCGACCGATAAGATTATGCCTTGTCTTCATTGTTATCGTTGGGATGATTTATCGCTCTGACAAGCGATTTATAGGGAATCTACCGATAAATCAGGCATATTCCTAGCACTATGTTTGCGGAAACTATGTTTATTTGTTTTTTGTGGACCTTGTTATGCAATATGTACTATTGTCTTATTTTGTTTGTCAATAAACGAGGATTCAAAGGCTAGGAATCAATGCAACACTTCTGTCAAATATATTTTTTGGTGTTGAATAGAACATATTTTAGTGTTGGGAACGTGAGATTTGCAAAAAATGACCGATCAATAGTCGACCGATAAAATCGATCAATCGGCAGATTTCCGATTAATCTCTAATCCCCACCTGACCGAGACGCTAACGATAAGCGATATCATCAACATTGGTTATAGCTATGTAATGCTTTCCGATCTATGGGTTTTCTTTGGCCAAGTTGATTCATTGATCTTCAGTGGAAGTGGTGCATAGTAGTAGGTTCACTCTTCCGGTGTCTTCACCCAGTGACAGAAGGGGTAGCGAGGCACGTATTTGTATCGTTGCTACTGTTAGGGCATATTTCTCACTTAGTGGTTTGGGTGATTGAAGACAATGCTTTTGCGGTCTAATCGTGTGCATTGAGCATTTCAGATATTTGATCATATGGCACAAGACGATTCGAGCCCCTCGGAGTTTAGAGTGAAGACGGTTTTCTTTCTTGCGTTTCTTTTTTGGTGGACTTGAGTCGTAGGAAAACAGTACTATCAAGAGGGGGTCCGCTTCAGAAAGGTTTGGGTGGAATCATCACGTACACATTCTACTTTGCACCCCTGTTATCTTTTCTCTTCGATGGAGTTCTCCCTCTGTATTGCAGAAGGGCTGTTGGAGAGCTGCCAGCGGTAGTACCGCTGGTAGCAGCGGTAGTACCACTTATTAGCAGTTGAAAGTGCATTATATCGACTAGAGGGGGGGTGAATAGGCGATTTTTATGAATTCGTCGCTGAGGAAATACTACTTGAGGAATTTCCTAAGCAACGAACTACAAGCAGCGGAATAAGTACTCAGGTACATGGATAACATAGCAGTAGCATAGTCATCATGATGAAATGAAACAAAACAGAGCACAGGTAACGTGTAAACAGGATAAGCAGGCTGAAGACAAAGTGACTGAAGAAATAGGGATGAGGAAATTGAGAAAGTCTTCAGTCAAAGTCTTCAAACAGTAACGATCAAGTACATAGCAAGTATGCGAGGAAATGAAAGGGTTGAGGAAATAGAACCAGTAGCTTGGTGAAGACAGTGATTTGGTAGATCAGTTTCAACTGTTGTGGCAGTTGTACGTCTGGTTGGAGCGGCTAGGTATTTAAACCTGAGAACACACAGTCTCGGGCACACAGTCCTCACCGTATTCTCCTTGAGCTAAGATCAGACAGAGCTCGCCCAATCACTCGTGGTAAGTCTTCACAGGTGACTTCCAAACCTTCACAGACTTGGTCACTCGGCGATCCACAATTCCTCTTGGATGCTCTAGACCATGACGCCTAACCGTCTGCAGGATGCACAGTCTTCAAAGGTAACAAGCGTCGGTTCCACATAGGAACAATCTCTTCAGTGATGCTCAATCACTTTGGGTTTTAGGTGTTGGGTTTGGGTTTTTCCTCACTTGATGATTTTCTCTCAAAGTCCTCGGAGGATGGGATGCTCTAAATGACAAGTGTCAGTTTCTCTTGGAGCAGCCAACCAGCTAGTGGTTGTAGGGGGCAGCTATTTATAGCCGGGGAGCAGCCCGACATGATAAGACATAAATGCCCTTCAATGATATGACCGTTAGGTGGATAGGATATTTGGGACAGCTGGCGCATAGCATAGCAACGGTCAGAAATTTGAGCTCTCAAATTCCTCAGGGCTATCATGTTCCTCACTTGTAGGCAATCCGCACTGGCGAATTCCTAACTCCTCAGTCAGAACAAATTCCTTAGAGAACAGAAGATCTCGTCTCCGTCACTAAAGAACTTGACTGAACTGTATAAGATTTCCAATGGCTTCACTCGAAAGGATTGGGTAGGTGTAGGATTTGAGATGAGCATCACTTGGAAACTTTTCCTTAGTTTTACCTCGACCCCCTTTAACAGTACGGTGTTTCCTATGACTCAAGAAAGGAAAAAACAAAACTATGAAAACAAAAGTCTTCACGCTTCATAATCCTTGCATCAATATCAAGTCTTCAAGGTCACACCAATTTCCTCACTTTCAAAGTCTTCAAGAAAACCAAAGTCTTCAACTGAAGACATTCATTTTTAGGGGTCGACTTTCTTCGAAAATAACAAACTCCTCATAGACTTATAGACCTATGTACACTCATAAACACATTAGTCCCTTAACCTATAAGTCTTCAATAAACCAAAATCACTAAGGGGCACTAGACGCACTTACAATCTCCCCTTTTTTGGTGATTGATGACAAATAGGTTAAGTTTTCAACGGGGATAAAACATATGAAGTGTAAATACTGATATTGAGGAATTTGATTGCAAGATATAGAAGAACTCCCCCTGAAGATGTGCATATTTGAGGAATTTGCTTTGGATTGCAAATGCACATTGTAGAGTAATATCATGGAGATCTCCCCCTATATCTTGTAATTCATACACACATTTAACATATGATATGAAGAGTTTGAAATGCATGATGAAATATGGTGTCTGACGAAATTCAGCATGCGTGCATTAAGGTACTTGAGGAAATAAGCATGCAGAAAGCAGTTCAAAAGTATCAGACCACCATAGGACTTAAGTTACAACTCAACCAACAAACACTTCAGAAGAGCGAGAGTTGCAACTTAACAAAAAAATAGCCCATATAGAAGACCCGCTTGAAGACTAACTCAAATTTCTCCCGCTTTGTCATCGAATGACCAAAAGGGACGAAAAATGAGGACTAATGCCCCTGAAGAATATCATCATGATGTCGATGGAGGAGCGTCAGCGTTGTTGGGGTCGTCCGTTGAGGTAGGGCCTGCCGCAGTGTCGTTCAAGTCTTCAGCTTCATCCGTCTCGCGCGATGAAGAATATGAACTGGCAACTAGCTGAGGAACTTTGACCTTCTTGAATTTCTTCGAAGGTGGCTGAGACCAGTCAAAGTCCTGTTGAAATCCCATCTCCTTGAGATCTTCAGCACTGTAGAGATTCGACAGAATAACCCAAGTGCGATCAAAGACTTCATGCATATAGTAGTGATTCTTTTTCACTGTACTTTGAGTGACTGTCATGTTCTGAAGAATTGCACCAAACTGACGCTTGACCCACTTGTGATTTCGATCAACTTTCTGATGAAGACTGAGGAGAAGTTCACGATCAGTCATCACTCGCGGAGCTGTGGCTTGAGGATTTTGTTTTGAAGCTTTGGCGGCAGAATCTTGTGTTGCAGAGTCATCATTGGTAGAATAGGATGCAGCTTTGCGAAACTGTCCATCCAATGGACGAGTGCCTTCATCAATAACAGCGCCCTTGCCCTTCTCATCAGCTGAGGAAATAGTCCGCTTGAGGACTTCAATAGGTGGCAAATAGCTGAGATGATTCTTAAAGTCAGCCTGATAATGAATTGAAGACCTTGATCTGATGAATTTCATGATCCAGGGAGCGTAAGGCTTCAACTCAAAAGGTGACAGAGCAGCATTGGCCAAAGTCCTCATGAAGAAATCATGATAGTTAATGGGAATGCCATGTATCATGTTGAACAGCAGATTCTTCATGATGCCAACAACCTCTTCTTCATCAGAGTTGTGGCCCTTAATTGGACTAAGGGTTTTGGTCAATATGTGATACACAGTCCTTGGTACATAGAGCAATTCTTTCACAAGGAAGGTGGTCCTTGGAGCTTGGCCAGCCTTCAAAGGCTTCATTAGCACTTGCATTAAGTGATTTGAGAGTTCAGGTTCAGCATACATGAGTCTTGCGCCTTCAATCGGAGGACTAACTGGAACGGTGTGAAGCAATTCAGAGGCCGGTGCTTTGTAAAGAGTATTTTTGGTCATCCAGTCTAGCACCCATGAATTCACATCTTCAACATTTCCAGTGATATGCAGTGTGGCGTAGAATTGAAGAATGAGTTCTTTGTTCCAGTCGCAGATGTCAGTGCAGAAGTTAAGCAGCCCAGCGTCATGAAGAACACTGAGGACTGGATGGAAGCAAGGAAGTGACTCCATATCCACATGAGGAATTTGCTCGTGGTCAAATACCTTGTTCTTACCAAACAGAAGGGTAGAGTAATAGTTAATTTGACTTGCTGTCCAGAAGCGCTTGCGTCGTAGTCTTGCAGAGTCATAGGGATTGTAATCCGTGAAGAAATGATGCTCAGCAAATAAATCATCAGCGTTGAATTTCTGCTTCTTGGTGTGAGGATTTTGTGGCTTGGGCTGAAGATTAACAGTTGAAGTCTTCACAGCCTCTTGGCGCACAACCTCTGGAGCCACAGACTGGGGAATTTCCATAGCAATTTCATCAGCAGCAGTCTTGGTCTCCAGTTCTTCAGCATTAGTAGCTGGAACTTCTTCTGGAATAGAATGAAGTGAAGATTGATGTCCTTTAGAGCCTGTATGAATTTCTTCAGTCTGCAGAGGGGACTGAGGAATTTGTTGCAGAGGAGTGGTCAATGGAGAATTTGGATGATGTCTTTCCCAATAATCATCATTGAGAACTGGTGTAGTAGACCCAATGTCCACATCCTCATCTGCTTCATCAATTTCTTCAACGCCTGCCTCTTCAGCTGTGAACTGAGGCACGGGCGATGATACCAGTGTGGTTGAAGGGATATCATCCACTTCAATTTCTTCATCCAACTGCTCTGAAATAGCAGCAGAAGGATTCGCTTCATCACTGTCATCTGGAATGACATATTCCTCACCAAAGGGAACAATTTCCTTTGATGGCATGCTTGAGATAGGAACAGCATCAATGGGGTTGGTGTACGAGCTTGTCAAAGTCTTCACTTTCTTGGGAGCTGAAGACTATGCAGTTTCTGATGCTTTCCTTTTCTTCACAGCTGCCTTTTCCACAGCTTTGGTCTTCTTCGCTTCTGACATATTCCTCCTATGATGACTTTGCAGGAGGAGCAGATGAAAGTGGTGCAGTTTCTTCAGGCACAACTGATGCAGTTGCCCTGGCGTGTTCAGATTCTTCAGGCGCAGCTTCATTTGCTTCAGCTGACCTGAGTTGTTCTTCAGGCGCAACATGGGAGGTTGCCCTGGCATTTTCTTCAGGAGCTGGAATTTCTTCAGCAGACCTGGAACTTTCAGTTTCTTTAACAGACTGATTTTCATTAGTTGTGCTAGCATTCTCTTCAGTAGGCTGAGCAGATGCATCAGCCTGAGGAATTTGTTGTTGCGATGGAGCTGCAACATTTGGGTTGAACCCCTTGGCTATTCTGACAAATCTGACTTTGGCACCTAGCCAATCTGCACGATATGCGTCAAATTCATCACTGAGAGCTTTGATCTCCTTTGCAGATTCACAAGTTCTTCAGGAGTCATATTCACAACATGCTTCTTCAGAAAGTGCTCCTTCTTGTATTGAGCTTTCTTGACTTGCCTGACCTTCTCAAATTTCCATTTTTCTTTGGCTATGAAGGCCGTCAACATGTGGCTCTGGCCAGGAGTGATGTTCAATTCAGGCAAAGGAGTATTTGGATCCTTGTGCCATAGATCGACGAAATCAAGGATCCTTTTAGGATCCAACATGAGTGGCACAGCACTTCCTTTGGCTCTAGCGGCCTTTTCTTGCCTGTCTTTGATGATCTCAGCAAGTTCTTCATCATCAGCTTCATCGTCATCAGACGGAACTTGGAAGGCAACTTGCTTCTTGTGAGGACTTGGCCTTGGGCCTCGTCCAGCAGTGGCCTTTTTCTTCAGCAAGATTGGACCAGTTGAAGATTGTGGCGGAGCTGAGGAACTTGCAGTTGCTCCTGAGGCAATAGAGATTCCTATAGTCCATTGGCACGTGGCAAGATGCACTGGTGTTGAGGACTTAGCAGCAGCAACTAAGGATTTAGTGGCAACTGAGGGAATTGGCACAACCCTTGAAGAAGTTGCCTGAGGAATTTGCTTAGAGGACTTTGAGGAACTTGGCCGTGAGGGCATTGCTGTTGAGGAACTCGGCTTCACAGCAGATTTCTTCGGCATGGCCTTTTTAGGCTTACTGGCAGAGGCCTTAACAGCAGCAGAATCTTCATTGAATTTCTTCACTGCTTCTTTTGCCAATTTGGCTTGACGCTTAGCCCATTCTCTGGGAAATTCCTCACCGCGCCTGATGCTTGAGGGATCAGCTTCTTGGCCTGGTGCCAATGGAGGTCTTGGACATGGAGGGTTAACGGCGAATTTCTTCATGTACTTAGGAGTGACATAGCGATATTCCCTCCATTCCCTTGCCCATCTCCTCTCAATCCTCTGTATGTGCACTTTGCGCTGATTTTTGTTCTCCTTGCCATGAGTTGCTTCATCAGGAGTATAATATTCATCATAGATGTCTTCAGGGATTTCAAAAGCTGTATTAGTTTCTAGCATCTTTCCTCCCTTCTGAGGTCTCTTCCCATCAGCCATTTTCTTCACTTGAGGATTTTGAACAATGGATGTTTCTGAGGAAGTGTGCAACTTATCTTCGAGGAACGCTGCAAATGAGTTAAGTTGATGAGAACCTAGTGATTTAGCAGCGGACATTTTGTACCTGTGAACAGAGTATAGGTGCGAAGAATTTGGAGAGGTCATATGCGTTCTCAGAAATTTTTCAAAAGTATCAAGTTTGAGGAATTTGACCAGGGGAGTCTTGAGGAATTTCACTAAGCGTTCTTGACTTAGGTTCCAGAGTTGTATAGATTAGAAAATCCACACAATTGAGGAATCATGAAGAAAAACATAGCTTAGAGAAACAAATCAAGAACAGATGCAACTTGGTGTTTAAGGATGTGGAAGTTGAAGAATAAACACCTTTTTCAAGATTTTGTGAAATCATCAGAGTCAAAGTAGGGCAGTAAAATCAGATTTTAATTACCCTGGACGAAGAACACGATGAACTGGAAGTGGAAGTGGAGAAGTTCATTCGTTCAGCTCTCCCACGCCCTAACTTGGCGGTGAGAGACAGCTATGGCGGTGGCGGAGTGAACATTTCCGCGGCCGGCGCGAGTACGACGGCGACGAGGTCGAGGCAGTGAAGCTCTTCCTCACCGGCGACGATGGAGAGTAGCGGCGGCGCTAGGTCAGGGAGCTCGAGCGAGGGGAGTGCGTTCGAGCGGAGTAAATGAGGTCTGAGGAGGGCGAGGGTTATTTATAGCCAAGGTGAAAAACTGTCCGTCCGAAATTTTTGGACGAACATGCCCCTGACCCTTGCCATCCTAGCGACATGTGTCACCCTTGTACAGAGAGGTGGAGATCGTGGTAGATCATGGGTGAATAGATTAATCTTATCGTGGGATGCGGAACAGTTTGAGCGGCAAAAGCCGAAAATTCAGATATGAAAATTTTAAAGTTTCATTCGCAAATTCTTCAGCTGTCAAGGACACAGTGAAGACTTTGAATGGGTTTCAAATAGAACGCATATGAAGAATTTGTGAACAGACTGGGTTGAGTTTAGCATAGAGGGGGAACGGGTCCGATCACATTCACTTAGAAGAAAAGTCAACTTAAAGAATTAGCAATAAGTGAATGTTGTTGAGGACATGAAAACTCAAATATATATATATATATAGTCAATGAAGAACACCAGTCGAAAATTTTGAAGACTTTGCAAGTTGAAGAATTTGAAAATTGAAGAATTTGCAAAATGAAGAAAAACTCAATTTTGAAGATTTTCAACTTTTGTTGGTGGCGTGACCCACCGTATAAGAATGATGATTTCAGACACCGCGTACAATTGTCGTAGGGCTCTGAGAATCAAATTCTTCGTTAATTTCTTCACACTTAGAGGGTTAGTCTTCATTGATTGAAGAAAAACGTTACTTCGTGTGCTGCACATCTAAGTCATCAATTTGCATAAGTGTTAGGATGTGTGTCCTTTCAAAGAACATTCGAAGATTCTAAGATATTTAGCTCACACCGCAACTTGGTAAATCTCTTCTCATCCAAGGGCTTGGTGAAGATATCCACTAGTTGTTCTTCAGTCTTCACGTGATCAATAGAGATGTCGCCCTTCAACACATGATCTCGAAGAAAATGATGACGAATCTGGATGTGCTTTGTCTTCGAGTGCTGAACTGGGTTATGAGCAATCTTGATGGCACTCTCATTGTCGCAGTAGAGCGGCACATTCTTCATGTTGATGCCGTAGTCCTTGAGGGTTTGCTTCATCCACGGCAATTGAGCACAACAAGAACCAGCAGCAATATACTCAGCTTCAGCAGTAGAGAGTGATACGCAGTTCTGCTTCTTCGAGGACCAACATACTAAAGATCGTCCGAGGAAATGGCATGTGCCTGATGTTGACTTGCGATCCACTCGATCACCAGCATAGTCAGAGTCAGAATATCCAATGAGATCAAAAGCCGAGCCCTTGGGATACCATAATCCAAGTGTTGGAGTGTGAGCTAGATATCGAAGAATATGTTTCACAGCCTTATGGTGTGATTCCTTCGGTGTAGCTTGAAAACGGGCACACATGCAAACACTAAGCATAATATCTGGCCTAGATGCACATAGGTACAATAAAGAGCCAATCATGGAGCGGTATACCTTTTGATCGAAGTCTATACCATTTTCATCGGTGCATAGATGGCCATTTGTGGGCATAGGGATTTTGACGCCTTTGCAATCTTGCATACCGAATTTCCTCAGAACGTCCTTGAGGTATTTCTCTTGAGAAATGAATATGCCATTGCGTTGTTGACGAATTTGAAGACCTAAGAAGAATTTCAATTCTCCCATCATGGACATTTGATATTCCTCACCCATCATATAAGCAAATTCGTCATTGTAATGTTGGTTAGTACAGCCAAAGATAATATCATCAACATATATTTGGCACACGAATAATTCATCATCATATGTTTTGGTGAAAAGAGTTGGGTCGAGTGAACCGGGTTTGAAGCCTTTCTTCATGAGGAATTCCTTCAGTGTATCATACCACGCCCGAGGGGCCTGCTTGAGGCCATAGAGGGCCTTATTGAGTCTGTAGACTTGACCAGGATGCTTAGGATCTTGAAAACCTGGGGGTTGAGCAACATATACTTCTTCCTCAAGCTTACCTTTGAGGAATGCACTTTTCACATCCATTTGATATAAAATGATATTATGATGGTTAGCATAAGCAAGCAATATGCGAATAGCCTCAAGTCTAGCAACAGGTGCAAAAGTTTCATCGAAATCAATTCCTTCAACCTGTGTGTAGCCTTGAGCTACAAGACGTGCCTTGTTCCTCACCACTAGGCCATTTTCATGTTGCTTGTTGCGGTAGATCCATTTGGTGCTGATGATATTGTGCTTGTGTGGGTCTGGTCGCTTGACAAGCTCCCACACATTGTTCAGCTCGAATTGATGTAATTCCTCTTGCATCGCTTGAATCCATTCAGGCTCCAGAAATGCCTCATCAACTTTGGTGGGCTCTGTGATAGAGACGAAAGCAAAATGCCCACAAAAGTTAGACAAATGTGAAGCTTTTGAGCAAGTGAAAGGACCTGGTGCATTGATGTCGTTGATGATTCTCTCAATCTGTACTTCATTTGCAACGCGAGGATGAGCAGGTTGACGACTTTGATTTGGCTCAGCATTTTCTTCAGAGCCATTTTCTTCAGATGCACCAGCATGATTTTCTTCACGATCTGGAATGACTTCTTCAGCAGATTCTTCAGTAGGTACGACATCCTCAGTAGCCTTTAGCTTGATGGATTCCTCAGGAGTCATTTCATGTAGCACAGGAGGTAGGTGCTCTCTTTGCGAGCCATTAGTTTCATCAAACCGCACATCTACAGTTTCAACAACCTTGTTGTGATAGGTGTTGAAGACTCTGTAGGTGTGCGAGTCCTTTCCGTAACCAAGCATAAAACCTTCATGTGCTTTCGGTGCAAATTTAGAATTGTGATGGGGATCTCTAATCCAACATTTAGCACCGAAGACTTTGAGATAACTCACATTGGGTTTCTTATCAGTGAGGAGTTCATATGAAGTCTTCTTGAAGAATTTGTGAAGATATACCCTGTTGATGATGTGGCATGCAGTATCAATTGCCTCAGGCCAGAAGCGACAAGGTGTCTTGTATTCATCAAGCATAGTGCGAGCCATCTCAACAAGAGTCCTGTTCTTGCGCTCCACAACGCCATTCTGTTGAGGAGTGTATGGGGTAGATAACTCATGAGTAATACCAAGTTCATCAAGATAGTCATCAAGATCAGTATTCTTGAACTCGGTCCCATTGTCACTGCGTATATGCTTGATCTTCACACCGAAATTTGTCGAAGCCCTAGAAGAAAATCGTCTGAAGACTTCCTGCACTTCAGTTTTGTAAGTAATGACATGCACCCATGTGTAATGAGAATAATCATCAACAATGACAAAGCCATATAGAGATGCTGCATTTGTTAGTGTGGCATAATGAGTAGGGCCAAAGAGATCCATATGAAGTAATTCAAAGGGACGAGAGGTTGTCATGATAGTCTTCGAGGGGTGCTTGGCTCTGGTCATCTTTCCAGCCTCACAAGCCCCACAAAGATGATCTTTGAGGAATTTGACACCCTCAATGCCAATGACGTGCTTTTTCTTCACGAGCGTGTGTAAGTTCCTCATGCCAGCATGACCCAGTCATCGATGCCATAGCCAGCCTTCTGAAGCTTTTGCAAGTAGACAAGTGGCAGGCTGTGGTCCTGCAGAGAAATCAACAATATACAAGTCTCCTCTCCTAAAGCCTTCGAAGACTTTGGAATTGTCATATTCCATGAGCACTAAGCAGCGATATTTGCCAAAGACAACAACCATATCAAGATCACAAAGCATTGAGACAGACATGAGGTTGAATCCGAGGGACTCGACAAGCATGACTTTGTCCATGTGTCGATCCTTTGAGATTGCAACCCTACATAGACCCAATACCTTGCTTTTGCCTTTGTCAGCGTAGGTGATATGCTTCAAATGTGATGGAGATAAAGGAGTGTTCATCAGTAAGCTCTTGTCACTGGTCATGTGATTAGTACATCCACTGTCGAGGACCCACTCAGTAGCTTTGGGTAAATCATCCTGCAGATGAATTAGTGCATCTTACGAACACATATACTTCAGAGTGAAGAATATGACATCAAATTCATCACACATAATTTTATCAATTAATGCAACATATGTATATATAGCAGTATGAGGACGTGAGAAATGAATGAATCATTTCTTCATGATTAGCTTGCGTCCTTTCAAGCATTTCAGGTCTCCAGAAAATTCTTCAGATGATTCAGTTCGTCTGGAGACCTGATCCTACATAAGAGGTTAGTTATTTTTCTTCACCACTCACATCTGGAGGGGTGGCAAAGAGTTCATCATTCTGCGAGCTCCATAAGAGAAAGGTGGCATTGAAGCCAAAGCGCTTCATTTCACAGAAGAGGGGTTAGTATAGGCATATGAGTAAGCAGAGAAATTCTTCGAGGACTTATGAACATAATGATTTGAAGAATAATGCACATAATCAGAACTCTTAGATTTTCCCTGCGAAACAGAAGCGTTAGCATGATGATAATCATATGAGGACTTGGATCCACATGAAGAATTTGATCCATGAGAGGACTTGGATCCATATGAAGACTTTGGTCCATATGAAGGATTTGATCTGGGGTTCCTATTCTTCACTGGTGGTGTCATGAGGACATTCACCTGAAGACTTTCAAGGCACCTTTTGGGAACCCAGATTTTCTTCATAGGGGGACCATTCCTGTAGTTAGTTCCAACATATCTAGCAAATACTTCACCATTCTGATTTTTGAACAGTTTATAGTTGGAGTCAAATGACTCATCAGATGAATATGAGGATTCACAAGTAAAGCCAGATAAAGTGGATGGATCTACGGGAGGTCCCTTCGCAGCAACCCATGAGGTTTTGGAATACTGCTCAGGTTTCCAATAGGTTCCATCAGCATTGAGTTTCCTCTCAAAGGCAATACCCTCTTTCCTAGGGTTCCTGTTCAAGATCTGCTTTTTGAGCACATCACAAAGAGTCTGATGCCCTTTGAGGCTTTTGTACATGCCTGTCACATACAATTCCTTCAATCCTGCATTTTCGTCAGTGATACTAGTGGTATCCTCAGATGAGGAATCTGTGACCACAGAGATAGTTGAAGAATTTGTAGCAATAGAAGCATTTGAACTTTCAGGTGAAGAAATAGCAGTTTCACGTTCAATGCATTTCAAGCATGGTGGAATAAATTCTTCCTGAGCAGAACTGATCTGTTGAGCAAGTAATGAATCATTTTCCTTCTGAAGATCTTCATGACTCACCCTTAGCTTCTCAAGATCTTGCTTTCTTTGAAGAAATTCATAAGAAAGCTTCTCATGATCGGCTAAGAGAGTTTCATGACGACTTTGAAGGTTGTCAAACTTAGACTGTAGTTGCTGAAGATTATCAGTCAGTGTTTGAGTTCGATCCATTTCCTCACCTAACAGGTCATCGCTTTTGTCTAGCATATTTTGAACCTTTTCCAAAGCCTTTTGTTGTTTAACAGCAATATTAGCAAGTTTGGAATAGATGGGTTTGAGGTTATCATCAGATTCATCCTCACTTGATTCAGAGGAGGGATATTTGAATACCTTGGCACCTTTTGCCATGAAGCAATAGGTGGGAGCATAGTCATCATTGCCGACATCAGCAGTGTTGGGGAAGCCATTTTCCTCAGTGTGGAAGATGGACTTGCTGACGTAAGCAGTAGCGAGGGCTAAGCTTGCCACACTAGAGTCTGACTCCTTAGATGCCTCCTCTTCCTCATGTTCCTCAGATTCAGCTTCAGAGTCCATTTCCTTGCCAATGAATGCCCGAGCCTTCTTGGAACTGCTCTTCTTGTGAGATGAAGACTTTGAAGATTTTGATGATGAGGACTTTGAAGATTTCTTTTTCTTCTTAGAGTCATCTGAACTATCATCCTTGTATTTCTTCTTCTTTGATTCCTTTGCCCACTGAGGACAATCAATTATGTAGTGACCAGGTTTCTTGCATTTGTGGCAAGTCCTCTTCTTGTAATCACGGGATGAGGAATCAGATCTTGTGTCATCACCTTTTGAAGATTTTACAAAGCGACCACGCCTTGAGAACTTCTGGAATTTCTTCACGAGCATTGCTAGATCCTGGCTTAGTTCTTCAGGGTCACCAAGGCTGCTATCAGAATCTTCTCCTTCAGATGAGGAAACTGCCTTGGCCTTCAGTGCGCGTGATCTTCCATAGCTTGGCCCGTAGAGATCTCTCCTTTCAGCTTGTTGGAATTCATGAGTGTTCAGCCTCTCAAGGATATCAGCAGGATCTAGTGACTTGTAGTCTCCACGTTCTTGAATCATCAGCGCCAGTGTATCGAATGAGGAATCGAGTGACCTCAACAATTTCTTCACCACCTCATGGTCGGTGATGTCAGTGGCACCCAGTGCTTGAAGCTCGTTTGAAATGTTAGTGAGGCGATCAAAGGTTTGCTGGACATTCTCATTGTCGAGTCTTTTGAAGTGGTTGAAGAGATTGCGAAGAACGTCAACTCGAGAATCACGTTGAGTTGAGATTCCTTCGTTGACCTTGGACAGCCTGTCCTAGATAAGCTTTGCAGACTCCAAAGCACTCACTCTGCCATACTATCCTTTACTCAGATGGCCACATATGATATTCTTCACTTGAGCGTCGAGTTGCTTGAATCTCTTCACATCAGCAGCGTTCACGGAAGGAGAGACAGGGGGTGAAAGTGCGTTATGTCGACTAGAGGGGGGGTGAATAGGCGATTTTTACAAATTCCTCACTGAGGAATTTCAAGGTGAGGAAATTCCTAAGCGACGAACTACTTAGCAGCGGAATAAGTACTCAGGTGCAAACATAACAGAGCAGTAGCACTGTCATCGTGATGAAATGAAAACAAGCACAGAGTACAAGTAGCATAAACACAGGATAAACAGGCAGAAGACAAACTGACTGAAGAAATTGAACTGAGGAAATTGAGAAAGTCTTCAGTCAAAGTCTTCAAACAGTAATGATCAAATACATAGCAAGTATGCGAGGAATTGAAAGGGTTGAGGAAATAAAACCAGTAGCTCGGTGAAGACAATGATTTGGTAGACCAGTTCCAACTGCTGTGACAGTTGTACGTCTGGTTAGAGCGGCTAGGTATTTAAACCTGAGGACACACAGTCCCGGACACACAGTCCTCACCGTATTCTCCTTGAGCTAAGGTCACACAGACCTCGCCCAATCACTCGTGGTAAGTCTTCAGGTGACTTCCAAACCTTCACATACTCGGTCACTCGGCAATCCACAATTTCCTCTTGGATGCTCTAGACCATGACGCCTAACCGTCTGGAGGATGCACAGTCCTCAAAGGTAACAAGTGTCGATTCCACACAGGAACAATCTCTTCAGTGATGCTCAATCACTTTGGGTTTGTAGGTGTTTGGGTTTTTGGGTTTTTCCTCACTTGATGATTTTCGCTCAAAGTCCTCGGAGGATGGGATGCTCTAAATGACAAGTGTCAATCTATCTCTCGGAGCAGCCAACCAGCTAGTGGTTGTAGGGGGCGGCTATTTATAGCCTAGGGAGCAGCCCGACATGATAAGACATAAATGCCCTTCAATGATATGACCGTTAGGTGGGTAGGATATTTGGACAGCTGGCGCGTAGCACAGCAACGGTCGAAAATTTGAGTATCAAATTCCTCAGGGCTATCATGTTCCTCACTTGTAGGCAATTCGCACTGGCGAATTCCTAACTCCTCAGTCAGAACAAATTCCTCAGAGAACAGAAGAACTTCGTCTCTATCACTGAAGAACTTGACTGAACTGTATGAGATTTCCAATGGCTTCACTTGAAAGGATTGGGTAGGTGTAGGATTTTGAGTTGAGCATCACTTGGAAACTTTTCCTTAGTTTTACCTCGACCCCCTTTAACAGTACAGTGTTTCCTATGACTCAAGAAGAAGAAAATGAAACTACAAAAACAAAAGTCTTCACGCTTCATAATCCTCGCATGAATATCAAGTCTTTAGGGTCACACCAATTTCTTCACTTTCAAAGTCTTCAAGAAAACCAAAGTATTCAGTTGAAGACATTCATTTTTAGGGGTCGACTTTCATCGTAAATAACAAACTCCTCATAGACTTATATACCTGTGTACACTCATAAACGCATTAGTCCCTTAACCTATAAGTCTTCAATATACCAAAATCACTAAGGGGCACTAGATGCACTTACAGGGGGAACGCCATTTTCCACAACGTACCAGAGATCGTTGTCAATTGCCTCAAGATGCATGCGCATCTTATTCTTCCAGTAGGGGTAGTCCGTCCCATCAAAGGTAGGACACCCAGCCGAGACCTTGATCATGCCTGTAGTCGACATAACTAAAACTCCAGGTGGTTAAACCAAAATCACACAGAACAAGGGAGTACCTTGCTCTGATACCAATTGAAAGTGCGTTATATTGACTAGAGGGGGGATGAATAGGCAATTTTTATGAATTCATCGCTGAGGAAATACTACTTGAGGAATTTCCTAAGCAACGAACTACAAGCAGCGGAATAAGTACTCAGGTACATGGATAACATAGCAGTAGCATAGTCATCATGATGAAATGAAACAAAACAGAGCATAGGTAACGTGTAAACAGGATAAGCAGGCTGAATACAAAGTGACTGAAGAAATAGGATGAGGAAATTGAGAAAGTCTTCAGTCAAAGTCTTCAAACAGTAATGATCAAGTACACAACAAGTATGCGAGGAAATGAAAGGGTTGAGGAAATAGAACCAGTAGCTTGGTGAAGACAGTGATTTGGTAGACCAGTTCCAACTACTGTGACAGTTGTACGTCTGGTTGGAGCGGCTAGGTATTTAAACCTGAGGACACACAGTCCCAGACACACAGTCCTCACCATATTCTCCTTGAGCTAAGATCACACAGACCTCGCCCAATCACTCGTGGTAAGTCTTCACAGGTGACTTCCAAACCTTCACAGACTTGGTCACTCGGCGATCCACAGTTCCTCTTGGATGCTCTAGACCATGACGCCTAACCGTCTGGAGGATGCACAGTCCTCAAAGGTAACAAGCATCGGTTCCACACAGGAATAATCTCTTCAGTGATGCTCAATCACTTTGGGTTTTAGGTGTTGGGTTTGGGTTTTTCCTCACTTGATGATTTTCTCTCAAAGTCCTCGGAGGATGGGATGCTCTAAATGACAAGTGTCAGTTTCTCTTGGAGCAGCCAACCAGCTAGTGGTTGTAGGGGGCAGCTATTTATAGCCGGGGAGCAGCCCGACATGATAAGACATAAATGCCCTTCAATGATATGACCGTTAGGTGGATAGGATATTTGGGACAGCTGGCGCATAGCACAGCAACGGTCGGAAATTTGAGCTCTCAAATTCCTCAGGGCTATCATGTTCCTCACTTGTAGGCAATCCGCACTGGCGAATTCCTAACTCCTCAGTCAGAACAAATTCCTCAGAGAACAGAAGATCTCATCTCTGTCACTGAAGAACTTGACTGAACTATATGAGATTTCCAATGGCTTCACTCGAAAGGATTGGGTAGGTGTAGGATTTGAGATGAGCATCACTTGGAAACTTTTCCTTAGTTTTACCTCGACCCCCTTTAACAGTGTGGTGTTTCCTATGACTCAAGAAAGGAAAAAACAAAACTATGAAAACAAAAGTCTTCACGCTTCATAATCCTTGCATCAATATCAAGTCTTCAAGGTCACACCAATTTCCTCACTTTCAAACTCTTCAAGAAAACCAAAGTCTTCAACTGAAGACATTCATTTTTAGGGGTCGACTTTCTTCAAAAATAACAAACTCCTCATAGAATTATAGACCTGTGTACACTCATAAACACATTAGTCCCTTAACCTATAAGTCTTCAATACACCAAAATCACTAAGGGGCACTAGATGCACTTACAGCAGTAGTACCACTGCTAGTACCGCGCGTACTACCGCCATCTGCTCGGGTCTCGATTCTTCGTGACGGGTTGCACCGTAGTCCCACTGGCTCACTTCCGTGGAACCCCTTTTGACCTAGCAGAGCAAGCTGTAGTAGGAGCAGTAATACCGCTTATAAGCAGTAGTACGGCACCTACTACTACTGCCACTACCGCTCGCGGCTCTGCTCTTCAACGTTCCCCTATTTTCCTCAGCGGTAGTAGGGAGCAGCAGTACCGGCTATAAGCGATAGTACCGCTCACTTTGGGCAGTAGTACCATTGCTACCGTACTACCGCAACCCCTGCTACCACAGTACAGTAGTACTGCAACCCCAGTGGTAGTACCGCTGGGGCGAGCGGTAGTACAGCTCCAGCGGCTCTACTGGCCCGTGACCCCTGTGTCATTGCACTTACTTTCCTGTCACTACCGCTTGGGCGGTAGTACCGCTTATGTGCGGGCTGAGGGCTGCATAACGGTTGGATTTGTCCCCCACTATATAAAGGGGGTCTTCTTCCCCAAGAAGACCACCTCTTCCTCCCCAAACTCCATTGTTGCTCCAAAAGCTTATTTTCTCCCGATCTCTCTCCCTAGCCAATCAAACTTGTTGATTCTTTAGGGATTGGTTGAGAAGGCCCTGATTTACACTTCCACCAAGAGAAATTTGATTTCCCCCCACTAGTCCCTTGCGGGTCTTGTTACTCTTGGGTGTTTGAGCACCCTAGATGGTTGAGGTCACCTCGAAGCCACATTCCATTGTGGTGTAGCTTCGTGGTGGTGTTGGGAGCCTCCAATTCGGTTGTGGAGAGAGCCCCAACCTTGTTTGTAAAGGTCTGGTTGCCGCCTTCAAGGGCACCACTAGTGAAATCACGACATCTCGCATTTTGTGAGGGTGTGAGGAGAATACGGTGGCCCTACTGGCTTCTTGGGGAGCATTGTGCCTCCACACCGCTCCAACGGAGACGTACTTCCTCTCAAAGGGAAGGAACTTCTGTCGGTGTACTAAATATTGGGCCTTTAGTACCCCATACTTGTGCACGGGCAGTTGTAGCCATACTTGCGGCAAGGCTTGTCAGGGGAACAACTGAAGATTAATCCAAGGTTATCAAAGAGACATTCAAGCCAAGGGTCAGAAGATAAGGAGAACTGGAGACCAGAGGCTCGGCTCCCGGCAAGATCTTGCCGGGGTAGCCTGCGGAGCCCGACAAGATTCGCACCCGGCAAGGTTCCGCCACTGTGCCACCGCTCCAGCGCAGCGACCAGCCTGGCATTCTGGTCCCATCTCTGGACGCGTAGCAAGGCGCTAGTGGAGGCGAGCTTAAGCGGTGCTGATGGGATGGCCCCTTTTTCCATCCCCAAGAAAGTAGGGACACCTAAACGGACACCTCACGATGCATTAAATGCATTGGTCCTAAACCGTCAGTGGTTAGGTATGATAACCCTGTAGCTACTTTACACCTCGCATATCAACAGTTTGCCACTGTGGTGACCCCTTTGAGCATATAAAAGGAGGCCCAAGGCAACTGCTACAGGGGGAGAGAACACTCTGGGCCCATTCTGCATGCGTAGCTGCTGCACAACACACTGTTCATTGCAAGCGCTCCAAGAACCGGGACGAAAACACTGATAATAAACTAAAGCAGGAGTAGGGTTTTACGCAGATCAGCGGCCCGAACCTGGGTAAAAATCCTCTCGCGTTGATCATCGGTTCTGCTCTTTGTGCATACCTCTCCCCCTGCCGAACCGTAAAGGGGTCCTTCGGATCCCATAGGTGTCGTACGCCGACAACTTCTGTAACAAATCCTCGTCTCCACTGGCTCCACTTGTGGTTATTTCTTACCTTTACTTGTGCAAGCTTTACTTGTGTTGTATCCTTTGCTTGCTTGTATTGTGGTTGTCATATAGGTTGCCCACCTAGTTGCACATTTAGACAAACCTATTTGTTGCTAACCCTAATTTGTTAAGAAAAGTTAAAAATTGGTAGTTGCCTATTCACCCCCATCTAGTCAACCATATCGATCCTTTCAATTGGTATCAGAGCCTCGTCTCTTTATTAAGGGTTTCACCACCCGAAGAGTATGGTTGACGACGGTGGTGGTGTTGATAAAGTGTCCGAGGCCGTGGAGTTGAATTCGGTCACCCGAGATGACTTAAATGAAGCTATGGCTTCACTTAAGACATCTATGACGGCTGAAGTCAAGTCCATGCTTAAAGAACTTCTTGAGGGGTTGAAATCTTCCTCTGGTCCGTTGCATGTGGTTAATCCCACCGCATCAGAGTCCGAGGCCAATTCCGGTAAGGAAGCGGTTAAAGGTACTCAAACCTCCTCCCCTCAAGACAAGAATGGGCCGGGACCATTTGCCTTGGTTCCTCCTCCCCCGGTCTATGGAGGACCAGTCCCTACCCCTCATATAAACCATCTTGGTCCTCCTCCTAAGATTGTGAAGGGTGATTTCTCTAATTGGGTTTTTCGTATCAAGTCTCATTTGAATCATAGCTCAACAATTCTTTGGAGAATCATCGAGCAAGGGTTGTACCCGCATGATCCAAACAACTTCACTCCAAGAGAAGAGGCGAACAATCAATACAATCATTCTGCCTTGTTCATCCTTCAAGCCGCGGTGCCTCCCGAATACCTAGCTCAGTTGCGTCCCTTCGCTCATGCAAAGGATTGTTGGGAACATATTATATCTCTGTACAAGGGAAGCTCAAGCATTCAACGGTCCAACTTTGAGGTGGTTCTTGATGAGGCCGATGAGTTTGTGATGAATGAAGATGAGGATCCTCGTGGTCTCTACCGAAGATTGACAACTCTTGCGGTCGCTCTTCAAGATCATGGGAGAAAGGATACATATGATAATTGGATCAAGCGCAAGTTTCTCAAGGCCATCATGCCATTCAACAAGGCCATGTCCTCCGTGATTCGTCAAAGGCTGGACTTCCACACCTTGTCTTCAAGTGAAGTGTTGGATGAGTTTATTGACATGAACATCATGAACAAGACCGCCGACAATGCGCTAGCTCGTGTCCAACGGTCAAAGAAAGCCACTCCCAACCTTGCCTTGAAGGCCAAGGCCATTCCAGAAGAAGAAGAGAGCTGCCCCGAAGACACCAAATATGCATACCACGAGCACATGGCTCTTGGTCAAGGCAATTTTGGGGCAACAAGAGAAACTCAAGGCCCAACTTCTCCAAGAACAACTCAAGTGGCTCAAAGGGCAAGCAACAAGTGAGGACTTGCTACAATTCTGGCAATGTGAGTCACTTTGTGGTGGATTGCCCATATGAGAAGAGGGAGGACAATAGTGGCAAGCTCATTCGCAAAGACAAGGCCAAGTCCTTCACAAACAAGAACAACTTCACCAAGAAGATACCTCAAAAGGGCCTGGTGGCACAAGAAGAGTACATCTCCGATGATGATGATGATGATGATGATGAAGATACAAGTGGTGAAGGAATGGCAACGGCAACCGTGGCCATTGCCACCTCTTCCCCAACTAAGGTGTCTCTCTTCGGCGCCCCCAATGAGAACTTCATTGCCAAGTGCCTCATAGCCAAAGGTATCAACAAGGTAACCTCCAACATCAAAACCACTATCACTACTACTCCTTCTTTGTTGGATTGTGTGAATGATAGTGAGGTGGTGAAGGTTGATGAGAACGAATTTGATAAATTCTTGAGTAAGCTCAAAGGTGAGACGAAGAAGCACTTTGTTGCTCTCTTGGAACAGCTTGGTGAGGCCAATGACATCATTGAGTCTCATGAGGATATGATCTCCAAGTTGGAGGGGCATAGTCATGATTATGCCGATGAGATTGCGAATCTTTCCATTGCTCTTGAGGAAGAGCGAGGTCTTCGTTTGACACTTAAGGAGTCACACAATGTTGATCTTGCTAAATTGCAAAAACATCTTGATCATTCTAGTGTTCTTACTCGTGTGCTTAAATCTGAGAAGGCTGCACTTGGGGTTGACCATGATAGACTCAAAGAGGAGTTTGACATACTTGAAAAGGCTCACAAGGTCTTGAAGGGTGCTCATACTTCCCTCAAAGAGTCTCATGATCAACTCCAAGTGAAGCTAACCAAGGAGATAACTACTTGTTCTCCTTTTGTTTTAATTGATAATGCCAATGCTACTAACCCTTGTTGTGAGCATGTGCATCTTGTGGAGGAGAATGCCAAGTTGAAAGAGCAACTTGAGAAAGGCCTTGTGTCTTGCATACAAGGTGAGAAGAACCTCAATGACCTTTTGAGCAATCAAAAGGAAGTTGTGGCAAAGGAAGGGCTTGGGTTTGTACCCAAGTCAAAGAAGAAGAAGAAGAAGAAGACCAAGCAACCTCGCCCACTCAAAGAAGTATTCATTAAAGGCGGGAGAGGGTGCTCATGAGAAGAATAAGAACATGGGTATGGGTGGTAATGCCAAGAAGGGCAAGACCACCCCTTCGAACAAAGCTAGCGACTTTAATCCTTCCTATGTTTTATGTCGTGCTAGTGATGGGCATGTTTATGCCAAATTTGTTGGTTCTTCTTATGAGTACACTGAATGGTCTATTTGAGTTCCTAAGACCCTTGTTGCTAACCTCAAAGGACCCATTCAAAAATGGGTACCTAAATCCAAGCATTGATATCATGTAGGAGTTTGCTTCCGGTGGGGTGTCATGGTTGCTCGATAGTGGAGCAACAAATCATATGACCGGGAGCAAGGACTTGGTGGAGGATGTGCATCCAATTCCATCTATGCCCACCCATGTCCAATTCGATGATGCTTCAACATCTAAGGTATTGGGTCTTGGCAAGGTGGTCATCTCTCAAGATTTATCTATTGAGAAGGTCATGCTTATTGAGTCACTTGCATACAATTTACTTTCCGTTCGTCAACTTGCACTCATGGGCTTTGCTACATTCTTTGATCTTGATACTGTGGCCCTTTTGTGGAGCAATACTCTTAAAGTAGCTTTTGTTGGGCATGTCAACAACGGTCTCTATGTGGTTAACTTTTCGGAGCGACCCACTAAGACTGCGACTTGCCTAATGGCTAAAGTTGATGTGGGATGGCTTTGGCATCGCCGGCTACCCCATGTCAATATGAGATCTTTGCAAAGCCTCCTCAAAGAGGATCACATTCGTGGACCAACAAATGTGAGTTTTGCCAAAGACTGTGCTTGCAGTGCTTGTATCGAAGGAAAGCTACATGAGACGACTCATCGATCCACTACTATGATCTACTCAAAGAGGTCATTGGAGCTCCTTCACATGGACCTCTTCGGCCCTCCATCCTTTGATAGTCTTGGGGGAAGAAAGTATTGCTTGGTGATTGTGGATGATTACTCAAGGTACACATGGGTATACTTATTCAAGAGGAAGAGTGAGACTCACCAAACCGTCATCGACTTTGCAAATGAAGCTCAACATCAACATGAAGCAAAGATATTGATGATTAGAAGTGACAACGACACCGAGTTCAAGAACTACACCTGGGATGAGTTTCTTAGTGATGAGGGGATCAAGCATCAATATGATGCACCCTATACCCCTCAACAAAATGGTGTTGCAGAGAGGAAGAACCAGATGTTGATGGATGTGGCAAGGACCATGATGGCGGAATTCAAATCTCCATACAACATTTGGGCCGAAGCCATCAACACCGCACGTCATGCATCCAATCGGCTCTACCTCCGCAAAGGCTTGAACAAGACTCCATATGAGATTCTTAACGGTAACAAGCCCAACCTCAAGTACTTCCGGGTGTTCGATTGTAAGTGTTCCATTCTCAAGAAAGGTGTTCGTTTGTCTAAATTCGAACCTAAAGCTCAAGAGGGCATATTTGTTGGTTATGCTACAAACTCTCAGGCTTACCGTGTTCTCAAAAAGTCCAATGGACTCATTGAGGAGACATGTAACATGGAGTTTGATGAAAATAATGGCTCCCAAGTGGCGCAAAATGGTCTTTGTGATGTAGGTGATGAAATTCCTCCTCAAGCCATAAGAAGAATGAGGATTGGTCAAATACTCCCCATTGAGGAACCCCTTGTGGCCGAAGGAGAAGGACAATGCTCTACTCAAGTGGAGCCATCACCGACGCTAAACCTACATGCTTCCGAAGAACAAGTGAAGGCCCTCAACCAAGTGAACAAGATCAAGGGCAAGATCAACATCATAATGATGGTGATTCACCAAGTGATGCCCAAGATCAAGTTCCTGACACCGAGAAAGCTCAAGATCAAGAGCAAGCTCAAGACGGTGCTCAAGATAATCAAGATTATGGACCTTAAATGCCTATTGAGGAGTTATTGGAGCGCCGAGCCGCCAAGATCTCCTCCACTCTCAAACATCAAGATGATGTCATGGAGAATGTGCTTGGTAGCTTAAGAAAAGGGGTAACCACTCGTAAACAATTAACAAACTTTTGTGAGCATCACGCGTATGTTTCTTGTATTGAACCCCAAAAGGTACATAAGGCACTCGAGGACTCGGATTGGCTTGAAGCCATGCATGATGAACTCAACAACTTCGAGCGCAACAAGGTGTGCCAATTGGTGCCAAGGCTAAAGGAGAATCATAATGTCGTTGGGACCAAATGGATCTTCAAGAACAAGCAAGATGCGAATGGTGCAGTCACTCGCAATAAGGCAAGATTGGTAGCACAAGGCTACTCCCAAGTCGAGGGTATCGACTACGGTGAAACACTTGCTCCCGTTGCTCGCCTTGAATCTATTCGCATGTTGCTTGCATATGCATCTCATCATGATTTCAAATTACATCAAATGGATGTGAAGAGTGCATTTCTTAATGGTCCTCTTAATGAGTTGGTATATGTCAAGCAAGCTCCGGGGTTCGAGGATCCCAAGTTCCCCAATCATGTATACATGCTCGATAAGGCACTCTATGGCTTTAAACAAGCCCCACGTGCATGCTATGAGCACCTTACCAAGTTGTTGCAAGACCGTGGGTTTGAAACTGGGAAAATTGATCCCACTCTTTTCACAAAGAGGGTCAAAGGGGACTTGTTCATATGCCAACTATATGTTGATGATATTATTTTTGGTTCTCCTAAAAAAGCTTTCAATGATGAGTTTGACGCACTCATGACCTAGAAGTTTGAGATGTCTATGATGGGAGAGTTGAAGTTCTTTCTCGGGTTCGAAGTAAAGCAAAGAAAAGAAGGGACTTTCATCAACCAAGCCAAATATACCCAAGACATGCTCAAGAGATTCAAGCTAGATGACGTCAAGCCGGCTAAGACTCCAATGCCAACCAAATGCAAGCTCGACATTGATCCCAATGGTAAAGCGGTGGATCAAAAGGTATATCGTTCCATGATTGGATCCTTGCTTTACCTTTCTGCATCTAGACCGGATATTATGTTGAGTGTGGGAATGTGTGCAAGGTTCCAAGCCGCACCTAAGGAAAGTCACTATGTGGCGGTCAAGCGAATCTTTCGATATTAGCTCATACCCCAAGCTTTGGCTTATGGTACCCCAAAGGATCAAGCTTTGATCTCATGGGATATTCGGACTCAGATTGGGCGGGAGATGTTGTGGATAGGAAGTCAAATTCCGGAGGGTGCCAACTTCTTGGTCACTCTTTGGTGAGTTGGTCTTCGAAGAAGCAAAATTGTGTGTCTCTCTCCACCACTGAGGCTAAGTATGTAGCCGCTGCAAGTTGTTGCGCACAATTGCTATGGATGAGGTAAACTTTAAAGGATTACGGTGTCACTTGTGACAAAGTGCCTCTTCTATGTGACAGTGAGAGTGCTATCAAGATCTCCTACAACCCAGTGCAACATAGCAAGACGAAGCATATTGAGATTTGTCATCATTTCATACGAGATCACATCACGCGTGGAGAGATTGAGGTTATCTATGTTAACACTCAAGAGCAACTAGCGGATATTTTCACAATGCCTTTAAATGAAGCAAGATTTCGTGAGCTAAGCCATGAGCTAAATATCATTGATTCGAGCAATGTGGCTTGAATCTAGGCACACCCCACCGCATTCATCATGATATATTGTTCTAGATGTAGGCATGGACATAGGGGGAGTGTTGTTCTCTCAATGAACTCTCCCTCCCCCCATTGTGCATAAATTGATCAAGTCTTTCACATTAGCCATTTTGTCACAGCCCTAGTAATTGATTGTAATTAGTTGCATAATCATCCTTGCATCATGTCTAAACTGGTTTGAAACTTGAAATAGGGATGCTCAAAACCCTAGCACCAAATTAATTCAAATAGGTTCAACCTAAAATAATTCTCAATGAATCCAAAGTACCCTTCAAAAATGTTCATCGTTTATGGGAAGTGATGAAAAGCTCCTCCATAAATATTACACTTTTTCCATGGCATTTGTGGACTTTGAGTTAACTCCTAATGTATTTGAATTGGGGTTATAAATTCCTATAAATATATTTATAACTCGAATAATTCTGAAAAATAATGTGGGGCTTTGGATTAGTTCATCTTACACCCACAATATTTCCAGAAGCATCTTAAATGATTTAGTGCCTAACCTAAATAAAAATAGAGAAAATAAAATAGAAAAACAGACGCAGAAAAGAGGAAAGGCTTACCTGGGCTAACTTACCCAGCCGGCCCAGCTCCTGTGTGGCCCATCTCGACCAAGTGCCAGTCAACCCTAACCTTTTGCCAGCCAGACCAAACGCGTGCCCGACCCGTGCATGCCGCGCGCGCACCAGCTTCTGCTCGTCTGCCTGCCTCCCGTGACACGTCAACGAGCCGGATAGACTCCATGGTGTCGTCCGGATTGAGCGGGCGCCCTCTCTCTCTCCCTCGTTCTCTCCCTCGCCACTTCGCGCCATGGACGAAGCCACCGCAAGCTCGCCGTCACCATTCATGTAGCCACCGCCGTCCCCTCACCCTATAGCCGTGTCTGGGAGCTCTGCTACAACCCCCTCGTCGTCCTCGCTGAGCCACGCATCACCGGAAGCAGTGGAGCCTCGCCATCGAGCTTGATTCCGCCGCCTCTGCATCGAGATCGCCGATGTCCGTACGCCGTCTCCGCCAACTCCCCGAGCCCGTTGAGCTCCGCTTCGACCCCGCGGTGAGCTCCGCTGTATTTCCCCCTGCTTCCCGAGCTCGTATGCATCCCCTAACGGCCCGAACCACCGAAGCCGAGAGCTCATCGCCACAGGCGATGATGTCATTATTGTTTTAGCCACCACAGCTCGCGCCTGAGCGCATCAACGTGTTTGGTGCCTCCCCAGGAACACACAGCTCCCACCAGCTCCTCCTCCCGAGCACCCTAGCGCTGAGCCCAACCTAACCCGAACTCCGGCCGCCGCCTACGTCGCCGCCGCCGTCATTTTGGTCCTTCCCGGCATGAGCTGAGAGCTCCGCTGGACGCGCACGAGCCCTAGCATCCCGTATAGCCACTCCGTCACTCGAATGGTCGCCGGAGGCGGTTTCCCGACGCCTCCGCTGCGTTCGACCTCGACGGCTGCTATTTCTTGAGCTTGCATTGATTTTTCCCTTGAAGAGGAAAGGGTGGTGCAGCAAAGTAGAGATAAGTATTTCCCTCAGTTAAGAACCAAGGTATCAATCCAGTAGGAGGCACAAGCAAGTCCCCAATATACGCACCTGCACAAACTAACAAACACATGCACACAACGTGAAAAAGGGGTTGTCAATCCCTTCACGGTCACTTGCAAGAGTGAGATCTAATAGAGATGGATATAAAAGATAAATAAAAGGCAAAACAAAGTAAATATAAATAAATTACAACAAGTTATTTTTAGGTTTTTGGTTTTATAAATATGAAAATATATGATGGAAAATAGACCCCGGGGCTATAGGTTTCACTAGAGGCTTCTCTCTCGAAGAAAGCATACGGTGGGTAAACAAATTACTGTTGAGCAATTGATAGAAAAGCGCAAAGTTATGAAGATATCCAAGGCGATGATTATGAATATAGGCATCACGTCCGTGACAAGTAGGCCGACTCCTGCCTGCATCTACTACTATTACTCCACACATCGACTGCTATCCAGCATGCATCTAGTGAATTAAGTTAACAAGAACGGAGTAACACCTTAAGTAAGATGACATGATGTAGAGGGATAGATCCAATCAATATGGTAAAAAAACCCATCTTTTTATCCTTAATGGCAACAATACAAATATGTGCCTCGCTACCCCTACTGTCACTGGGTGAGGACACCGCAAGATTGAACCCATCACTAAGCACCTCTCCCATTGCAAGAAAAACCAATCTAGTTGGCCAAACCAAATTGATAGATCGGAGAGAAATACAAAACTATCTTAATCATGCATAAAAGAGTTCAGAGAAGACTCAAATAATATTCATAGATAATCTGATCATAAATCCACAATTCATAGGATCTCAACAAACGCACCGCAAAAGAAGATTACATCGAATAGATCTCCAAGAACATCGAGGAGAACATTGTATTGAATATCAAAGAGAGAGAAGAAGCCATCTAGCTACTAGCTATGGACCCGTAGGTCTGTGGTAAACTACTCACACATCATCGGAAGGGCAACAAGGTTGGTGTATAGGCCCTCCATGATCGAATCCCCCTCCGGCAGAGTACCGAAAAAGGCCCCAAGATGGGATCTCACGAGAACAGAAGCTTGCGGCGGCGAAAAAGTATTTTTGGTGTGTCCTCTGGTATAGGGGGAATATTTGAGAATTTATAGTGCTGTGATTAGGGTTAGGGGAGTCCCGAGGGGCCCATAAGCCCCTTTGCCGCGCCCCCCTAGGGCTTGTGGCCCTCTCGTGGCTCCTCTGGCCTCCTCTCCAAGTCTCGTGGGTGTCTTGTCGTCCAAGAAAAATCATCATAAAGTTTTATTCCGTTTGGACTCCGTTTGGTATTGATTTTCTGTAAAAGTTAAAAACAAGGAAAAACAACTGGCACTGGGGCACTAGGTTAATAGGTTAGTCCCAAAAAATGATATAAAATAGCATATAAAACATCCAAGATAGATAATATAATAGCATGGAACAGTAAAAAATTATAGATACGTTGGAGACGTATCACCGGCGGCCCTAACTCCGGCTAAACTCCGGTTGCCACTAACCCTAATCACCCCTAGGTCCATGACAAGTGGGCCCAGCCACTGACTAATCTTGGTTTAGGGTTAGAATTAACACTAACCACCCTGTTAACTGGCTGGGTCACTAACCAGTGGGCCCCACTGGCCAGGTTTGACCCGGCTGACCATGCTGACCCTGATTTTCTGGCGTTTTTATAATTCAGAAATGATTTATGAAAATGCAGAAAATTAGTTAAACTTCAAAAATTCATAGAATTTTAACCGTAGCTTAGAATGAAATAATTTACATATGAAAAATGATCAGAAAAATCCAATCTATCCATTTATGCTACTTTCATGCATGTTTAGCCAACTTATACCTACTGTATAAGTGAAAACACTAATTGGCATTTAAAGTGCTTAATATGGGAGTTTGCATTTGAACCCTTGGTTCAAATGGAGCTCATTTGAAGTGTTGCTAGATGCATTAGCACACTCCATAGAATTCTTGCCATGTCATCTTCATGCATCATATTGTTGCATATGTTGTGTATTGATTGCCGGCACCGTCCTTCTCGATAGGTCCTGCTCCGGAGAGTCTTCCAGAGTACCTGTCTGAGGATCAGTGCTCCACTGTTGATATTCCAGGCAAGCAAACCCCCTTTGAGCATTTCAATACAATCCCACTCTCTCCCTCCTGCTCCCTTTTACTGCATTAGGACAACAACGATTCAACTGTTACCTATTCTTGGTAGTTGAACCCATTCCTTTGCATGACCTGTCATTGTCACGAAATAGCTAAACCATCCTAGCATGCTTAGGAGTTGCTTGAGCTTTGTTGTGACCATTCATCCATGCTCGCTTGCTATGCTTAGAGTTGTGTCGGGTCTGGTCCATCTGGGTGATGAATTGGAATGTTCATGTTTTACTGTGTGAGAGCTAAGTGTGTGAACACGATTTGATAAAGGTGGTGAAGAAAGACCGTGTTGGAGAACATGGTGGATTGTCTCATGATACGGCTCACAGGAATTGAGTTCCATGCTTATCAGAGCCTACCTTGCGGTTACACGGACATTTACGAGTCAGGTGTGCGGGCAGGTGGCGCATGGCGCGTGTGTCCGGGTGACACACGACATGGCATAGTGTTCAGACTGGATGTAGATACGTGTTCCAAGAGGGAACGTTGCTGATGGGATGGGGACGGGTTCCTTTGAGTCAGGGTTATAAATGATCTATTCGAATAGCCGCGTCCTCGGATATGGATTACTTGGAAAGCTTATATGGTTCATAGATAACTGGAAGTGGATACTCCAAAATGCACAAGATAAGCATGAGTGCTATGGATGGCCTTCTCGTAGGGAGACGGGAGCGGATCCATAGTGGTGTATTGATATGGTGAATATGTGGACTCGTGTGCGCTTTCTCACCTCAAAGAAAATACTGGTAGTCATAGTATAGGATAGCCAGTGAGTAAAAGTTGGCTTGCTGCAGTCGAACTCCACAACCCCCTTTTGTTGATACTGATGCATATGTAGCTAGTTCTGATGTAAGTCTTGTTGGGTACATTTGTACTCACATCTGCTTAATTTATGTTTTTGCAGAGAGACTTCAGTCTCACTAGTAGTTATATGTGGGCTTCGGCAATTAGCTTGGGAATCCCAGACAGTGGTCTGGTTCCTTTGGAGGGTCTTGTAGATAGACAGGCTTTCCAGCCTTCTTTCTTTCCAGCTGTTTGTACCCAGACAGGATAAGCTTCTACATGTGCTTGTTGCTTGTATGACTTTGTATGTTGGGTCATGAGACCCATGTTTGTAATATCATACTATGTATGGCTCTCCGTAGCCTTCCAAATAAATACTTTGAGTCATAGAGTTTTGTTGTGATGCCATGTTGTATTTACACATATCGAGCATATTGTGTGTATGTTATTGAAATGCTTGGTATGTGTGGGATCCGACACCTAGTTGCTTATTCTTGGTAGCCTTTCTTACGGGGAAATGCCTCCTAGTGCTTCCACCCAGAACACATGGATTGACCATCATGTGTCCTTCTTTGCTCTCGTGTCTGTCCCTTCAGGGAAATGTCACACGGTGTTTACCGGAGTCCTGATAGCTTGCTACAGCCTGGTTACACTCACTGCTGACCGACACGTGCATTGTTGGGTCATGTATGCCTGTCCCTGTAAGTTTGTGCCACCTTGGATTTACGACTAGTCATGTTAGCCCGGGTTCTCTGTCATATGGATGCTAGCGACACAATCATATATGTGAGCCAAAAGGCACAAACGGTCCCGACCTAGGTAAGGCTGCAGCCGTGGGGATACCGTGCGTGAGGCCGCAAAGTGATATGATGTGTTACATGCTAGATCGGTGTGATTTAGGATCGAGGTCCTGACACATTTTTATGGTACTTGTGCTTCAAAGATGAGTTTTGGTCATGGACCCAAGGTTAAAATCTTCGCGGTGTCATACTAATTGACTCAAACATAGGTGGCTTCGGTCACCGCCCTCCCTTTGGGGAGGGGCTTGTTCGAGTTGGTCTTTGTTATTTTATCTAGCCGCTTTGGACTTTGATTGTGCTTTGAGTCACTCCAAGTTTGCTCCTCCTTTTGTCTCTCTTTTTGAACCACAAGTGTCTCTTCCCTTTTCCTGGTGTTTCGTGTCTCCAATCCAAGCCATCTCATATTCAACCTCTCTAATATTTGCATAAGCCACCCTTTTAACTTGATCTTGCTTGCTCTTTCCTGCATGGTACTACCGCTGGTACGGGCAGTACTACCGCTTGTAAGCGGTACTATCATCGTGTCCCATGGTACTACCGCTCAAGCGGTACTACTCGGCCTCCTGCCACAGAGTAGTACCAGAGCGCTACTACCGCTCACCCGAGCGGTACTACCGCTTTGTGGTTGGGTGCGGGGATTTGAGTCGGGCTGGGGGAGTTCCAACTCCCACATACCCATTCGTCTCTCTCTCCCCCACACCCACTCCTCTCACAGGCAAGAACAAGCACCGGGGGCCTCCGCCGGGCCGCTGATTCCGTGTCGTCTTCCGTGATTCCGTCCGGTGGGATCGTTCCCCACCTTCTCCTCTTGCCATGGATGCCGGTATTGCCCTTGTTTTCCTCTCCTTTGGTTCTATTTCTTGAATCTAGGTTTAGGGCAATACTTGTTGCATTCTTCGATTTCTTGCCAAATCGGGGCATGAGTAGGACGTAGAAGACTGCTAGAGTAGGTGGATTGAAGTTTGACCCACGAAAATTTGAATTTGACACCTCCAATAGTACCGGATCTCATCGCGGCAGTTGTTAGCCTGCTGACTTCCGCCTCGAGTGGTACTACCACTCCCCTGGAGTGGTACTACCGCTTACAGGTGGTACTTCCGTTGTGAGGCGTGGTACTACCGCCAGAGCTGTCAACTTCAAGTTTTCTCACATCAACCTTCAATCTCGTTTATCTGTTTTTCTTTGGCTTATGCAATACGTTTACACCTGATTTTCCCTCTTGCTGTCCTGTGGTTTTTAGGTGGTGGTACCTCCGAGCATCAGGCTCATCGCAAGAATCCGGCTCGTACAAGTGGCTCCAAGCACTATCGTTCAACTGATGTGCCAGGAAGTGAACCCAGTGAGCAACCTAGGCAGAGAGTTAAGGTGATGGCATCCAAGAGCAAGAGAACCAAGACAGAGAATGATGTGCCAACAAAGGAGTTCTATCTCGCTCGTAAGCGCAATCCTTACCGCGTGCCTCAAGAACCATCTCTTGTCAATCGCCGGTTTTGGAACAAGATGCAGGAGTCGATTTATCATGATGTTATGAAAGGCAAGAAGAACTTGTTTGTGAAAGTCAAGTCCATTGATCTCACCCTCATGGAGTGCGACTTAGACTATTTTGGTGAGACTTTGCAGAGGTGTGAAGAGCTGGATATCAAGCGGATTATCTCCTTCAACAAGGACTTTGATGCAAAACTTGTGGCTCAGTTTTATGCCACGATGCATTTTGGGTATGATGAAGCAAGGACACTCACTTGGATGACTAATGGAAGGCGTCTATCGGCTGAATGGAAGGATTTCATGGCGAGTCTGATGTACGATGATAAGGGGGCCCAAACCCCAATTGGGTTTTGTCCTCACAGGGAGTCTGCTGCTACTGACAAATCTGCACTTTGGCCTTTCTCCACACGGAAGGTTTCTGACACTGGGGAGGTATCCTATGAGCTGTGACCCTTTCTTGGTATCATGCATCGGGTCTTTCGGAACACTCTGTTCCCTCGCATTGGGAACTTGGATATGGTGCACTTTTATCTTGTGGACTTGCTTTTCTTTTACCAAAAGGAGAAGGGCACTCCAGTGGTGCCGGATGTATCCCATGTTATGTGGTCGGAGCTTTACTGCTACTTGTGAGCCGTGTTGGGATTTCCTCGAAGAGGAGAGGATGATGCAGTACTGTAGAGACAAGTATTTCCCTCAGTTATGAAACCAAGGTTATCAATCCAGTAGGAGAACCAAGAAACACTATGTAAATAACACCTGCACACAAACAACAAATACTTGCAACCCAACGCGTAGAGGGGTTGTCAATCCCTCAACGGTTATGAGCAAGATTAAATTGTATACTTTTTTGATAAATAGATCTGACAAAAATACAAAATAAAATAAATAAAAGAAAATTGCAGCAAGGTATTTTTATTTTTAATATATGATAAAAGATAGACCCGGGGGCCATAGTTTTCACTAGAGGCTTCTCTCAAGAAAATAGCATACGATGGGTAAACAAATTACTGTTGGGAAATTGATAAAAAAGCAAATAATTATGACGATATCCAATGCAATGATCATACATAGGCATCACGTTCAAGACAAGTATACCGAAATGATTCTACATCTACTACTATTACTCCACACATCGGCCGCTATCCAGCATGCATCTAGTGTATTAAGTTCATGAAAAAACGGAGTAACGCCTTAAGCAAGATGACATGATGCAGACAAGATAAACTCACGCATGAATAAACCCCATCTTTTTACCCTTAATAGCAATGATACATATGTGTCATGTCCCTTTCAGTCACTGGGATTGAGCACCGCAAGATCGAACCCATTACAAATCACCTCTTCCCATGGCAAGATAAATCATTCTAGTTGGCCAAACCAAACCAATAAATCGGAGAAGAAATACGAAGCTACAGTAATCATGCATAAAAGAGTTGAGAGAAAACTCAAATAATATTCATGGATAGATCTGATCATAAACTCACAATTCATCGGATCCCAACAAACACACCGCAAAAAGTCATTACATCAAATAGATCTCCAAGAACACCGAGGAGAACATTGTATCGAAGATCAAAAAGAGAGAAGAAGCCATCTGCTACTAACTATGGACCCATAGGTCCATGGTAAACTACTCACGCATCATCGGAGGGTAGCAAGGATGATGAAGAGCCCCCTCCGTGATCAAATCCCCCTCCGCCAGAGTGCCGGAAAAGGCCTCCGAATGGGATCTCGTGGTTCTGGAACTTGCGGCAGTGGAAAAAGTATTTCTTGGACTCCTCTGTTGGTTTCAAGATTTTAGAGAATTTATAGAGGCGGAGTTAGGTCAAACGGAGCCTCGTGGGCCCCACAAGCCACCAGGGTGCGCCCTGGTGCCTTGTGGGCCCATGTTGCATTCTCTGGTCTTCTCCCAAAGCTTCTAGTGTCTCTTTTGTCCAGAAAAAAACCTCCAAAAAGTTTGTGGCATTTGGACTTCGTTTGGTACTGATATTCTGGGAAACCAAAAACAAGCAAAAAACAGCAACTGGCACTGGGCACTAAGTTAATAGGTTAGTCCCAAAAAATGATATATTATTGCTTGAAAGTGTATATAAAACATTCAAGATTGATAATATAATAGCATGGAACAATAAAAAATTATAGATACGTTGGAGACGTATCAAGCATCCCCAAGCTTAATTCCTGCTCGTCCTCGAGTAGGTAAATGATAAAAACATAATTTTTGATGTGGAATGCTACCTAACATATTCATCATATATTCTTTTCTTTTGTAGCATGGATATTTGGAGTTGAATGATTCAAAGCAATAGTGTATAATTTGACATGAAAACATCAATACTCAAGCATATCAACAAGCAACAATGTCTTTCAAAATATCAACGCTAAAGAAAGCTATCCCTAGCCCATTATGCTCAATCATTGACCCATTCATGAAACACACTCAAATATTAGCTACATCCAATACACAAGTGTAACGCCCGGTTAATTAAGCTACATTAATTCCCTGCTAATGATGCCACATCATCATGATTACAGTTGTTGAACTCGCGTTGATTCAAAGTCGGTTCAAATTCAATTTTAAAACAAAGTCAAAATTAAAAGTTTTCAAATGTCAAAACTAAAATGTGCAAACTGTGGCAAATAATTCATAAATATTGTTGGTGAAGAAACCACTTTTTTATAAAAGGTTTAAACGCACAAAATTAATTAAACAGAGGCTTTAACATTTAATAAAATGCCTTTTCTAATTTATAAAATAGCAAACTATTTTATTTGGGAGTAGAACCTTTCGTGGCAGAGGGTTAAACTAAAACACTATTTTAGGTACGGGTCTCATATTTTTATTAAACTAAAATGGTGTGGAAATTAAATAAAACAGTAAAAGGTAAATGATAAAAAGTAAAAAAAAGAAAAGAGAAACTCCCCCTCGGCCAACTGGGCTCTAGCCCAGCCGGCCGGCCCACCTCCCCTCCTACCTAACCCCCCCACTCCCATGAAACCCTAAGCCCACTACCCCACTTCCCCCGATCCCCCTCGTCTCCCCTCCCCGTCATCTGGATCGGGGGCAACCGCCGCCCCCGACGCCCCGCCGCCGTCGCGCGCCATCGCCCCGCCGCCCTCGTCGCTGGCAGCTCGGACGCCGCCCCGTCCACACCGCCGATGCCCGTCTGCCTCCCCGAGCCCACGGCCATCCCCTGCAGCTCCTCTGTGAGGACCCCGTTTCCCCTCTCCCTCAATCTCTGTCGCCGCCACCGCGCGATCGCGCCTGCCCCCGTGCCGCTGCTCGCCGCGCCGTGACCTCGCCAGCACCGCTGCCGCTCGCCTCGCTTGCCCTGCTCCGCCGCCTGGCCCCGCCGCTCGCGCCCGCGCTCGCTGCGCCTCCCCTCGCGCCCGCCCGTGGTTGCTGCCGCCCGTGCCCGCTGCTTCGCCCGCGCACCCGCTCCTCCCTCCCGCTCGTCGCTGCCCTACGTGGCCCGCTCGGCCGGCCTCGCCGTGCCGCGCTCCAGCCTTGGCCTCGCCTCTAGTGCATGCGCGCGCGCTGGCCCGGACAGGCACAACGCGGACATGTCCGGCTATAGCCGCTGACCACTGGGGCCCATCCCCTGTTAAAAAGAAAAAAAAGAAAATAAAATGAAATTATTAAAATTAATAATTAATTAATTAATTAGTGAATTATTTAAGTTAATTAACTCTGATTAGGTTAAATTAATTAATTAGTTAGTTAATTAAACAGTCATTAAGTTAACTAAACCCTAATTAATTAGGCAGAGTATGATAGGTGGGGCCCACACGTCAGGTTGACCCAGTCAACTGCACAGTTGACTGCTGACGTCATGATGACGTCAGCATACACTGTTTCGGATAATGTTGATTTAAATAATTAAATAAATTCCAGAAATTAATAAAACTTTAGAAAATCATATAAATTAATCCGTAGCTCAGATCGAAAAACTTTATACATGAAAGTTGCTCAGAATTTCGAGATGAATCCAAATACGTGGTCTGTTTGTCCGTCACACGTCCCTAACTATCCGAACATGGAACCGTTCCCCTCTGGTCATCTGTCTGACAACTGTCCGGAACCGGGAAAACATTCCCGGATGTTTTCCCTCTTCACTTAAATCGTGTAACACCACGTCAGAACACCCCTAGCTCTGTGTAGTGTCATGATATGCTCTTGTTTGCTTTGTATTTACTGTTTCTTCCCCCTCTTATCTCTCGGTAGACCCTGACACCGACGTCGTCCCTGAGACCGACGCAACTCAGGAGCCCGACGCCACCGTTGACGACCTTGCCCTTGCCGCCGAGCAACCAGGCAAGCCCCCCCTTTGATCATCCCGATATCGCCCATTCTAATTTCTCATGCTTGCATTAGAATTGCTGCTGCTACTGCTTTACCTATTCTGATGCATAGCCTGTTTATTGTAACCTACTGTTGATAATTACCTGCATATCCTAAACTGTCTAGTATAGGCTGGGTAGAGACCTATCAGTGATCCTACTAGTCCCGATTGCCCCGCTGGATTATCAGAAGACCCGATCAACGGGATTGAAGACCAGGCCCTGACACCGCACATCACCACCCCTTAGTTGTAACGACACTGCAGCGTTACTATCAAGTGCCGAGGGTGAAACCTCTTGTAGCACTTCTGATGTTAACTCTGTAGAGTAGCTATTCGGTCGTGGTCATCGAGGGTGATTCCTCCTTCACCACTTCCGATAATGACGCCGTCGTACAACACCTCAAGTGTGAACCCAGCGAGGGTGATTCCTCCGAGTTCACCTTGACGGTTACATCGAGTAGGAATCCAAGGAGGGTGATACCTCGGATTCCCTTGATGTTATGGACACACGGATACTTGGACCTTACACTGTTACTTGGAAAGGTGGGTCGACCCTGAGGGGTACCCGCGTGCGCCTAAGTGGCGAGTGTTGTGAAGACGGGTTGACCTGGATGGTGCCCGAGTGATGAATACGAGGCGCGGCCGGGCATTCTTGGCCCTTGCCGCAAGTCCTCGAGACGGGGCGATGGGGTCACATCTTTCGTGAGTCTCTGCTCGTTACCGCAAGCCCTAGTCCACTAACGATTTGGATATTTGATCAGAGCAGGCCTCTGGCCTGATAGCACTAACCATCACGTGGGCATAGTATGGGCGTTCTGCATCGTAGCATCAGCCGAAAGCTCTGTCAGACGTCTAGTTCAGCCTTGCGGCCGGGACGGACCGGCGCCCTCCTAGTACCTGGCTTCACCCTACTTGCAACGACCCGGAGTGCACAGGGCGATGGCCCAAGACCCCTGAGCTCTTAGGATGTAGACCGGCGGGGACCTCTCTGCTGAGCTGTAGGTAGGGTTGCGGTGTATCGTTTGGCCGAGGCCGGGCATGACCCAGGAAAGTGTGTCCGGCCGGAGTTAATCGAGCGTGTTGGGTAAGTTGGTGCACCCCTGCAGGGAAGAACACATCTATTGATAGCCGGTCCTACGGTAAAGGACACTCGGAGTTGTATCCCGATTGATACAACTAGAAGTTGAGATGAGACCTGGATATGAGGCTCTGGGATTGCTTCTCGTAGGGAGTCGAGAAGGGATCTCTGGACGAGGTTGATGACTATATGGCTCTGGGATTGCTTTCTCGCAGGGAGTCGAGAAAGGATCTCTGGGTGAGGTTGAGACTTAATGATACTGCTACATTATATTGTACTGTTCTACTCTCTTCTATTGCTGCAAGACCGCTGAAGATGCTAGTCTTCGATAGGACTAGGCCTTCCTCTCTATTCTGGCATTTCTGCAGCCCAGTCCACATATACAGCCTTCCTTTGATAATGTTGCATATGTAGTGTAGATCCTTGCTTGCTGAGTACTTCGGATGAGTACTCACGGTTGCTTTGCTTTCTTTTTCCCCCATATTCATTTGATGCGACCAGATGACAGAGCCCCGGATACAGTTGCCCCCGCCGACGATCGCTACTACTACCCCGAGGGTGGATACTACTATGAGTTGACTGACGACCAGGAGTAGGATCGGAGGGTCCCAGGCAGGAGGCCTACGCCTTTCGATCGTAGTGTTTTATTTTGCCCCGCCTTTCTAAAGGCCTTTCTGTTTCTCTTTTAATATCTATACTCAGATATCTGATGCTTCCGCTGACGTTTGTATGCGAGCTTTTGTATTCGAGCCCTCGAGGCCCCTGGCTTGTAATATAAAGCTTGTATGACTTTATTTATGTTTTAGGGTTGTGTTGTGATACCTTCCCGTGAGTCCTTAGGGTTGATCGTGTGCATTTGCGTGTATGATTAGTGCACGATTGAGTCGGGGGCGTCACAAGTTGGTATCAGAGCCGACTGCCTCTAGGAATCCCCCTTTCCAACTCCTTGGGCGTAGTTGAGTCTAGTACTTGAAAACTGTTTTACTAACTTGGCTGTGTGGCTTACGGGCCCACGTCGCCAATTGGGTGGTATTAGGATCTTTTACTCCTCGACCTTTACTCTGGGACTCTGATCTCTCTCCTAGTCGGGTTAAAATTTTACTAACTCCAACATTAGGTTCTCGTGATCACATCCACCCGGTGTTCTGAAAATTTCCCCCCTTCCTTCAAGATTGCGAGTCAGGTTCTGCTTGCAGGATCCTCTATCGAGGGCACCCTGTGTTGTCACTTGCAGATTCCTCGCTCCAACAATTTTCTCCGACGTTGAAGTAGCCTTTGCTATGTCTCATCGTGTACTTCCATATCGCGTGCCTGCGCGCCGCCTAGTTGTCTAGCCTTCCCCTTTCAGCTGTCGTATTGCCGGATTGTAATTGAGGCTATGTGTGGATTTGAATGTCTAGTGCGAATATGATGAAGTATCTATTGCACTTCCTTCTGTTGTGCGTGTTACTTCATGAATCATTTCATACACCTGCAGTTTTACTTGCTAAACTACCCCTGTTGATTTGGCAGGATGGCTGACGATCCTCCACCTCCACCCTATATTGCTGCAATGATGCAGCAGTTTGAATTGAACCGTCAGCTCAATGAGAGTCTGGTATAACGTTTGGAACGCAACGATGCTCGTAAGGAGCCTGGACCGATCTCACTGCCAGAATTTGTTCGCCTCAACCCGTCTGTTTTTCGCAACTCCACCAATCCTATGGATGCCGATGATTGGCTTCGTGACATCCTGTTTGAAATGGAGTCAGCTAGTGTGGCCCCTGACAGTTACGTCGCCTTTGCGACTTTCCATTTAAAGGGTCCAGCTGCTCAATGGTGGGAAAGCCATAAGGGTATGTTGTCTGCTAAATCTGTACCCACTTGGCAGGAATTTCAGTCAGCCTTTCGTGCACGGTACATTCCTCAAGGTCTGATCGACCAGAAGAAGCAGGAGTTTCGCAAACTTGCACAGGGCACAATGACCGTGGATGAATATCAGAGGAAATTTCTCGAATTATCCCGCTATGCTGAAGATGACGTCTGCACTGACGCCCGCAAGCAGGAGAAATTCCGTGAAGGACTGCGTACGGATATAAACCTCGCACTTGCTGTCCTTGATTTTGCAGACTTCGCAACGCTTGTCAGCCAAACTTTCCGAGTTGAGACTGCTCTGACTAAACACCAGGAGTCACTCAAGAGCACTCATGAAGCTGGCTCAACCTTGGGTCAGCCTGTTCAGAAACGTTGAGTCTGGATCCCACACAATGTTCATCATCGGCCTGCTCCAACACCAAGGCTGTCTTATGTTGCACCTCGCCTGCCTCCACCGCCGAGACAGCTAACGATTCAGGGAGGACAGTCTAATGCCATGGCTTCTCCTCAGGCTGCACCACGTCCTCCTGATGGTCGTACGAAGGGCCATCGAACCCATCATTCCAGAAGACGTAAGGCCAGGCCGCTTGCTATGGGTCGTGGCCAGGTCACTCATGTCAAAATGGGAGAAGCTCGTGAGTCACCTAAGATCGTGATGGGAACTCTGCCAGTTAATTCAGTTGCAGCTTCTGTTCTCTTTGATTCCGGGGCATCACATTCCTTTGTGTCCCAGCAATTTGCACAAATACATGGGTTAGCTATGAGCTCACTACCCACTCCATTAGAGATTATCACTCGCCGTTCCAGGTGGCAAACCAAGATGGTAAGTCACAACAATCAGATCAGAATTGAAGGGTTGATGTTCTCTGCTTCCCTTATTGCTCTTGGACCTTCCGACATAGGCATCATTCTCGGTATGGACTGGTTGACAGCCCATAATGCTTTGATTGACTGTGCTACTAAGACAGTCCAGCTCACACACCCTTCTGGTCAGGTGATCAATTACTCAGCCCGAATAGCTCAGGATGCTGAGAGCCAGATATATGTTCTGAATGCATTGAACGCTTCACCTCTTGAAGGCATCGAGAACGTTCCAGTTGTTCATGATTTTCAAGATGTATTTCCAGAAGAACTTTCAGGAATACCCCCTGCTAGAGCTGTCGAGTTTGTCATCGACTTGAAACCTGGCACAACTCCTATTGCGAAGTGTCCTTATAAGATGCCTCCGCACCACCTTCTTGAACTTAAGGAAGAAATCGACACGTCACTTAAGAAGGGTTTCATCCGCCCCAGTTCCTCTTCTTGGGGAGCACCTTCACTCTTCGTTAAGAAGAAGGATGGAACTAACCGATTGGTTCAGGATTATCGGCCCATTAACCAAGCCACAATCCAGAACAAATATCCGCTTCCTTGGATCAATGATTTGTATGATCAACTTGCTGGATCATTGGTATTCTCTAAACTTGATTTGAGGTTGGGTTATCATCAGATCCGTGTTCGTGAAGAGGATATTCCAAAGACTACATTTGTTACTCGCTATGGCTCCTACGAGTACACGGTCATGTCCTTCGGCTTAACCAATGCTCCAGCCACATTCTCCCGTCTGATGAATTACATCTTCATGGATTACCTCGACAAGTTCGTCGTGGTTTATCTAGATGATATTCTGGTATATTCGAAGAATAAAGAAGAACATGCTGAACACCTCCGTCTTGTACTGGAAAGGCTCCGAGAACACCAGTTGTATGCCAAATACTCCAAATGTGAATTTTGACTTTCTGAAGTAACGTATCTTGGTCATGTGATCTCCAAGGATGGAATTGCTGTTAACCCAGAACGAGTTCAGGCTATTCTTGACTGGACTCCTCCGAAGAACGTCAAGCAAGTGAGAAGTTTTCTCGGCCTTGCAAGCTATTGCCGTCGATTTGTTGAGAATTTTTCTAAGATTGCTAAGCCTTTGACTGATCTGCTTCACAAGGGCGTTAAGTTTGAATGGACAGACAAATGTCAAGAAAGTTTCCAGACACTCAAAGACAAGCTAACATCTGCCCCAGTACTATCTCCTCCAGATTCCCGCAAAGACTTCGTGATTTATTGTGACGCATCCCGTGAAGGATTAGGCTGTGTCCTAATGCAAGAGCGTAAGGTGATTGCTTACGGCTCTCGACAGTTGCGCCCACATGAAGAGAATTATCTGGTACATGATCTAGAACTAGCTGCTGTCATCTATGCACTGCAGTTGTGGCGACATTACCTTCTCGGTAATTGTTGCGAGATATACACGGATCATAAAAGTCTGAAGTACTTGTTCACTCAACCATCTCTAAACCTCCATCAGCAAAGATGGATGGAGGCCATTGCGGACTATGATTTGGGTATTTCCTATACCCCTGGCAAGGCTAACATGATGGCTGATGCCTTAAGCCGCAAGTCCTATTGCGACAACCTCATGGTTAGGCGAGCTCAACCTCGTCTTTTTGAAGAACTGTGCAAGCTGAATCTGCTTATTGTTCCACAGGGCTCTCTTAATAACCTTGTGATACAACCAGATCTTGAGAAAGCTGTTAAGAATGCGCAAGCTAAAGATGCTGAAATTGATCTCATGAAGAAAGATCTTCACCTTCAAAAGTACAGGGATTTCTCGCTGTCTGGAGATGGAACCTTGTATTTCAGAGACCGCATCGTCGTACCTCGCTTCGAGCTTATGACTGACAAGGTCATGAAGGAGGCACATGACACACCATTGTCTATTCATCCGGGTAGCACCAAGATGTATCGTGATCTCCGTCAAAGGTACTGGTGGTCTAAAATGAAGCAGGACATTGCTCGATATGTTGCTGAATGTGATGTTTGCCGTCGCGTTAAAGCAGAACATCAAAAGCCTGCTAGAATTCTGCAACCGTTGCCTATTCCACTATGGAAATGGGATAAGGATCAGATGGATTTCATTACTGGACTTCCCAGATCACAGAAGGGTCACGATGCTATTCTTGTCGTTGTCGACCAACTCTCCAAAGTCGCACACTTTCTGCCTGTCAAGGAGACGATCACTGCTAGTCAGTTAGCAGAGTTGTATATCTCCAGAATTGTTTCACTCCATGGTATTCCGAAGGAGATTAGTTCGAACCGTGGCGGCCTTTTCACTTCCAAGTTCTGGGAAAGTTTCCAAGAAGCTATGGGAACTCATATTACCTGGAGTTCAGCTTATCACCCCCAATCCCAAGGCCAAGTCGAGCGAGTCAATCAGGTTCTTGAAGATATGCTGCGAGCCTGTGTCATATCGTTCGGTAAGAAGTGGGAAGAATCTCTTCCATATGCCGAGTTCTCTTATAACAACAGTTATCAAGCCAGCTTGAAAATGGCCCCCTTCGAAGTTCTATATGGACGTAAGTGTCGAACCCCTCTGAATTGGTCAGAAACTGGGGAACGACCACTCGTGGGACTGGACATTATTCAACACACCAAAGAACAAGTCTGTATTGTCCGGGAAAATCTCAAGGCGGCTCAGGACCGCCAGAAGAGCAACTATGATTGCAAACGATGGGGTTTGACTTATCAACCTGGTGATCAAGCTTATCTTCGAGTCACTCCTATGAAAGGCACTCACCATTTTGGAATCAACGGCAAGCTAGCTCCGCGCTACATTGGTCCTTTCCGCATAATTGCTAGACGTGGTCAGGTGGCATATAAATTGGAGTTGCCGCCGCAATTCTCTCATATCCACGACGTCTTCCATGTGTCACAACTTCGTCGTTGCTTCAAGGAATCTCCGCACCGAGCTGTGGATCACGAGATGCTCGAATTGCAAGATGATCTTTCATATAAGGAACATCCAATCCGCATCCTCGATGAATCTGAACGTCGAACCCGTCAGAAAGTTACCAAGTTCCTCAAAGTGCAGTGGTCAAATCATACTGAAGATGAAGCCACTTGGGAACGCGAGGATAATCTTCGTGCGGAATACCCCGACCTCTTTCCTTCTACCTCCTGAATTCTCGGGACGAGAATTTCTTTTAGTGGAGGAGAATTGTAACGCCCGGTTAATTAAGCTACAGTAATTCCCTGCTAATGATGCCACGTCATCATGATTACTGTTGTTGAACTCGCGTTGATTCAAAGTCGGTTCAAATTCAATTTTAAAACAAAGTCAAAATTAAAAGTTTTCAAATGTCAAAACTAAAATGTGCAAACTGTTGCAAATAATTCATAAATATTGTTGGTGAAGAAACTACTTTTTTATAAAAGGTTTAAACGCACAAAATTAATTAAACAGTGGCTTTAACATTTAATAAAATGCCTTTTCTAATTTATAAAATAGCAAACTATTTTATTTGGGAGTAGAACCTTTCGTGGCAGAGGGTTAAACTAAAACACTATTTTAGGTACGGGTCTCATATTTTTATTAAACTAAAATGGTATGGAAATTAAATAAAACAGTAAAAGGTAAATGATAAAAAGTAAAAAAAAAAGAGAAACTCCCCCTCGGCCCAACTGGGCTCTAGCCCAGCCGGCCGGCCCACCTCCCCTCCTACCTAACCCCCCACTCCCATGAAACCCTAAGCCCACTACCCCACTTCCCCCGATCCCCCTCGTCTCCCCTCCCCATCATCTGGATCGGGGGCAACCGCCGCCCCCGACGCCCCGCCGCCGTCGCGCGCCATCGCCCCGCCGCCCACGTCGCCGGCGGCTCGGACGCCGCCCCGTCCACACCGCCGACGCCCGTCTGCCTCCCCGAGCCCATGGCCATCCCCTGCAGCTCCTCTGTGAGGACCCCGTTTCCCCTCTCCCTCAATCTCTATCGTCGCTGCCGCGCGACCGCGCCCGCCCCCGTGACCTCGCCAGCGCCGCTGCCGCTCGCCTCGCTTGCCCTGCTCCGCTGTCTGGCCCCGCCGCTCGTGCCCGCGCTCACTGCTCCTCCCCTCGCACCCGCCCGCGGCTGCCGCCGCCTGTGCCCGCTCCTCCCTCCCGTTCGTCGCTGCCCGACGTGGCCCGCCCAGCCGGCCTCACCGTGCCACGCTCCGGCCTTGGCCTCGCCTCTGGTACACGCGCGCGCGCTGGCCCGGACATGTCCGGCCCCGGAAAGGCACAACGCGGACATGTCCGGCTATAGCCGCTGACCACTGGGGCCCAGCCCCTGTTAAAAAGAAAAAAAAGAAAAGAAATTATTAAAATTAATAATTAATTAATTAATTAGTGAATTAATTAAGTTAATTAACTCTGATTAGGTTAAATTAATTAATTACATAGTTAATTAAACAGTCATTAAGTTAACTAAACCCTAATTAATTAGGCAGAGTATGACAGGTGGGGCCCACATGTCAGGTTGACCTAGTCAACTGCACAGTTGACTGCTGACGTCATGCTGACGTCAGCATACACTGTTTCGGATAATGTTGATTTAAATAATTAAATAAATTCCAGAAATTAATAAAACTTTAGAAAATCATATAAATTAATCCGTAGCTCAGATCGAAAAACTTTGTACATGAAAGTTGCTCAGAATTTCGAGACGAATCCAAATACGCGGTCCGTTCGTTCGTCACACATCCCTAACTATCCGAACATGGAACCGTTCCCCTCCGGTCATCTGTCTGACAACTGTCCGGAACCGGGAAAACATTCCCGGATGTTTTCCCTCTTCACCTAAATCGTGTAACACCACGTCAGAACACCCCTAGCTCTGCGTAGTGTCATGATATGCTCTTGTTTGCTTTGTATTTACTGTTTCTTCCCCCTCTTCTCTCTTGGTAGACCCTGACACCGATGTTGTCCCTGAGACCGACGCAACTCAGGAGCCCGACGCCACCGTTGACGACCTTGCCCTTGCCGCCGAGCAACCAGGCAAGCCCCCCCTTTGATCATCCCGATATCGCCCATTCTAATTTCTCATGCTTGCATTAGAATTGCTGCTGCTACTGCTTTACCTATTCTGATGCATAGCCTGTTTATTGTAACCTACTGTTGATAATTACCTACATATCCTAAACTGTCTAGTATAGGCTGGGTAGAGACCTATCAGTGATCCTACTAGTCCCGATTGCCCCGCTGGATTATCAGAAGACCCGATCAACGGGATTGAAGACCAGGCCCTGACACCGCACATCACCACCCCTTAGTTGTAACAGCACTGCAGCGTTACTATCAAGTGCCGAGGGTGAAACCTCTTTTAGCACTTCTGATGTTAACTCTGTAGAGTAGCTATTCGGTCGTGGTCATCGAGGGTGATTCCTCCTTCACCACTTCCGAAAACGACGCCGTCGTACAACACCTCAAGTGTGAACCCAGCGAGGGTGATTCCTCCGAGTTCACCTTGATGGTTACATCAAGTAGGAATCCAAGGAGGGTGATACCTCAGATTCCCTTGATGTTATGGACACACGGATACTTGGACCTTACACAGTTACTTGGAAAGGCGGGTCGACCCTGAGGGGTACCCGCGTGCGCCTAAGTGGCGAGTATTGTGAAGACGGGTTGACCTGGATGGTGCCCAAGTGATGAATACGAGGCGCGGCCGGGCATTCTTGGCCCTTGCCGCAAGTCCTCGAGACGAGGCGATGGGGTCACATCTTTCGTGAGTCTCTGCTCGTTACTGCAAGCCCTAGTCCACTAACGATTTGGATATTTGATCCGAGCAGGCCTCTGGCCTGATAGCACTAACCTTCACGTGGGCATAGTATGGGCGTTCTGCATCGTAGCATCAGCCGAAAGCTCTGTCAGACGTCTAGTTAAGCCTTGCGGCCGGGACGGACCGGCGCCCTCCTGGTGCCTGGCTTCACCCTGCTCGCAACGACCCGGAGTGCACAGGGCGATGGCCCAAGACCCCTGAGCGCTTAGGATGTAGACCGGCGGGGACCTCTCTGCTGAGCTGTAGGTAGGGTTGCGGTGTATCGTTTGGCCGAGGCCTGGCATGACCCAGGAAAGTGTGTCCGGCAGGAGTTAATCGAGCGTGTTGGGTAAGTTGGTGCACCCCTGTAGGGAAGAACACATCTATCGATAGCCGGTCCTACGGTAAAGGACACTCGGAGTTGTATCCCGATTGATACAGCTAGAAGTTGAGATGAGACCTGGATATGAGGCTCTGGGATTGCTTCTCGCAGGGAGTCGAGAAGGGATCTCTAGACGAGGTTGATGACTATATGGCTCTGGGATTGCTTTCTCGCAGGGAGTCGAGAAAGGATCTCTGGGTGAGGTTGAGACTTAATGATACTGCTACATTATATTGTACTGTTCTACTCTCTTCTACTGCTGCAAGACCGCTGAAGATGCTAGTCTTCGATAGGACTAGGCCTTCCTCTCTATTCTGGCATTTCTGCAGCCCAGTCCACATATACAGCCTTCCTTTGATAATATTGCATATGTAGTGTAGATCCTTGCTGAGTACTTCAGATGAGTACTCACGGTTGCTTTGCTTTCTTTTTCCCCTATATTCATTTGATGCGACCAGATGACGGAGCCCCGGATACAGTTGCCCCCGCCGACGATCGCTACTACTACCCCGAGGGTGGATACTACTACGAGTTGGCTGACGACCAGGAGTAGGATCGGAGGGTCCCAGGCAGGAGGCCTACGCCTTTCGATCGTAGTGTTTTAGTTTGCCCCGCCTTTCTAAAGGCCTTTCTGTTTCTTTTTTAATATCTATACTCAGATATCGGATGCTTCCGCTGACGTTTGTATGCGAGCTTTTGTATTCGAGCCCTCGAGGCCCCTGGCTTGTAATATAAAGTTTGTATGACTTTATTTATGTTTTAGAGTTGTGTTGTGATATCTTCCCGTGAGTCCTTAGGCTTGATCGTGTGCATTTGCGTGTATGATTAGTGCACGATTGAGCCGGGGGTGTCACAACAAGTATGACAATAGTGTTCCCTAGTTGGTGCTTTGTAAGAGAAGATGGAGACTCAAATTCAAAAAATAAAAATTGCATAAAAGTAAATAGATAGGCCCTTCACAGAGGGAGGTGGAGATTTGTAGAGGTGCCAGAGCTCAAAGCTTAAATTGAGAGAGAAAATTATTTTGAGAGGCATGCTTTTCCTGTCAACGAAAATGACCGAGAATTCCCAGTATCTTCCATGCTAGATAAATGATAGGCGGTTCCCAAACAGAAAATAAAGTTTATTTCCTTTCCACCATTCTTACACAATCCATGGCTAGCCGTATCCATGGGTGCCTTCCATACCAACACTTTCCAAGGAATTTATTATTATCATCATATTTTTTTTTCATTTTGGGACTGGGCATCCCTATTACCTGCCACACTCTCATGCAATGAGAAGTGAATGAACACTCATCGTGAGAATAAAATACCTAGCATGGAAAATATTGGCCACCCCCTGCCGCTTCATGAGCGGTACATGCACACAAAACAGAAATTCATTTTGAAAATTAGACTTGGCACATACAAATTTACTTGGAACGACATGGAAATACCACATATAGGTAGGTATGGTGGACTCATTTGGCATAGCTTTGGGTTTAAGAGATTGGATGCACAAGCAGCATTCCAGCTTAGTACAAGTAAATGCTAGCAAATAGATTGAGAAGCAACCAACCAAAAAACGAAAACGGTCATAAACACGCATTGAACATAACTAACACTGAATAATGCACCACAAGTAGGATGTAACTTCGTTGCATAACTATTGACTTTCGTGCTTACATAGGGAATCACAAACCTTAGCACCAATATTCTTACTAAAGCATAATTACTCACCAACATGACTCACATATTACTATCTCCATATCACAAAACTATTGCAATGAATCAAGTTTATCATATCCAATGATCTTTCATGAAAGTTTTTATTATATCCCCCTTGGATATCTATCACTTTGGGACCAAATTCACATCTTATGCAGATTACCATTACTATCACTTGTACAGCGAGGTGCTATACAAACGGTTTTTAACCCCTTTCTGTAACGGCATTTTAAACCGTCACCTAGTGAGTGTGGGCGATAGAGGGGTCCTTCCCACACGACCCAGAAACCGTCGGGGATAGGGAGTAGGAATGCATACGTTTTCCAGAACAAAGCGTATGCGATGCCCGCACCTATCCCTAACACGACTCTTCACACAACTATTTGGGATGTATCTAATATCCCAAACACTCCATCCTTGCTACTTGTGTGTGCTAGCATTACCATCACAGTCGAACTTCTGTGGTTTTACCTAATACCAGGCGCAGTCCAAGCACAGTCCATGCACGGGATTTTTTCAGGCACGTACCAAACTGGCTCTACATTTACGATGTGTGCCACATCACAAACAGTTCACGATTGTAAACTGTGTATGATAGGGCGACAATCACACACATTTAGTTTTCCCACACCGTTTGTGATATTGTCTGACATCACACACGCTTTGCAAACAACAACTGTATGCATGGTTACACACGTTTCCTCTTCGTGAACCGTGTCGGATTATGATGTATATCACACACGCTGTGCTTTATAGACCGTGTGCGTCGTAATGACCTACAGAGCATATTTTCACCCTAATTTAATTTATGCTATTTAAAATTGTACCGAATTTCAATTTGAAAGTAGGCTATAACTTCATTCATATCCATCAGGTTCAACAACCAATGCATTATTCGATTCACAGGTACATATGTTCAAGAATTACATCAAAAAAAGAATTACATAAGCACCAAATAAAGAATGATGAACCAGGGTTGTATACTTGTACTATTAAATATGGTAAAGAAAGAGACGAGAGACATTCTTGTTGCTGAACAAGGTGAAGCGGAATGCCCCTATTGTGCTCTCCTCGATGCAGAAGGCACGCACGACTCTAGTCCAACCCCTTGTGATGGCCGGCCGCCAATCATGTAGTTTGAGAGGTAATCTTGAGTAAACTGCTTCGGGATCCACTTCAAAGGAAAAAGATTCAGACATTGTCATCTAACACAACTCATTATGGGCAGTAAAAAGAAGGCTACAGAGTTCTTACTTACCATGTTGCAGTTCACTGTTGTCTTGCATAAAGTGTAAACAAATAGTTCGATTGACATCTTTTGACCCATTTTAATAACAATCTTTATCAGTTTCCTCTCTTGAAGCTGGTTCATGAATATCTCATTGCCCCATACGCAGAAAGGGTCGAAGCGTGGATCTTTGCCAATGACATATGTACCTAAAAGCACCAAGTTAATATTAGAAGCTAAACAACAATTGCACAATGATGTAGTACAACACTCCCTCTGTCCCATTATATAAGATCTTATTACATCCAATATACTCACATATTGGATGAATTAATATCTTATATTACGCGGCGGATGGAGTTTATTACATTGTTACAAATATCGGCCGATTAACTACAGTTAACTGCTGATGTGTTGTTATTCTTGCTGCTCTTCCATGCATATCTAGACATCATCAGAACATTAAGGTAACACTCTTCCTTGTTGCTATGTAGCCTGGGATTGCATATTTAGTCATTCAGTACAATGCATGTTGCTATGTAGCCTCAGATATATTAAATATGGCCCTAGTTAACCTACTGATAAATGGGTTACAGATATATTTAGTTAAATGTCCGATTCGACGATTAATCCCTTATCAGCTCCCGGGCTATATGGTACCAACTACCGATATCCTGAACAGTGAGTATATATAAGCAATGCGATGAAACTAACCTCGATGGAAAACAGCAGACGTTCCCAATATTGTCCTGTGTGAGTACATCTAAAGGCATGTTAAGCACAACAGGCTAAACATCAACCAAATATATCCATGGTAGACAACATAATCTCCAAATGATAGCTTCAGTGTGCAGTTTTAAGCACGCTAGTTAAGCAAAACAAGAAGTGGAAAGGTGTGTTAACTGCAACAGGCATAACATTTAAAAACAAACAAATATAGTCAAGCAAACTGGTATTGTGCGGGTCTAAAGTACACTAGTTATTGTCAAAAAAATATGGAAAGGCATGTTAACTGCAACATTCTTAACAACAATCAAATATCGTAATTCATAGTGGTATTGTTGAAACTGTTATTGATGAAATTGAACTGCACAGCAAATAGTTGCACATATAGAGCATCACATTGTGAATAACTGAAATAAACAAGGCATAAGGCCATCTCTAGCCGATCCCCTAAAAGTTAACAGAGTAAAACCCTTAGTGAGTATATATATACTCCAGCAATTTTTTGCGGTTTCTAGTCGATCCCCTAAACTTAACATTGTAAACTTCAATTTGATCAAGTTCAAAGCAGGTTCAACCGAAAGTAGCATGCATTCAAACATAAACATAGATAGTTTTGCATAACCGAACATAAAACATAAATTTAAACTAAATAAACTACGTTCGGTCGAAGTGGAGGTCGAGCCAATCCTTCCTCATCAGGTACGGTGTGCTGCGAGCCGGGTCCGGGCCGGTGCCGTCGTCGGGGTCGTTGGGGAAGACACTCCTCCACTCGTCGATGTTGATCTCCTCGTCCTCGCCGCCCACCTCGATGCCCTTCATGCCGCCATCCTCGCCGCCTTCGACCTCGTCATCGGAGGAGAGCACGATATCCTCGCCGCCCTCCGCACCAGCAAAGATCATCCGCTTCGCCTCCATGAGCTCCGGGTGCTGCCGATGGAGCTCTTGCATGTAGGCCTCGTCGGCAGCCTCGACCTCGAGGCACTCCCTCACGTCGCGGTCTTCCTGCGCCATAGCCGAGCTCACCACCCTGGCTCCGGTTGGATGAGGTCGACCGAACGTGTGCCGATGGGGAAATTGAGCCTAGCCGCCGCGCCGTGGTAGCGGACCTGCCAGCGGTCGTACTCCATGGCCGCGAGCTCGACCGTGTGGAAGCTACCGAGCCACCAGCGGGTGTGGGTCTCTCGATACGTAATCTCGGCGACCCACATCCCCCACCGCCGCTGCCGGACACTGAGGTAGGACCTTGTCGGCAGTCGGGCCCGAGGGAGGACGGGGAAGTCCTCGAACCGGCATAGGGGCGCGACGGCGGGCGACCGGCGACGGCGGCTCGATAAAGAGCCTGCAGAGGACTACGAGGACACCTCGGCGGCCACCTCGCCGACGTCGGGTGAAGAGGCCACGATAAACCTCTTTTGGGCCATTGGCTCCTCGAGCTCCTTGGCACACAAGCAGAGGTTGAGGATGGAGGCGGCGACGACGATGGCGGCGACCTACCAATGGTTTCGAGCGAGGGAGGGGTGGTGTGTGGCTGTGTGAGCAGAGGTTTTGGGGTGTGTGTGGAGGGGGGCAAGGTGGTGTTTGAGGAAATATTGCGGCAATTGAAAATTTTACTAGGAGGGAGTAAAATGCCGGGCTACTAAAAATTTGGATCAAGGGCGAGCAGATATTTTTGAGATTGCGAGGGATACAGAGGCGGAAGTAAAATGCCGGGGCTACTAAAAATTTGGATCAAGGGCGAGCAGATATTTTTGAGATTGTGAGGGATGCAGAGGCGGGAGTAACAAGCCGGGGCTACTGAAAATTTGAATCAAGGGCGAGCAGATATTTTTGAGATTGCGAGGGATGCAGAGGCGGGAGTAAACTGCCGGGGCTACTAAAAATTTGAATCAAGGGATTGAAGCAGAGCGGGAGTAACAGACATCGCACACGGTCCACACATACTAATCATGTGCTATCAAACATAAAAACCTTCCAGGCGGGAGATATTTTCGAGATTGCGAGGTAGTAGATATTTTCGAGAGCGGGAGGCAAGCCTCGTGGAGCCCAATCTACTGTGCTGATGTGAGTGACAGGGGCACGGCGTGGCACATGGGTAGTCTGAGCGAACCATGTATGTTGCGTCCCCAATCGCAGACGGTTGCTGCATCCAACTCGTCTGCTGTTTTATAAATTTGGCAAAGAAGAATAACGCGGGAAAGGGTCAGAACACGAACACACTTGCATGTGGACCAAATATATGTATGAAAAGGGTGGTTTGATGTTCAAATACCCACTGCACAACTTTGATGTGGCACCTTTTGCATAAAGCACACAGTATTGCTAGTCAGCCACCCCCTACGAACCCCATTTTGTGTCAGCGATAAGGGAATCCTAGCTACGAACACATGCCCCAAATAGCTAGGTCTGAAATCTCACCCTACCTACCGTAACACAAAACCTATAGGAGTCCATCATGATCAAACTTCCCCTTTCGCTTCCGGACAAAGGTGGACCGTGTGCCGACCCACAAATGTGTGCTTGTGGCGCGAGATGGGTGAGACCACATATGAACCACCTGCGGGTGGCCCTACTATATGTATGAAAATGGTGTGGTGTGATATTTAACTACCATTCACAACTTTGATGTGGCACGTGTGCCTCACAAATTAACCGGACTTCCTCGACCCCACGGAGGTTGCTGGTAGTGCGAAGTAGCCCCCCCTCCCACACAAACGTCGGGGGGGGGGGGAGGGCATCTCACTAAGACATACTGTAACACGGACCAAGCAGAATCGAACTTGGTCATATAACCTCTCTCGCTCGTTGTTGGTCAAATTGATGGACGTCCACACGGCCCCGCAAAATGGCTAGCTTGTCGCCGTTAACCTCTCGAGGGAGTACTGTCTGAAGACAAAACCCACACTGTGCATGTGGCCCAATTATGTATATGGGAGTGGTGTGTGTGGTGTTTGAATACCCAATGCGCAATTTTGATGTGGCACCGTGCTTTGGAACCGTAAAATCCCCACACTGAGCGAGGGTTCACGACGTGTAGCATGCGCTCAAACTTAATTAGGCCTGGAATGATCGACCTACTATACGGTAACATGAACCAAAGAAGAAGAATCCACCCTGGTAACCTTTCTCGTCGTCGGTCGAAATGATGGACGTCCACGCGGGCCCATGAATATATATAGGCTTGCCGCCGATAACCAAGCGAGTGAGAGTGTCCAAAGACAACCATTGCATGCATGTGTCCCAAACACATTTATGGAGGTGTGTGATGCATGCATATGTGTTGAATACCCATGCATAACATTGATGCGGTGCATGCGTTGAAAATCGCACGGGTCCCCACACAGAGTAAGAGCTTCATGACGTGTCGTGTGCTTGCCCCCCCCTTCGATCCAGCGGGATGGATTCATGTGTACACATGCGCTATTATATATGTAATCTCACATCATGACCTATATCGTGAGACAAACAAAAAATTAATCCCCTCCTAAGTCAAATTAATTAACCTCTCTCGCTGTCGGTGAAAGTGATGGACCAAGCGGGCCCACAGATGGAAGCATCGCCCATAACCGCGTGAGTGAGTGCCAGAGGACAACCACCATCGCTTGCATGTGTGCCAAAACATATATATGGAGAGGTGTGTGGTTTGTGATGTTTTGAATACCTAATGCACAACTTTGATGTGGCATCTGCCTCAAAAACCGCAAAATCCCCACACAGAGTGAGGTTCATGTGACACCTAGTATATGCTGGTCCCATCCGCCCTTCAACACGTACTATATACTCCTACCGTAACACATCCCTAAAAGAATTAATCCTCCTTGTTCGTCAAATGTACCTCTCTCTCGTTGGTTCAAAGTGATGGACGACGACCTCACGGGCCCACAGGAGCGAAGTGTACGTCGCACGTGAGTGAGCATCCTATATAGGACTACGACCACCGTCTGCATGTGGCCCAAAGAGGTGTTTGTGTGATGTTTGAATACGCAATGCACAACTTTGATGTGGCACCATATATATATACCTCGGAAACCGAAAAGTCCCCACAGAGAGCGAGGTTCATGATGCGTGGTATGTGCTACGCCCCCATTCGATGCGTGGTATATATATACTTCTACTGTAGCACAAATCAAAAAGAATCATTCCTTGATGGTCAAATTAACCTCTCTCTCATTGGGTCAAAGTGATGGAGGACAACCTCGCGGGCCCACAGATGGAAGCGCCGCACGCGAGTGAGTTCCTATAGGGCAACCACCGCCTGCATGGTATTGCGTGATGTTTGAATACCAATGCACAACTTTGATGTGGCACCTGCCTTGGGAACCAGAAAGTCCCCACATGGAGCGATGTTATGACGCATATATATATAGTATACATGTTGCCCCCTCTTTGACATGTACTACATACTCCTACCGTGCATATACGTAACACAAACCAAAAAAGAACCATCCTTGTTGGTCAAATTAACCTCTCTCTCCACTACAAAAAAATACACTTCCGTGATGATACGTGTTTGTCACAGTAGGTCACGTTTTCTGTCATGCATGTACATCCATGACAATTTTATGACAGAATCAAGATAGTCATACCTGTGCTGTCGTAGAAGTATTCCATGACAATACTGAAATTATCATCACGGAAGTGTTCACTTCCATGACGATAAATACCGCGTCATGGAAGTGTTTTCGTCAAGGGCAACAGACACGTGGCTTCCACCGTAACGGGTCGCCATTAAGCTATTGGGTTCCGGTTAGCATCCGATAACCCATTAACAGCCCAAACCAATGGGGATTTTCCATGTGTAAAATTCTCATTGGCCACAGGAACCACGTGTCAGCTCGTCATTGGGTCAGAGAGGCGCCTATGATATGTCGACACGTGGGACGACCCAACAGCGGCCCATTTAGCTTACAAAGGCCGGCCCGTTTGACTTGGTCAAAAGCTAGCGGGTCGGCCCATGAAAAGCCTGTTAACGGTCTGTTCGCATATAGCCCATTTTACGGCCCGGTAACTCACGGCCCGTTATGGCGTTCCCGAATTCAGCCCAACAACGTCATGTGGGCCGTCCAGTATAATACCAGCCCGTTTCACTTTCGGCCCATGTATGGCCCACGACGTCTTTCGGCCCATATGAGGCCTTTCGTATCTTTGGGCCCTTTAGTGGCCTGCGGTGACTCTGGCCCATAATAAACAGTAAATTTCTTTATACCCATTAACGGCCCATGATTCACATGGGCCGTTTCCAGCCCGTGTTAGCTTTCGGCCTACTGACGGCCCACACATTCTTGGGCTCCTTTCCGGCCCTTGATTACTTCCGGCCCGTTACTGGCGTGTTCTCCTAATGGGCCAAATTGAGCCCGTGGTTAGAATCGGCCCGTTTGTGGCATGTTAACTCCTTGCGCCGTTTCCAACCCGTCATGTATTCTGGCCCATTAACGACCCGTTATGCCTGTGACAGAATTAAGCCTTTGCTGTCTTCCGGCCTGTTAATGGCCCGTTACTGTGCTGGCCTGATACCAATTACGCCTGTTTATGGCCCATGTCGGCCCATTTATTCGACGGCCCGTATGAGGCCCACTGATTCTACGGCCTGTTGGAGGCCCATTTATCCGACGGCCCATAGGAGGTCCATTGATCCTACGGCCCGTAGCAGGCTCAAGGTTACCATGTTCCGTATCTAGCCCATGGTTGTTGCGGCCACTAGCAAACCAAGGAAAAAGAAGACTAGGGAAATAAATAAGCCAGAATCTAACGCTAGGCTATTAAGGCGATTGCACAGATTACATCCACCGGGCATCAAAGTTCGCCACCAGTGCAAATATAGGGAACACCCTACACTATACAAAAATGGCTTGCTGTTTTCTTCAGCCGGTCATTGCACGTTAAGAACAAATTTTGTATCGCAACAAACAAATTACAACCATAAAACAAAAGGAAGGTTGGCATAAAAGTTAACAGTCCGGGAGATAAATGCACCACCAGAAGTTGAGAAGATCTTCATTTGACCTGACTGTTATGTTTTCATGTTGTACTGTCCGATGGAGCACCATAACCTGCGCCTTCATTTCTCCTAGGCTTCTGAACAACATAGCAAATATCTGATAGTCTGGTTTCAAAACCATGCATATCTTGAAGACATCGAACAATGGTTGTCCTTGTTTCACAAAGGGTCTCTGTTAGGGATTGGACTTGTGTCTGGAGAGCAGATATAACATTGTTTTGAGCTTGCATATCTTGATCATGAGGCAGTTTGGACGAGATTACCTTAACAACCAACCCAGTATTATGCAAGAACGTGCTTTTGGCACTGTTAGTGGACAGGTACTGACCCACTGCAACAAGAGGTGACATTGCGGTTATAGTTGCCTCGTAACCTTCAGAAGGTGGCGGTTCCACCATTTGTTCCATAGCTTGCTGAAAAGTTGAGTTTGTACATTACTAGTACCAGAACAGAAGATATTAAGGAGGCAGCAAAACCAAACAGAATAGCTTTGGTCTATATACAGAACTTATTCTGGTGAACCCGTGTAAAATATTAGTTGTATTTTACTGCAAAGTACATAATAAAACCAGGTTCCAAACATATGACCATGTACCATGGCTAATGTATTGTCTATTTCTTCACATTGTATTGACAACTAAGGATAAAGAGACAAAGTTTATAATACGGTAAGCATAGTATGACATCATTCATATCACAAAACAACTGAGAACAGACAAACAGGCAATTGTAACATTGTGTAGACAAGTCCAGCACGGAACTAGATTACAGATCAAGATCAAAGGAACATCACTCCTCTCTTTTAAACCTTGTAAGGTGTAATGATACGCTAAGACAATTGCGTATTAAATTGAAAAGAGTAATAGACATTGGCTGCAAATCGTGCAGTTCAATGCACAAGCCAGAGTAAGTAGTAGTTAAAAGGCATGGGGATTAAGGACTTACAACAACAACTTTGAGTAGTGTAGTCATGCCCTTCGTCTTGCTGGTGTGACAGTCCTTGAAGATTTCCACATCGTTTGGTTCATGTACTTTTTGGTCCTTGCAGGCTTTCCTCTGCATTTGGAACAAGTCAATATAGATCTGATAATATGGCACAGCGAAAAGAGTGAAACAATAGCTAGTTACAAGAGCCTCGCAGTGTGCAATATAGCTACGAGATCCTGTCGTCTGTTGGAATTTCACTTTCGTATGGTTGGCCTTGTTCTTTGAACAGTTCACCTACAAGAAGATAGATTTGTGAGGCACATGCGTAAATAGGAGTTTAACATGTGATCTGATCACATATATATATAACGTACTTGATATTTTGGATCAGACCAGTGTTTAACAAGGCCTCTCCAGTCTTCATCAGATATATTTTCCACTGGAGTTGTTTGGGCAAGTTCACTGTTAGCCTTGCCTTCAAAGTGAGTTTTCCTCAAGTTATACCGATACTGTCGCAGAGCAGACTTGAAAACATGGGTGCATGCTTGTCTGGTTGCATCATCTTGGCTATCCAACTTGAACCTCATCTGTTGAAAATTATGGGAGTCTCATTACCAGTAGCCTAGAAAGTATGGGACAGAGCAAGACAATATTACTAATTTACATACATAACCATACTTACAGATAAATGGTCGAGGAAGGTGTTAAGCTGGGTTTCGTCTTTATCATTCCTGTACTTAATCCATGTTGGGAGGATACGTGCATGACGCCAAATGGCAACGACTGCCTCTGATACTAACTTGGCTGACTCTGTAGCATCACGTGGCCTTTTTAAACCTACCTCAGAACGGATCTCCATTCTTCCTCCTCTAGATTTAGTTAACCCGTCGAGCATTATCCCTAATGTCTGTTTCCTCTTGCGCCTAGGTGCTAGTTCAACAACAAACATGGGAAGTGTTAGTGTACATCAAACTGTGAGACTACATATAAAGAAGCATGCAACTGTAACTTGACTCGAGCAACTACCTTCTTGCTGTTGAAGCTCACAAGGTTCATCTAATCTTGCCAAGTCATCTTGTGTCAAGAGTGCTTCAGAAGTAGTGTCAGGTGGCAAGGGAGCTTGGGAACTTGCCGCTAGCATAGTTACCGAACGAGTAACTCGTGCAGATGTTGGTACTGTGGAAGAAGGTGCTGCAACAACTAGGGCTGTTGTTGCTTGTTTGGTGGCAGCTATTCATTTGTGTTTGGATTGTTTTGCAGCTAGTGTAGCAGGGGATACCGTGTTTGTACAATTTTCTAGTGGACTTTGACCTTCTATTGCACCATCAGTACCAGCAGAATCTGCATAATTCTTCCGCTTCCGTTTCCATGTGTCCTGAGTATTAACACCATCCCCTACCATTCTGTGTTCCTTCCTCTTTCTCTTTGCCAGGTCAAGTCAAGCCGACAAGAAAAAGAAATAAAAATTTAGTTCTTCAGAACAAATTGATGCGTGATACAGATGAACTAAACTTTGATGTTAGGCAACCGCATGATAGGACGATGTAATATGTATGAAAACAGGACGACATGAGATAATCAGAACTATGATGTGTAAACTAAGCAAAAGGCATTTCAATAAATTAGAAGCAATGCAATGGAAGGTAGACACCATATGAAAGATGCTACAAATATCGCTCTGCCAAGTTAACAGTGTCTCGTCATAACTGTCATTTAAACAAATGTGAAGTAGTACAAGAAATAAATCATATGCAAGATGTAAACAACATCACACTGCCAAGTTAAAGGTCTCTCGTCATTAGTGCCATTGCATATTCACAACATTGCATATTCACAACTATGATGTGTAAACTAAGCAGAAGGCATTTCAACAAATTAGAAGCAATGGAAGCTAGACACCATATGTAAGATGCAACGAATATCACTCTACCAAGTTAAAACTGTCTCATCATTAGTGCCATTTCAACAAATTAGTAGTACAAGCTAGAAAATAATGCGAGATGTAAACTATATCAGACTCCCAAGTTAAACGTGTCTTATGATAAGTGATTGTTGCAGGTTACACAACAGTAGTACTTTGATGTAAGAACATGGTGTGATAGACAGATATTGTATGTTCTAGAAACAGGAACACGTGTCTTATTCACAAGTATAATGTGTAAAGTAAGCAGATGGAATTCAACAAAATTAGAAGCAATACAAGCTAGACATCATACATAACATGCAACCACAGATAACAGTGCCATGTTAGAGGGAGCACCTGTGATGGTGGACTAGGGGAGACGTGCTCATCATCAACACAGCTACGTTGAGTGTCTATGCATGTGTTGTCTTCCAAATCTTGTTGGGGGGATGGCGGAGTAGAATCTGTAGAGGCCCTCCGTTTCAGTTGGTTGGAAGGAGCACCTTTATCCACTGCCTTGCTAATTTCCTTCCGCTTTATTGATTTTGCATTGTCAAGTAAAACCGACAAGAAAAAGCAATAAAATTCACTCTTCAGAACTCATTCATGCATGATACTGGCAATCACTACTTTGATGTAAGGCAAACACATGATACGAGGATGGAATATGTACGAAAAACATGATGGCATGGCATATTCACAACCATTTGTGTAAACTAAGCAGAAGTAATTTAATCAAGTTACAAACAATACAAGCTAGACACCGTATGCAACATGCAAGACAATATCACACTGCCAAGCTAGAGAAAGCACCTGGGATGCCGGTTTTGCCAGAAGACCGCCATCAGTCCCTGCCTTAATTTTTTTCCTTCCTCTTACTTAATTTCATTGCCTTGTCAAGTCAAACCTACAAGAAAAATGAATAAAAATCGGCTTTTCAGAACTCATTGATGCAGGATGCTGACATGCACTACTTTAATGTAAGGCGACCACATGATAGGATGATTGAATGTGTAAGAAAAAAAGGACAACATTGCATATTCACAGCTATGATGTTAAACTGAGCAGAAGGCATTTCAACAAATTAGAAGCAATGAAAGCTAGACACCGTATGAAAGATGCAACGAATATTACTCTACCAAGTTAAAACTATCTCGTCATAAGTGCCATTTCAACAAATTAGAAGTAGTACAAGCTAGAAAAGAATGCGAGATGTAACCTATATCACACTCCCAAGTTAAACTGTCTTATGATAAGTGATTGTTGCAGGTTACACAACAATAGTACTTTGATGTAAGAACATGGTGTGATAGACAGATATTGTATGTTCTAGAAACAGGAACACGTGTCTTATTCACAAGTATAATATGTAAAGTAAGCAGATGGAATTCAACAAAATTAGAAGCAATACAAGCTAGACATCATACATAACATGCAACCACATATAACAGTGCCAAGTTAGAGGGAACACCTATGATGGTGGACGATGGACTAGGGGAGACATGCTCATCATCAACACAGCTACGTTGAGTGTCTATGCATGTGTTGTCTTGCAAATCTTGTTGGGGGGATGGCGGAGTAGAATCTGTAGAGGCCCTCCATTTCAGTTGGTTGGAAGGAGCACCTTTATCCACTACCTTGCTAATTTCCTTCCGCTTTATTGATTTTGCATTGTCAAGTAAAACCGACAAGAAAAAGCAATAAAATTCACTCTTCAGAACTCATTCATGCATGATACTGACAATCACTACTTTGATGTAAGGCAAACACATGATACACGGATGGAATATGTACAAAAAACAGGACGCCATGCCATATTCACAACTATTTGTGTAAACTAAGCAGAAGCCATCTCAACAAATAGAAACAATGCAAGCTAGACACCACATGAAAGATGCAACCAATATGACTCTGCCAAGTTAAAATCATCCCATCATAAATGGCGTTTCAACAAATTAGAAGTAGTGCATGCTATAAATCATATGAAAGATGCAACCAATATCACACTGCATATACTAAAGGTGTCTCGTCATAATTGATTGATGTGGGATACAAAAAACATTAGTTTTATGTAAGGACATACTTAATAGACAGATGTACTATGTACCAAAAACAGGAAGGCATGTCACATTAACATGTATAATGTATAAACTAAGCAGAATAGCACATGCAATTTAACCAGATTGGAAGAATTACAGCTAGACACCATATGCAACATGCGACCACATATCACGCTGCCAAGTTAGAGCAAGCACCTGCGATGGTGGTGCAGGGGAAATGCGGTCATCAACTACAGAGCTACGTTCACTGTCTTCATCTAGAAATATGGGGAGGCTGACACTTCATTCTTTAAAAGAGCATCTTTTCTCACAGTAATCCATGGGCCTGACTGTCTCATCATAAGTGATTGATGAGGGATACACAAGAACATTAGTTTGATGTAAGAACATGGTTAATAGACAGATGTAGTAGTATGTACCAAAAAAAGGAAGGCATGTCATATTCAAAGGTATAATGTGTAAGCTAAGCAGATGCAATTTAACCAAATTGGAAGCAATACAAGCTAGACACCCGGCTGGAGTGGTGAGCATGATCATCGAGGACCTAAGAGCCTGGTGGGAGGCGGGCTGCTTCGCCGCCATCGTGTCTTTTTAGTTGGCTTGCAGGTGATGCCTGTCTGTGCTTGGCTTGTCACTGGCTCGGCCAGTGCCCTGACTAGCTATTTGGCTTCTGGTGCTCCCGGGATGGTGGTTCATGTAAAAAATATCTTTCCTTAACTTAATAAAGACCGACTTCGGCCTTTCAAATACAAGCTAGACACCATATGCAACATGCAACCACATATGACACCGTGGAGTTAAAGCAAGCACCTAGGATGGTGGTTAATGGTGAGCGAGATCATCAACTCCAGAGCTACATTCACCGTCTCCATCCGCTGACACTGCACCCTTTAAAGTGCCGAAATGTGTCTTGCCTCCCCGCGAACAAAGGTGGAGCAACTTCTCTCTTTTCTTTCGTGTTTCTATCAACAGTTTGGCAGAGGCTGAAATACCCATGCATAAAAAAACAATAGTGAGAGTATGGGTGAAGTGTGTGCAGAACTAGTGCACTGTAAAAGTAGCAGATAGCAGGTGGCTGGAAAATAAATGACAGGAGACATATGATAGCTCTACAACATTGCATGGCAAACGAAATTAGATTCTACTCTGTATGATTTTGTAATATATGAGCACAGGGATGGCTGGGAAATGCAGGTACTCCTCCAGCACACCACCACATGTGGTCCTATCAAAATAACAGTCGACTGAAAATAAATAGCCAGTCGATTTTTTTTCTGAACCGTCTGATCTACAAGGAACGGGTAGATGGCCTTCGTCTACCTCCTGCCAGTCACTGTTAACGATCTTTCTTGAACCGCCAGCGACCACCGGCCCAGACCCCTGCCTCCGCCGCCCCGCCCTCCCCTCGACCTCACACCACCGCCGTGCTTGGCAGCGCCCCCCAGCCATCCCTTTAAGCCCGGCCGATCTCCAGATCGAAACCAGCAGCTCCTAGGATCCACACACCCCTAAGATAAACACCGAGGCGCTGCTTCCCCGGCGTAACAGGCAGACTAGCGCCTGTTACGCCGGGGAATGCTTCCTTTAATTGGGAATCAACTGACTAGGAATTGAAATCCAGGGGGGTGACGGACCTCTAGCTAAGGTGAAATAGTATATGAGGAGAAACCTTGTGCATCGCAAGTTACTAGGAACATCTAGTATCAGGAAGAAGGTGCAGGAAGAAGCGGTCAACTAGTGTCTTCTATGGGATGAATGTCGTGCAAGCAGACATGTAAGATTTGCACGAATAAGGGAAGAGGAGTACCAGTTCCGGTTGCCAGTGTTGTGTCCTCCTGATTTTGCGGTGATGTTCTACTTTTATTGAGGGAACCGATGTTGTGGAGGAGGGTGGAGCCTTGGAAGAACCCATGGCCAAATTTTTGACTGTGTTGCGGTGGCCGTCTGTCGATGGAGGGGAAGCAGATCCGAGGCGGCGAAGGTCGTAGCAGGAACAACTCTGGTGCAGTGGACGGTGGCGACATTGGAGCGACAACGGTGAGGCGCAAGACGGCGTGGTTGAACTGGATCGGGTACGGCGCACGTCGGCGTCCTGGAGGCAGCTCGGCCTCGGCTTCAACTACTAGCCGTGGAGGGCGTTGCGGTTGCGGTTGCAGTGGACGACGACGTCGGGGTATCGGCTCCGGCGTGATGGAGGAGAGCGGCGGTTGATGGGTTGGATGGGGTGGCGGACGGAGGATGCCAGGGTTTCGCGGCTGGTGGAGAGGTAGTTTTAGCGCCCACGGAGTACGAATGGGGAATCAGACGGGGGTGGGGGGAGCTAAGGGGGAACCATGTTTCGGTCTGGGACGCGCTTGTTTTTTTGAACAGATGGGGCACGCTTGTTTGAAATTTGGGGAAAGTACAAACTTTGCCCCCCTCTTAAATTTGGGACCTACTGCGGGTCGGGGGTAGGACGGTAATCCCAGGTGTCCCAAATAGTGGGCGGGAGCAATTTCGGCCGAGCGCATGTGTGTTTAGGTGGCCACGGTGTATGAATGTTTTTCGGAGGCTGTTGTGTGGCATCTAGATGAAGTTACAAACCTACCCCGGTTTAGACCTTTGGACGTCGGGCCGGTAGGTTTCACGGGTTGGAGTTAGAAAAGTAATTTTCTTCTACCAAACATTGGTCTCACGCGGTTTCGGGTGAGTAGAGGCTCTTTTGGCACTTTGTTCGAAATTTTGAAATAGAAGCATTCACTTTTAGAGTACTCTTGAACTTTGAGGATTGACCTAAATAGACAACCTTAAATTTGACCTTGTATGTTTGAAAACCTCATTAAATTATGTGCTTCTTTTTGAATTTTTGACTCTTAAAAATCCTATAACTACGATTATTTTGGAATGGAGGAGGTAAATTTGAATCTATTTTGTACATGACTATATATGCTATTATGTACAAAAGCAGAGCAAAGATTGGTGCCCCCATAATTTAGGTATGATTTACAAATGCCATGATCCCAAATTCAAATAATTGAATGGACTTCATGTTCAATTCAAAATTTTAACCCACCTTAAGTTGAATTCAAATGTATGCTAGTTCCTAACTAGCTATTTAGAATGTTCATTGTGTAAATTTTGTATGTATAATGTGCTTTACACACACAACATGAACTATACTCATGTTTATATTCGAATTGCTAAAGCGATGCATTGTCTGGACTTCAAAATACTGACTCTATGGATCAATTATGTCGAATAATAAAATAGACATGCTCAAATTTGATAGAATATAGATGTATGATGGATCAATGACCGTTCCTTATGCGAATTGCAAATATCATGATCCCATCCTAATATTTGGATACAATTTATATTTTTAATCAATATGTACATCAGTCTTTTACATGTAGATTCACTCTCCATAGGCCCCTCCTCACACACGCGCTAACTTTCTCTCTCACACATATGCGCACATGGTGTATATCCATCGGGGGTCTCTCACACATGCTCACACACTCTCTCCCGAGGTGTCTTTCTCGCACACATGCTCTCGATATCACCCTCCCTCCCTCTCACAACCATTTACGACTGTTTTCACTAACCTTTATCACAAGCACTCTTCCTCTCACACGCATACGCACGCACGATCCCCATCGACCCTTTCTCTATACATAGACCTGCCTATGTGTCTCCCGCACGCAGATTATCTTTAGGCCTACTCGCACGCATTGTCTCCACCTCTCTTCCTAATTGACGAATATGATTCCAGCAGAGCATTCTGTAGGATGCCCCTTAAAGTTAGGTTGGATGAATGGTAATATCAGAGACAAGGGGTTACCTTAGTCCGGGGACCTAGGGTTACAAATCCTAGACGGCTTTGTCAGTGGACATAGAGTCCTTCATGGCTCTGGTATCTTTGTCTTGTACGACTAGTCCTTCATGGGTCTCCCTGAATGCGTCACAGGCCGACCAATGTGGCGCTGGACGGAACCGACCCAAGGGCCTCACCTCGGCCCACCGGACCTCACGCGGTGACACACCCTTCTGCCCCTAGGTTGTGATGACCCCGGCTTAATCGTGCACTAATTATACACGCAAATGCACATGATCAAGCCTAGGACTCACTTGAAGATATCACAACACAACTCTAAAACCATAAATAAATTCATACAAGCTTTATATTACAAGCCAGGGCCTCGAGGGCTCGAATACATAGCTCGATGGCATACAAGTGTCAGCGGAAGCATCAGATACCTGGGTACAGATATATTACAGAACTGAAGATAAGCCTTTAGAAGGCGGGGCAAAATAAAACTCTACGATCGAAAGGCGTAGGCCTCCTGCCTAGGACCCTCCGAATCCTACTCCTGGTCGTCTGTCGGCTCCTCGTAGTAGTACTCGCTGGGAGGGTAGTAGTAGTAGCCGTAGTCATCGACGGGGGCAGCTACCTCAGGGGCTCCGTCATCTGGCGGCGTCGAATGGATAAGGGGAGAAAAAGAAAATAAAGCAAACGTGAGTACTCATCCGAAGTACTCAGCAAGCAAGGATCTACACTACATATGCAACATTTTCAAAGGGGGATGTATATGTGGACTGGGCTGCAGAAATGCCAGAATAGAGGGGGAAAGCCTAGTCCTATCGAAGACTAGCATCTTCAGCTTCTTCAACAGTCTTGCAGCATTAGAAGAGAGCAGAATAACATAATGTAAAGTATAACAGTGTCATTAACCTCGGCCAGAGATTCTTCCTCGACTCACTGCGAGAAAGCAATCCCAGAGCCGTACTATCCAGTTCTCATCTCAGTTCTAGTTGTACCGATCGGGATACAACTCCGAGTGTCCGTTACCGTAGGACAGGCTATCGATAGATTAGTTCTTCCCTGCAGGGGTGCACCAACTTACCCACCACGCTCGCTTAACTCCAGCCGGACACACTTTTCTGGGTCATGCCCAGCCTCGGCTAAGCAACACGCCACAACCCAACCAAATACTTAACAGAGAGGTCAGCACGCCGGACTAAACCTATGCCCTCAGGGGTCTTGGGCCATCGCCCCGGACGCTCCTGCACGTTGCGTACACCGCCGGTGAGCAGACCTAGCAACCCCTTAATACAAGCGCGGTTGCGTTACCAGTCCAACCCAACATGTGCCGCTCAGTTGCTGACGTCTATTAAGCTTCGGATGAAGTATACGACGCAGAACGCCCATACTATGCCCACGTGATGGTTAGTGCTATCAGGCCAGAGGCCCCTCGGATCAAATATCCAAACCGTTTAGTGGATTAGGAGCGCGCGGTAACGAGCAGAGACTCACGATCGATGTGACCCCGTTGCCCCGTCTCGAGGACTTGCGGCAAGGGCTAAGAATGCCCGGCCACACCTCGTAGTTATCTCGCGGGCACCTCTCAGGTCAACCCAACTCCACATCACTTCACATTCATGCTCGCGCGGGTACCCCTCAGGGCCGACCCGTCTTTAGTATCATGGTTCAGTGTTCAGTCATAGTAACCAAAGTCTCCGTGTGTCTGACACCAAGGGGAACCCTGAGGAATCACCCCCGATGGGATCCCACTCGATGCTATCATCAAGGTGAACGAAGGAGGAATCACCCTCGAGGTCCACACTTGAGGTGTTGCACGACGGCGTCGGTATCGGTGGTGATGTAGGAGGAATCACCCTTGCTTACCACGATCGATTAACTAACCTACAAGGTTATCATCAGAAGTGCTGACGAGGTATCACCCTCGGCACTCGATAGTAACCCAGTAGTGTCGAGCAATTTTAAGGGGGAAGTGACGTGCGGTGCCAGGGTCTGATCTTCGATCCCGTTGCTCGGGTGTTCTGAGAGTCCAGCGGGGCAGTCGGGATAAGTGGGGGTCGCTGTCGGTCTCTACCAAACCCATTCTAAACAGTTTAGGATAACAGGTAATTATCAACAGAAGGTTACAAGTAAACAGGCTATGCAGCAGATATAGGTTACAGTAGCAGCAGTAACTTCTAATGCAAGCATAAGAGAGAAGAGAATGGGCGATATCGGAATGCTCAAAAAGGGGGTGCTTGCCTGTCTGCTCGACGGCAAGGACAGGGTCGTCGGGGACGTAGTCGTACTCCGGAGCGGCGTCTGCCTCAGGAGCTACGTCGACGTCGGGGTCTACCGAGAGAGAAGAGGGGGGAAGAAACAAGTAAATTCAATGCAATCAAATGCAACACGGGGCATGCTATGCTACAATGCAGTGCAGGGTTGCCTAAAGATATGTCTAAGTCATTTTGGTTATTTTTGGATTAATGTTGGATTTATTATCCGGTGGTTATGCACTATTCATCTATCGGATACGGACGAAAAGTTACAGGTTCTCCTACATAGGAGGTTCCGGCATCGAAACAAACGACATAATTAGATTTGTCTCGTCGTTCTGAGCAACTTTCATGTTTAAACTTTTTTGATCTGAGCTACGGTTTAAAAGTTATTAATTTTCAAAGTTTAAATGATTTTCTGGAATTATTTTTATTAACAAAATTGAATTATGACATCAGCATGATGTCACAGTGACGTCAGCAGGTCAACAGCGGCTGACCAGGGTCAATCCTGACATGTGGGTCCAGTGGGACCCACATGTCAGTCTCTGTTAAGACTAACAGTGGATTATTTAAGTTAACAGAGTGATTAGAGGGGTGGGCCCCACATGTCAGTGAGACATTAGTCTAATTAATCAGTTTTTATTTATTTAAATGTTTTTCTTAATCTAAAAAGATGTGGGGCCCGCATGTCAGTGACTGGAGTTGCCCAGTCAGCATAGTTGACTGGGTCAACCCAGTCAACTGGGGCCCCAGGGCCCACGGTCAGTGACCCAGGGGTGGGCCCCATCGGTGCCACGTCAGCAGGGGCGGTGGTGCACCGACGGCGACGCGCCGGCGACCACAGAAGCGGCGGAGCGACGCGGAAATCGTCATCCGGCGACCAAATCGCACGCGGCCAGGTGCGTTCGAAAGCTGGAAGAGCGCTGCGTCGAGTGGTGACCTTGGACCGACCGGAGATGGCCGGAAATGGCGCCGGCGACGAGCCAAAATGGCGCCGGAGTTCGGGCCTCGTCGGGTTCTGATCTACATGGCGTGGGGAGGGATGCTAGGGGTATTGCCGGACTCGCTCGAGCTCCAGGAGCTCGAGGCTGGGTCCGGTTGCGCGTGACGACGACGCTGGCCATGGCAAAGAGCTCGTCGACGGCCGTGGGTTCGGCTGTTCGCAATGCGACGAGCAACGGCCGCGGCAGGACAAGGGAGAAGGGGAAGTGGGGGTCGGAGCTCACCGAGCGGCACGCCAAAGGCCGTTGATAGCTTAGGAGCAGCAGAAACATCGCCGGTGACGGAGAAGAATGGCGGCGACCGAACGGAATGGGACGGGGCGATTCCGGCGCTGTGGCGGCTTCGGGCTGTAGCTGCTACCACCAGACATCGAGGAAGATCATGGCGAAGACGACGGACGTGTCGGCGGAGCGATGCGGTGGCTGTGGCCGCGGAGACGAGCGCGGTGCGGCGGCGATGGCGTTCGGTGGCGATGGGATTTGGAGGGGGAATGAGGTGGAGAGCGAGCGGAGAGAGGGGAGAATGAGGAGGAGGCCAGGGGGGATGGACGGGGCCGGCCTTATCTCCCCAGCGTGTCGGTGGCGTCGGCACCGTCGCCGTGTTGCCGCCCGGTTGGCGCGCGCGCGCGCGGCCATGGCGCGGACGACACGGGGAGGAGGGAGAAGGAGCTGGGCCAGGTGGGCCGCGGTCGGGGCACTGTGCACTTAGGCCCAGTGCACAGTGCCTCGTTTTATTTTCCTGTTTTGCCTTTTCTTTTATTCTTTTCGGTTTGGAAATAGTTAGACCTTTTGTGCACTTTTGTAAAATATGTGACTTGGTCCAAATATTAATATGCAATGTTAACATTCACCAAAAATTGGTTTGAGCAAAGTTGGGCTTCTTTTGAAATTGATATGATTTTAGATGTATTATATATTGCTGTTTTGGTGCTGTTTCATATTGTTTGAATCATTTAATTAATCCAAGTATTACTGGTGATATTTTTATGAGTGCTTCTGGAATATTTGCTATTTAGTGAACATTTTTCCCATAGTGTTTGAGCAAATTTATTTTGCACTTTTAAATTTGAATTGATTTTCAGAATAGGGTTTGAATTATAGTGGTTAACCACTATGTTTAGGCACTGCAAATGATATGACTTGGCATTATTAGCAGCTGATCACAGTGGTAGTTACACAGGGGTGTTACATAGGTCTCGTTATATTCTCACACCCACACATACCAACACAGACACTGCATAAACTATTTCTCCTCATGCCTCTATCCCCTCCCCCTTGCATGTACACACTCAAGGGCATCTCTTGCCGTGACATCATATTCGTCTCTCTCTCTCTCTCTAGACCTCTCTCATTTCTTGTGATATCTCTCCCTCATCGCCCCCCCCCCGCCGGCCCCTCTATCCATGCCCTCTCGAATACGTAGACATACCCTCTCTAGGCCCTGCCAAATACGTCAACTACACATTCACACATGTTACATCTTATCACGTACCCCATTGATCTAAAAAGCCCTCTCTTCACGTTTACTTCGCATACAACATTCCTTTTGAATAAAACAGTGTGGCCAAAAATTTATTTTAGAAATTCTACATATATACAACATTACAAAGTTATATGGAGTATGAAAGTTAATTTGCATTGCATGGTGCACCCAACGATATTTATTCCGCACTGTGAATTTTTATATTTTTATACTATATATAAAGTTAGTCATAATAAAGAGAAACGAAGAGCATCTCTCTCTCCATCGCACACACCCCCTCTATGCCCCTTTCACGTACGCACACAAACTATCTCTAGGTCCTCTAAAAGTACGCCCCCAGCACATTCATGCATGTTTCATCTTTCTCTCGCGATATATACAATGACGATCACCGTATTTGAAGCGAAAGCACGATACATACATTGGACTTCAGAATCCACTCATTACGGTCACCATTTACGTTTTGTGGTTATTATACAGTCACGGGCTCACCGTACAACTCTGTATTTGTTCAAGACACGATTAGTTGACCAGTTAAACGCTCCACGTGGCACATCTAGTGTTGCATCACATTATCTCACTACCATTGGGCCCACATGTCGGCGTGTATAAGAATGAAAACAAACGATAAATTTTTTTTGGACGGTGGGTATTCGAAGTCATGACCGCGGGCACAGCGGACAAGGTAGCCTTGTATTGGTATGCCGAGCCGTCTGTTTTAATACACAGGAGCTAGTGTGGTGATTATACACACATGCACACATGCACACGAACTGCATGCATGCAACACTCACATGTACACACGCAGCCACGCAACACTCACACGCACACACGCACGCACGTAACACTCACACGCACACACGCACGCATGCATGCACACACCACACGACCAACACACACGCTCACGCTCAAGTGCTCAACCTACACGTGCATGCGCACACATTAGGCCCTGACAGACACATACACAACCAGGTGGTTCCCGCGCACAGGTTGGAGTCTTGTCACGCCTGCGTAAATTTGTGTTTATCTTACTTTTTTCCTCTACGAACTGACAGGTGGGACCCACAAGGAACGCGGTCAATTTGACCAGTCAACATAGTGCCACGCAGACTATTTGGCCGGTCAACAGAGTGCAATCCGATGCTGAACGGTGAGCAAGTGACCGTATAATCACCAAAATGTATATAGTGACCGTAATGAGCGTATTCTGATGTCCGGTGACCATATTACGCTTTTCGCTTGAAATACACTGACCGCTAGTGTATTTATCTCTTCTCTCGCTCTCTCTGTGGAGCCGAGTAGGCCAACGTGCCAGTGCCTAAATTGGCGCACGCCACCCCATTATTGCTGTACTGGTTTCGTAAGAGCGAACAAGCATTCACGTCTACCGTATAGACTGTAGATATGAGTTACAAATGCTATGAAGACGAATACAAATATTTGAATCCACTTTATGCCCAATTTCTCTTTGTAGGCCCTCCAAAAGTACATCTCTACACGTTCTCGCATGTTACATCTAACAACTATGCAATACAACACTACTACACTCTAACACAATAAATCATATGTGTTTTTAGTTTTACTTGATCTCATATTGTTACTTAATTATTCAGTTTGCATACATTAAAATTGCCATTGAAATGTATGGCTAGTATCATCTAGTGATATGAAAGGTCAGACTACACACACACACACACAAGGGCCCATTACACATTCAAGCATTTCACTTCTTTCTCTCGCTCTCTGTGTCAAACCGACTATGCCAAGCTACCCTGCCTACCGCGCGGGAAAAATCCCGCCCTCGCCTATTTAATTGGGTTTGTATCGATGGATCGTGCGAAACAGCAAAACTATAGTAGTACTACAGGACCAGTAACAATTCACTGGGCCGCCGTGTCGTGTACTCCTCCGTCGTAAGAGTGGAGCGCTCGCTTTTGTAAATGTTCTAGTCCCTTTCACCGACATGTGGGACATCAAGCAACTGGATCCACGTGCCATACCGAAATAACAGTGCAGAGCAGCAGGGGTGAAGCACCCCGGTCATGGCGCTGGCGTAGTAATGAGCAATGAGGCGTCAAATCACAAACCTGCACCTTTCCCGCAGTTAAGTTGGAGGGGCGAAGTGATGCTCAAAAAAAAGTTGGAGGGACGAAGCAACCATCATTTCACTCTTTGCTGAATCCGCCTCTCCCTCATCTTCTTCAAGTTAGCCACGTGTTGCTTCTACCGTTGTTCTGCCTCATGTGGGACGCGGATCGGCTTGGTAAATCACTGACACATGGGACCGCATGTTAGCAAACCGCCAGGCCAACGTCCTCTAAAAATAAGAAACCTCCCCCGCCTTCCGCGCGTCAAAATCACCTCCTTTTTACTAATCTTGATATATTTTTTAGATCAATATAATCGAGATTTGTATAGATAGCACCAAGGAGCAAAACCAAGTGGTACGCTTAAGGGCATCCACAATGTGTAGCCAAATGTGAAAATAGCTTTTGGCATCGATGGGAACCATTGTTGAGGGTGCTGCCAAAGCCAAAAAGAGGGAACCGAAGCTCCCTAATTGATTGATTGAAGGAATAGAAAAATGCAACCTCTCTCCTCTTTCTCCCATGCTTGGACGCATGTATAGAGCACATAGTCTACTCCCCTGTCCCTTCTATCATAAATCATAAAGCAGTGAGGCGTCAAATCACAAAGGACGGACAAAGCAACCATCATTTCACTCTTCGCTGACTCCGCTTCTCCATAGTCTTCTTCGAGAAACCACCTTTACCCCACTAAGCTGGATGAATGACACTATTGTGCTAGTAGTAGTACATTTAGGCCTCCTTTGGTTCAACAAACTTCCTGGATGCAAAGAAGGCGGTTGTCTCGGCTTGCAGGCGGCACTTGCGAATGACTTACCATGGTCTGCCTCAATGGTGTGCTCCATCGAACGCACTTCGCCAAAGCCACAACGTTCGAGATATCGTTGACGTCATGGCAATGGGGAAGGAAGTCAAATAGTTTCTACCTCCATTTTTTTGTATACGAGGCCAGTATCAAAATTACAATTTGCAGAAGGCCACTAACACTAATCGAGGCAAAATTGATGGTGTTTGCCTCATACTAGCAACCAAGGACATTAATATACCCTTGCATGCATGCGGAAGTGAGAAGGTTGGTTGCAAGGCGCTGCATTAATCAAGCAATGAGGAGTGAGATGGTTAGCTCTTTGGGCGTTGGAGAAAAAAATACGCATTAATTGACATGTCAAACGAGGATTTGTATCGATCGATCCCGCGAAGGAAAACCCCGCCTTTCTTTTTTTAACATAGTACGTACTTGTATCCTGTTTGGGGCTAGGCCTTGCATTGCCATACTTTGCCACACATTTTTGCCAAGCTTGCCTAAAGTTTTTCAAAATGAAAAGGAGGTACACTTGCGCACGCCTGTCGCGGTTGCACCGCACCCTCACACAGTCGCTCCTGCATGCCGCAAACCCAACCAAGGGAACGCAACCTCACTGACACGTGCTACCGCATGTGATCAAACCAAAATCAGCCATCCTACCGCTGACACCTAATTTTTGTTCATACAGTATGTTTATCCAACCGCATGTTGGGGAAGATCCGTGTGGCCCGTGCGGTGGTCTGTTGGGGAAGAAGAAGAGGTGAGGAAGAAGAAGGGTTAGGAGACGTAGGATATTCATCCACCCGCCTGAAATAGTTGATGATACGTCTCCGTCGTATCTATAATTTTTGATTGTTTCATGCCAATATTATACAACGTTTACATACTTTTGGCAACTTTTTATATGATTTATTGGACTAACCTATTGATCCAGTGCCCAGTGCCAGTTCCTGTTTTTTGCATGTTTTTTGTTTCGCAGAATATCCTTATCAAACGAAGTCCAAATGCAATAAAATTTTATGGAGAATTATTTTGGAATATTTGTGATTTTTGGGACTTGGAATCAATGCAAACGGGGGCCCACAACCCCCACAAGACACCAAGGCGCGCCCCAGGGGCCAGGCGCGTGGTGGTGGGTTGTGCTCACCTCGTACATCGGTTTGGGCTCTACTTAGGGCACAAGGAAGCTTATATCCGAAAAAAAATCATGTTAAAATCTCAGTGCAATCGGAGTTACGGATCTCCGGGAATATAAGATCTGGGGAATGCAAAACAGAAGAGAACAGAGAGGAAGATCCAATCTCGGAGGGGCTCCCGCCCCTCCGCCGCCATGGAGGCCATGGACCAGAGGGGGAACTCTCCTCCCATCTAGGGGGGAGGCCAAGGAAGAAGAAGAAGAAGAAGAAGGAGGGGGGCTCTCTCCCCGCTCTCCCGGTGGCGCCGGAGTGCCGCCGGGGCAAGGACCGTGACGACGATCTACACCAACAACTTTGCCGCCGTCAACACCAACTCTCTCCCCCTCTATGCAGCGGTGTAACACCCCTTCTCCCCGCTGAAATCTCTACTTAAACATGGTGCTCAACTCCATATATTATTTCCCAATGATCTATGGTTATCCTATGATGTTTGAGTAGATTCATTTTGTCCTGTGGGCTAATCGTGATCTTGGTTGGTATGAGTGTATATTTTATTTATGGTGCTGTCCTACGGTGGCCTCCATCTCGCGCAAACGTGAGGGGTCCTCGCTGCAGGGTGTTGCAATATGTTCATGATTCGCTTATTGTCGGTTGCGGGTGTGACAGCAGCCTAAACATGCATAAGTGTGTTGTTGCGTATGGGAGTAAAGAGGACTTGATACTTAATGCTATGGTTGAGTTTCACGACCATAATGATCTTTAGTAGTTGTGGATGCTTGCTAGAGTTCCAATCATAAGTGCATATGATCCAAGTAGAGAATGTATGTTAGCTCATGCTTCTCCCTCATATAAAGTTGCAAGAATGATTACCGGTCTAGTTATCGATTGCCTAGGGACAAATGACTTTCTTGTTGACAAAAGCTATCCACTTTTATTACCTTGCAATTTACTCATACTTTTATTCTCACAAAGTACTCGTAGTTTTATTCTTGCAAAATAGTTTCATACTTGTTTTAGGTAAAGCAAACGTCAAGTGTGCGTAGAGTTGTATCGGTGGTCGATAGAACTTGAGGGAATATTTGTTCTACCTTTAGCTCCTCGTTGGGTTCGACACTCTTATTTATCGAAGAAGGCTACAAACGATCCCCTATACTTGTGGGTTATCAAGACCTTTTTCTGGCGCCATTGCCGGGGAGCAATAGCGTGGGGTGAATATTCTCGTGTGTGCTTGTTTGCTTTATCACTAAGTAGTTTTTATTTTCTGTTCTAAGTTGTTCTCTATCTTTAGTTATGGATATGGAACATGAAACACCAAAAAATTAGTTGTACTTGCCACTCATGGAGATGGAGAACCTCCTAAAACCCTCGATGCTTGTTATGTGAAAAATATTATGCACTACTTTGATAATCCTGAGAAAACCCCATTCAACGTGATAATGGGAGACACATTGGATCAACGTGAATACTTTAGGGATTATCGCTTGACACAAAAAGGGAAACTCTTATGGGATCAAATTGATATGTTGCATTGGTATGCTTGGAATTTATGCCAGAGATATGATTATACTTGTTGCTCTAGGATGAAGTCTCCACACCTTCCCTTTTCATGCAAATTTAGTGATAATGAAACCTTGGCTTCTTATGCTAATGGTAGATATGATTACTATGATGTGGAACGAATAGAAGAATTTGTTGCTTTTAAGGGTGCTTATGAAATTGAATCTTTGTTTGAAAAGTTTGAAGATTTTGATGATTTAGTTTATAGACTTGAAAAATTTGCTATCCTTAAATATTGCTATGATAATTATAAATGCTATTACGATATTGATGTATTTATTTAGAATGTCTCCGTTGTCCAAGAAGAGACTAATATTTTGCAGGAGTCTATGGAAGAAGAAATTGATAAAACTGTGAGCTCATTGGATGAAAAAGATGATGAGGAGAGCAAAGAACAAGAGGAGGAAGAGCGGATTGATCACCCGTGCCCACCTTCTAATGAGAGTAACTCTTCAACTCATACATTGTTTAATTTCCCTTCGTTCTTACCAAAGGATGAATGCTATGATAATTGCTATGATCCCGTTAATTCTTTTGAAATATCCCTTTTTTATGAACTTGATGCTTGCTATGCTTGTGGCCAAGATGCCAATATAAATTATTCTTATGGAGATGAACTTGCTATAGTTCCTTATGTTAAGAATGAAATTGTTGCTATTGCACCCACACATGATAGTCCTATTATCTTTTTGAATTCTCCCAACTACACTATATCGGAGAAGTTTGTTCTTATTAAGGATTATATTGATGGGTTGCGTTCTACCATTACACATGATAATTTTGATGAATATAATATGCATGTGCTTGCTGCTCCTACTTGCAATTATTATGAGAAAGGAACTACATCTCCGCCTCTCTATGTTTCCAACACGATAAAATTGCAAGAAACTTCTTATGCTATGTATTGGCCTTTACTAGATGTGCATGAATTGTTATTTTATGACATGCTGATGCATAGGAAGAGAGTTGGACTTCATCTTTGCATGATATATGTTGCTTTGTGCTCACTACTAAATGCCAAATCATTGTTAATTAAAATTGGCTTTGATATACCTTGGGATCCGGGTGGATCCATTACTTGAGCACTTTATGCCTAGCTTAATGGCTTTAAAAAGTGCTGCCAGGGAGACAACCCAGAAGTTTTAGAGAATCATTTATTTCTGATGAGTGCTTTTATAAAGTTTAAAAACAAAAAAATATAGAGGGAACTTAAAACTTTTCGACAAAAGAGAAGCGATTGGAAGTTATGCATTGGAGAAGTGAGGGTCGACCTTGAACACTTGTGTTCATGCTCATGTAAACAATGTAGAATTTTTCATGAAGTTTCTCACAAAAATAATTATCCCCTTGTACAAATCCATTGTATTATAAAAATAATGTGCCAAGATTTGCCTTTAGGATGATTAGATTGCTTGTTGGTATGTGCGGTGCAAAAACAGAAACTTTGGCTGTAGTGCGTGAATTTACATTTTTTACTGGAACATCAAAAGCTTCTGAAACTTTTTGAACAGTATTTATATACAAATTATTTATTTGTTCCTAATTTTTCAGAATTTTTTTAGTAACAGAAGTATGGTGAATGTTCAGATTACTACAGACTGTCCTGTTTAAGACAGATTCTATTTTTGATGCATTGTTTTGCTTGTTTTGATGAAACTATTGATTTTTATCGGTGGTATAAGCCATATAAAAGTTATAATACAGTAGCTACAATGCAAAAACAAAATATGAATTGGTTTTCAATAGTACTTAAAGTAGTGATTTGCATTATTATACTAACGGATCTCACGAGGTTTCTGTTGAGTTTTGTGTGGATGAAGTGATCAAAGATCGAGGAGGTATCGATATGAGGAGAAGGAGGAGAGGCAAGAGATCAAGCTTGGGGATTCCCAAGGCACCCCAAGTAAATATCCAAGGAGACTCAAGTGTTTAAGCTTGGGGATGCCCCGGAAGGCATCCCATCTTTCTTCAACAAGTATCGGTATGTTTTCGTCTTCGTTTCGTTCATGTGATATGTGTAAATCTTGGAGCGTCTTTTGTGTTTAGTTTTCATTTTTATTTTATTCACCATGCTGGTATGAGGTAGTCCATGGTTTATTTATATAATGCTCATTGCACTTCACTTATATCTTTTGAGTCTGGCTTTATAGAATGCTTCATGTGCTTCACTTATATCATTTGAAGTTTGGATTGCCTGTTTCTCTTCACATAGAAAACCGTTATTTGTAGAATGCTCTTTTGCTTCACTTATATTTATTAGAGTATGGTATTTTGTAGAAAGAATTAACCTCTCATGCTTCACTTATATCAATTTAGAGAGTCAACAGGAATTGGTCATTTGCATGGTTAGTCATAAAATCCTACATAAAATTATGGATCACTGAATATGATATGTTTAATTCCTTGCAATAGTTTTGTGATATAGAGATGATAATATGTGGGAGGTACTAGTAAACGGTTGTGGTTAGTAAGAATATTGGTGTTAAGGTTTGTGATTCCCAAAGCATGCACGTATAGTCTCTCGTTATGCTATGAAGTTGGAGCATGATTTATTATTGATTGTCTTCCTTATGAGTGGCGGTCGGGGACGAGCGATGGTCTTTTCCTACCAATCTATCCCCCTAGGGGCATGCATAGTAGTACTTTGCTTCGAGGGCTAATAAACTTTTGCAATAAGTATATGAGTTCTTTATGACTAATGTGAGTCCATGGAATATACACACTCTTACCTTTCCGCAATTTGCTAGCCTCTACGGTACCGTGCATTGCCCTTTCTCACCTCGAGACGTGGTGCAAACTTCGTCGGTGCATCCAAACCCCATGATATGATACGCTCTATCACACATAAGCCTTATTATATCTTCCTCAAAACAACCACCATACCTACCTATTATGGCCTTTCCATAGCCATTCCGAGATATATTGCCATGCAACTTCCACCGCTTCCGTTTTGATGACTTGAGCATTCATTGTCATATTGCTTTGCATGATCGTAAGATAGCTAGCATGATATTTCCATGGCTTGTCTGTTTTTTTGATATCGTTGTTATGCTAGATCATTGCACATCCTGGTACACTGACAGAGGCATTCATATAGAGTCATATTTTGTTCTAGGTATCGAGTTGTAATTTTTATTTCTTTTGAGTTATAAGGAAATAGAAGTGTGATGATCATCATTATTCATTATTAGAGCATGTCCCAGTGAGGAAAGTATGATGGAGACTATGATTCCCCCACAAGTCGGGATGAGACTCCGGACAAAGAGAGAGAAAAAAAGGAAAAAAAGAGGGGGAAAAAGAAAAGAAAAGAAAAAAAAGAAAAAAAGAGAAAAAAAGACAAAGAGAGAAGGGGCATGCTAGTTGAGTGCGGACTTTTGGCGGGCGACCTCCATGGAGGTGGTTATTTTAAAAAATTCAATAATTACATTTTGGAGTTTCAAAAAAATCTAAAAAAAATTCTACACATTCATATGGATGTATTCTACATGTGTATAAAACCTGACGATGAAATAGATTATGATGAGAGCTACATAAAAAAGACAAAATCCTGAATTTCTAATAGTGAACAGTGTTTGTACTGTTCATCAATTTCAAAACGCAATTTTGTCTTTTTTGTGTAGCTCTCACCATAATATATATCATCTTAAAAAATTGCACGCATGTAGAATGCATCCATATGAACATGTATGATTTTTTTGAAACTTCAAAATATGAATTTTTATTTATTTTTAAATAACCACCTCCATGGAGGTCACCCACCATTGGCATTTTTCGCATGCTAGTTCCACACTTATGCTTCAAAGTAGCACGATGTTTTTCATATAGAGAGTCTCCTATGTTGTCACTTTCATATACTAGTGGGAATTTTTCATTATAGGATTAGATGCACACCCACTTAGTTTTCGTTTTGAGCTTTCATACACTTATAGCTCTTAGTGCATTCGTTGCATGGCAATCCCTACTCCTCGCATTGATATCAATTGATGGGCATCTGCATAGCCCGTTGGTTAGCCGCATCGATGTGAGACTTTCTTACCTTTTGTCTTCTCTATATTTACCCCTCATCATACTCTATTCCACCCGTAGTGCTATATCCATGGCTCGCGCTCATGTATTGCGTGAGGGTTGAAAAAGCTGAAGCGCGTTAAAAAGTATGAACCAATTGCTCGGCTTGTCATCGGGGTTGTGCATGATAAATACTTTGTGTTAAGAAGATAGAGCATGACAAGACTATATGATTTTGTAGGGATAGCCTTCTTTAGCATTGATATTTTGAAAGACACGATTGTTTGTTGGGATGTGTGAGTATTAATGTCTTTATGTCAAATTATAGACTATTGCTTTGAATCACTTATGTCTTAATATTCATGCCATGATTAGACATATGATCAAGTTTATGCTAGGTAGCATTCCACATCAAAAATTATCTTTTTTATCATTTACCTACTCGAGGACGAGCAGGAATTAAGCTTGGGGATGTTGATACGTCTCCATCGTATCTATAATTTTTTATTGTTTCATGCCAATATTATACAACTTTTACATACTTTTGGCAACTTTTTGTATGATTTATTGGACTAACCTATTGATCCAGTGCCCAGTGCCAGTTCCTGTTTTTTGCATGTTTTTTGTTTCGCAGAATATCCATATCAAACGAAGTTCAAATGCAATAAAATTTTACAGAGAATTATTTTGGAATATTTGTGATTTTTGGGACTTGGAATCAACGCAAACGGGGGCCCACAGCCCCCACAAGATACCAGGGCGCGTCCCAGGGGCTAGGCGTGTGGTGGTGGGTTGTGCTCACCTCGATGTCGGTTGGGGCTCTACTTCGGGCGCAAGGAAGCTTATATCCGAACAAAAATCATGTTAAAATCTCAGCACAATCGGAGTTACGGATCTCCGAGAATATAAGAAACGGTTTTCGGCCAGATCTGGGGAACGCGAAACAGAAGAGAACAGAGAGGGAGATCCAATCTCGGAGTGGCTCCCGCCCCTCCGCCGCCATGGAGGCAATGGACTAGAGGGGGAACTCTCCTCCCATCTAGGGGGAGGCCAAGGAAGAAGAAGAAGGAGGGGGGCTCTCTCCCCCTCTCTCCCGGTGGCGCCGGAGTGCCGCGGGGGAAAGGACCATGACGGTGATCTACACAAACAACTTTGCCGCCGTCAACACCAACTCTCTCCCCCTCTATGCAGCGGTGTAACACCCCTTCTCCCCGCTGTAATCTCTACTTAAACACGGTGCTCAACTCCATATATTATTTCCCAATGATCTATGGTTATCCTATGATGTTTGAGTAGATTCGTTTTGTCCTGTGGGCTAATCGTGATCTTGGTTGGTATGAGTGTATATTTTATTTATGGTGCTGTCCTACGGTGCCCTTCGTCTTGCTAAAACGTGAGGGGTCCTCGATGTAGGGTGTTGCAATATGTTCATGATTCGCTTATTGTCGGTTGCGGGGGTGACAGCAGCCTAAACACGGATAAGTGGGTTGTTGCGTATGGGAGTAAAGAGGACTTGATACTTAATGCTATAATTGGGTTTCACGACCTTAATGATCTTTAGTAGTTGCGGATGCTTGCTAGAGTTCCAATCATAAGTGCATATGATCCAAGTAGAGAAAGTATGTTAGCTCATACCTCTCCCTCATATAAAATTGCAATAATGATTACCGGTCTAGTTATCGATTGCCTAGGGACAAATGACTTTCTTGTTGACAAAAGCTATCCACTTTTATTACCTTGCAATTTATTCATAGTTTTATTCTCGCAAAGTACTCGTAGTTTTATTCTTGCAAAATAGTTTCATACTTGTTTTAGGTAAAGCAAACATCAAGTGTGCGTAGAGTTGTATCGGTGGTCAATAGAACTTGAGGGAATATTTGTTCTACCTTTAGCTCCTCGTTGGGTTCGACACTCTTATTTATCGAAGAAGGCTACACACGATCCCCTATACTTATGGGTTATCAGTCAACTAACCCAAATGATGAAAGTCAGGCGACTTGCATAAATATATGTTTTTACACAGCAAAAGATCCCTAAAAACAACAACATAAAGAAAAACTATCACTGCTCGCGGAACGAGCCGGCCTTGTCGTCTTTGGCTGCCAACGCGAACCAGCCATAGTTGCCGATGTGTGTCTCCACACCGTGGTTGTCCTCAGGCTCCAGCTACTCGTTCACGCGAAGCGTGCGGGTGCTATGCACGAACGCGAGCACCGCCCGGTTCACGTCCACGACGTTCGGTTCCGCCTGCAGGAGGGCCTCGATGGCAGCGGCATCCGCGTGCTCCGCGTCGAGTTGAGCCTCCGCCGCCCGGTTCAAGTCCAGGACGTCCGGTTCCGCCTGCAGGAGGGCCTCGATGGCAGCGGCATCCGCTCGCTCCGCGTCAAGTTGAGCCTTTGCCGCCCGGTTCACGTCCACGACATCCGGTTCCGCCTGCAGGAGGGCCTCGATGGTAGCGGCATCCACGCGCTTCGCGTCGAGTTGAGCCTCCGCCTCCCGGTGCTCCTTTAGGATCGCCAGGTTGAACTGCTAGTCCGCTTGCACCATGGGGGACCCGGACGCCGGCACGAAGTCGACGTCCATCATCTCATACGCATCGGGGGCCTTCTGCACCGCGACCTTCGCCATGAACATTGGATCGACTTCCTCCTCCTCAGAGCTTGGCTCCAGAGAACTCGGGGATTGGTCCGCCGCAAAGCGAGCTTGGGAACAAAGGTCTGTGGCGTCGACCGCCGCCGCAATTTCTGCGCAGCGCTCTAGCGTCAGCATCTTGTAGTACATGATCTTGCGGCGCACCATGGCTTTCTGGTGAACTAGGGGACGGCTGATGCGGACTAGGGGATCGAAAGGTGGGAGAATGGGCTGGAGAGGAGGTGTGGTTTTGGCGCAGTGGTGACCGGCCAACAAGTAGCTGGCGTAGGCCAAGCAGCGAAGGTTCCGATGGGAATAGTGGTTCTGGGTGACGACCTGTCAATTGGTTTTGACTGTGTGGAGTTTGTAAAGCCGAACGGCTGGAGCCTGGAGAGTTGTGGGGTGGGATGGGACCAAAGTTTTGGAGTTTCACGTGGCAGACGTCTGGACCTCCCCACCGTTCCTGTCGACGACGAGGCGGTGACTTCGTAAATCTCAAGATGCTATGCCGGCTCAGTCTCTCGAAGGTGCTCATAGGGGTAGGGTGTGCGTGTGTGCATTCATAGGGCTGAGTGTATGCTCGCATGTATGAGCGCTTGCGTCTGTATTGTGTTAAAAAAAGGAGTACTCGGAAGTATGCAAGTTCATAAGGAACATACAGTGTACATCACTCTTGTCGCGTTCGCGTTGCACCCCGGCACGGTGGACCCTGCATGTCGCTCACTGAATGGAACACGCTTTGTCTTGCGTTTTCTCTCGCTTGTGGGACCGCAGTTTAGAGCAAACCGACGATAGGCAAACTTTCCCCCTCCCTCCCCCCCGCAGGGTCGGACATCCCTCCCGCTCCCCCGCCCGCGTCGGCTTAATTTACTACTCCACTCCACTAGTACTATTACTCCTACTACTATTGGATAGGGAGCTTCAAATAAAAGTTGTACTATTGGACTGGATATACGTGGCGAAATCCTAGTAGGAAGAGCATGCGCGAGAACAAGCATTCACGTGTTTGAATACAAATTGGAAACCATTTCTGTTTGAATACAAATCTAGGAGTACGTACGAATCTAACAATATTGATTGTGCGTTGTTGAATATTGATACTTTTTTCTGTAAGTTTGATCAAAGTAGAGATACTTTGACTACACACAAAACTTATATGTAAACTAAAAAGGATCGTAGGGAGTATATTGTACGTTCAAAAGCGAAACAAACATTGAATAACCTAAATGTGAGCACGGACCAGGCACACCTCAATCATTCCTTCAAACAGTCAGACACCTAAATTAGCACACCATCCGGCTACTTAATCAAGTGTTATGCTTCACGAGTTGAAAAGGAAAAGGGTGGTACTGTACCCAAAATCACCACACTTGGGGCTAGGGTAACAACTTGGTACTGTACCACATTTGAACCAAGGCAGAAAAACTACCTGTTCTGCGCCTAATGCGTAACGCGGGGCACTGATGCTCGAATTTGGCCGGGAAAACAGGGAAACCGACATGTAGGGCACACTTGTCGGGATGACGTGGCGCATACTAGTCCAATGGAGGAGCTGTTCCACGACCTCCTCACCACCGACAACCGTTCATTTGGGTCGTGGGGGCCAGCAACATGGCACAGCTCCCGCACCGCCTCTGGACACGACGACCGCGGTGAGCGACATGCTCATCTTTGTTGGACACGCTCGGCTTCAGGGTGTCGAGGGTGGCGCTACCGCTGTGGCACAACCAGCAGATCAACACCGACTCGTCGAGGATGCACGGGGTGCTGAAGTGCGCGCGTGCCATGACGCATCCGCGGAGTGTTCTAGCATGGCCAACTGCATCCCCAGGACCTGAGACCATGCCGGGTCGTCTTGCTTTTTCAATGACATGTGGGATCGCATGTGAGCAAAGGGCATCTCCAACGTTGCCACGCCTGCAGCTGACTACCCCGGCACACAAAAAACCATCGTCCCTCGCGCCGTCATGCGCGTGCGTTCCCAGCCGGCGCCAGCTGCCCGCATTCATGCCGTCCATCCGTATGCCATCATTAAGCAGGCTCGCTGCCCGAGGAACAAACTCCGGCGACTTATTGACGCACCCGGACGCTTGGCCTCACCGGAATGCGCTACTTAAAGCGGCAACGCCCAGCTAAACTCCACACCATAGCGCATCCTCCTACTTGGCACCACATCTACCATGATCGCGAGCGGGAAGCTCTGTGGGAGAGCTTGTCTTTTGGGATGAAGCTCGAGGTCGCCACCCTCGCTCAACTCGCCGCTCGCAATGCAATACCGGCGTAGCTGGACGCGGACGCATCCGCACGAGCGGTGGCCACACTGGCGGCCGATGGCGGGAGAACCGCCAGCTACGCGTCCTACTTGCCGCCGTCCAACGTTCGGTGGCGCAAGTTGCAGGTGAAGCGATGGACCGTCCACGTCCATCATCATCGACCTCACGTCCATCGGCACCGCCGAGGTCGGGGACTCCTCCGAGGATGAGTAGGGCATGGGAGGTGACAGGGCATGGTGTGCCAACTGGCTGGTCTGTCTCCCGTGTTCTACTCTTCCTCGCCGGAGACCGCACCTTCACTTCACGGATCTTGAACCCCGCCGCCGTTCATGGAGACGGCAGATGTAGGACGTCGTCGCTGATGCGGAAGTACAAAGGAAAGTGGACATCGGTCACCGCCGTAGAATAGTGATAGGACCGAGAGTATATCGACGAGAGGGGGGGGGGTGAATGGGAGATTCAAATTTTCTTTCGAAAGCTTTGAAACTTAACCCAATCACAACAGCGGAATATAGTATCGAAGGAAATATACTGAATCAATCTTCTTTGTCAGAAGCATATTCTTCGAGAAAAGCATTGACAATGGTACGAGCTTGATAGACAACAGGTTTAACGACAATGAGGGTTATGCAACAAGCAACGAGATGTAATAGTATAAAACACAACATGACAGAGCTACTCACAGATTTCACAAGTAAAACAGAGGAGCAGGAAGGTAATGAATAAATACAGATGATGACGAAGAACAGGGAAGAATACTAACACATGAAATGAAGAAAAACAGTACAGACTGATCGAGAAATCTATCGGCACAGAGCACGAATAAGAACTACTGAAGGAAATGCATAAGAATAGAATTAACCAGTGGTGCTCGATGGCGACAGAGAGATTTGGTAGACCAGTTCACCCTTCTGCCAAAGGGCTACGTCTGGTTGGAGGGGCTGTGACTTAACACGGAAGATAAACTCTCTTCAACCTATTATCCTTCAACGTAGAGCGGATCAGACTTAGGTTGATTTCACTCGTGGTAGATCCTTGTCGGTGATCTCCAAACCTTCGGTCGACCTCCGTGAACCATAGTCACTCTTGGTTGCTGAAGATCAGGCTCGGTGAAGACAACAACTCTTCGTCACTCGAAGCTGAAACCCATCTGTCTAGAGAGTGCGCAGCTCTTAAGAGTAATAGGTACAAGAACTCTCACTCAGAACTACTCTGATGCTAAACCACTATCTAAGTTTGGGCTCTTGATTTCTCTCTCAGTGGATCTTAAACTCAAATCACTCGGAGACGGGTTGCTCAAATCAATCTTCTCAGAAATCTCAAGCGGAGCAACCAACTGATAACATTGGAGCGGGGTGGCTATTTATAGCTGCAGCCTTCCCTGATGGGAAATGACCAAATTAGACATCGGGCTCAGCCAATGGCCGAACGACACGATTCCAATGTTCGAATTTGAGCACAATGGTAACATTTCTTGCGGAGCAAGAAATGCTAACTCCTCGGTCCGAGGCAAATTTCTCGCAGCGAAGAAGATCACGGTCTCTTGTTGGCAAGTATTTGCTCGGAGCTCAAAGAGATTTCTCTCGCAACTTTCATAGGTTTGGGCTAAGCATCACAACGGATCTAAGCATCGAGAACCTATACCCCTCTTAATAGTACGGAGGTCCTATGACTCAAAATAATGAAAGAAGAATAACTAAATGAATGGTACGTCTCCATATAGTCTTCGACTTCCATCACTGCAGTCAATTTCTTCGGACGACAGTATCGAATCAAAAGCTTTGCTTCAGCAATAAACTTTCGAGGGGTCGATTTCTTCTCATCAATCTTCTCGACTATCACTTCAACAAGTATAGCTCATTCTTCTCTGCAACGCGGATGTACTTCGGTGAAGTTCCTCGAACTCAACACCGGAGACAGCATATTCTTCAGTTGTGGATGGACTTTTTCTCTCTGTATGCACTAGCAAACAAATTAGTCCATACCTGTTTCTGTCAACAATCTCCAAAACACAAGGTAGGCAGATACTGCACCAACAATCTCCCCCTTTTTGGACGATTGTTGACAAAACAGATCACATCGAATGATAGATAAAGAATGTAATGCAAAGTGAAGAGTAATGAAAGGCGAGAGATAATTACTAGGATAAAATATTCTCCCCCTAAACATATGCTTCGGTTTTCAAGAGATCGGGGAAAGGTGATATTACTCTTCGTATGAGTGGCATTGACAATAGATTAAATACTTGAGTTCTTTCAATGCACTCGACGGTGTCTGAGGTAGTTCCTGTCACAAAAATTTCGACAAAGGTTAGGTGTAAGATAATCGTAGAGAGTTTTGTGACAAGGATAGGTTATGAAGGTTTTCTCAGAACACAATTTGAATCCACACGAGATGTAGTTTTCCTGCATGTTAGTCATTTGATTTGATCAGAGCAGGATCAAATAATAATTCATTGCTTAGAGTGGATATGCTTTAAAGGTGATTTTCCAGCAATAGAGATGATGCAGATGATATCTGAGAGGAAAAATACTTTGTCAGTCATATAGATGGCCTTCAATAAGGCGTTTGTGCATTGGCTGACTTTAACTTCTTGCAAGGTTAGATAATTAGATATAGCAACAAGAGCATATCCAACCACAACAATTATAGGTCATTTAGTACTTGATGTACTTCTCCAAAAATAATATCATCATTTGATGATTCCCTGTTCTTCTTCAAGGAGCAGTTATGTGTCCCTGTAAGATAAATGATTTTTGATGATAATCAATCATAGGATAAACACTCGATGGCACCTGCAGACAACTAGAGTGAAGCAAATGATATTGCAGGCGGGGTTATTAACATTACATGATGATCAAGATTTTTAGCACCACATGCGGTGCGATAAGGTTCTTGAAGCAAATTGTTCGAGGGAAAATCAAAAGGCAAACAAAAACACACACACCCTGCAAACTCCGATAAACTATCACTCGATGTAATTCTCCCCCTTTTTGTCAACAAGTATCAAAAAGGAAAGAGAGGACATACGAGGAATTACTCCGTGGGGGAATCTTCTTAATCAGAATGAAACCACTCGAAGAATCAGAGTCAGAAGAATGCAGAATGGTCGAGGCAGAAGCAGGAGTGGCAGCCTTGGCCTTGGAAGGCTTGAAAGGATGGACATCAGGCTTGTAGATGCGAGTGCTGGCTGTATCTGCAATCTCATCATCATGATTAACAAATAGCAGATCCGTTGAAGCAGAACGCTGTGGGAGTACTGGAGTTTGTCTTCGAATACGCGGTACTTCAAGCAAGTCCAGATGATCATATTCCTTGAATAGGCCCTTCTTGGCTAGATCCTTGCGAGATTAATGCTTCTGCAGCAAAGTCCAAGAACGCTTCCTTGCATCCTTCTCATGCAGAAGAATTTAATGAGTATGATTATGAATTAGGTTCAGCTCAGCCATCAATTCGACTTTTTCTTTCCTGTCCATCTTGATGTGTCTTTCTAAGGTTTGCCATGTGCGAATACAAATCTCATAGATTGATGGGTTTTCTTCGCGAGGGACTTCAATCCTGGCTTCTTTAATCTTCGGTGCATTTTCAGAAGCAGACGCGTTAGCAGCGGTATCGACCGGTTCCTTCCCTTTCTGTTATACTTCACAATACACAGGGTGTCATGAACAGGTGGCATGAATACTTTTGGCTCATAAGCCCAGAATAATTTCTCATGTGTAAGTTGCTCAATGGCGAACATAATCCATGGAGCATACGGTTTCAACGATTGAGGGCTATCTGCAGCACATGCCAGGTTCTGAATGAAAAGGCCAGGAATGTCAAACTTGATTCCCTGAGATATTGCAACAAGAGCATTTCCTACGATGCCTTTGATGGAGTTGGGCTAGTTTGTTGGCGTGATGGTATTGCAAAATGTGGAATAGCACTTTGTTGTCATAGGCCAACTTCTTCGGATCAACCTCAATGCATTCATCACCCACCATGGTGGGATCCATCAAGACATGGAGTTGTGCTTCGGATACTTCCTAGAAATGCAATCGGTGTTCTCTGTCATTCCCAAATTCACATTGAGGCAAATTTATCAAGGCTATAAAATGATCTGCTGAGCATTTGATTCTCTCTCTGCCAGTCATCCACTCAAGCGTCCAAGTTGAAGGATTTGCCATTTCTCCTGTGATGTATAGCGTGGCATAGAACTGAAGAATAACTTCCTTGTTCTAGCCATGGTTGAAACGCATGAATCCCTTAAGGAGAGCATGTTCAATATGATCAAGTGTATTGTGGAAATAGGGCATTTCTTCGAGCTTGGCGAAGTTCAATATCTTGTGATTGAAAATCATGTGCTTGCCAAACAAGATTCGAGCATAATAGATTGCCTGCTCTTCTGTCCAGAACCTGGGGGATAATGAAGTCCTTTCTCCTTCATACGGGCTGGCCCCAAAGAATGCAAGCTTCGCAGAATAAATCTATTCATTGAAAGCGGGGCCATACTCAGCTAAAAATAGTGGAAATGATTCCTGATGATTTTTCCGTAGTTCTTCCTTGTTAATTTCCATTGGCTGAATATCATCGGAGGCTGGCGCATTCTCATCGATGGGCTTCAATGGCGTGAGATGCTTTGAAGCATTTTCTGAGGCAGATGGCATAGGATCACTGGACTGACTATCATTTTTCCTTGCTGGAACTCCTTCAGCGGCTTTCTCAGAGTCAGGCACTAGGGCCTTTTCTTTCGGTGAGACTTCAACTGTGGGTGGAACAAAAACTTGCTTAGACTCTTGAGACACAACTTGATGTCCTTCAGTCTGCTGAGGCAAAACTTGTGGTACAACTTGGTGTGACACAACTGGTGGTACAACTTATAGATCTTTCTCTTCAGGAGCCATGGGCTCTTCAAATTTTTTCTCTTCCAGCTCTGGCTGTGAAGCCAAAAAGCCAAGAGCAGGGTCAACCACCATCAGAGCAGGAGCACCAGATGAGGAGATTGTAGGGATATTACCTTGGGAAGCGATTAGCTCCCCCTCAACCTTCTCACCCTCCTTGGTGAATCCAGAGGGTTCAGCTTGAATTTCCTTCAAAGGCAATGAAGTTGCCTTTTCCATCGCAATCTCTTCGTGAATCTTTTCTTCGACAACATTTTGCTCGGGCACAATGTTCACTTCATCAGGATTGACAAGATATAAGTCCACAACATCTGTTTCTTGTTTGACTAGGGTAGGAATGACAACTATCGCAGGATCAGCTAGTTGCTTGGCTACTTCCTCAGGACGAGGGGATGGTGGAACCTGTTGAAGTGGGACACTTGTATCGACGGGTGCATCACAAGACACAGATTGGATACGGCGATCCTTAATCTCTTTCGACTTATTCGCTCTAGCCTGAGCTCTCTGATGCTTTTCTTCTTTCTATCTGTGTCGAGCAAGATCATCTTGACGCTTAATCACTTCGTTCCTTCGATCACAAAGCTGAGAGACATCCATCTTCATCCTGGAGTGCCAATCAATCTTGTTGTTCCTCATGGTAGTGAGAGCTTTGGTGATCTCAAGAATGGCCTTGTTCACATCCTTTCTTTCATACTCAGATTTAGCTTCCCTTCTCATTTTCTCCAGAAGCTTTTTATAATCGACAGCTGAATTGAGTTCTTTGGTGATTTCTTTCAAATCAGAGAAGTGCTTTGCCACCATCTTTGGTAACATCTTCAGGCAGACCCAAACTGCCTAAATCAGCTGAATTAGCATCATAGGAGGCATGCTCAATAATGTCAAATATAAGATCAAAATCATATTCCTCTGTGGGAGCAGGAATGATTTTCTTCGCCTTCTTGGTAGGAGCAGCAGCTTTTTCATCAGTGATCAGCTTTCTTTTCGCCACTGAGGCAGCAGAACCCGAAGGTTTTTCTGAGGGGATGGGAGCAAGCCTAGGAGAAGACCTTACTCGTGGCGAAATCTTTGCTGGAGACGGGGTTTGGTACGGCTTATCAAGCAGTGCCTTTTGATCATACATTGGAATTTCTTCGCCAGCATTATCATCGGACGGATCCTCATCAGACGAGGCAGGTGCAACCTTTCGAGATTTATTGGCAACAGACTTCTTCTTCGGAGCTCGAGGAGAAACAGACTTCCTCTTCTTCTTTTCCTTTCGGGCAGATGGCCTTTCCTTCTTGTCTAGCACGTCCTGTTGAGTCAACTCAACATTTCACTGCCCCACTTGATTTTTCTTCGCGAGTCTTGCCTCATGCTTGGCCTTGGCCTTTTCCCTCTTTGCAACCTCTTCGGGAAAATCAGCTATGGTTTTCAAAGAATCATCATGAGCGTTGGGAGGCGGTGCTGGCCTTACCTTTTCATCGTCCTACCCAAGACAACCCTCTGCAATGCAATCATTCCAAGGTGGAGTGAATGCAAATAGGATTTGATACTTCCTTCAGACGTTCTCATAATTGAACCATTTCTTTGCCCAATGGCGACAAATCTTTTGCAACCTGTTGTTCCTTTCCTGAGCAGTTTATACTCTAGGTGGAGTCTTGTATGTTTCCTGATCAGACATCTCAGCCGCATTATTTCTTTCTCTTCCACGGCCACCCTTTTTGGGATTTCCATCAGAGAACATGGTTTTGGAGTCTATGACTAGCTCATCCTCTGGCTGACTCTGAGCTGATGGAACATCATCATCTTCTTCAGCAGATTCTGATTCGGCCTTTTTCTTCAGTGCTCTTGGCGGTTTTGCAGATTTTCGTTCAACAACCTTTGCTATGACAGCCACTCGCGGCTGCTGTGGAATTTCTTCCTCGGAACCAGAATGTTCATCCAAACTATTTGCCATGACCACTCCTGAGAGAAAAACGCGAATACGAAGGAAAACACAGGAAGAAGTCACAAACATGCACAGAAGCATTTTAACTCAAAATAGATAAGTTTTTGGAAGCGGAATGGGATCTATGATATACACTTGCAAGATATCGTCGAGAGAATTGCAAGATGCCATAAGACAACATAACCATCCCTCTAATCTTTCGATATATACATAGTGAACCCTAGATTCAAGAGACTAGTACGAGGAACAACTACAAACCATACAGGTCATAACTTGTTGAACCCTAAAGATCTACCACAAGAAAATAACATGAGATAAATGGCGTCGGGATGAACTGCTCTAGAACAGGAAGGGAGTAGAGCAAGTTCTAGATCTGAATGCCCTAACTTGGTGAGACAGATTGACTACAGCAGCACGGGAGAGAAGAGTTACCGCGCTGGCGCGACCAACGGTGATGGAGCTCCGTCGGAGTTGCACGGCGAGGCTTGACATCGACACTGCTTCGAGCTCAGGCTCGGACGAAGTGCGAGAGGAGAGGTCGAACAGAGAGAAAACTGAGGAAGAAGAGACCTAGAGAGGGGGTATAAATAGCCTGAGAGAGAAACCACCCACTCCAAAATCTACGGACGAAAAACTCAGGACGTTCCACATTCAACAGATGGGATCACGATCAGGAGATCGTGGGCACGTGTCAGCCGTTTCCTACGAAAATCTCGGTAACTGAACTGGATGCTGAAAGGTTTGAGGAAGTGCAAGCGCCAAAACATATGAAAAAAGAAGAAGTTGATTTCATTTGCAACTAAGGACGTAGGAGTGAAATCTTCTTCAGATCAAGTTGCATGTTTATGACATGATGAACCGAGAACAAACCACAAGAGAACAGACTCGAAGCACAAAACTATCAAAAAAGAACACAAACACTTCGAGGGAAAACTCAGAAAGATAAGAACCAACACTAATTGATCTCAGGGCTTGAGATACACAAGAGATATCCCTGAGAAGGTTTCCTGCAACAGGTGATTAGTTCTTCTTCACTACCCACACTTGTGTGGGAGGTGAGGATCTTATCTGCTTTGCCTTTCTTGGAATATTTCTTCGGTGAGTCCTGCTAGACACCCGTGCATTATGATGATAATCATATGAATAGGCATTGAACTTGTTTCCTGATACATGAGTGTAATGATTTGAAGATGTACGCAAGTACTCCTTCTAACGTAGTACAGGATGATAATCATTCGAGAATGATGTTCAAGTAGACTTGGAATAATAACCATTTCCTCGTCGATGATTATCCTGCAGAGTCAGGTTAGCAGTAACAGCTAATTTTTCAACGGTGCACTTCTTTACCCAAATTTGCTTCTTGGGTGAACCTGCCCTGCAGTTAGTTCCAACATATCGAGCGAAAACCTTACCATTCTGTTGCTTGAAGAGTTTGTAATTTGAGTCATTTGACTCGTTAGTATCAACAGAGATGGGGGAAAGATAACCAGTTAGAGTTTCAGGTTTGAGAGTTTTACTCTTAGCACGAACCCAAGTCGTTCGAGGATATTGTTCAGGAGTCCAATAGGATCCATCCACATTAAGTTTCTTTTCGAAACCTAATCCTTCATTCTGATGATTTTTGTGAAGAATGGACTTCTTGAGCACATCACATAAGGTTTGATGCCCTTTTAGGCTCCTTAGCATTCCAGTCTCAAGTAAGCTCTTTAACCTGCAATTTTCTTTAGCAATAGCAGCAAAATCCTCGGAAGAGGGATTAGTAGCACCATCTTCTGTAGTAGCAATATTCTTAGTAACATTATTAGAAGATTCAACATGAGAATTGGCATTGCTACTTTCTAGACATTTCAAGCATGGGGGTTCAAAGCCATCAGGAAATTGAACATATTGCTCGGTGAAGAGAGAAGCTTTCTCTAAAACCAGCTCGTTATGAGACTCTTTCAGTGATACGAGTTCCTGATTCCTGTTGAGGAGTTCATTTGATAAATCCTCGTAGTGAGCTAAAAGTGAGCCATATCGAATGGTGAGAACATCAACAGTTGATGAAAAATCATCTTGCTCTTCAATCAGCTTTTGATTCTTCTCCATCTCTTCGACCAGTAATCCTTCAGTTTTCTTGAGATTCCTTTCAAGCATTTCAAGTTCATCATGTTGAGATTTAGCAATCTTGACCAGTTTAGCATAAGATATATATTCAGGAGAATATTCATTCATGGATCTTAGGTGTTTGGCAGATACCTGATCCTTTGAAGATTTTGCCAGGAGACAAAAGGTGATTGATTCATCATCGCTTGAATCATCATTACTTGAAGCATTACTATCAGTGTCTGATTCACTGAAGTTCTTCGATGATTCAATAGCAACATATGCATTGCTTCTCCCAATCCTTTTGTAGAATTCTTCATCATCTGATTCAGTGTCAGTAGCTTCTTCTTCAGAATCCTTTGTCAAATCTGCATATGCTCTGTTTAGCCGAGACATCCTCTTCATATTCGATTCAATGACTGCTCTGGCTTTCACGTCAGTGACTGGTCTCGTCGAAGAAGATGAAGTAGCGATTTCCTTTGAGAGCTTAGTATGACGATCCATTCGAGTAAAACCACTACAATGAAGGTATTTTCATCTGCTGCTAGTTTTTTCTTCCTAACCAGGGCAATCAGCGATGACATGGCCGAATAACTTGCACTTGAAGCACTTTATGTCTTTTGGAGGCATTCTTCTTCTAGACGATTCAGGCTCATCATTGTTTGTTAGATAAAGATTGTGCCTTTTTAGATCACTTAGCCTTTGAGTAAGCATCTCTAGTTCTCTGGTGATGGAGTGTTAATTCTCGACATCTTCTTATTCTTCTGAACTACCATAGTGTGAGAGAATTTCTCCTTCACTTTCCAAAGAAGATGCTTGATTGACGTTTTCCAACTCCATCTTTTCTTCATAAATAGACAGCAGTGTCATGACCTCAACATAGTGGAGCTCTTCATAGTCAGGTCTTTGTTTGATTTCGGACACAATGGGATCGAAGGATTCATGAAGTGCGCTCAGAAGCTTGTTGATTATATCTCTATCGGTGATATCAGTTATTCCTCGCTGATGTAATCTTTTGAAAATGTTTGTCAATCGATCAGTGAGTTCCATAACACTTTCTTTACGAAGGCCTCTGAATCCGGTGAACATTGCTCGAAGCATTTTAGTGTGAGGATCGGATCGGGCAACAAATTCTTCATGAGCACTGTTGAGAGCATCCCAAATTTTCTTTGCTGTGTTTAGCCTGTGGAACCAAAGAAAAATGTCTTTTGATAGACTACCAGAGATGATATCTTTTGCTTGAGCATCCAACTGCAGATTTGCTTTATCATCGCAAGTCAGATCATTTTGTTGCTGAATGGTGTAGCCATCTTCCACAATCTGCCACAAATCATAGTTGACAGCTTGAATTCTGATTCTCATTCGTTCCTTCTAGTATAGATAGTCATTTCCATCAAAGATGGGAAACCTTTCAGAGTGTGAGGATCTACCTGCAAGTGACATACTCAAAACTCCAAGGACGTTAGACCTTTAATAAACAAAGACAAGGAGTACCCGCTCTGGTACCAATTGTTAGGACCGAGAGTATATCGACCAGAGGGGGGTGAATGGGAGATTCAAATTTTCTTTCGAAAGCTTTGAAACTTAACCCAATCACAACAGCAAAATATAGTATCGAAGGAAATATACTGAATCAGTCTTCTTCGTCAGAAGCATATTCTTCGAGAAAAGCATTGACAACGGTACGAGCTTGATAGACAACAGGTTTAATGACAATGAGGGTTATGCAACAAGCAACCAGATGTAATAGTATAAAACACAACATGACTGAGCTACTCACAGATTTTACAAGTAAAACAGAGGAGCAGGAAGGTAATGAATAAATATAGATGATGACGAAGAACAAGGAAGAATACTAACACACGAAATGAAGAAAAACAGTACAGACTGATCGAGAAATCTATCGGGACAGAGCACGAATAAGAACTACTGAAGGAAATGCAGAAGAATAGAATTAACCAGTGGTGCTCGATGGCGACAGAGAGATTCGGTAGACCAGTTCACCCTTCTGCCAAAGGGCTACGTCTGGTTGGACGGGCTGTGATTTAACACGAAAGATAAACTCTCTTCACCCTATTCTCCTTCAATGCAGAGATGATCAGACTCAGGTTGATTTCACTCATGGTAGATCCTTGTTGGCGATCTCCAAACCTTCGGTCGACCTTCGTGAACCACAATCACTCTTGGTTGCTGAAGATCAGGCTCGGTGAAGACAACAACACTTCATCACTTGAAGAAGAAACCTATCCGTCTAGAGAGTGCACAGCTCTCAAGAGTAATAGGTACAAAGCCTCTCACTCAGAACTGCTGTGATGCTAAACCACTGTCTAAATTTGGGCTCTTGATTTTTCTCTCGGTGGATTTTAAACTCAAATCACTCGGAGAGGGGTTGCTCAAATCAATCTTCTCGAAATCCTCAAGCAGAGCAGCCAACTGATAATGTTGGAGCGGGGTGGCTATTTATAGCCGCAGCCTTCCCTGATGGGAAATGACCAAATTAGACATCGAGCTCAGCCAATGGCCGAATGACATGATTCCAACAGTCGGATTTGAGCACAACGGTAACATTTCTTGCGGAGCAAGAAATGCTAACTCCTCGGTCCGAGGCAAATTTATCACAGCAAAGAAGATCACGGTCTCTTGTTGGCAAGTATTTGCTTGGAGCTCAAAGAGATTTCTCTCGCAACTTTCATAGGTTTGGGCTAAGCATCACAGAAGATCTACGCATCGAAAACCTATACCCCTCTTAATAGTACGGAGGTCATATGACCCAAAAGAATGAAAGAAGAATAACTAAATGAATGCTACATCTCCATCTAGTCTTCGACTTTCATCAGTGCAGTCAATTTCTTTGGACAACAGTATCGAATCAAAAGCTTTGCTTCAGCAATAAACTTTCGAGGGGTCAATTTCTTCTCATCAATCTTCTCGACTATCCCTTCAACAAGTATAGATCATTCTTCTCTGCAACGCGGATGTACTTCGGTGAAGTTCCTCGAACTCAGCATCGGAGACAGCATATTCTTCAGTTGTGTATGGACTTTTTCTCTCTGTATGCATTAGCAAACAAATTAGTCCATACCTGTTTCTGTCAACAATCTCCAAAACACAAGGTAGGCAGATATTGCACCAAAAAATAGGTTTAGGGTCGGGTTTCTTTTCTTTTTCTGTTCTATAAAAGTTCGAAATGTAATGAAAATCTGCTGTGTTTGCATGAATCTCGTCCAGCGTATATGAACTTTCACAATAATAGTAAGATATATTGTATGAAAATATATTGAATGATGATTCGTTTTTGTGTGTATAAACTTGGTCTAAGGTTAGAAGGTTTGACCCGAGACAAAGCTAACATGCGAAGTAAATAAACACATAGGCTCTACATACACAATTTATCTTAGGCATTCCAATAGTACGTCCACTACACATTCACACATTTAACATATTTCTTTCGCTTTGTCTATCAAACCAACTAAGCCTTGTCCTAAAAAATAAAGTCCTAAAAAAACCAACTAACCCAACCTCCCAGCATATCGCGCGGGAAAAGACCCGGCCGTGCCGTTTTAGTCGGGATTACCAGATTACTAGTAGTATCGATGGATCGCACGAAGCACCAAGTTTAAAAGTAAAAAGGCGGTACACTCACAGCACGCCTGTCGCGGTCGCATTGCACCCCTCACACGGTAGGTCCTACACACGGCTCACCTAAACGGAACGTGCTTCGGCTTGCCTCTTCACTCACACGTGTGACCACATTTGGAGAAACCGACCATGCGCCAAACTCCCCCGCCCACCACGCGAAAATTCCCCCCAAATCCCAAATTCAACTGCCCTTCGGCCAACTAGCCAATAATATTCCCCAAACCCCCCTCCCCCGGCCCCTCCACTCCATTCGCTCCACTAAAGCCGCCCTCCCCACCGTGCCGATACGTCGGCGGCGCGGTTTGTCGAGGGATTGCACGGCGATCCTCTCGCTCCCACAGTACGCTCTCGTAGACTGCCGTCCTCCAGCCGCGCCGCCACCGCTGGTGATGTTCTTGTGGAAACGCACGGTGGTCAACTTCTCCCACGGTACGCGCATTCTAGACTGAGGCCCCGTGCATATCGGAGTAGCGTTGAATGTTAGCTGATAGACACTGTTAATCTCACTGCTTGCCGAAATAGTTTACAGTCAATATGCTCTGCTTAAGAAGCTTCCTTGCCCTGTTCTGCACTCAATCTGCTTTGCTGAGATGTCATGCCATGCCCGATTAGTTGCTAAAATATCCTACCATATATTAGGACCATGTATGTATTGTGAAGTAGATTGCCATGGTCTAGTAGCCAATCTATTAGGTGAAATAGCTCGACACCGTTTTATATGGCATTTGATGGCTGTGTGCTTGGCCTCATTGATTGCTGAAATAGCCTTCCATAATTTAGCACTCAATATGTTTGCTGAATTAGCTTTACATATATTTCGTTACTTAGATCTTCTTGTCCAAATATCTTGCCATAGCTTTAGACATCGACCTAGGTATTTTTTTTCCGGACTTTATAAAAAAACATATATGCTTTTACTGTAATATCTAGTAGAAGAACTAATTTGTATGTATAACAGATGGACATGACTTGGATAACTTCTGCTCGAAGATTCTCCCCTGCATATGTCGAGGGGTATGAAAACTTCATGAACTTTATCAGAGCTGAGTACGGTGGTCCGAAATCAGATGTGCTCTGCCCGTGTAGCAGTTGTATGAATTCAGTTTCAAGACCCCAGTCAACTATGCAAAATCATCTACACTTGTATGGGATGTCGGTCACATATACTAAGTGGGTTCATCATGGTGAAGCTGTGAATGTCAATGTTACTGACTATGTAGAAGCAGCAGATCACCATCTTGATCTGCCTGATGCTCAGGAGGAAGAGTTCATGGCGGTGGAGCCAGTGAGTTTAACCAACATTGAAACAATGCTACGAAATGCTCGCGCATTTCGTGAACTTTCACCTGAACAAGAAAAATGGTGGGTCTGCATGTTGGAACAATGCAACGTGGCAGTCACCCCAGGAAATAAGCTGTTAGTATTCTCAGCTATGGTCACCTTTCTTCTGGTGAAGACATCTGAGCGGATGACCAACAAATCATTCGATGTGATGTTTGCTGCTTTCCGCAAATCTTACCCAGATGCGTCTGAGCTGCCACACACCTACAGTAAAATGAAGAATTTCCTTCGTGCAGTTGGAATTGGATATGATATGATCCATGTTTGTAAGAATAATTGTGTTATGTTCTGGAAGGATTATGCCAACTTAAGTGAATGCTCAAAATGCAAATCATCAAGATGGAAAGATGGAGATGCTGTGAAGAGGATTCCTCATGATGTTCTGAGACATTTTCCAATTATGCCAAGATTGCAGAGGTTGTTTCATGATGCTGAAACAAGAGAGGATGTACCATGGCATTCTAGGAACCAGGAGTACAGAGATAGAATGTAATGAGCCATCCATCTCATGGTAGTGACTGGATAAGCTTCAATAAGAAACACAAAAAGTTTGCTGCTGATCCGAGAAACAACATTAGACTTGGCTTAGCTACAGATGGATTCAACCCATTTGGCCACCAGAGCGCCACATATAGCATGTGGCCAGTGCTTGTTATCCCTTACAACATGCCACCAAATGTCTGCACCAAAGAATCAAACTACATGATGGCCTTGCTCATCCTAGGTCCAAAAAGTCCTAGAAAGGATTTTGATTTATTCATGGAGCCTCTTGTGGAGGAACTTCAACAGCTATGGAGGGGTGTTCTCACTCGAGACCTATATAGCAGCCCACCAGCTGATTTCTTTCTACGTGCTATTATAATTTGGTGCATCCATGATTATCCAGCTTTGGGCACTATGTCAGGGCGAACGACACATGGTTACAATTCATGTGTTCACTGTGACAAGAATCCGCTGTCATACGCAATACTTAGCAAGATCTGTTACATTGGACACCACCGTTTCCTTGCCAAGGACAAGCCGTGTCCTACAAAATATCGAAGACATGTGTTCAATGCAAAGCATGAAAACCGTGATGCGCGAAAGAGGCTCATCGGCGATGAGTTATAGGAGGAATTGGAGAAGGTCATGCATATTACACCAGGAAACCAACCTGATAATGGTAGCGGGAAAATGAAGCGTGGTAGGGCAGAAGAGAGATTATTGTTTACCCGTAGGTCCACTTTGTGAGACTTGGAGTATTGGAAAGATTTGGATCTGTAGCATAATCTTGATGTGATGCACATCGAGAAAAATATATGTGACAGAATTATCAGCACACTTCTTAATATTGAAGGCAAGACGAAAGATGCCTTAAAATCTAGGATTGATTTGACACACCTGGGTATCAGATCCGATTTGCAGGTGAAAGATGATGGTGCATCACGGGGTATGGCACCAGCTGTGTATGTCTTGGACAAGGTAAAAAGAAAAGAATTATGCAAGGTCCTATCATGTGTGAGATTCCCACATGGATTTGCTTCCAACCCTGAAAGGAGAGTCAGTGCAGATGGAAACAAGGTACAAGGGTTGAAAACTCATGACTGCCACGTCCTACTTCAAAGGGTTTTACCTGTTATCCTTAGATGATTGGGCCGCCCTGACTTATACAGAGCAGTTGCAGAGTTGGGACAATTCTTCAGGGAACTCTGTAGTAGAAATATCAGGATAGATGCTTTGGAGCGTCTTAGAGACAAGATACCAACTATCCTATGCGACCTTGAGAAGATATATCCTCCAGCCTTCTTTGATGTGATGGTGCATTTGGTTGTTCATCTACCTGATGAGGCACTACTTAGAGGTCCAATACAGTATGGCTGGATGTACCCTATTAAAAGGCAGCTAGGCACTTTCAAGGGCTATGTTAGGAATAGAGCTAGACCCGAGGGTTCCATTGCAGAGGCCTACATTGCTACAGAAGCGTTGACATTCTGCTCAAAATACATTGAAACAGCTGATCAGCTTAGCAAAAAGGTGGGTGAGGACAATCCCGATTGTTCTGTTCGAGTTACAGGGAAGAGTCGACAAGATGACAAACCTAAAGATTTGGACAAAATGGTTTGGTATGTGTTGAATAACTGTCCTGAGATTCTACCTTGTATCGAGTAAGTGCTAAGTACTGCAGCTTATACATCGTACTCTACTAAACTTGCAGCACATTCTTATATATTTAGATGTTTGACGTGCTCACTATGTTGTGCAGCATCTACAAAAAGGAGTTACTGGTGCAAAATCCAAGAAACACTGACAAACTGGTTATGGCAGGATTCGCGAAATGGTTCAAGAACCGTGTAAGCTTTTGAATTGCACTGTCATTTTTTTTAATATATTGAGTACATAAGATGATCAGCTTGTCTATTTTCTAACAATTGGTTAAGAAGATGCGGGAGGATGGGCAGTCAGTTAATGATGCCCTCTACGCACTAGCAATGGATCCTGATACTCGGGTAAGACATTATGAATCTTGCATTGTTGGAGATGTGCGCTACAACACCCTTGCACGCGACGAAGGCAGGAAGACACAAAACAGTGCCATCATGAGCACGGATACGTACGGCAGAGAGATAACTGAAATGTATGCTAACATAATAGACATTGTTCAGTTGTAGTATATCTCCAGTTTCGAGGTTCATCGGTGTGTGGTTCTGTTGTGCTGTCGTTGGTATAACCTGTTTTCCAGGATTGCAAAACCCAAAGCTGATGATTATTTCAAATCCATCAATGTCAAGGCGGCGTACCACACCGACGAGCCTTTTATTTTGGCAAATGAAGCAACACAGATGTTTTTCTTGGAAGACACATATGCATGTAGCGATGACTGGAGAGTATTGCAAAGGTTTGAGCAGAGGAATTTGTTTCATGAAGTTGCACAACAAGATGATGCTTACACTGCTCCTGATGTAGAAGATTCCACAGATGTTCGTAGTATCTTTGAGAACCATCACATCAATAATGCTGGCGAAAAGATTCCCTGTCGGGCTGTGGACATACGAGAGTTGATGGATAAGAGGCCAACCACTAGTACAACGAGGTGCTATACAAACAGTTTTAACCCCTTTCTGCGACGGCGTTTTGAACCGTCGCCTAGTGAGTGACTGTGATAGGGGGGTCCTTCCCACATGACCCAGAAACCGTCGGGGATAGGCCCTCCTGGTACACACGCTTGGCAAAATGAGGTCGTGTGTGACAGGCGAGCGATCAAATATGGTCATACATACAGTTGTGCTAAAAAATACAATTATACAGGCCAAATCGTTTCCGGTCGTAAGTACATCCCACACAGTCAGTCCCGGCTAAACGTTTCCGTTCGTATGTACATTCCACATAGTCAATCCAAGGAATACATTTCCGTTAGTATGCACATCCCACACAGTTAATCCAAGAAGTACGTTTCCGTTCGTATCTACATCCCACACAGTCACTCCAAGGAAAACGTTTCCGTTCGCAGGTACATCACACAAAATTTTCCCCATTAAATCATTTGTGACAGCGTTGCCATTGCAGACGATATCAACAATTTTATCGTTTGCGTTATTGAATGCATCACAGACGGTGCATAGAAGAAACTGTGTGGCAAAGGCTGTCCATCACACACATTATTTATGTGGTAAACATTTGCGCAAGGTGGACTAACGCAAACAGTTTTCAAGAGGATGTCGTGTGTGATTGTTCATTGATCCAACACGGTTTATTCCTAGAAACTGTGTCGGGGGCATGACCCCCGGGTACCCCAAAGACGGCAGTCGGACGGGGTGCCCGTCCGCCCGGGCCGACTGCTCCACCTGCACCAGCGGCCGGCTGACCCAGCCAGCCGGCTGGCCGAAGCCAACTATGATGTCCCATCGGACACACGCGGACAAGACGGCCGTACCCCGCAGCAGTACACTGTTGATGAATAATAGTGCACTATGCACATGTCACACCGCATTGTCATGTATAGTGATGCTTGTCCCTGGGCACTGTTTATAAAGTGTCCCAGGGACAAGCCGGTACGCACGCCACACCACTAGAGGCATGGGGCACCAAGCCACCACGCCATACCCATGCCCACCACCTAGCTTACATCCAAAGCTAGCTCACACTATAAAAAGGGGAACACACCCATTCATTTGGCCACAAGGCCACTCATTGCCACAAGCCGTGGCCATACTTGGCCACTAGAGCATGCCACACACATATACATACGAGGCCAGATGCCCACGGCACTGACCTCAGATACAGCTCCAGGAGCAACTCTGTACCAGATATACCACATATATACAGACATGCAGGAGTAGGGGTATTATCTCTCCGGAGAGCCCCGAACCTGGGTAAACCACCGCGTGCTATTCACATACCCGTCCTGGATATTCCACTGTAGCCTTGCTCCACCCACGATAAGCCACCCTGTGGCATCTGCCGTGATGCGGTGCCCCTTGGCCACTCCCGCGAAAATACCATGACAGTTGGTGCCCACCGTGGGGCCATTCGTGGCGTCGGCCGGAGACACATTCTGGACGGGAACCGCCTTCCTCTCCGGCGAGCACGCCGCGGCCGGCTTGATCAGCCAGCCCGATGCGTTCGCTTGCGCTTGCTCCGGCGCATCATTCGACGTGGGAGCCGTTTGCCCCACGAGCTGCCTCGCCAATCTCTTCGGGAAGCTCAGCCTCTACGACGCAGATGCCACCGACGGGTTCCCCGGCGACGTGGTGTTGATCAACGACCCGCTCCCTCCCGTCTCTAGCGTCGCCTCTGCTGGCGCGCTCGACGCCGGCGTCTTCGTGGAGGTGATGGTCACTGGCAACAGCCAGGCCTCTGGCGGGGCCGTCCAGGACCCACTGCAAGCAGCGATGCAGGACCTGGCGGCTCCCGTCGGAGCCAACGCCGACGCGGCGGCGCTACAATAAATCCGCGTCAAGCTCCTCGACAGCGCCACCAAGATGGTGGCCATGAAGCGCCGCGCTGAGGCCAACCAGCGCGAGATCGACCGCATAGCTGGCGGCATGCCGGCTGCGGCTGAGCCTAGCCGAGCCAGCGCCATCCGGCAACGCGGCGTGGCCATCGCCTGCATGCTGGGAGTCGGACGTCCGATCTAGGACACCCCCGTGCAGAACCTGCGCGCCGCATAGGCAGCGACAGAAGAACTCGAGAACCTGGAGGGCGACGAATGGCGCAGCCAGCTAGACCGCCTTCAGGAACTCCTCGACGCTGCGAACACGCAGCAAGATGCGTGCAACCGTGTGGTGGGATCCGGCCGGCATGCCGAGCTCCCGGAATGGAACCCTCCACCCCGCCGCGAGAATGGAGCGACCTCCCGGTCCCCTAGTGGCGGCGGCCGTGGCCATCGGAACCTGGAGCCGGCAGCTAGCCGCAGCCGGTGCTCTCACCAGACGGTTGTGGGCAGCCAGGAAGTTCCTCCGAACCCGGAGGGCCAGCGCCAGTAGGACAAACGACCGCCTTCCCCCCTCCCCCCCGCAGGGAGAGGTTGGCTTCTCCGGCGCCGGTTGACCACCCAATTTTGGGGGGCCGGCTAGGCCCCCGTGAAGTAGTCGGCGAGAACGACGCTCATCGCCGGATCGAGCAGCTGGCTCGGTCCCTGGTTGTAGAGGAGGAGGACACAGTCGGCCCGGCCTGCTTCGGCCCCCGCATCCGTGACGAGCCCTTCCCCAAAGGGTTCTTGCTCCCTCGCGATACTCCCAAGTACACCAGCGCCGTGAAGCCGGAGGACTGGCTGACTGACTACGCCACAGCAGTCAGCATAGCAAACGGCAACAAGCACGTTGCCGTGAAGTATGTTCCGCTCATTCTCCAGGTCACGGCCTGGACATGGCTGAACAACCTCAAACCCAACAGCATCAACAGCTGGTTGGACTTCAGCGACGTCTTCATCCGCAACTTCACCAGCACCTACAAGCGACCTCCCAAGCCTCGCCAGCTCTCCATGTGCGTTCAGGGGCCGGACGAGTCCGCTCGCGACTACCTGACGCATTGGGCCGAGTTGCGCAACTCCGGCGAAGGGGTGCATGAGGTGCAGGCCATCGAGTACTTCACCGCCGGGTGCCGAGAAGGCACCCTGCTCAAGCACATCTTCTGTGCAACGAGCCGGCTACCCTGGATGAGCTCCTGGTGGTGGCGGACAAGTACGCCATGGCCGACTCCTCCATGAAGTCGGATATCCGAGTTGACGCGTCTGGGAAGGTGATCCCGCTGGCTTCTCCAGCACCGGCTGGCGACTCCAACCGGCACCAGCAGCCGAACGACAACAAGCGCAAGGCCCAGCAGCCGGCTTCCAACAGCCGACAGGTGGCCACCGTCGAGGATCAGCAGCCGGCATGTCAACCCGGCCCCAAGCGTCAGCGGGGCGGCAAGGGGGCCTGGCTGCCGGCCTTCTCCTTTGAGCAGACCCTCTACGCTCCATGCAAGTTCCACAGCGGCGCGAAGCCATCCAACCATACAACCCGGCAGTGCAACTGGCTCGCCCGAATCGCTAAGGGTGAGGGGTTGCCGCCTCCTTCTCCCGGACCGACGGCTCTGGCTGCTCAGCAGCCGGCCAGCCCTATCGGCATGCTCCAAGATGAATTCCCTAACGAGAACGCCACCTACATCGTCTTCACCAGTGAAGCCAACGACAATCATAGTCGGCGTCAACAGCACCATGAGGTGAAAGCTGTTGTTTCAGAGATCCCCCAATTCATGCACTGGTCTGAGAGGCCCATCACCTGGAGCCGCGATGACCATCCGGCCGTGATGCCCTCACCAGGTGCTTATGCCATGGTGCTGGACTCCACCTTCTAAACCGAGAGGCGGGCCTGCTGCTTCTCCCAGATCCTGATAGACGGCGGTAGCAGCATCAACATCCTCTACCGCGACACCATGGAAAAGCTGGGCATCAAGGAAAAGCAACTCCAGCCCAGCCGGACCGTGTTCCATGGCATTGTCCCTGGGTTTTCCTGCTCTCCAATCGGCAAGATCAAGATTGACGTCATGTTCGGCGACAAGACCCACTTCTGCCGTGAGCCGATCTGGTTCGAGGTGGTTGACTTGGACAGCCCCTACCACACGCTCTTGGGCCGGCCAGCTTTGGCCAAATTCATGGCGGTCCCACATTACGCCTGCCTGAAGATGAAGATGTCGGGTCCCAAGGGCATCATCACCATTGCCGGCGACTACAAGAAGTCGCTCACGTGCACCGCGGCTAGCTCCCAGCTGGCCGAGTCCCTCGCCATCGCCCAAGAGAAGCGCCTCCTTGACCGGGTTGTGGCCATGGTCAGTGAGCAGCCGGCCATGCCTTCCGACCCCAAGGAGGTTAAGGCTGAGGGCTCCTTCCAGCCGGCCAAGGAAACCAAGAAGATCATCTTGGACCCGGCACACCCAGAGAAGTACGCTGTCGTGGGGGCTAACCTCGACCGCAAATAGGAAAGAGAGCTCGTCGATTTCCTCCGTGAGAATCGGGACATCTTTGCATGGTCCCCCAAGGACATGCCGGGTGTTCCGAAGGATTTCGCCAAGCACAAGCTGCATGTGCGGCCGGATGCTAAGCCGGTCAAGCAACCCCTCCGCCGCCTATCAGAAGAGAAGAGAAGGATCGTTGGTGAAGAAATCGCCTGGCTTCTGGCAGCCGGCTTCATCATGGAAGTGTTCTACCCGGACTGGCTTGCCAACCCAGTCCTCGTTTTGAAGAAAAACAACAAGTGGCGCATGTGTATCGACTACACAAGCCTCAACAAAGCCTGCCCCAAGGATCCGTTTGCCTTGCCCCGGATTGATCAAGTGATCAACTCCATGGCCGGCTGCGAGCTTTTGTCCTTTTTGGATGCCTACTCCGGCTACCACCAGATCAAGCTGGACCCGGCCGATCGACTGAAGACCGCCTTCATCACCCCTTTTGGCGCCTTCTGCTATATCACCATGACGTTCGGCTTGAGGAATGCCGGCGCCACCTTTCAGCGCTGCATGCAGAAGTGCCTCTTGAAGCAACTCGGCAGAAACGCCCACGTCTATGTGGATGACATAGTGGTGAAGACAGAGAAGCGCGGTACCCTTCTGGAGGATCTCAAGGAGACCTTCGCCAACCTGCGCCGCTTTCAGATTAAGCTCAACCCGGAGAAGTGTGTGTTCGGAGTACCAGCCGGCCAGCTCCTTGGTTTTCTTGTTTCTGAGCGTGGGATTGAGTGCAACCCCATGAAGATCAAGGCCATTGAGCGGATGAAGAAACGGACCCGGCTGCGGGACGTCCAGAAGTTCACGGGTGCCTAGCCTCTCTCAGCTGGTTCATGAGCCGGCTGAGCGAGAAGGCCCTCCCTCTGTACCAGCAGATGAAGAAGACCACATGCTTCGAGTGGACCGACCAGGCAGACGAGGCATTCCTCCAGCTCAAGCGGATGCTGTCCACGCCGCCTGTTTTGGCCGCTCTGGCTGCTAAAGAGCCCATGCTCCTCTACATCGCCGCCACCAACCGGGTCGTCAGCACGGTGATTGTTGTCGAGCGCCCAGAAGCCGGCAAGGCACAGCCGGTCCAGAGACCGGTCTACTACCTGAGCGAGGTGTTGTCCGCTTCCAAGCAGAACTACCCCCACTACCAGAAGATGTGCTACGGTGTGTACTTTGCCGCCAAGAAGCTGAAGCAGTACTTCTAGGAGCACACCATCATGGTCATCTGTACTGCCCCCCTTGCCGAGATCATGGGCAACCGAGATGCCTTCGGCCGGGTGGCCAAGTGGGCCATCGAGCTGGCTCCCCACACCATCCTCTACCAGCCTTGCACCGCCATCAAGTCCCAAGCGCTGGCCGACTTCCTTGTCGACTGGGCCGAGACCCAGTACCTGCCGCCTGCGCTGGATTCCACGCATTGGCGGATGCACTTCGACGGTTCAAAGATGCACACCGGTTTGGGAGCCGGCATCGTCCTCACCTCTCCCAAAGGTGACAAGCTCAAGTACACGCTGCAGATTCACTTTGCCGCCTCCAACAACGTGGCCGAGTACGAGGCACTCGTCCACAGGCTCTGGCTGGCCAAGGAGATCGGCATCCGCCGCATCCTGTGCTACAGCGACTCGGACCTGGTGGTCCAACAGTCCTCTGGTGACTGGTACGCCAAGGACGCCAACATGGCCAGCTACCGCTTCCTCGTCCAGCAGATCAGCGGATACTTCGATGGGTGCGAGTTCCTCCATGTGTCATGAGCCGACAACGAAGCAGCCGATGCCCTGGCACGGATTGGTTCTACCCGGCAGGCCATTCCGGCAGGCGTCTCCCTCGAGTGTCTGCGCAAGCCATCTATCCAACCTTCACCAGAATCAGAGTCCATCTTCGTGCCGGCTGACCCTGGAGCAGTCGGATCCGGCTCGGGGACTCCAGCAGCTGGCCCGGGGGCTACAACACCCAAACCCGGCCCGGGGACTGCTGTAGTCGGCCCGGGGACTTCAACGACGCAGCAAGTAGCGGCCGGCTCCGACCCACCGCCTCCCAACCCGGCCTCCCTAATGCCGGTTGCCGTCATGACGGTGGTGGGAGCTCCGTCTTGGGCGCAGCCCATCCTCAACTTTCTAGTGAGCCGTGAGCTACCAGCCGACGAAGTCTTGGCCCGGCAGGTGCAACGCCGGGCGGCCGCATACACGATCGTCAACAAAGAGCTCGTTAGGCGCACCGTGACTGGCGTCTTCCAGCGTTGCGTCGAGCTAGAGAAGGGCATTGCTATCCTCAGAGACATCCACCAAGGTGAATCTGGCCACCATGCCGCCTCCAAAGCCCTTGTTGCCAAAGCTTTCCGCCATGGTTTCTTCTGGCCGACTGCTCTGGACGACACCAAGGAGTTGGTCCGAAAGTGCAAGGGGTTCCAGCGTTTCAGCACCAAGCAGCACCTGCCGGTCTCAGCACTCAAGACCATTCCCAACACTTGGCCGTTTACCGTATGGGGGTTGGATATGGTGGGCCCATTCAAGACAGCAAGCGGCGGCATGACCCATCTGTTGGTTGCTGTGGACAAGTTCACGAAGTGGATTGAGGCAAGGCCAATCAAGAAGCTGAACGGCCCCACAGCCGTCACATTCATCGCGGACATCACCGTTCGATACGGCATCCCGCACAGCATCATCACCGACAACGGCACAAATTTCGCCAAAGGCGCCCTGGCCCGTTTCTGCGCGACGCAGGGCATCCGACTGGACCTCGCGTTGGTTGCTCACCCGCAGTCAAACGGCCAGGTGGAGTGAGCAAATGGCCTCATCCTGTCCGGCATCAAGCCTTGGCTGGTCGAGCCGCTAGAGCGCTCGGCCGGCTGCTGGATCGAGGAACTGCCGGCCGTCCTTTGGTGTCTCCGGACCACGCCAAATCGGTCAACCGGCTTCACGCCCTTCTTCCTCGTGTACGGGGCTGAGGCTGTCATCCCAACAGATATCGAGTTCGACTCACCTCGCGTCACCAAGTACACGGAGGCGGAGGCCAAGGAGGCACGAGAAGACGGCGTCGACTTGCTCGAAGTGGCCCGGCTGCTAGCACTCAGCCGGTCCGGCATCTACCAGCAGAGCCTGCGCCGCTACCACAACAAGAAAATCAAGCCGCGTGCTTTCCGCGAGGGCGACCTTGTGCTCTGGCTGATCCAGCGAACAGCCGGCCAGCACAAGCTCTCGGCTCCTTGGGAGGGGCCTTTCATCATTACCAAGGCCCTGGGCAACGACTCCTACTACCTCATCGACGCACAGAAACCCAGGGCACGCAAGAGGGACACAGCCGGCCAAGAGTCGGAGCGCCCGTGGAATGCGAACCTTCTCCGCCCGTTTTACAGTTGATGCAGTGTATGTACCACGCTATCTTTGGTATTAAGCAAAGACAACAGGTCCCCCGAGGCGCACTCGGGGGCTACCTTTTTATCTATGTGATAAGCTTCACCTATGAATAAGTTTTTTCCTCCGCCCTGTCCGGGTCCGGCTAGCCGGCCCGGGGGCTCGCCGCCTTGACCTAAGTTGGTGCCGCCCGAAGTCGGCTAAGTAGTGTGCCGACGCCAAAGCCCTCTCTTCGTCCCAGCCACAGATCGCAGCGCGACTGTCCGGCTGGCAAGAGCTAAAGGCCGAAAACGCTGTCCACACAAAAAACGACTAAGGAAGAACACCGATTCAGGCCAAGCCGGCCTCTCGCCCCACCCGTCCGGCTGCTCAGCAGACGGCCGGCCGGCTTCTCACCCGACTAGCTACGCTTTAAGCGGCTGAAGTAACTTGCCTATTCTAAAAACGGCCAAGTCCCTGACCCGGCCACAGACCGCAGCGCGGCTGTCCGGCTAGCAGGGCGGCAGCCAAAGGAAGACGGCAAAAGAAAAAGCCAAAGAAAGCAAAGGCAAAATCGAGTCAGAACTCGGCAGAGCACGCAAGCATGTGGGAAAATAAATTCATTTACATTGCAAAAGGCCAGCGGCCAGGATTCATCAAGGTTTAAAATACACCCCCAGTGGGTGGAACTGCGCATAACCAACTTGTTCTTGAGCATAAGGTAGAAAAACTTAAAGAGATGGGCCGCCTAAGCCGGAGGCACTACGGGCTGCTTGGACGAGTCGGACAAGGCGGTGGCACCGGCTGACGGGGCATCCGGCTGGTCGGTCTCGGTCTGGTTGGCGGCTGAGGCCGGATCGGGCTGATTCCGGCTGGTCGCTCCGTCATCTGGCGCGACGCATTGCCTTCCTCGTCCTCGTCCTCCTCCATGGCTTCATTGCTGGAGGCGATCTCCTCCGCCGGGTCCTCCCCCTCGTCCGGGTTCAGCCCGAACCAAGATGGCGGCACCTCGGTGCCGTCTTCCGCCCGCTCCGGGATGAAGACGCCGACGTCGGCGTAGTCGGCAAGGGCTGCAACGCGAATGGCGATTGCTTCGCGCTCTGCCTCCAACTCCGATGCCGCCTCCTAGCAGAAGGTGGCCAGCTGCGCCAGGCTCACGCCCGAGTACCACGCCTTCACGAACTCCAGCAACACCTTGGCACCGGCCCGCGCGGCGGCGCTCTTCCAGGCGTCGAGCCGCTCTCCAGCTACCTCTAACCAGTCGGCAGTCCGACTCGGAGTTCGGGGCACCTGCGCACCCGGCCAGAGCCCTTCCAAGACCTGGGACCCGGCGCGCTGAAATTGGCGGAGCAGCCGGCGGACCGGCGCAAGGCGTAGCTGGACGGCCCGGAACTGTTCGCCCAAAGTCCGAGGCCGGTCCGGCACAATCTCCTCGCCCACTTGCCTTCACTGCTCGCGTCGTGCCTCGATCGCCTGGCCGATGACGCCAACATGGTCCGGGAAGTACTCTGCGTAAAAAGCAAACAAAGGAATAAGAGACCGACTCCCCGTAACAACCAACGCCTCCAAGCAAGAAAGAAAAGTTTCCTTCAAGCATGCCCTCGATCACCTCATAACCTTCTGACAGGCACTTCTCCCTCTCGGCCCAATACGAGCGCTGAGACTCGAACTCGGCCTTGAGGAGCTCCTCCCCGTTCTTCAGCTGTCGGACATGGTCCGAGTGCCTGGCTGCCTGGTCAACCAGCTCCTTCTCGAGCCGATTGCGCTCCGCGGCCACCTGGCTGCACTCCAGTTCCTTGGCCTGAAGCTGGCTCTCGAGCTCGTGCACACGATCCCGTAGATGGGCGGTGGCCTCTGCAAAGGCAAAGAAGAACCATCAGTGATAGCATCAACAAAGACAAGAAGTCGCCGGAAGATCCGGCCCGACTGCTCAGCAGTCATCCCGAATCTCAGGGGCTACACCCAGCGGGTGCGCTTGCGTGCCCCCACTGAAAGTCGGCCTACGTACCTCGGCTCTTCTTCAACTCGGCGGTCCGGTTAGCAAGCATCTGGTTCTGGGAGTTGAAGGCGGCCGCACGCAGGTTGTGGTAGTCCTACAAAAACACAAACATCTCAGCATCCAGAAACATGCCTAGAAGTTCCAACCCACCTGCTTAGTAGCCAGCTTGGAACTCGGGGGCTACACCCAGTGGGTGCACTGGCGCGCCCCCACTGAAGATCGACAAAATAAAAAACAAGATCAAGAACATACCTAGACAGATATCTACATCGCCACCATCTCGCTCCTCGCCTTTAGGAGGGTGGCGCCGTGGGCGGAGAACTTGTTCAGGACGTCCTGCACCGCGAGGTTCAGGGCGGCCGGGCCGGCTCCTGGTGCCCAACCAGGCAGAGCAGAGCTTGTGGCTTCGGTGTCGGCTCCCGGCGAGCTCGCGGCCCCGACCTCTACCGGCCTCGGCGCGGAGGCCGCCCGCGACGGGTGCAGGCGCGCGAAGGCGCGCGTCGTCAGGGCCTGGCTCGTCGCCAGCCCGGCGCCGGCCAAAGGCCCCTCCGGCCCTTCTGGATGGCCGCCTCCCCGCTCGCCAGCACCTGGCGCCCGCTGGACTAGCTCCGCCTCCGGGTCGACGGGGCCGGTCGCCCCTTGCTCTAGGGCCGTCTGGTCGGCTCCGGCTATTCCAGGCGGCACCTGAATCTCCATCGCGGGCGGCTCCGGCTGCTCGAGGTTGGCAGCCTCCGGGATCTCGCCACCAGCCGGATCCTCCACGGCCTTGGCATCGGCGTCCGCCTGCGCCTTGGTTGCCGCCTCCGCCTCTGCCTGCACCGCGGCCTGGGCCTCTGCCTGCACTGATGCGGCGGCCTGGGCATCGGCCTTCGCCCGCGCTGCGGCCTCCCTCTCCTCCCGCACCTCCCGCACGTTCCTCTCCATCGCCTCCCGAAGGGCGGCGGCCGGCTCCACGCGCCGGGCCTCCTCAGAGCCGCCTGCTGATCCGATCAGCGAGGTGGACGGAGCCCGCGATATGGAAAGGGGAGCCCTGCGCAGCAAATCAAGCAAAGATAAGAAGCTTGCAAGAAAGAAATAATCAAGACAGTGCGCCTAACGCACTTACCCGGACAACATTGGGTGCTCCTTCGGGCCCCGCCGGACGGCGGCCGCCTTTGCGGCCTCTTGCCGCTTGGTCGCGGCCGTCGACTTGGCCTTCTTGGGCGGCTTGCTGCCAAACATCCCCTCGGCACGGCGTTTGGGCGCGCCGGGTGCACGAGGGCCGCGCCGTCGAGGAGCCGGCGCCTGCCCTGTCGGCACCTTTGGGGCGGTGTTGTCCGTCGCCATCTTCATCATCGTCCTGCCAATCCTGGACATCGCCGCCTCCCGCGGCTCCGCCTGCTCCAGCGCCGCCTCCCCCGGTGGCGTCGTCCTCTTCCAATGCGGCAGCCCCCAGCTCGGGGTCACCCACGTCGCTCTCCTCACGGTCCGGCATCCACTGGTGGCCCGGAGCCGGCGCGCCGGCTGCTGTCTGACCAGGGAAGCGCTGCCCCGCGTTTGAGTGGTCAGGACGGATGAAGAGTACTGCATAAGCAAAAAACGGGGACCAGATACTAACCGCAGGTGGCAGGTTGGCGCGGCTGTACGGCTCCTTGCCGAATCTCCACTCAGTCTCGCTGAGCTTGCTGTCGGAGAAATAGATGACATGGCGGACTACCTCCACAGTCGGCAGCTCCTTGGTCGACATTCGGCATGGGTCCCGGCGGCCGCTCATGTCGCAGATCAGGTGTGGCCGGAATTGGAGGGGTGAAACCCGGCGGTAGACGAAGGCGGCCAGCAAGTCCGCCGACTTGAGGCCCTCCGAGTCCGTCATCTCTTGCAGCCGGACGAGGACGTTGGTGATGGCAGCCGGCAACGGCTTGGAGGGCTGCTGCCCCCAGTTCTTCCGCGGCTCGCCAGGCGGGCTGATTACGAAAGCCGGCATGTTGATGTAGTCTCGAGTCGGGTGGAGATTGTGGACATAGAAGTATGATTTCTACCACAGCTTCACCGACTCCAGCAGAGCGATGGGAGGAAAGCGGGTCCCGGAGTCGGTGCGCCGCACGGCGACACTGGAGCCGCACTGAGCTAGCTCACCCTTGGCCTGGGTGCTCAGCTTCAGGTAAAAGAACCTGCCCCACAGCTCGAGCGTGGGCAGGATGCCAAGGTAGCCTTCGCAGAAGGTCACGAAGGCGGAAAGGAGCACCACCGTGTTGGGGGTGAGATGGTGAGGCTGAAGATGGTAAAAGTCGAGGAAGAAGCGGAGGAGGCCGCTCGCCGGCAAGCCGAATCCGACGAGGAAGTGGCTCCGGAAGACGACGAACTCGCCGGCCCTCGGTGCCGGCGAGAACTCCCGCGCGTCGGGAAGGCGCGTCCCCACGACCCCCTCGACGGGAATCCTACACGTCGCGCGGAGGAACTCAAGGTGCCCGTCATGGACGTTGGAGCCGTCCCACTCGCCTCGCGCCATGGCTCGCGGTAGCCTGGCGGCGGTGCGGCCACGTTGGGCAGTGGCGAGTCTGCGGTGGCGCGATGAGGCTGGACGGCGACGAGGCCGCAGCGGCACTTCAGCATTGGGCAGTGCGGCAACGCAGCAGTAGCAAGGGCGCAGAGTAGTGAGGAAGAAGAGAGCGGAGGGGGCGCGTGTGCATTTGGCCGCCCCTCCCTCCTATTTATACGGCAGCAGCGGTGAGGCCAAACGCGACGCTTCGTGGGGGCGTGGGGATTAACTGCGCCCATGTCCCGTACGCCCCCGCATATCCCGCACCTTAATGGCGCGCAATCACTCCGCCCCGGAAGGGCAACCGTCTACCTCGGCCGTAGCGGATCCGCGCGCGCGCCGAGGCTGCGTAGTGGCGGGCCCGGGCCTGCGGTGGTGTCCCGTCGTGCGCGTGGGCTGGCAGGCCGGCCTGGCCTGCTGGCGACATGTGGCAAGTGTACAACGGGCGGCAAGCGCGCCACCCGGAGGCGTACCACCCGACGCCCGCTGCGGCGATTCAAATCCACCAGGCTGCCAGCTTTGCCTTGGCCGGCTCCTGGCAGGCGGCTTCTTCAAGCCGGACGAAGCAAAGACACGAGATCGCTTGGAGGTGGAAACTGTTGAGGCACTCTAGCTTTGAGCCGTGGCACCTCACCAGCTTCGGGGACTACTGTCGGGGGGGTAGACCCCGAGTAGCCTCATTCGGACCTAATAACATTTCAAGACATCGGGGCTAGCAAAGCCCCTCATGCCTTCCGGGCATGCGGCCAGTTCCTTGGTCCAGCTAGGACTAAGTGGCCGGCATCTAGAAGACAGCGCACCCATAGAAGGCGGCTCTTGGGGGAGGCCGGCTCCTAGCAGACGGCCCCTCCTCCCCTCGAAGTTCGCACTCACCTACTCTGACGAGACGGGGCGTGGCTGCAGAGCCAACTGCTCCCCCGAATCCCGGAGGAGCATGGCTATAGTGTAGACTGACCAAGCGGCCACCTACCCACCTGGCACAGGACTGTAGCCATGCGACTCAGGACATGGCCCTCGTCAGCAAGGGTCATGCTACAGCAATAGGCGATCAGTACGGCCCGCAGGCGGCGGGCCCTACCTGTCCGCGGGCTACCAGAAGGCGGTGCACCCCTAGAAGGCGGCGTTGAGGGGTGGGCCAGCTCCCGGCAGACGGACCCTTCCCCCCTCGGAGTCCGCACTCACCCACTACGACAAGACGGTGCGTGGCTACAATGTGCGCTGACCAGGCAGCCACCTACCCGCCTGGCGCGGGACTGTAGCCATGCGACTCGTGACGCGGCCTCCGTCATCAAGAGCAGGGCTACAGCAAAAGGCAATCACCCTGGCCCGCAGGCGGCGGGCCCTACCTGTCGGCCGGATTCTCGGCAGCTGGCGGGGCCCTCCAGAGGTGGGCCCCAGCAGCCGGCGGAGAACCCGACGACCTTAGACACTGACGTCCGGGTCCTACACCCGGCCGAATTACCATTGTACCCCTAGGGGGTTGGCCTATAAAACACCCCAGGGTTCACCCATGCAAAGGGTTCAGCCTTCATTCCCATACACAACCATAGCTAGGAGAAGAGAGGTAGCTCTACCCATCTTCCTCCTCTAGCAGCACAGCTCAAGGAGCAACCTTGTACTCTCTTGATCATAGTCATCATGCGGAGACCCCGCAGAGCAGGACTAGGGGTGTTATCTCTCCGGAGAGCCCCGAACCTGGGTACGACTCGTGTGCGATCGAGCTCGTGCTCACTCCCGCTTCCAGGGCCCGACGACGTCCTCTTGGCTCCACCCATGATAAGCCACCCCCTGGCATCTGACATGAGATTACCATGACAATTTCCTTCAAGAGCTTTGTATGACGATCCATTTGAGTAAAACCACTACAGTGAAGGTATTTTCATCTGCTGCTAGGTTTTTCTTCCCAACCAGGGCAATCAGCGATGACATGGCCGAATAACTTGCACTTGAAGCACTTTATGTCTTTTGGAGGCAATCTTCTTCTAGATGATTCGGGTTCATCATTGTTTGTTAGATAAAGATTGTGCCTTTTTAGATCACTTAGCCTTTGAGTGAGCATCTCTAGTTCTCTAGTGATGGAGTGTTAATTCTCGACATCTTCTTATTCTTCTGAACTACCATAGTGTGAGAGAATTTCTCCTTCACTTTTCGAAGAAGATTCTAGATTGACGTTTTCCAACTCCATCTTTTCTTCACAAATAGACAATAGTGTCATGACCTCAACATAGTGGAGCTCTTCATAGTCAGGTCTTTGTTTGATTTCGGACACAATGGGATCGAAGGATTCATCAAGTGCGCTCAGAAGCTTGTTGATTATATCTCTATCGGTGATATCAGTTATTCCTCGCTGATGTAATCTTTCGACAATGTTTGTCAATCAATCAGTGAGTTCCATAACACTTTCTTTCCGAAGGCCTCTGAATCCGGTGAACATTGCTCGAAGCATCTTAGTGTGAGGATCGGATCGGGCAACAAATTCTTCATGAGCACTGTTGAGAGCATCCCAAATTTTCTTTGCTGTGTTTAGCCCATGGAACCAAAGAAGAATGACTTTTGATAGACTACCATAGATGATATCTTTTGCTTGAGCATCCAACTGCAAATTTGCTTTATCATCGGAAGTCAGATCATTTTGTTGCTGAATGGCGTAGCCATCTTCCACAATCTGCCACAAATCATAGTTGACATCTTGAATTCTGATTCTCATTCGTTCCTTCCAGTATAGATAGTCATTTCCATCGAAGATGGGAAACCTTTCAGAGTGCGAGGATCAACCTGCAAGCGACATACTCAAAACTCCAAGGATGTTAGACCTTTAATAAACAAAGACAGGGAGTACCCGCTCTGATACCAATTGTTAGGACCGAGAGTATATCGACCAGAGGGGGGGGGTGAATGGGAGATTCAAATTTTCTTTCGAAAGCTTTGAAACTTAACCCAATCATAGCAGCGAAATATAGTATCGAAGGAAATATACTGAATCAGTCTTCTTCATCAGAAGCATTTTCTTCGAGAAAAGCATTGACAACGGTACGACCTTGATAGACAACAGGTTTAACGACAATGAGGGTTATGCAACACGCAACCAGATGTAATAGTATAAAACACAACATGACAGAGCTACTCACAGATTTCACAAGTAAAACAGAGGAGCAGGAAGGTAATGAATAAATACAGATGATGACGAAGAAAAGGGAAGAATACTAACACACAAAATGAAGAAAAACAGTACAGACTGATCGAGAAAATTATCGGCACAGAGCACGAATAAGAACTAATGAAGGAAATGCAGAAGAATAGAATTAACCAGTGGTGCTTGATGGCGACAGAGAGATTTGGTAGACCAGTTCACCCTTCTACCAAAGGGCTACGTCTGGTTGGAGGGGCTGTGACTTAACACGAAAGATAAACTCTCTTCACCCTATTCTCCTTCAATGCAGATCTGATCAGACTCAAGTTGATTCCACTCGTGGTAGATCCTTGTTGGCGATCTCCAAACCTTCGGTCGACCTTCGCGAACCACACTCACTCTTGGTTGCTGAAGATCAGGCTCGGTGAAGACAACAACTCTTCATCACTCAAAGCCGAAACCTATCCGTCTAGAGAGTGCGCAGCTCTCTAGAGTAATAGGTACAAGACCTCTCACTCAGAACTGCTGTGATGCTAAACCACTGTCTAAATTTGGGCTCTTGATTTTTCTCTCGGTGGATTTTAAACTCAAATCACTCGGAGAGGGGTTGCTCAAATCAATCTTCTCGAAAATCTCAAGCAGAGCAGCCAACTGATAATGTTGGAGCGGGGTGGCTATTTATAGCCGCAGCTTTCCCAGATGGGAAATGACCAATTAGACATCAGGCTCAGCCAATGGCCGAATGACACGATTCCAACGGTCGGATTTGAGCACAACGGTAACATTTCTTGTGGAGCAAGAAATGCTAACTCCTCGGTCCGAGGCAAATTTCTCGCAGCAAAGAAGATCACGGTCTCTTGTTGGCAAGTATTTGCTCGGAGCTCAAAGAGATTTCTCTCGCAACTTTCATAGGTTTGGGCTAAGCATCACAGCGGATCTAAGCCTCGAAACCCTATACCCCTCTTAATAGTACGGAGGTCATATGACTCAAAAGAATGAAAGAAGAATAACTAAATGAATGCTACGTCTCCATATAGTCTTCGACTTCCATCACTGCAGTCAATTTCTTTGGACAACAGTATCGAATCAAAAGCTTTGCTTCAGCAATAAACTTTCGAGGGGTCAATTTCTTCTCATCATTCTTCTCGACTATCCCTTCAACAATTATAGATCATTCTTCTCTGCAACGCGGATGTACTTCGGTGAAGTTCCTCGAACTCAGCACCGGAGACAGCATATTCTTCGGTTGTGTATGGACTTTTTCTCTCTGTATGCACTAGCAAACAAATTAGTCCATACCTGTTTCTGTCAACAATCTCCAAAACACAAGGTACGCAGATATTGCACCAACAAATAGGTTTAGGGTCGGGTTTCTTTTCTTTTTCTGTTCTATAAAAGTTCGAAATGTAATGAAAATCTGCTGTGTTTGCATGAATCTCGTCCGGCGTATATGAACTTTCACAATAATAGTAAGATATATTGTATGAAAATATATTGAATGATGATTTGTTTTTGTGTGTATAAACTTGGTCTAAGGTTAGAAGGTTTGACCCGAGACAAAGCTAACATGCGAAGTAAATAAACACATAGGCTCTACATACACAATTTATCTTAGGCACTCCAATAGTACGTCCACTACACATTCACACATTTAACATCTTTCTCTCGCTTTGTCTATCAAACAAACTAAGCCTTGTCCTAAAAAATAAAGTCCTAAAAAAACCAACTAAGCCAACCTCCCAGCATATCGCGCGGGAAAAGACCCGGCCGTGCCATTTTAGTCGGGATTACCAGATTACTAGTAGTATCGATGGATCGCGCGAAGCACCAAGTTTAAAAGGAAAAAGGCGGTACACTCATAGCACGCCTGTCGCGGTCGCATTGCACCCCTCACACGGTAGGTCCTGCACACGGCTCACCCAAACGGAACGAGCTTCGGCTTGCCTCTTCACTGACACGTGGGACCACATTTGGAGAAACCGACCATATGCCAAACTCCCCCGCCCACCGCGCGAAAATTCCCCCCAAATCCCAAATTCAACTGCCCTTCGGCCAACTAGCCAATAATATTCCCCAAACCCCCCTCCCCCGGCCCCTCCACTCCATTCGCTCCACCAAAGCCGCCCTCCCCGCCGCGCCGATACGTCGGCGGCGCGGTTTGTCGAGGGGATGCACGACGATCCTCTCGCTCCCAGAGTACGCTCTCGTAGACTGCCGTCCTCCAGCCGCACAGCCACCGCTGGTGATGTTCTTGTGGAAACGCACGGCGGTCAGCTTCTCCCATGGTATGCGCATTCTAGACTGAGTCCCCATGCATATCGGAGTAGCGCTGAATGTTAGCTGATAGACACTGTTAATCTCACTGCTTGCCGAAATAGTTTACAGTCAATATGCTCTGCTTAAGAAGCTTCCTTGCCCTGTTCTGCACTCAATCTGCTTTGCTGAGATGCCATGCCATGCCCGATTAGTTGCTAAATTATCCTGCCATATATTAGGACCATGTATGTATTGTGAAGTAGATTGCCATGGTCTAGTAGCCAATCTATTGAGTGAAATAGCTCGACACTGTTTTATACTCAATCTTTGTTGCTGAGATGGCCTTCGATGGCTGTGTGCTTGGCCTCATTGATTGCTGAAATAGCCTTCCATAATTTAGCACTCAATCTGTTTGCTGAATTAGCTTTACATATATTTTGTTACTTAGATCTGCTTGTCCAAATATCTTGCCATAGCTTTAGACATCGACCTAGGAATTTTTTTCCGGACTTTATAAAAAAACATATATGCTTTTACTGTAATATCTAGTAGAAGAACTAATTTGTATGTATAATAGATGGACAGGACTTGGATAACTTCTGCTCGAAGATTCTCCCCTGCATATGTCGAGGGGGTTGAAAATTTCATGAACTTTATCAGAGCTGAGTACGGTGGTCCGAAATCAGATGTGCTCTGCCCGTGTAGCAGTTGTATGAATTCAGTTTCTAGACCCCAGTCAATTGTGCAAAATCATCTACACCTGTATGGGATGTCGGTCACATATACTAGGTGGGTTCATCATGGTGAAGCTGTGAATGTCAATGTTACTGACTATGTAGAAGCAGCAGATCACCATCTTGTTCTGCCTGATGCTCAGGAGGAAGAGGAGGAGGAGGTCATGGCGGTGGAGCCAGTGAGTTTGACCAACATTGAAACAATGCTACGAAACGCTCGCGCATTTCGTGAACTTTCACCTGCACAAGAAAAATGGTGAGCCCGCATGTTGGAACAATGCAACGTGGCAGTCACCCCAGGAAATAAGCTGTCAGTATTCTCAGCTATGGTCACCTTTCTTCAGGTGAAGACATCTGAGCGGATTACCAACAAATCATTCGATGCAATGTTGGCTGCTTTCCGCAAATCTTACCCAGATGCGTCTGAGCTGCCACACACCTACAGTAAAATGAAGAATTTCCTTCGTGCAGTTGGAATTGGATATGATATGATCCATGTTTGTAAGAATAATTGTGTTATGTTCCGGAAGGATTATGCCAACTTAAGTGAATGCCCAAAATGCAAATCATCAAGATGGAAAGATGGAGATGCTGTGAAGAGGATTCCTCATAATGTTCTGAGACATTTTCCAATTATACCAAGATTGCAGAGGTTTTTTCATGACGCTGAAAAAAGAGAGGATGTACCATAGCATTCTAGGAACCCGGAGTACACAGATAGAATGTAATGAGCCATCCATCTCATGGAAGTGACTGGATAAGCTTCAATCAAAAACACAAAAAGTTTGCTGCTGATCCGAGAAACAACAATAGACTTGGCTTAGCTACAAATGGATTCAACCCATTTGGCCACCAGAGCGCCACATATAGCATGTGGCTAGTGCTTGTTATCCCTTACAACATGCCACCAAATGTCTGCACCAAAGAATCAAACTACATGATGGCATTGCTCATCCCAGGTCCAAAAAGTCCTGGAAAGGATTTTGATTTATTCATGGAGCCTCTTGTGGAGGAACTTCAACAGCTATGGAGGGGTGTTCTCACTCAAGACCTATATAGTAGCCCACCAGATGATTTCTTTCTACGTGTTGTTATAATTTGGTGCATCCATGATTATCCGGCTTTGGGCACTATGTCAGGGCGAACGACACATGGTTACAATGCATGTGTTCACTGTGACAAGAATCCGCTGTCATACGCAATACTTAGCAAGATCTGTTACATTGGACACCACCGTTTCCTTGCCAAGGACAAGCTGTGTCCTACAAAATACTGAAGACATGTGTTCAATGCGAAGCATGAAAACCATGATGCGCCAAAGAGGCTCACCGGCGATGAGTTATAGGAGGAATTAGAGAAGGCCAGGCATATTACACCAGGAAACCATCCTGATAATGGTAGCGGGAAAAGGAAGCGTGGTAGGGTAGAAGAGAGATTATTGTTTACCCGTAGGTCCACTTTGTGGGACTTGGAGTATTGGAAAGATTTGGATCTGCAGCATAATCTTGATGTGATGCACATCGAGAAAAATATATGTGACAGGATTATCGGCACACTTCTTAATATTGAAGGCAAGACGAAAGATGCCTTAAAATCTAGGATTGATTTGACACACCTCGGTATCAGACCAATTTGCAGGTGAAAGATGATGGTGCATCACGGGGTATGGCACCAGCTGTGTACGTCTTGGACATGGTAAAAAAGAAAAGAATTATGCAAGGTCTGTCATGTGTGAGATTCCCACATGGATTTGCTTCCAACCCTAAAAGGAGAGTAAGTGCAGATGGAAACAAGGTACAAGGGTTGAAAACTCATGACTGCCACGTCCTACTTCAAAGGGTTTTACCTGTTATCCTTTGAGGATTGGGCTGCCCTGACTTATACAGAGCAGTTGCAGAGTTGGGACAATTCTTCAGGGAACTCTGTAGTAGAAATATTAGGATAGATGCTTTGGAGCGTCTTAGAGACAAGATACAAACTATCCTATGCGACCTTGAGAAGATATATCCTCTAGCCTTCTTTGATGTGATGGTGCATTTGGTTGTTCATCTACCCTATGAGGCACTACTTAGAGGTCCAACACAGTATGGCTGGATGTACCCTATTAAAAGGCAGCTAGGCACTTTCAAGGGCTATGTTAGGAATAGAGCTAGAACCGAGGGTTCCATTGCAGAGGCCTACATTGCTACAGAAGCGTTGACATTCTGCTCAAAATACATTGAAACAGCTAATTAGCTTAGCAAAAAGGTGGGTGAGGACAATCCCGATTGTTCTATTCGAGTTACAGGGAAGAGTCGACAAGATGACAAACCTAATGATTTGGACAAAATGGTTTGGTATGTGTTGAATAACTGTCCTGAGATTCTACCTTGTATCGAGTAAGTGCTAAGTACTGCAGCTTATACATCGTACTCTACTAAACTTGCAGCACATTCTTATATATTTAGATGTTTGACGTGCTCACTATGTTGTGCAGCATCTACAAAAAGGAGTTACTGGTGCAAAATCCAAGAAACACTGACAAACTGGTTATGGCAGGATTCGCAAAATGGTTCAAGAACCGTGTAAGCTTTTGAATTGCACTGTCAGTTTTTTTAATATATTGAGTACATAAGATGATCATCTTGTCTATTTTCTAACCATAGGTTAAGAAGATGCGGGAGGACGGGCAGGCAGTTAATGATGCCCTTTACGCACTAGCAATGGGTCCTGATACTCGGGTAAGACATTATGAATCTTGCATTATTAGAGATGTGCGCTACAACACCCTTGCACGCGATGAAGGCAGGAAGACACAAAACAGTGCCATCATGAGCACGGATACGTACGACAGAGAGATAACTGAAATGTATGCTAACATAACAGACATTGTTCAGTTGCAGTATATCTCCAGTTTCGAGGTTCATCGGTGTGTGGTTCTGTTGTGCTGTCGTTGGTATAACCTGTTTTCCAGGTTCGCAAAACCCAAAGCTGATGATTATTTCAAATCCATCAATGTCAAGGCGGTGTACCACACCGACGAGCCTTTTATTTTGGCAAATCAAGCAACACAGATGTTTTTCTTGGAAGACACATATGCATGTAGCGATGACTGGAGAGTATTGCAAAGGTTTGAGCAGAGGAATTTGTTTCATGAAGTTGCACAGCAAGATAATGCTTACACTGCTCCTGATGTAGAAGACTCCACAGATGTTCGTAGTATCTTTGAGAACCATCACATCAATAACGCCGGCGAAAAGATTCCCTGTCGGGCTGTGGACATACAAGAGTTGATGGATAAGAGGCCAACCACTGGTACAACAAGGTGCTATACAAATGGTTTTTAACCCCTTTCTGCGATGGCGTTTTGAACCATCGCCTAGTGAGTGACTGCGATAGGGGGGTCCTTCCCACATGACCCAGAAACCGTCAGGGATAGGCCCTCCTGGCACACACGCTCGGCAAAATGAGGTCGTGTGCGACGGGTGAGCGATCAAATACGGTTATACGTACAGTTGTGCTAAAAAATACAATTATACAGGCCAAATCGTTTCCGGTCGTAAGTACATCCCACACAGTCAGTCCCGGCTAATCGTTTCCGTTTGTATGTACATTCCACACAGTCAATCCAAGGAATATGTTTCCATTAGTATGTACATCCCACACAGTTAATCCAAGAAGTATGTTTCCGTTTGTATATACATCCCACACAGTCACTCCAACGAAAATGTTTCCGTTCGCAGGTACATCACACACAATTTTCCCCATTAAATCATTTGTGATAGCGTTTCCATTGCAGACGATATCAACAATTTTATCGTTTGCGTTATTGAATGCATCACACACAGTGCATAGAAGAAACTGTGTGGCAAAGCCTATCCATCACACACATTATTTATGTGGTAAACATTTGCGCAAGGTGGACTAACGCAAACAGTTTTCAAGAGGATATCGTGTGTGATTGTTCATTGATCCAACACGGTTTATTCCTAGAAACTGTGTCGGGGGGATGACCCTCGGGTACCCCAAAGACGGCAGTTGGACGGGGTGCCCGTCCGCCCGGGCCGACTGCTCCACCTGCGCCAGCGGCCGGCTGACCTAGCCAGCCGGCTGGCCGAATTCAACTACGACGTCCCATTGGACACGTGCGGACGAGATGGTCGTACCCCGCAGCAGTACATTGCTGATGAATAATAGTACACTATGCACATGTCACACCGCATTGTCATGTATAGTGATGCTTTTCCCTTGGCACTGTTTATAAAGTGTCCCAGGGACAAGCCGGTACGCACGCCACACCACCAGGGGCATGGGGCACCAAGCCACCACGTCATGCCCATGCCCAAGACCTAGCTTACATCCAAAGCTAGCTCACACTATAAAAAGGGGCACACACGCATTCATTTGGCCACAAGGCCACTCACGGCCACAAGCCGTGGCCATACTTGGCCACTAGAGCATGCCACACACATATACATACGAGGCCAGATGCCCACGGCACTGACCTCAGATACAGCTCCAGGAGCAACTCTGTACCAGATATACCACATATATACAGACATGCAGGAGTAGGGGTATTATCTCTCCGGAGAGCCCCGAACCTGGGTAAACCACCGCGTGCTATTCGCATACCCGTCCCGGATATTCCACTATAGCCTTGCTCCACCCACGATAAGCCACCCTGTGGCATCTGCCGTGACACGGTGCCCCTTGGCCACTCCCGCAAAAATACCATGACAGTTGGCGCCCACCGTGGGGCCATTCGCGGCATCGGCCGGAGACACATTCTGGACAGGAAACGCCTTCCTCTCCGGCGAGCACGTCGCGGCCGGCTTGATCAGTCAGCCCAATGCGTTCGCTTGCGCTTGCTCCGACGCAACGTTCGACGCGGGAGCCGTTTGCCCCGTGAGCTGCCTCGCTTTTCTCTTCGGGAAGCTCAGCCTCTCTGACGCAGACGCCACCGACGGGTTCCCCGGTGACGTGGTGGTGATCGACGACCCGCTCCCTCCCGTCTCTAGTGTCGCCTCTGCTGGCATGCTCGACGCCGGCGTCTTCGTGGAGGTGATGGTCACTGGCAACAGCCAGGCCTCTTGCAGGGCCGTCCAGGACCCATTGCGAGCAGCGATGCAGGACCTGGCGGCTCCCGTCGGAGCCAACGCCGACGCGGCGGCGCTAGAAGAAATCTGCGTCAAGCTCCTCGACAGCGCCACCAAGATGGCAGCCATGAAGCGCCGCACTGAGGCCAACCAGCGCGAGATCGACCGCATAGCTGGCGGCACGCCGGCTGCGGCTGAGCCGAGCCGGCGCCATCCGGCAACGCGGCGCGGCCATCGCCAGCATGCTGGGAGTCGGACGCCCGATCTACGACACCCCCGTGCAGAACCTGCGCGCCGCACAGGCAGCGGCAGAAGAACTCGAGAACCTGGAGGGCGACGAACGGCGTAGCCAGCTAGACCGCCTCCAGGAACTCCTCGACGCTGCGAACACGCAGCAAGACGCGTGCAACCGTGTGGTGGGAGCCGGCCGGCATGCCAAGCTCCCGGAACGGAACCCTCCACCCCGCCGCGAGAATGGAGCGACCTCCCGGTCCCCTAGTGGCGGCGGCCGCGGCGAACAGAACCCGGAGCCGACAGCTAGCCGTAGCCGGCGCTCTCACCAAACGGTTGTGGGCAACCGTGAAGTTCCTCCGAACCCGGAGGGCCGGCTCCAACAGGACGAACGACCGCCTCCCCCCCCCCCCCCCCGCAGGGAGAGGTTGTCTTCTCCGGCGCCGGTTGACCACCCGATTTTGGGGGACCGCTAGGCCCCCGCGAATCAGTCGGCGAGAACGACGCTCGTCGCCGGATCGAGCAGCTGGTTCGGTCCCTAGTAGTAGAGGAGGACATAGTCGGCCCGGCTTGCTTCGGCCCCCACATCCGCGACGAGCCCTTCCCCAAAGGGTTCTCGCTCCCTCACGATACTCCCAAGGTACACCGGCGCCGTGAAGCCGTAGGACTGGCTGACTGACTAAGCCATAGTAGTCAGCATAGGAAACGGCAACAAGCACATTGCCGTGAAGTAGGTTCCGCTCATGCTCCAGGGCACGGCCCGGACATGGCTGAACAACCTTAAACCCAACAACATCAACAGCTGGTTGGACTTCAGCGATGTCTTTGTCCGCAACTTCACCAGCACCTACAAGCGACCTCCCAAGCCTCGCCAGCTCTCCATGTGCGTTCAGGGGCTGGACGAGTCCACTCGCGACTATCTGACGCGTTGGGCTGAGTTGCGCAACTCCTGCAAAGGGGTGCACGAGGTGCAGGCCATCGAGTACTTCACCGCCGGGTGCCGAGAAGGCACCCTGCTCAAGCACAAGCTTCTGTGCGACGAGCCGGCTACCCTGGACGAGCTCCTGGTGGTGGCGGACAAGTACGCCACGGCCAACTCTTCCATGAAGTCAGAGATCCGGGTTGACACGTCCGGGAAGGTGATCCCGCCGGCTTCTCCAGCGCCGGCTGGCGACTCCAACCGGCACCAGTAGCCGAACGACAACAAGCGCAAGGCCCAGCAGCTGGATTCCAACAGCTGGCAGGTGGCCACCGTCGAGGATCAGCAGCCGGCATGTCAACCCAGCCCCAAGCGTCAGCGGGGCGGCAAGGAGGCCTGGCTGCCGGCCTTCTCCTTTGAGCAGACCTTCGACGCTCCATGCAAGTTCCACATCGGCGCGATGCCGTCCAACCATACAACCCGGCAGTGCAACTGGCTTACCCGAATCGCTAAGGGTGAGGGGTTGCCACCTCCTCCTCCCGGCCCGGAGGCTCCGGCTGCTCAGCAGCCGGCCCGCCCTGTCGGCATGCTCCAAGATGAATTCCCTAACGAGAATGCCACCTACGTCGTCTTCACCAGTGAAGCCGATGACAAGCATAGTCGGCATCAGCAGCACCGCGAGGTGAATGCTGTTGTTTCAGAGGTCCCCCAATTCATGCACTGGTCTGAGAGGCCCATCACCTAGAGCCGCGATGACCATTCGGCCGTGATGCCCTCACTGGGTGCTTATGCCATGGTGTTGGACTCCACCTTCTCAACCGAGAGGCGGGCCTGCCGCTTCTCCCGGATCCTGATAGACGGCGGTAGCAGCATCAACATCCTCTACCGCGACACCATGGAAAAGCTGGGCATTAAGGAAAAGCAACTCCAGCCCAGCCGGACTGTGTTCCATGGCATTGTCCCTGGGCTTTCCTGCTCTCCAATCGGCAAGATCAAGATTGACGTCCTGTTCGGCGACAAGACCCACTTCCGCCGTGAGCCGATCTAGTTCGAGGTGGTTGACTTGGACAGCACCTACCACGCGCTCTTGGGCCGGCCAGCTTTGGCCAAATTCATGGCGGTCCCACATTACGCCTACCTGAAGATGAAGATGCCGGGTCCCAAGGGCATCATCACCATTGCCGGCGACTACAAGAAGTCGCTCACGTGCGCCGCAGCCAGCTCCCACCTGACCGAGTCCCTCGTCATCGCCCAAGAGAAGCGCCTCCTTGACCGGGCTGTGGCCATGGCCAGCGAGCAGCTGGCCATGCCTTCCGACCCCAAGGAGGTTGAGGCTGAGGGCTCCTTCCAGGCGGCCAAGGAAACCAAGAAGATCATCTTGGACCCAGCGCACCGGAGAAGTACGCTGTCGTGGGGGCTAACCTCGACAGCAAATAGGAAAGCGAGCTCGTCGATTTCCTCCGTGAGAATTGGGACATCTTTTCATGGTCCCCCAAGGACATGCCGGGTGTTCTGAAGGATTTCGCCGAGCACAAGCTGCATGTGCGGCCGGATGCTAAGCCGGTCAAGCAAGCCCTCCGCCGCCTATTAGAAGAGAAGAGAAGGATCATTGGTGAAGAAATCGCCCTGCTTCTGGCAGTCGGCTTCATCATGGAAGTGTTCTACGCTGACTGGCTTGCCAACCCAGTCCTCATTTTGAAGAAAAACAACAAGTGGCGCATGTGTATCGAGTACACAAGCCTCAACAAAGCTTGCCCCAAGGATCCGTTTACCTTGCCCCGGATTGATCAAGTGATCGACTCCACGGCCGGCTGCGAGCTTTTGTCCTTTTTGGACGCCTACTCCAGCTACCACCAGATCAAGCTGGACCCGGCCGATCGACTGAAGACCGCCTTCATCACCCCTTTTGGTGCCTTCTGCTACATCACCATGACGTTCGGCTTGAGGAATGCCGATGCCACCTTTCAACGCTGCATGCAGAAGTTCCTCTTGAAGCAACTCGGAAGAAACGCCCACGTCTATGTGGATGACATAGTGGTGAAGACAGAGAAGCGCGGTACCCTTCTGGAGGATCTCAAGGAGACCTTCGCCAACCTGCGCCGCTTTCAGATCAAGCTCAACCCAGAGAAGTGTGTCTTCGGAGTACCAGCCGGCTAGCTCCTTAGTTTTCTTGTTTCTGAGCGTGGGATTGAGTGCAACCCCGTGAAGATCAAGGCTATTGAGCGGATGAAGAAACCGACCCGGCTACGGGACGTCCAGAAGTTCCTCGGGTGCCTAGCCTCTCTCACCCGGTTCGTTAGCCGGCTGAGCGAGAAGGCCCTCCCTCTGTACCAGCTGATGAAGAAGACCACATGCTTTGAGTGGACCGACAGGCGGACGAGGCGTTCCTCCAGCTTAAGCGGATGTTGTCCATGCCGCCTGTTCTGGCCACTCCGGCTGCTAAAGAGCCCATGCTCCTCTACATCGCCGCCACTAACCGGGTCGTCAGCACGGTGATTGTTGTCGAGCGCCCAGAAGCTGGCAAGGCACAGCCGGTCCAGAGGCCGGTCTACTACCTAAGCGAGGTGTTGTCCGCTTCCAAGCAGAACTACCCCCACTACCAGAAGATGTGCTACGGCGTGTACTTTGCCGCCAAGAAGCTGAAGCAGTACTTCCAGGAGCACACCATCACGGTCATCTGTACCACCCCCTTGCCGAGATCATGGGCAACCGAGATGCCTCGGGCCGGGTGGCCAAGTGGACCATCAAGCTGGCTCCCCACACCATCCTCTACCAGCCCCGCACCGCCATCAAGTCCCAAGCACTGGCCGACTTCATTGTCGACTGGGCCGAGACCCAGTACCTGCCGCCTGCGCCGGATTCCATGCATTGGTGGATGCACTTTGATGGTTCGAAGATGCGCACCGGTTTGGGAGCCGGCATCGTCCTCACCTCTCCCAAAGGCGACAAGCTCAAGTACATGTTGCAGATTCACTTTGCCGCCTCCAACAACGTGGCCGAGTATGAGGCACTCGTCCACGGGCTCCGGCTGGCCAAGGAGATCGGCATTCGCCGCATCCTGTGCTACGACGACTCGGACCTGGTGGTCCAACAGTCCTCTGGCGACTGGGACGCCAAGGACGCCAACATGGCCAGCTACCGCTTCCTCGTCCAGCAGATCAGCGGATACTTCGATGGGTGTGAGTTCCTCCATGTGCGACGAGCCGACAACGAAGCAGCCGACGCCCTGGCATGGATTGGTTCTACCCGGTAGGCCATTCCGGCAAGCGTCTCCCTCGAGTGTCTGCGCAAGCCATCTATCCAACCTTCGCCGGAATCAGAGTCCATCTTCGTGCCGGCTGACCCTCGAGCAGTCGGATCTGGCTCGGGGACTCCAGCAGCCGGCGCGGGGACTTCGGCAGGCGGCCCGGGGGCTACCGCACCCAAACCCGGCCTAGGGACTGTTGTAGTTGGCCCGAGGACTTCAACGACACAGTGAGTAGCGGCCGGCTCCGACCCGCCGCCTCCCAACCCAGCCTCCCTTATGCCGAATGCCGTCATGACGGTGGTGGAAGCTCCGTCTTGGGCGCAGCCCATCCTCAAATTTCTGGTGAGCCGCGAGCTACCAGCCGACGAAGTCTTGGCCCGGCAGGTGCAACACCGGGCGGCCGCATACACGATCGTCAACAGAGAGCTCGTCAGGCGCAGTGCGACTGGCGTCTTCCAGCGTTTCGTCGAGCCGGAGAAGGGCATTGCTATCTTCAGAGACATCCACCAAGGTGAATGTGGCCACCATACCGCCTCCAGAGACCTTGTTGCCAAAGCTTTCTGCCATGGTTTCTTCTGGTCGACTACTCTGGACGACGCCAAGGAGTTGGTCCGAAAGTGCAAGGGGTGCCAGCGTTTCAGCACCAAGCACCACCTGCCAGCCTCAGCACTCAAGACCATTCCCATCACTTGGCCGTTTGCCATATGGGGGTTGGATATGGTCGGCCCATTCAATACAGCACGCGGTGGCATGACCCATCTGCTGGTTGCCGTGGACAAGTTCATGAAGTGGATTGAGGCAGGGCCAATCAAGAAGCTGAACGGCCCCACAGCCGTCACATTCATCGCGGACATCACCGTTCGATACGGCATCCCGCACAGCATCATCACCGACAACGGCACGAATTTTGCCAAAGGCGCCCTGGCCCGTTTCTGCGCGACGCAGGGCATCCGACTGGACCTCGCGTCGGTTGCTCACCCGCAGTCAAACGGCCAGGTGGAGCGAGCAAACGGCCTCATCCTGTCCGGCATCAAGCCTCGGCTGGTCGAGCCACTGGAGTACTCGGCCGGCTGCTAGATCGAGGAACTGTCGGCCATCCTTTGGAGTCTCCGGACCACGCCAAATCGGTCAACCGGCTTCACGACCTTCTTCCTCGTGTACGGCACCGAGGCTGTCATCCCAACAGATATCGAGTTCGACTCGCCTCGCGTCACCATGTACATAGAGGCTGAGGCCAAGGAGGCGCAAGAAGACGGCGTCGACTTGCTCGAAGAGGCCCGGCTGCTAGCAGTCAGCCGGTCCGCCATCTACCAGCAGAGCCTGCGCCGCTACCACAACAAGAAGATCAAGCCATGCGCTTTCCGTGAGTGTGACCTTGTGCTCCGGCTGATCCAGCGAACAGCCGGCCAGCACAAGCTCTCGGCTCCTTGGGAGGGGCCTTTCATCATTAGCAAGGCCCTGGGCAACGACTCCTACTACCTCATCGACGCACAGAAGCCCATGGCACGCAAGAGGGACACAGCCGGCCATGAGTCGGAGCGCCCGTGGAACGCGAACCTTCTCCGCCCGTTTTACAGTTGATGCAGTGTATGTACCACGCTATCTTTTGTATTCAGCAAAAACAACTGGTCCCCCGAGGCGCACTCGGGGGCTACCTTTTTATCTATGTGATAAGCTTCACCTATGAATAAGTTTTTTCTTCTGCCCTGTCCAGGTCTGGCTAGCCGGCCCGGGGGCTCGCCGCCTTGACCTAAGTTGGCGCTGCCCGAAGTCGGATAAGTAGTGTGCCGACGCCAAAGCCCTCTCTTCGTCCCAGCCACAGATCGCAGCGCGACTGTCCGGCTGGCAAGAGCTAAAGGCCAAAAATGCTGTCCACACGAAAAATGACTAAGGAAGAACGCCGGTTCAGGCGAAGCCGGCCTCTCGCCCCACCCGTCCGGCTGCTCAGCAGACGGCCGGCCGGCTTCTCACACGACTAGCTACGCTTTAAGCCACTGAAGTAACTTGCCTATTCTAAAAATGGCCAAGTCCCTGACCCGGCCATAGACTGCAGTGCAGCTGTCCGGCTGGCAGGGCGGCAGCCAAAGGAAGACAGCAAAAGAAAAAGGCAAAGAAAGCAAAGGCAAAATCGAGTCAGAACTCGGCAGAGCACGCAAGCATGTGGGAAAATAAATTCATTTACATTGCAAAAGGCCAGCGGCCGGCATTCATCAAGGTTTAAAATACACCCCAAGTGGGTGGAACTGCGCATAACCAACTTGTTCTTGAGCATAAGACAGAAAAACTTAAAGAGATAAGGGCCGCCTAAGCCGGAGGCACTACGGGCTGCTAGGACGAGTCGGCGGTGGCGGTGGCACCGGCTGGCGGGGCCTCCGGCTGGTCGGTCTCGGTCTGGTCGGCTGCTGAGACCGGATCGGGCTGATTCCGGCTGGTCGCTCCATCATCTGGCGCGACGCCATCGTGTTCCTTGTCCTCGTCCTCCTCCGCGGCTTCGTTGCTGGAGGCGATCTCCTCCGCCGGGTCCTCCCCTTTGTCCGGGTTCAACCCGAACCAAGATGGCGGCACCTCGGTGCCGTCTTCCGCCTGCTCCGGGACAAAGACGCCGACATCGGCGTAGTCGGCAAGGGCTGCGGTGCGAATGGCGATCGCTTCGCGCTCTGCCTCCAACTCCGGCGCCGCCTCCTGGCGGAAGGTGGCCAGCTGCGCCGGGCTCACGCCCGGGTACCACGCCTTCACGAACTCCAGCGTCACCTTGGCACCGGCCCGCGCGGCGGTGCTCTTCCAGGCGTCGAGCCGCTCTCCAGCTACCTCTAACCAGTCGGCAGTCCGACTGGGAGTCCGGGGCACCTGCGCACCCGGCCAGAGCCCTTCCAAGACCTGGGACCCGGCGCGCTGAAATTGGCGGAGCAGCCGGCGGACCGGCGCAAGGCGTAGCTGGACGGCCCGGAACTGTTTGCCCAAAGTCCGAGGCCGGTCCGACGCAATCTCCTCGCCCACTTGCCTCCTCTGCTCGTGTCGTGCCTCGATCGCTTGGCCGATGACGCCGACGTGGTCCAGGAAGTACTCTGCGTAAAAAGAAAACAAAGGAATAAGAGACCGACCCGCAGTAACAATCGGCGCCTCCATGCAAGAAAGAAAAGTTACCTTCAAGCATGCCCTCGATCACCTCATAGCCTTCCGACAGGCACTTCTCCCTCTCGGCCCAGTCCGAGCGCTGAGACTCAAACTCGGCCTTGAGGAGCTCCTCCCTGTCCTTCAGCTGTCGAACCTGGTCCGAGTGCCTGGCCGCCTGGTCAACCAGCTCCTTCTCGAGCCGATTACGCTCCGCGGCCGCCTGGTTGCGCTCCAGTTCCTTGGCCTGAAGCTGGCTCTCGAGCTCGTGCACACGATCCCGCAGATGGGTGGCTGCCTCTGCAAAGGCAAAGAAGAACCATCAGCGATAGCATCAACAAAGACAAGAAGTCGCCGGAAGATCCGGCCCGACTGCTCAGCAGTCGGCCCGAATCTCGGGGGCTACACCCAGCGGGTGCGCTTGCGTGCCCCCACTAAAAGCCGGCCTACGCACCTCGGCTCTTCTTCAACTCGGTGGTCCGGTTAGCAAGCATCTGGTTCTGGGAGTTGAAGGCGGCCGCACGCAGGTTGTGGTAGTCCTGCGGTAAACACAAACATCTCAGCATCCAGAAACACGCCTAGAAGTTTCAACCCGCCTGCTCAGCAGCCGGCTTGGAACTCGGGGGCTACACCCAGTGGGTGCGCTGGCGCGTCCCCACTTAAGATCGACAAAATAAAAAACAAAATCAAGAACATACCCGGACAGACGTCTGCATCGCCACCATATCGCTCCTCGACTTCAGGAGGGTGGCGCCGTGGGCGGAGAACTTGTCCAGGACGTCCTGCACCGCGAGGTTCAGGGCGGCCGGGCCGGCTCCTGGTGCCCAACCAGGCAGAGCAGAGCTTGTGGCTTCGGTGTCGGCTCCCGGCGAGCTTGCGGCCCCGACGTCTATCGGCCTCGGCGTGGAGGCCGCCCGCAACAGGCGCAGGTGCGCGGAGGCGCGCGTCGTCAGGGCCTGGCTCATCGCTAGCCCGGCGCCAGCCAAAGGTCCCTCCGGCCCTTTGGGATGCCGCCTCCCTGCTCACCAGCACCCGGCGCCCGCTGGACTTGCTCCGCCTCTGGGTCGACGGGGCTGGTCGCCCCCTGCTCTGGGGCCGTCTGGTCGGCTCCGGCTATTCCAGGCGGCACCTGAATCTCCACCGCTGGCGGCTTCGGCTGCTCGAGGTTGGCGGCCTCCGAGATCCCGCCACCAGCCGGATCCTTCGCGGCATTGGCATCGGCCTCCGCCTGCGCCTTGGTCGCCGCCTCTGCCTCCACCTGCACCACGGCCTGGGCCTCTGCCTGCGCCGATGCGACGGACTGGGCATCGGCCTCCCACTCCTCCTTTGCCTCCCGCGCGTTCCTCTTCGTCGCCTCCCGAAGGGCGGCGGCCGGGTCCACGCGCCGTGCCTCCTCAGAGCCGCCTGCTAATCCGATCAGCGAGGCGGACGGAGCCCGCGATATGGAAATGGGAGCCCTGCGCGGCAAATCAAGCAAAGATAAGAAGCTTGCAAGAAAGAAATAATCAAGACAGTGTGCCTAACGCACTTACCCGGACACCATTGGGCGCTCCTTCGGGCCCCGCCGGACGGCGGCCGCCTTCACAGCCTCTTGCCGCTTGGTCGCGGCCGTCGACTTGGCTTTCTTGGGCGGCTTGCTGCCAAACATCCCCTCGGCACGGCGTTTGGGCGCGCCGGGTGCACCAGTCGGCGCTCCGCCTGTCGGCCGCGCCATCGAGGAGCCGGCGCCTTCGGGGTAGTGTTGTCCATCGCCGTCTTCATCATCGTCCGGCCAATCCCGGATATCGCCGCCTCCCACGGCTCCGCTTGCTCCAACACCGCCTCCCCCGGTGGCATCGTGCTCTTCCAACGCGGCAGCCCCCAGCTCGGGGTCACCCACGTCGCTCTCCTCACGGTCTGGCATCCACTGGTGGCCCGGAGCCGGCGCGCCGGCTGCTGTCTGACCAGGGAAGCGCTGCCCCGCATTCGAGTGGTCAGGACGGATGAAGAGTACTGCATAAGCAAAAAACAGGGACCAGATACTAACCTCAGGCAGCGGGTTGGCACGGCTGTACAGTTCCTTGCCGAATCTCCACTCAGTCTCGCTGAGCTTGCTGTCGGAGAAATAGTTGACATGGCGGACTACCTCCACAGTCGGCAGCTCCTTGGTCGACATCCGGCACGGGTCCCGGCGGCCGCTCATGTCGCAGATCAGGTGTGGCCAGAATTGGAGGGGCGAAACCCGGTGGTAGACGAAGGCGGCCAGCAAGTCCGCCGGCTTGAGGCCCTCCGAGTCCGTCATCTCTTGCAGCCGGACAAGGATGTTGGTGATGGCAGCCGGCAATGGCTTGGAGGGCTGCTGCCCCCAGTTGTTCCGCGGCTCGCCAGGCGGGCCGATTATGAAAGCCGGCAAGTTGATGTAGTCTCGAGTCGGGTGTTGATTGCGGACATAGAAGTATGATTTCTGCCACAGCTTCGCCGACTCCAGCAGAGCGATGGGAGGAAAGCGGGTCCCGGAGCCGGTGCGCCGCACGGCAACACAGGAGCCACACTGGGCTGGCTCACCCTTGGCCTGGGTGCCCAGCTTCAGGTAGAAGAACCTGCCCCACAGCTCGAGCGTGGGCAGGACGCCAAGGTAGCCTTCGCAGAAGGTCACGAAGGTGGAAAGGAGCACCACCGTGTTGGAGGTGAGATGGTGAGGCTGAAGATGGTAAAAGTCGAGGAAGGAGCGGAGGAAGCCGCTCGCCGGCAAGCCGAATCCGACGAGGAAGTGGCTCTGGAAGACGACGAACTCGCCGGCCCTTGGCACCGGCGAGATCTCCTGCGCGTCGGGAAGGCGCGTCCCCATGACCCCCTCGACGGGAATCCTACGTGTCGCGCGGAGGAACTCAAGGTTCCCGTCATGGACGTTGGAGCCGTCCCACTCGCCTCGCGCCATGGCTCGCGGTGGCCTGGCGGCGCTGCGGTGACGTTGGGCGGTGGCGAGTCCGCGGTGGCGCGATGAGGCTGGACGGCGACGAGGCCGCAGCGGCACTTCAGCGGCGGGCGGTGCGGCAACGCAGCGGCAGCAAGGGCGCAGAGCAGCGAGGAAGAAGAGAGCGAAGGGGGCGCGTGTGCGTTTGGCCGCCCCCTCCCTCCTATTTATACGGCAGCGGCCGCGAGGCCGAACGCGACGCTTCGTGGGGGGCGTGGGGATTAACTGCGCCCACGTCCTGCACGCCCCCGCATATCCCGCGCCTTAATGGCGCGCAATCACTCCACCCCGGAAGGGCAACCGTCTGCCTCGGCCGCTGCGGATCCGCACGTGCACCGATGCTACGTAGTGGCGGGCCCGGGCCTGTGGCGGCGTCCCGTCACGTGTGTGGGCTGGCAGGCCGGCCTGGCCTGCTGGCGACGCATGGCAAGCGTACAACGGGCGGCAAGCACGGCACCCGGAGGCGTACCACCCAGCGCCTGCCACGGCGATTCAAATCCACCAGGCGGCTGGCTTTGCCTTGGCCAGCTCCTGGCAGGCGGCTTCTTTAAGCCAGACGAAGTAAAGACGCGAGATTGCTTGGAGGAGGAAACTGCTGAGGCACTCCGGCTTTGAGCCGTGGCACCTCACCAGCTTCGGGGACTACTGTCGGGGGGATAGACCCTGGGTAGCCTCATCCGGACCTAATAACATTTCAAGACATCGGGGCTAGCAAAGCCCCTAATGCCTTCCGGGCATGCGGCCGGTTCCTTGGTCCAGCTAGGACCAAGTGGCCGGCTTCTAGAAGACGGCGCACCCATAGAAGGTGGCTCTTGGGGGAGGCCGGCTCCTAGCAGACGACCCCTTCTCCCCTCGGAGTCCGCACTCACCTACTCCGATGAGACGGGGCGTGGCTGTAGAGCCAACTGCTCCCCCGAATTCCGAAGGAGCGTGGCTACAGTGTAGACTGACCAAGCGGCCACCTACCTGCCTAGCACAGGACTGTAGCCATGCGACTCAGGACATGGCCCTCGTCAGCAAGGGTCATGCTACAGCAAAAGGCGATCAGTACGGCCACAGGCAGTGGGCCCTACCTGTCTGCGGGCTACCAGAAGGCAGCGCACCCCTAGAAGGCGGCATTGAGGGGCGGGCCGGCTCCCAGCAGACGGACCCTTCCCCCCCTCGGAGTCCGCACTCACCCACTACGACAAGACGGAGCGTGGCTATAGTGTGCGCTTACCAGGCAGCCACCTACCCGCCTGGCGCCGGACTATAGCCATGCGACTCGTGACGCGGCCTCCATCATCAAGAGCAGGGCTACAGCAAAAGGCAATCAGCCTGGCCCGCAGGCGGCGGGCCCTACCTGTCAGGGATTCTCGGCAGCTGGCGGGGCCCTCCAGAGGCGGGCCCCAGCAGCCGGCGGAGAACCCAGCGACCTTAGACACTGACTTCTGGGTCCTACACCTGGCCGAATTACCATTGTACCCCTAGGGGGTTGGCCTATAAAACCCCCCAGGGTTCACCCATGCAAAGGGTTCACCCTTCATTCCCATACACCACCATAGCTAGGAGAAGAGAGGTAGCTCTACCCTTCTTCCTCCTCTAGCAGCACAGCTCAAGGCGCAACCTTGTACTCTCTTGATCATAGTCATCATGCGGAGACCCCACAGAGCAGGACTAGGGGTGTTATCTCTTCGGAGAGCCCCGAACCTGGGTATGTCTCGTGTGCGATCGAGCTCGTGCTCACTCCCGCTTCCAGGGCCCAACGACGTTCTCTTGGCTCCACCCATGATAAGCCACCCCCTGGCATCTGACGTGAGATTACCATGACAATTTCATTCGAGAGCTTAGTATGACGATCCATTCGAGTAAAACCACTACAGTGAAGGTATTTTCATCTGCTGCTAGGTTTTTCTTCCCAACCAGCGCAATCAGCGATGACATGGCCGAATAACTTGCACTTGAAGCACTTTATGTCTTTTGGAGGCAATCTTCTTCTAGACGATTCAGGCTCATCATTGTTTGTTAGATAAAGATTGTGCCTTTTTAGATCACTTAGCCTTTGAGTGAGCATCTCTAGTTCTCTGGTGATGGAGTGTTAATTCTCGACATCTTCTTATTCTTCTGAACTACCATAGTGTGAGAGAATTTCTCCTTCACTTTCCGAAGAAGATTCTTGATTGATGTTTTCCAACTCCATATTTTCTTCATAAATAGACAGCAGTGTCATGACCTCAACATAGTGGAGCTCTTCATAGTCAGGTCTTTGTTTGATTTTGGACACAATGGGATCAAAGGATTCATCAAGTGTGCTCAGAAGCTTGTTGATTATATCTCTATCGGTGATATCAGTTATTCCTCGCTGATGTAATCTTTCGACAATGATTGTCAATCGATCAGTGAATTCCATAACACTTTCTTTACGAAGGCCTCTGAATCCGGTGAACATTGCTCGAAGCATTTTAGTGTGAGGATCGGATCGGGTAACAAATTCTTCATGAGCACTGTTGAGAGCATCCCAAATTTTCTTTGTTGTGTTTAGCCTGTGGAACGAAAGAAAAATGTCTTTTGATAGACTACCAGAGATGATATCTTTTGCTTGAGCATCCAACTATAGATTTGCTTTATCATCGGAAGTCAGATCATTTTGTTGCTGAATGGTGTAGCCATCTTCCACAATCTGCCAAAAATCATAGTTGACAGCTTGAATTCTGATTCTCATTCGTTCCTTCCAGTATAGATAGTCATTTCCATCGAAGATGGGAAACCTTTCAGAGTGCGAGGATCTACCTGCAAGCGACATACTCAAAACTCCAAGGACGTTAGACCTTTAATAAACAAAGACAGGGAGTACTCGCTCTGATACCAATTGTTAGGACCGAGAGTATATCGACCAGAGGGGGGTGAATGGGAGATTCACATTTTCTATCGAAAGCTTTGAAACTTAACCCAATCACTGCAGCGAAATATAGTATCGAAGGAAATATACTGAATCAGCCTTCTTCGTCAGAAGCATATTCTTCGAGAAAAGCATTGACAACGGTACGAGCTTGATAGACAACAGGTTTAACGACAATGAGGGTTATGCAACAAGCAACCAGATGTAATAGTATAAAACACAACATGACAGAGCTACTCACAGATTTCACAAGTAAAACAGAGGAGCAGGAAGGTAATGAATAAATACAGATGATGACGAAGAACAGGGAAGAATACTAACATACGAAATGAAGAAAAATAGTACAGACTGATCGAGAAATCTATCGGCACAGAGCACGAATAAGAACTACTGAAGGAAATGCAGAAGAATAGAATTAACCAGTGGTGGTCGATGGTGACAGAGAGATTTGGTAGACCAGTTCACCCTTCTGCCAAAGCGCTACGTCTGGTTGGAAGGGCTGTGACTTAACACGGAAGATAAACTCTCTTCACCCTATTCTCCTTCAATGCAGAGCTGATCAGACTCAGGTTGATTTCACTCGTGGTAGATCCTTGTTGGTGATCTCCAAACCTTCGGTTGACCTTCGCGAACCACAATCACTCTTGGTTGCTGAAGATCAGGCTCGGTGAAGACAACAACTCTTCATCACTCGAAGCCGAAACCTATCCGTCTAGAGGGTGCGCAGCTCTCAAGAGTAATAGGTACAAGACCTCTCTCTCAGAACTACTGTGATGCTAAACCACTGTCTAATTTTGGGCTCTTGATTTTTCTCTTGGTCAATTTAACTCAAATCACTCGGAGAGGGGTTGCTCAAATCAATCTTCTTGAAAATCTCAAGCAGAGCAGCCAACTGATAATGTTGGAGCGTGGTGGCTATTTATAGCCGCAGCCTTCCCTGATGGGAAATGACCACATTAGACATCGGGCTCAGCCAATGGCCGAATGACATGATTCCAACGGTCGGATTTGAGCACAACGGTAACATTTCTTGCGGAGCAAGAAATGCTAACTCCTCGGTCCGAGGCAAATTTCTCGTAGCAAAGAAGATCACGGTCTCTTGTTGGCAAGTATTTGCTCGGAGCTCAAAGGGATTTCTCTCGCAACTTTCATAGGTTTGGGCTAAGCATCACAGCGGATCTAAGCATCGAAAACCTATACCCCTCTTAATAGTACAGAGGTCATATGACTCAAAAGAATGAAAGAAGAATAACTAAATGAATGCTACGTCTCCATATAGTCTTCGACTTCCATCACTACAGTCAATTTCTTCGGACAACAGTATCGAATCAAAAGTTTTGCTTCAGCAATAAACTTTCGAGGGGTCAATTTCTTCTCATCAATCTTCTCGACTATCCCTTCAACAATTATAGATCATTCTTCTCTGCAACGCGGATGTACTTCGGTGAAGTTCCTCGAACTCAGCACTGGAGACAGCATATTCTTTGGTTGTGTATGGACTTTCTCTCTCTGTATGCACTAGCAAACAAATTAGTCCATACCTGTTTCTGTCAACAATCTCCGAAACACAAGGTAGGCAGATATTGGACCAACAAATAGGTTTAGGGTCGGGTTTCTTTTCTTTTTGTGTTCTATAAAAGTTCGAAATGTAATGAAAATCTGCCGTGTTTGCATGAATCTCGTCTGGCGTATATGAACTTTCACAATAATAGTAAGATATATTGTATGAAAATATATTGAATGATGATTCGTTTTTGTGTGTATAAACTTGGTCTAAGGTTAGAAGGTTTGACCCGAGACAAAGCTAACATGCGAAGTAAATAAACACATAGGCTCTACATACACAATTTATCTTAGGCACTCCAATAGTACGTCCACTACACATTCACACATTTAACATCTTTCTCTCGCTTTGTCTATCAAACCAACTAAGTCTTGTCCTAAAAAATAAAGTCCTAAAAAAACCAACTAAGCCAACCTCCCAGCATATCGCGCGGGAAAAGACCCGGCCGTGCCATTTTAGTCGTGATTACCGGATTACTAGTAGTATCGATGGATCGCGCGAAGCACCAAGTTTAAAAGGAAAAAGGCGGTACACTCACAACACGCCTGTCGCGGTCGCATTGCACCCCTCACACGGTAGGTCCTGCACATGGCTCACCCAAACGGAACGTGCTTCAGCTTGCCTCTTCACTGACACGTGGGACCACATTTGGAGAAACCAACCACGCGCCAAACTCCCCCGCCCACCGCACGAAAATTCCCCCCAAATCCTAAATTCAACTGCCCTTCGGCCAACTAGCCAATAATATTCCCCAAACCCCCCTCCCCGACCCCTCCACTCCATTCGCTCTGCCAAAGCCGCCCTCCCCGCCGCGCCGATACGTCGGCGGCGCGGTTTGTCGAGGGGATGCACGACGATCCTCTCGCTCCTAGAGTACGCTCTCGTAGACTGCCGTCCTCCAGCCGCGTCGCCACCGCTTGTTGTGGTTATCTCGCGGGTGGGTTCACGAGACGACAGATGCCACGGGGTGGCTTGAGGTGAGGGCAAGACTGCTGTGGAGATCAGGTATGGGATTGGGCAAGCAGCACGCGATGGTTTACCCAGGTTCGGGGCTCTCCGGAGAGATAATACCCCTACTCCTGCATGTCTGAATATATATGCAGTGTACATGTCTGGCAATACAGAGTGCTCCTGGAGCTGTATCTGAAAGCAATGCCATAGGCATCTGGCTTCGTATATATGTGTATGAGCTGGTGGCCGCATGTGCCTGAGCATGCATGCGTGAGTGGCCTTGTGGCCGTGGGAGTGTGTGAGTCCATTCCCTTGATGGATGGCTGTGTGCTCATATATATAGTGTGGGCTAGCTTTGGGTGTAAGCTAGGTGGGCATGGGTGTGTGCTTGGGATGTAAGCTACTGCATGTAGCTTACATCTCAAGCTATGCTTGCTTGAGAGCTAGGTTAGGTATTGTCCCTCGGTCATTTTATAAATCAATGCCCAGGGGACAAAGTACACTGTAGATGATGCCGCGTGTGACGAGCGAACAGTGTATGCTTTATCAGCAACAGTGGTCGCGGTACGGCCGTCTCGTCGGTGTCGGGTTGATGCAGTGGTTCACTCGTGTAGCAGGCCGGCTGGAGCAGCCGGGCGGGGAGCCGGCCGGGCAGCCGGGTGGCGAGCCGGCCTGGCAGCCGGGATGGTGAGTCGGCCGGGGTGGTCAGGCAGCCGGACCGGGGCGCTAGTCGCCCCGATGTTTTTTGAAGCGTCGTTTGCCGTCTTGGGCCTACCCGGGGGTCATCCCCCCGACAGTAGTCTCCGAGCCTCCGGGCAACTTAGAAAAGTTGCGCGGAGGTTTTTAGCGGGCGTCGATGTAGTAGATGGCGTCGAAGATGCCGGTTGCAGCCGGCGGCGGGCGTGCAACAGGCGCGGCGTGTTCTGAGTGGGGGCGCGCAAGCGCACCCACTGGGTGTAGCCTCTGAGCCTCCGGGCAACTTGGAAAATTTGGGCGGAGGGTCTTCGCTGTTGTTGATGAAGCCAATGGTGACGTCGAGAGTGCTGGGCGCGGACACGGAGTCCACCGGCTGGAGGGCGCGGGGCCCTGCCGGACACGGACGCGGAGTCCGCCGGTTGAGTGGGGGCGCGCGAGCGCACCCACTGGGTGTAGCCTCCGAGCCTCCGGGCAACTTGGAAAAGTTGGGCGGAGGGTCTTCGCTGTTGTTGATGACGGCGGCCGGCTGCGCGTTGCAGCCGGCGTAGCTCGCTTCCAGTGGGGGCGCGCCGGCGTGCCCACTGGGTGTAGCCTCCGAGCGACTCGAAGAGTCGGCCGGAGGGTCTTCGCTGTGGTTGGAGCAGACGGCAGCGTCGGGGATGCCGGATGCAGCCGGCGGCGGGCCTGCAACCGGCGTGTAGCTTCCGAGCCTCCGGGCGAGGAGGGGGTTCCCCACAGAGGTGATCGTGCAAAAAGACAAGGTTAGTCTGCGCAGATATATCAAATATTTTCTTTTCGCGGTGCAAGTTTTATGTAGAGGGTGCCGACTCGGTTTTGTTCGAGCCCCCTTCAAACTTTTTCATGTCCCCTCCGCTCTTTGGCTTTGCCTCTTGTTAGCTAGACAGCCGAGAGCCGGTCTGTAGCTATTACGAAGAGTGGCCGTGGAGTGGAGCGTACAGTACTCGGACTACAGGAGCAGATTCGACCGAGTAGATACTCATAAAGGAAATGACCGGGTTGCCCAAGTTGATTTTCTCCCAGACGTTTTTTCGCATGGGGTGACCTCCAGCTTTTGCTCTCGCTTGCCGGACAACCGCGTGGCGGTCTGTGGCTGAGAGGTGGGCCTTCGTTACCGTATGCGCTACTAAGCCGTCTGCGGGAACAAACGTATCGGGCCGAGCGGCCAGCCTCCGGGCCGAGACTAGCTGGCGCCGAGGCGAACAGTAGTGCAACTGTAAAGAAGCGGATGTGGTCCCCGAGTGTCGCTCGGGGTTATCCGGTTTTGTGTGCACGGTGCAAAAATATGCGGGTGAGGAGCTCACATTGATTTTCGTGTAGACGAGGCGGAGGTTGTCGATGATGGCCGGCTGCCGGCTTGCAGGGTGTAGCCTCCGAGCCTCCGGGTGACTCGAGGGGTGCCCCAGCCGGTCGAACCCGACCGGCCAGGCGTCGAAGCGGACAGGCAGCCGGGCCGGCTCGCCAGCCGACCAGGCGTCGGCGGGCGGTGACACAGGCGACCGAAGACGGCCATCACATTTTTTTCTTTTCCTTTTCAGAAGGCAGTAACTTTTCTCTTTCAGCCGGCATCTCTTTTTTTTAGCCGTTCACTTCCTTTTCTTTTTCTGTCGAGCAGGTAGAACGGAGCCGGGACGCGGCAGGAGCCGGGGCCGGGAGGCGGCAGAAGCCGGCGGCCGGGGCCGGGAGGCGGCAGGCGGCGGGGAAGCGGCCAACGCCAGCGGGAGGCGGCCAGCGCGGGGCGGCGACCCGACGGGCGCACGGGGCGGGAGCCGGCGTGGGGCGGCGATCTGGCAGGCGCGGAGGCCGGGTGTTGGGGCGGCGATCTGGCGGGCGTGGAGGCCGGAGCGGGGCCTAGCCGCGCGTGCAGGGGCCAAGGGAGGCCGGACGCGGCCGGACCGGGGCGGAGGAGGCCCGGCAGAGTGGCGAGGCAGACGCGGCCGGCGGTGGCCGGGGCGAAGGGCGAGCTGAGGCGGCCAACGACGGGCGGAGGCGGCAGGGTGCAACTCAGGCGGAGTCAGCGGGCGGCCGGACTGCCGGCGGGCCGCAGGGCATTCGGCGCATGGCGAAGGAGCGCACGGCGGGACGCCGGCTCCGCGGGCCGGAGCAGCGACCCGCAGCAGCGCGCAGACGCGTGGGTGGAGCCGCAGCCAGCAGCAGCGCAAGCGCGTGGGGTGGAGCCGCGGACCGGTCCGACGTGAGTGGAGGCGTGGCGCGGCGGAGACGTCGGGGGCGCGGGGACGCAGAACGGAGGCGGGCGGAGCCGGCGGGCACGACCCGGCCACGGGCGGAGCCGGAGGCTGCGGGCACGCGGACCCAGCCACGGGGGTGCCTGGGAGCGGCGCGAGGTGGCCCGGCGGCGTGGGTGGGAAGCCGGTGGAGTGGGAGTCCAGCGCGGCAGGGGAGGTCGGTTCCTGCGGGCAAGGACGTGGAGCCGCGTTGCGGGGCGGAGAAGAGTCGCGCGAGGATGGAGCCGGAGCAGCGAGATGGGGCGACGACCGGAGCCGCCGCTGGGAACAGCGCCGGCGCGGGGGCGCGATGGCGGCCAAGCATGGTGGAGCGCTACCGACGGCAGCACGCATGGGGCTGGGCACGTGGTTGGTGATGAGCGAAGGCGAGCAAGCGTACGGTGGGCGTACACGCACGCACTGCATGGCCATTATCTGGGCAGTATCCGGGATGTGTATGAGGCACATATGGGAACTGTCCGAGGCATGTACGGCCATTGTATGGCTTGTGTCTGGGTAGTGCATGACCATTATCCGGCCATCGCACGGGGAGTGTGGTGTATCATTTGCATCAGGGAAGTGTATGGGTAGCGTATGACCATGGTTTGGCCATTGGCTGGGAATGGGGATTTTTTGGGTTGTGTATGACCATTGTCTGGCAAGTGTACAGGGTTCGACCTGTGTCTGGCATATGGAGGAGCGACCGCGCGTGTCGGCCGGAGCGAGACACAGCACGGAGAGGAGCGGACGCGCGGCCGTGGGTGGAGCGGCGCGCGGACGGACACGGCCAACGGAAGCGAGGCGGTGGCGACACACACGCGCGGACAGAGGCAGTGCGGAGCCGGGGCTGAAGCAGCGCGCGCGGACTGACGACAGACGACGAAGATGCACCGCCCACCACGGACGCACCGAGGGCATGCTGATGTCGAGCCCCCGACCGGCGCCGGAGGGACGGCGACAACGTCGCGGTGTTAATGACGAAGAAGGCGAGGTCGATGATGAGGGCGCGTCGCCTCGTGCGGTCGGCCCGGGGGCGTGTCGATGTTGAGCCCCCGAGCGCTACCGGAGAGACGACGGCGACGCCGCGATGATGATGAAAAAAAGCTTCCCGCCCGGACCGCAGTTCCAGCAGCAGCTTGCCCCACGGTGGGCGCCAACTATCGTGGTTATCTCGCGGGCGGGTTCGCGAGACGACAGATGCCACGGGGTGGCTTGAGGTGAGGGCAAGACTGCTGTGGAGATCAGGGGACGGGATTGGGCAAGCAGCACGCGGTGGTTTACCCAGTTTCGGGGCTCTCCGGAGAGATAATACCCCTACTCCTGCATGTCTGAATATATATGCAGTGTACATGTCTGGCAATACAGAGTGCTCCTGGAGCTGTATCTGAGAGCAGTGCCATAGGCATCTGGCTTCGTATATATGTGTATGAGCTGGTGGCCGCATGTGCCTGAGCATGCATGCGTGAGTGGCCTTGTGGCCGTGGGAGTGTGTGAGTTCATTCCCCTGGATGGATGGATGTGTGCTCATATATATAGTGTGGGCTAGCTTTGGGTCTAAGCTAGGTGGGCATGGGTGTGTGCTTGGGATGTAAGCTACTGTGTGTAGCTTACATCTCAAGCTATGCTTGCTTGAGAGCTAGGCTAGGTATTGTCCCTGGGTCATTTTATAAATCAATGCCCAGGGGACAAAGTACACTGTAGATGATGCCACGTGTGACGAGCGAATAGTGTATGCTTTATGAGCAACAGTGGTCGCGGTACGGCCGTCTCGTCGGTGTCGGGTTGATGCAGCGGTTGACTCGCATAGCAGGCCGGCTGGAGCAGCCAGGCGGGGAGCCGACCGGGCAGCCGGGTGGCGAGCCAGCCGGGCAGCCGGGATGGCGAGCCGGCCGGGGTGGTCGAGCAGCCGAACCAGGGCGCTGGTCGCCCCGATGTTTTTTGAAGCATCGTTTGCTGTCTTGGGCCTACCCGGGGGCCATCCCCCCAACACCGTTGGTGATGTTCTTGTGGAAACGCACGGCGGTTAGCTTCTCCCACGGTACGCGCATTCTAGACTGAGGCCCCGTGCATATCGGAGTAGCGTTGAATGTTAGCTGATAGACACTGTTAATCTCACTGCTTGCCGAAATAGTTTACAGTCAATATGCTCTGCTTAAGAAGCTTCCTTGCCCTGTTCTGCACTCAATCTGCTTTGCTGAGATGCCATGCCACGCCCGATTAGTTGCTAAAATATCCTGCTATATATTAGGACCATGTGTGTATTGTGAAGTAGATTGCCATGGTCTAGTAGCCAATCTATTAGGTAAAATAGCTCGACACCGTTTTTTACTCAATCTTTGTTGCTGAGATGGCCTTCGATGGTTGTGTGCTTGGCCTCATTGATTGCTGAAATAGCCTTCCATAATTTAGCACTCAATCTGTTTGCTGAATTAGCTTTACATATATTTTGTTACTTAGATCTGCTTGTCCAAATATCTTGCCATAACTTTAGACATCGACCTAGGTATTTTTTCTGGACTTTATAAAAAAACATATATGCTTTTACTGTAATATCTAGTAGAAGAACTAATTTGTATGTATAACGGATGGACATGACTTGGATAACTTCTGCTCGAAGATTCTCCCTTGCATATGTCGAGGGGGTTGAAAACTTCATGAACTTTATCAGAGCTGAGTACGGTGGTCCGAAATCAGATGTGCTCTGCCCGTGTAGCAGTTGTATGAATTCAGTTTCAAGACCCCAGTCAACTGTGCAAAATCATCTACACTTGTATGGGATGTCGGTCACATATACTAGGTGGGTTCATCATGGTGAAGCTGTGAATGTCAATGTTACTGACTATGTAGAAGCAGCAGATCGCCATCTTGATCTGCCTGATGCTCAAGAGGAAGAGGAGGAGGAGGTCATGGCAGTGGATCCAGTGAGTTTGACCAACATTGAAACAATGCTACAAAATGCTCGCGCATTTCATGAACTTTCACCTGCACAAGAAAAATGGTGGGCCCGCATGTTGGAACAATGCAACGTGGCAGTCACCCCAGGAAATAAGCTGTCCGTATTCTCAGCTATGGCCACCTTTCTTCAGGTGAAGACATCTGAGCAGATGACCAACAAATCATTCGATGTGATGTTGGCTGCTTTCCGCAAATCTTACCCAGATGCGTCTGAGCTGCCACACACCTACAGTAAAATGAAGAATTTCCTTCGTGCAGTTGGAATTGGATATGATATGATATGATCCATGTTTGTAAGAATAATTGTGTTATGTTCCGAAAGGATTATGTCAACTTAAGTGAATGCCCAAAATGCAAATCATCAAGATGGAAAGATGGAGATGCTGTGAAGAGGATTCCTCATAATGTTCTGAGACATTTTCCAATTATACCAAGATTGCAGAGGTTGTTTCATGATGCTGAAACAAGAGAGGATGTACCATAGCATTCTAGGAACCAGGAGTACACAGATAGAATGTAATGAGCCATCCATCTCATGGTAGTGACTGGATAAGCTTCAATCAGAAACACAAAAAGTTTGCTGCTGAGCCGAGAAACAACATTAGACTTGGCTTAGCTACAGATGGATTCAACCCATTTGGCCACCAGAATGCCACATATAGCATGTGGCCAGTGCTTGTTATCCCTTACAACATGCCACCAAATGTCTGCACCAAAGAATCAAACTACATGATGGCCTTGCTCATCCCAGGTCCAAAAAGTCCTGGAAAGGATTTTGATTTATTCATGGAGCCTCTTGTGGAGGAACTTCAACAGCTATGGAGGGGTGTTCTCACTCGAGACCTATATAGCAGCCCACCAGCTGATTTCTTTCTACATGCTGTTATAATTTGGTGCATCCATGATTATCCGGCTTTGGGCACTATGTCAGGGCGAACGACACATGGTTACAATGCATGTGTTCACTGTGACAAGAATCCGCCGTCATACGCAATACTTAGCAAGATCTGTTACATTGGACACCACTGTTTCCTTGCCAGGGACAAGTCGTGTCCTACAAAATACCGAAGACATGTGTTCAATGCAAAGCATGAAAACCGTGATGCGCCAAAGAGGCTCACCGGCGATGAGTTATAGTAGGAATTAGAGAAGGCCAGGCATATTACACCATGAAACCATCCTGATAATGGTAGTGGGAAAAGGAAGCATGGTAGGGTAGAAGAGAGATTATTGTTTACCCGTAGGTCCACTTTGTGGGACTTGGAGTATTGGAAAGATTTGGATCTGCAGCATAATCTTGATGTGATGCACATCGAGAAAAATATATGTGACAGGATATCGGCACACTTCTTAATATTGAAGGCATGACGAAAGATGCCTTAAAATCTAGGATTGATTTGACACACCTGGGTATCAGATCCGATTTGCAGGTGAAAGATGATGGTGCATCACGGGATATCTCACAAGCTGTGTACGTCTTGGACAAGTTAAAAAGAAAAGAATTATGCAAGGTCCTGTAATGTGTGAGATTCCCACATGGATTTGCTTCCAACCCTGAAAGGAGAGTCAGTGCAGATGGCAACAAGGTACAAGGGTTGAAAACTCATGACTGCCACGTCCTACTTCAAAGGGTTTTACCTGTTATCCTTAGAGGATTGGGCTGCCTTGACTTATACAGAGCAATTGCAGAGTTGGGACAATTCTTCAGGGAACTCTGTAGTAGAAATATCAGGATAGATGCTTTGGAGCGTCTTAGAGACAAGATACCAACTATCCTATGCGACCTTGAGAAGATATATCCTCCAGCCTTCTTTGATGTGATGGTGCATTTGGCTGTTCATCTACCTGATGAGGCACTACTTAGAGGTCCAATACAGTATGGCTGGATGTACCCTATTAAAAGGCAGCTTGGCACTTTCAAGGGCTATGTTAGGAACAGAGCTAGACCCGAGGGTTCCATTGCAGAGGCCTACATTGCTACAGAAGCGTTGACATTCTGCACAAAATACATTGAAACAGCTGATCAGCTTAGCAAAAAGGTGGGTGAGGACAATCCCGATTGTTCTGTTCGAGTTACAGGGAAGAGTCGACAAGATGACAAACCTAAAGATTTGGACAAAATGGTTTGGTATGTGTTGAATAACTGTCCTGAGATTGTACCTTGTATCGAGTAAGTGCTAAGTACTGCAGCTTATACATCGTACTCTACTAAACTTGTAGCACATTCTTATATATTTAGATGTTTGACGTGCTCATTATGTTGTGCAGCATCTACAAAAAGGAGTTACTGGCGCAAAATCCAAGAAACACTGACAAACTGGTTATGGCAGGATTCACGAAATGGTTCAAGAACCGTGTAAGCTTTTGAATTGCACTGTCAGTTTTTTTAATATATTGAGTACATAAGATGATCAGCTTGTCTATTTTCTAACCATAGGCTCAGAAGATGCGGGAGGATGGGCAGGCAGTTAATGATGCCCTTTACGCACTAGCAATGGGTCCTGATACTCGGGTAAGACATTATGAATCTTGCATTGTTGGAGATGTGCGCTACAACACCCTTGCACGCGACGAAGGCAGGAAGACACAAAACAGTGCCATCATGAGCACGGATACGTATGGCAGAGAGATAATTGAAATGTATGCTAACATAACAGACATTGTTCAGTTGCAGTATATCTCCAGTTTCGAGGTTCATCGGTGTGTGGTTCTGTTGTGCTGTCGTTGGTATAACCTGTTTTCCAGGATCGCAAAACCCAAAGCTGATGATTATTTCAAATCCATCAATGTCAAGGCGGCGTACCACACCGACGAGCCTTTTATTTTGGCAAAACAAGCAACACGGATGTTTTTCTTGGAAGACACATATGCATGTAGCGATGACTGGAGAGTATTGCAAAGGATTGAGCAGAGGAATTTGTTTCATGAAGTTGCACAACAAGATGATGCTTACACTGCTCCTGATGTAGAAGATTCCACAAATGTTCGTAGTATCTTTGAGAACCATCACATCAATAACACTGGCGAAAAGATTCCCTGTCGGGCTGTGGACATTCGAGAGTTGATGGATAAGAGGACAATCACTGGTATAGCAAGGTGCTATACAAATGGTTTTTAACCCCTTTTCGCGACGGCGTTTTGAACCGTCGCCTAACGAGTGACAGCGATAGGGGGGTCCTTCCCACACGACCCAGAAACCATCGGGGATAGGCCCTCCTGGCACACACGCTCGGCAAAATGAGGTCGTGTGCGACGGACGAGCGATCAAATACGGTTATACGTACAGTTGTGCTAAAAAAATACAATTATACAGGCCAAATCGTTTCCGGTCGTAAGTACATCCCACACAGTCAGTCCCGGCTAAACATTTCTGTTCGTATGTACATTCCACACAGTCAATCCAAGGAATACGTTTCCGTTAGTATGTACATCCCACACAGTTAATCCAAGAAGTATGTTTCTATTCGTATATACATCCCACACAGTCACTCCAAGGAAAACGTTTTCGTTCGCAGGTACATCACACACAATTTCCCCATTAAATCATTTGTGATAGCGTTGCCATTGCAGACGATATCAACAATTTTATCGTTTGCATTATTGAATGCATCACACACGGTGCGTAGAAGAAACTGTGTGGCAAAGGCTGTCCATCACACACATTATTTATGTGGTAAACATTTGCGCAAGGTGGACTAACGCAAACAGTTTTCAATAGGATGTCGTGTGTGATTGTTCATTGATCCAACACGGTTTATTCCTAGAAACTGTGTGCGTTGCCTGAGGTCATCGCCAACGGTGTTTTCTCAATAGCCGTTTGCAATAGAAAAACCCAATTTGCAGGCTAATTGGCCATTAGCAGGCTAATTGTCCTATTATTAATAATCCATTTATTAATCTAATTGGCATTTCATATTAAGCACGCAATATATTTCATTTTCATATTAAGGAAGCAGAATTTCATAATTGAAATACATCAGAGTACAACATCATATAGCTTCAGCACTCAGGTACCCCATTACACAACTGCACCAGCACCAAGTTTCACATGCAACATCTATAACCTTTCAAAATTAGCATCATAGATGGTACATAGACAGATGAATCTCATCTGGAAAAATGCTGAAGCGGAAGGCGAATATTGAGCCTTCATTGATGTTGAAGGTCTTTGCAACTTTAGGCCAGTGCCTGTGGATGATTGACCATCCATCCTTCGTCCTCTTCAGGAACACTTCAATATTGAACCGTGGGTGTTGTATGAATACCTTCCTCGCCTCCTGACCATACAGGTGGTTTGAGAGGTAATCATCAGTGAACTGCTTTGGAAAGGCCTGAAAACAAGGATGTGCATAAATATCTTCTCTATATTGGAAATGGGGCAAAGGAATAAAAAAGGCAAGGTATAATAGTTAGTACCATCCTGTAGTGAACTGATGCCTTCTTCATTGTGTAGACAAAGATCTTGTTGTTTTTTGTCGCTAATTTCTTTATCCTAACAATCTTTCTGAGTTTCTTGACTTGACTGATATTCATGGACAACTCATTTCCCCATATGCAAAAAGGGTTGAACAGTGGGTCAAAATCTCTGACAGCAGGACCTACATGTGCAAGACGAAATTGTTAAAAACCTAAATATTAGAATGGTTCCTGCAATTGTAGAATAATGTGCTATTAGACAAAGGACCATGCATGTGCAAACCTTGATTGTAAACCTCAGTGCTTCCCATTGTTTCCCTGCAACACATATAAGGTAGTTAGTGATCAGGTTAAGTGAGGGTTCGCATGCTATCGGTAAAATATGTTGATGAAAAATAAGCACATTACAGATTCATCAGATTAATTCAAGCCACATGAAAAACCCATTTATCCAAACCAAGCATGATTAAGAACTAGGAAATATAGCAATTGTATATGTTTCTCATGTATTAAGTGCATCCAAATTTGATTTATTCCTCACATGCATAACAATACAAAATTCTACCCACGACAATTGGACATCGCATTGCAGAATTGAACCAAGTAGTTAACTAAACACCACAACAAATGAACCAAACATTAACTAAGCACCACATTGCACAATATAACATACTCCTAATAGAAGATCAGATAGTTAACCAAACCAAGCATGCTGAACAACTTGGAAATATAGCAATTGTATTTGTTTCTCATGTATTTAGTACAACCAAATTCGATTTATTTCTCACATATAATAACAGAATGCACCCACAATAATTCAACATCGCATTGCAGAATTGAACCAAACAGTTAACTAAACACCACAACAAATGAACCAAACGTTAACTGAGCACCACATTGTACAATGTATAACATACTAGAAGATCAGACAGTTAACCAAACCAAGCATGCTTGACAACTTGGAAATATAGCAATTGTATTTGTTTCTCATGTATTTTGTAAAGATAAATTCGATTTATTTCTCACATGGAAGACAATACAAAATTGCACCCTGAAGAATTGAACATCACATTTGCAGAATTGAACCCAACAGTTAACTCAAGATGACAACTAATTAACCAAACAGTTAATAAGTGAGCACCACATTACACGAGATATATAACATATACACTAGAGCAACAGATTGCATGGTAAAAGTAGATAGGACAATTCACTAGAATTTGTTAAGGAAAGGCAGGAGCAGCACATGCAACAGGTAAACCGAGCATGCTTAACCGGCGTAGCTAGCAAACTGAACATAGGTCCTTATAGTGAGCTAATAAGACAAGCTACTCCTCATCGTCGGAGATATCGATGATGATTGGCTCCTTGGACATGGAAGAGGGCGAGGCGTCCACATCATGGGTGCCCTCGTCATAGTGGTGAGTTGCCTGAGCCGCTCCGGGCACCAACCCGCTGCCTCTCGAGTTGAGGTAAGCACGAGCACGCTGAGAAAACACCTCATAGTCTTCGTCGAAGGCACCGACGGTGGCCTCGAGGAAACGCCATGAACTATCGTTTAAAGCAGCCAACCGCGTCGCGGCGTCGGCGCGCGAGGCGACGACGGTGGCCTCGACGGCGAGGTGCTCCTCCAAGATCTGTGGGTCGGCACAAATGGCAGCCATCGCGACCTCATTTGCGCGTGCGGCTGCGATTTGCTTCTCCGCTGCCAAATGCTCCTTGATCTCTTGGCTATACTGCGTCCACCATGGCTTAGGGCGGCGCTTATTTGGGGGAGGGGTCGGTGATTTGGGTGGAAGGTGTCGCGCCGGCGGTCGGGGCATGTGGGATGTGGAAGGAGGAGGAGGATGGGGGTCGGGTGTGGATTACCTGCTTGGATCGACGAGGCCGAGCAGCGTGAAGGAGGGTCGCCGGCGAGGAGGCGGCGCTGCAAGCAAGGAGTGAAGGTTTCAACTTTGAAAGGAAGGCGAAAACAGGGGAAATGTGGCTTTTGGTAAGGGGGAGGGGGTGGGGAGGTAGATATTTCCGCGGAAGCCGAAAATTTTGGATCGGTACAGCGAAAAAACTGGCATGCAAAGTGTCATCAGACATGGTCCCTTATTCAACACTGTGTATGATATGTGAACATCACAAACGATTCATATAGCTTATCCCATGTGTGATGAGTTTGAACATAAAAATTTTTGGTTCGAATTTCCCTGGTTACAGTGGTCATCCACGTCATTGCACAATTTGGGTACACAAAGGAGACTACAGCACGCCGACACTTCTTAATCGAGCAAGTTCAGCAATTAAACCGAGCTAGCTGACCTAAACATTACTCTAACAAATTAAAGATCGGCACTCTTAATTAAACAAAACAAAGAGTACTACTACGACTGGTGCTCGTCCATCTCCGCCGCCTCCTCCATGTCCAGCTCGCGCCCGACAATCTCCTGAGGAAGGGGCTCCATGGCATCCATCGCACCATACTCGGCAAGCATCTCGCCATCCGTGTCCGCCATCTCTTTGGAAAAGGCCGCCACGAGCTGGGCGTGGGCGGCCGCGATCTGGGCTTGGATGGGCTTCGTCGTGGCAAGGTATGCTGCGGAGGAACGGATGGCTGCTCGAACGCTCTCGGCGATTGCCAACTCTTCGGCCGCGGGTTGCCGACCGTTGTCGGAGAAGCTTCATTCGATTTGTGCGGTGACCGCCACGAGCTAGGCGTGGGCGGCCTCGACATGGTCGTGGGCGGCCTCCATCAGGGCTAAGGCCGCCGCTGCGGAACGGAAAGCTGCTGTGCTGCTCTCGCCAGTTGCAATCCCCGAGGCAGATGTTGTTGCCGCCACCTAAGAAGCAACAACGGCTGTTTGGGCTGCCTTGGCCGCCAGGTCGTAGATTGCGGCCATGCTCAAGCAGCTTGTTAGCACGCGCATGGCGGCTGCGGCCGCGCTCTCGCCTGAGTGGGCCGCCGAAGTTGCCCTCACGACACGGGTCCATGTCCCCATCTTTCACCGGCGACAATTGAACAGTGAAATGATATTTGGGGAGCGAGATAGTGTGCTTGACACGCCGGCTGTGGACTGTAGCCGACGCACCTTCTCGCGTAAGCCATAGGCGTACTATACTTCGACGGTGCTCCAAGATATTTTGTACTGCATCTCACACGGTTGGTTATAATAAACTGTGTGCGATCTACTTGATTTTTCATCTTGATTTGAATTACATAATGGGGTCACAGCGGCAAAGGAGGGTGTTTGAATTGCTAGAACTTTTATCTGTGGTGAACATGCAACTATAGGTGTGTCATCAAAAAAATGGAATTATTCAGGATTTGCTTGGACATTTTTATACATTAACTTGTTTTTCTAGCCATTTCAGGTGCACAATTCAAAATTAAAATACATGCACATGCTCCGGTACACCAAACTGGGTTGTAAAATCATATATGTGTCCATGGGTTTATGCTTATGTCCCATGCAAGAAATGGGGATGAATTTCGAACACCACAGCACCGTGGCTCTCCGACAAACGTTGAGGTACTTGCTTTTGTAATTCTAGTAAATCCAAAACCCGTTTGAAATTCATGAACCTTGGCATGCTATCATGGAATGGCATCAACATGCTGGGGTAAAAAATATTGTCCCATTTGGGGCAGGTTATGGTATAAGCTTCTCACAAACCAGAGCTTCTCACAAGAAGCCTCATGGTTCCGTTAGGGAAACATGTCACCGTTGTGGACAAAACGATATTCGTTGCCTCTTCTTGCTTTTAATTTTGTTTTCTGGTGTTAACATAGAATAACAGGAGTGTCGTGTTAAATTTTGGAATTTTTTGGGGATCGTTTGGACATTTTTATACGTTAACTGGGTTTTCTAGGCATTTATGTGCATAATTCAAAATTGAACTACATGCACATGCTTCAGTGCATAAAACGGGTTGAAAAATCAAATGTGTGTCCTTGGTTGCAAGCTTAGGTCACATGCAAGAAATGAGAATGAATGTCAAACACCTTGACACTGTCGCTCGGCCGCTAACATTGAGATACATGGTTTTAAAATTCTAGTAAATTGAAAACTCGTCTGAAATTCATGAAACTGGACATGATATCATGGAACGGCATCGACATACCGTGGTAAAAATATTGTCCCATTTGGGGCAGGTTTGGGTATAAGCTTCTCGCAAAGCAGAGCTTCTCACAACAAGCCTGATGGTTTCAGTAGGGAACGTGCCACCTTGGGGGACGAAACGATATCCGTTGCCTCTTCTTACTTTCAAAATTTTCTCGTGTGAACATAGAACAACAGGAGTGTTGTGTCAAATTTTTGGGATTTTTCGGGGTTCGCTTGGACATTTTTATACATTAACTGAGTTTTCTATGCATTTATGTGCATAATTCAATTTTGAACTACATGCACATGCTCCAGTGCATATAAATGGTTTCAAAATTGAAATGTGTGTCCTTGGTTGCATGCTTAAGTCCCATGCAAGAAATGAGAATGAATGTCAAACACCTTGCCACCGTTGCTCGGCTGCTAACATTGAGATACATGATTTTTAAATTCTAGAAAATCGAAAACGCATCTGAAATTTATGAAACTTGACATGCTAGCATGGAACGGCATCAACATGCCATGGTAAAAATATTGTCCCATTTGGGGCAGGTTGGGGTATAAGCTTCTCACAAACCAGAGCTTCCCACAGCAAGCCTCATGGTTACGGTAGGGAATGTTTCACCTTTCTGGATGAAACGATATCCGTTGCCTCTTCTTGATTTCAATTTTTTTCTAGTGTCAACATAGAACAACAGGAGTGTTGTGTTAAATTTAGGATTTTTTTCGGGGTTCGTTTGGACATTTTTATACATTAATTGAGTTTTCTATGCATTTATGTGCATAATTCAAATTTGAACTATAGGCACATGCTCCAGTGCATGTAAATTGGTTGAAAAATCAAATCTGTGTCCTTGGTTGCATGCTTAGGTCCCATGCAAGAAATGGGAATGAATGTCAAACACCTTGCCACCGTCGCTTGGCCGCAAACATTGAGATACATGGTTTTTAAATTCTAGTAAATCCAAAACTCGTCTGTAGTTCATAAAACTTGACATGCTGTCATTAAGCGGCATCAACATGCTGTGGTAAATTTTTTGTCCCATTTGCGGCAAGTTTGGGTATAAGCTTCTCGCAAACCAGAGCTTCTCACAACAAGTCTGATGGTTTCGGTAGGGAACGTGCCGCCTTTGGGGACGAAACGATATCCGTTGCCTCTTCTTGCTTTCAAATTTTTTCTAGTGTCAACATAGAACAACAGGAGTGTTGTATCAATTTTTGGGATTTTTGGGGTTCGCTTGGACATTTTTATACATTAACTGGGTTTTCTAGGCATTTTATGTGCATAATTCAAATTTGAACTACATGCACAAGCTCCAATGCAGAAAAATGGGTTGACATATCAAATGTGTGTCGTTGGGTGCATGCTTAGGTCCCATGCAAGAAATGGGAATGAATTTCAAACACCAGGGCACTGTTGATTGCCGGCAAAACGTTGAGGTACTTTGTTTTTAAATTATAGTAAATCCAAAACTCGTCTGAAATTCATGAAACTTGGCATGCTATCATGGAATGGCACACGACATATTGTGGTATTTTTTGTGTCCATTTTGAGAGAAGGCGCACTCCAATAACAGCCAACAAAGGCATTTTGAAACAAATAGCTACCACTTTAACATCTCAAACGTTTGTATAATTTAAATCGTGTGCGTTCTGTTAACCATTCACGTGACGCCACGTGTCTCTCTTTTAATGGCTATAGGAGGTGCCGTGCGGACAGCTGCTTGACTGAACAGGAGGCGTGCGAGCGCAATCTGGTGCGTAGGCTGACTGAGAGGCGTGCAAGCTATCCTCCAATGCGCAGGCTCACCGGGAAGCATGCGAGCTGTACGCTGCGCAGGCTCACTGGGAAGCGAGCCCCTTGACTTCCATGGCCGCCCGCCTTGCTCACATCCTCTCCATTAATGGCGCCCGTGCCGCTGTTTAATACGGGCGGCCTCACCATTCGCCTCCCATTCCCCTCCCTCCCGCAGACCTCCACCAACGCCATGGCGCAGAAGGATCATCTGCCACTAGTCTTACAGTTTGGTGAAGTCGACTCCGAGCCGGAGGAGATAGAAAATAAGGAGGAATGGGGCCTCATGGACATGGCCCTGAACGAGCTGGCCGCGACAGTTGATGCACCCGCGCCAGCGACCATCCCCGTAGCATTGACGGGCTGGTCGCCGAGCACTATCACAGAGCTGGAAGCCGCTGGCGTCAGCGAGGTCTCCGCGGACCCACGCGAGCTCGTGTACATGCCAGCGCCAGTGCCTGTACCCGTGCCCGTGCGCGCCCATGCACCCACTGTGGTGCCGGTCCCCGTGCGTTTGCCTGCACCCGCCGCGCCCGTGCCCGTGCGCGCGCACCCCTCAGCGGCATGGGACGCCGCCGTCGACCGCTACCTCACAGTGCCACGAGTTGCCGTCCTCCCGCGCCTCGCCCGTCGATTGCGCGACGACATGATGTTTGATTTCCAAGTGAAGAACATTTTGTGCTGCCTTGAAGACTTCAACAACGGTGTCCTGGAGGACGACAACGACAACGCCGGCGCGGCACGCCGCCTCCGCCACCGCCGGAATTAGTTTTTTTTGGGGGTTTAATACTGTATCAGTGTATCTCGATCATATGAATATAAATTCGCAGTGTGACTGAATGAAAGATATGGTTTCAACGAACTTGCATTTTTCTCTCTGAATGGACAGACTTATCAAACGATTTTCTTTAAAAACAACGTAAATGGTTTTTAAATATAAGACACTCATCGCAAATGTTTTAGATAGAACACCCGTATGCAAACCGACAGTTTCCCCAGGAAGCCAAGGGAAAATGTGCCGAGCAGGATTTGTGCAGCTCTTGATCGCAAACGTTTTAGATAGAACACCCGTATGTAAAGTGAGAGCTATGGTCTTCCCCAGTAAGCCAAGGGAAAATTCGCAACACAGGATTTGTGCATCTCTTCAACGCAAACGGTTCAGATTGAATACGATATGCAAAGCCAGACTTTGGCGCTAAGCCAAGAGAAAATGTGCCGAGTAGGATTTGTACATCCCTTCAACGCAAACGGTTGTTTTGGATAACCCGTGTGCAACCACGTACAGACAATTTGGTAAGATTTGCATCTGTCATATTGGGTATATTGCCATTTGTCAAACTGTAAAGATTGACATTTGTTGATCTAGCAACATTGCCATTTGTCAAGCTTGTAACACTACCATTTGTCAAAATATGCAGCTAAAAATCACTAGCACTATCTAATTTTTGCAACTAAAATTCAGTAATTAAGCATAGATTTCATTCATAGATTAAGCAGTTGTTCTTTTATACAAACTGTTCAACTCGACAGCTGAACCGACCAAACTTTTCCCCAATTGTTGCAAACCACATACTGAAATAGCTGGTTCAACTATATATACTAGCTAATTTTTAGTACGTTGTACAGTTCCACCACATCTATAGTCAGATGAACTGAACAAAATAGCCCCTAAATACTACTACTACTACGAGGGGTTTTGTACTACTTCCGGCAGCCTCTCCTTAGCCGAGCGCGCTCAGTAAGAGGTAGAGGAGGAGGAGCCAACCGACGAGCTGTACAACTGCAATACGGTGCCTGCCGCTGCTGCACCTTCAGCGACGCTGACCTCGAACGCCCTCTGCCGCTCCAGACGACCCCTCTTGAAGTGGTGGTTCTCCTCGTAGCTCTCCTGATTCCTCACCTCTACGGTGGCGTGCGCTATGGCGACGGCGGAGGTAAGGCTCTTTGCGTGCTCGACGAGGCGCTCCTCCTCTTCCCGCAGGAACTCGATGTAGCGCGCAAGGTCGCTGACGCACGTGCGGGCCTCCACCTCCGCCTCCCGCCTTCGGGCAGCGGTGGCGGAGCAGGTGATGACCCCGGCGGTCGACGGTGGGCTGGCGGCCACGGCGACCGACGATGGGTTGGCGGCCACGACCACCACCTCCCGCTTTCGGGCCGCGGTGGCGGAGCGGGTGATGGCCACGGTGGCCGCCAGTCGGGTGGCAGCCACGACGGCCACCTCCCACCTTCGGGCCGCGGCCACGGAGTGGGCGATGGCCCTGGCTTTCGACGGTGGTGTGGAGGCCACGGCGGCGGCGGAGCGTGTGGTGTGTGTTCCGCGAACACCCAACAGGGATGCCACGTGCACTACACTACGCCGGGGACTGCGCCGCCGCCGTGGTGTAGCCTCCCAGCTAGAGCTGTCCTCTGATGACGGTGGAGTGGTTAAGCGACGACGATGTACCAGTGCCATTGGCGATTATGGGAGAAGCAGACGAGATAAGCTACAGGGAGGGAGGGGAAAATGCGACGCAGGACTCGCTGGCCATGAGGGTTTATATAGCAGGTCGGTAAGCATTGGGATTTTGGGGGATTTCACCGAGTCGGACGGGAAGCTTGCGCGGGAACCTGCAAGGTTGCGCGGGAACGGGCTCACCGACGATTCGTTGGCGCCACTTCAAGCCACCGTTTGGCCAAAAGAACGCCCCCACGCGCTGCGCAAGTTTGCGCTGTAAGCCGTCTGTGGCAGTAGGGTGACAAGACGAGCGAGAGGAGGACGAAAGGACATGTACACATACGGTTAATAAAAAACGTTTGCGATTTAATTACCTACTACCCCCGTCCTGGTTTATAAGTCATCTATGTATTTTTTTGCCAAATTTTGACTAGAGATTTAATTAATAAAATACGAATGCATGTCTCCAAAGATTATATCGTTGGATTTGTATTTGAACATAATTTCCAATTATATAATTTTTATAACATGCATCAACATTTTGTTGGTTAAATTTAAGGTCAAAATATGGCACATAATATAAAGGGGACTAGCCGCACGCGCTGTGCTCTCGCGTCCCTCCAGGCGCTCTGCCCTCGTCCCTCCACGCGCGCTGCCAGTGTTTGGGGCTGGCGCACGATCACGTACGTTCGTGCTGCCATTATGCATGTGGTTGCACCGGGCGCGGCGCCATGATGCAGTTACCCGCTGCAAAAACTATCATGCGGACGCGCCGAGAATCCAGGCCGCCAGGCCCCCATTTATTCCTGCGGCCATTTACCTTCATCTCTCACGCCACACGACACAATAAGCACACCCACAACGACACATACAGAGAGGACATCCAACGGTTCCAATGGCGCTCCCCATGGCTCCAATGGTGCTCCCAGCGGCCGACGACGACAACAGGGGGCAGTTCACCATGCATCATGTAGTGGACACCCACATGAGGGGGAAGGCCCTCTCGATGGTGTACACAAATGAGCCGGTCTCGGTGGAGAGCTCCATCCAAACTATGGAGCAGTTGCTTGCTGAGGACAAGTACTAAGTGGTCGGCTTCGACCTCGAGTACACCATCGGTCGTGCCGGGCATGATCAGAAGGTTGCCGTCGCCTAGTTGTGCATGCGACATGATGTCCTTGTCTACCACTACCACCTGGCCACAAGGCCTTGCGAGCGTTTCTCCAGGTTTATCAACAGCTCTGACTACAGTTTCGCTACGGTGGACACCACCAACGATCTAAAAGCGCTCAAGGTTTAGGGCTTGAAATGCCAGAATCTTGTCAACATCTAGGACTACTACAAGGTCTGGGGCAGCGACAACAACAAACATAACTCCCTGGTTGACCTCGCCTCGGCCATCATCGACCCCTACTACATGAAGATGAAGGATGAGAGCAAGAAGGACAAGAACACCTGGCACAGTGTCTGGCATCAGAGACTGGATGAACAACACGTCAAGTACGCGGCCAAGGACGCGTACACAAGCTACGAGATGTATAGGCAGATCGTTGACATGAGGAAGTGTCTTTTTCCTGCCCAAGACAAGGGATCGAGCCACAGAGCAGTGGCGGGAGCGTCACAAGAAGTAGATGACTAGACGATCGTTTCTCCTAGTTTAGAATGCATGCAATTGTTTATTGAGGTGTGTGCGAATGATCTGTATAGTCACTTATGTAATTGGATGTTTATTTTAGTTATATATATATATATGTGTGTGTGTGTGTGCGTGTTATTCTTCTGTAGGCAGAGCAAATCACATGGCTCATTAGCAGCAATCATCTGTGTTATTATTGGTCTTCGCACACATTTCTGATTACAGACCTGTTTGCCGCGTATCACACACATCTTGTTCAGTCGAACTATTTCTGTTGTCTTGGCTCATCGCAAACAGTTCATTTGAGTGAACTGTATGCCCTCCATCGCACACACCCTGATCTGGCTGACCGTTTCTATTGTGTTGCCTAATCGCACACAGTTCATCCTAGTGAACTGTATGCTGTATATTGCACACACCCTCATCTGGCTGCCTGTTTCTGTTGTTCTGCCTCATCACAAACGGTTCTGCTGGATTAACCGTATGCCATGCATTACACACACAACTCTAATCTGAACCGTATTTGATGTCACCGCCATCGCAAACGTTTTGTATCTTTTTTGATGGTTTTATTACATCACCGTTTGTGATTAATGCATCACACACAGTTTCGTCGAAGGGTCTCTGATTGGACTGTCACGTTTGGACCAACCTGCAGTAGTGAACGTTCGATGACATTGAGGATGAAGAAGAAGATGACACTGGGGGGAATTAAGATTCAGACTGATACACATGGCGAAGATGTTGACGCTGCTGCTGCGGATGATGATTAGATTGCTTTTGTCATATTTGCCTGTGAGAAGATGACTTTTTATCTACTATGTGAAATTGTGTTTTCTATGACAACTAAAACCTGATAAAGTTGTTGTTTAGTATTTTGCTGTGAGAACATCACTTATTATGTATGTTGATTTGTGTTTGGTGATTGTATGACGACTAAAACATGATAACATTATTGTTTAGTTGTACTCATATTTGGCTGTGGAACTTGTATTTGATGACATAGTTTGCTGTTGGGCTGCAATTTGCTCTACGTCTTCCAATAGGATAAAGCTGGCATGACAGGGCCTCTGCTAATTTATTTATTTATTAGCAAAAGGGCCTCTGCTATTTATTTAGTTATGAGCAAAAGGGGATACCCCCTGATCTCCGTTAATAGAATCCATTAGGTGTACCACACGGCAGGTGTGGTCAGCCCTTCACATTCATGAGTATTTGAAATGATGTTTGGAGGAGAAAGAAGAAAAAGGACAAGAAATCATTAGATGTTGACAACACTACACCCAGCCTGCTAAACAGGTTTCATTCATTACTAGTTTCAGCAAAGTGCTCATGTCATAGCCACTGAATACATCATGAGTGCTACATACACTGCAAATAAAGAGGCAATCATCCTATAGAGCACAACGATCTTGCCCATTATCTTCGCAAGCTCTTTCATCTCCTCATTGCTGCCAAGGTTGTTCAGCAGCTATTGCTCGGCCATGATCAGATGAACTACATCTTTAACCTTCTGCTCTGCATCTTCCTCTTCTGCCGTTCCTTCGGTCACTTGTCCAACACCCCAACCTACTGGTATTGGGATTCCTCGGCTAGCCAAATAATCAGCGTAGTTCCATTCCCCCACATCAGCAACTTCCCAGAAATACAAATCACACGAATCTTCCCTTTTCTGTGTGAATCAAATTGGAAGATCATCAACCAAAGTATTAAAAAAATCAGCAACTGAAAGCAGGCGAACAACACTTAAACATGTTATTACCCCATGATTCGGGCATTTGTAGAAGACTCGGCCAGGGTTGAGGATTGTAGTTGAGACGCGACAGATGACTCTGCATGATTTGCAGCAGTGGCACCACACCAATGGCAGCGGGTTGCGATGAGCAGCCGACTGCGGTGAGTGTGCCGGCGGGGGTGTCATGAGACCCACAGGCGATGGTACGGGTGGCGACTTGGCGCATATCTGGTTGTTGCCTGCTGAAGAGCAGGTGGACGAGCTGCCAGCGGACATGGTTGCTGCGGCCAGAGCTTCTGATGCTAGGCAAAGTAACTAGAGAATAGGAGAAGCGAACGTTGGATATGTCAGTTTCATTACTTGCAGAGTAGCATAGCACTATATATAGTCATAGTCTAGGTTTGGATTAGAATCAGCTACAGGAGCACGTCTCTCTTTTTCTTAAAACTCAGCAACGTCTCTTTACTAGCACACTAGTTTGTTCTGTACGCCTTCTCAAGTATTTGATTTTTGGGAATGTTATGTGGCGAATGTTCCCTGGGAGGAGGACGGCAAACAAACGCATTTTCCTGGAAGTTTTAGTTGCGACGCAAGATCAAACGGTGGCAGTTTCGGGATTGTTATCTGGCGAACGAGCCCAATTTTTTCTTTTCTTCCTATAAAAAAGTATGCTACATGGTGTCGGCAAACCTTGACCATTGGATTGACATTCAACGTCTGTCATGTTTCTTCAGTCTCTTCTTCCTCCAGCCGCCAAGGCCAAAGCAGCGCTGGCAGGACCGCCGGCTCCCGCCTCACACAGCTGGCTGTTCTGCCACGCACGCATCGCGGCCACATCGCACCCTAAAACTCTATGCATCTTCCCTGGCTCCTGTTCGTTCCTGTCTGAGGCCTCACCATCGTCCTCCGCCTTGGTTCGCTCGCCGTGGCACCGCCCTCCGGTGTTGCAACATGGTCAACAACCGAGAGGAATAAGGAGATGACTATACATGGTGATGATGACAGTAGGGACCCACCAGGATCATGGCAGTAGGCAAGCAAGTGCCTCCTTTATTACAAGAAAAAAATGGTTCCTCCTGATGGTTTCCTGACATCTGTGTCGCACGCCACTGTCAACATAGTCAATAAGCGAGATAACTACACAAGGAGCGGCTGACACCCGGGACCCAGCAGCTCGCGCAATATTTTTGTTTTGTTTTCGGGACTGAGCAGGGTATCAACTGGGTTGTGCGGGAGATATGGCCTGTCTAGCCCAGGCTTTTATTTCATATGTTTACCACATGACCAGCCCTGTTTTTTTTCTTTCTAAAAATGTCTAGCCCAGCTATTTTGTTTTTTGCAGAATACCCAACGGAGGCCTACTTGCTTTTCTATGCCCTGCTGGGCCGGAAATCTTTCAAGACGGGGAGGGATGCATTTGGCTTGCCCAGAAAATCGGCTATACATAATAAGAAATGGGCTGTAAAATGAAAAAATACAACAAACAGTTCTTTTGGATTTTAATATTTTAAACTTCATTGTTTTTGTGCGGGTAAAATTTCATTGGATTTTAAATTAAGGTATGTTTAATTTTTAAATTAATTTGAATCTGGCTAGAAATTTCAGGCTGTATGCTGTTTGGGATAGATTTGGAGGCTGACTTGTGGGTCTACTAGGTTGACGTGTACGCAAGGCTTTGTGAACTTAGTCCACAAATGATTCTAGTAGCAGTGACCGTTGGATGTTAATCCAACGGCCGTGCTGCTTCTTCAATATCTGATCTTCTTGCTCCAGCCGCCCAAACCAACGCTGGTGGGACCGCCTGCTCCCGCCTCACGTGGTCGGCTGTGCTACCACGCAGGCCACACCGCCCCACCCTACTCCATCGCTGGCCAGGCCATTCCTCTACTCACCCACACCTCCTGTTATTTTTCAGCGACGGCAGCCGAACCAGTAAACCCTCGTACTCCCCATCACGTGGGCAACCACTACCGAGTCTTCCCCGGCTCTGGGCCGTTCCCTTCCTAGGACTCGCTGTCGTCCACCGCATTTGTGCTCTCGACGCGGCGTGGTCAACGTAGTCAACAAACGACAGCCATCGGAAGAGGGATGTACATGGAGCGGCTGACAGTAGGGACCCACATGGTCCATGGCCGCACGCAAGCAAGTGCCTCCTTATTACGTGAAAAAAATGATTCCTCCCACTGATAGGCTGGACCCACCAGCTACATCTCCGCACACTAGCAAGTGCCTCCTTATTACGCGAAAAAAAGTTTCCTCTCCCTGACAGCTGAGGCCTACCAGCTACATCTTCGCACGCAAGAAAGTGCCTCCTTATTATGCGCAAGAAAAATGATTCCTCCCGCTGCTAGCTGGGACCCACCCGATTTGGAGGCTGACTTGTGGGCCTACTAAGTTGACGCGTACACATCGCTTTGTCAACTTAGTCAATAAACGATTCTACCAGCAGTGACCGTTGAATCTTAATCCAATCACCGTGCTGCTTCTTCAACCTCTGATCAGCTTGCTCCAGCCGCCCAATCCAGCTCTGGCCGTACCACCTGCTCCCGCCTCCTGTGGCCGGCTGCGCTGCCGCGCAGGCATCACCGCCCAATACTACTCCCACCACTGGCCACGCCATCCCTCTACTCACCCACACCTTCTATTATTGTCCAATGATAGTAGCCTCACACCGCAGCCGAAGCAGTCAACCCTCGTACTCCCCTCCGCGTGGGCATCCATTGTCACGTCTTCCTCGGCTCCGCGTTGTTCCCTTACTAGGCCTCGCCGTCGTCCACCGCCTTGGTGCTCTCGGCGCGGCGTGGTCAATGTGGTCAACGAATGACAGCCATCGGAAGAGGACTTTAGGCGGTGAGGCTGACAGCTGGACCCACCAGCTATATCTTCGGATGCAAGGAAGTGCCTCCATATTAGGCGCTAAAAAATGATCCCTCTCCCTGACAGCTGGGACCCACCAGCTCTATCTTTGGACGCATGGAAGTTCCTCCATATTAGGCACGAAAAAAATGATTCTTCCCCTGACAGCTAGGACCCACCAGCTATATCTTCGCACGCAAGGAAGTGCGTCCTTATCCTCCCTAACAGATGGGACCCATCCGATCGAAGCATACGTAGTGTTGTCTGTCTGGTCACGAACGTGTACGTACATACTGGTCGATCGGTCTCTCTGCAACGATGAACCGTGGCCGAGCAAGCAGCGGGACGTGTAGTAGAAGAGCCCCCGATGTAGCAGTTCAAGCAGTCCAGACTAAACCATGTACACGTATGTACAGCCAGATGCCAAAATATACGGCCACATACGTACATACGGGCGGGGTCTCGAACGCCTACTCGCTCATACGTACGGCCAGGGCTCGTGTACATGGAGAGGCAGCGGACGGCAGCAACAACGTCCTGTTCATCGATAGCCAACCAGTTGGGTCGGAACGGAGAAACTGCGTCGTGTTCATCGGGAGGCAACGGAATGCATCGTGTTCATCGGGAGCCAATCGGCTTGGATGGAACAGCCGAAACGGCGCCTGGCGTACCGCAGAACAGAGGAAACGGCCTTCTGTTCGACCGCCTACGGTCGAAACGGGATCCTGTTCATCGGGAGGGGTCTGGCGTACCGCAAAACAGAGGAAACGGACTTCTGTTCGAGCGCCTACGGTCGAAACGGGGTCCTGTTCATCGAGAGGGGTGTGGCGTACCGCAAAACAGAGGAAACAGACTTCTGTTGGAGCGCCTACCTCGAAACAGGGTCCTCTTCATCGAGAGGGGTGTGGCGTACCACAAAACGGGACTCCGCGGGCTACTGTTCATCCACCGTCAACTGCCTCTCGCTCCAGCCTCCACGGGGTACTGTTCATCCACCGTCGTCCTCCAGCCTCCACCGGCTACTGTTCATAGAGCCTCCACGGGGTCCTTTTCATCCACCCCCAACCGACTGGGGTGCGGCGGCCTCCTCGGGGTCCTGTTCATCTAGCGGCAATGTCCTACTACCACGGTGTCCTGTTCATCCAACCCGCATCGGGAACTGTTCATCCACAGCCAACCAACCGGCTCGACTCACCACGTCTCGACTCGTTCTATGTACCGCGCGCACGGTACCAATGGTCACTGTTCATTGAGAGGCAACCCAACACTAGCTAGCTACGTCTCGCACGGGGGTTCGATCGGCTTTAGTAAGCAGCAACAGTGATCAATCGCTCGGGTTCAGTTAGCAGCAGTAGCGAAGGAGTCGCTCGAGTTCAGTCAGCAGTGAATGAATCACTCATGTTCAGTTAACATCCAAAGGATCGATCGCTCGGGTTCAGTAATGTAGCTAGTGTGATCGCTCGGGTTTAGTTAGCCAACGCCTCGCACACACGCGCGTACACGAGAGAAATGCGCAAATCACAGTGCATCGTTCGGCCTCGACCACCCATCGTAACTGGGAACTCTCCGATATTTTCCTCGCCCTCGCTTCTACCATGATTTTTTCCATCATGGACGGCCCAAAGAATGTCATGCAGGTGCGTCTCTGGCCCGCCCAGGACGAAAAGCCCATTTTGTGTCATGATTTTTTGTCATAGAAGTAGGAGCCCACCACATCTATGATGATACGTGTTTTTGTCACAATTATCGTCATAGAAGTGTCATAAGCATGACAGGGAAAAAAATTTCGTTCGGGCCAAAATGTCATGGATGTGTCTTTTTTTTGTAGTGCGCGTTGTACGTTCAACTGATCGACGACGACCTCGCGGGCCCACAGAGAGAGTCACACGCGAGTGAGTGTCATAGGACAACCACCGCGTGCATGTGCCCGTGTGTTGTGTGATATTTGAATACCCAATGCACAACTTTGACGTGGCACATGCTTCGCAAACCAGAAACGCACTACATAGAGGTTCACAATGCGTAGCCCCCTCACTTCGAGCCAGTGGGAGGGACTCATGTCTACGCACGTGCCGGAACTTTGATATGGAATCTCACCATAATCCACACCGTAACACACATGCTAAGATGAATCCACCTTTGGTCAAATGCCTCTCATTGTCGGTGGAAACTGAAAACCTTTGCGGGTAACGAATGGGCACGTCGCTGATAACCGCACGAGGGATTGTTTGAGAGGACCACCAATGCATGCATGTGGCCCGAACATGTATGTGTGAAAGGGTTGTGTAATGTTTAAATAACCAATTCACGACTTTGATGTGGAATATATGACTCACAAAATGATCAATAATCCCACACGGAGGCTCACGACTCGTAGTGTACTGTCGGACCCCCCGCCCACACACACACGGAGGCTCACGACTCGCTGTGTACTGCCGGACCCCCCCTCCCCCCACACACACACAGACACACACATCCCGCACCACCACCGCCACTCTGAGGTATGTCAAACTTTTTCTACAGTGAACATGTGACCAAAGGAGTGTCATGTTAACATTTGAAAAAAAAAACAGAGATCATTCAACCCGTTTTATACATTGATTGATTTCCTAGGGATTTATTATGCAAAAATCAAATTTGAGCTACATGTGCACCAAAATGGATTGCAAAATCATATGTGTGTGCCTGGGTGCATGTTTCCCCGTGAAAGAGATTTCAAAACATTGAGAATATTGATTTTTTAAAATTCAGTAAATCCAAAACTTAGTTGAAATTCATGAAACTTATCGTGGTGTCATATATGTACACTAATAGACCGTGATATTGTATTTTTTCGTCAAATTTGAGACAAGTTTTGATATAATCTTCTTACAAATGGGAGATTATTAATAACTGGCAACCAATATCGCATACGGATTATTTATTTGGACCGTGTGCGTTACACCAACAATGTATACGTGCCATGCTTCGGTTAAGAAATAAAGCGGCAGAATTAATCATCAAAAAAGAAAAACAATATACATGCCGCCACACGCCCCGTGTGCCGTGCGAGCAGGCGTGAGTTGACGGGACGCATGCGAGCAGTCTGCCACGCAGGCAGACCAGGAGGCGTGCGTGCAGGTGTGTGAATTGACGAGACGCGTTTTCGCTGCGCAGTGTCACCGGGAGGCGTGCGAGTAGCTGTGTGAAATGATGGTAGGCATGCCAGAAGTCCGCCGCGCAGGCTCATCGGGAGGCAAGACAACCTTTGACCGCCGCCCGCATCGCTCCCACTGCTCCATATTAATGACGCGCTCGAGCCGCTGGCCATAATAGGCGGCCGCACCCCCGGTCCACAGTGGTCACCGCCGTCTGGAGTGTATGAGGATGCCGCCGAAGCGCACCATCGGAGGGAGTGGCGACGCCGGGGCTGGTGAAGCACCCACGCAATGCATGAAGCTGGGCACAGAGGTTGCTGTCGCCACCGACCTTGACTTCGTCGGTGCCGTCGTGCCCCCCCAGCCAGAGCCGGAGGTCCACAGCAACTCCGGCAACGACTGCGACTCCGACGGAAAACTGGTTAGTCATCTATACCCATTTGTGCGGCAAACATATCATGTGTTTTCTCTGGTTACTCCCCCCTCTCTAATTTTTTTGGAATACAAATCCTTTGGTTATGTTCTCCCAGTCCATGAAATCAGAGTAATTAAGATCCGTTAGATGCATGTAGTGTATTGATTGTTTGAATGGTATCCGTATAGGGTTAGTGATTAATTGTTTGTTCTGTACAAATGATTTTTGCTAATAATCCGACTAGGGTTAGCGTGCGTGCTAATAATTCATGGCCAGATCTTGAGAATTGATTTTGAATGTCCTATATATATGTTTGTGCCTTTTTTTCTTCCAGATCTTGAGAATTGATTTTGAATGGCCTACATGTATGTTTCTGCCATTTTTTCTAGATTGGTATGTACACAGATGAGGCTCCGGCCAGCGGCACCGCCGGTTGTAGATCTTGGACCCGCCAGCGCGGCCAGAAGCGGCCACGGCCCCTGGATTTGAGGAACCAATAGAATATCCGGCGGACTGCATCAGCGATCTCCCAGACGCCATCCTTGGGGAGATCATCGCCCTTTTCCCCACCAAGGATGGCTGCCGCACACAAGTACTCGCATCTCGGTGGCGCACTAAGTGGCGCGCCGTGCCTCTTAATCTCGACTATCATCAGCTATTTGTCGATGATGATTCTGAACTCCCCGGAGACATCATCTCCTCCCACCAGGGCTCCGTTCAACGCATCTGCATCCGGGATGCTACCTGCTGGACATACCCTGCACGGTGGCCACCTGGCTGACATCCTGTTAATTCTAAAAACTCCTATAGCTTGAGTTCTACCATTACTACAACGATAGGTTACCACCAAGCGATGCATCTGTGTCCTCACCACGGATGTCCATCTCATGGTTTTCCTCCTCTCTCCACACCGCCACCTTGACCCGGTGCCATCTAGCAGACAATCTGGTACAAATGCTTCAACTCCCCCTGCTGAAAAAACTTGCGCTTGTGTTGGTTGATCTGTCGGAGGCCTCACCGCACATCATCATCCACTCCAGCTGCCCTGCCCTAGAGCGTTTGGTGCTTGTTTTTGGAAACAGAATCCATATCCCTTGTCTCAAAATAAAGTCGCCTCACCTTGTAAGTATTGGAATTCATTTTGAAGGACACGAGCTCATCATCGAAGATGCCCCTTCACTTCAAGGTTGCTCCTTGATTGTTGTTATAAACCTTCACAAATAACTGTGGTCTCTGTGCCTAAACTGGAGACCTTGGGTGTAATTCCCGATTTGTTTAAACATTACAAGATCGTGGTTGGCTCAACACTTATTCAGGTACTGTATATTATCCATGTACACTTTTGTAATCTGCATTTTTCATTTGTGCACATAAGTTAAATATCATCTTGGAGTACATTTTTGGTGCTAATATTATGTTCTATGCTGAATGAAGAGCTTGTTCATGGATGGCCTATCAGGGGTGCTGGATTCTGTCAAGACCTTATATATTTATATATGGTGTCTTGATCTGAACACCACTATTGGCTTGCTGCGATGCTTTCCATGTCTGGATAATTTGTATATAAAGGCGATGATTTCACACACATTGAAAGCCCATATATAATGTACTAGAACTAACCGTTCAGCTGTTGCTCCACATACTCTATTTTAGACATTAACTGTTTTCAATCTTCATGTCTATTTAGGTACTAGGACTTCGAGAAAAAGGTATAACCATTCCATGGCAGGGGAAGCACAAGGATTTTCTCAGATCTCATGACATTTGTTTGATGACAATAACGATGGAAGGATATGCATCCAACCATGCAAACACTAGCTTTGTCACATTCTTCATGTTGAATGCGAGGGCACTATTGTCCGTGAGGATTAAGTTTTTCGACAAGAAACTTCTCACAACATAAAAAGAAGTTTCAGGTGGACCTAAGGGCTTCTAATCGTGCTCGACTTCTATTTACAACAACTTGTCGTCATCATGGACCATTACATTTTTTGTACCGGGATCTTGATTTTATGGATCAGACCGATCCATTTGATTGTGACTGCCGAAAACTTTTGTTGAGTTAGATGTTATTGTCCTATTCAATATGGATTTTGTGTAAACCTGATGAACAATTAATCCTCGTGCTTTTGTAACTTTTGTAAGCTGGAGTTAGATATTGTTGCCCTTTTTAACTCGGCTTTGACCCATATTTTCTTTCATACTCGGCTTTGATCTTTGTTCATTACAGAACCCGCAAGTTCTTAGCGCTCGCCAGCACCCACAAACTTATTTTCAGCTATCACACCAAATGGGTTGTAATTCTTAATAAGAAAAGTTGCATGGTAGTGAAAAATTTGGATTCTGACATTTGGGACCCACGAGGAAAAAGCCTATCCAGGGCGGTGCCGACTCGATAGTAAAAATTGAGAAACCTGGTTTTAAAATTACTGTAAATCCAAAACTCGCCTAAAAATCATGAAACTTGGCATGGTGTTATGACATGGCACCAACATGCTGTGGTAAGAAATTAGTCCAATTTGGGACAAGTTTTGGTATAAACTTCTTACAAACTGGAGCTTCTCTCAAGAAGCCTCATGGTTCCGAGAGGGAACTTGTCACCTATGTGTGCGAAACGACATACACTGTCTCTTCCCGCCATGATTTATTTTACAGAGGCAACATGCAACTATAGGAGTGTCATCCTAAAAATATGAAATTATTCAGGGTTCGTTTTGCCTTTTTATACATTATTTGAGGTTTCTAGGCATTTTGGAACATACTTTGGTGTGTGCAAAGGTCATGTGTGTACTAGCCACCTATGTAATTGGATGTTCAATTTGGTTATGGAATCAAGTCCTTATAAGTTATAAGTACATATGTTGTTGTTCTGTATGCAATGACAACGCACACAGACCATACTAGGGAACCTGTTGGTGATGATTTCATCAATCGCTGACAATTGTATACCAGCAAGCGTTTGCCCACAACACACACGACTTATTAGCAGCAATCGTCTGTGTTATTATCGGTCTTCGCACACATTTCTGATTACGGACTGTTTGCCGCATATCACACACATCTTGTTAAGTTGAACCGTTTCTGTTGTGTTGCCTAATTGAAAACAGTTCATCCGAGTGAACTGTATGCCGTATATCGCACACACCTTGATCTGGGTGACTATTTCTGTTGCGTTCCCTAATCGCAAATAGTTCATCCGAGTGAACTGTATGCTGTATATCGCACACACCTTCATCTGGCTACCCGTTTCTGTTGTTCTGCCTCATCGCAAACAGTTCATTAGAGAGAACCGTATGCCACGTATCACTGCTACTTCTTGAGCTTGCGTTGGTTTTTCCCTTGAAGAGGAAAGGGTGATGCAGCACAGTAGAGGTAAGTATTTCCCTCAGTTAAGAACCAAGGTATCAATCCAGTAGGAGAAGAACGCACAAATCACCAACACCTACACAAACAATCAAACACTTGCACCCAACGCGATAAAGGGGTTGTGAATCCCTTCACGGTCACTTGCAAAGGTGAGATCTGATAGAGATAGATAAACAAAAGATAAAATATTTTTGGGTTTTTTGGTATATAGATCTGAAAATAAAAGATTGCAAAATAGTAGATCGGAAAGTAATATGATAGAAAATAGACCCGGGGGCCATAAGTTTCACTAGAGGCTTCTCTCATGAAGGCAAATAATACGATGGGTGAACAAATTACTGTCGAGCAATTGATAGAAAAGCGCAAAGTTATGACGATATCCAAGGCAATGATTATGCATATAGGCATCACGTCCGTGTCAAGTAGACCGACTCCTGCCTGCATCTACTACTATTACTCCACACATTGACCGCTATCCAGCATACATCTAGAGTATTAAGTTCATAAAGAACGGAGTAACGCCTTAAGTAAGATGACATGATGTAGAGGAATTAACTCAAGCAATATGATGAAAACCCCATCTTTTTATCCTCGATGGCAACAATGCAATATGTGTCTCGCTACCCCTACTTTGTCACTGGGTGAAATCACGCAAGATTGAACCCAAAGCTAAGCACCTCTCCCATTGCAAGAAAAACCAATCTAGTTGGCCAAACCAAACCAATAATTCGAAGATAAATACAAAGATATTAAATCATGCATAAACGAATTCAGAGAAGATTCAAATAATATTCATAGATAAGCCGATCATAAATCCACAATTCATTGGATCTTGACAAACACACCGCAAAATACGATTACATCGGATAGATCTCCAAGAACATCAAGGAGAACATTGTATTGAGAATCAAATAGAAAGAAGAAGCCATCTAGCTACTAGCTATGGACCCGTAAGTCTGAGGTAAACTACTCACGCATCATCGGAAGGGCAGTGGAGTTGATGTAGAAGCCCTCCGTGATCGATTCTCCCTCCGACAGGATGCCGGAAAAGGCCCCAAGATGGGATCTCACGGGAACAGAAGGTTGCGGCGGTGGAAAAGTGTTTTTGTGGATGCCTCTGGTGGTTCTGGAATATATGTGAATATATAGGAGGAAGACCTAGGTCAGAAAGTCACCGAGGGGCCCACAAGGTAGGGGGGCGCTCCCTCCACCCTTGTCGCCGCCTCGTGGCTCTTCTGACTTGGACTCCAAATCCCCTGGGTGTCTTCTGGTCCAAGAAAAATCATCGTGAAGTTTTATTCCGTCTGGACTCCGTTTGGTATTCCTTTTCTGCGAGGCTCAAAAACAAGGAAAAAACAGAAACTGGCACTGGGCTCTAGGTTAATAGGTTAGTCCCAAAAATAATATAAAATAGCATATTAATGCATATAAAACATCCAAAACAGATAATATAATAACATGGAACAATAAAAAATTATAGATACGTTGGAGACGTATCAAGCATCCCCAAGCTTAATTCCTGCTCGTCCTCGAGTAGGTAAATGATAAAAATAGAATTTTTGATGTGGAATGCTACCTAACATACTTATCCATGTACTTTTCTTTATTGTGGCATGAATGTTTAGATCCATAAGATTCAAAACAAAAGTTTAATATTGACATAAAAATAATAATACTTCAAGCATACTAATAAAGCAATCATGTCTTCTCAAAATAACATGGCCAAAGAAAGTTATCCCTACAAAATCATATAGTCTGGCTATGCTCCATGTTCGTCACACAAAGTACTCAAATCTTGCACAACCCCGATGACAAGCCAAGCAATTGTTTCATACTTTTGATGTTCTCAAACCTTTTCAACTTTCACGCAATACATGAGCGTGAGCCATGGACATAGCACTATAGGTGGAATAGAATATGGTGGTTGTGGAGAAGACAAAAAGAAGGAGATAGTCTCACATCAACTAGGCGTATCAACGGGCTATGGATATGCCCATCAATAGATATGAATGTGAGTGAGTAGGGATTGCCATGCAACGGATGCACTAGAGCTATAAGTTTATGAAAGCTCAAAAAGAAACTAAGTGGGTGTGCATCCAACTTGCTTGCTCATGAAGGCCTAGGGCAATTTGAGGAAGCCCATCGTTGGAATATACAAGCCAAGTTCTATAATGAAAAAATCCCACTAGTATATGAAAGTGACAACATAGGAGACTCTCTATCATGAAGATCATGGTGCTACTTTGAAGCACAAGTGTGGAAAAAGGATAGTAACATTGCCCCTTCTCTCTTTTCTCTCATTTTTTTATTTTGGTGGGCTTCTTTGGCCTCTTTTTTTATTTGTGGGCTTCGTTGGCCTCTTTTATTTTTTTCCTTACATGGGACAATGCTCTAATAATGAAGATCATCACACTTTTATTTACTTACAACTCATGAATTACAACTCGATACTTAGAACAAAATATGACTTTATATGAATGCCTCCGGTGGTGTACCGGGATGTGCAAGGACTCAAGAGTGACATGTATAAAAATTATGAATGGTGGCTTTGCCACAAATACTATGTCAACTACATGATCATGCAAAGCAATATGACAATGATGGAACGTGTCATAATAAAACAGAACGGTGGAAAGTTGCATGGCAATATATCTTGGAATGGCTATGGAAATGCCATAATAGGTAGGTATGGTGGCTGTTTTGAGGAAGGTAAAAGGTAGGTGTATGGCACCGGCGAAAGTTGCGCGGTACTAGAGAGGCTAGCAAAGGTGGAAGGGTGAGAGTGCGTATAATCCATGGACTCAACATTAGTCATAAAGAAATCACGTACTTATTGCAAAAATCTATTAGTCATCGAAATGAAGTACTATGCGCATGCTCCTAGGGAGATAGATTGGTAGGAAAAGACCATCGCTCGTCCCCGACCGCCACTCATAAGACAATCAATAAATACCTCATGCTCCAACTTCGTTACACAACGGTTCACCATACGTGCATGCTACGGGAATCACAAACTTTAACACAAGTATTTCTACAATCCACAATTACTCACTAGCATGACTCTAATATCACCATCTTTATATCTCAAAACAATCATAAGGAATCAAACTTCACATAGTATTCAATGCACTTTATATGAAAGTTTTTATTATATCCCTCTTGGATGCCTATCATATTAGGACTAAATTTATAACCAAAGCAAATTACCATGCTGTTTAAAAAGACTCTAAAAATAATATAAGTGAAGCATGAGAGTTCAACAATTTCTATAAAATAAAACCACCGTCGTGCTCTAAAAAGATATAAGTGAAGCACTAGAGCAAAATTGCCTAGCTCAAAAGATATAAGTGAAGCACATAGAGTATTCTAATAAATCATGATTCATGCGTGTCCCTCTCAAAAGGTGTGTACAGTAAGGATGATTGTGGCAAACTAAAAAGCAAAGACTCATATCATACAAGACGCTCCAAGCAAAACACATATCATGTGGTGAATAAAAATATAGCCTCAAGTAAATTTACCGATAGACGAAGACGAAAGAGGGGATGCCTTCCGGGGCATCCCCAAGCTTAGGCTCTTGGTTGTCCTTGACTATTACCTTGGGGTGCCTTGGGCATCCCCAAGCTTAGGCTCTTGCCACTCCTTATTCCATAGTCCATCAAATCTTTACCCAAAACTTGAAAACTTCACGACACAAAACTCAACAGAAAACTCGTGAGATCCGTTAGTGCAAGAAAATAAAATCACCACTTTTGGTACTGTTGTGAACTCATTATTTATTTATATTGGTGTAATATCTATTGTATTCCAACTTCTCCATGGTTCATACCCCCCGATACTACCCATAGATTCATCAAAATAAGCAAACAACACAAAGAAAACAGAATCTGTCAAAAACAGAACAGTCTGCGAAGATCTGAATTGTTCTAATAAGTATGTAACTCCAAAAATTCTGAAAAATTAGGACAACATAGGAAATTTGTATATCAATCCTGTGTAAAAAATTCAGGGTTTTCCACTCTACAGTGAATTATTAAAATTCTGTGACCGGACGCAAAAGTTTCTGTTTTTCGGCAAGATCAAATCAACTATCACCGTAAGCCATCCCAAAGGTCTTACTTGGCACAAACACTAATTAAAATACCAAAACACATCTAACCAGAGGCTAGATGAAAATTTTTATTGAAAAACAGCAAGGAAAAATATTGGGTTGTCTCCCAACAAGCGCTTTTCTTTAAAGCCTTTTAGCGAGGCATTGATAATTTTGATGATGCTCATATGAAAGACAAGAATTGAAGCACAAAGAGAGCATCATAAAACATGTGAAAACACATCTAAGTCTAACATACTTCCTATGCATAGGCATTTTATAGGCAAACAAATTATCAAGGCAAGCAATAACTAGCATATGCAAGGAAGAAAAAGGAAATGATAGCAATCTCAACATGAAGAGAGGTAGTTTAATAACATGAAGATTTCTACAACCATATTTTCCTCTCTCATAATAATTACATGTAGGATCATAATCAAATTCAACAATATAACTATCACATAAAATTTTCTCTTCATGATCCACATGCATGCAAAGTTGACACTCTTCCAAAATAGTGGGATTGACATAAAATAAAGTAATTACTTCTCCAAACTGACTTTTATAAAAAAAATCATAAGATTGACCATTCTCAAAAGGAGTGGGATCATTATTACCTAGAGTTGACACTCTTCCAAACCCACTTTCAATATTATTGCAAACACTATTTTCAAGATCATAAGAATAATCACCCCAATCGTGATCATTGCAACAAGTAGTGGACATAGCAAAACTAGCATCCCCAAGCTTAGGGTTTTGCATATTATTAGCACAATTGACATCAATAGAGTTTATAGTAAAACCATTGCAATCATGCTTTTTATTCAAGGAGCTATCATGAATCATTTCATAAATTTCTTCATCACAATTTTTAGATTCACGAATTTCAAGCAAAACTTCATAAAGATAATCTAGTGCACAAAACTCACTAGCAATTGGTTCATCATAATTGGATCTCTTAAAAAGATTAGCAAGTGGATGAGGATCCCTAAATTTTTCTTCTTCTGAATTTCAATAAACACACAATTATATCAAGCGGACAAGCAAACAAACCAAGTAAGACATAGAGGCAAACGGAAAGAAGGCAAATAAAAAGGCAAATCTTTTCAAAAATCATTTTAGAAGTGGGGGAGAGGAAAACGAGAGGCAAATGGTGAATAATGTAATGCAAGAGATGAGAGTTTATGAATGGTACTTGGTATGTCTTGACTTGGCGTAGATCTCCCTGGCAACGACGCCAGAAATTCTTCCTGCTACTTCTTGAGCTTGCGTTGGTTTTTCCCTTCAAGAGGAAATGGTGATGCAGCACAGTAGAGGTAAGTATTTCCCTCAGTTAAGAACCAAGGTATCAATCCAATAGGAGAAGAACGCAAAAATCACCAACACCTGCACAAACAATCAAACAATTGCACCCAACGTGATAAAGGGATTATCAATCCCTTCACGGTCACTTGCAAAGGTGAGATCTGATAGAGATAGATAAACAAAAGATAAAATATTTTTGGGTTTTTTGGTATATAGATCTGAAAATAAAAGATTGCAAAATAGTAGATCGGAAAGTAATATGATGGAAAATACACCTGGGGGTCATAGGTTTCACTAGAGGCTTCTCTCATGAAGGCAAATAATACGGTGGGTGAACAAATTACTGTCGAGCAATTGATAGAAAAGCGCAAAGTTATGACGATATCCAAGGCAATGATTATGCATATAGGCATCACGTCCGTGTCAAGTAGACCGACTCCTGCCTGCATCTACTACTGTTACTCCACACATCGACCGCTATCCAACATGCATCTAGAGTATTAAGTTCATAAAGAACGGAGTAACACCTTAAGTAAGATGACATGATGTAGAGGAATTAACTCAAGCAGTATGATGAAAACCCCATCTTTTTATCCTCGATGGCAACAATGCAATACGTGTCTCGCTACCCCTACTTTGTCACTGCGTGAAATCACGCAAGATTGAACCCAAAGCTAAGCACCTCTCCCATTGCAAGAAAAACCAATCTAGTTGGCCATACCAAACCGATAATTCAAAGAGAAATACAAAGATATTAAATCATGCATAAAAGAATTCAGAGAAGATTCAAATAATATTCATGGATAAGCTGATCATAAATCCACAATTCATCGGATCTCGACAAACACACCACAAAAGAAGATCACATCGGATAGATCTCCAAGAACATCAAGGAGAACGTTGTATTAAGAAAGAGAGAGAAGAAGCCATCTAGCTACTAGCTATGGACCCGTAGGTCTGAGGTAAACTACTCACGCATCATCGGAAGGGCACTGGAGTTGATGTAGAAGCCCTCCGTGATTGATTCCCCCTCCGGCAGGATGCCGGAAAAGGCCCCAAGATGGGATCTCACGGGAATAGAAGGTTGCGGTGGTGGAAAAGTGTTTTCGTGGATGCCTCTGGTGGTTCTGGAATATATGTGAATATATAGGAGGAAGACCTAGGTCAGAAAGTCACCGAGGGGCCCACAAGGTAGGGGGGCGCGCCCTCCACCCTTGTCGCCGCCTCGTGGCTCTTCTGACTTGGACTCCAAGTCCCCTGGGTGTCTTCTGGTCCAAGAAAAATCATCGTGAAGTTTTATTCCGTTTGGACTCCGTTTGGTATTCCTTTTCTGCGTGGCTCAAAAACAAGGAAAAAACTGAAACTGGCACTGGGCTCTAGGTTAATAGGTTAGTCCCAAAAATAATATAAAATAGCATATTAATGCATATAAAACATCCAAAACAGATATTATAATAGCATGGAACAATAAAAAATTATAGATATGTTGGAGACATATCAATCACACACGCAATTTTAATCTGAACCGTGTTTGATGTCTCCACCATCACAAACGTTTTGTATCATTTTTGACAATTTTATTACATCACCGTTTGCGATTAATGCATCACACATAGTTCCGTCAAAGGGTCTCTAATTGTAGTGTCGCGTTAGTAGCATCCTGCAGTAGTGTATTGCCAACTCTGAAAAAGATATAAGTGAAGCATGAGAGTGCAAATATTTCTTTAAAAAAATTCAACTCTCAAAATAATATAAGTGAAGCATGAGAGTGCATTTCTTTAAAATATAATTATATCAAATCTCAAAATAATATAAGTGAAGCATGAGAGTGCATTTCTTTAAAACATAACCACCGTCGTGCTCAAAAAGATTTAAGTGAAGTACTAGAGCAACTGCCTAGCTCAAAAGATTTAAGTGAAGCACATAGAGTATTTTAACAAATCATGATAAGCGTGTGGCTCTCTCAAACAAGTGTGTTCAGCAGGGATGATTGTGACAAGCTAAAAAGCAAAACAAATAAAGACTCATATAATACAAGACGCTCCAAGCAAAACTCATGATATGTGACGAATAAAAATATAGCTCCAAGTAAAATTACCGACGGTCGTTAGAAGAAAGTGGGGATGCCTTCCGAGGCATCCCCGAGCTTAGTTGCTTGGGAGTCCTTGAATATTACCTTGGGGGGCCTCGGGCACCCCCAAGCTTAGGCTCTTGCCACTCCTTATTCCTTTATCCATCGTGATCTCACCCAAAACTTGAAAACTTCAATCACACAAAACTTAACAAAACCTTCGTGAGATCCGTTAGTATAATAATGCAAATCACCACTTTAAGTACTGTTGCAATCCATTCATATTTTGTTATTGCATTATATCTACTGTATTATAACTTTACCATGGCTTATACCCCCTGATACAATCCATAGATTCATCAAAAATAAGCACACAACGCAACGAAAATAGAATATGTCAAAAACAGAACAATCTGTAGTAATCTGAACATTGACCATACTTATGTAACTCCAAAAATTCTAAAAAATTAGGACAACATGGGAAATTTGTATATCAATTATGTTTAAAAAATTCAGAGCAATATCACGTTTCTATGAATTTACAAAATTCCAGAACTGGGTGCAAATGTTTCTGTTTTTAACAGAATCAAATCAACTATCACCCAAACCATCCTAAAGGCTTTACTTGGCACAAACACTAATTAAAACATAAAAAGCACAATAATAACAGTAGCATAATTGTGTGTTTATAAAAAACAGCAAAGAAACAAAAATTTAAAGGATAACTATTGGGTTGCCTCCCAACTAGCGCTACTATTTTATGCCCCTAGTTAGGCATAATGCATAGTTTCAAGTGTTGTCATCTTTGGTTTTAGTTCCATAGGTGGCCCTCATGATTGACTCATATGGTGGATTAATTCTAGCTCTAGGGAAGTGTTCCATACCCTTCTTTAACGGAAACTGCAATTTAATATTCCCTTCTTTCATGTCAATAACGACACCTATAGTTCGTAAGAATGGTCTACCAAGTATTATGGGGCAAGACGGATTGCAATCAATGTCAAGTACAATAAAATCAACGGGTACATAGTTCCTATTTGCAAGAATAAGAACATCATTAATTCTACCCAAAGGCATTTTAATAGTAGAATCCGCCAAGTGCAAATTAAGAGAACATTCATCCATATTGGTAAAACCTAGCACATCACATAGAGATTTCAGAATTGTGGAAACACTAGCACCCAAATCACATAAAGCATTACACTCATAAATTGTAATCTTGACTTTAATGGTGGGTTCCGATTCATCATATAATTTTCTAGGAATTGAAATCTCTAATTCTAGCTTTTCTTCTAAAGCTTTCATCATTGCTTCTACAATATGTTTAGTAAAAGCTTTATTTTGTTCATAGGCATTGGGTGAATTTAGCAAGGATTGCAACAAAGAAATACACTCAATCAAAGAACAACTATCATAATTAAAATCTTTGTAATCCAAGAGAGTGGGCACATCACTAGTTAAAGTTTTTACCTCTTCAAACCCACTTTTAGTAAAAAAATCATCAAGTTTTTCACCCTTCGAATCATAGGGACGCCTTCTAGCTAAAGTTGACTCTTCTTCAGTACCCTTATCATCAAGTTTAATATTACTAAATAAGGAATCAATAGAATAAACACCAATCATTTTAACCTCTTCATCATTGCTACGAAAAAAATCGGGCGGAAACGCTTTCTCTAAAAATTCTCGTTTAGCTCTTAGTATAGCGGTTCTTTTCTTACTATCATCCATGGAGACATATAAAGCTTTAATGGATTCATTAATATCAATCTTGGGTGGCAAAATTTTAGTCTTAAGATTTTCCAAATCATGAATAATTCTATCAATGCTCCTAGACATATCATCAATTTTACTCAATTTTTCTTCTATCGTAGTGTTGAAAACTTTTTGAGCATTAATAAATTCTTTAATATTATTTTCAAGATCAGAGGGCATCCTATTATTATTATAAGAATTACCATAGGAATTGCCATAATTATTAGAGGAATTTCCAAGAAACGGCCTAGGATTAAAATTACCTTTATAAGCATTACTATTAAAATTGTTTCGCGAGACAAAATTCACATCTACGGGATCATTATTTTGCTCAATCAAAGTAGAAAAAGGCACATCATTAGGATCAATAGGAGCATTTTTACTAGCAACCAATTTCATAAGTGCATCAACTTTATTACTCAAAGTACTAATTTCTTCAACATAATTCACTTTTTTACTAGTAGGAGCTCTTTCAGTATGCCATTGTGAATAATTTGCGATAGTATTATCAAGCAATTTAGTAGCTTCACCCAATATAATCTCCATAGAAGTACCACCCACGGTGGAACCTAAAAGATTTCTAGACACAAAATTCAATCCCGCGTAAAAACTTTGTATGATCATCCACAAATTTAAACCATGTGTAGGGCAATTTCTTATCATTAGTTTCATCCTTTCCCAAGATTGCGCAATATGTTCATGCTCAAGTTGCTTGAAATTCATAATTTGATTTCTAAGGGAAATAATTTTCGCGTGATGAAAATATTTAGTAATAAAAGCATCTTTGCACTTATCCCAAGAATCAATACTATTTCGTGGTAAAGATGAAAACCAATTTTTTTCACGATCCCGCAAAGAGAAAGAGAATAATTTTAATTTCACAATATCATTGTCCACATCTTTTTTCTTTTTCACATCACACAATTCTACGAAAGTGTTTAGATGGGACGCGACATCCTCATTAGCATTACTGGAAAATTGCTCTTTCATGACAAGATTCAATAATGCAGCATTAATATCATACGATTCCGCACTAGCGGCAGGAGGAGCAATCGGAGTACTAATAAAATAATTGTTATTAGTATTGGAAAAATCACACAATTTTGTATTTTCTTGAGACATCGTGACTATGCAAACAAGATAACAAGCAAGCAAAGAAGCAAACAAGAAAAAGACAAACGTAAAATATTTTTGTATTTTGTAAAAACTTTTTAGAAGTGGGGGAGATGAAAACGGAAGACAAATGGAAAATAATGTAAATGCAAGGTGATGAAAGTTTATGCGTTGTCGGTGCAACAAACATTCACGTTTGCTGCCCGGACTCGTGCACAGGCGCGATGTCGATCAATCATCCAGTACCTATGCATGGCACAAGGATAAGCCAGAGAAGACGCTCTTCGTAAGATCAAGGAGAGCATTAAGAAGATCAATTTGACAGGAGGTCACCTCAGGAAAGCCTCCCTTGTCGGGCATGAGAGACTGGCCGGGTCGAGGCTACACCTAAGAGACAAGATCAGTTCACCCCGGCAAGGCTTCCAGGGCCGCCAAGCTCAGAACCTGCCAAGCTCCTCGCCGGCAGGCCTTCGCCAAGATGCCACCGCTCTACATCATCACACGCCGACTGCTAATCAATGCGGTGTCAAGCTCTCAAGTGGCAAGGTGGGTCCTATCAGGCACGTGGCAGCATGGTGAAGAGGCGATTAGCTTTACTGACACCCATCCAGAAGGCGTGTCACGATAATAAGGAGAAGATGGATAAGTGGCGTGGCAGGCTTGTCGGGCTTCAACCTCAGCATGACACCTAGCAGGTGCATTTAATGCACTTTGTCCTAAATGCCAGAGTTAGGTATGATAGCACTGTTAGCTATCTAATCATACTCAAATGAATGTTTTGCCACTTTGGTCGCCCCTTAAGCTATAAAAGGAGGCCCGGGGCAACCTAGCAAAGGGTTCGAAACCTAGACCCCATAACACTTGTACGCGCGCGCTGCTCTACCCGAGGCATCCTTGCCGAGCTTGAGCTCGCCGTGTCCTCGTGATCCTCCGAATCAATCCACCATAGCAGGAGTAGGGTTTTACGCTGCAAAGCGGCCCAAACCTGCGTAAAAGAGAGCTATCATCGCCGCGCCGTCCCTGTCGTTTCTGCTCTTTGTACAATGTGACCGTCCCCTTGCCGAACCACAAAGGGGCACCCGTGCCCCATAGGTGATCGTGCTTCCACGCCGACATCTTTGGCGCGCCAGGTAGGGGGCGTTGCTTGTGTGAACCTGAAGCAACAGCTAGCACGTTGATCTTCATCATCTTTTGCATCGTCCATGGCTCCCAAGAAGAGAAGCGGTGCAGCGACGCAACCTTCTACCTCGAAGGCTTCGTCACCTGCAGCTGCGGGTGCTGCGGGCACGGCAGCTGCGGCAGGTGGAGCAGGCACCATGGGCGTTGCTGCTAACGCTCCCACCGCGACTGGAGCGGGGACCGAGGCCGCAGGAGCGGCCCAACTTCATCAATATGTTGGTGATCATGCTCCTGCCGGTGCGGGTCATGGAGACGCCCAGCTCCCTCCTCCTCACCACACCGGCGAGCTCAACCAACACAACGTCGATGCTCGCTCCGGTGCAAGCCAAGATCCACTGGCCACACCGTCTAGAGGGGAGGCGACAGGATGCACGTTTTGTCCCACACATGACGAACATGACAAGACTCCAAGCGGCGCCATCGATCCTCAACGACCGCGTCCGCATGGGAAAGGCCCAGCTGATCAAGAGCCTGGCCATTAAGAACAGCTTCAGCCATGCCAGACTACCCTGGTGGTCGGTCCAAAACAGTAGGAGCACAACAACGCTCCTTCTGGCTCGTCCAGGAGTCGAGCGGTGTCGCGCTCTGCCTCCCATGCCATGCCAGGAATGGTGGCGGAAGCAATGGCCAGAGCCCAACTATTGCTGAACTTTCCCCCTGCAGCAGACAAGATGGATGAATGGAGAGCTACCATTCAGAGCCTCATTGGGTTTGTTGAAGCCAACAAGGCACAGCGCGCGGAACCTTCGCGGCACCCGCAGGAGACACCAGCCGCACCCACTGGCGGCCAACTTGAGAGGACCACACCCACGGTGTAGTCCCATCTGTGGCATCCTGCTCAAGGGCAGCCATGGCGGGCTTAGCAAACCTAGGACGTCGATGAGCCTGATGAAGCGTCAATGGCCTCGTCCGATCCACAACTCCAGCGGGATCAACGCCAAGTGTTGAGAGACAGGAAGAAGGAAGATGCCCGCGTCACCATTGAGCGGCGTCGTGAGGCACGCTGTCAATCAGACAGGCGTAATGGACCCGATGTTGACGAACCCGCGCCCGGTGCTGGCGCATACTTGCCTAACGAGGTAGGGTGCCCCGCCTTCACTCGCGAGCTGCGGCAAGTCCATTGGCCATCGTCTCGCACCTTCAAGCCTGACCTGCCGAAAAAGTATGATGGAAAACTGAACTCAGCCGAATTTCTAGGCATCTATATGATCGCCGTTCAAGCTGCCGGGGGAAGAGATGAGAAAGTGCTCGCCAATTACTTTCCATTGGCTCTTAAGCCTAATGTGAGGTCTTGGCTGATGCACTTGCCGGAGGATTCCATTTCCTCCTGGGTGGATCTGTGCAACGAGTTCGTTGGCGCCTTCACAGGTGGCCATCAAGAACCGGGGCAACCCAGTGACCTGCAAGCCCTTCTACAAAAAGAAGGGGAGAGTTTGTGCAAGTATCTCCAAAGGTTCAGCCGAGTGCACCACAACATCCCGAAAATACATCCAGCAGCTATGATCGTCGTGTTCCACACGTATGTGCGCAATCGCAAGATGCGAGCTAAGATGAATGTTCGGCTGCCCAAGACTGTTAACGAACTCTACACGTTGGCAGACAAGTGCGCTCGTGCTGAAGAAGGGAGAAGACTTCCAGGGGAAGAGGTTGGTGTCGAAGTCGATTCAGAAGATGACGACAACACCACCGCGCCTAGGAAGAAGAACAAAAAGCGCAACAAGAAGTGTAAGGAGAAGGCGGTGATGGCCGTCGAGAGCTCTAGTAACCTCAACACTGGCAAGAAAACAAAGACTGAGACGTCCGGCAAGGAGGCTGCTACTTGCACTGACTGCCGGGCGGCAGCGGCTGCCGGGCGGCAGCGGCTGCCGAGAAGACCAGCAAGTCTGACGGGCCATACTGCAAGATACATAGGACCAAGGGTCATGATCTCCAAGATTGCAAGCAAGTTGAACAGTTGGTTGAGAAGCAGAAGGCTTAATATGAAAGGCGAGATAAAGAGAAAGGCCAGAATGGTGCTAGCGGGAAAGGCCGTGGTGGCCGCAATGGTCATCGCGGCAAAGTCGACCAGCAGAAGGAAAAGCCCACCAAGGGCCGCGAGAAAAAGGAAAATGAAGATGACAGTGAAGAAGAGGATGATGAGACCAGTGAGCAGGAGTTTCAGAGGGCTACCGAGGGAATGTGCATTGATGGGGGTGCATCGTTGCACTCCTCTCACCGCCAACTCAAGTAGTGGGCGCGTGAGGTTAATGCGGCAGAACCAGTAGCAAGCGCTCGAGAACCACTTAAGTGGTCCCGCATGCCCATCATCTTTGACATTGAGGATCATCCAGATCGTACTACTGTGGTCAGATGCTTGCCATTGTTGGTTTCACCAACAATCCGCAACCTCAAGGTCACTAAGATCTTGGTTGATGGCGGGGCAGGGTTGAATTTGATCTCCCCTGATGTGCTTAAGAAGATCCAAATTGCTGATGAGGATCTGAAGAAGACTGTCACTTTCCAGGGGATCAACCAGGGGAGGAGCCAGCCAAAGGGAAAGATCACTTTGCCAGTAACATTTGGCAGGGAAATAAACTTCAGGACTAAGAAGATTGTGTTCGATGTTGTTGAGCTTCCCCTACCATTCAATGGAATCCTTGGCCATCCAGCTCTAGCCAAGTTCATGGCAGTGTCCCATTACGCGTATAACACATTGAAGATGCCGGGCCCTATGGGAGTCATCTCCATTCCATCAGATAAGAGGGATGCAGTCATCTGCATTGATAAGATGTATAGAGATGCGGTAGCAGCAGACGCCATCAAAACCTCAGCTCCCGCCAAGGAGCAAAAGAAAGCCAAGGGAACTAGCAAGGACACCGACAAGGACCCTGGGAAGTGCGTCTCTTCGGAGTGCGTTGCACCCGGCAGCGACTTGCCAGAAAGTTCGGCTAGCAAAAGATCCAAGGCTACTCCTCCTGCAACAAAAAAGGTTCTCGCGCTGCGGGATGGCACTGATGGTACTTTCACCATTAGTGCCACTCTTGACGACAAATAGGAAAGCACACTCGTTGCCTTCCTGCGGGCGAATGTCGATGTGTTTGCGTGGCAACCATCTGACATTCCCAGTGTTCCTAGGGAGGTGATCGAGCAGCACCTTGCTGTCTGCCCTCACGCCCGTCCCGTCAAGCAGAAAGTCAGGAAGCAGGCCTTGGAGCGGCAGCAGTTCATTGCCGAGGAGGTTCAGAAACTTAAAGCGGCAGGCTTGGTTAGAGGAGTGTTGCACCCAACTTGGTTAGCGAATCCGGTGGTGGCGCGCAAGGCAAATGGGAAGTGGAGACTTTGTATTGACTTCATAGACTTGAAAAAAGCTTGTCCAAAGGACCCCTTCCCCTTGTCGCACATTGATCAGCTTGTTGAATCCACCTCAGGATGTAATTTGCTCTCCTTCCTTGATGGATACTCTAGTTACCATCAGATCTTCATGGCCAAGGAAGACGAAGAGAAAACCACATTTATTACCCCATGTGGCACGTACTGCTTTGTGCGTATGCCATTCGGGCTAAAAAGTGCTGGTTCCACATTTGCAAGGGCCGTGCAGATTGGTTTTGAGCCTCAGTTGAACAGGAACATAGAAGCCTACATGGAAGATATAGTGGTCAAGACCAGAGATAAGTCAACACTCATTTAGGATTTGGAAGAAACTTTTGCAAACCTGCGGAAGATCAACTTGAAGCTTAACCCAGAGAAATGTGTGTTTGGCATTCCGTCCGGCAAGCTCCTTGGGTTCTTTGTGTCTCAGCGAGGGATAGAAGCCAACCCCGACAAGATCAAGGCAATAGAAAAGATCCAAGCCCCGAAGACTGTCAAAGATGTGAGACGTCTAGCTGGCTGCGCTGCCGTGCTAAGTAGGTTCATTTCAAAGTCCGATGAGCATGCCTTGCCATTCTTCAAAATCTTAAAGAAGGCTGGAGATAGCCCACAAGTATAGGGGATCGTTTGTAGCCTTCTTCGATAAATAAGAGTGTCGAACCCAACGAGGAGCTAAATGTAGAACAAATATTCCCTCAAGTTCTATCGACCACCGATACAACTCTACGCACACTTTAACATTTTCTTTACACAGAACAAGTATGAAACTAATTTGCAAGAATAAAACTATGAATACTTCGCAAGAATAAAAGTGGATAGCTTTTGTCAACGCGAAAGTCATTTGTCCCTAGGCAATCGATAACAAGACCGGTAATCATTCTTGCAATTTTAGATGAGGGAGAGGCATGAGCTAACATACTTTCTCTACTTGGATCATATGCACTTATGATTGGAACTCTAGCAAGCATCCGCAACTACTAAAGATCATTAAGGTCGTAAAACCCAACCATAGCATTAAGTATCAAGTCCTCTTTACTCCCATACGCAACAACCCACATATCCGTGTTTAGGCTGCTGTCACCCCCGCAACCGACAATCAGCGAATCATGAACATATTACAACACCCTACAGCGGGGATCCCTCCGTTTGCGTGAGACGGAGGGCACCATAGGACAATGCCATAATAAAATATACAATCATACCAACCAAGATCACGATTAACCCACAGGACAAAACGGATCTACTCAAACATCATAGGATAACCATAGATCATTGGGAAATAATATATGGAGTTGAGCACCATGTTTAAGTAGAGATTACAACGGGGAGAAGGGGTGTTACACCGCTGCATAGAGGGGGATAAAGTTGGTGTTCACGGTAGCAAGATTGTTGATGTAGATCGCCGTCATGATCCTTGCCCCAGCGGCACTCCGGCGCCACCGGGAGAGAGGGGGAGAGAGCCCCTCCTTCTTCTTCTTCCTTGGCCTCCCCCCTAGATGGGAGGAGAGTTCCCCCTCTGGTCCATGGCCTCCATGGCGGCGGAGGGGCAGGAGCCCCTCCGAGATTGGATCTCCCTCTCTGTTCTCTTCTGTTTCGCATTCCCCAGATCTGGTCAAAAACTGTTTCTTATATTCCCGGAGATTCGTAACTCCGATTACGTTGAGATTTTAACACGATTTTTTTCCGGATATAAGCTTCCTTGCGCCCGAAGTAGAGCCCCAACTGACGTACAAGGTGAGCACAACCCACCACCGCGCGCGTGGCCCCTGGGGCACGCCCCGGTGTCTTGTGGGGGCTGTGGACCCCCGTTTGCGTTGATTCCAAGTCCCAAAAATCACATATATTCCAAAATAATTCTCAGTAAAATTTTATTGCATTTGGATTTTGTTTGATATGGATATTCTGCGAAACAAAAAACATGCAAAAAACTGGAACTGGCACTAGGCACTGGATCAATAGGTTAGTCCAATAAATCATATAAATTGTTGCCAAAAGTATGTGAAAGTTGTATAATATTGGCATGAAACAATCAAAAATTATAGATACGACGGAGACATATCAGCATCCCCAAGTTTAATTCCTGCTCGTCCTCGGGTAGGTAAATGATAAAAAAGATAATTTTTTATGTGGAATGCTACCTAGCATAAACTTGATCATATGTCTAATCATGGCATGAATATTAAGACATAAGTGATTCAAAGCAGTAGTCTATAATTTGACATAAAGACATTAATACTCAGGCATCCCAACAAATAACCGTGTCTTTCAAAATATCAATGCTAAAGAAGGCTATCCCTACAAAATCATATAGTCTTGTCATGATCTGTCTTCTTAACACAAAGTATTTATCATGCACAACCCCGATGACAAGCCGAGCAATTGGTTCATACTTTTTAACGCGCTTCAGCTTTTTCAACCCTCACGCAATACATGAGCGCGAGCCATGGATATGGCACTACGGGTGGAATAGAGTATGATGAGGGGTGAGGGGTTGAACCTTGGTAAACTCGTGTCTCTCGTCCCATTCAACCCCTTCAAGCTAATCATCATAGTGATGGCTCCACACATAAGTCCTTTTTCTAGGGCAACTGCCGTGTTAAACCCACGACACCATGGATATAGCACTATGGGTGGAATATAGTATGATGATAGGGGTAAATATAGAGAAGACAAAAAGGTAAGAAAGTCTCACATCGACGCGGCTAACCAACGGGCTATGGAGATGCCCATCAATTGATATCAATGCGAGGAGTAGAGATTGACATGCAACGAATGCACTAAGAACTATAAGTGTATGAAAGCTTAAAATGAAAACTAAGTGGGTGTGCATCTAATCCTATAATGAAAAATACCCACTAGTATATGAAAGTGACAACATAGGAGACTCTCTATATAAAAAACATGGTGCTACTTTGAAGCACAAGTGTGGAACTAGCATGCCCCTTCTCTCTTTGTTTTTTCTTTTTCTTTTTTTTCTTCTTTTTTTTCCTTTTTTCTTATTTTCTCTCTCTTTGTCCGGAGTCTCATCCCGACTTGTGGGGGAATCATAGTCTCCATCATCCTTTCCTCACTGGGGCAATGCTCTAAAAATGAATAATGATGATCATCACACTTCTATTTACTTATAACTCAAAAGAAATAAAAATTACAACTCGATACCTATAACAAAATATGACTCTATATGAATGCCTCTGGCAGTGTACCAGGATGTGCAATGATCTAGCATAACAACGATATCAAAACGAACAAGCCATGGAAATATCATGCTAGCTATCTTACGATCATGCAAAGCAATATGACAATGAATGCTCAAGTCATCAAAACGGAAGCGATGGAAGTTGCATGGCAATATATCTCGGAATGGCTATGGAAGGGCCATAGTAGGTAGGTTTGGTGGCTGTTTTGAGGAAGATATAATAAGGCTTATGTGTGATAGAGCGTATCATATCACGGGGTTTGGATGCACCTGCGAAGTTTGCACCACATCTCGAGGTGAGAAAGGGAAATGCACGGTACCGTAGAGGCTAGCAAATTGCGGAAAGGTAAGAGTGCGTATAATCCATGGACTCACATTAGTCATAAAGAACTCATATACTTATTGCAAAAGTTTATTAGCCCTCGAAGCAAAGTACTACTACGCATGCCCCTAGGGGATAGATTGGTAGGAAAAGACCATCGCTCGTCCCCGACCGCCACTCATAAGGAAGACAATCAATAATAAATCATGCTCCAACTTCATAGCATAACGAGAGACTATACGTGCATGCTTCGGGAATCACAAACCTTAACACCAATATTCTTACTAACCACAACCGTTTACTAGTACCTCCCACATATTCCATCTCTATATTGCAAAACTATTGCAAGGAATCAAACATATCATATTCAGTGATCCACAAGTTTTATGTAGGATTTTATGACTAACCATGCAATTGACCAATTCCTGTTGACTCTCTATATAGATATAATTGAAGCATAAGAGTTTAATTCTTTCTACAAAAGATCATGCTCTAATAAGTATAAGTGAAGCAAAAGAGCATTCTACAAATAACGGTTTTCTATGTGAAGAGAAACAGGCAGTCCAAACTTCAAATGATATAAGTGAAGCACATGAAGCATTCTACAAAGCCATAGTCAAAAGATATAAGTGAAGTGCAATGAGCATTCTATAAATAGGCCATGGACTATCTCATACTAGCATGGTGCATAAAATAAAAATGAAAACTAAACACAAAAGACGCTCCAAGATTCACACATATCACATGAACGAAATGAAGACAAAAACGTACCGATACTTGTTGAAGAAAGATGGGATGCCTTCCGAGGCATCCCCAAGCTTAGATGCTTGAGTCTCCTTGAATATTTACTTGGGGTGCCTTGGGCATCCCCAAGCTTGAGCTCTTGCCTCTCCTCCTTCTTCTCATATCGAGACCTCCTCGATCTTTGATCACTTCATCCACACAAAACTCAACAGAAACCTCGTGAGATCCATTAGTATAATAATGCAAATCACTACTTTAAGTACTGTTGCAAACCAATTCATATTTTGTTTTTGCATTGTAGCTACTGTATTATAACTTTTCCATGGCTTATACCACCAATAAAAATTGATAGTTTCATCAAAACAAGCAAAACAATGTATAGCATAAGAAGTTTCTTGCAATTTTATCGTGTTGGAAACATAGAGAGGCAGAGATGTAGTTCCTCTCTCATAATAATTGCAAGTAGGAGCAGCAAGCACATGCATATTATATTCATCAAAATTATCATGTGTAATGGTAGAACGCAACCCATCAATATAATCCTTAATAAGAACAAACTTCTTCGATATAGTGTAGTTGGGAGAATTCAAAAAGATAATAGGACTATCATGTGTGGGTGCAATAGCAACAATTTCATTCTTAACATAAGGAACTATAGCAAGTTCATCTCCATAAGAATAATTTATATTGGCATCTTGGCCACAAGCATAACAAGCATCAAGTTCATCAAAAAGGGATATTTCAAAAGAATTAACGGGATCATAGCAATTATCGTAGCATTCATCCTTCGGTAAGAACGAAGGGAAATTAAACAATGTATGAGTTGAAGAGTTACTCTCATTAGAAGGTGGGCACGGGTGATCAACCCGCTCTTCCTCCGCTTGTTCTTCGCTCTCCTCATCAACTTTTTCATCCAATGAGCTCACAGTTTCATCAATTTATTCTTCCATAGACTCCTGCAAAATATTATTCTCTTCTTGGACAGCGGAGACATTCTCAATAAATACATCAATATCGTAATTGCATTTATAATTATCATAGCAATATTTAAGGATAGCAAAAATTTTAGGTCTATAAACTGAATCATCAAAATCTTCAAACTTTTCAAACAAAGATTCAATTTCATAAGCACCCTTAAAAGCAACAAATTCTTCTATTCGTTCCACATCATAGTAATCATATCTACCATTAGCATAAGAATCCATGGTTTCATTATCACTAAATTTGCATGAAAAGGGAAGGTGTGGAGACTTCATCCTAGGGCAACAAGTATAATCACATCTCTGGCATAAATTCCAAGCATACCATGCAACATATCAATTTGATCCCATAAGAGTTTCCCTTTTTGTGTCAAGCGATAATCCCTAAAGTATTCACGTTGATCCAATGTGTCTCCCATTATCATGTTGAATGGGGTTTTCTCAGGATTACCAAAGTAGTGGATAATATTTTTCACATAACGAGCATCGAGGGTTTTAGGAGGTTCCCCATCTCCATGAGTAGCAAGTACAACTAATTTTTTTGGTGTTTCATGTTCCATATCCATAACTATAGATAGAGAACAACTTAGAACAGAAAATAAAAACTACTTAGTGATAAAGCAAACAAGTACACACGAGAATATTCACCCCATGCTATTGCTCCCCAGCAACGGCGCCAGAAAAAGGTCTTGATAACCCACAAGTATAGGGGATCATTTTTAGCCTTCTTCGATAAATAAGAGTGTCGAACCCAACAAGGAGCTAAAGGTAGAACAAATATTCCCTCAAGTTCTATCGACCACCGATACAACTCTACGCACACTTTAACGTTTTCTTTACACAGAACAAGTATGAAACTAATTTGCAAGAATAAAACTACGAATACTTTGCAAGAATAAAAGTGAATAGCTTTTGTCAATGAGAAAGTCATTTGTCCCTAGGCAATCGATAACAAGACCGGTAATCATTCTTGCAATTTTAGATGAGGGAGAGGCATGAGCTAACATACTTTCTCTACTTGGATCATATGCACTTATGATTGGAACTCTAGCAAGCATCCGCAACTACTAAAGATCATTAAGGTCGTAAAACCCAACCATAGCATTAAGTATCAAGTCCTCTTTACTCCCATACGCAACAACCCACATATCCATGTTTAGGCTGCTGTCACCCCCGCAACCGACAATAAGCGAATCATGAACATATTACAACACCCTACAGCGGGGATCCCTCCGTTTGCGCGAGACGGAGGGCACCGTAGGACAGCACCATAATAAAATATACAATCATACCAACCAAGATCACGATTAACCCACAGGACAAAACGGATCTACTCAGACATCATAGGATAACCATAGATCATTGGGAAATAATATATGGAGTTGAGCACCATGTTTAAGTAGAGACTAGGAAAATTGCCCGTGCGTTGCAACGGGAGGAAAAAAACACGCCCATGCGCCGTGCTTCGCTATTGACTAAACAACAATTGCGATAAATCAAGTGGCAGACGGCGATGCAACTAAATGGACCAAATGGATAATTGAGTGTATACGATCAATCGATCAATTAACAATACGATTCTTTGGGGCGTTAGTTCGGAACCTGGGACGTGAATCATAAATAACGCACGGGCATGAGTTGTCTTCCTTTTAATCTTTCACATAAATATAAATATAGATATAATTTGGTTTTTAATCTTCCTTCTTATAATTTGGTTTTTTTGGTATAGATACAGATATATATAGATATATATATATATATATCTATATCTATTACCTAATATTAAAGAAGGGATTGTTTCTCTTTTTAGCACATATGCCCGTGCTTTGCAACGGGAGAGATTTTTTCCGACAAGCATCGGGAGAGATAATTGATGTGTCCATCAAAACGGTCTCCACAACAGTGGGGCGACAAAGCAGAGAGCTGTAGTGTTCTCGCGGGTCATGTTTGGCCCGCGAAATCTTTATAGTGGTGGGGTTGGTCGGAGTGGCGGCAACTACCCAGCTCGTGCCTTTTTTCCTTCAGGTCCGCCTCCTTGTCGAGGTGTGGTGACCTCCTGATTTTTTATAAAAAAATGCAAGCCTTTATTTTGGAAAAATCATTAATTTCTGGAAAAATGCAAACAAATTTGAAATAGGAAGATTTTTTAAAGTTCACCAACATTTTCTGAAAACAGGAACCATTTTTAAGGCAGAGCAACGAACATTGTTTGAATTTGTGAACAATATTTAAAAATGGAAACTTGTTTTGAACATTCAAAAACATTTTCAAAAATGCGTCTTTAATAACGAACATTGTATCAAATTTGTGAACATTTGCATAAAAGGAATATTTTTTGAATTTCTATTATTTTCTAAAACGCAATTTATTTCGAAATTCCCGAACAATTTTGTATCTTTTTGAAAAAATGCGAACATTTTTTGAATTTCGAACAAATTTGGAACAAGAATTAAAATTAAAGTTCCAAATATTTTTGAAAATGGGAACTAATTTTCAAATTCTGAATATTTAACGAAAACTTGTACAAAAAATGAAATTCTGATAAAAATATGGGAAAAAGGAAAAGTAAAAGTTGAAAAAGAACATAGAAAAAATGAAAATGGCGGGCCCAGCTTTGGGCGACCATTGCGAAGCTCCAACTATATGCAGCCCGCGCCGAGAAATTAGGTTTCCCAGCTGCGTGGGCAGGATAAAAATGGGTGGCTTCTCCGAGGGGAGCTCCTAACCGGCGCTCTAAGAGCCGGTTCGGCTTACTGGCGCCTAAATGCGATGCTACTGGGCCGACCGAGGAAAAGTTCGTGGGTAGCGCTAGCGCGAAAGAAAACCCCAAAAAGTGGTTCTCGTCGAGGATCGAACTCGCTCTGTTACAGCCGCATACGGGTTTCTCTAACCAACTGACCTACTGCTTAGTATTGACTTATTACAGGGTGAACTGTTTAAGAACATTTGTAGCCATCTAATTTATTGCACACATGCCATTTACTGTAGCGCTTTGATTTTTTAATTATTTGTAAACATTTCAAAAAAAGTTCATGAATCACAAAAAAGCACATTGGTTTTGTTAAAAACATCATAAAATTTTGAAAAAGTTCACAATTTTGAGAAAAAGTTAATCCATTTTGAAAAATAGTTCACAAATATTGAGAAAAAGCCTCACGGATTTAAAAAAAGTTAATCAAAATTTGAAAAAGCTTCACCGATTTGAAAAAAAAGTTCTTCAATTTGATATAAGTTCATCGAAATTGAAAAAAACTTCATCGAATCTGAAAAAAAGTTCATCGAATTTGAAAAAATGTTCATCGAATTTGAAAAATAGTTCATCAAATTTGAAAAAAAGTTCATCAAAGTACAAAAAAAGTTCCTGGATTTTGAAAAAAGTTCATCGCGTTTGAATTTTTAATCAAATTTCAAAATAAAAGTTCATTGAATTTGATAAAAGTTCATCTAATTTGAAAAAAGCTCATCGAATTGGGAAAAAGTCCATCGATTTTGAAAAAGTTCACAAATTTGAAGAGAATGTTCACGTATTTAGAAAAAAAGGAAAAGATATATTAAAAAAGAACAAAAATAGTTTTAAGAAAAATAAAAAACCAAACGTAACTGTTCCAAGAAAAAGAAAAAATCAAAAAGAAACAGGAGAGAAGAAAAGAAGTAAAAAACTGACAAAAGAAGCGAATGGTGCGGTGGCTGTGGTGGTTTGTGTAGTGTGCATAAGTCAAAGCAAGTCACGGTTCGATTCCACCCGCGCTCGTAGTATTTTTGTGCCTTAATAAAAGAGGAAGAAAGAAAATGAAAAATGGGCCGGCCCGCGTGGAGAAGGGGTGTGTGCACCCGTTTGCCTAAACACCTAAAACGGGCACTTAACGCGCCGTTTAGGAATCGCCAAATCCTATTTGGCACCCGACAAGGTTCTCTCCATCCCAAGAGTCCCCGGAGGCCAGCACACCAAGCCTTAAGCCGTTCTTGTTACCATGGTGCCCTGTAACAAAACATAACATGTGTCTTGTGTTTAGGTCCCGTACTATTTTTGGTTTTGCAATCGTTGAACTGATGTTTAATCACGTTAATGCATGTTATCCGTCTTACATTTTATCTATGGATGTTCATATGGTTAGCCTCTTATGCGCGTTTTGGTTGCCCACCAGTAACATGCTGCCGCGATTGCTGTGAGGAGCGGGTCCTTAGCATTCAGCTGGCGAGGATATGCCCCGGCATGTTTTTCCTTATAAGTCTTTGACGCTGCCGCTCACTTTGCTGAGCAGGCTCGAAAAAAAGCGGGGGCACAGACAAATACAACAAGGTGCCATCACACGAAAGATGTAGCCATATGAAAGCCTTGGTTGTCCGAGGGATAAGCAAGCACAAAATTGTAGAAAAGTCAATGAACATGCTAACTTAGCTTTTGCTCATGCTCCTCTTCTTTGCCGGACATGCCTTTGACCATGCATAATACCTCCTTGCTAGCTTGTGATCGATCCTCCCGTTCGTGTATCCAGCCTCGTTCTGAAAAGACAATACATGAGGGGGTGCTCAAGGGAAAAAACTTGGCAGTTTATTAGTTGCGCGTCCACCCTCGGCAAGAACCGGAGGGGATAACTGAGTGTTGCAGCTGACAATTGTATGGTAAAAAAGGGGTCAGCCCCTCTCTCCCTTTCCTTTTACTGTTAATGATCTTACAACGGCGGACATGATGGTCACGCTGGCGCGGAAGGCCTTGCCGGAGCACGCTTGCCGGGGTGTCAACCAACGGATTCGCACCAGCGTTCCACTCAGGATTTTCCCTTGTCGGGATAAATGTTGGACCGAGTTCCCCGTGGGCTCATCGACGCTGATGATGCTACCACTGCATGACTCGATCATTAACAGGTAAGAAGTGAGGAGGGGAGGTCGACCATGTACCATTTTTCTATTCGTCCAGATGATACCCTTAGGCATCGGACATGCTTGACAGGGGCTCGCAAGGAGGGCGACATGGCCGCATGCCCCGCTTCCTTTCCTGGATGGGGGTGGCCACGTCTCCCGAGCCGCCTACGGTCATTGTGTCGCTATCACCTCCCATTCCCATCACCGTCGCTACTGTGGCGGAAACGAGCGACGGGATCTGGGTAGGACAAGGTGAGGGAGCGATGTCGTCCTTCATTTCCGAGGTCGTTGATGAAAAAAGAAGATGTCGATGCAGATGATGGTGCAGCTCGACGCGCTGTTTACAGCTTCAGGTTCGCACAGGCGATCCCCCCTACCTAGCGCGCCAAAGATGTCGTTGGGGTCACGATCACCTATGGGGCCATGAGCCCCTTGTGGTTCGGCGAGGGGGAGATCATGTTGCACATAGAGCAGAAACCATAGAACAACACGACGGTGATGACGCTGGTGGTTTTTACCCAGGTTCGAGCCACTGGATAGCGTAAAACCCTACTCCTACTTTGGTGGATTGAGTCGAAGAGCACAATGGGCACACAGCGCTCAAGTCCAGCAAGGATGCCTTGGGGAGAGCAGCTATGCGTGTACAAGTGTGTTGGGGTCCGAATCCTTTGCTCTGTTGCCTTGGACCTCCTTTTATAGTTTAAGTGGTGACCACAATGGCAAAACAGTCTTTATCTAGTGATTAGACAGCTAACAGTGCTATCATACCTAACTCTGGTAGTTAGGACAAAGCGCATTAAATGCACTGCTAGGTGTCATGTTGTGGATGCAGCCCGGCAAGCCTACCGTGCCGCTTAACTATCTTCTGCTTATCAACTTGACACTCCTCTGGACGGGTGTCACTTGGATAAATCTTGTTTTCCAATAGGCCGCCACGTGCTTAGTAGAGGCCACTTAGTCACTTGGGGACTCGACACCGAACTGATAAGTGACTTGCATCGCAGTGCGGTGGAGTGGTGGAGCGGAGGTGTCTTGGCGAGGAGAACTACCCTTGGTGATCCCGGCAAGCCTGCCGGGGAAATCTTGGATTCGTCCTTGGGGCGGCCTCGACCTGGCCAGGCTCTCCTGCCCGGCAACGGAGGCCTTCCCAAGGTGATATCTAGTCATCTTGGTTTGTCTTGGTCTTCTTGATCCACTCTTTGACTTCTCAAAGAGCTGCTTCTCTGTCCAAAGATGTCATGGGGGTCACGATCACCTAAGGGGCCATGAGCCCCTTGTGGTTCGGCGAGGGGGAGATCATGTTGCACAAAGAGCAGAAACCATAGAACAACACGACGGTAATGACACTGGTGATTTTTACCCAGGTTCGGGCCGCTGGATAGCGTAAAACCCTACTCCTGCTTTGGTGGATTGAGTGGAAGAGCACAATGGGCACACAACGCTCAAGCCCAGCAAGGATGCCTTGGGGAGAGTAGCTACGCGTGTACAAGTGTGTTGGGGTCCGAATCCTTTGCTCTGTTGCCTTGGACCTCCTTTATAGTTTAAGGGGTGTCAGATTCAGGGCTCTGCAGACCCAAGAAAGGTTCGAACTCTGGGGCGTGTGCGAAGGACTCAACCTATCCAGCCAACTAGCTCATCGCCCTACGGCCTAGCTCGATGCACACGAACAAGGAAGAAGATGAACACGGCAGTTTACCCAAGTTCGGGCCACCTTGCGGTGTAAGACCCTACTCCTGCTTTGTGGTGGATTGGCCTCATGAGGGGCTGAGGATGAACTAGTACAAGGGATGAACAACCTCGCGAGGTCTATGGGTGAGGGAATCAGTCGACGAGGTTCCGATCTGATCCCGGGTCTCCTTCTACGGTGGTGGCTAACCCATACTTATAGTGGCCTCGGTCCTCTTCCCCCAAAACGTAGGCGGGAAGGGATCCCAAAGTGGCCAATTTGAAAGGGGACAGGTAGTACATCTTATCCTGATGAAAGGTGGTCTTCGCCTGCAAAGCTTCTGGTCATGACGCAGCAGTGGGCTCGACGATGACATCCGTCCTGCCGCGCCGGTGGCCTTGGTCTCGTTGCACTAGAATGGAAACCTTTGCCAGATTCGTTGGGAACCTGCGTCTATCCTTGCCTCCTTAGCACCAAAGAGGAAACTGCCTTCTCTGCGTCCGCTGGCGCCCGCTTGGCCTTGGTCGTCATGGCTTGCGTCATCCCAACCTCATGAGGTTGGGTACCTGCATAGAAATCTCCGCTCCTCAGGAGGCAGCCTGGGGAGGCCGCTCCCTCAGGAGGTCTTGGTGTCGTCCCCCTCGCGAGGGTGTTGTCTTGATAGTTTTGTAGATGGGCCGTACCAGGCCGTCGATGGAGCCACGCCGTGGACCGCAGGCAGGCAAGTCTGGGTACCCTGGTTCCCAGAATGCCGACAGTAGCCCCCGGGCCCAAGGCGCGCTCGGACTTGGCTTTGAGGCGAAGCCAAAGGGCAAGGGCGAAGCGCCGCGGGCCCCAATCGCCTGCGGGCCAGGCTGATGCGTGGCGCTTGACGGGACGTGGGCATCTCCGCTTCCCATGCCGCCTTGACAACTACTCAGACTTGACAACTGCCTGGTGCACGCACCCAAGCCATCATTGCCTCGCTGCGCGCTTGCCTTCTGCTTTTCCTTCTCCTTGCGAACTTGCGCCCTCCTCGCCAGATTCCGCGATAGCTCCTATCCACCTTGCCGCCATGTGTCCCAATAATAAGAAAGGCAGGACCCTTGCGGCTGCAGAGCCCTCGCCGGGGCCAGAACCAGCGCTGGGCCGGTCCACGGTGATCAACCAAGAGGGGCTGGATAAGGTCCGACATGCCATTGCTGCCGATTCCAACGAGTGGATGGCAACGAAGATCTGGCCTGCCTCCCGGACTTTGGCTGACATGGATGCCACCGAGATCCCTCTTCATCTCCACACCCTTCTCGCCGGCCTGCTGCCTCCGTTCTCCGATTTCTTCAACGCCGTGCTCTCGCACTACCAAATCCACACGCTGCATCTGGATCCCGGATCCATCGTCCTCCTCTCCGCTTTCGCATTCCTGTGCGAGGCCTTTGTGGGCATTGCCCCGTCCGTGGCCTTGCTCCGCCACTTCTTCTCGCTCCAATTGGTCGAGGGCGAGCAGCACTCGGGGTGCGTGTCGCTGCAGGCGGTGGCGGCAACTGCAGGCTTCGGCATCGACCCCATGCTTCGCCCGGACACGAGGGGATTCCGGAAGCAGTGGGTGTACGTAGATGCTACCGTGCGTAGCCCCCTGCTCCTGATCCCCTCCGCCCCGCGAAGCCGAGCTCCAGGTGGGGGCACGCAAAGTTGGTTGACCCACAGCTCGCCCGAGTCATGGCTAGGCTAGCCAATTCAAAGAAGGCGGAAGTGACGATGGCGATGGTGGTGAGGGAGTTCACCCAACGACGTATCACCCCACTTCAGCGCCATTCCCGCCCGATGTGGGCCTTTACCGGTCCCGCGGACGACATGAGGCTCCAGCGGCCTTCTCTTCCTTCCCGGACCCTGCGCGAAGTGCTCCGCCTCCTAACCGGCGAAGAGCCTGCCGAGCTCCCTCCGGACGGATTCCCTCCTTACGATCACCCGCAGGGGGGAGCCTTCGCCAAGAAGATGTCGCGCTTCAACGAGTGGGGGCTGCTCCTCGAGGGCCATGAGGGGCCTCGCGACAACCCCCTCTTGGTGACTCCCACGCACGGAGGCCCTGAGGTGCGCGCTCCCGAGGTGGTTGCGGGGGAGCGGGCTCCGCCTAGTGCTCCTGAGGTGGCGGCTGAGGGGCGGGCGCCACCATGCGCTCCTGAGGTGGCTGCCCCTGGCCCCACGGGCGGCGAGGGAGGAGCACCGCCCACGGATGCAGCCGCTGTCTTCGCCGTGAAGGGCTACGTGCCGGCCCCCAGCGAATCCCCTTTGGATCTCGGGGCATCCCGCAAGAGGAAGGGGCTCGAGAGCCGCTGTGACCCTTTCCTGAGGACCCTGAAAAGGAGGAAGTGGATAGCCGTGGACGAGTAAGTACCTTGCCCTCCTTGACTCTTTCATATTGCGTCTTCTTCTGACATTTGCCCCTCATGATCCCTTCCGTTGCGGGGGTGAGCTCGTCCCGAGCGCGACCTCCGGAGGCCAACGGTCCCGTCATGACCTTAGGCCTCATGAGCCGAAAGGCTGCGCACGAGGTGGCGTTTGTACATGAGCCAAGGCCGCCCTGGGGGGCCGCAGGCCTGCACTCCCCGCGTCCTTCTTCCGGAGCGACTTCTGGGGCACGGAGGCTGTGCCGAGGGCTCCCCCGCTGATCCTCGCCGGTAGCCGGGCAGCCTGCAGGACGGCGCCATCTTCAAGCAGCAGGGCGAGTCCGCGTCGGGCCCCACCTCGGGCCGCAGGAGTGAGCGAAGGAGTCCTAGCCCCTGGGCCCTTGCCTGAGGCGGGCGAGACCTCGCGCGCCTCTCGGGCTGGCTGGGGCGTAGAGGAAAACCCAGGCCAGGCATTGGAGCTCACACGCGGGCGCAGCGTCGTCCGGCACGACCTTCTTTAGGAGGCGTCGAGCGCGCTGGAGCGCCTCGGGGCGGAGCTTGGTGACGTTGATGCCCGCCTCGAGGCAGAGCGCCTACGCCTGGGGCGCGAATGGCGCCAGCTGCAAGTCACCATCAACTTCGGTCCCCTACAGCGCGAGCAGGCCTGAGCGGAGGCGGAGGGGCCCCTGGCCGCGGTGAGGGAAGCTCGCGATCACACCTTGAAGGAGGCCCGAGCCGAAGACCGCCGGCGCGAAGCGGCCGAGGCGCGCGAGAACGAGCTCCGAGCTTCCAATGCCATCCTTGAGCAGCAAGTCCGAGCGCGCATGGCCGCACTCGCTGCTTCGACGGTCGGGCTGCCCATGAGCGAGGCGAGGCCCTGCATGCCCGACGACATGCTGGCGCTGGAGGCGGTGGAGCTAAGACTGGAGCGCGAACGGCTGGAAGTGATGGAGCACCAAGTAGCTGTTGTCGAGGATGCCCTCGCTTCTCGGGAGGTGAGGATCCATTGAGAGGTCGACGAGAATGTGGCAGGGATCCGCAAGACCCTTGCCGAGGAATACCGTCGGAAGCTGGAGCTCCAGGAGGCTCGCTTCTGCATGCGGCACGATGAGCTGCAGGGCAAGGCCGACGCCCTCAAGAAGAAGCTAGCTGCGGTGGAGCAGCGAGAGAAGGCCGCTGAGGCAGCTCGGACTACCGCTGAGGCCGAGCTGTCTTTCCTCCATCAATAGGTTGAAGGCATTTCGTCCCTTGTAGAGAAAGCCTCGGACGAGGAGGGCCACCGTCGAGTGCTGCAACGTGAGCGCTCCTTGATGTTCGAGGCCCTTGGGCTTAGGGCCAACCGGGCCCTAAGCAACATCTGTGACGAGAATGTCTCCCGCCCGCTCAAAGTCGACGACGCCGACTACCTCAGCTTCTTCACCCAGGTCATGACTCGCCTCGAAGGCGAGGCCGCGAGGGCGCGCCAACTCGTCATGGAGAAGAGCCGCGACCTTCTTGGGCACGCGTTCTCGCGCGTCTTCAGCCACCTTCTTCGCTCCGATCCTGACTTTAACTTCGACGTCGCGATAGCCCCCGTGCCTGGAGCAATCCAAGATGTCCTGGCGAACTGGGTGGAAGATCACGTGGATGACTTGATCGCGGAACTCGCCCTTGCCGATGACGTGGTCGCGCCCGTGGTTGAAGAGGGTGGAGCTGATGATGATGACGATGGCAGCGAAGACGATGATAGCGTGTCTCGCTAGGCTTGTATTTCCCTGTTTTCCTGTCAGAATTTTGAATGTGACCCCGCGGGGGTGCGAAAGTATTTTCGGAAGAACTTTTTCTGCGATGTATTGAGTGGTATTTGCACTCCCTGTTGTCATCCCTCTTTTACTTTTCGCGCACTCACGACCCCTGAGTGGGGGTGGCCATCATTGTCGTGCCTGGTCGCAGTGCCCGGTTCCAGGTCCGGAAGGGGGGCGCTTGTCGAGGGTCCTGGGTGATGCGCGCCCGCCAGTTCACTCGGGAGCGTCGCGCGAGGATAGAGAGAGGTGTGCGCGCGGGCAAGGCCACAGCTGCTATGTCCTGGGCCCTTAGGGCGTCTTTAGAGCCGCCGGGCGGCCTAAGTGTGTGCACCATGCCCTGCCCCCGCTCGCGGGGTGCGATGGAGCGAACCACGGGTGCCCGCCATCTTTCGAAAAACGGAAACCAAGCGAAGGAAAAACAGCTAGGAGAAGAAAGAACCAGGACCCCCCTTTTTTCCAATAAAAACGCAAGAGCTGCAATTTCATTCCAAGAAATAGCAGATTCGGCTATAAGAGAAACCAAAAAAATAGCCGCGTCCGGCACCTATGCTAGTCTTCTAGTCTTCCCGCCAGCGTGGAGCATGGGGCCTCCACTGGGCGTGGGCATAGTCATTGGGGGACAGTGTCGTCCACCAACGCGGAGCATGGGGCTTCCACTGAGACGTGGGTGGGAGCCCCCGTGAGGCTCAGGGGCAGCGCTCAGGAAACTCCGGGGCGTGTACAACCCTACTCATTATTACGTGAGAGTGTCACGAGGGGAGATTTGAGGGGCGCTTCTTGCCCTTGGGCGGGGACCCCGCCCCGCGCATGCCTCGACCACCGTTGGGGCGTCCGAAAACCAGGACAAGACCAAGGGGCAAGGGGCTACGCGAGTGGTGGTAAGGTGGTCGCGGGCCCTCTGTCGGGGGAGGGCTCGCCGGCGCCTTCCCCGGAGAAGGACCCACTTCCAAATGGCACGCTCCACCGCGGTGGTGGTGCCATACGCCTCGTGACGCGGGGGGAGCCCTGGCACCAGGCTCACTCGCCGCGCGCGGGGTGTGTCCTCGCGCGACCTCCGGGTGCACCCTGCCTGCCCGGGGCGGAGCCGGGGCCCGGAGGTGCGCCGTCGTGGCACCATTTACCTGCGATCCAAGGTTAGCGCGATATGTTCCAAAGACATTGGTTGTAACCAGTGGCCGTTGCCGTCAAAGGTGCCGGCGGGGCATTGGGTTGGCTCGTAAGGGGCCCCGTTCCCGCCTGGCCTCGGCGATCCCGACATCCAGGTCGACATGGGGGACGTGCGCGGGCCCCCCTTTGTTCGTACAACGAGACCAGCGATGGCGGCACAGAGGCACCAGGGGCCATCATTCTGAATCCAGCCTCTAGTCCCTCCGCTCTGCTACTTACCATCTTCGGTGCCTGGTCGTGCCGACCAAGGGGTGGTCCTTCGTTGTGGCCCCTGGAGGGGCCGCCTATCCCAGACATATTCCGGGGGAACGCATCTTGAGTCGGGTGGGCGGTGTCACGTGCGAGATCACCACCGCGAGACCCTCTGGACTCCCTCCGGGAGGGCGAGCAGACATAGCGGGAGCAGGTGCAAACCCCTGGCAGCATCCGTGACGTAGGCAGGATATGAAAGGGCTCTGCGCCCTCGCAGGCGGCATCGAGCAGCTCAGCGACCTGGCCAAGCAAGGCGTCACGGCCGCCTTCCGCTAGCCGGCATCTCAGCAACTCTCGCGCCATGAGGAGCGCAACCCGCATGTTCACCAGCCCTCGGCGAACACGCAGGGACAACGCCGCGGCGTGGTCGGAGGACCGCACGGCGGCACGATTGCGGTACCGCGCGGAAGAGGGCGGTGGCGGGCCTCGTCGTCAACGGCCGGCGACGCCAGCGGCATCATCAGCCACGGGGAGCATGGGGTGACGATGAGCTCCGCGGCTGAGGGGCACCACCCGAGTGGTGCGAGTGGCCCAACGCTCAGCGCGAGCTCGGGGAGCCTCCGCCATGGGTGCGACAAAGCGAGGGCAGAACATGGTTGATGAAGGGGCAGGGATCTCGACACGCCCCTACCTGGCGCGCCAAATGTCAGATTCAGGGCTCCGCAGACCCAAGAAAGGTTCGAACTCTGGGGCGTGTGCGAAGGACTCAACCTATCCAGGCAACCAGCTCGTCGCCCTATGGCCTAGCTCGATGCACATGAACAAGGAAGAAGATGAACACGGCAGTTTACCTAGGTTCGGGCCACCTTGCGGTGTAAGACCCTACTCCTACTTTGTGGTGGATTGGCCTCACGAGGGGCTGAGGATGAACTAGTACAAGGGATGAACAACCTCACGAGGTCTATGGGTACGGGAATCAGTTGACGAGGTTTCGATCCGATCCCGGGTCTCCTTCTATGGTGGTGGCTAACCTATACTTATAGTGGCCTCGGTCCTCTTCCCCCAAAATGTAGGCGGGAAGGGATCCCACAGTGGCCAATTTGAAAGGGGACAAGTAGTACATCTTATCCTGATGAAAGGTGGTCTTCGTCTGCAAAGCTTCTGGTCGTGACGCAATAGTGGGCTCGACGATGACATCCGTCCTGCCGTGCCGGTGGCCTTGGTCTCGTTGCACCGGAATGGAAACCTTTGCCAGATTCCTTGGGAACCCGCATCTGTCCTTTCCTCCTTAGCACCAAAGAGGAAACTACCTTCTCTGCGTCCGCTGGCGCCCGCCTAGCCTTGGTCGTCATGGCTTGCATCATCGCAACCTCATGAGGTTGGGTACCTGCATAGAAATCTCCGCTCCTCAGGAGGCAGCCTAGGGAGGCCGCTCCCTCGGGAGGTCTTGGCGTCGTCCCCCTCGCGAGGCTTGGCCCCTCGCGAGGGTCTTGTCTTGATAGTCCTGTAGATGGGCCGTACCAGGCCGTCGATGGAGCCACGCCGTGGGCCGCAGGCAGGCAAGTCTGGGTAACCTGGTTCCCAGAACACTGACAAGGGGTGACCACAGTGGCAGAACAGTCTTTATCTAGTGATTAGACAGCTAACAGTGCTATCATACCTAACTCTGGTAGGTAGGACAAAGCACATTAAATGCACTACTAGGTGTCATGCTGTGGATCCAGCCCGGCAAGCCTACCGTGCCGCTTAACTATCTTTTGCTTATCAGCTTGACACGCCTCTAGACGGGTGTCACTTGGATAAATCTTGTTTCCCAACAGACCGCCACATGCTTAGTCGAGGCCACTTAGTCACTTGGGGACTCGACACCGCACTGATAAGTGACTTGCGTCGCAGTGCGGTGGAGCGGTGGAGCGGAGGTGTCTTGGTGGGGAGAACTACCCTTGGTGATCCCGGCAAGCCTGGCGGGGAAATCTTGGACTCGTCCTTGGGGCGGCCTCGAGCTGGCCAGGCTCTCCTGCCCGGCAAGGGAGGCCTTCCCAAGGTGATATCTAGTCATCTTGGTTTTTCTTGGTCTTCTTGATCCACTCTTTGACTTCTCCAAGAGCTGCTTCTCTGTCTTGGCCTTGCTTGGACGTTGGTGTAGTTATCTTCTTGCCGAGCTTTTGGCTGCCGGGGCGGAGGTTCACTATCCGTGCACAAGTCAGGGGAAACACATACCCCTGTTTGTGTACCCCGACATGAACCGTTTATGTTTTCACCATTATACCTATGTTCTTGATCCGATCTTGCAAGTTATACACACCTATTACGTGTTATGATCCGCATACCCCAAAGTGACAACAATTGGGACACTTTCCGGTGACTACCATAATTTGAGGAGTTCATGTATTCACTATGTGTTAATGCTTTGTTCTGGTTCCCTATTAAAAGGAGGCCTTAATATCCCTTAGTTTCCTTATGGACCCCGCTACCACGGGAGGGTAGGACAAAAGATGTCATGCAAGTTCTTTTCCATATGCACGTATGACTATTTACGGAATACATGCCTACATTACATTAATGAACTGGAGCTAGTTCTGTGTCGCCCTAGGTTATGACTGTTATATGTTGAATATTATCTAACGTTACCACTGATCCAATGCCTGTGAGTTTTCCACATATTGTTCTTGCTAAGTTGCTACCGTTGTTACAACTGTTACAACTGCTACAAAATTACTGCTACTACTGTTACTGTTACTGTTGCTATCACTGCTACTACTATCAAACTACAATACTACTTTGCTACTGATCAGTCTACTGCAGATATTTAATCTCCAGGTGTGGTTGAATTGACAACTCAACTGCTAATACTTACAAATATTCTTTGGCTCCCCTTGTGTCGAATCAATAAATGTGGGTTGAATACTCTACCCTCGAAAACTATTGCGATCCCCCTATAGTTGTGGGTTATCAAGACCTTTTTCTGGCGCCGTCGCCGGGGAGCATAGCTATATTTGCTGAGTCACTTGGGATTTATATCTATTGATCACTATGTAGAATCTTAAGGATGATAGAACCAAGATCGTTCCCTCTAAGACAAGGGGAGGTAAGGAACTGTTATCTAGCTCTGCACTTGATTCACCTTCTATTTTGAGTAAGATTGCAACATCACCACATGCTATTAATCCTGATATGTCGCAAGTAATTGATGATGCTACTTGTGCTATGAATGATGTTATTGATGATGCTAGTACTCTGCTTGATAAGACTGTGCCACTAGGTGAATTTCTTGATGAGCAACCTGCTAGAGCTAAAGAAACTGAGAATGTTGAAACCAATGAAATTACTGAAACTAATGAAATTATTGAAACTAAAAATTATGATTCACCTATTGGAACTAGTGCCCCTAGATATGAATTGCCTGAGATACCTGAGGGTTATGTTATGGATGGAGAAGTAGCTAGAAACTTTCTTGCTTGTAAGGATAGAGATGATCTTAAGAAATTATTATGCAAGTCGAAAGAAAAATCTTTGAATGCTAGAATGAAATATAATCCTAAGTTTTCTACTTCACCTATCTTTATTACTTATAAGGATTATGAATTCTTTGTCGACCCAGAGTTAATTACTTTGGTTGAATCTGATCCTTTCCATGGCTATGAAACTGAAACTGTTGTGGCACATCTTACTAAATTAAATAATATAGCCACCCTATTTGCTCAGGATGAAAAAAATTCGCTACTAATATATTCTTAAGTTATTTCCTTTCTCGTTAAAGGGTGATGCTAAGATATGGTACAATACTCTTGCTCCTGGTTGTGTGCGTAGTCCCCAGGATATGATTTATTACTTCTTTGAAAAATATTTTCCTGCTCATAAGAAACAAGCTGCCTTATAGGAAATATTTAACTTTGTGCAAATTGAAGAAGAGAGTCTCCCACAAGCTTGGGGGAGGCTTCTCCAATTACTTAATGCTTTGCCTGATCATCCTCTTAAGAAAAATGAAATACTTGGTATCTTCTATAATGGACTAACCGATGCTTCTAGGGACTACCTAGATAGTTGTGCTAGTTGTGTTTTCAGGGAACGGACTGTTGAAAAAGCCGAGGAACTATTGAATAATATATTAAAGAATTATGATGATTGGACACTTCCTGAACCACCGCCTAAACCCACTCCGAAGAAGAGGGGTATTTTATTTCTCAGTCCTAAAGATATGCAAGAAGCAAAGAAATGTATGAAGGAAAAAGATATTAGAGCCGAGGATGTGAAAAATTACCACCTATTGAAGAAATACATGGTCTTGACACACCACCACATGTGGTAGAGGTAAACTCTTTTATAAAGTTTGATGAAGGTGTTATCCCTTATAATAAACATCCTAGTCAATGCTTATATGAATTTGATAACTACATTGTGAAACAAGATCACTTCAATGCCTATGTTATGAAACAATTAAAGCAAAATGCTGATTTGATTGCTCGCTTGAGTGACTTCTTATTTAGAATAACTAATGATCTCAGAGGAGTAGGAAAACATGCTTCTATGGTTCAGACTCAATTAGAACAAGTTGCCAAATCTCAAAGTGAGTTACTCAATGAAATGAATAATAATATGAATGATCATGCTGTTAGAGTAGTAACTAGAGGAGGTAAAATGATTCAGGAGCCACTTTATCCTGAGGGACACCCTAAAAGAGTTGAACAAGACTCTCAAAGAATTAATACTGATGCACCTAGTCCCTCTAAAAATAAAAAAAAATGATAGGACTTTGCATACTTCTAGTGAACCTGAGATAGAAAAACCTTTTTATGATGATAATGATGTTTCTATTCTTGATGCTGAAACACAATCTGGTAATGAACATTCACCTAGTGATAGTGAAAATGACAATGGTGATGTTCATATGGATGCTCAACTAGAAAATGATAAAGAACCAGACAATGATGTTGAAATAGGACCTGTTGTTGATCTTGATAACCCACCTTCTAAAAATAAATGTTATGATAAAAGAGACTTTGTTGCTAGAAAACATGGTAAAGAAAGGGAACCATGGGTTCAGAAACCCATGCCCACTCCACCTAAACCATCTAATAAAAAGGATGAGGAAGAATTTGAAAGCTTTGCTGAAATGCTTAGGCCAGTCTTTTTGCGTACTTGTTTGACTGATATTTTAAAGATGGCCCCTTATGCTAAATACATGAAAGATATTGTCACTAATAAAAGAAAAATACCTGAAGCTGAAATCTCCACCATGCTTGCTAATTATTCCTATAAGGATGGAGTACCTAAGAAATTAGGAGATCCAGGAATACCAACTATGCCATGCTCTATCAAAAGAAACTATGTGAAAACTGCTCTATGTGATTTGGGAGCTGGTCTTAGTGTTATGCCTTTTAAGACTTGATTTAAATAAATTCACACCCATTGAAATATCTTTGCAAATGGCTGACAAATCAACTGCCATACCTATCGGACTTTGTGAGGATGTGACCGTTGTAGTTGCAAATGTTACTATATTGACAGACATTGTTATACTTGAGATGCCCGAGGACTACAACATGTCGATTATCCTTGGTAGACCCTTTTTGAACACTGCAGGGGCTGTTATTGATTGCAACAAAAGCAAGCTCACTTTTCATATCAATGGTAATTAGCATACGGTGCACTTTTCGAAGAAACAATTTCAAGTGAATGGTATTAATGTTATTGAAAGGGCTCCGAGAATTACTATTGGAAGCTTTCAACTCCCTCTACCTACTGTCAAAAAGAAATATGAAACACTCATTGTTGGGGATATGCATATTCCCGTTGAGGTAACTTAGTGTTTTACGAAAGTTCTTCGGGTTCATGCTAATCTAAAGTGGTTGTTAATAAGACTTGATCAACCTTATTAATGGATTGTTTTCGAGAGGCATGTGGTCGATGAATTTAGTAAGCACAACCTTCTATCCCTACCTTTTGTCCTCTGTTATTTTTAGTTAAATACAATAAAATGCCATGAATATCTTGTTTTCTGAATTATCCGTGCAATAAAAAGGTGCCCAGAAATGAAAGTGCTCAGAATGACCTGAAATTTTAACACGATTTTTTTTCAATATTTGAGAATTTTTGGTACTAAAAACACCACATGGGGGTGCCCCTGGTGCCCACTAGGCACTAGGGCATGCCATACCCACCTGGCGCGCCCTGGTGGGTAGTGGGCCCCACAAGGCCCCCCTCACTTATACCTTTAGCTCACTTCATCACCTACCTCCAGAAAAAAATCTCTGTAGCTCTCTCTCTCTCTCTCGTGTTCTTGCTCTCAAACCCGTGAATTTCGATCTCTTTGCTCGGAGCTCCGTTTCCGAAACTATTTTGGGGGATTGTTACTTGGTATGTGACTCTTCAATTGCTCCAATTAGTTTTTGTTCTAGTGGTTTATATTTTGAGTAATTAGCTACTATTGGTGTTGCTGTAAATGAGCTTGCATGTTGAATTCTTTGAGTTCCAAGTAGTTTGAATGCTTGATATAGCCTCTAGACATCCATATGAGTAGTTACTATCAATCTAGTGAAGTTTTATTGATATCATTTTGTGACCCAAAAATTTCAGAAATTTGGTCATAGTAAGATGGATTTCTTCCGAAGGAGTTCCTCAAAAAGGAATGCCAAGGAAGTCACCAGGGAATCATCAGATGGTGACATCAACACTCCGCGCAGGACGGAGGTTCGGCCATGCGAATGGCCACACAATAACTTCATCAACGAAGCCGGGTTCTATCAAGAGTTCGCGCAGTTTGTTGCAAATGCTGGATTGACCAACTTCCTCGCAGATGAGTGTGACCAACGCCACATCCTTACAAATTCCTTTGTGCAAAACTTTCATTTCCTTAATAGGCTTCAACCTCCTGCGGTGCGGTTTAATTTATACTCTGAAACCCGTCAGATACTGCTTACTGAATTCTGTGAGATATGTTTAATTCCCTTTGATGGGGAATTAAGAGAGCCTATACCGGTGCAGTTCGAGGGTTTCCTCCGTACTTTAATTATGGGAGAGGAAAGGGGCGTGTCGAAAGCCACAGCCACTAGTTTGCAATTTCCTTCTGTGCATTACTTTGCTCTATTCATAATGAAATGCTTAACTGCTAGAGAGAAGGGCAGTATACTTAGTGCTCCCGACCTTGCCATTTTACGCTGTGCACTTCACAATGACCACACCTCTAACCTAGGGGCTATTATTGCACGTTGTTTGCACACTAATAGAACTAAGGGTAAAATTCATGGTGGTATTTTTTCCACTCACCTAGCGAGACGCTTTAACGGTCAGATATGCCAACATGATTACTTTCTACCTAGAGTTTACTTGGATCACCAGGCGATGGTGGCCCACCACTTTATTGATGCCCCTAAGGCTTCGCAACATATTCGCTATAACTTGGTATTCAGTGAGAATACCCATGATATTATTCCGTTGCTTGCACCTGCTCTGTTTGATTCTTATGCCAGGAACGTATATACCGTCCTACCATAGAACATTATCTCCTATCGAAACACACATGCAGCGACAGAGGAGGCACCCCAGGAGTGGGACGCTCAGGTGCCACCACCTTAACACTTTCACATGGGACCAGTCGGCTACTACGGATGGTGATTACCAAGCTAGGCGAAAGCCTAAGCTTGGGGGAGTATGTATTTCCCACCGACATTACATTCATGTTCACACATTTCATTCGAGTTGTCGGTGTTCACACTTTTTCATTGTATAATCCATGTTAGTTTTATTTTCTTGCTTTCTTCTTGTGTGGTCGAAAAACTTTGAGAAAATCCAAAAAATATTTCTCACTTCTTCTTTTCGGTTTTCCTTTCTAGTTTAAATTAGTTGCAGTATTAAAAGGAAACCCAAAAAGATTTCTCATTTCTTCTTTTGCTTGTTGGGAGCTTTCCCGTGTAAATAATTTTTCTCGTTCTTGTTTTTCTTTCTTTAACTTGCTTCTTTAAAAAAACTAAAAACTCCAAAAATATTTCAATGTGTTTCTCTGACATTCTTTTCTTTTGTTGAGTCGTACTAAGGAGAGGACCACGATGAAAATGCTGAGTGGATCTCATATGCATTATTGTTGATCTAACAAAGTGCTCAAATTATTTGGTCTTCTCCTTTAAAAAAATGTTTGCAGATTCCAGCTTAGTCCACGGCACTCTTGCACTATTATTATCTTCATATCATTCGGTCGTGCAAGTGAAAGGCAATAATGACGATCTATGATGAAGTGTCTGAGGCAAGAAAGGCGGGTATGAACTCAACTTGTTTTTGTTTTTGTAAATATGTTTAACTGAGTATCCATGATTCAGCACAATATAATTAAACATGTTTATGATCACAATTAGAGATTATAGTTTCTCATGCCATGCTTAAGTAGCTAGGAGTTGATGATTTATCTTGGGTGCCAACATGCATTAAAATGGTTGTGATGTAGTATGATAATATGGTATCCTCCTCTGAATGTTTCAAGTGGCTTGACTTGGCGCATGTTCACACATGTAGTTGATTCAAAACCAACATAGCCTCCACGATATTTATTCATAATGCATGATCATGACCGTTTTTGCTCTCTAGCTGGCCGCTTCTCAATCTAATTGCTAGCCTTCGCTTGTACTAAGCGAAAATACTGCTTGTGCATCAAAATCCTTAAACCAAAGTTATTCCAGATGAGTCCACTGTATCCACCTATATGCGGTATTACCCTACCATTCCAAGTAAATTTGCATGTGCCACCTCTAAATATTCAAATGAACATCTGTTTTGTGTGCCCGTACCACTCATGGAGTGATAGGGGGTGGTCAGTATCTTCCATGCTAAGCGGGTTATTCTCAAGATGAGTGTTTATTAACTCGTCCTTGCATGAGAGGGGCCGGTAATCAGGATGCCCAGTCCCAAGATAAAAAAATTCAAATAATTAAACAAAACTCCCCCGGACTATTGTTGGTATGGAGGGCACCCGAGGATTCGGCTAGCCATGGCTTGTGTTTGTTGGTGGAGGGGGGGGGGGTAAACTTTACTTTTATCGCTTGGGAACTGCCGCTAATTTGTTTAGCATGGAAGATATTGAAAACTCTTGGTCGTAACGTTGACAGGAAAGGTATACCTCCCAAAATTATATTTATCTCCGATTTAAGCTTTGAGCTCTGGCACCTATGCAAATCCCTACTTCCCTCGGCGAAGGGCCTATCTATTTATGTTTATGATATTTTACTTTTATTGTTGAGTCATCACCTTCTCAAATAAGCACCAGTCCTGAGAGCACTATTGTCATCCTCATGCATTGTGTATAGTTAATGTTGAGTGCATCATGACTAGATCTCTTCTACCATGAATTACAATGTTTAGTCGCTGCTTGAACTTTGGAGGTGCTCTGCATTTGTGTTTTACGGTCTCAGAAAAGGCTAGCGAGATACCACTATTGTCATATTATATCATGATTGTTTTGACAAAGTGTTGGCATTTGAAATTTCTTATTATTGCTCGCTAGTTGATTATGCCATTGATATGAGTGAATATAATTTCTATTAGTTATCGTCTGCATGGTTAGTCTTGATCTTTACTGAAAACCCGGGTATTATTTAAGCATATATATGGACACAAGAACAAAAGAGTTCGTAAAAGTTTTTCTTTGTCACTTCCAGTTTATCAACTGAATTTCCTGAGGACAAGCAATGGGTTAAGCTTGGGGGAGTTGATACGTCTCTGTCGTATCTAATTTTCCTAATGCTTTTGCTCTTGTTTTGGACTCTAATTTGCATGATTTGAATGAAACTAACCCAGACCGACGCTGTTTTCAGCAGAACTACCATGGTGTTGTTTTTGTGCAGAAATAAAAGTTCTCAGAATTGGACAAAACTTTTTGGAGAATTATTTTGGAATAAAAGAACAATACTGGAACCAAGACCCACTGGAGGGGCCCCCAGCTGCCCATTAGGCACCAGGGCGTGCCACCCCCCTCTGGCGCGCCCTGGTGGGTAGTGGGGCCCACAAGGCTCCGCTGACCCTAACTCTAAATCTATAAAATCCTATTTTCGGAGAAAAAATAGGAGAGGAACTTTCATCGCGTTTTATGATACAGAGCCGCCGCCACCTCCTGTTCTTCATTGGGAGGCCAGATCTAGAGTCCATTCGGGACTCCGGAGAGGAGGATCTTCCGTCTTCATCATCATCAACCATCCTCCATCACCAATTTCATGATGCTTACCGCCGGGAGTGAGTAATTCCTTCGTAGGCTTGCTGGACAGTGATGGGTTGGATGAGATTCATCATGTAATTGAGTTAGTTTTGTTAGGGCTTGATCCCTAGTATCCACTATGTTATGAGATTGATGTTGCTATGACTTTGCTATGCTTAATGCTTGTCACTAGGGCCCGAGTGACATGATTTCAAATATGAACCATTTATGTTTTCACCATTATATCTATGTTCTTGATCCGATCTTGCAAGTTATACGCACCTATTACGTGTTATGATCCGCATACCCGAAAGTGACAACAATTGGGATTCTTTTCGGTGACTACCATAATTTGAGGAGTTCATGTATTCACTATGTTTTAATGCTTTGCTCTGGTTCTCTATTAAAAGGATGCCTTAATATCCCTTAGTTTCCTTATGGACCCCGCTGCCACGGGAGGGTAAGACAAAAGATGTCATGCAAGTTCTTTTCCATAAGCACGTATGACTATTTACGAAATACATGTCTACATTACATTGATGAACTGGAGCTAGTTCTGTGTCGCTCTAGGTTATGACTGTTATATGATGAATATTATCCAACGTTATTACCAATCCAATGCCTACGAGTTTTCCACATATTGTTCTTGCTAAGTTGCTACTGTTCTTACCACTGTTACAACTGCTACAAAAGTACTGCTACTACTGATACTGTTGCTATCACTGCTACTGCTATCAAACTACCATACTACTGTGCTACTGATCACTCTGCTGCAGATATTTAATCTCCAGGTGTGGTTGAATTGACAACTCAACTGTTAATACTTACAAATATTCTTTGGCTCCCCTTGTGTCGAATCAATAAATTTGGGTTGAGTACTCTACCCTCGAAAACTGTTGCGATCCCCTATACTTGTGGGTTATCAGACCCCTGTGTCATTGCACTTACTTTCCTGTCACTACCGCTTGGGCGGTAGTACCGCTCCCCAAGCAGTAGTACCGCTTATGTGCATGCTAAGGGCTGCATAACGGTTGGATTTGTCCCCCACTATATAAAGGGGCCTTCTTCCCCAAGAAGACCACCTCTTCCTCCCCAAACTCCATTGTTGCTCCAAAAGCTTATTTTCACCCGATCTCTCTCCTTAGCCAATCAAACTTGTTGATTCTTTAGGGATTCGTTGAGAAGGCCCCGATCTACACTTCCACCAAGAGAAAATTGATTTCCCGCCACTAATCCCTTGCGGATCTTGTTACTCTTGGGTGTTTGAGCACCCTAGATGGTTGACGTCACCTCAAAGTCACATTCCATTGTGGTGAAGCTTCGTGGTGGTGTTGGGAGCCTCCAATTCAGTTGTGCAGAGAGCCCCAACCTTGTTTGTAAAGGTCCGATTGCCGCCTTCAAGGGCACCACTAGTGGAATCACGGCATCTCGCATTGTGTGAGGGCGTGAGGAGAATACGATGTCCCTAGTTGCTTCTTGGGGAGCATTGTGCCTCCACACTGCTCGAACGGAGACGTACTTCCTCTCAAAGGGAAGGAACTTCGGTAACACATCCTCGTCTCCACTGGCTCTAGTTGTGGTTATTTCTTACCTTTACTTTGTGCAAGATTTACTTGTGTTGTATCCTTTATTTGCTTGTGTTGTGGTTGTTGCTAGCATCATATAGGTTGCTCACCTAGTTGCAGATCTAGACAACCTATTTGTTGCTAGCCCTAATTTGTTAAGAAAAGCTAAAAATTGGTAGTTGCCTATTCACCCCCCTCTAGTCAACCATATCGATCCTTTCAGCTACTAAGGGTAAAACGAGGGGGTTTAATCATATTGCTTGGTTTTATTCTCTCTATATTATGGCATTTTGCTTAAAGCATTACTCTGTTTGTGATGAACTTAATACCATAGATGCATGCTGGATAGCGGTCGATTGGTGTAGTAATATTAGTAGATGCATACAGGAGTCGGTCTACTTGTCACGGGCATAATGCCTACGTACATGATCATGCCATGAATATCGAAATAACTATGCGCTTTTCTATCAATTGCCCAACAATAATTAGTCTACCCACCATATGCTACTTTTATAAAAGAGAAGCCTCCACTGAAAACTATGCCCCCTAGGTCTATTTTAATCATATTATAAAAACCAAAATTACCTTGCTGCAATTTTTTTTACTTTACCATTTATCTATCACCTATTATCAGATTTTATCCTTGCAATTAACAAGTACAAGGGGATTAAAAACCCTCTTGCCCGCATTGGGTGCAAGTATTTGCTCTTGTGTGTGCAGACACTATCGACGGGTGTTTGCGTGACCTTGGTTCTCTACCGAGGGAAATACTATCGGCTACTATATTGCTTCACCCTTCCTCTTCGGGGAAACCCAACACAGCTCACAAGTATCAGAAAGAATTTCTAGCCTCGTTGCCGGGGAGATTTATCAAACAACCAGAGGTACCAACCACTACAAAAAAAAACACATCCGTGACATTTTGGGCCGAACGATTTTTTTTCCTGTCATGCTTATGACACTTCTTTGACGATAATTGTGACAAAACCCGGTATCATCATAGATGTGGTGGGCTCCTACTTCTATGACAAAAAATCATGACAGAAAATGGGCTTTTCGTCCTGGGCGGGCCGGAGACGCAGCTGCATGACATTCTTTGGGCCGTCGATGACGGAAAAAACCGTGGTAGAAGCAAGGGCGAGGAAAATATCGGGGAGTTCCCGGTTACGGTGGGTGGTCGGGGCCGAGCGATGCACGGAGGGATTGCGCGTTTCTCTCGTACACGTACGCGCGTGGGTGCGAGGCGTTGGGCTCTAACTGAACCCGAGCGAGGCGTTCGCCTACTGAACCCGAGCGATTGCACTGCAGGCTACGCGTTACTGAACCCGAGCGATTGCACTGCAGGCTACGCGTTACTGAACCCGAGCGATCGATCGATCTGGCTGTTAACTGAACCCGATCGAGCGATTCCTTCATTACTATTGCTAACTGAAGCCGACTGAACCTGCTGCCTCTTGATGAACAGTGAGCATTGTTGGGGGTTGGATGAACAGTTCCCGGTGGGGGTTGGATGAACAGGACCCCATGGTAGTAGAGGCCGTTGCCGCTGGATGAACAGGACCCCGATCGAGCCGGTTGGGGGTGGATGAACAGGACCCCGTGGAGGAATGGTTGAACAGTAGCCGGTGGAGGGCTGGATGAACAGTAGTTGGTGGAGGGCTAGATGAATAGTAGCCCCGTGGAGGGGTGGTTGAATAGTAGCCGGTGGAGGAGCGGTGGAGGCTGCATGAACAGGAGCCCGCGGATGAACAGTAGCTAGTGGAGGCAGGAGGGAGACGCCGTGGATGAACAGTCGCAGGTGGAGGCTGGAGGAGGTCGACGGTGGATGAACAGTTGCCCGTGGAGGCTGGAGTGAGGCAGTAGACGGTGGATGAACAGTAACCCGTGGAGTCCCGTTTTGCAGTACGCCACACCCCTCCCGATGAACATGACCCCTGTTTCGACCGTAGGAGGTCGAAGAGAAGTCCGTTTCCTCTGTTTTGCATTACGCCACACCCCTCCCGATCAACAGGACCCCGTTTCGACCGTAGGTACTCGAACAGAAGTCTGTTTCCTCCGTTTTGCGGTACGCCAGACCCTTCCCGATGAACAGGACCCCGTATCGACCGTACGCGGTCGAACAAAAGGCCCGTTTCCTCCGTTCTGCGGTACGCCAGGCCTCGTTTTGGTTGTTCCGTCCAAGCCGGTTGGCTCCCGATGAACACGACGTATTCCGTTGCCTCCCGATGAACACGATGATGTAGTTTCTCCGTTCCGACCCAGCCGGTTGGCTGCCGACGCAGTCGCTGCTCTCCGCTGCCTCTCCATGTACACGAGCCCTGGCCATACAACACGAGTAGGCGTTCGAGACCCCACCCGTATGTACGTATGTGGCCATATTTACTTTCTTGCACCCTGCCCATACGTACGTGTATACGATATTGACGGGACTACATGACATGCTACGTCCGCGCCTCTACTACGACATGTGCCCTTCCTTACTCGGCCACGGTTCATCGCTGCAGCCTGCAGACAGACCAATCGACCAGTATGTACGTACACGTTCGCGACCTGAATGACAACGCTACGTACGCTTCGACCAGGTGGGTCCCGACTGTCAGGGAGGATAAGGAGGCACTTCCTTGCGTGCGAAGATATAGCTGGTGGGTCCCAGCTGTCGGGGGGAGAATCATTTTTTTGCCCGTAATGTGGACGCACTTCCTTGCGTGCGAAGATGTAGCTGGTGGGTCCCAGCAGTAAGGGGGGAAACATTTTTTTGTGAAATACGGTGGCCTGTCCGGTGGGTCCCTACTATCAGGTGGAGGAATCATTATTTTGCGTGTAATAAGGAGGCATTTCCTTGCTGCGGCCGTGGACCCAGCTGTCTGCCTCTCCACGTACAGTACTCTTCCGATGGAAGTCGTTCCTTGACCACATTGACCACGCCGCGCCGAGAGCACCAAGGTGGTGGATGATGGCGAGGCCTAGGAAGGGGACGACGCGGAGCCGGGGAAGACGCGACAGTGGATGCCCACGCGGAGAGGAGTGCGAGGGTTGACTGGTTCCGCTGCGGTGTGAGGCTGCCGTCGCCGCAGGGGTTGTGGGTGAGTAGAGGGATGGCCTGGACAGAGGTTGGAGTAGGGTGGGGCGGTCAGGCCTGCGCGGCAGCAGAGCCGGCCACGGGAGGCAGGAGCAGGCGGCACGACCGGCGCTGGTTTGGGCGGCTGGAGCAAGAAGACCAGAGGTTGAAGAAGCACTACGGCCGTTGGATGGACATCGTACGGTCGCTGGAACTAGAATCGCTCATATTGACTAAGTTGACAAAGCCCTCCGTCCGCGTCAACTTAGTAGGCCCACAAGTCAGCCTCCCACTATGGTGGGTCCCAGCTAGCAGGGGGAGTATTCATTTTTTTTGTGCCTAATAAGGAGGCACTTCCTTGCATGCGAAGATATAGCTGGTGGGTCCGTGCTGTCAGCGTGTGGAACATTTTTTTCATGAAATACAGAGGCCCTACCGGTGGGTCCCAGCTGTCAGGTGGAGGAATCATTATTTTACATGTAATAAGGAGGCATTTCCTTGTGTGCGGCCGTGGACCCAGCTGTCAGCCTCTCCACGTACAGTCCACTTCCGATGGATGTCGTTCGTTGACCATGCCGCGCCGAGAGCACCAGGGCGGTGGACGACGACGAGGCCTAGGAAGGGAACGACACGGAGCTAGGGAAGACTCGGCAGTTGTTTCCCACGCGGAGGGGAGTACGAGGGTTTATTGGTTCGTCTGCCATCGCTGGAGAATAACAGCAGGTGTGGGTGAGTAGAGGGATGGCCAGGCCAGCGATGGGAGTAGGTTGGGGCGGTGAGGCCTGCGCGGCAGCACAGCCGGCCATAGGAGGAGGGAGCAGGCAGTCCCGCCGGCGCTTGTTTGAGCGGCTGGAGCAGGAAGAGCAGAGATTGAAGAAGCACGACGGCCGTTGGATGGACATCCAACAATCACTGTTCTCGTGCGTTGACTAAGTTGACACGGCGTAGCGTGTGCGTCAACCTTTTTTTAGGAAAGCGTACGCGTCAACCTACAGTAGGCGCACAAGTCAGCCTCAAATCTGTGGAAAACAGCATACAGCCCATCTGCCATTATTTCTAATAATTTACAACCCATTTGCTAATTCTTAAGGATTTTTTTGGAGCCCATATTCTTTTTGTTAGCATTACAGCCCATATTGTGGCCACGGTTAAAACATTATACGAAATTTTGCATATTTCGGTGCGGTCTGAACTGTTTCTAATCCTGAAATTTTGAGTCACATTCAAACTAATTTGAAAAATAAATTCATATCAATATAAAATCCAAATAATTGTCCACGCATAAAAATCAATGGAATTTAAAATCTCGAAATGAAAAAAAAGTAATTTGAAACTAATTGCCGGTTTGATGTGTTTTAAAAGTGTACAGCCCATTTCTCATTACTGATAGCCCATTTTCTCGTCTTGAAAGATTTGCAGCCCAGCAGGGCTGACAAAGCAAGTAGGCCTCGGTTGGGTATTCTGCAAAAGAACAAAAAAACTGGGCTAGCCATTTTTAGAAAGAAAAAAAATTGCTGGGCTGGTCTTGTGGTAAACATAAAAGAAAAGGCTGGCTAGACAGGCCAGAGTGCCCCGCACAGCCCAGTTGACACCCTGCTTCCGTCTCAAAAACAAAAATAACTGGGCAAGCTACTGGGTCCCTAGTGTCAGACGATCGTTGTGCAATTCTCTCGTTTATTGACTACGTTGACAATGGCATAGGACCCAGATGTCAGAAATCCATTAGGAGGAACCATTTTTTTGGCTTGAAATAAGGAGGCACTTGCTTGCGTACTGCCATGACCCTGGTGGGTCCCTACTTTCATCCTCTCCATGTACAATCATATCCTGATTGTGTATGCGTCAACCTAGTAGGCCCACAAGTCAGCCTCTAAACCCATGGCGGACAAATACAGCCCATTTAAAAAAATAACAGCCCATTCCATACGTTCACACGGAAAGTTCAACATTCAGAGTAAAGTAACAGGTCTGATCAGATATATAGTACTGAACTTCCATGTTGACAACCATCATAGCCAAGTTAACTATCTACTCCCACTAATACTCTAGTGTACAAGTACTGACTTACTCCTAGCTAACTAGACGATCTCGGCCGCCATCTGTGGTACACGCTAAATGCCGGCACCGACGTCCTCCTCCTTGCCTCGGACTTGCCGGAGGTGAGATAGGGCGCGTTGCTCACGTGCGTTGGCCCATTCCATGCCGGCGTGGTCCATCGAAGCTTCGGCTTCTAAGCGGGAAACCCACTTGACGAGCTGGTAGTAAAATTCGGTGTCGCGCACGCATGCGTGCCCGACAGCCTCTAGGGCTATTTGCCGGGCGCCAGCCTCCACGTAGTCGGCCCAGTCGCGGGCACTCTGCTCGCGACTCAAAGCGGCGGTGCACTGCTGCTCCATGCCCCCTGGCGGCGCAAATCGGTGATACGCTGCTCCTCCGTCAGGCGATCGTGCTCCAACAAGTCCTCGTACTCCGCATTGCCATCTAAAGACCGATAGAATGCCTCCTCCCTCCGTCTTCCTTCCCGTGAATCACCGAACACTAGCTCCGGGGGTGAGCGCCTCAGGTGTCGCCTATTGCGGACGGTCGGGGGCATGACGGACGTGGCGAGAGCGAGGGCAAGTGGCGAGCGATGTCGGGCCGGTGGGGGTTGTGAGGGGAGCCGATAGGGCGAGTTGGGTGACGGTGCTACCGGAGAACGCCGGGAACCAGTAATTATAGGCAGAAGGTAGGTGAAGCAGCGTGTTGCGGGAAACGCGACGGTCATCGGAATTCAATGCATAAGCAGGCATGGCTTAGCGCGCCAGCTTACCTTGGAAAACTGGAAAAACTGATGTGCCGTCCCATCCCGTCAGTGGTGCGTCCTGTCCGTGCTGGATCGCACATCGGCATGACGGTCAAACGAGTGCACTCGAATCATCCAGATGAGGTACTCCCTCCTTGTCAAAAATTATTCCACCACTCATCATCTACCTTGGTTGGTGAGATTTTTGAATTGAGCCCTGCAAACCGGAAAGGAGGTAGTACGTGCGTGATCCGCTATTTATTCGTGTAGGATCGAGTAGGTCGGATAGTGTACGTGTAGGATCGCATTAGCTGATGAACGTTCGCTGGGAGATAAGGCATTTGCGAACGTTTTTGCTGGCAGTTTCTTCAGATTCGCATGGCATTTTCTTCAGAACAGCTTGTCAGTTTCTTCAGAGGTAGGCATTTTTATTCAAAAAACTGCCATTTCGGATCTTGCGTCGCAACTAAAACTTCCAGGAGCGTATTAGTAGGCTAGCTAGTGATCGATTAGTAACTTGTAAACACTGAGCAAACAGAAATAAGGAACTACTAGTAACTTGTAAACACTGAGAACACAGAAATAAGGATCATGCTGTGCACTGTAGTCAGAGCCGATCCATTTGAATGTTCACACGAGACTCACAGGCTTGGCATTGTAATATGTTCACATTAGTAGCCCAAATTCACAACCAACTAGTACGATTCCCATACATAAGATCAACATGTTAATGCATCTCAATGATTCACAGATCATATACAAATATGTAGCTCCAAAAGCAAAGATCTAGAAAAAACATCTGTTCTTCCTACTAACATGGATGCTTCTCTGGGCCAACATTCAGTACAGAGTGAAAGACAAATTTGTTTGTGAAGTCTACAATTCCTCTTGCAAACATAAGTGGTTTCACCAACAGCTGGAACCATGAGCATGAACCACACATGATGGAGGAACATCCACTGCAATATGATTTGGTCTTCTCTCGATCACACGGCGAGACTATTTTCGGAATACAAACTTTAACTTAGGCAAAATGATACCCATTGTATAATCAGACCAAAGCAATGAAGCACCTAGTGTTGGCCAATAAATAGTACATCACTACTTTTGTGCAGTCCATGAAGTGACTATCCAATCTTTCTGTGTCTATTTTCAAATGGCACTGCATGCAGTGACTATACTATCCTTTTGTGCAGTTCCACCAAAATTGCGGTCACTTTGTTTGTTTGCCAAATAGCAACGGGCAGACATCTATCTGCACAAATATCAAGCAGCTAGTAAACATATACCCCACCTTGTATTTTCAGTTTAAACATGTCTCTTCCGCTTAGCATCTGTCATGTTTTGCACTAGACAATTTGATATTGTCATGGTTTGCCCTGGACAATTTCGTACTGAATTGATTTGCTGGTACAGAGCAGAAATATAGCGCCTATTCTTCATCAGACCAAGGATATCCATGTTCGCAGTGATGGAAGAGGTGAAATCAATACAACCGAAATTGAGCATCCAATCATTGAATCATGTCCTGCACCTCCAATGTAGGTCCACCCTGCCAATAAATTCACATGCAAACCACTAATATTACTATCTAATGACAGTACAAAAAGAGTAGCAAAATAGTAGCAAACCATGTACTTTTGTAATGAACAACTCATAGTGCCACCAATTGGATATAACAGTTTGGAAGAAAACATGCTCCTAATGTTGAACCATTTGTTCCTTAATATAAGACGTTTTCGCAGTTCAATTTAAAGTACCCAAACGTCTAGTATTTAGAAAAATAGGTAGTAGTTTTCTTGAGTACATATCTGGGAATGCTTGCCACACTTTATATATGTCCATACGCTAATGCAACACCATTCGAATAGTACAAATATACACTAATCCAGTGACTAGTGCAATAGTAGAGTAGTTTTTTTATTACAGGGTACAGTACAATGGTTTTACTGAACAGATTTCTATAAGCTAGCACTGGAAGATTTCTATAAGCATTAACAATACAAAATGTAAAGGTAACAAGTTTCAGCATTGGTATACTAGCTGTGCAATAGCATTAAACCAAATACAAAAGTCTGAAGGTAACTAGCATTATTAACTAATGATAGTATAAAAAATTTGCAAACCATGTACCTTCAAGGTAAATATCATTTCGAACTCGAGGGGACCTCAAAATTGCTATCCCAATCTTGATAATCAATCAAACATAAAAACTCGATCGAACGAATCAAGAGAACAGCCAGAGGAGGAGGTGCCCACTCTTGACCTTTCCTCTTGTCTTCATAATTTTTTGTGCAGTTTAACCAAAATAAAATGACATCAACGCCTTGGCATTTTGGTGACACTGTACAAAAAAATTTGACTTATCTCATGAAAGTGAGGTATGTAATCTATAAGCATTAACAATGCAAAAATCTGAAGGTAGTAACAAGTTTCATCGTTGGTATACTGGTTGTGCAACAGCATTAGAATGCCTTAGCTGAAAAATCTTTAATACATCCACAATCAACAGCTAACCCTAAAATAATCCAGTGACATTAAATGGCATTGCTTAAATTTATCGGTGGCATTAGACTGAGTGCGCCATTAGTTAAATGTGGCATCACTTTAGCACTAGCATTGCTTGACTTTACAGTTGGCGTTATACTAACAGCAAAAAAGTGGCAATAAGAGCATGGGAGGCCTATTCGGACAGTGGGCGCACCAGTACGATGTACCTCCACGGACGCATAGAGTGGTGAGGGAGGTATGGTTTCCCAGACCAACAAATATCCAGGCAGCATATGTGGATTACGTCCCATTTTTGTTCTCTTTAGCCACCTTTTTCCTATGTGAGGACAACAAACCAATCGACCTGGTCATTCTCTATTGCGTTGTCATGCCTTTCTACCCTTTTTCACCCTTTTTCAACCAAGAGACACGAGACTCGTTCCTTAGCTACTGATTTTCCCCTTTTCAACCTAGATGTGGGTTCGATGCCTAGTCTCTTGGACAGTACTTTCTCCCTTCCTTTCCTTATTCAACCCAGACATGGATTAGTCTGCATGAAGTAGGGTTTCCTTTAATAGTGCAAATTAAGGTTTTCATCTGCGTGACCAGCAGAGCATAGGATAGCAAATTGGGAAGATGGTGGAGTGGAAAAAGATCCACATGCATCGACATGGCAGATGGGGCAATAGAACAAGGGTATGGTTCGAAAAGAGGTAGCATACCTGAGGGTCGGCGGGAAGTGGCTTCGCTCATGGTCGTCGTCCTCCGCACACACTACGACAGCGAGCTTGGGGACGGAGGACATCCCGCGCGAGCGCTAGCTCTGAGAGGACGGCCTTGTCGTCAGTGCGTGACCTCGCTCACCGATGACGAGTGCGTCAACGCTGCACGTCCTTTTCTTCCCTGGCAGATCTGTGACCACCGGTGAGGAGGGAGAGAGAGGCCGTCTTTTTTAGATCTAGAGAGAGGGTGATAGTGTGAGAAGCAAGTGGGCAGCCCTTAGCAAGAAAGCGCTGAAGCTCCAGCCTATATATCTTTTTTGATACTAGTACTAGAGGTGGAGTAGTGGTAGAGTAGTTTATATTTTATCTACATACAGTACCAGTTAGTCGTGCTTCAAAACTGAACGGCACGCCATTAAAAAAATATAGTCAAGAAATAATGTGGCACCTCGGGCCAACGCGGCCAGATCGCATTTTGCACGAGAAATGACACACCATGTTTCGTTGACATGTGGTCCCGTTCCAACATGTCAGTGAGACGATGGTGAGTCCTTTTGTACAATTTCTGAACGGACGTCTATGTAGGCCCGGGCGCCTCTTCCTGTACCGTGGCAACCGTCCACCGCCTCTTCGCCTTTCCCTCTCAATTTGGAATTGCTGTCGCACGCTTTTCCTCCCTCCTCCATTTGCCTTCACCCTTCCTTCTGCCATTGTTCGATTGTATTCTCCATGGAGGGAACAGGCCGGAAACGACCCCGTTATTCTTGCCCCGATCTGAAAGATGACGTGGTGGAGGAACTCATTGATCGGTGCGATGTCATCACCTCAGCTAGCATGGCAGGTTCATTCAAGACCATTCTTGACTCAACTAATAACATCATTACAAAGAACCCAAGGGTCCAGGAGCGGTTTGATCTCCCCTATCTTCTTCGCCATGACCCTGCTCGCTGGCGCACGGACGACGGAAGCCTCGCCTTGTGCAAGTTGATGCCGCTTGATAATGATATGTGTGATGTTAAGATGCCATCGCTTGAGGGTAAGGCTTGGGCAGGCGCAAATGGAGATTGGGTTGTTTATATTGGGTACAACTGCGAGTGGGAACTTGTGAATGTGTACACTCGTCACCGGGTTCCACTTCCAAAAATCTCAGACTGCCCTAAAGTTGAGCACACCGGTATTCTACGTACGTTCAAATACGATCATGGTGACTGTCGTCTACAGAAGATAGCAATTTGTCGAGTTCCCAACCGCTCTTGGGTTATAGGAATGCTTGTGTTGTCGCTATCTTCGACAAGCTTGTTGCCGTCCTTCATACTTCGACTCGATGGATATTGCTCAAAAATCAGTTTCTATACACGGATGTGTACTGTGAGGCAATTCAATACGAGGGTCTTGTGTTTGCTGCCACCACTTCTGGCACTGTTTTCGTATGGGATCCTTATTGTTTCGGTACATTTGTCTTCCACTGTAATTATAATTGTTTCATTCACCATGCATGTGAGTTAGTATCCCCGTACTAATTAACCTTCTTTGTTTCCAAGGTCCTCTCAACATTCCCCCACCGATACTTGGAAATTTTTACTATAACCAAGGGGGAGATGATGATGGTGATGGTCACGAGCATGAAGACGAGCAGGACCTACATACTCAGTGGCGCCTGGCAACTTATTCCGATGGATCACCTCTTCTTGTCTGTATACAGGGCACAGCTGATGTTACCAAGGAAGCAGGTGTTGTCTCCCATGGTCGTGTCGTGGTAATGACCCACGGGTACCCCAAAGATGGCGAAACAATGCTTCAAGACATCGGGGCTAGCAAAGCCCCTCAGTCCGGCTACTCCAGACGGCTCCCCGTCTGGCTGCCCCAGCTGGCTCGCCACCCGGCTGCTCCACCTGCTCCCCGTCCAGCTGCTCCAGCCGGCCTGCTACGCGAAGTCAACTACGGCGCCCCATCGGACATGACACGGACGAGACGGCTGTACCAGTGCACTGCTGAGTAATATTGGCGCACTGTAGCCGCGTCAGGAGTCACCTCACATGACATCTCAAATAGTGTAGTTGGTGGGTGGGCCACCACCCACCATGCCCATACCCACCACCTAGCTTATATCCAAAGCTAGCCCACACTATATAAAGCCACCCATCCATCCATCTAGGGGATGGACTCCCTCACGCAGGCATACATGCTCACGCACACACTCATTCGGCCACAAGCCACGACCACCATGCCACACACTCATACATATACGAAGCCAGATGCCTATGGCACTGCTTTCAGATACAGCTCCAAGAGCAACTCTGTACCGCTACATGTACGCTGCATATATATATATTCAGACATGCAGGAGTAGGGGTATTATCTCTCCGAAGAGCCCCGAACGTGGGTAAACCACTGTGTGCTATTACGGAACACCCGTCCCGGATATTCCACGTCAGTCTTGCCCTCACCTCAAGCCACCCCCGTGGCATCTGTCGTCTCGCGGTACCCCCTGGCGACTGACGCGTGAATACTACGACAGGTCGCACTCTCCAGACCTATTCCAACATCCGTTGCAGGGTATTCGGGATGGATACTAGTGTGCTAGCGCCAGCACCTTCTCCCTGGTTCAATATTGATAGTCTTGGAGAAAACTCGCTCTTCCTTGGACTAAACTATCCACTGATGGTGAAAGGCGATCCAGCTGCTGTTGGCATAACGTTACTATCATTTATGAGAAGCAACTGTATTTATACCTCGGACATTGCTATGCTTCCCTACCCTGGCTATCACAATATGCATCCTGATATAGGCCGCTTCAGCCTGGATGATGATTCTTGTGTTGGTATCGAGATTGACAATAGCTGGCCCTGCCCAGAGAATCACTTCTGGTTCAAAGCAAGCGTTTCCAACGCCAAGGATTGGTTGGCCTGAAGTTTATTTCATCGCTTTGTTATTTGTTGTGTGAGAAAATCTTTAGTGTTTATAATGTATCCTCGTTGTCGTTGTGGGTTGATGACCTGTTGTACGTAATGCTAAATGATATGCCTGTGATAAACTTACTAAATTTATGAATGGCTTTCGAGTCGCTTCTCAGAGTGGGTGCTGCGATGAGGCAAAAAAATATATTCCCGAATACATAATTGTACGTGCATTGCAACAGGTTATCGGATGAGTCCAATCAACAATAGTACTACTATTTGTACTAGCTTCACATGCTTCACGCGTCGGGCGGGTGTTTTTACTGTAGCTGTGAATCCCATCATCCTAGGTCCTCGGATGAGTCCAATCAACTGTAGAAATTGCATTCTGATGTTTGGGTTCAAACTTTCAAAACTGCTGCACTATCTCTACGTCTACGTATACGTAATACAACAAGTTTTAAACTTGAGACCAGCCATCCACCCTCACAAAGAACACTTTTTAACCTAGCACAAAGTCCAGGAAATTTGGCCATAGTGTGAGGTGGGCCATATGTTAATGTGTTCGCTGTACGTAACCAGCACCTCGAATCCTCGATATATAGTAGGTTGGCATGGGCCAGAACAAGCATTCACATCCAGGAGTATGACACACGCCACCAGCACGACTTCCATCTGACACCATATTTCTTGGAGTCCGTGCTACAGCTATCTCTTCAACCTCCTCGTTTCTCTAACTCAGCCATCGCGCGACGGGCGAGGTGGGGGTTTGCCGATAGTCGGTTTCCTCAACCGCGGTCCCACTTGTAAGGCCAACTCCAGCGCACGACCCCAAATGGATGTACGTCTTGCCCGGATTATGTCCGTTTGGGTAAGGCAACGGGGTCGTGTCCGGGCCATTTCTCGGATGTGGTGGCCGTGCGCCCAACGCGCGGACGCATCCCGGCCGCATCCCGTCCGCATACAATTTTCTTTGCAAACACATATCTTTTTTTCATCATTGATTTTTGGTAGATGGAAATACATCACCAAATTTTGACTAGAAAAGCAAGACCAAAGAAAACAAGAACCACAAGAATACATTTTAGAAGATATCCAACTTCCATAACTGCTCCTGTAAGTTGGATTAGTGCCTTCTCGATGCATTCATTGTTGATCTGCGGAGGCTCGATCTTGCGTGCTTCTTTCTTCTTCGAGTGTAAAGAAGTAGACGTTGCTTCCTCGCATCTAGTCTCATGTCTAGCCTCTATTCTATCAACAAGTGCACTAGTCTCATCTCTAGCCTCTATGCTAGCTAAAAGTGCACGGACATCTACTAAATTGCGCTCTATCAATATATCGATGTACTCTTCTTCCCAATACCAAAACTTGCATTCATTCTACACAATAAAATTTTAAGTTAGCACAACTAGTCAAATCCGAGAGCACAACCGAAGCTAAAGTAGCACATACCACATCGGTTGAGCACTTGATGAACACCCATCCGGGATGTTCCGGCGTTGTAGACACGCGGCGCAAGACCTTCTTTGGGCAGTCGTCGCACATAATGAGTGGCAATGATGCGCCGATGAGCTTTTGGGCCAGCACTGAGCCCGGCCGACCGCCATTCATGTATCTACCGGCGGACCACCGACGGTGTAGATCCGAGCGGCTAGAGAAGGAGTCAGTACCTGCATGCGGCCTTGCGGCCTTGACGGGGCCTTCCGACCCGGTGCCCGGCCAGTCCATGGCGCGTCGCGGCCTCCCACTGCTGGGCGAGCTCAAGCCCGACCGGATCCGCTCCAAATCCGGCCGCCGGGTGTGCAAAACAGGTAGCCGTGGTTGGGTAGCTCGGGGGCGTCGAGGGAAAGGGGGCTAGGCGAGCGGGCGTCTGAGCTGCACGTGCTGGAGTTGGCCTAAGTGAAGATGCAAGACAGCACGCGTTTCCCTAGCGGCGTGGCGGACCAACCGTGTGGGGGTGCGAAGTGGCTTCGCTCGTGTGGGGGACGGAGGCCATTTTGCGTGGGCGCTAGGTCTGATAGGGCGGCCTTGTTGTCAGTGTGTGACCTCTGTGGCAACCGTTCGCTCCCCACTAGCCTCTTCGTGTACCGTGGCAACCGTCCACCGCCTCTTCGCCTTTCCCTCTCGATTTGGAACTGCTGTCGCACGCTCTTCCTCCCTCCTCCATTTGCCTTCACCCTTCCTTCTGCCATTGTTCGATCGTCTTCTCCATGGAGGGAACAGGCCGGAAACGACCCCGTTATTCTTGCCCCGATCTGAAAGATGACGTGGTGGAGGAACTCATTGATCGGTGCGACGTCATCACCTCGGCTAGCATGGCAGGTTTGTTCAAGATCATTCTCGACTCAACTAATAACATCATTACAAAGAACCCAAGGGTCCAGGAGCGGTTTGATCTCCCCTATCTTCTTCGCCATGACCCTGCTCACTGGCACGTGGACGACGGAAGCCTCGCCTTGTGCAAGTTGATGCCGCTTGATAATGATACGTGTGATGTTAAGATGCCATCGCTTAAGGATAAGGCCTGGGCAGGCGCAAATGGAGATTGGGTTGTTTATATTGGGCACAACTGCGAGTGGGAACTTGTGAATGTGTACACTCGTCACCGGGTTCCACTTCCAAAAATCTCAGAGTGCCCAGAGGTTGAGCACACACATGGTCTACGTACGTTCAAGTACGATCATGGTGACTGTCTTCTACAGAAGATAGCAATTTGTCGAGTTCCCAACCGCTCTTGGGATTACACGAACTATCAAGTTGTTGCTATCTTCGACAAGCTTGTTGCCGTCCTTACTTCCACGCCTCCATGGATATTGCTCAAAAATCAGTTTCTATACACGGATGTGTACTATGATGCAATTCAATACGAGGGTCTTGTGTTTGCTGCCACCACTCATGACACTATTTTTGCATGGAATCCTGATGCTTTCGGTACGTTTGTCTTCCACCGTAATTATAATTGTTTCATCCACATGCATGCGGGTTAGCTAGTTTCCCTTTACTAATTAACCTTCTTGTATTTCCAAGGTCCTGTGAACATTCCACCACCTATACTTGAAAAATTTTATAACCAAGGGGGAGATGACGATGGTGATGATCATGAGCATGAGGACGAGCAGGACCTATATACTCAGTGGCGCCTGGCAACTTATTCCGATGGATCACCTCTTCTTGTCTGTATACAGCGCACTGTTGATGTTACTAAGGAAGCAGGTGTTGTCTCCCATGGCTGCACTCTCCGGACCTATTCCAACATCCGTTGCAGGGTATTCGGGATGGATACTAGTGTGCTAGCGCCAGCACCTTCTCCCTGGTTCAATATTGATAGTCTTGGAGAAAACTCGCTCTTCCATGGACTAAACTATCCACTGATGGTGAAAGGCGATCCAGCTGCTGTTGGCACAACGTTACTACCATTTATGAGAAGCAACTGTATCTATACCTCGGACATTGCTATGGTTCCCTACCGTGGCTATCACAATATGCGTCCTGATATAGGCCACTTCAGCCTGGATGATCAGTCCTGCGTTGGTCTCGAGATTGACAATAGCTGGCCCTTCCCAGAGGCTTACCTATGGTTCAAAGCAAGCATTTCCAATGCCGAGGATTGGTTGAGCTGAAGTTCATTTCATTGCTTGTTATTTGTTGTGTGATGAAAACTTTAGTATTTACTAGAATGTTTTGTTGGAACTAATCTATAATCCAACATGTATCCTCGTTGTCGTTGTGTGTTGATGACTTGTTGTATGTAATGAATGGTACATTTGCATGTGCATGTCATAAACTCAATTTATGAATGGTTTTCGACTCACTTCTTGGAGTGTGAGTACCGTAGTAGTATGGCCAGCATCCGGTTATATGAAGTTGCGACATAACATAGAGCCAACCTAATATTGGAGTATGCTAGCACAATAGTTAGTTCTAGTTAGATCAACTAGAGCTAGGTGTCACACGGAGGCCGAGAAATATGCTGATAGCGTGACTGCGTGAGGTGGGCTTGTACGTAGTATGATGTCGGCACAGGGCTTGCCGTGTTTCCTACTCCTTCGGTCTAAATGTGGAGAAGATTTGGTTGAGTTCTTCCTCCTTTTGCCGACACGTGGGACATCCAGCATCCAGGTCGTGTCATGCAAGAAAATGGAGTGCTAGTTGAAGCCACGTGATGTGCATCTTGGGTTAAACTGTAAATAGAATCTTACTCTTGAGTAACTCCAAAAGCGGCCACCGAAGATCTTTATTGGATTTGTTTTTCATCACCAGCACGTCGAGGTGCAAGATGTGCAGGTTCAGTGGGTCATCTTGCATTTTCACTGACATGTGGGGACGCATGTGAGCAAACAGACGATGGGCTCCGCGCGTCTGCTGGCTGGCTGAGAAGAGAGAGAGAGAGGCGGGCAGTCGCAGGGCCACCAGTGCGTCGAAGAGGTTGTCACCATAGAGGCTGTTGAGGGTGGCGAGCATCACAGAGCCTGGGCGCGTGGGCTGGAGGCGTACGTCAAGGTCGTCCGCGAGCTTCTTGACGATGGTGAACTTGTTGAAGAAGCCGACGAGGACCTCGTCAAACAAGGAGAAGAAGCGGTCGTCCAAGCGGCCTCTCGCCCTGGCGGACTAAAGCACGACCTGGAGACATTCCTCGGTGCCGGGCTGCAGGCCAGCATCATGGACCATCTGGCACAGCCGGCTGATGCTCGCGCTCATTGCCTCCATGGGTCTAGCTTCTAGTCAACTGATCTTGCGATTGGAGTGATCACTCTTGCCCTTGGTTAGGGTGCATAGGTGCGTAGGATTTCATAGATTGGACTGGCAGGGAGCCTTTATATGAGAAGTGCAGACTGCGTTGCATTCACGTGTGTGTTGGCCATCTACTCCTCGGCCCTCCCTCCGTGGGACTGAGCTCCGATGCCTTAACTGCACCTGCCTTTGGCTGTATGACAGGTGGGCCAGCCACCTATTGGGCCCACCTGTCATACACCCAAAGGCAGGTGCAGTAAGTCAATGAAGCTGCGTCCCCCTCCGTGCAGGTGCATTATAGTCATCTCACCGGACGTCTAGTTGGGGCAAAACGAGAGAACTTTGATGTTTACTGGTTTATTGGTCCCCTTTGCATTTTGCGCCAAGTTTTGACCTTTGATTTAACTAATAAAATGTTAATGCATGTAACCAAAAAAATTGTGCTAAGTAGTCTCAAGTCATTGAATGCATACGCACCCCACATCTCCTATTGGGTGATTTCTTTTTTCATGGCAAAAGACAGGGAACGAGGTGGGTAGTTAATGCACCGCACCTAAAAGTTTTGGGATTATTTGGTTTTCGTAACGTGACTAATGCACCAGTACGGAGGGAGTACAATAGTAGTCTTTGATTGCAATTTTTTGTTGGTAGCTTACCAAGCTAAGCGCTCGGTGAGTACAATAGTAGTTTGATTGATGAGACTTCAGATTTGAGCCATATACCAGAAGGGAGAGTGTATAATATCATCGGGAACTACGTTCAAAAATGAATAAAACAATACTCCATGTATTTATTTACAGAGGGAGTAGTATATTTTTTGTGACATGCATTACTAGATATTGCTAGTCAAATACTAAATCCAGACGGACGTGGTAGTACTACTAAATCCAGATGGTGGTGCTAGACTAGTAGTAGTACTACCAATGTAGTACTAGTACTATACTACCTGTTGGTCAAATTACTCCTCACAGTGAAGTGACAAGACCCTGCGCCGGAGATGACACCTGAGTGTAGGCGCCGTGTTCGGCATACCAAAGTCAGCCTCACCGTGTGCAGTCACTATCATCATGGCTGTAGAGCTAGCCTGCTTACAACTAGTCGTGTTCGACATAATTTCCCGTGCGTTGCCACGAGTATCTCTACTCTTTTCTTATACGGAGTATGAGTAAGATGCCCGTGCATTGTATGAAACACCAAGATTGAGGGTGGACGGCGCCGGCAGCGGCCATCGTGCCAGATTTTTCCATGGCCTTCTAGATGTGGTGGGGAGGAGATAAGGCTGATTGTGAGAGACAAGGAGTTGTTTGTAAATAGGGAACAAGTGCGGGCATCTTTTTGCAAAACTGTAGAAGTTTGCTTTGTATGCGTCAGATCTAGATCCGACGGCTATTGGTGAAAGATGGCAGGCACACCATCATCACCAACTCAGGACCTCTTTGATTCGCAGGATTTTGAAAATGCAGGAATAGGACACGGCAATATTACAAGTTTCAAACTGATATTACAAATGTTAGGAGTAATGTTGCACCTACGAAGAGGGAATTACTAGGAAGTTTATGTAAGAACTTTCGTTACTTTAGGAGGATGCAGCATTATCGTACAAACTAAAATCCACCGCCCTGGCAAGTCACTAATGGGCAAATAATTTTTTTAGTCTCTGGCAACTTGATGTTTCAAAAACAAATTCAGCTTCTGCGGAGACTTTGTCATTTAGGCTTAGATGCTTGCGGTGATCAGCACACCATTCATTGTTGCGCCAGAGAACGCCAAACCTCATTACCTTGAGCACACTTGCCTCCAGAACAAAGAACCTGGCCAATTTAATCTCAGATGTGCTGCCTCGGTAGTCGATCAAATCAATTTCTGTAAGATGGAGATCAAGGCATTCGATGAGATTGTTATAGTGCAGCACATTTTTCACTTTTGGGTCTTTTTTTATCTGCAAAAGAAGAGAACATATTAGATCAGCTGGCTGTATAAGATTGCCGTGTCATCAAGTGGTACCAATATCATTCGCTCATACGATAGGGTTGGCTGGCTAGTGATATTTTTTCACTCTCTCTCTCTCTCTCTCTCTTTCTCTTTCCTCTCATTTACCTAGGAGCACGTGAAGAGCTTGGGCATTTGTTGCCTTCCACTATGTGGCCGATGCCATATTTCTCAAAAGTATGCCACATAATACGCATCGATGTCAAATCAAAAGATTTTGGCACCGCTCTAGCGATGTGAGAGAGTTGGCACCGCTGTGCACACAGACCCACATGTATAAACAAATCAATCAAACCAACTACACCAGCCTCTCACTATCCCAAACAAGTGTTTTTTTATTGCCTCAGTCCTCTCCCTCTCCCACGCAAGTGTTTTTTCATTGTGTGAGTTAATTTGGCACCGGAGCAAAGTAGGTGATCCAGATTGGGGCACCAGGTGAGCAATGGAGGGGCATCGATGCCAAATGCATCACAAGTGAATTTGGCACGTGTTTTGGCCTACATAGTGGAGGGCCATTATAGCCCACTTTTGTACTACCTCGTATTTAGTGTAAAATTTTGACCATAGATTTACCTTAGAAAATGCCAATGCATGTCACCAAAAATTATACCATTTGAAATTATGTTCAAATACGAATCCAACGATATAATTTTTAGTGACATGCATTAACATTTTGTCAGTTAAATCTATGGTCAAATTTTGATACTACAAAATAGGAAGAATAAACAAGGACAGCGGTAGTACTTGTCTAAGTTACTAGTCTAAGTTACTTGCCACTATGACTAGCCTAGGCTACTAGTAGTACAACAAAAAAATGATGCAGGTGATCACGTGAGAAAAAAATACTAAAAACATTTCTTTCGGTGCAGTGCGTAGATGCAGTTTTGAACACTACACTTATCATCGTAATTTGGGAAAATTACGAAAAAATTGAGCTACGTTGTGATTACCGTTTACTAATAGGAAAGAAGTTTCACCTCGATGAGTAGCTTCTCCGTGCACGGAAAGCATGTAAGGAATGCAACAACTTGATCTAGATTGGGGTCGATAGATTTTATTGCCAAGATCTTCATTGTGCGCATAGACTGGGTCAAGCTTGTGGGAATCATTTTGTGGATGACAGTCATAAATACATCAAGAAGAAATTTAAAAATGTGAATTTCAAGAAGACGGAGAAGAAGATGAGTGTTGTACCTGAACAATTACGGATCCAATAAAGAGTTCAGATAATTTTGCAGACGAGTACACCAACGCTGTCAATTTCGGCGCGTCAATGACCTTGATTTTTGTTGGACCTTCTATCAGATACAAGCAATATCTCAAGGAAAGGCGCATTCTCAATGACCATAACATGGAACAGCTGGAGTGATCTCTTCCCAATTGATGTCTTGTTGCGGGGCCAGCAAGACACATAAATCCATCGAAGATTCGTCGAGGCGATGTGGAGGCTAATGAACCCATGGATCTGCTGAAGACGAAGGTACTTGAGCGCAGTACAGCTGCGGAGCAGGTGCTCCATAGCCTTCTTCGAGATGCCAACGTCGAAGAGGTCGAGCTTCTTGAGTTGAGGGAGAACAAGGGCGGGCGCGGCATTAATCTGGGGAAATAGCAGGAGCTGAAGCTGCCGTGGCGCAGCGTTGGTGTGAGGCGGAGCGCGGACGGCGGCAGAGAGCGACATCTTCCAGCTTCAAACCTGAGCTCCTCGAGCTGATCTAGGGCGGGGGATAAGAACCACTCGTCAAACTTGGCTTGGACCTTGCAGTTGGTACTGAACATGCGGATGTCAAGGCGTCCGGCTGGCCCAGGGTGCGATGAAAGGATCTTGGAGACTGCGGCCATGTGTTTGCAATCCCCGTCACAGAGGCAGCTGTCGACGGTGAGGTTGAGGGGGACGCGGCGCCATAGGGGGTGGCACCAAGGGGAGAGCAGGGTGGTCCGCACGACATATTTGGTGGGGAGGAGGCCGATGATGACGAGCAGCATGTCGTCGGGGAGGCTGCTAATGAAGTCCAGGCTCGTCGGATGCGGTTTTGGCTCAAGCCGCCTCCGCTTGTTGGCTGCCTCGCCGTTCATCTCAGCCGGCGGCGACGCCGGTGTACACGTGTGTTGGTGTGTATTGTGTGCTGGGTGTGCGCGAGTGTGTCCTTCTGTGCATGCCGCCACGCAGTGGTGAAGTGTGCGCGAGTGCATCCTTCACGCGGAAGAAGTGTGCCCTCAATTTACTAGCGTGCGGGGTGCTACCCCGAGTGGTTTCAACTTTGTTTACTTCATCGCGTGTCAGATGGGCCTATAGTTTACTTATTTTCACCCACTGCCACATGGGCCAGCACACGAAGATAGAGAACACGAGCTGACAAGGCAGCATGTAGACTGGTTGACCGTTCAACTAAACAATATACGGAGCTATACGCTGACACGGTGACCGTATAATCCCTCGGTATAGAGAGTTCGAGTGAGAGGGGAAGCCCGTGAGAGATAGTAGAGAGAGAGAAAGAGCTACTCCCTTCGTTCGATAATGTAGTGCCTACATTTTTTTTAAAGTCAAACTTTTGAAACTTTGACCAAGTTTATAAAGAAATTACTTATATCTACAATACCAAAGATAAATGATAGTATGAAGTAAGTACATGTTGTGATGAATCTAATGATCGTTCCAGATGTAAATGTTTTTCTCCACATATACCTGGTCAAACTTTTCTGAGGTTTGACTTTTCAAAACATCCATATGCTTATGGACGTGAGAGAGTACCTAACTAGAGAGAGAGAGAGAGTGTGTGTGTGAAATAGAAAGAGTGACTGAAAAAAGTGTGTGTGTGTGTGTGTGTGTGTGTGTGTGTGTGTGTGTGTGTGAAAGAGACATGGACAACACACGATAAAAGTAGAGAAAAAAGCGTGTGTGTCTTATGCGAACATATCACACATGCATCTTTGACAGCGGAAGCGAGGTGAGGAGATAGTGTGTGGTTGTTTGCAACTGAGAGAGAAAGACCCCTAGCACGTGGCCAAGAGAGGTCTGACAAACAAGGGAGAGAGGTCGAGAGAGACGTATGGAGAAAATGCAGACATGGGGAGGAGAGAGTGTATGTTTGTGATAGAGAGATCCCCTGGAGATCGTGATGGGACTACATGGGTGGGAGATCGAGTGACAAGGTGTGTGCGCGATAGAAGATAACCCGAGAGATATCGAGATAGACATATGGATGGAAGGAGACAATACGTGTCTTCCTGATGGCTAGTGAGAGATAGTCATACTTAGGGGGGGAGTGCGTGCGCCTATGATGGAGTGAGGGATTATGGTACTTAGGGGGTGCGTGTCACATAGAGAGAGAACAAGGGCGGAGAGTGTTAGATGGGTCTATGTAGCGTGAGCGAGATATGTGTATGTGTGAACCAGGGAGATATAAAGTTTGAGAGAGATAGAGGAGCCTCGATACGGCTGAATGGTGCGTCAGATAGCTGAGAGGGGGAAAGAGATATTCCATCCGCTCGATAATGAAGTGCATATAAATTTTTTAGAAGTTGAACTTTGGAAACTTTGACCAGGTTTACGCAAATATTATTTATATCTACAATACCAAAGATACATCATACGAAACTACATCTCATGATGAATCTAATGATATATGTTTGCCGTTCTGGATGTAAATGTTTTTCTCCATGTACATGGTCAAACTTTGTGATGTTTGACTTTTCAATAAATCTATATGCTATGGACCGAAGAGAGCGCCTAAGTCGAGAGAGATCAAGTGCGTGTGAAGGAGAATGAGTGAGTGTGCAAAAAGAGTATGTGTGTGAAAGAGAAAGGGACAACAAACTATAAATTAGGGAGAGAGTGTGTGTTCGTTTCTTATGCAAACATATCACGCATGCATTTCCGAGATAGAAAAGCAGGTGAGGAGATACACGAAGATAGCTAGTGCATGACTGTTTGCAACGGAGAGAGACACCCCTATAGCACATGTCCAATAGAGGTCTGGCCAACAAGGAACAAAGGTCAAGACGGTACATGGAGAAGATGGACGCATGGGGAGGGAGAGAGGGTGTGATTGTGATAGAGAGATCCCCTCGAGATTGTGAGGGGACTATATGGGTGGGAGATCGAGGGACGAGGTGCGTGTGCGATAGAAAGATGCCCCGAGAGAAATCGAGATAGACCATGCACATGTTTGTGATGGAGACTAAGAATTAGCTAGTCATATACATATAGGGGGGACTACGTGTGCCTACAATTGAGTGAGAGACCATCATACTTGGCTAGGCGTGAGATTTTGTGTGTGTGCGTGTGAGATGGAGAGAGAACGAGGGAGAGAGATAGAGTTTTAGATGGGTCTATCGAGTGCGAGTGAGATATGCATGTGTATGTGTGACCCAGGGGGATGGAGAGTGAGGGAGTCCTGGATTAGGGGGTCCTCGGGTGTCCGGTCTATTCGATATGGGCCGGACTGATGGGCCGTGAAGATAAAGCAGAAGACCATCCCCCGTGTCTGGGTAGGACTACTATATGCGTGGACGGCAAGTTTGGTGTCCGGATGTATTATTTCCTTCTTCTGTAAACCGACTCTGTACAACCCTAGGCCCCTCCGGTGTGTATATAAACCGGAGGGTTTAGTTCGTAGAGGCAATCAGAATAATCATAGGCTAGACAGCTAGGGTTTAGCCATTACGATCTCGAGGTAGATCAACTCTTGTAACCCCTATACTCATCGAATACAATCAAGCAGGACGTAGGGTTTTACCTCCTTTAAGAGGGCCCGAACCTTGGTAAACATCGTGTCCCCCTTGTCCATTGTTACCATCGATCCTTAGACACACAACTTGGGACCCCCTACCCGAGATCTGCCGGTTTTGACACCGACATTGGTGCTTTCATTGAGAGTTCCGTTGTGTTGTCGACAGAAGAATCGATGGCTCGCCTCGTTGTCGATAACGATGTTGTTTCCGGGGAGACTTTTCGCCCTGGTCAACTCTTTGTGTTTGGCGGCTTCACGCTACGTGCCAACTCGACCGGCCACCTTGAGCAGGTCGACAGCTACGCCCCTGGTCACCAGATCAGGTTTGGAAGTTTGAACTACATCGCCGATATCCGAGGAGATCTAATCTTCGAGGGGTTTACGGCCTTGGCCGCCGCTCCCCACCCATACAAAGAAGGCCCTTTGGATCCACTATCAGATCCCGTCCAGGGATCGACTATCATGCCCGCCCTGGCACTAGATTCGGAGCGGGACACTTCGTCCGAATACCGGGGGGTGGACCCCGCCGAACTTTCTCCTATTGCGGAGCTTCTAGTCGGAGACCCAGATGCAACCATGCCGTCGGCGGACCCGGAGTCAAACGGGACTCTCCCCGTCATCGGGAAGCCGGATTCTCCTCTGGACGTCAACTCCGAACTCTCGAGGTCTGCGTCTATCAAGCTCGGTCAAGTGGTTATTACCAAACATAGCTCCGCAGATCCTCAGATGCCTGTCCAGCTTTCACTCTTAAACGAAACACTGGACCTAATGCGATCTCTCGCCATCACGGAAGTATCACCTCCGAACTACACCCAGCTTGAACTGGGGGCTGAGAGCAGGGAATTTTGCGTCCCACCCACCACCCACTTAATAGCCACTGTCGACGATTTAACCGACATGCTAGACTACGCCTCCGAAGACATCAATGGTATGGATGACGATGTCGGAGTTGAACCAGGCCAAAACCCACCCATCACTGGGCGTTGGACGGCCACTTCTACTTATGATGTATACATGGTGGACACGCCTAAAAAGAAGGAGGACGATATTACTCAAGATCCAGATGAGAAGGAGCCCGTCGACGAACCACCAAAGCGCCGGCGTCAGCGGCGCCACCCATGATCGCGTCAGGCGAGGGAAAGCAATACCGGCACCGGAGATAATGACACTCCGGACAATGCCGAAGACTCCGACCACCTCGCTGAGCCTGCGTTCGAGCAGGACGAGAGGGAAGAGGGTCAAGTCAACCCCAACAAACTTGCCGATCATGGGGATTCGGAAGATAGTAACTACTTACCTGTCTCCGAAGAGGATATTAGCCTCGGTGACGAAGATTTCATCGTCCTAGAGGAACCCCTCGAACAAGAATGCTTCAAGCGACGGCTGATGGCCACTGCACGGACCCTGAAAAGGAAACAACAGCAGATTCAAGCCGAAAAGGATATGCTCAATGATAGATGGGCTAAGCTCCTAGCCGCCGAAGAGGGATACAGCTATGAGCGCCAAACAAAGAGCTATCCTAAGCGCAGGCTCCTGCCACAATTCGACGAGGAGGTCTTTGAGCCAATACCATCAAAATACAATCATGCTGATCAGCCGGACCGACCACCACGTGGACGGGATAAAACGGCCAATTATGCTGAACACCAGCCCGCGCCCCCTCGTAACAGAGGCAAGGAAGCAGCAGCTCTGCGCTACACGTACGACCTACGTCAGGACCTGACCAATAGAGCCGGCCAGACCAGATCCATCTATGGATCAAGAGGACGTGCCCCCACACGAGATGACGGCCATCAAGCCTGGCATGACAAACCTAACCAAGTCCGGGGTCAGCACCGGACACAGATGTCATCCGAACTCCGTCACGATGTCGCCCGGTACAGAGGTGCCGCACACCCCATGTGCTTTACCGATGAGGTAATGCAACACCAATTTCCGGAAGGGTTTAAACCCGTGAACATCGAGCAATACGATGGAACGACGGATCCCACCGTATGGATTGAAGATTTTCTTCTCCACATTCACATGGCTCGCAGAGATGATCTCCACGCCATTAAATACCTCCCTCTAAAGCTGAAAGGACCAGCACGGCACTGGTTGAATAGCCTCCCAGAGAACTCCATTGGAAGTTGGGAAGATTTAGAGGATGCTTTTCGGGACAACTTTCAGGGCACTTATGTCCGGCCACCGAATGCTGATGACTTGAGTCACGTAGTCCAGCAACCTGGAGAGTCAGCTTGCAAACTTTGGAATCGGTTCTTAATTAAAAAGAACCAAATCATGGACTGTCCGGACGCCGAAGCCCTAGCGACATTTAGGCACAGCGTCCGTGATGAATGGCTTGCCCGACACCTCGGTCCGGAAAAGCCGAAGACTATGGCAGCTCTTACTGCACTCATGACCCGCTTCTACGAGGGCGAAGACAGCTGGCTGGCTCGTAGAAGCAACAGTACCAGCGACCCCGGCACCTCTGAGGCCAGGGATGGCAATGGAAGGCCACGACGCAACAAAAACAAGGGCAGGAACAACAACGAAGAAATAGAGGATACGGCGGTAAACGCCGGATTCAGTGGCTCTAAACCCGGTCAGCGGAAGAAGCCATTCAAAGGTACTAGGGATGGTCCGTCCAACTTGGACAAGATACTGGATCGACCCTGCCAGATTCATGGCACCCCTGACAAGCCTGCCAACCATACCAAGAGAAACTGCTGGGTTTTCAAACAGGCCGGTAAATTAAACACCGAACATAAGGGGAAAGAGCCTCCAAGCGAGGACGATGATGAGCCTCGCCCACCGCGCACCGGGAGACAGAAACAATTTCCCCCCGAGGTAAAAACGGTGAACATGATCTACGTCACCCACATCCCCAAGAAGGAGCGCAAACGCGTGTTACGGGACGTCTACGCCATAGAGCATGTCGCCCCAAAATTCAACCCATGGTCGGCTTGTCCGATCACCTTTGATTGCAGGGACCACCCAACCAGTATCTATCACGGAGGTTCGGCGGCCCTGGTACTCAATCCTATCATTGACGGATACCATCTTACTAGAGTCCTTATGGACGGCGGCAGCAGCCTCAACTTGCTCTACCAGGATACTGTCCATAAGATGGGTATCGACCCGTCAAGAATCAAACCTAGCAACACTACCTTTAAAGGAGTGATACCTGGCGTGGAGGCCCGCTGCACGGGCTCCTTAACACTGGAAGTCGTATTCGGCTCTCCAGATAACTTCCAAAGCGAAGACTTGATCTTCGACATCGTCCTTTTTCGTAGTGGTTATCATGCACTGCTCAGACGAACGGCCTTCGCCCGCTTTAATGCGGTCCCGCACTATGCTTATCTAAAGCTCAAAATGCCTGGACCTCATGGCGTCATCACAGTAAATGGGAATATGGAGCGCTCCCTCTGTACTTAGGAGCATACTGCGGCTCTAGCAGCCGAAGTACAGGGCGGCCTCATCAAGCAGGAAAACTCATCGGTCATCAAGACCCACGACTCTGCTAAGCGAGTCCGATCCGCACTACAACGCGATAGCCTGGTGGAGCCGGAGCTTAAATAGCAGTTTAGCCTCCGCCGACCGCCCCATAAGGTTGCGGCATACGTACCACGCGTACATAACTATGCACTTAAAATACCTTGGGCAACACCGGAGGCACACTGCGGAAAAGGTCCATAGTACGGTTTGACCCTATTCGGACCTCAACTTATTTTTTCCCGCTATAGGTTCGTTAAAAAACCTACCTCATCTACGGAGGCTCTTTTCCAGGTCCCTCTTTCTTACAAACGACCATCACCTCCTCCTCTTAAAGGATTTCCCACCAAGGAGAAATGGCGTAGACGTGTGGCAGGGCACCATTGGGATCTTCAAACCACTACTTTTAGGCCCTGTGTAAACCTTTTCCTTGTGTAAAACTTTTGGCATGTAAAATAGCCTCGATATTTATGGCATTATCTGTAATAATACGGCTCGACGTACTCATCAGGGTATAAAGGAAGCAGTTGATCACCACTTTTGTTTGGCACTCATTTATTTTTGTCATCTGTATGCCCTCCCTACTTCAGACTGCCACACGTGCTTTAGTCCGGCCTTAACACCGGGGGCTGTATTCGGTCCTGCACGTTTCAAAGTCTGAACACCTATAGGGTACTCTTCGGCATCCCGGATATTGCATTATATGCATCGGCTCCGAATCATGTCTTTGGTCTATAGTTGGGTTGCCCAGCTCCTGTGCTTACCACCTTACGTTCCGCTCGTTCGGCTAAGGTAGTAAAGGGAGAACTACTGCGATTATATTTCTGGTTCGTCCGGTCAAGTACCTCAGTAGAGAAAGCCGAAAACTGACTATCATGATAAGCGTGAGCTGGTCGGCGATTCGGCGACTTAGTATTATACTACAAATCGTTAGCGATTTACTCCGTGTTATACGAGGGGCTGGTCTTCGTCCAGCCGCATGGAAAATGCACCGTAGTCCGGATAGCCGCACACACACAAGGGGCTAGTACTTAGCCCCACAGTCAAACTCCTATGGCTTAGTGAAAGTAATAAAGCCGCATAGTCTGATTGCCTGGTTCACCATGCTGACACCTCCTTTACGGACCAAGACGTTGGATAAAGTGTAGTCACGTGTTACGCCGAACACCCCTGTAGCATCTACGTGGGGGCTGAAGCCGACGACTGGCAACTTTCAGAAATAAAACAATAAACGGCAGCACAGGAGGAAAAATCACTTGAAAGAAAAGGCGCAAACATAGCTATACAAACAGCATGGGTTCATCGCATTGTTTGTACAAACCCGAACACACTCAATCAAATATTACATCCTTAGAGCATTGACCCTCGATCACTCGGGCTCCCTCTAGGACATCATCGAAGTACCTTTCCGGCTTTCGGTGATCTTTGCCTTCGGGCAGGCCTGCGGTTGCCACTTCGGTGGCCTTCATCTTTGCCCATTGCATCTTGACGCGGGCGAAGGCCATCCGGGCACCCTCTATGTAGGCCGAGCGCTTCAATGCATCAATCCGAGGCCGTGCGTCAATAAGCCGCTTCACCAAACCAAAGTAGCTACTAGGGATTGGCTCAGCCGGCCAGAGCTGGACTATCAAGTCCTTCATGGCCAAACCTGCCACCCTATGCAGCTCAGACAGCTGCTTCAGTTGGTCACCCAGGAGAGGCGTCGAGTGTTCCGGCATGACAAATTGCGACCAGAACAGTTTCTCGGTCGAGTTCCCCTCCTGGGCTCAGAAGTACTGTGCGGCATCAGCGACACTCTTCGGAAGATCCGCAAAAGCGCCTGGAGAACTCCACACTCGGGTCAGCAAAGCATACCTCTGACCTCCAAAGACACTCTGCAAAAGAAAGGCCTTACCAGCCGCTATCTGCCTCGCCTGATGGATCTCTTCACGAGCACTCCGGGACTCGATCCGCGCCTCTTTGGCATCATGGAGAGCGTTGGCGAGCTCGGTCGACTGGTCCGAAGTCTTCTGCTCTAAAGCTCCGCATTTGCTGATGGCATCCTTCAGCTCCTGCTCTACTTCAGCCACCCGAGCTTCATGTTGGCGGCGGGCATCTTGCTCGGTCTTCAGTACGGCAGCCGCCTTGTCAGCGGCTACCTTATTCGCCTTCGCCTCCTTTTTGGCCTGGGCAAGGGTGCTTTTGAGGGTCTCGACCTCGGCTGTGCCAGCTGTGATTATAATCAAAGCATTCCATAAGTTAATCTCTAAATATACATATCACTTCTGATATCAAAATAAACTTTTAACATTATACGCATACCTTGCGTCTCATCGAACCGCTTATTAATGCGGTCGATTTCCTCATTGGCCACCTAAAGCTTCCGATTGAGTTCGGAAACTTCTACGGCCTGGCCGGTCGCTGCCAACAGGGAAGCCTGTTACAAAAATAGCACAGCAGGTTAAATCTCCCAAATACTATATGGATCCTCTGTCCGGTTTCTTTTAACCGAACAGAGCCTCAGGGTCTACTGTCTGTACACAGGTATATTCCTCTATATGAAAGGTTTTTAGAACATTACGTCGCATACCTCAAAGCCCGTCAGTAGGCTGGTGAAGGCTTCGTTCAGTCCACTCTTAGCAGACTAAACCTTTTCCGCCACCACACCCATCAGGGTGCGGTGCTCCGCCACGATGGAAGCACGCTGCAGTGCTTCCTCCAGAGCATTGGGTGCCTCCAGATTAGTGGAGGTCGCCGATGGAGCTGATGCTCCTCCTCCCTCCTTCGAAGAGGGCTGCTTACCCCATCCCGGAGTCGTGTTGGTCTCCGGAATGGTGTCCGACTGGGGCCTGGATTGTTGGGGGTCCCCACCGTCAGTTTTCATAGGGGTCGCCTCCCGTAGGTTTTCGGCGACCGAGGTGTTAACCTCGGGCGCTTTCTCGGCGGCTTCATGCGCCCCCCCTCTGCCAAGAGAGGTCCTTTGGGATGACACCTCGGTGTCCTCCATGATGACAGGCGAGGTGGCATGCGTCGGTGTGTCACTCTCTGCCATTTCGGGTGGCAGAGAGTTCCCCTCCGATGGTGGGGTTTGCGGGAGCTCGCAGGGAGGGCTGAAAGGAAAATAACAAAATAACTTATATAATGGAAGCAGGTAGATCGAAGATAAACAGTAAGTTTCCGAATACTTATGATTCGGCCAGGGGCTTCACCCTGGGTGGCTTCTTGGGGACTAGTTCGGTCTCTGAGTCCGAACTGTCCGGAAGGGCCAGCTTCTCTCTCTTGGGCGCCTCCTCCTCCGGGTCTTCGGAGACCGCCCTATTCTTCTTCCTCCCCTTACGGGGGGAGTCACTCTCCACCTCCTCCTCCTCTTCTTCCTCATCTCCTTCATGGGAGGAGAGGGCTTCGGTCTCTTCGGACTCTGTTTTCGAAGGACCTTTATGGCGGGGGGCGCCCTTGGCCTCCTTGCCTTTCTTCTTCTTGGTCTTCCTCTCCGGCGCCTGATAGGGCGCCGGGACCAGCATCTCTGTTAGCTGGGGGATGGCCGGATCCTCAGGCAGCGGTGCCGGATAGTTGATCCACTCGGCCTTTACCGTCCAAACCTGTAAAGAAAGTAGGCGATATAATTTCTATCATATCTGAAATATTGATCGGATAGGTCTCTGGAAGGATTATGCTTACCGCCGTGGCTGGGTTCTCGATGTCGAGCCCGATGTCTTCATTCTTCTTCGGCCACTTTTTCCGAGCCTTGAAAAGCTGCTTCCATATATCTTCGTGCGTGGTGCCGAAGAAGCGCTTCAGGGTCCGTGGCTTCTCCAGATCGAAATCCCACATGGGGGAGGCCCGGAGCTGGCAAGGAAGGATGCGGCGGAAAAGCATCACTTGAATCACATTTGTGAGACCTGTATTCTCACCCAACATGTCGGAGATGCGTTTCTTGGAGCACCTTCACCTCCGGTTTGGACCCCCAATCAAGACCCTTGGCGGTCCATGAGGTGAGTCTCGTGGGGGGTCCGGATTTGAAGTCAGGCGTGGCCGCCCAGTTGGCGTCGCGGGGTTCGGTGATGTAGAACCACTCTTGCTGCCACACCTTGACCGTCTCTACGAATGCCCCTTTGGGCCAAACAGCGTTGGGGAGCTTGCTCACCATGGCCCCGACGCAGTCCGCATGTTGTCCGTCGACCACCTTCGGCTTCAGATTGAAGACCTTGAGCCTCACACACGACGATAAACGCCGATATGTGAAGGAAGGAATTTGGGGCTAGATCATGGAAATCTAGCCCGTAGTAGAACATAAGACCCCGGAAGAAGGGGTGGAGGGGAAACCCTAGCCCCCGGAGGAAATGGGGGATGAAGACGACCCTCTCACCGGGCTCCGGAGTAGGAATGACCTGATCTTTGTCAGGGATCCTATGCGCGATATCCGTGGACAAATAGCCCGCGCTCCGGAGCTCCTTGACGTCCTTTTCAGTGACAGTGGAGGCCTCCCACTTGCCCTTGGAGCCGGACCCGGCCATTGCTGGGGTGGGTGGCAGCGGTGGAGGAGATTGGAGCTATGGGCGCTGGAGCTTGGAGGTTGGGAGACAGAAGCTAGAGGAAGGCGTGGGCAAAAAGGAGGGATCTTTATCCTCTTATAGATGGTAAAAATACCAAACGTCCCCTTCTCAAGCCATAAACCTCGCCTGTTCCCAACGAAGTTGTGTGTAAGGTGCGGTTGGATTACCCAAACCATATTGATGAGAATCCCGTAATGGACAGGCATGATCTCTGTTTTGACAAGACATGCCAATGAAGGCTTGACCTCGAAATGTGAAACGAGAGGCGTGAAAACGGTTCGAAATGTTAAAGAGTCAAGTGTGACGCTTCGCCGAAAAAGTTGTCAGTAAAAGACACTGTTCCTATTTTGACATCTTGCCTTCGTGGCTAAGGGTTGTATTGATTATGCAGAGCTGGATACAGTTTCTTTATGCATGGAGCTAACTTAAATTTTTCGGGGGAAGGAAACCGCCTTGCAATGCCGAAGATAATCCGCGTGCCGAACTCATCGTCATCGAAGGCTGGTTCAGGGGCTACTGAGGGAGTCCTGGATTAGGGGGTCCTCGGGTGTCCGGTCTATTCGATATGGGCCAGACTGATGGGCCGTGAAGATAAAGCAGAAGACCATCCCCCGTGTCCGGGTAGGACTCCTATATGCGTGGACGGCAAGTTTGGTGTCCGGATGTATTATTTCCTTCTTCTGTAAACCGACTCTGTACAACCCTAGGCCCCTCCGGTTTGTATATAAACCAGAGGGTTTAGTCCGTAGAGGCAATCAGAATAATCATAGGCTAGACAGCTAGGGTTTAGCCATTACGATCTCGAGGTAGATCAACTCTTGTAATCCCCTATACTCATCGAATACAATCAAACAGGACATAGGGTTTTACCTCCTTTAAGAGGGCCCGAACCTGGGTAAACATCGTGTCCCCCTTGTCCATTGTTACCATCGATCCTTAGACACACAGCTTGGGACCCCCTACCCGAGATCTGCCAGTTTTGACACCGACAGAGAGTTTGAGAGAGAGAGGGAAGAGCCCCGAGACGGCAGAGTGGTGCGTGAGAGAGTTACGGGCAACGAGCCATGGAATTTGTGTGCGTACGATGAGTGCACCCAAGATATTTAGCTTGGACTAGAGAATCATACATAGTGTGCAAGAGAGACCTATACATGGAGTGTGCATGCGAACTAGAAAGACCCCCCACACACACACAAAGAGAGAGAGATAGAGAGAGAGGGAGAGGGACCAACAAGGTTTGTGTTTGGATGCGTGCGATAGAATTGAAGATTGTCGGCGAGAGAGAGAGCAGGAGTCCGGGAGAGGGGGAGGTCGCGTTTTATGCATCAAAGACTGATATAAACCATGTTTCGATATAAACTTGCATTCAAATATTTAAATTGGAGAACATGTTGTTTGCAATCCACACATGAACGGAGATATGCGTATCAAACAAGTTCATTAATTTGACTTTCAACATGTTCATGGAGTACTATAATACTGTACAACATGCTACTCGATTGAGGTGTTCAATTTTGGATTTAGTTCAGTATTTTGACGTGGTGAACGAGCTATTTCATTGAATCGAGATATTTCATTTTGGGTTTGATTCCCGTTTTTGAGTGGGTCAACTATTTGTCATATAGTAAATCGTTAGCAACGAGCATGTAAAAACACATTAGTCCCGAGCATCATCTCTCCATCTAAGAAAGAAGTGGCAAGCTAATATTTCAAAATTTGATTCGAATCGACTTGGTAAGGTAGACGTGGATGCTCATTCTCCCAAAATTTGAACGAACCGCTAAACACCCTCTGCTCGGTGGAATTCACCAGAGCAAATAAATGGGAGACGCGAAATTACCGGCCTATGTGGGACACGCATCAATTGGCCCATTGTACATCGAGGGTAGGTTCATAACTTCATCCAAGCACGCCTTCTCCTCGGCCGAAATGACATGTGCCGAATAATTCATAAACCATGGGCGGCAAAACACCCTCTCCTCGCCCGAAATCGCTCGCGACGACTATTTCAAAACACTCCCTCCTCGCCTGAAATAGCTCGCGCCCACTATTTCAAAACACGCCCTCCTCGTCCGAAATCGCTCGCGCCCACTATTTCAAAACACGCCCTCCTCGCCCGAAATCGCTCGCGCCCACTATTTGGGAGAAGCAAAGTTACTCTACTATCCCCGACCCTCAGTACACAGACCCAAGCCCAGAAGCCTAAAGGCAGGGGTAGAACTGTAACCCCCCCCCCACACACACACACATTTCAGACAAATGCGTCCGTAAGACATGGTTCCCCCTCCAAATTCCCCATTCATACCTCGTGGGCGCCAAATCACCTTCTCCCCGGAAGCTCCCTTCTCCCCAGCCGCGAAACCTCAACCCCTCCTCCATGGCGCCCCCCACCGCACCAAATTCACCACCGTCCTCCTCCCCAATGCCGGAGACGCTGTCCGTTTGCCGGAGCTGCCTCGACGACGGCCGCGTGAACCGTACCGGAGCCGATTCACCCCCGCCGTTGTGCATGGCGCCAGAGCGGCTCCAACTTCGGATGCGTCCAGGGCCCCGGCGCTGCTTCCCCGTAGCCGTCAACCGTCGCGACATCTCTGCTTTCCTGCCGCCGGTAGCCACCGCAACCGTGCCGGCCTCACCGAGTCGGCAGCTGGAGCTGCCTACTTCACCGGGCCACAAGATAGGTCGTACCCTCATCTCAAATCACTTTATTTAGGTGTCAGTTGTCTGAATTTTTATTCTGGGCTAATCAATTCCCAATGGGAAGCAGCACCCCTCGAGGCGGCGGAGCTCCTAGGCTGCCGGTTGGCTGGTGTCTAACATAAGGGTGTGGGGGCGCAAGTTCACCGTGGAAGCAGCGCTTAGATGGCTATCTTAGAGTTGCGTGGGTTGAAGGTACTGCCGCTGCCGGATCTGGATGACGACGAGTCTTTGTGGATTGGCCTGGGCGGCGCAACCACGGCAGTGCGGTGGGGCGGGGAGCGGGGTTTTGGTCGGAGCTCTCGCGGCCACGGACGGCGGAGGCAGGCTGCTCTGCCGGTGGTCGCTGGCTCTTCGGGGAAGATTCTGAACAGTGTCAGCCGAGAGGCACAAGACGGCCATCAAGCCATCCGGCATAGATCGGACAGTACCAAAATAAAATAAAATCGTGTGACCCCAATTTAGTCTTCAGTCAACAGACGTGTGACCACTCTCGTACCTTACTGTTGATCTCTTAGGGTATTTCTTCAGATCAGAGATATGTGTCGTTCTTAACATTATGCGTTTTCTGCATCTTCAGCCACACCATCTTCCGACTCACCACAGCTGCTCCAACAAGGGAAGCATACACTAGAAGGGAGCTATAGTCCCCACTCAACAGTTCCCTGCATCGAATGCGCGTGCCCGACATGGACAACCACAACAACTGTAGGGCCATTGACAAGTCAGCACATGATGCTCACTCCTATGGATGGCGGCCAGATAGGTTGTACCCTCATCTTACTTGTGTGCAACATTTATGGCTTTTTTATTCATCTAAGCATGGAAAATAGATTACCACATTTCACTGTATATTCATGCTGATCTCTTACAGGTCTTGTTCAGGAGTTAACGTTGTTACATAGTTCAGCTAAGAGACTTGTTCTTTAGGTAACGTTGTTCCATAGTTATCATCCATCAGCCAATGCTATCCCACAGGCTGGTGATTATAGTATTATACCACTTCTAGTATTACCTATGTTGTTCTTTAATACTTTTGTGTGCCATCTAGTTAATCTCGAGTACAAACGATATTTATTCTGTAGCTTTCATCTGTGTTCTCCCTTTAGTTTTTGAGACCTGTTGCTGCTAGTTAACCCCAGTCCTACTATTTATGTCGTCTCCTACAGGCACTCATTACATAAATCTAACTACTAGTTGTCTTCCATGCATATCAGATATAATTGCACACACTGATTTATCCACAAGAACCTCACAGAGCAATGTAATGACCAACAAACTTGACGTCAATGATACCCAATATGATGGAACATGTAAAGGCAATTCTTCAGAAGACTTGCAGAAAGATGATGAATCCTATTCACCCCACAAGGTCCTTGCTCTAACTTGGCCCGTGATATGGGTACAGCATGCATATAATGTCCTGGAGTGCATCTACTCTGTTACAATGCCATGTGCTTGGCTTGCTGATCATGCATGTAAATATGTCGTGCCTTCCTGTTTTTCAGTACCTATTCCATTCATGATAACATGTTTTCAAATTCAAGTACTGTCATTCTACTCTATCGCAATGCCATCTGCTTAGTTTGGACATCATGCTTCTGAATATCTTATGCATTGTTATTCATCAGTATGTACTTCATCTGTCTACCATACCATGTTTTTTTTTACATTGAAGTGATGTTCTAGTGGTCTGTTGCAATGCCATCTTAGTTTCCCAATCATACACGCATATGTTGCCTTAGTGTTTTTTTGTATGTATTCCGCTAGCATACAGTTTTACATTCAACTAGTGTTTTTTTACACTGTTGTCCTGTCGTATCCCTAGTTCTTACATCATACTCCCTCCGTCCGGATTACATGTCGCAGAAATGGATAAAAATGGATGTATCTAGAATTGAAATACGCCTAGACCCATCCATTTATTTCCGGATGGAGGGAATACATGTCAATATGTCATGCCTTTCTATTCTTCAGTACCTATTCCATCTCTCTGCTGTAGCATGTTTTATAATTGAAGAACCATTCTTCTATATAAGGCATGCAAGGGGAAGACGACTATGTTAGAATCTGAAGGGTTACAAAAAAGGTCTTTGCAAAAGATCCAAATGCCAGGAGATAGTAAACCAACTCCAGTTTTCATAGATACTGCTCCAGCACAGAGAAACCCAACTCCTTCTGATAAAAAGTAGATTCCAGTGGCCAAAGAACTAGTCCGCTCCAGTCCAGCAAAAATATGTCAACTCCATTCTAAGAAGCCTGTGCGTATCCTCGCATCATGAAATTTTATAGCATTCTGATCATATTTTCTACATGTTTCTTACCCGTCTCTCTTTTAGAAAATAAGCTTAAATGATAGAAGATTTTCTGCACTGGGATTGTATTCGAGGAAAGTATCTTGCGGGAATTCTCTGTGCTCCAATGCTGATGTAAGTACCTGTTGTATATCACTATATTTTTACATCAGCATGCATTTTGTTAATCGGCATGAATCCAACCTTTATCTGATCTAAATTTAGTTGTAGCAAAATGTATAATTAAAGGCGACAATGTTGATTTTTGTAAGGAAAACTGCCTGGTAGTTTTGCATACTGAGCTGCATGAGTGTACTATCTCATATCATGCACATTACTGAATTGTAGTGCTGCTCTGGTTGCCCATTCATTCATTGTGTCAATGTTGCTTTCGTATTACCTTACCTGGCTGATGATAGCTGTGCCATATTGTGTTAATTTGGTGTAGGCTGGTGTGGTCTGGTTGCCCAAACGTTCATTGTGTCAATGTTGCTTTCCTATTATCTGACCTGGCCAATGATAGCAATGCTAGTGTGTTAATTTGGTGCAGGCTACTGAAGATAAGAAGATAAACTCTAAAAAAAGCAAGGCAACCCCATTGTTGCTTTCCAATAAATCTAGGCCAGGTAATATGGCAATAACTCTTGATTAATCTATTCGGTTCCCCTCCTAATTTATGTTATGATGTAGTGGTTGAGACACTCTCCACTATCAATAATACAAGCCTGCCAAAATCGCCATCTGAATCTGTTCAGTTTCCTCTATCTCGAATGCAACGGAAAAAATTTATGTTTGTGAACCAATTACTGGCTGAAGCAATGATGGAAATGGTGGAGGAATCAGAGGTGCACATTCTTGCGCAACAACAACTGATCAATGTTTTCAAAGACAGTGTAGCAAAGCAGGAAGAACTTGCCCACATGCTTATGGGCGTCATCCGTGCTAAGGTTGCAGATTGTGACGTTGTAGATCGTTAGGTTCTGTTCATTTATTTGCACTGGCATCAATCTTTGATTGCCCAGTGGATGTAATTTCCTGTAATGTATGCTGGATGTGCAACGTTTTTCCCTGTATGTCGTACCTTTGCTTAGCGCGCCTCGCATTCCAGCTAACTGGTCGCTAGGAAGCTAAAAAAGCAGTGAAATTATTAGTTAGCACGAATAGTCATGGGCCCTATATGAAGGAAGCAACCCACTGCCCTTAATGGGCTTCCCTAATGGGCTCGCAGGGGCCAAAATTCTCATAGGCCTTTGATTGATCGGTTTTGGTCCTGTGCATAATTGCTCGTCGTAATCGGCTCAAATTATCTAATTGGGCCTACAGACATGTTCGAACCTTAGTGGGCCCATTAAGTTAATGGGCCGTTACCAGGCCAAAAGTTAATGCTCGGCCCTATTACCTCCCGGGTCGTTAACAGGACGACATCGAAGCGGGCAACAGGTGGGCCCATTTGATTTCACGGGCCGTTAACAGGCCGATACTAAGGTCGGGCTACATATGGCCCAACTATACTGTGGGCCTTTAGCAGGCCAAAAGAGACAGCGGGCTCGTACTGGACCATGAAGAGCATGGGCCGCTAAGAGGCCAAAAGTCAGGTCGTACTGTATATGGCCCAACTGTGTTGTGGGCCTTTAGCAGGTCGAAAGAGAAACCAGGCTGGTATTGGACCATGAAGAGCATGGGCCGTTAAAAGGACAAAACTTAGGTCCGACTGCAAATGGCCAAACTCATTTATGGGCTGTCAACAGGCTGAAAGACACACCGGGCCGGAAATTGGCCCAACACTTAAATGGGTCGCTAAAAGGCCAAAAGACGTACATCCTGAAAATTGGCCCATCCCTTGAATGGGCCGTTAACAGGACGAAACCACATCGGGCCGATATTGAGCCCAAATATATAGCGGGCTGTTAACGGGCTCGAACTAATGATGGGCTGCAATGGTGTCAAATCGTTAGCGGGCTGTTGACGGGCCGAATTGGCACATCTCGTATGGGCCGTGGGCTTAAATGGACCTAACACAGGTAGGCCTTATATGGGCCGGCCTGCTAATTTTTACTAGGCCGGCCTTTTTCACCGGAATGGGCCACTGTTGGGCCTTGCCACGTGCCGACGTATCATAGGCGCCTCCCGTACTATGAGTGGATGACATCTGTCCCAACGCTGAGCCGACACGTGGACCCTCCGGCGAATGAGAATTTTACACGTGGAAAATCCCCATTGGTCGGGGCTGTTAACGGGTTATCGGATCCAAACCGGAACCCGATAGCTTAACGGCGACCCGTTACGGTGGATGCCATGTGTCGGTTACCCTTGACAAAAGCAATTCTATGACGCGCGATTTATCATCATGAAAGTGGACACTTCCGTGATGATAATTTTGGTAATGTCATGGAACACTTCTACGACAGCATAGGTATGACTATCTTGATTATGTCATAAAATCGTCATGGATGTACATGCATGACAGAAAACGTGACCTACTGTGACAAACACGTATCATCACGGAAGTGTATTTTTTTGTAGTGTACACACACACCTAATTTTCTTGCAATAATCATGTTGTCTCAATAAAACAAAAATAAAAACATATGGATCCTCATCCACTTGCTAATCTTTTCAAACTTGTTGCATGTTGTAAACCAATAGCTAATAATGAAGAAGTGATAATACAAAATGCTATTGGGATACGTTTATTGAATGAAAAGCATGATTGCAATGTTGTTAGTATAAATTTTATGACTCAATTGTGCTAATGATCATGATTGGGGTGATAATCATGATTGGGGTGATAATCATGATGTTTCTTATGATCTTGAGAATTCTGAGCCTCATAATGAGTATATTATTGATGATAAAATTTGCAATACTATTAAAAGTGGGTTTGGAAGAGCGTCAACTTTAGGTAATAGTGATCCCACTACTTTGGAGAAATATCAATCTCATGATTTTTTTGATAAAAGTGGGTTTGCAGAGGTCATGGCTTTAGGTTATGTTAATCCCACTATCTTGGAAGATTATAAATTTTGCATGCATGTGGATCATGGAGAGAATATTTTAGATGATAGCTATATTGTTGAATTTGATTATGATGCTACATGTAACTGTTATGAGAGGGGCAAATATGGTTATAGGAATTTTCATGTTCAACTACCTCTGTTGGAGTTCAAATTGTTCATGTTTTGTTCTTCTTCCTTGCATATGCTACATACTTCTTATCTTGATAATTTGTTTGCTTATAAAATGCCTATGCATAGGAAGTATGTTAGACTCAAATATGTTCGTCACATGTTTTATGATGCTCTCTTTGTGCTTTAATTCTTGTCTTTCATGTGAGCATCATAGAAATCTCAAAGCCTATCTTAATGGCTATAAAGGAAGAGCTTGTTGGGAGACAATCCAATAGTTATCATTTATATTTTTGTGTGTGAACATGATTATTGCTACTATAATGATTGTGTTTTTATATTTTAATTAGTGTTTGTGCCACGTAAAGCCTTTGGGATGATTTGGATGATAGTTGACTTGATTCTGTGCAAAAACAAAAACTTTTATGCCCAGTGCGGGAATTTACATTTTTTACTGGAAGATGATCTTTGTTTGAATTTTTTTACACATGATTGATATGTAAATTTCTCACGTTTTCCTAATTTTTTAGATTTTTTTAGAGTTACAAAAGTATTGTTTTTGTTTAGATCATTACAAAATGTTCTGTTTTAGACTGATCTTGTTTTTTATTGCTTAGTGTGCTTATTTTAATGATGCTATGGATTATATCGCGGGGTATAATTCATGGATAAGTTAGAATATAGTAGGTACTATGCAAGAATAATTATGAATGAGTTTACAACAATACCTAAAGTTTATGATTTGGTGATTATACTAACGGATCTCACGAAGTTTCTGTTTAGTTTTGTTGCTGGAGTTTTCAAGTTTTGGGTGAGATCACATGAATGAAGGAATAAGGAGCGGCAAGACCCTAAGCTCGGGGATTCCCAAGGCACTCCAAGGTAATATTCAGGGAAGACCCAAGCGTCTAACAGATGCCCTGGATGGCATCCCCTCTTTCGTCCACAATTCCTTGGTATGTTACTTGGAGCTATGTTTTTATTCATCATATGATATGAGTTTTACTTGGAGCGTCTTGTACAATAGTTTTATTTTGTTTGCTTGTTACTCTATCACAATCATTGTTTGTTGGACACACCTTTTGAGAGAGACACACATTCATCATGATTTGTTAGAATACTCTATGAGCTTCACCTATATCTGTTGAGCTATGCAGTTGCTCTCGTGCTTCACTTATATTCTTAGAATACGGCGGTGGTTATATATTTTAAAGAAATGATTGCACTCTCATGCTTCACTTCAATCTTTTTGAGAGTCCTAAATAGGAAGTGGTAATAGGCACGGGTTATAAGACTAGCCTGAAAATGATAGATATATAAGAGTGATATAATAAAAACTTTCATATAGATTACTAAATATGAAACGTATGATTTAATTATATTGATGTCGCAATATGAAAGGGTATTAGTTCATGATCATTGGTTAGTAGAAATATCGATATTAAAGCTTGCTATTAGCTACTCATTTAAGTGTCGGTCATGGCTTGGTGGGGAAGTTTGAGCATTTTTATGTCTGTTTGAAATCCTTTGTGCAGTTTGAATCAGGGGCACGCGATGTTTAACTCCTACCAACCTCCTCCCTAGGGGCATGCGAGTAGTACTTTGCTTCGAGGGCTCATAAAACTTTCACAATAAGTATATGAGTTCTTTATGACTAATGTGAGTTCATGGACTAATACAACACTCTCACCTATCCACATATTGCTAGCCTCTTCGGTACCATGCATTGCCCTTTCTCACCTCGAGAGTCAATGCAAACTTCGCTGGTGCATCCAAACCCCGTGATATGATACGCTCTATCACACATCAGCCTCCTTATATCTTCCTCAAAACAACCACCATACCTACCTATCATGGCATTTCCATAGCCATTCCGAGATATATTGCCATGCAACTTCCATCGTTCCTTCTTATGACATGTGTGTTCATCATCATGTTGCTTTGCGTGATCATATAGAGCTAACATGATATTTGTGGCAAAGCCACCATTCATCATTGTAATGCATGTTATGCTAGATATTTGCACATCCTGGTACACTTCTAGAGGCATTCATATAGAGTCATATTGTTTCAGTTTATCGAGTTGTAAGTAAATAAAAGTGTGATGATCATCATTATTAGAGCAATGTCCCGGTGAGGTAAAGGATGCTAGAGACTAATGAGTCCTCCAAAGATTGAGGATGATGTTCCAGACTTAATAATAATAAAAAGAGGCCAAAAAGATCCCAACAAAAAATGAGATAAAAAGAGAGAAGGGGCAATGCTACTATCCTTTCACCACACTTGTGCTTCAAAGTAGCACCGTGTTCTTCGTATAGAGAGTCTACTAATTTCTCACTTCTATATACTAGTGGGAACTTTTTATTATAGAACTTGGCTTGTATATTCCAATGATGGGCTTCCTCAAATGCCCGAGGTCTTCATGAGCAAGCAAGTTGGATGCACACCCACTTAGTTTCAGTATTGAGCTTTCATACACTTATAGCTCTAGTGCATTTGTTGCATGGCAATCCCTACTCCTCACATTGATACCGATTGAAAGGCCTCTCCATTGCCTATGGATCCACCAAGTTGATGCGAGACTTTCTTCCTTTTTGACTTCCCTTATGAATCCTACCACCGCATTCTATTCCACCCGTAGTGCTATGTCCATGGCTCACGCTCTGTATTGAGTGGAGTTGAAAATGCTGAAATGCGTAAAAAAGTATGATCAAATTGCTTGGTTTGACACCGGGGTGCTCATGATATCTTAATGAGGTGAAGGCGGAGTCATGCCATGCTTACATAATTCAATGAGTAGGGATAACATTCATTAAGCATCATATATTTTGAAAAAGTAATGATTATGTTCTTGTATTCATGGATATTATTATGTTGATATCAATTACTTCACTGTTTCTCAATATTTACACCGTAAAATATTACATGATAGATATTCTAGGCAGCATTCAACGTAAAAAAATTCTGTTTTTATCATTTACCAACTCGAGGAGGAGCAGGAAATAAGCTTGGGGATGCTGATACGTCTCCGACGTATCTATAATTTTTGTTTGTTTCATGCTATTATATTATCAATCTTAGATACTTTATATGCATTTTTATATCATTTTTGGGGACTAACCTATTAACTCGATGCCTAGTGCCAGTTGTTGTTTTCTTCTTGTTTTTGGTTTTACAAAAAAATTGTACCAAACTGAGTCCAAACACGACGAAAAATCTTGACGATTTTTTTTCTGGACATAAGATACCCTAGAATCTTCGAGGGAGGACCATAAGACTTACGAGAGCAATAGGGTGCGCCCTGATGCCTTGTGGCCCCCTCGTGGCTCTGTCTGACCTAATTCCAGCGCTATAAATTCCCAAATATTCCAAAAAACAAAGAGAGCCACCCGAAATAATTTTTCCTCCGCTACAAGCTTCTGTTCTTTCACGATCGCATCTGGAGGCCTTTTTCGGTACTCTGTCGGAGGGGGAATCAATCATGGAGGGCTTCTACATCAACCTTGTTGCACCTTCGATGATGTGTGCATAGTTCACCAATCGCCGAGTTTTGTAGGACAGTAGCAAATTTCCCTCAAGTGGATGACCTAAGGTTTATCAATCCGTGGGAGGCGTAGGATGAAGATGGTCTCTCTCAAACAACCCTGCAACCAAATAACAAAAAGTCTCTTGTGTCCCCAACACACCAAATACAATGGTAATTTGTATAGGTGCACTAGTTCGGTGAAGAGATGGTAATAAAAGCGTAGTAATGATAGTAGATATTGATTTTTGTAATAGGAACAATAAAAAAACAGCAAGGTAGCAATTGACAAAACGGAGCACAAACGGTAGTGCAATGCTTGAAAATGAGGCCTAGGGTCCGTACTTTCGCTAGTGCAATCTCTCAACAATGCTAATCTAGTTGGATCATATAACCATCCCTCAACGTGCGATGAAGAATCACTCCAAAGTTCTTATCTAGCGGAGAACATAAGAAGAAACTGTTTGTAGCTATTCTTTCCGATCGATCTATCCAAGAGTTCGTAGTAAAATAACACCAAGTTATTCTTTCCGATCGATCTATCAAGTGTTCGTACTAAAATAACATGTAGCTATTCTTTCCGATCGATCTATCAAGAGTTCGTACTAAAATAACACCAAAGCAAATTCAGATTCATAATACTCAATCTAACACAAAGAACCTCAAAGAGTGCCCCAAGATTTCTACTGGAGAAACAAGGACGAAAACGTGCATCAACCCCTATGCATAGATTACCCCAATGTCACCTCGGGAATCCGCGAGTTGAGTGCCAAAACATATCTCAAGTGAATCAATATAATACCCCATTGTCACCATGGGTATTCATATGCAAGACATATATCAAGTGCTCTCAAATCCATAAAAGTATTCAATCCGATAAAACAAAATCTCAAAGGGAAAACTCAATTCATCACAACAAGATAGAGAGGGGAAAACACCATATGATCCAACTATATTAACAAAGCCCACGATACATCAAGATCGTGACATCTCAAGAACATGAGAGAGAGAGAGAGAGAGATTAAACACATAGCTACTGGTACAAACCCTCAGCCCCGAGGGTGGACTACTCCCTCCTCATCATGGTGGCCGTCAGGATGATGAAGATGGACACCGGTGATGATTTCCCCCCTCCGGCGGAGTGCCGGAACGGGGTCTAGATAGGTTTTTCATGGCTACAGAGGCTTGCGGCGGTGGAACTTTTGATCTAGGGTTACCCCGAGGGTTTTTGGAATATTTGGGAATTTATAGGGCGAAGAGGCGGTGCGGGAGGCCACCGAGGTGGGCACAACCCACCTGGGCGCGCCTGGGCCCCCAGGCGTGCCCTGGTGGGTTGTGCTCTCCTCGGAGCTCCCCTCTTGTACTTCTTTGGCCCACCGGGTGTCTTCTGGTCCAGAAAAAATCTCCAAAAAGTTTCGCTGCGTTTGGACTCTGTTTGGTATTGATTTTCTGCGATGTAAAAAACTAGCAAAAAACAACAACTGGCACTGGGCACTATGTCAATAGGTTAGTCCCAAAAAATGATATAAAGTTGCTATAAAATGATTGTAAAACATCCAAGAATAATAATATAATGGCACCAATACTTCATAAATTATAGATATGTTGGAGACGTATCAGCATCCCCAAGCTTAATTCCTACTCGTCCTAGAGTAGGTAAATGATAAAAGAAATAATTTATGAAGTGTGAATGCTAGCAAAATGCATAAGTTTGATCAATGATAATTTCAATCACTTTTCCTAGCATCATAACAGTAACTCTTTCTCTTAAATTCATCATGGTAAAGTAGCAACCAATTCACATGTTAAGGTTCAAACAAATGAATTCTCTTGAAACTCAACAACCTATGTTCTTAGTCACCAAACAATTGCAATTCAACTTATTCAACAAAGTCCAAGTAAGAGCTCCACATACTCAATCATCATATAGTCTTCCATGATTGCTAGTACTCAAAGCATACTCTTAGAACAAATGGCATCCATCGAACACAGAGAAAGATAGGGGCTTAATATTTCACCTCCCAACTCATTTATCATAGAGATAATTATCAACAATAATAAATCATGATCAAATATATTTGACTGGTCATATGTACCTAGATCTTTCCCCACCACATGATGCTTGCCAACTAGAGAATAATTGAGGTTGAAATGAGAATGCATACTATTGACTCTTGCATAAAAGTAAATACTAAAAAGTAAAAGATAGGCCCTTCGCAGAGGGAAGAAGAGGTTGTCATCCGCTTTTATTTGGATGCCCAAGCTCTTAATGCAAAGGAACGTCACGTTATATTGCCCCTTATGATAGCAACCTTTATTATGCAGTCTGTCGCTTTTATTACTTTGCCATCACAAGTTCGTACAACGCTCAATTTTCCCTTACAATAAAAGATCAAACATATTTAGGAGCAATTTTTATTGCTTTATGCACCGATGACAACTTACTTGATGGATCTTATTCAATCAATAGGTAGGTATGGTGGACACTCATGGCAAAAAACTGGGTTTAAGGGTTTTTTGATGCACAAGTAGTATCTCTACTTAGTACGAATTTTTGGCTAGCAAAAGATCCTAGGCAAACACCACATGTTGGAGGATCCATAACAATATAGCTTCTATGCAAATATACCCAAACATAACTCATTACGTTGTCTTCCTTGTCCAACTTCAACTAATTTGCTCAAGTTTGAAAATAATTAATGTGTATTCACAATCATAGAAGATGTCCAAGATAATATATTTGCATGTGAAAGTTCTCTTCCTTATAGTAATCATTCATGAATTGCTTGTATGACCAATATTGTGATTGTCAAGGTTCAAAAGATTTCACTTTCTAAACCCAATGTGAAGCTACCACTAGGCATGATATAATCTCAAATTCATGATATTCAATTCATTCAACAATTTACTCATAGGATATAAGTGAAGCACAAGAGTAAATGGCAAACTACTCCAAAAAGATATAAGTGAAGATCAAATGAGTAGTTAAATAAATGGGTAGCCATTTGAGGACTCTCTCTTATTTAAAAACTTTCAGATCTAAGTATTTTATTAAAAAAATCAAGCCAAAAAAAACAAAATTATATTCCAAGAATAGCACAACTCATGTGAAGAAGCAAAAACTTAGGCTCAATCGATACTAACCGATAATTGTTGAAGAAGAAAGGTGGGATGCCTACCGGGGCATCCCCAAGCTTAGATGCTTGAGTCTTCTTGGAATATTAACTTGGGATGCCTTGGGCATCCCCAAGCTTGAGATTTTGTGTCTCCTTAATTCCTTTTATATCAAGGTTTCCCTAAATCTTAAAAACTTCATCCACACAAAACTCAACAAGAACTCGTGAGATAAGTTAGTATAAATCAATGCAAAAACCTTATCATTCTCTACTGTAGAAAATCACTAAAGTTATTATTTAACATTGCATACTAAATACCTCTGCATATTTAATACTCCTATCCTCAAATATAATCATTAAACAAGCAACCATATGCAAACAATGCAAACATAACAGCAATCTGTCTAAACAGGACAGTCTGTAAAGAGTGCAATATTCATCATACTTCCCAAACTCCAAAAATTCTAAAAAATTACCACACTGTAGAAAATTTATTATAGCTTACTATGCAAAAAAATCAACCTTCTATCACATTCTGACTTTTCTAGAGAATGTTTGCAACAGCGATGAACTTTCTGTTTCGAAACAGAAACTCATATACTTGCAAAATAAGCATGGAAAATGCTATACTTGACATTTTTATTGAAGTAAAAGATGCAAAACATTATTATACATAACATCAAGCAAATACTAATAAAATAAAATGATGCTCCAAGCAAAACACATATCATGTGGCGAATGAAAACATAGCTCCAAGTGAGGTTACCGATAATGTTGAAGACAAAAGAGGGGATGCCTTCTGGGGGATCCCCAAGCTTAGTTGCTTGGATATTCCTTGAATATTACCTTGGGGGTGCCTTGGGTGTCCCCAAGATTAGGGTCTTGTCACTCCTTATTCTCCTCATATCGATATCTCACCCAAAACTTGAAAACTTCAATCACACAAAACTTAACGGAACTTCGTGAGATGGGTTAGTATGATAAAGACAGATCATTCACTTTGGTACTGTCAAAGACAAGATTCATAACTGTTCTCACACAATTAATACTATGCTCTACAATTTACACAATTTATATTAAGCAAAATAAGCCATAGAAACCATAAAACAAGCAAACTATGCATTGAAAACAGAATCTGTCAAAAACAGAAGAGTACGTAAAGATCTGAATTCAGGTCATACTTGTGTAACTACAAAAATTCTGAAAATTTAGGATAATGTAGGAAATTTGTATACACATCAACTGTGAAAAATTCAGAGTTTTTAGACCCTCCAGTTAATTTAAACAATTCTGTTACTCGGCAAAAAAAATTCTGTTTTTGCACAAAGTCAAGTCAACTATCATCCACACTATCCCAAAGGCTTTACTTGGTACTTTATTTAAATAAAAGCAATAAAACATGATTAATACAGCAGCATAACCATATGAACACACAAAAACAGTAGGTAAAAGTGTTGGGTTGTCTCCCAACAAGTGCTTTTCTTTAATGCCTTTTAGCTAGGCATGATGAGTTCAATGATGCTCGCATAAAAGATAAGGATTGAAACATAAAGAGAGCATCATGAATCATAAGTTCCTCTCTCATAATAATTTTCAGTAGCATCATGAATAGGTCCATCAATATAACCATCACATAAAGCATTCTTTTCATGATCCACAAGCGTAGAAATTTTATTACTCTCCACATAAGAAAATTTCATCTCATTCACAATGGTGGGAGTATCATATGAAACTCGAATACTATAAATTGTTTCCACATTAAAAGAGTAATGTTCAGAAAAAGGGTAATCATAACTATGACAAGTTTTATAAATATAATCATTACCACTTTTTATAACATAAGTATCATCACAATAATCATCATAAGTAGCAACTTTGTTCTCATCATAGATAGGAGGCATGCAATCATCATAGCAAATTTGATCATTCAAAGTAGGGGGACTAAAAAGATCATCTTAATTAAGCATATCACCCCCAAGCTTGGGACAAGCATTAATTGCAGCAAATAAATTCTCAAACATATCATTCTCATCGAACATAGCATCCCCAAGCTTGTGGCTTGGCATATCATAAGCATAATTATTCTCATCATTAATAGTATGAATAGCACCAACGGTATAACAATCGCTATCATCATAATTTCCCAAGTTGGTGCCAAAAAGATTTCCAAAATTATAAGAAGTATCATTATCTTCCCAATCATAATCATCACAACAAGCAATAGGCATAACAAAATCATCATCAAGTGCATCATCTTCCACAATTATTTTTTATTCATTTTCATGAGGCACAACAAAAATAGGAGCAACATTATTTGGGAGAGATACCTTTTTACCTCTATTCTTTCTTCTTTTCTTCTTCTTCACCACATCATGTGTGGGTTTAATTAATTTTTCCAAGCTTCTTATTGATGAGATTGGTTGAATAGGGAGCTCCTCCTCGTCACCTATTTCATCATGAGAGACAATAGGAGGGAAAGTGGAAATCTTTACCCTTTCATTAGTATTCCTTTTATATTCTATTGGTTCTCCCATCTTTCTATAGTTGGCAATATAAGCATTCTCATTGCAATTTACCATGCTAAACATATTGATATTTTTTAGATTAGTTTCAATGTTGTCCGTGAGAATGAATACTTCAAACCAACTATTTTTATGTGTCAATTCTTCACTCCCCAAAAATAGACAAAGCTCATTATAAAGTTCAAGGGTGATCAAGTCATTACAATATTTGGCCATGATTCGATCATGAAAAAGTTTGCATTGGAAATTAAGATGACCATCCTTATTGCAAAGTTCATAAGTAATAGGACAAAGAGAACATAATTTTGTAGCAAATTCATCTATCACTTTGAGCAAAAAATTGGTTCTATCATGTTTATGCTTCTTACAAAATATATCTTCCCTATAAGGCACATCTTCACAAAGTCTTTCCACTCCACAAAAATTGACATGCTTATAAGAAACATTTTTGTCATGAATTGTGCAATCATCATTAGCATTTTGGATATTCAAAGAATTCATACTAACAACATTGCAATCATGCTCATCATTTATGCAAAACATTTTATTGAATTCTTCTTCTATCAATTGAGCACAATTTTCCTTTCCATCATTTTCAAGAAATACATTATAAAGACGAATAATATGATGCAACCTCAATTCCATTTTTTGTAGTTTTCTTTTTATAAACCAAACTAGTGATAAAACAAGAAACTAAAAGATTCAATTGCAAGATCTAAAGATATACCTTCAAGCACTCACCTCCCTGGCAACGGCGCCAGAAAAAAGCTTCATGTCTACTACACAACTTGTTCTTGTAGACTCGTGTTGGGCCTCCAAGCGCAGAGTTTTGTAGGACAGTAGCAAATTTCCCTCAAGTGGATGACCTAAGGTTTATCAATCCGTGGGAGGCGTAGGATGAAGATGGTCTCTCTCAAACAACCCTGCAACCAAATAACAAAAAGTCTCTTGTGTCGCCAACACACCAAATACAATGGTAATTTGTATAGGTGCTCTAGTTCGGCGAAGAGATGGTAATAAAAGCGTAGTAATGATAGTAGATATTGATTTTTGTAATAGGAACAATAAAAAAACAGCAAGGTAGCAATTGACAAAACGGAGCACAAACGGTAGTGCAATGCTTGAAAATGAGGCCTAGGGTCCGTACTTTCGCTAGTGCAATCTCTCAACAATGCTAATCTAATTGGATCATATAACCATCCCTCAACGTGCGATGAAGAATTACTCCAAAGTTCTTATCTAGCGGAGAACATAAGAAGAAATTGTTTGTAGCTATTCTTTCCGATCGATCTATCCAAGAGTTCGTACTAAAATAACACCAAGTTATTCTTTCTGGTTGATCTATCAAGAGTTCGTACTAAAATAACACATAGCTATTCTTTCTGATCGATCTATCAAGAGTTCGTACTAAAATAACACCAAAGCAAATTCAGATTCATAATACTCAATCCAACACAAAGAACCTCAAAGAGTGCCCCAAGATTTCTACCAGAGAAACAAGGATGAAAACGTGTATCAACCCCTATGCATAGATTACCCCAATGTCACCTCGGGAATCCGCGAGTTGAGTGCCAAACCATATCTCAAGTGAATCAATATAATACCGTCATCATGGGTATTCATATGCAAGACATATATCAAGTGCTCTCAAATCCATAAAAATATTCAATCCGATAAAACGAAATCTCAACGGGAAAAATCAATTCATCACAACAAGATAGAGAGGGGAAAACACCATATGATCCAACTATATTAACAAAGCCCGCGATACATCAAGATCGTGACATCTCAAGAACACGAGAGAGAGAGAGATTAAACACATAGCTACTGGTACAAACCCTCAGCCCCGAGGGTGGACTACTCCCTCCTCATCATGGTGGCCGCCGGGAAGATGAAGATGGCCACCGGTGATGATTTCCCCCTCCGGCGAAGTGCCGGAACGGGGTGTAGATTGGTTTTTTGTGGCTACAGAGGCTTGCGGCGGCGGAACTTCTGATCTAGGGTTACCCCGAGGGTTTTTGGAATATTTGGGAATTTATTGGGCGAAGAGGCGGTGCGGGAGGCCACCGAGATGGGCACAACCCACCTGGGCGCGCCTGGGCCCCCAGGCGCACCCTGGTGGGTTGTGCTCTCCTCGGAGCTCACCTCTGCTACTTCTTTGGCCCACCGGGTGTCTTCTGGTCCAAAAAAAATCCCCAAAAAGTTTCGCTGCATTTGGACTCCGATTGGTATTGATTTTCTGTGATGTAAAAAACAAGCAAAAAACAGCAACTGGCACTGGGCACTATGTCAATAGGTTAGTCCCAAAAAATTATATAAAGTTGCTATAAAATGATTGTAAAACATCCAAGAATGATAATATAATGGCATGAATACTTCATAAATTATAGATACGCTGGAGACGTATCAGCCCCAGCCAAGAAGGAGAAGAAGAGGACGTGGGTCGACCCTGACGAGTAAGTATCTCACCTTGTTTTCAAATTGTGCATAAATTGGCACTGTGCTCACAACACTCCCCTCCCGATGCCCAGGCTGGGTGTCGTGGTGAAGAAGAGGAAGGAGAGCGTAGGGCCGAAGGAGCCCCTGGTCATGAGGGCGTCGTCATTCTCTGGCCGCGGCCGCGGCGGGCGCGGAAGCACACCGGGCCGGACCGGCGCAGCCCCCGGGCGCTCGGGCAGCACCACGCCCGAGTGTTCGAGTGCTCCATCTGCTCCTGGCGCCTCGCTGGTGCTGCTTGGAGGGACATCCATCAAGGGTGGTGGTGCTCAGGAGCCGACACCCCTCGCCGCCGCCGCAGCGGCTCCTGCGCGGGCGGAGGAGGCGACCCCTCGTCCCCTCGCGATGGAGCACGCCCCCGGGGACGTGGTGACGCATCCTCAGGAGGAGCCAGCCCCCGGAGGCCAGTCGACTGCAAAGTCATCTGCCCTTGCCGCGCCTGAGGGGGGCTCGGAGCCTCCGGTGCCCCTAGCTGTCCATGCCCGCTCTTCCTTGGCTGTGGCGGCGTTTGATGCGCCTGTGCCGCCTCCTTGCCAGTCCCTCGTGCTGGCGAACTGTGGCCCCCTCGTCTGGCCAGGGGCCCTGGAGGAAGCCTTCATCGCGCTCGGCCAACTCCGGGCCGACCTCGAGGATGCCGACATGTGCCTTGTGAGGGAACGCCTGGGGCTTGTCTCGAGGTGGCTCCAGGCCAACACATCCGCCAGGACGGCTTGGGAATGGGCTGCCGCCGCCGCCGCGGAGAGTAAGAGGGAAGCCACCAAAGCCATGGGGGCTCGCGATGCGGCGCCGGCCAGCACAGCGTCTGCCGGGAAGCGCCGCAACAAGGCAGAAGCCGAGCTGAAGACCCTTCGGGAGGAGCAGGCCGCGCACGCCCAACGGCTCCAGTGGTAGTAGGAGGACCTCAAGGCCCGCGAAGCGAAGCTCGTCGACCACAACGCCAAGCTAGCCCAGGTGACCACCGACCAAGCTACGGAGTGGGACCACCTGGCCAAGCTGAAGGAGGAGGTGGACAAGGCCCAGGCGTCCCATGCTCAGCACATCTCCGAGGCGACAGCCCAGCTGGAGGCCCGGGAGAAGGTCCTTGCTCCTGCTGAGGGGAAAGCAGTCGCGGAGCGTGTCGCCTACCCCTCCCTCGAACTCAGGCTCCGCCAGGCGCTGCAATCCATCTGTGGGGGAGGATTTGAAGAGCCCCTGGCGGCCCCTGAGGGCGGCTTCGTAGGGCTCTCCTCTAAGCTCGCCGAAGCGCTTGAGGGTGCTGCCGCCAGGGTGGATGCCACCCTGGAGGAGGAGTGTCGCTCGCTCTTCACTGCGGCTACGACACGTGTCTTCAGCCAGCTCTTTCTCCAGGACCGGGCTTCAACTTCGACACGGTGATCCGTCCAGTCACTCCTGAGGACCTCTTCGCCGCTGCGAAGGCCATGAAGGATCACATGGATGCGTTACTAAAGAAGTTTCTCTGCGTTCCGACGCCGAGACTCTGGCGGTGGCGGCCGGTGGCGGCCAGTGGCGGTGACGAAGGCGGCAGCGACGTCGATGACGGGCTTCCTACGATCGTGTCAGGCAGCGGCAACGATCATGGCGGCGATGGCCCCTCTCTTTAGATCTTATCCTGCGACATTAACCGTGCCTCGTGGAGGCGTCAAACTTTCTGTTTGAATTTGTGGAACACTTTGTGCTTGTAATAACTTGTTAGGGCCCCGCGATTTTCCCATTTGTGCTTGGTTTCTTTCTTGCTTGCTTTTGTGCTCTGCGTCGGCAGGGCCCAGCCCCGTGCATACCTCGACCGCCATTGGGGCGTCCGGATCGCCAGGACGACACCAAGGGGCGAGGGGCTACGTGACTAGTGAGGCCCTGGAGTAGCGGTGCTCAGGAGGTCCCCCTTGATGTATGAGCAATCCTCATGAAAGAAACACACGCAACAACGAGGTTAATCCAGAGCCCCCATACCTTTCCTTGTCAGCCTTTGCCTGGGGGGGGGGGGGGACGCGAGAAGACCAGCGCGCATCAGGCCTGGCCTGAGGGTAGCCCCATTTCCAGCCCCTCGCGCGTGCTTCCCAGGGTAATGCTGCATAACAATGCCATGTGAATAGCCGAAAGGCCATCCCGAGGTTGGTGCGACCGCTAGGGCACCCTCGGTTGTTTATCCACCAGCGGAGCATGGTGCTTCCACTTTGGCGTGGGCATAGCCGCTCCTAGACCGTGTCGTCCGCCAGCGCGGAGCATGGGGCTTCCACTTATGCGTGGGCATAGTCGCTCCTCGACCGTGTCGTCCGCCAGCACGGAGCATGGGGCTTCCACTTGTGCGTGGGTGGGAGTTCCCTCGGGGGGAGACTCCGGGGCGTGTACAACCCCTTTCGTACATGTGGCTAGCACGGCAGAATTGGAGGAGGTGTATTTGGGCACCCATGAGCCAGCGCGGGACTCACGAGGCCCTACCTCAAGGAGGGTTGCACCTGAATCTTGTGGCGCCGGGCGCGCATATGAAACCTGTGTAATGGGGCGACCTGCGCCGAATGAACCTCCGGAGGCTATCGCATGAGAAGGCCAAACACCAAAGACCCCAGGAGGTGACGTGTACGGGGCCGGCCCGCCAGACAGAGCTCAGCCATTGGATTTATCGATGCTGCAGGGATGAACCTGAGCACAGACGCCATGCCCAGTCTTCTCATGCAGCGATCCCACAGAGAAACACCCGGCGTGCGGCTCCCTCAGAAGCGAAGCGCCGAACTGCGGTTGTACGAACCAGGCCACGTGCCCTTACTCGTCCACATGCGATTAGCTCATGCGAGAACAAGGCACCAAGGACCCCGGGAGGTGACGCGCACGGGAGCTGCCTTGCGGGACAGAGCTCGGTCGCTTGGGTTTAACAACGCTGCAGGGACGGACCCGAGCACAGACGCCGTGCTAGTCCTTAATCATGAGGCGGTCACGGGCGGGTTTGTGAGGGCACAACGACATTCATGGTGAGGAAGCACTGGACATGCAGGTTGGAATACTTAGGAAATTCATAAAGGCAGAGCCAGTTCTGATACATGCGCAAAATGATACAACTGCGGGGGCGGGCTCGAGCAGCCTAAGGATAATGCAGCCCGAGGGGCGCCCTTAATCTGAGCAAACCAAAAAGTCACCTGGCACCATTGTTGTAGAAGCGTCGAGGTAGCTGAAGACGCGTGCTGCGGAAGCTGCCCCTCACGAGTTGGGCGACTCCGGAGGCCGGTTGAGCTCATGAGGCCCACCGGGCTTGTGAGGGTCTGGAACCTCCTCCAACATGACCACCTGGCGCCTGGCCTCGTGAGCCGCCAGAGCACGCTGCGCGAAGCGCTGGTACGAGGCACCCACATTCAACAGGCCAAACAGCATGCGGACGTAGTTGCAGGGGTAGCCCCCACTCCGACCGACGCGGCTCAGCCAGAAGAGGTCCTGCGAAGCAGCCCTGTTAAGGCCCGGGATGTTGACACAGACACGCAGCTCGTCGCCCATGTCAGGGGCCGCAGCTGCGCTGGGAGGCCATGCTGGGTGACGCTCGCCGGGCATGGCCCTTGCCTCCTGAAGCTCCTGGATCGCCTTGGTGATGAACTCTCGCGCACATGGCACCTCGCGCCGTGCGTCTTGCTTGTGGGGACGCGCATCAAAGCACGCCTCCAAGTGGTGCCCAAGCACCTCCCTCGTCGCGTCGGTTAGGTCAGAGGCCCTCCAGAGGAGAGCCCCCGAGCCCATCCTGAGGGGGGCGCCGGGCGCGCCTTCCTATGCGAGGGGAGAGGGCGCCCCAGCAGTGGGTGCGGGGCCCGAGGCATCGCCAGCGGGCACCTCGGGCGCCTGACGGCTATTGGGGAGGAGCTGCTTCTTCTTCTTGGGGGTTGCCTCAGGAGGTGGGGCGGCGCCCTCATCGTCAGATTTTTCGGCCGCTGCAGCCTGATAGGCGCGCTCAAGGGGGCAGACTGCGTCCTTCTCATCGCAGGCGACCGTGACGATGCCGCCGCACCCTGGCATCTTGAGGACATTGTAACTGTGGTGAGTTGCTGCCATGAACTTGGCGAGGGTCGGATACCTGAGGATGGTGTTGTACGGGAGGCCGATGTGGGCGACGTCGAAGTCAATGAGCTCAGTGTGGTAGTTGTCGCGCTTGCCGAAGGTGACTGGGAGGTGTATCTGCCCCAGGGGGATGGTGGAGCCGTCGGTCACCCCTGAGAAAGGCTTGGTTGGCAGGAGCTGGTCGTAAGGCACTTGGAGCGTCTCGAACATCTCGACAGATAGAACATTGAGCCCCGTGCCATCATCGATAAGGGTCTTGGTGACGAGGACGTTGCTGATGGTGGGCGTGCAGAGCATGGGAAGCGCACTTGTGGCGGCCTAGCACTTGAGGTGGTCCTTGGAGTCGAAAGTGATAGTGTACTGCGACCACTTGAGGGGACGCACGGCCTCAAGCTTTGGGAGGGCCACGTTCACCTCACGAGAAAACTGCTTGAAGATGCGATGTGAAGCAGGGGCCTGAGCACCGCCAGAATGCAGGTGATCGCCCGAGGCTCCTGGAAGCCCCCAGCCCCATCATCCTCCTGGTTATCGTCATTCCTCCTTGGCGTCGGCGGCAGCGGAGGGAGGCTAGCATTGCCCTGAGGACGGGCCTCACGAGGCTGGTCACGCCAGGGCCCATTGCGAGGCTCATCACGCCAGCGGTCCTCGTGAGGCTAGTCGCGCCAATCCTGGCGAGGGTCGCGGTTGTCCCAGCGGCCTACGCCGCGGCCTCCTCCACGGCCGTAGCCACGGTCACCCTGCTCGGGGCGGCGACCAAGGCGCCCCACGCAGAGGGCCCTGAGCTCCTGGCAGTCATTGGTGTTGTGGTTGTGGACGTTGTGGAAGATGCAGAATGGGCGGTTGCCCCGGGGAGGTTCGTCGTGGTCATGGCCACGCTTCATCTCAGGTTCAGCCGCAAGCACGGCGGGACCCTTGCGCTTTGCCTCCTTAGCCTTGGCCTTCTTGTCTTCAGGATCGGCCTCCGGAAGCTCAAGGAGGGAGAGGTGGCCTTCCTTGGCCCTTGCGCACTTGTTCGCCATGTTGAACATCTCCAGGGCCGAGCACAGGTCCTCATGGATGGCGAGCTCCTCCTTCATCTTGACATCCCGGACACCATCAGAGAACGCTGAGATGATGGCCTCATCTGACGCCTTCGGAATCTTGAGGCGAACGTTCATGAAACGATGTATGTACTTGTGCAAGGTCTCGCCCGACTGCTGCTTCACATGCCACAGGTCACCCACTACAGGAGCACGGTCCCGGGTGCCCTGGAAGTTGGCGATGAAGCACTCGCGGAGCTCCTCCTAGGAGGAGATCGACCCTTCTGGGAGGTTCAGGAGCCAAGAGCGTGCACCGTCCTTGAGGGCCATGTGGAACCAGTTTGCCATGACCTTCTCATCTCCGTTTGCCGCTTCGATGCTCAGCGTGTAGAGCTGGAGGAACTCCGCGGGGTCGGGGGTGCCGTCGTAATGCGGAGGCAGGTCTGGCTTGAACTTGCCGGGCTAGACGATGTGGCGCAGCTCCGGGGTGAAGGTGCGACAACTCGCCGCGCTCACGAGAGCAGCCCGCACGGGGTGAGCTCGGTCTTGACGCCCACGCGCCGCAACCTTCGGCGGCGCGCGGTCCTGATGCTGGCGCTGAGGCGCCGGGAGCGCGCGCGCATCGGCTTGTGGCCACCGGACCACCTGGCAGCTTGCTTCATCGAGCGCCGGCGCATCACGCCTAGGCTCGGGGTTGGCGCCGCGCAGAGGAGGAGGAGGAGGCATGCCGTGAGCCACGTCGCCCGCCTGGGACGGCGGGGGAAGGAGCGACCGAGACGGTGCGGGGACTTCACCGGCGGTGTTGACGAGCTCAGTGATGCGGCCGAGCCAGTCGTTGTAGCGGTCGTTGGCGGGGCGGTAATGCAGGAGTTCACATGCCATGAGCAGCGCAGCTGGCCCGTTTGCCGGCCCGCGGCAAATTTGGGAAGACGACGCCGTGGCAAGAGTAGGCGACGGAGTAGCTGTGTGACCATCACGCCGCACGAAGGGTGCCAGTGATGAATCCTGCTGCTCGTGAGCAGCAGGGTCAGTGGCAGCGTTGGCCACGGGGGAGGCAGAGCGGCGAGGAGCACCGTTGCCCACGGGTGCCGTCTGGGCGATACGAGCGGCCCGACGCTCGGCGCAGACACGGCGTGCGTCGGCCATGGGAGCGACAGAATGGAGGCGAAGCGAAGGTGGAAGGACTTCGACATGCCCCTACCTGGCGCGCCAAATGTCGGATTCAAGGCTCCGCAAACCCAAGAAGGTTCGAACTCTGGGGCGTGTGCGAAGATCTCAACCTCTCAAGCCTCAAGCTCGTCGCCCTATAGCCTAGCCTTGCCGGATTCGCATGAGCGGGAAAAAAGATGGACACGATAGTTTACCCAGGTTCGGGCCACCTTGCGGTGTAAAACCCTACTCCTGCTTTGTGGTGGATTGGCCTCACGAGGAGGTTTGAAGATGAACTAGTACAGTGGGTGAGCTGCCTCGCGAGGGCTCAGGGGGTGAGAATGAGTCGACCCCTTTTTACGGTGGTGGCTAACCTATATTTATAGTGGCCTTGGTCCTCTTCCCCAAAACTTAGGCGGGAAGGAATTCCACAACGGCCAATTTGAAAGGGGAAAAGAGGTACATCCTATCCTGACAAAAGGTGGTCTTCTCCTGCAAAGCTTCTGGTCGTGACGCAGCGGTGGGCTCAGCGATGACATCCGTCCTGCCGAGCTCGTGGTCTTGGACTCGTTGCACCGGAATGGAAACCTTTGGAGCTCTCCTTGGGAACCCACGTCTGTCCTTGCTCCCTTGGCACCGAAAGCGAAACTGCCTCGTCTGTGCCCGATGGCACCCGCCTGGCTTTGGTCGTCATGGCTCACATCATCACAGCCTCGGGAGGCTGGGTACCTGCATAGAAATCTCCGCTCCTCGGGAAGCAGCCTGCGGAGGCCGCTCCCTTTGGAGGTCTTGGTGTCGTCTGCCTCGCGAGGCCAGGGGGCCCTCGCGAGGGCTTGTCTTGAATATCTTACCGCGGGGCCGTACCAGGCCGTCGAGGGGGCCACACCATGGGCCCCATGCAGGCAAGTCTGAGTACCCTGGTTCCCAGAACGCCGACACATAGTGATTAGCTAGATGGCTTCTTCTCTCTCTTTGATCTTCAATACAATGTTCTCTTTAGAGATTGATCGGATGTAATATTTTTTTGTGGTGTGTTTGTTAGGATCCAATGAATTGTGGGTTTATGATTGGAATACTCACTGAAAGTAATTGAATCTTTTCTAAACTTTATTATGTGTGATTGTTATAGCTATGTAATGCTTTCTGATCTATGGGTTTTCATTGGCCAAGTTGATTCGTTGATCTTCATTGGAAGTGGTGCATAGTAGTAGGTTCAATCTTGCGGTGTCCTCATCCAGTGGCAGAAGGGGTAGCGAGGCACATTGAAACGTCTACAACATATCTATAATTTTTGATTGTTCCATGCTGTTATATTATCAGTCTTAGATGTTTTATATTCATTTACTAGCAATTTTATATCATTTTTTGGGACTAACCTATTGACATAGTGCCCAGTGCCAGTTGTTGTTTTTTACTTTGCAGAATATCCATATCAAACGAAGTCCAAATGCAGTGAAACTTTTTGGAGATTTTTTCGGCCTAGAAGACACCCAGGGAGCCAAAGAAGTGCACGGGAGGAGGCTCGTGGGGCCCACTAGGCACCAGGGCATGCCAGAAGGCCCAGGCACGCCCTGGTGGGTAGTGAGCACCAAGGGAAGCTTCTCCACCGCCTATAAGCTCTATAAATACTCTAAAATCCCAAAAACCCTAGGGGGGTTGACGAAACACAATTCCAGCCGCTGCAAGTTCCAGAACCACGAGATCCAACCTAGAGGCCTTTTCCGGCACTCTGCCGGAGGGGGAAACAATCATGGAGGGGTTCATCATCCTCATTGATGCTCCTTCGATGATGCGTGAGTAGTTTACGACAGACCTACACGTAGGTAGACAGTAGCTAGATGGCTTCTTCTCTCTTTTTGATCTTCAATACAATGTTCCCCTCGATGTTCTTGGAGATCTATCTGATGTAATGGCTTTTTGCGGTGTGTTTGTTGGGATTCGATGAATTGCGAGTTTATGATCAGATCTATCTATGAATATTATTTGAGTCTTCTCTGAACTCTTTTATGCATGCTTGTTATAGCCTCGTATTTCTTCTCCCAAACTTTGGTTTGGTTTGGCCAACTAGATTGATTTTTCTTGCCATGGGAAAAGGTGTTTTGTGATGGGTTCGATCTTGCGGTGCTCAATCTCAGTGACAGAAGGAGACATGACATGCATATATCATTGCCATTAAGGATAGAAAGATGGGGTCTATTCCTACATGAATAGATCTTGTCTACATCATGTCATCGTTCTTATTGCATTACTCCGTTTTTCCATGAACTTCATACACTAGATGCATGCTGCATAGCGGTCGATGTGTGGAGTAATAGTAATAGATGCAGGCAGGAGTCGGTATACTAATCTTGGACGTGATGCCTATATAAATGATCATTGCCTTGGATATTGTCATGATTATTCGCTTTTCTATCAATTGCCCAACAGTAATTTGTTTAGCCATCGTATGATATTTTCTTGAGAGAAGCCTCTAGTGAAATCTACAGCCCCCGGGTCTATTTCCTATCATATCAAAACCCAAAAATACCTTGCTGCAATTTTTCTTTCTTTATTTTATTTTGTGTTTTTGCTAGATCTATTTATCCAATCTCATACAATTTAATCTATCTCAATACCGAGGAGGGATTGACAACCCATCTTACGCGTTGGGTTGCAAGTTGTTGTTGTTTGTGTGCAGGTGCTGTTTACATAGTGTTGCTTGGTTCTCCTACTGGATTGATAACCTTGGTTTCATAACTGAGGAAAATACTTATCGTTGTTGTGCTGCATCATCATCTCCTCTTCGGGGAAATACCAACGTAGATACAAGCAATCAAGAAGAATTTCTGGCGCCATTGCAGGGGAGACATCATCAACATCTATCAGGTTCCTACGCATAAACTCTCATCTCCCTACAGTTACTTTATTTGCCTTTTGCCTCTCGTTTTCATCTCCCCAACATCTAATTTTTTTCACAAAAATACAAAAATATTTTCCATATACCTTTTCGCTTGTTTGCTTGTGTTGCCAAGTGCCTTCTATTTGCTTGCATCTTCGCTTGCTAAAAATCTATTGATATGGATCCTCATCCACTTGCTAATCTTTTCAAAAGACCAAATTATGATGAACCAACTGCTAGTGAGTTGAGTGCACTTGATTATCTCTATGAAGTTTCGCATGAATATCATGAATCTAAAAATTGTGATGAAGTATTAGAAGAAGAAATTTATAAGGTGATTCATGATAGATCCTTGAATAAAAAGCATGATTGCAATGATGTTATTATAAATTCTATTAAAGTTAATTATGCTAATAATATGCAAAACCCCAAGCTTGGGGATGCTAATTTTTCTATGTCCACTACTTATTGCAATGATCATGATTGGGGTGATTCTTCTTATGATCTTGAAATTTTATTTAAGCCTCATGAAGAGTATCATATTGATAATAGTGTTTGCAATAATATTAAAAGTAGGCTTGGAGAGGTCATGACTTTATTTGATGATAATCCCACTATTTTGGAAGAGTGTCAACTTTGCATGCATGTGCATCATGTAGAGAATATTTTATGTGAGAGTTATATTATTGAATTTGATTATGATCCTACATGTAATTATTATGAGAGAGGAAAATATGGTTGTAGAGATTTTCATGTTACTAGATTACCTCTCGTTATGTTGAGATCGCTATTGTTTCTTTCTTCTTCCTTGCATACGCTAGTTTTTGCTTGCCTTGATAATTTGTTTGCTTATAAAATTCCTATGCATTGGAAGTATGTTAGACTTAAATGTGTATGTGACATGTTTTATGATGCTCTCCTTGTGTTTCCATTATTATCTTTCATGTGAGCATCATTAAAATTATCAATGCCTAGCTAAGGGCGTGATGTTGGCTTGAACTACGTCGGTATTTCCCCAAAGAGGAAGGGATGATGCAGCACAGCAACGGTAGGTATTTCCCTCAGTGATGAGACCAAGGTTATCGAACCAGTAGGAGAACCAAGCAACACTACGTAAATAGCACCTGCACACAAAGAACAAATACTTGCAACCCGATGTGTTAAAGGGGTTGTCAATCCCTTTCGGGTAACGGCACCAGAGATTGGCAAACGAACGTGAGAAAGTTGTAATAGATTGATAGATGCAAATAAAAGCAAATAAAATTCAGCGAGGTATTTTTGGGTTTTTGATAATATATATCTGAAAATAAAAGTGGCAAATAAATAAAAAGGCAAATAGCAAAATAGATCTGAAAATATATGATGAGAAAATAGACCCGGGGGCCGTAGATTTCACTAGTGGCTTCTCTCGAGAAAAATAGCATACGGTGGGTAAACAAATTACTGTTGGGCAATTGATAGAACTTCAAATAATTATGACGATATCCGGGCAATGATCATTATATAGGGATCACATCCAAGATTAGTAGACCGACACCTGCCTGCATCTACTACTATTACTCCACACATCGACCGCTATCAAGCATGCATCTAGTGTATTAAGTTCATGGAGAAACAGAGTAACGCAATAAGAACAATGACATGATGTAGACAAGATCTATTTATGTAGAAATAGACCCCATCTTGTTATCCTTAATAGCAACGATACATACGTGTCGGTTCTCCTTCTGTCACTGGCATCAAGCACCGTAAGATCGAACCCATCACAAAGCACCTCTTCCCATGGCAATAAAAATTGATCTAGTTGGCCTAACTAAACAAAAGATTCGAAGAAGAAATACGAGGCTATAAGCAATCATGCATATAAGAGATCAAAAGAATCAAATAACTTTCATGGATAAAAACATAGATCTGATCATAAACTCGAAGTTCATCGGATCCCAACAAATACACCGCAAAAAAGAGTTACATCAAATAGATCTCCAAGAGACTGTCGGCTTTCTCGAAACCGGGGTTCCCAGACTTGCCTACCTGTGGCCCATAGTGTGGCTTCATCAGCGGCCTGGTACGGCCCTTCTCTAGCATCAACAACACAAGGCCCTCGCGAGGGGCCAAGCCTCGGGAGGCGGACGATGACAAGACCTCCGGAGGGAGCGGCTTCCCTAGGCCGGCTCCTGAGGAGCAGAGATTTCCATGCAAGCCCCACCTCGTGAGGTTCAGATGATGCAAGCCATGACGACCAAGGCCAGGCGGGCGCCAGCAGGCGCAGTACAACATGTTTCCTCTTCGGTGCTAAGGAAGCAATCGCAGACGCAGAGTCCCAAGGAACCAGCCAAAGGTTTCCATTCCCGTGCTACAAGACCAGGACGGCAGGACGGAGGTCATCGTCGAGCCCACCACGACGTCACAACCAGAAGCTTTGCAGGCGAAGACCACCTTTTGTTAGGATAAGATGTACTACTTGTCTCCCTTCAAACTTGGCCGTTGTGGGATCCCTTCCCGCCTTCATTTTGGGGGAAGAGGACCGAGGCCACTATAAATATAGCTAGGCTAGGCCACCACCATAGACGAGAGAGACCATCCTCACCAGCTCATACCAGCACAAGAACACTCCTCCTGAGGTGGTTCTCCCTCTGTACTAGTTCATCCTCAGCCCACTTCGAGGCCAATCCACCACAAAGCAGGAGTAGGGTTTTACACCGCAAGGTGGCCCGAACCTGGGTAAACTGATGTGTCCCTTTCCTTTCCTGTTCATCTAGCTAGGTGGTGAGATCGACGAGTCGGCAGGCTGGGGAGATTGAGTTCTTCGCACGCACCCTAGAGTTCGAACCTTTCTTGGGTCTATGGAGCTCTGAATCCGACAGAGACCATTGTATTGAGAATCAAAAGAGAGAGAAGAAGCCATCTAGCTACTGCCTACAGACCCATAGGTCTACAATGAACTACTCACGCATCATCGGAGAGGCACCAATGAGGATGATGAACCCCTCCGTGATGGTGTCTAGATTGGATCTAGTGTTTCTGGAACTTGCGGTGGCTGGAATTGATTTTCGTCGACTCCCCTAGGGTTTCTGGAATATTGGGGTATTTATAGAGCAAAGAGGCGGTGCGGGAAGCCACCGAGGTGGGCACAAAAGTTTCACTGCGTTTGGACTCTGTTTGGTATTGATTTCCTGTGAAGTAAAAAATAGCAACTGGCACTGGGCACTATGTCAATAGGATTAGTCCCAAAAAATGATATAAAGTTGCTATAAAATGATGGTAAAACATCCAAGAATGATAATATAACAGCATGGAACAATCAAAAATTATAGATACGTTGGAGACATATCAGCATCCCCAAGCTTAATTCCTGCTCGTCCTCGAGTAGGTAAATGATAAAAACAGAATTTTTGATGTGGAATGCTGCCTAACATGTTCATCACATATTCTTTTCTTTGTAGCATGGACATTTGGACTTTTATATGATTAAAAGCAATAGTCTAGTTTTGACATGAAGATTTCAATACTCAAGCATATCAACAAGCAACCATGTCTTTCAAAATATCAACACTAAAGCAAGTTATCCCTAGCCCATTATGCTCAATCATTGATCCATTCATTAAACACACTCGCATATTAGCTACACCCAATGCTCAAGTACGATCCCGCGCTGCGCCGCAACAGGGCCACCACGCGATCTTCGAGCTTCCCCGCGGCAACGGTGTTGCACACCCGCTGGGAGCAGGCGAACACGCGAGCCGCGCTCATCGTGGCACGGGAGCTGTTGCAAAGCAGGCTGGCGGAAGGCGGTCACGACGCCTTGCTGGAGCGGGTCACCGAGCTGCTGGACGCCGCCTGCAGGGGTGCGGCGCCCTTCTGCACCTTACCTATGCCGCGAGCACTGCCAGGGGCGCGCGCCGGCCCTCACTACGACCACGCGCCCTCCCCAGGGGGCCCGGAGGGCCCCGCGGTGCCGGCCTGGCTCGCGACGCCGTTTGTCCTACCCAGGATGCGTTACCCCCGGGCGCCGCAGAGCTGGGCGGCCCCTCCTGGGCCCGCGCTGAGATGCCACTCTGCGGTCGTGGTGACCTGGCGCCAAGGATGGCGAGCAACGATGCCGGATGGCCGGGCGACGGCTCGGGGATGGTGGCTTCGGGCACCCCTGTGCCTCCACCGACGGACTCGCTGTATGTGCCAAAAGGAAGCCCCCGCCTGTTCCCCTCGCCAGCCTGGGCAACAGGACCACATGAGGCCGAGGCTCTTCTTAGGCGACCTTGGAGCTTCACTGGCGTCTTCGACGACAACAGCCACCGGGTACCATCAATATCTCAGGGGCACGATTACACTAACCATGGACCGCAGGTGAACCAAGCCACGGCAACGGCCGTGGACCTCAGGACGATGGCCCCGCCGCAAGCGGACGGAATGCACTGGGAGCTGCGCGGGGGGAGCCCGGTGCTAGGGCCTCCCCCGCGCCGCATGGAGCAAGGAGCTGCCATGACGGTGGCGCACGCCGCTCGGAGGTAGGTCCTCCGCCGGGGAAGGCGCCGGCGAGCCCTTCCCCCCGGTGGGGGCCTGCGATCGCCGGGGCACCGCCAGCGTCCCCCTTGCCCCTTGGTCTCGTCCTGGTTTTCAGACGCCCTAACGATGGTCAGGGGAGGCGCAGGGCGGGGCCCTCGCTTGGCGCCAAGGATACCCGTGAAGATCTCCGCTCGTGACACTCTCACATAATAATGAGTTGGGGTTGTACACGCCCCGGAATCTCCTGGGTGCCACCCTCGGGCCTCATGGGGGCTCCCACCCACTTCCAAGTGGAAGCACCATGCTCCGCGGCCGCCGACACTGTCCCCCAATGACTATGCCCACGCCCAGTGGAAGCACTTAGCTCCGCGCTGGTGAGAAGACTAGTCTAGGTGCCGGACGCGGCTGTTTGTTTCGCCCTCTTTCTGTAACCCAGTTGCCATCTTTTGGAATGAGATTTGGAGTTTCATGTGCTTATCAAAAGGAAAAAGGGGGGGAGATTTTTAAATTCGTGGTGTTTTCTTGCCTTTTGGTTTACGTTAAAAGCAAGGCTCATGCCTGCTGCCCCCCCCCCCAAACCCCCCCAACCCCCCAATACAACTCCCCACCCCCCCCCCCCCCCCCGTGAGCACCCCGCGAGCGGGGGCTGGGCGTGGCGTGCGTGCTACGCGCGCGCTTGGGCCAGCCCAAGCGGTGCCGAGGGCCCCTCGGGGCCAAAGGTGCATCTGCCGCAGGACCGCTGCGCGCACGCCCTGCCGTGACTCGGCAGTCGGCTCCTCGCGCGGCGCTCTCAGGCGGGCCTGCAGGCTCCTCAGGAGGCTTGAGCCTTCACATGCCCCTGCGGGGCCTGCCTCAGGAAGGAAGTGCCCTCACGACACAGGAACCCATCCAAGACCGCCAGCACCAAAGATAAGTCGCAACGAACTACTCTAGTAGGGGGCCCTCCTGCCCTCGGCAGCTCGTTTCAAAATTAATTTAGAAGGCATATCATCGTTTCATGCATAAACGGGGAACCCCCACCAAAAAATACTTTCCACGCCCCACGGGGCCATGCTCGAAGTTGTGGTATGCAGGTCATAATCGGAAAGGAAATGTAAGCCTAGCAAGACACGTTGCCATCGGTGTCACCATCTTCATCATCACCATCGTCGGCACCACCCTCTTCAGTTGCCAGCACGTCCACGCCATCTTCACGGGCGAACTTCACGACCAGGTCATCCACATGGTCATCCACCCAACTCGCCAGGTCGCCCTGCATGACCCTGGGCACGGGGGCTATTGCGGCGTTGAAGTTGAAGTCAGGATCAAGGCTAAGAAGGTAGCTGAAGACATGCGAGAACGCGCGCCCGAGGAGTCCCCTGCTTCTTTCCTCGATGAGCTAGCACGCCCTCGTGGCCCGGTCTTCCAGACGGGTCACAACTTGGGTAAAGAAGTGGAGGTAGCCAGCATCATCAGCCTCATGCGGGCGGGAGACGGTCTCTTCACAGATGGTATCCAAGGCCTGGTTGGCCCGGACCCTGAGGTCCTCAAGCATCGAGGAGCGCTCGCGCTGCATCATCCGGCGGTGGTTCGCTTCATTCGTAGCTTTCTCCACAAGAGACGTGACACCCGCGACCTGCTGCTGAAGTGAGGACAAGTCGGCTTGGGTGGAGGCCCGAGCCTCCTTGGCAGTCATCTCGCGCTGCTCTGCCGCGGCAAGCTTCGCCCTGAGGGTGTCGGTCCTGCCCTGCAACTCAACCTGCCCCTTTTGGAAGTGGGTCTCCTGGAGCCTCAACTTCCGGCGGTATTCGCCAACAAGAGCCCCACGAATCTCCGCCACCCTTCGGTCGATCTCCTGCTAGATCTTGGCCTCCCGGGCGGCAACGACGTCTTCAGCCGTGGCCACTTGGCGCTCCCGCACCTCCAGCCGCTCGAGCTCCAGGTTATGTTCCAAGATCTCAAGCGCCAGTGCATCCTCACGCGCCTGGCCTCCTTTCTCATCCGAGGGGGCCTCGCTCAGCGGTGCCGCCAGGGTGGCCCTGCGCGCGTTGACCTGCCGCTCAAGGGTGGTGTTCGACGCTCGAAGCTCCTTCTCCCGCTCCTCGGCCGCCTCACGACGGCGGTCAGCAGCCCTGGCCTCCTCCAGGGCACGGGCGCAGGCCTCACGAGAAGCCGCGAGGGACGCCCCACCATCTGCACGAGTGCGCTCATGCTGCAGATGCCCAAGGTTGATGGCGACCTTCAGCTGGTGCCACTTGCGCACCAGGCGGAGGCCTTCCGCCTCTAGGCACGCGTCGACATCGACAAGCTCTCCCCCAAGCTGACTCAGCGCGCCCATTGCTTCCTGGAAAAGGTCATGGCAGACGACACTGCGCCCGCGCGCGAGCTCCAGTGCGTGGCCGAGCCCTTCCTCCACGCCGGGGGCTGCCGCAGAAGCGCGGAGCGGCTCGCTCGCCTCCAACAAATGGCTGGCGGGCAGCGCTCCCCCAGCCATTTCCCAGGCCTTGGCGGAGGCGCCGGGCGGCGTGGCCTCGCCGCTCGAAGATGAAGCCGGTGCTGGGGCCGCCTAGACACCGGCAAGGACCAGTGGAGGAGCCCTTGGCACACCTCCTGCACCCCAGAAGTGACCATGAAGGAAGGACGCTGGGAGCGCAGGCCCGCGGCTTCCCTGCGGCACATCCATCTCGCGGGCTGACTCCGTGCCTCACGCAGGCGTATGGTGCGGGGGGCTTGGAATCACGAGCGAACCAAGGGCCCCCGGAGATCGCGCCCCAGGCGATTTCGCCGCCGCAACCAAAGGGGTCCTGAGGAGCTGGAGTCAGAAAAGGACGCGACACGAGAAGACCCACAAAGATAAGTTACTTACTCATCCACAGCCACCCACACCCTCTGTTTTAGGGGCCGGGGGGCGTCTCCACCACAGCTCCAGAGTCCTTTCCTCTTGCGGAGCACCCCAAGGTCCAGACGAGGTGTGCCGAGGGTCGGCGCCTTTCCCTTCACGACTGGGCTGCGGGTAGCCACCTCAGGAGTCGCCACCTCAGGAGTTGCTACCCCAGGAGCAGCCATCTCGGGAGCAGCCGCCGCAGAAGCACCAGATGGCGCCCGCCCCCCGGCAGTCACCTCGGGAGCACCCAGCGGCGCTCGCCCCCTGCAACCACATCTGGGGCGCGCGCCGCAGGACCGTAGAGCCTAGGAGCCACCAAGATGGGATTCTCGTGAGGCCCTTCATGGCCCTCTGGGCGCAGCCCCCACTCGTCGAAGAGGGGCATTTGCTTCACGAAGTCCTCTTTGTTCGAGCAGTGGTACAAGAGGCATCCCTCCTCCGGAAGCGCGGCAGGCGCTGGGTCGCCAATCAAGAGCTCGAGCATCGCGCGCAGCGTCTTGGAAGGAAGCGAGGCCACCTGGAGCCTCATGGGGTCCTCGGGGCCGGTGAAGGCCCACATTGGGCGAGAGTGGCGCTGGAGCGGGGCGATGCGCCGCCAGACAAACTCCCTTACCACCATCGACGCTGTCACCCCTGCCTTCTTCAACTTGGCTAGCCTGGACCAGACGCGGGCGAGCCGACGGTCGACGAGTTTCACGTGCCCCCAGCCGGAGCTGGGTTTCGCCGGTGCTTGCGGGAGCAGGAGCAGGGGGCTGAGCGTGGCGGCGTCCACATACACCCACTGCTTCCGGAATCCCTTCACATCCGGGCGGAGCATGAAGTCGATGCCAGAGCCAGCCGTTGCCGCCACAACCTGGAATGCCACGCATCCTGAGCGCTGTCGGCCGTCGACCAGATGAAGCGAGAAGAAATGGCGGAGCAAGGCCACAGATGGAGCAATGCCCACCATAGCCTCACACAAGAAGGCGAAGGCGGCAAGGAGGATGATGGACCTGGGGTCCAGATGCAGCGCTTGGATCTGGTAATGCGAGATTGTGGCATTGAAGAAATCAGAGAAAGGAGGGACCAAGCCAGCCAGGAGAGCATGAAGGTGAATGGGGATCTCGGTGGCCCCCATCTCGGCCAAGGCCCGGGAGGCAGGCCAGACCGTCGTGGCCTTCCACTCGTTGGAATCAGCGGCGAGGGCCGACCGGACCTTGTCCAACCCCTCCTGGTTGATCACCGTCGACCAATCAAGTGCGGGCTCCAGACCCGACTGGGATTCGGCGGGCGCGCAGGCCTTCCCCTTCTTCTTCGACCTCGGGGCCATGGCGTCAAGGGGGATTGTCGCCGGCACCGAATCTGGAAGAAGAGCCACAAGTTCGCAGGAAAGAGGGGAAGCCAAAGGCGAGCACGAAGGGCAATGATGGCAGAGCTGCGCTCGCAACAGGCAGCCGTCAAGTCTGGTAGTTGCCGAGGCTGCGTGGGGAAGTGGAGATGCCCACGTCCCATCAAGCGCCACGCGTCGACCGGGCCCGCAGGCAATTGGGGCCCACGGCGCTTCGTCCTTGCCCTTTGGCTTCGCCTCGAAGCCAAGTCCGAGCGCGCCTTGGGCCCGGGGGCTACTGTCGGTGTTCTGGGAACCGGGGTACCCAGACTTGCCTGCCTGCGGCCCACAACATGGCTTCATCAGCGGCCTGGTACGGCCCTTCTCCAGCATCAACAATACAAGGCCCTCGCGAGGGGCCAAGCCTCGCGAGGCGGACGACGCCAAGACCTCCTGAGGGAGCGGCTTCCCCAGGGCGGCTCCTGAGGAGCAGAGATTTCCATGCAAGCCCCACCTCGTGAGGTTCAGATGACGCAAGCCATGATGACCAAGGCCAGGCAGGCGCCAGCAGGCGCAGTACAACAGGTTTCCTCTTTGGTGCTAAGGAAGCAAGCGCAGACGCAGAGTCCCAAGGAACCAGCCAAAGGTTTCCATTCCCGTGCTACAAGACCAGGACGGTAGGACGGAGGTCATCGCCGAGCCCACCACAACGTTACGACCAGAAGCTTTGCAGGCGAAGACCACCTTTCGTCAGGATAAGATGTACTACTTGTCTCCCTTCAAACTTGGCCGTTGTGGGATCCCTTCCCGCCTTCATTTTGGGCGAAGAGGACCGAGGCCACTATAAATATAGCTAGTCTAGGCCACCACCATAGACGAGAGAGACCATCCTCACCAGCTCATACCAGCACAAGAACACTCCCCCTAAGGTGGTTCTCCCTCTGTACTAGTTCATCCTCAGCCCACCTCGAGGCCAATCGCCCACAAAGCAGGAGTAGGGTTTTACACCGCAAGGTGGCCCGAACCTGGGTAAACTGCTGAGTCCCTTTCCTTTCCTGTTCATCTAGCTAGGCGGTGAGATCGACGAGTCGGCAGGCTGGGGAGATTGAGTTCTTCGCACGCACCCCAGAGTTCGAACCTTTCTTGGGTCTGCGGAGCCCTGAATCCGACAGAGACCATTGTGTTGAGAATCAAAAGAGAGAGAAGAAGCCATCTAGCTACTGCCTACGGACCCGTAGGTCTACAATGAACTACTCACGCATCATCGGAGAGGCACCAATGAGGATGATGAACCCCTCCGTGATGGTGTCTAGATTGGATCTGTGGTTTCTGGTGGGTTGTGTTCCCCTCAGAGCCCCCCTCAGGTACTTTCTTGGCCCAACCTGTGTCTTCTGGTCCAGAAAAAATCACCAAAAAGTTTCGCTACGTTTGGACTCTGTTTGGTATTGATTTCCTGCGAAGTAAAAAACAAGCAAAAAATAGCAACTGGCACTGGGCACTATGTCAATAGGTTAGTCCCAAAAAATGATATAAAGTTGCTATAAAATGATTGTAAAATATCCAAGAATGATAATATAACAGCATGGAACAATCAAAAATTATAGATACGTTGGAGACGTATCAACATCCCCAAGCTTAATTCCTGCTCGTCCTCGAGTAGGTAAATGATAAAAACAGAATGTTTGATGTGGAATGCTGCCTAACATGTTCATCACATATTCTTTTCTTTGTAGCATGGACATTTGGACTTTTATATGATTCAAAGCAATAGTCTAGTTTTGACATGAAGATTTCAATACTCAAGCATATCAACAAGCAACCATGTCTTTCAAAATATCAACACTAAAGCAAGTTATCCCTAGCCCATTATGCTCAATCCTTGATCCATTCATGAAACACACTCGCATATTAGCTACACCCAATGCTCAAGTACGATCATAGTCCCCCTTAGTTGGTGCTTTATAAGAGAAAATGGAGACTCAAAATAAAAATTGCATAAAGTAAAAGAAAGGCCCTTCGCAGAGGGAAGTAGGGATTTGTAGAGGTGCCAGAGCTCAAAGCGAAAAAAGTACAGATAAAAACATTTTGGGTGGCATGCCTTTCCTGTCAACGAAAATGATCGAGTAGTTCCCAATACTTTCCATGCTAGATATATCATAGGCGGTTCCCAAACAGAAAATAAAGTTTATTCCTTTTTCCACCATACTTTCACTTTCCATGGCTAGCCGTATCCACGGGTGCCCTCCATACCAACACTTTCCAAGGAATTTATTATTTGACAACATAAAGTAAATTCATTTTTCATTTCGGGACTGGGCATCCCTAATACCTTTGCCGTACTCTCATGCAATGACAAGTGAATAAACACTCATCTTGAGAATAACACATCTAGCATGGAAATATATCAGCCACCCCCTACCGTTTCATGAGCGGTACGAGCACACAAAAGAGAAATTTATTTTGAAATTAGAGATGGCACATACAAATTTGCTTAGAACGGCACGGAAATGCCGCATATAGGTAGGTATAGTGGACTCATATGGCAAAACTGGTTTAAGGATTTTGGATGCACAAGTAGTGATCATACTTAGTGCAAATGAAGGCTAGCAAAAGATTGAGAAGCATCCAACCAAGAAACAAAAAATCTCATAAGCGAGCATTAAGCATAACTAACACCGAATAATGTACCACAAGTAGGATGTAATTTCATTGCATAACTATTGGCTTTCGTGCTTGCATAGGGAATCACAAACCTTAACACCAATATTCTTACTAAAGCATAATTACTCATCAACATGACTCACATATTATATCAACATATCGCAAAACTATTACAAGGACTCAAGTTTATTTTGTCCAATGATCTTCATGAAAGTTTTTATTATATCCCTCTTGAATATCTATCACTTTGGGACTAATTTCATTTGTTTCTTTTGATAGCTCAAACAAATCTAAGTGAAGAACATGAGCATAAAATTTTCTTCTCTCAAAATAATTTAAGTGAAGCAAGAGAGAATTTCTAAAAAATAATAATTTACTAACTCTCAAATAAATCTAAGTGAAGCATGAGAGCATTTCTTCAAAAATACTAAAGCACACCGTGCTCAAAAAGATATAAGTGAAGCACTAGAGCGATTCCATAGCTCATAAAGATTTAAGTGAAGCATGGAGAGCAATTCTAACAAGTCATACCATAATTTTGGCTCTCTCAAATAGGTGTGTCCAGCAAGGATTCATGACTAAAAATAAAAAGCAAAACAAGGAAAGACTCATATCATACAATACGCTCCAACCAAAACTCATGATATGTGACGAATAAAAATATAGCTCCAAGTAAAATACCGATGGTCGTTAAAAGAAAGAGGGGATGCCACTCGGGCATCCCCAAGCTTAGTTGCTTGCTTCTCTTTGGATAATCGCTTGGGGTGCCATGGGGCATCCCCAAGCTTAGGCTCTTCTTACTCCTTATTCCTTCATCCATCATGATCTCACCCAAAACTTGAAAACTTCAATCACACAAAACTTAACAAAACCTTCGTGAGATACGTTAGTATAAGAAAACTAATCTTTACTTTAAGTACTGTAGAAAACCCATTCAAATTTTGTTCTTGCATTATATCTACTGTATTCTAACTTTACCATAGCTCATATCCCCCGATAAAAACCATAGATTCATCAAAATAAGCACACAATGCAAAGAAAACAGAATCTGTCAAAAACAGAACAGTCTGTAAAGATGCGAATTGTTGTCATACTTATATAACTCCAAAAATTCTGAACATTTAAGAAAACATAGGAAATTTGTATATAAATCTTTTGTAAAATATTCAGAATTATTCGTCAAATCTTTGAATTTTCAGAATTTTTTTACTGGACGTAAAAGTTTCTGTTTTCCAATAAGATCAAATCAACTATCACCAAAGCTATCCTAAAGGCTTTACTTGGAACAAACACTAATTAAAACACAAAAAACACAATCATAACAGTAGCATAATTGTGCAAACACCCAAGAATAGAAAGAAAAATACAAAAATAAATTTTATTCATTGGGTTGCCTCCCAACAAGCGCTATCGTTTTACGCCCTTAGCTAGGAATAATGCAAAGATCTAAGTGTTGTCATCTTTGTTTCTAGATCCATAAGATGCCCTCATGATTGATTCATATGGTGGCTTAATTATTGTTCTAGGTAAGTGTTCCATACCCTTTCTCAAAGGAAATTGAAATTTGATGTTCCCTTCTTTCATATCAATCACGACACCTATAGTGCGCAAAAACGGTCTACCAAGAATAATTGGACAAGACGGATTGCAATCAATATCAAGAACAATAAAATCTATGGGCACATAATTCCTATTTGCTAGAATAAGAACATCATTAATTCTTCCCATAGGCTTTTTAATAGTAGAATCCGCCAAGTGCAAATTTAAATAACATTCTTCAATATCGGTAAGACCAAGCACATCACATAAAGATTTCGGAATTGTAGAAACACCAGCACCCAAATCACATAAAGAAAAACATTCATAATTTTTAATCTTGACTTTGATAGTAGGTTCCCATTCATCATGTAATTTTCTAGGAATTGAAATCTCTAATTGCAACTTTTCTTCCAAAGCTTTCATCATAGCATCAACAATATGTTTAGTAAAAGCTTTATTTTGTTCATAGGCATGGGGTGAATTTATCATGGATTGCAACAAAGAAATACAATCAATCAAAGAGCAATTATCATAATTAAAGTCTTTGTAATCCAAAAGAGTGGGCACATCACTAGTTAAAGTTTTGACCTCTCCAAACCCACTTTTATCAATTTTCTCAACAAGATTTTCACCCTCCAAATTATCGGGACGCCTTCTAGCTAAAGTTGACTCTTCTTCAGTCCCTTTTTCATCAATTTTAATTTTACTAAACAAGGAATCAATAGAAGAAACACCAATCACTTTAAGATCTTCATCATTTTTATGAAAGCAATCACTGGAAAACGCTTTTTCTAAAAATTCTCTTCTAGCTCTAAGCATAGCGGTTCTTTTCTTACTTTCATCCATAGAAACATATAAAGCTTTAATTGATTCTTCAACCTTAGGCACAAAAATTTCATCTTGAGATTTTCTACATCATGAGAAATTCTATCAACGCTTCTAGACAAATCATCAATCTTACTAATTTTCTTCCATCGTAGTACTAAAATTCTTTTGAGCATTGATAAATTCTTTAATATTATTCTCAAAATCAGAGGTGTTCCTATTATTATTATTATAAGAAGGATTACCATAGGAATTACCATAATTATTAGAGGAATTACTAGGAAAAGGCCTAGGGTTAAAATTACCTCTATAAGCATTGTTATTGAAATTGTTTCGAGAGATAAAATTCACATCTACGACATCACTATTTTGCTCAATCAAAGTAGACAAAGGCAGATCATTAAAATCAATCGGAGCACTTTTATTAGCAACCAATTTCATAAGAGCATCAACTTTTTCACTCAAAGAAGAAATTTCTTCTATCGAATTAACCTTTTTACTAGTAGGAGCTCTTTCGGCATGCCATTGTGAATAATTTGCCATAATATTGTCTAGCAATTTAGTAGTTTCACCCAAAGTAATTTCCATAAAAGTACCACCCGCGGCGGAATCTAAAAGATTTCTAGAAACAAAATTCAATCCCGCATAAATTTTTTGTATGATCATCCAAAGATTTAAACCATGAGTAGGACAATTTCTTAGCATCAATTTCATTCTTTCCCAAGATTGTGCAACATGTTCATGCTCAAGTTGCTTAAAATTCATGATTTGCGTCCTAAGGGAAATAATTTTCACGGGCGGAAAATACTTAGTAATAAAAGCATCTTTGCACTTATCCCAAGAATTGATACTATTGCGAGGCAAAGAAGAAAACCAAATTTTTGCATGATCTCGCAAAGAAAACGGGAATAATTTCAACTTCACAATATCATTGTCCACATATTCTTTCTTTTGCATATCACATAATTCCACGAATGTGTTAAGATGGGACGCGACATCCTCACTAGGAGTACCGGAAAATTGATCTTTCATAACAAGATTCAACAAAGCGGCATTAATATCCCAAGACTCCGCACTAGTGGCAGGAGGAGCAATCGGAGTGCTAATAAAGTCATTGTGGTTGGTATTGGAGAAATCAAACAACTTGGTGTTCTCTTGAGTCATTGTGACTACGCAACAAGATTGCACTCAAAAACAGATCTGACGAGAAAATGGCGAACGAAAAAGAGGGCGAATAAAACGGCAAATTTTTGTGAAGTGGGGGAGAGGAAAATAAGAGGCAAATGAAAAATAATGTAAATTGCAAGGAGATGAGATTTGTGATTAGGAACCTAGTAGATGTTGATGATGTCTCCCCGGCAACGGCACTAGAAATTCCTTTTGATGTTGGCTTGAACTACGTCGGTATTTCCCCAAAGAGGAAGGGATGATGCAGCACAGCAACGGTAGGTATTTCCCTCAGTGATGAGACCAAGGTTATCGAACCAGTAGGAGAACCAAGCAACACTACGTAAACAGCACCTGCACACAAAGAACAAATACTTGCAACCCGACGTGTTAAAGGGGTTGTTAATCGCTTTCGGATAACGGCGCCAGAGATTGGCAAACGGATGTGAGAAAGTTGTAATAGATTGATAGATGCAAATAAAAGAAAATAAAATTCAGCGAGGTATTTTTGGGTTTTTGATAATATAGATCTGAAAATAAAAGTGGCAAATAAATAAAAAGGCAAATAGCAAAATAGATCTGAAAATATATGATGAGAAAATAGACCCGGGGGCCGTAGATTTCACTAGTGGCTTCTCTCGAGAAAAATAGCATACGGTGGGTAAACAAATTACTGTTGGGCAATTGATAGAACTTCAAATAATTATGATGATATCTGAGCAATGATCATTATATAGGCATCATGTCCAAGATTAGTAGACCGACTCCTGCCTGCATATACTACTATTACTCCACACATCGACCGCTATCCAGCATGCATCTAGTGTATTAAGTTCATGGAGAAATGGAGTAATGCAATAAGAACGATGACATGATGTAGACAAGATCTATTTATGTAGAAATAGACCCCATCTTGTTATCCTTAATAGCAATGATACAGACGTGTCGGTTCCCCTTCTGTCACTGGGATCAAGCACCGTAAGATCAAACCCATCACAAAGCACCTCTTACCATGGCAAGAAAAATCGATCTAGTTGGCCTAACTAAACCAAAGATTCAAAGAAGAAATACGCGTCTATAAGTAATCATGCATATAAGAGATCAAAAGACTCAAATAACTTTCATGGATAAAAACATAGATCTGATCATAAACTCAAAGTTCATCGGATCCCAACAAACACACCGCAAAAAAGAGTTACATCAAATAAATCTCCAAGAGACCATTGTATTGAGGATCAAAAGAGAGAGAGGAAGCCATCTAGCTACTGCCTACGGACCCGTAGGTCTACAATGAACTACTCACGCATCATCGGAGAGGCACCAATGAGGATGATGAACCCCTCCATGATGGTGTCTAGATTGGATCTTTGGTCGACTACACGGGCCGCAAGAGAGGTCGCACTCTTTCGTGTCTGTTTACGTTATGCATCGCTTAATATTACATGCTACTTTATCGTCCTGTTCACCAATTAAACTCTGAGTCAGCTCCAAACTAATGCTCAAACTTGAGTTTTTAAATGGTTGTGGGGTACATATCGGGGCCGCAATCAATAGTATCTGTCTACTATCTGGTTAATCTCTCGTGTCTTCTATGAGTTTCATGTTGGGTGGGAAACAAACAGTAAAGAAGCCATTATCTGTATTTTTTCACTGAAGCCATTATCTGCCTGCTATCATTGGTTTTGGGTCTATCCACTGGTTGCTACCATCACTCTGGATTTCTGCGTGCACTCCTTACATAATCTCACTATGTTTTATTCCTATGCATGTCAATTATTGTACATAATGGCACTGAACATGTAGAACAAAAGAGACGAGCCTTGTGTGGCAATAAAATTTCATGCAGACGTCACTCCATGGTGGGCGCAAAGGCAGCCCCCCTCCACCCATTTCAAATTGTAATCAAGAGGAAGATAACTGTTCTGAGGGGGATTCAAAAGGAGCAGACCACTCCTATTTACCCCCTGAGGTCTTCGCTCTAACTTGGCATGTTGATGTCGGTCATATCATGCATATGGTGCCTTGCATTGCTTACTTTATACATCAAATATGTCATCTGCTTAGTTTAGACATGCTTTGTGTGAATGCCATCTGTTTAGTTTCTGTATCGTATATGTGAATTATTCAATGCCAACTTGTTTAGCCAGGCATCATATATGTGAATTTTGCAATGCCATCCTGCTTAGCCAGTCATCTTATATGTGAATTATATCACGCCATCCTTTTTTTTCATTACGTATTACATTTGTCAACAATGTTAGTACATTCAACTACTCTTCGTGTGCATCATCCATTTGACACGGTGATGGAAAAATCTGGAGTGAAAACAAGGTCTTCAGAGCAGACTATGCTATCTGACGAAGCG